>CM026084.1:5802500-7285000 GCA_014839685.1 Anableps anableps
TCAGGTAAGATGGACCTGAAGCGTGAGGTTGGCCTCCGCTCTCTTCCCGACGGCAACGTTGGGCGCCAGCTTAACATCGATTTCCGGGACGTGGACATTAGCGAGCTGAGCAGCGACGTCATCTCCCACATCGAGACCTTCGACGTCAATGAGTTCGACCAGTACCTCCCGCCTAATGGCCACCCAGGGCCCGCCGGCGCCACTCCTATCAGCTACACCGGCAGCTACAGCATCAGCAGTGGCGCCCCGCTCAGTCCACAGGCAGGAGGGGGACCGGTCTGGATGTCTAAAAGCCAGAACCAGCAGGGACAGCAGCAGCAGCAGCAGCAGATCACTCTCACCACGCTGGGGGGTGGCGGAGGCTCGGAGGCTCCTCAGGCGCAGCACAGGACCCAGATCAAGACGGAGCAGCTGAGCCCGAGCCACTACAGCGAGCAGCAGGGCTCCCCGCAGCACATCCCCTACAGCCCCTTCAGCATGCAGCACTACAGCCCCCCCCCCCTCCGCCTATCCGGCCATCTCCAGGGCGCAGCAGTACTCCGAGTACTCCGACCACCAGGGGGGAGGCGCCTCCTACTACAGCCATGCGGGGGCGGGTCAGGGCTCGGGTCTGTACTCGACTTTCAGCTACATGGGCAGTCCCAACCAGAGGCCCATGTACACGCCCATAGCCGACAACGCGGGGGTGCCGTCTATCCCGCAGGGCAGCCCGCAGCACTGGGAGCAGGCTCCGGTTTACACCCAGCTCACCCGACCCTGAGCTAAAACAGACTAAGATGGGACACGCATACACACACACAAACACACACAACTACACACTTTTTTTTCTGGGGTTAAGAGGGAGTGGGCGATTCTTCCCCTGAATCAGACTTGAATTCAAAGAAGAGGAGCGCTGGACTTTAGGGTTGCCTCACATAGTGCCTTGCTTATTTTATCACTTTAGAAACGTATATATTTTTAGAGACTTAAGAGGATCCTCTGTGAGGATTTATTAATTGTTAATATTTCTGTAGGGTACTGTGTATGTTTTCATTATTAATGCTGGCGGTTTGTTTAGCCCAAAGAGAGGGTTGGGGAGGTTGAGGTCATGCTGCAGGGATGGGTTTTTTTCTGAAGCAGCAGCAGGGAAGCTGAATAACTAACCTGCTCTGAGCTTTTGCCAGCTGATTTTTTTTTTGGATTGTATCGCGTCGCGATCGTTGGAGTGGCTATTATGCAACACGAGAGACTTGCAATCCTAATGCTGTGCTGTCTTACTGAAAGAGACTGCAGCCCCTTCCACCATCCGTGCCTTGATGTTACTTTTTTTTCTTCCAAACCTTTTGTACGTTTTCCCGCCGCAGCCACAGCTGAGATTACAATTACCACCCCGTGGCATGTGTTTGACAGTGACAGGAAGTCACCTTTAACCCCTATGGGAGTCTCCCCCGCTTTATTCCCCCATCCCCCACAGCATGCTGGTGTCCTCAAGTCCCCCCCCCATCAGTCAGATCCAGTTTAACATTTTTATTTATTTATTTGCTAGTGTTAACTTTATTTCAAAGTAATTATTTTGCATACTATTCTTATAACTAATGAATTGTCCTCTTTGTGATGTAGACAGCATAGAAACCCCCCACCCCCCTACACACTTTCGTTTTTTTGCAAAATTTAGACAAAATGGTACATGCTGTAATTTTTTTGTTGTTTATTTATCTTATCTTATAAATTTCTATTTTGAGTGTGCCTTTTATCGTGCATTACAAGCAGTTTGTTTTATAGTTGTGAAGTTTCTTTGAGTTTGACTCGAAACAACGGCTGAAAGAACTGGAAAATCATTTCTTCTTTAAATATATTTACTCTGTTCCCATTTGCCTCTTTTGTTTGTCGGATCACCAGGACTGTTCGTCCTTTCTGCTCTGCAGGTCGTTTCCTTTTTTTTTCCACAAAGATTGGATGTTGACTGATATTGTCTTCCTTTTTTCCCCTGCAATCTCTATGTATTTCTGATGTCTTTAAAATATCTTTTTGTATATGGATTTGCAATAAAAAAAAAAGAAAATCTATTCAAAAAAACAGAAAAGTCTACTTTTTTTCATTCAGCATGTCAAGCATGTCAAGCAGAGTTTGGCACTGCAGCGTTAGAGGGAGGCTGAAAGTTTAGTTTTTTTCTTTTTTCCCAGAAGCCGTGTTATTTTTTTTACCCCCCCTTTGCTTTGATTTTCTCACTCTCTTTCCTTCAGCTGGGAACTCCAGGGGGTCGTCAGGCAACTCAACCCGATATACCAGATTGGCCTGCGGTCGAATAGACTTCGCATTGTTTTGGGATGTTAACAGTTTGTTGGCACACTTGCTGAAATAAAGTCATATTTCATTGCAGTAGCATAGTATCATATTTAAAAGTTTAATTTCAGTCCATTTACTTGATAGGGAGAAAAATCTAATGTTAAGAAAATCATTGTTAAAACAATATCTCTGGTGGTCCAATTATTGGTGCTCAGTTGTCAATTGTATAGCCCCCTTTAGCCTGAAAGTACAACACTTATTCTACCCTCCAATATTTCACAAGGTTGGACAATGCAGAATGGTCTTTGAGCTTCCTGTCTGCACAGTCTTTCTTGATCATTCTGAGTCCTTGTCTTTTGCTCTCCTCTCTTCAGCTCACTCCTCAGTTTTTCCACAGTGTTCAGATCTGGAGACTGTAATAGCCATGAAAGAATGCTAATTTATTTATTTTATTGTTTTTGGTGAACCATTTTTGTACTATTTTGGTATTTCTAAAAAGCTTATGATATCACCCACTATGGAGGAAAAAAAACCACAGCATCACAGCTCCTCCACGTTACATAACAGGTAGCATGGGGCTGATGTAGAAGTTCAATCTTAGTCTCATCTGACCAAAGCACACTCCGGTTTAAGTCCCTGAAGTGTTTAGGAAATTCCCGATGTTTACATTTATGATGGTAGGACCAAAAAAGCTTAAGATCTCAAACAATCAGTAAGCATGTAGCATTTAATGGTTGGTATAAAGAGTTTGGTAAAGAGTTTGGGACACGTGAATTCCACCTTATTCCTGCAGTTCCCTAATAGTGAGTTTTGGAGATTCTTTTATTGTGAATATAAATATGGGTCCTCTTCAGACTTTGTGTAACATCATATTTAAACCCCAAGAGAAATGGCCATTTTGTTACCATTTAGATGTTCCTGGCAACTTGGAGCAACTAAAAAAGAAGAAGAGTTTGACATGTAGACATGTAGCTTGAAGGAATTTTTAGGGGTACCAATAATTCTGCTGCCAAAAAGCAACAACAAAAAAGAACATATCCTAACCTAACATTGAGCTTGATATAATTATATTATTGTAGTGAATATAGTGGGCATTGTCTGCAGACTCTGTTTTATGTCAGGTTTTGGGGACCTAAAGGGAACAATTGATATCGCAGAGAATAAGGCCAGCAATAGACAGTAACGTGCAAACAGTTTTAACCAACAAAGACATACTTTCCTGTGATCCTTTCAAGCTGTCCTGAATCATAGTAGTGATTAGTAGAACTTTGCTGCTTTTTATTTAGTCCCATTTCAGTCCTATCCAAGTACCCACGTTTTTCCCCAGTGTCTTATAAGCATGCCCCCCCACCAGGCTAACATTGCTCGTTTATACACCAGGAAAAGTGAGAGCAAAGACGGGTTTATAGTTGATGTTGGGTGCGAGGCTGGGAGCGTGTACCATCTGTGCCCTTGTGTGTTGGCCTTCCACGCCATCACAGCGTCTTGTTATGCACCTCTGAAGTTTTCCACCTCGGCATGGATCGCACGCACCACATTTCACTCAAACTGGACGATTTGAAGGGTGCTCTTACAGAGCAGGTTCACCTCTACCAGCGTTTATAGGAACCCGCTGTAAGGGTTCATTTTCGGAGAACACCAAGGTCGGCATCAAGTATAAAAGCCACACCGCTTCCCCAAGCTCAATGCGAACCCCAAATATTACATTAATACAGTCACGCTTTTAGAGGTTTGCGTTAAGCACGAAGTGAGAATGTGAACTCGTAATATCTTTGCAGTAGGGCAATGATCCAAAGCACACCAGCAGGTCCGCCTCTGAAGTTCTCAAAATTAAGAGTGCTTTTGAGTATTCTCATCAAAGTATGGACCTAAGTCCAACAGGGAGATGTTGTGTGACCTTAAATAGGCTCCAGTGTGACTGAATTAAAACAATTCTTCAAAGAAAAAAAATCCTCTAGAATGTTGTAAATTGCAGATACTCAACCAGCAATTAGGTTTATTGGACAATTACTTGGCTTTTTCCTCTTAAATAATCAAAATCATTATCTGAACACTGCATTGTGTGTTTAATCAGGTTATCCTTGTCTGATAACACATTTTTTGAATAATCTGAAACATTTAAGTGTGATAAAAAAGCTTTCTCACAGCACTGAATGTTTTCTATATGGGGAAACACAAAACATTTATAGATTTATAGTCTCATGACTAGTGTCTGACACACACACACACACACACACACACACACACACACACACACACACACTTCCAAATCTCTTCTTGAAGCCATGTATCTTTATCTATCTTTTAGATTCAGACTTTCAGAGTTGTTAGAAGATTTGTCTGAAATTTTCAGAGAATTGCAAAAATATTCACACCCTTTCAGCCTTTTCACATTTTGTTCTGCTTACAACCCCAAGCTTTATTGTACATTGGAACCCCGGTTAGGTACCACAGCTGCCCAGGATTAGCTAAAACAAGGCTGGATTTTCCTATGGGCACAGGTCTAGGGGCCCACACCCTCTAGGGACCCAAATGAGCAGTTTAAAGGTCCCAGCATTGTCAGGCCAAAGTCAAACGGTCGACCTGCGGGACGTTTGTTTTCTCCTACCCCACTGTCTAAAAAGAAAAAAGTGCTGCACTGGCCGGACTGTGGGGGTGTGTGTTTTCCAGGCACATAGTGCCATTTTACAGCACAATCAAGTAACTATGTTGCCTATATAAAAGAAATTTGACTTGGTATCATGGCCATATCTGATGCCTTGAAATTGGCCTCTTTCTCTAAGAAGCACCTACCCCTTCTGGCACTCCCCCTTCAGCACCTTATCACAACAATCCTTCTTCATTATGCCATTTACAACTGTTCTTAGGAGCACTGGACTGAGAAGTAGTTCATATGATAAGTTCAGCAGATGCACTGTTCCAACAGGTGTTTGCTAATTACTGCTGTCTGATGGAGCCGTGTGTGGGCGATGGGGGGAGGGGTGCTTTGTGGTGGCTGGATCTTGGCTGAGGACTGGAGTTCCAAGGCGGACCTTTGTGGACATAGGCAGCATTTTGAATGAGCAAGAGTTCAGGTACTCCGAATGACTGAGATTCAATGATTTCTCAAACATGCATTAAAGACTCAAAGCAAAACTCCAGGTATTTCTTTGATGAGGGAATAACATTATAATATAAAGCTCAACAAAGTTGATTTTGCATAATACCCCCCTTTGAAACTTTATGTATTTCGCATGAAGCCATGTTAGCAGTGCTGCATGCTGGTGCAGATTTTAGCACTGGTCCCTTGCAAAAGGTCTGGGTTCAAACTGTGGAGTCTTTCTGTATGGTTTTAAATGCATAGGTTCTCCACTGGTACACCAGCATCCTCCCACAGTCCAAAAACATGACTGTTAGGTCAAATGAAGAGTAAATTCCCTTGAGGTGTAACTGTCTGTGCATGGTTGTTTGTCCTTTAATGTTTTTGTGTTGCCCTGTAACTAAAGCCTTTCCCATACTACATCTGAAGTGCTGAAATCAGCTTTCATCGATGTAGTCTTGTGATGAAAATTGTGTCATTTTGTTCGCAGGGAGGTATCTGCCTCCCTGTCTTGACACCAGACTCAGATTTAACTATTTCACACAGAGCTCTGTGCAAAGTGTTGTGTGATTGGTCAGAAGTATCTTGCCATGTTTTATGCAGAAATCCACTCAGATAGCAATGTAGATATTGCTCTTCAGGTTGTCCGCTTCCACTATTCAGTTTTTATGTCCACAGGAGACATGAATACTTTTGAGGAACATTAATCTGACTCGGTGAGTTGTGTATATGTGTACAATTCTTCACTAAATAATTACAAAGACTGTTAAATGGCAAAAAAAACTCCTGGATGGAAATTGCATCATTGCTGTCCATGGAGAAGTCTGTCTGCAGAAAAGTGTATAACTCTCTCTATGACATCTCATAAAAGCAAAACAGAGGATGCAGGGAGGAAGTGGGAACCCTGATGGGTAGGGGCATGACATGTACTGAAGCTTGAGGGGTGTCCCCCAGGTGGTCTGCACCTTGTATGAAAGGTGTGTGCAAATACGAACGTCCCAAAACCACGTGACCGGGCGTTGACTGTTCGGCTTCAGATGAAGTATGGGAGAGGCTTAACTGTTGACTTGTCCAGGGTGTACCCAGCCTCTTGCCCAATGATAGACACCAACCTCCCCACCATCGTGCAATGATAAACAGGTATAGACAAGGATGGATGGATAGAAGAAACCAAAAGAATCCCAAGGAGGAAGAGATAACTTCCAGGAACAGACAGCTGTTATAATCTCTGAGGATACTAGCCAGCTGCCTCCAGCTTCATTCCACACCAATAACACAGACAAAAGGTATAACATTTGGGACCATTAACTGTCTGATGATAGAACACAGTATGGAATATCATAACAGAACTTCCCAAAGTTTCAATATTAACTCAAATAAAATTGCTCAAGATAATAGATTGACTCAAAATTTAAATCAGGATATGTTTTGAAAAAAATATGAGGTATCCAAATGTCCTCACAAAAAAATTCCCAGTTTCATGGGCTGTCACTCCACCCTACAACACAGCATGTTATTGCATCAGTAATGACCTCAGAGACTGATGAGAGTATCATTTCTTTTTTGACCCTCCCTACTCTGCTCTCACCAAATCCAAGGCCTGCCATGCCCCTGCAGCTTCAACAATGGCGTGGTCCTTAATTGTCAGCCGTATCGAGCTTTCCGAGCTAACGATCCAACTAGGAGGGTATCGGGTGATAACCGGCATGGAGGGCAGCAGTCGGTGCTGTCACAGGGAGCATTTGACATCACTGCAACATGCCTCTGTGATTAGTTCTGGTTCAGTACCAGCTGGGTTGCATTGTCATCCACAATCAGCATCCTATTAGTGCCTGTAATGGGACAAACGCTGTTCATTAAGACCTTGCAGGGCTCTAAATTAGAACTACATGTTCTGAGTATAGCTAGAGGCAACTGCTATCAAACCATCTTGATTTTAAGAGATTATCCAAGAGCTGCAGGACATTGGCACTCATGGACTGGAGTTGCTGACCCCTGATCAACACTAACCATGGCAACTACAACTCATCACACTTAGAAAAAAATATGATCATTAGTGAACTAATTACCCATAGGTTCAACTTAAATAGATTGGAGACTGGTAGGAACTGAGGTGGTTAGGGCATTTGATCAAGAACCCCTACTGGGGAGTTTGTAGTCATGGGAGGAGACGAAGAGGCAAAACTCATCATTTGCTGGAGGGACAATAAATCATTTCAAGATGGGGAACACTTTGGGATAACCCAGGATGTCACTAGGGTGAAGGATGCCTGGGATTTCCTTGTAGACCTGTTACCCGAGCAACTTGATTTCAGAACAGAGAATGAATTTGAACTGCCCTAACTGTTATCGTTCAGGGTGGGTGTTTTTTATGTTTTCTCAACTTCCTTTCCACTCTCTCTTATGTACTATTGGCTATTTCTGTCAGAGAAGCTTCTGACTCCCTTAAACACAATCTTTAGCAGAGACACTGCAGAGGCTGAAACCTCTTAAGGATGCTGGTAGGCCAGACAGCAATATGCGAGAGACATAAACAATGTGCACACCAAAAGGTTTACAGAATATCAATGTCTTACTTAAATTTTAAACCTTTTTTGATGCTTTTATCCATCATTAACATATTTGAGAACTTTTAAACAAACTCCAGGACAAGGAAATGCAGATTGACAATTTCCTGTTACCATCTTCCCGCATATTACAAACCACTGTGTCAGATTTTGCAGCAAGTCTTCCCTGGATATCACCAAGCTGACACCCGGATGGAGACAAAGGAGAGTGTCTGCTAGCCGAGGAAATCAGTTCAGCTGTGGAAGACAGTGGGGAAAGGGTAGCACCCTACACCAAGCCTGCTGATGAGCCCCAAAGGAAGGGTTCACCAAAGCTGGTGTGGAAGCCTGTCCAAGTCCTGGCAAAACCAGAGTGGGCTCATATATAAGCCAAACACATGGCCATGTTGTTTACATCAACTCCAAATTATTGCTTCAATATTTATCTGTTTACTTAAGTTGATAATTTTATTATGAGTGTGTCTAGTAGTTCTAGTGGTTTCTTCTGTTTTTAACCTCTGTAAAGTACTTTGTGCTCCAGCTGACTGTATGACGTTTCCTGTAAATAAAGGTTGATCAATTAATCAAGCCTGCGGTCTAAAAGTATCCACAAGACAGAATTTTAGTACCTGATTGTCAACAACACCAGTAGTAATCAGTTCAGTAAAGGTCAGCAGGCTGAGACTCGAACCCGTGATGGCCACATGGAGGACTGAGGCCTCCATACATGAGTCACATGCGCTACAACTGTACCACTGCAGTACCCATGACGAACTTTGTTACATGCTTCCTAGATACTTAGATCATGTTTCCTTGAGTGTCCAAGGTAAGCTATCTGTGGAAATCTCATAGTTTCACGCTGCTGCCACAACAATACCACCAGTTCTCCTCGACTGTGGATCTTCCACTCTGGTCAGCCATGCTGACCTGCCTGTATGTTGTCCTACTTGTCCCAAAACAACTGCAACTATTTGATGCTTTCTGACATGTTTTCACTTTTTCAGGCTAAGTTCTATGTTTAAAGTTCACAGGGTCAGGACAAAATATTGGCAAGTGAGGAAAAAAAGGGATTAAATGGCATCACTGCAGTGTAAACCCTAATTTAAAAACCCACATTGCCATTTTCTCTCTAAACAAAGCATTGACCATGACCAAAATTCAATACCTGTGTCAAAATCAATATAAGAAGAGTGTGGCTTCACTAAAAATATTTGTTTGCTGCTGTTCTAGTGACAACACTGGGATATGTAACGTGAGGCATATTCTGTTAATCCCACCTTCCTTGCATGAAGTAATGAATATTTGTCAGAAAGATGATGCAACTTGCTGGAGTTCTGTTAAAGCTGAAGCTCCATTGATCATCTCAGTCACCAGGAGCTGGAGCTCATGCTTCTTTAATGATGTGACTGCTTTCTGTGGAAAACATCCATGAGAAACATGTCATCTGTCCGGGGCTTGTTACCATTATGTGAATGCTGCAGCGACTAATGACTTTTTCAGATGACAACGTCTCATAGCAGTAGTTCTACATTCCCTTCTGTCTCGTGTCGTTTCGTTTACCCCATAATCCCACCTGCTCCTGAAAAACAATTAAATTAACTCCAAAATGTAATTCAGTCTCTGGCTTTTCCTTACTGAAAAAAAACTACTGAAGCTGCTGAAGAAACTTTCTAAGCCTTTTGATTTTTTTTTCATAACTTATGGTTTTCTAACCTAAAAGAGTAAAAAAAAAAAAAAAAAAAAAAAAAAAAAAAAAAAAAAAAAAAAATTGAAAGTTTAAGCAAAACAATGAAACAATGTCTGTAAAAATATTTCTTCAGTAATCAAAAAGTTTCTGTTTAGCATTTGGACTCAAGAGTGTAGTAACTCCATTCATGGAGGATAACAAGAACCATCTTCTAAATTAAGCTTGAACATGAAATAATAGATGTAACACAATGCAACTACATTAGCACAGATAAATCTCATAAACTTTGACTGGTGAAGAACCCACTAACAGTTGTATTCAGAGTCTCTCCCATCTCAGCTGCTGAAGCTTGTAACTCCTTCAACATAATCACAAATGACCTACTGTCCTCTTTCACTAGTCTCCTTCTTGCATGGTCACTCAGTTTGTGAGGATGGCCTGATCTAGGCAGATTTACATATTCCTTCCATTTCTTTTTTTGGGGGGGTCTAGTGGCCTTTATTGATGGGTAAGTAGACAGGAAATATGGAGTAGATATGAGCGTTTTTATTTAAAAAAAACCCTAATTTTGTTGACCATGACTGTTTTGTAAAAGCGATAAAAAAGGTAAAACATCAAAGGGAAAGAATACTTTTTATAGGCAGTGTATAATCTAATATCTTACCTCTGTTACTGAAGCTGAGAATGCCTGTCCCCACTATAAATATTTTTTCTCAAGAAAATTACTTTGTAACAGAATTTTTTTACTTGTGGTAAGGATATTGTATTGAGTAAAATGCTTGTTTTTGAGCTTGGAAGATATATGGTTGAATAAAACTCTCTTCAACAATTTTTTTTTCTTACTTTCAGGAGATAAATTTACTTTTCTCATGATAAGGATGATTTCTCAATATATTTTTATATCATGGGATTGGCTGTTCTTGGCTCTATAACAATAAAATAGGAAATCTATTATTTGTAGAGGGCAATAATCATTATTGAAGAGCATGGATATCCCTGGAAAAATGCTGGCTGTCCCACTGGCCCCACGAGAGAATGATGTTCACTTTATACAAAAGCACACAGAGTAATGTTCTTCACTCAAGACATGAATGTAAAACCCAAAAAAGAAATAAATACATAAAAATGTATATTATACATATATTTATCTATCTATTTATCTGTGTATGTTTGTAATTATTTATTTTAATTTTATGCCACCCTAAAACTTTTACTGGCTTGGTCTGTCTGCCCCTATGAAAATTTTTTGTTATTACAAAATATGATACGAATGGGTTTATGAGCAACCTCTTCCTTTTTGAGCTAGAACGTCAACTCCGTTTGAGTTTTTAGACCTGAAACTCTGAAATACTGACAAGTACAAATCCAAGTGCAAATGGAAAGCACCATCAATACTCCTCTGTAAAGGCATGACAAGCACCCCATCTGATTGTCTGTTTAGCTATTTAAAATTTAGGTTAAGACAAGGCAGGGTGTGATCATCACATTATTTATTTATTTTTTTTGGTATGCTCTTTTTTTTGTCTAAATATAGCCATCATTGGCTGTCACTTTCTAGCCCTTATAAATGACGAAACCTGTTTTAAGAAATCCTGTGTCAAAAGCAACGCTGTAAGACCACACTCTATTAACAGTCATGCGCCGCAAAGTGAGTCTTGGCCCTGCAACAGTGCAGCCATTAGGCTCCTCAACCTTCAGAAAATGGAGTGTTCATGAGATCTCTCCAATAAGTATGAAAGCATACTGCTGCCTAACACTTAATCCACATTATAGGAACATGGTGTTTGGTCCTCCAACACCCTGACATCACTGTGTTTCCCTTCCTTGACCTTTGTTCATTGCCAGTGGTGGGGACCCAAAGAAGAGGTTTCCCCACTAAAGTAGCTCATGCTTTCTTCACAGATATAACACAAATCTGAAGACTTAAAAAGTAAACATTCTGACTCTGAAAAAAATAATGAAACAAATTTAAATTAAAATGTTAACCTTGTGATGTGGTACACAAAATATGTTGTCATGTGTTAATGAGTGAAAGTTATAAAGGTGGCTAGGAGACTCAAGTAAGAAAAATTTTCAAAATGTGTGACAAAAACATCTTGTTTTCTTGAAGATTTGCTTAAAATTTGACCAAAGGTAGGAAAAGGGTAAAAAAAAGAAATTTGCAGAGTCATACCCTTGCACACCATTATTGTTTTGTGTTTCAATGGTCAGGAACATATTAACCTTAAGTAAATAATATTCCAGCATATGTACCACACATAAGTTCAACTGCTATGTACAGTCATATTCAGTCAATTAGAATATATGTCAAGATGAGTCTTGTTTGTCATCTTAAAAGTACCTTTTGAAAATACTAACCTCTAAACAGTATTAGACATGTACTAATAAGCCCACATTTCGTGGGGGAGGGTTCTTTTTTATTTTAACTGGTCTGATGTAATATTCTAATTTTAAATGTCATGTTTTCATTAACTGTAAGAGGAAAATCATCATAATTAACAGAAATAAAGGCTTTCAAACAACCATCTGTGTGTTATTCATATGTAATATATATAATATATAATATAATGTATTTCACTTAGTGATAATGTTTCTGAAATAAACTAACTTTTCAGTAATATTCAAATTTGTTGAATGGGTCTGTAGATGTTACTCAAATGTCAAAAAATGTCTCAACAATAACATTACTTATTCCCATGTTACCATGTGCAGACACTCTGTCTGCGCTGTTGAAGATTTACTGAACTTGGCATGCTGAGTGCTTGAAATGACTCACATGGTATTGATGTTAGACATGTTTTTTGATTATTTTTGAAAATAAGTATTTGAATCCCACTGAACTTTAACCTGAGATGGTCAAGCTATCATAATGTGTGAAAAAACAATACTCAGTCTCAACATAACCCCTCATTTTAAAACACACAATAAACAAAACAAAGTTGCATTATATATGTGATAGGACTTTTTCATTTCTATAAATTATATCCATGCTAAATGTGTTTGTAGACATGTCAGCAGATGTTGGAAGCTGTGAGACAGTAGGGCAGCTGCTTAAGCAAGATGTCAGAACATCGAGACAGACAACTGAAAGCAATATTCTAAGAAAAACAGACAAAATAAGACAAAAAAAACCCCATCAATTTGGCAAAAATACAAGAAAATGTTCCCAAACAAACTGTAAAATATGCTGAAGGTCACCAGAGGAACATGTAGCCACTCCAAATGGAAACCATTATTAACAGTTAAATAGAGAACAAGAACAAAGTTGGAGTGGGCTAAAGAGAAGCAGGCATGGACTGTGGATGATTGGATGAAACTGATATTCAGTGATGACTCACCAATCTGCATTGGTCTAGGAGATAATGCCAAAACGTTTGTTTGTGGAAGGAACTCCAGAAAACCATGTACTGATGACTGGCTGAAGAAAACAAACATTTTAACAGTCAGTGATGATAAGCGGGCAGCATGTCAGGCAAGAGGCTGAAGGAGATGGAAGTCATTACCTCAACAGATTAAATGCACAGGTGGACTTTGGAATCTGGGATTCTTTTCTCATTATTTTAAGTGAAAGATGGTTTGAAGAAGATGAAATCATTTTGTAATAATGATAATGCATGTTGCAACCTGTATCGGAATGTTGCTTGAGGAAAGGAATATAAACTCGATATGCGCTTTATGACATTGCCTACAACCCTCGCACTGATTTCCCAGGGGTCGTTTAAATCCTTACATTGAGTCCCACCCTGTTTTCAGGCAGCACTCTCAGTTTTCTGTAGCTTATTCACACTGGCTGCTTTCCGTTTATATTTAGACTCAAATCAGAGTAAAATAAAAACAAAGTTTTATCAATTTAAGCAAAGACTAAATGATTTAGGGTTGTGATTTTAACCTCTATTTACTGTCTTACACTAATGACTAGTAAGATTAGTGTGGGTAGCGTTACTAACAGATGATTCCCAACCATGTTTTCCTGGTTGTGCTTTCTCCCTACTATCAAGCTCTGCCCTGATATATGCGCATTCATGCATGCACACCCAGGTTCTGGTTCTGCTGGAGGTTTCTTCCTGTTAAAGGGGAGTTTTTCCTCTCCACTGTTGCTATATGCATCCTCAGTATGAGGGATTGCTGTAACGTCAATGACACAATGCAAGTGATTGTGTATGTTCGCTACATGCTCGTCCAGGAGCAATGAATGCTGCAAGTCAATGACTCGATGTAATCTGCTGGGTTCTGCACAGGACCCTGGGTTGGGAATCACTATCCTGGAAAATGCAGACCTCAAGCCTTAGATTTCCAAAAGGCTCCAAACATTTCAAAATCCAGCATGTTCCATAAGAGACAGAGGCTGAAAGCTCAAAAGAATAAAACAAAGTAACTTTAATACAATACCGTTTCCGGAAGTTGTCTCCGAGTCAACTTCCTCTTTAGCCAGTTAGCCACAATGTCCCACCACAGAGGGTACAAACGTAATTGACAAAATAGTCCAAATCTATTATTTTATACATTATATGCAATAATGTCCAATTTAGATGAGCAAGCATTTATTTTCAGTTGACCTCTCAGATGTAGTCTGGTCTGCTGGTGGATGTAGATGTTAGGTACAGAAACAAAATTTTATCAGTTGAATGACTTTAACGTCTTCATGCTTTCAGAACATCAGTAAGGTCTCAACAGATCCACAGTAGATCTTTGTTAAACTGATTTAAATTTCAATAGCACTGCTATGCATTCAGTTGAGTGTTTAGTGTTTAACAGGATGCAGAAATCAATCAGTTTTGAGAAGCAAAAAAAAACCAATCTCTTCTTGAACATTTTGGGTCACTGAAATCTGTACAAATACTGGAAGTCCGTGGACCACAGACTTTCTTTTTAGCCCGTATATTCTGTACATATTTAGAATAAGATGCCAAAGTCAGGCCAGGTTAGCCCATTTGATCACCCTTGACAGCTCTTTGTGCGTCTGTATGTGGCTGACTTTCCATGGTTTAACCACAATTACATTTAGATAAAATGAAATACTATTTTCAGTGATCTCAGGCACAATTTCCCTGAAGAGGTACATTTTACAATTTACCGATGAGTTGGCATTCAGGCTTTTTTCTAATAATTAGGCATGTTGTTCAGAATGAAACATAAATTGGCTGTACCGTCCTGTTTTACTGTGCTTAGGTCTCAAGTCATCCCTCATGTTTGCACATTTGCCAGATTTTCTTGCAATCTTTGGAAGATGTCTTGATCAAAAATTCTGTAGGTTGTCTTATGTTTCTTTGACGTGCACCTTTTCGATTTGGCTGCTTTTTCATTCATTTGTTGTCCTAGTATTCGATCATTTTTAGAGATTTTGTTTGTTTGTTTGGCCTATAATGCATAAAAAGATTCTTCATCTCAACCAATGTTATGCCAAACACATAACTGACAACTGTAATTTTAGACATATATCTTTAGTTACAAGCATCTGGCACAATAACAAAATTTGTTCCCATTTCATTGGTTAAATCACTGAAAAACACCAGATATCAGCTTAGACAGAGAGAGTATAAGACTTTAGCACCAGGCTGGTGAATCCTAAAAAGATGAAAATCTGCAAACAGTAGATGATAAGCTAAAGGACGGGGCATCTATCAGCTACTGTTTCTAAGCATTACCTTCAGGAACTGCTTAACATTTCTGGGCCTGGCTTCTTGTTTGTCCTCCACTTTCTTAATTTTCTAAAGAAGATTGTAGAGTGGTACATCAGAGTTTCCCCTCGAAAACCTGCTAAGTCAGGTGGTAGGGGTGCTAGGGCAGTCAGCCAGTGGTCCACTGTGAGTTTGTGGTAAAAATGTTAAAAACTGACAGGAAATTTAACAATATGACTAGGTAATTATATATTATTGGAAGACATTGTTGACAATATTTAAACACACAATTATAGAGTCTTAAAAAGTAAACATAAAAAAATATGATTAATGTAAATTATTTAATTTTTTTTCCACTTTAGTTAAATCCTAATTAAGTAATCAGCTATTGGCTTGGTCTTAAAACAAGCTATGTAATGCTGGTCACATTCAGAGTCGACCTAAGGCATATGTGGACTAAGCAGCTGCTTAGAGCCCCCCAGACCCTCAGGGGCCCCCATAAATGCTTGAATTTTAACACAGACCATAGATCTGAAATTTTAACATTTGTTTAGTAAGAATGACAATGCTATTAAATCTAATTTTATGGTTTCTGCATAGCTCAATTAAAAGTTTTAAACTGTTTAACATTAAATTTTAAGATTCAAAGTAGTTGATAAAGTTTATTTTGTGAAAGTGCAAAAAATAAATCTTTATAGTTTGATTGTTGTGTTACCATAGCAACAATCTGATGGTAAGAGTTTAATCTTTGTGTTTGAGTTCAGTTACACCTCAGCACATAACAACCAATTATTACTGACTGCTTTTAAGCTTGGCCGATTAAACTTGGCCTCCTCTCCCAGATTCCATTCAATCTGTACTGAAATGTTGTTAGTGGTGGTGATGTTCTTAACAGGAAGATGGGGCCCCTAAATTATATTCTACTTAAGCCCCATAAAATCTTGGGCCAGCCCTGGTCACATTTAAAAGTAAAATAACTTAAGTGAAAAATTAAGGAGTATTTGTATGGTTGACTAATTATCCCTCGGGTGCAAAACTGAAGTATTCTTGTATTAAATTTTCTTTGTTTAGTAATATCTGCAGCCTAGTGCAGTATTTTGCTTTGCAGGTTGTGATCGGTTGTTATTTATCCAAGCTAATGCACTATTTGTAAGAAATACTCTGAGTGAAAAACACGGATTCATTTCCATGAACTGTATGAAGTTGCAGAGCAGACACAGAGTCAAGCGCGTTCCAGAACACGTATCGAGCGAGAATTTGTGAGATGAAAACACACGGCACACATTCTTTGTTCTCAAAAGTGAGCTCGCGCTTAAGGTCTCTGATGGTTTGTGAATAATTACAAGAAATTCATGATTTAACAAAGAGAGGTAGACTGGTTTACAGTGGACCCCAAGTATTCGTGGGGGTTAGGGTCCAGCTGAAATCCACAAATACTTGACAACACTTGAAGTTGTAAATTTTGAAAATATTATATGTGTTGATAGATGTTTGATATTCAGGAAATGTTATCATCTCAAATTACTGTTGCAGGAAATACATGCTTTCATAAAATCATTTAACACATCTGTCCCTTTACAACTTTAATGAACTGATAATGTGCTGTGAAAGAACAACTCGTTCTCTGTCCTTCACCCTCTTCTCTCTGCTACATTGAACGCAGTGAATTGTAATTTTCAGAACAGCAGAGCCAGCCCTCCCTCCCTCCTTCCTGTGTCAAACCTCCCAGCACGGCCAACAGATAAGCCTGTATGATGGATAGCTGGTGTCACCATCCAAAGCTCTCCTTATCTATTAACGCAAAGCTGATGTGTGGTGACTCTGTATGTGTGGGAGCTGGTTTCCTGTGTGTGTGTGTGTGGGTGTGGGTGTGTGTGTGTGAATCGGTGTGTCCCTGACCGAGTAGGATGGTTCACACGTTAGGTAACTACACTACACTTGCCTCACTTGCTGGTGAGGCAAGTGGCATTTTCAGGGGAGAGGAGGCACCATGACATATAGAGGCAAAGCAGAGTGAGAGTGATTATGGGAGAGTTTATGCCTCCAGATAAGAGAGAAACGATCACAGACAGCAGCAGTTAAAGTATTCAATAATGATGTCTCATAACAACGTCACTTTAAGCCAATGTGGTATAATTCTGCTACTGGGTGTCTAAGGTTCTGTCCATCCTTCCACAGAAATCCTTGTTGTAGTCCTGCCACTGAACTTTATCAAACAAGATGCTATTTTTCAAGAAAAGATAGGTAGATTTATGCTTGACCAGTCCTCTGCAAAAAAAATAAAGTTCAAACACGCAAACTTTTCCACATGTCACATTACAGGCAAAAAAAAAAAAATTTTAAAAAAAATAAATCACATTTTCCTTTAATTCTATGTGGAAAAACTAAAAGATAGGAGTACATGTTTGTCAAACTGAGGGAAAGTGCTCGATGGTTGTTTTTTTTTTCTTTAAACTACAATCAGAAAAGTCTGTTTTCAGTACTTTGTAGCAACAGCTTATAAATCTTTGTCCATGTTTCTTTACAGAACAGCTCAATCTCAGTCAGTTTGGAAGGAGAGATTCTTGGAACATCAGTTTTCAAACCAAAGATTCTTGACAGGATCAAGGTGTGTGCTTTGAGCAGTTCCAACACATGAACATACTTTGATTGAAAATATGCAAGTTTGGGATAGCTGGAAGGGGGAAATGCACAGTGCCGCCCCCGGGAATTTTCATAGGGCTGGCCGAAACAGGTCAGTCGGAATTTTATCTAAATGTAATTGCGGTTAAACAGTGGAAAGTCATCCACATAAAGATGCACAAAAAGAGTTGTCAAGGGTGATCAAATGGGCTAACCTGGTGGTGGCCATCCTCCGTCCTAGCCCCCCTCTTGGGGGCGCCACTGGACATTCAGTCTTTCACAGTTCCTAAGAGAGTTTTCTTCGAAAACCGTCCTTTCTTCAGCTCAATCCATTTTCCCAACAGCTATCACCAGCTACATTGCCCCTGCTGAAAAAAAGTATCCCTTACAGCATGATTCTGAGGTCAAGTTGTTAAACAGGAGTTTACTTAGGGGTACCAAACTAAAGGGGTTCCATAAAACTGCCTGCCACTATCTTTAGATTTTCCTTACTACGATTTGAAAGCCAGTGAATAGTTTTTCTTCCAGTGATGTCCCTCTTGTTTTTGAATCTATCCCAATCAAATACATTTAAGTTTGTAGTTTTAAAGTGAGGAAATGTGGGGTGTGAATACTTTTTCAGGGCTCTCTAGTTGATGTAGATCTATTTCTTGCACTGAAGCCCAAGATCTGCATGTTTCTTCCACTCTTATATCCAGGCAATGGGAGACTTCCAGTGTAACCCATAAAGTGCATTTAGTTACAATAAATACATGAACTTTGACTGTACCAAACAATGGCAGCTCTCCACTTACTCCCTTTTTTTTCTCTGCTCACAGCTGCCCATTTCCATGGCGTCCAGGGACCCTTTTTCTGGGCATAAATGGTGTAAAAAAAAAAAAAAAAAAAGCCTTCCAAGCTAGTTTTCCACATCAATGCACAGTTTCCTCCCTGATCAGAAGTGGCTTTTTGTTGCGAAAGTCAGGATGTTTTAAGGCAGACCTCATTCACTCAAACAAATGGACACAAAGGAAGAAAATGCAGTCAAGAATGGAGAGAAAGAAAAAACAGAAGCATTCAGGTAAAGAAGTTGACGTCATACAGGAGCATTCTGTGCTCTGTGCTCATAACTACTGATGACCTGCACACTGGCAACTATTGACAACAGCAGGTCAGAGTCATGCTGTAAAAGCGGCCCCGGAGTGCAATAAAAACCAACTCTTACTCTGCATATTTTTTTGCCCTTCAGCTAAATTAGTTAAATAAAAAGGAACAATGCACCCTCTCCATTGTTTTTAATAATGAGTTGATTCTCAAAGTGCTGTCCAAGTTGTTGTTTTCATTTTCCCATGTTGTTGGATGGCAGCAGACACGCAATTAAAGTCATTGTTTCATTAGAGCCTGCTGCCTGCGAGCGGGAATGAAAACAACCGCAACACAACCGCAGAGCTCTGTCAAACACACACAGTTCTCCCTGCTGCTGTTATAATGCCTTTATGTTGTGCGCGCGCGCGCACACACACACACACACACACACACACACACACACACACACACACACACACACACACACACACACACACACACAAGCAGACAAGTTTGTACTTCTGCCCACAGTAGGACTTTGTATCGACTTCCATTTATTTTAGTAACTGGATTTATGCTTTACCCAAACACTTACCCTAACCCTAACCATTACCAGGATGTCCCTAACCCTTCAAAATGGGGTTCACAAAATTAGGACTGGGCTTTGGCCCCCATAAGGCCCATGGGTCTTGAGATGGTTAGGCAATGTACCAGAGAAGGTCCTAAATAGGATAGATAAACGAATACACACACACATAAAACCCTCCCCCCCCTTAACCAAAAACACACATACACAAATCAAATTTTAGGTTTTAGCTCGCCTCAGGCCTCCAGTGGGTCCTTATCACTAATCATGTAGCCATGATTTACAGTGCTGGGTAAACCTGCAGAACTCAGAATTTTCCTTTCTCAGTAGATGAGCAGACGTAAGCACAAAGTTGAAATAGTTTAAACACAGCCAGGTCATCTGCTGAAAACTTTACGACATAATATAAAAGAAAGTTACAGATGAGCAGTTAACCAGGGTTACAAACAGGGAAAGCAGATCTGTAAATAATTTGATGCAACTAACTCCAGATTATTCATACCCCAGTGAGATTCAGATTTCAGAAAAAAAATGACGTTCACCATTTTCTGATATCCCTGAAGAAATCTTTATTGGTTTTATAGCAGTAAAAGCCTTCTTATAATTGCTGACCAGCTGTTTCACTGTTTCCACTGGTATTTGAACAGTTTTTCTTGAGCTCCGAGTCTTCGAGATTGGAAGGCCTCCTTACCAGATTCCAGTCATTTTCAAGACTCTGGTGGGGCCACTATGAATATTACTTTCATTTCCAGTCATATGAAACATGCTGATAAGATGAAGTTTATTTTAAACAGAAATCTCCCCCTGGTTTGAATAATTTTGAGCATAAATGTGTATTCATAGATGTCAAAAAGTGAAACTCATACAAATTAATTGCACATCGAGTGATATTTCAAATGTTTTCTTCTGTTAGCTTTGAACATTATGGCTTACAGCAAATGAAAACCTAAAATTCGGTTACACATAAAATTTTATTATTACTTGATACCGATAACAGAATCTTGAGTACAAAAATGGATGTTATGGTCTACATCATGGGGGAAACTGACTTGACATTTGTCTAGCAGACAATCATCCACTTTCACAAAAAGGATAAGCTACAAATGGTCATTGGGAAAGAAGCAAGCTGCTGGGAAGTTGAGTGGGAGGAAAAAATGTGTGAGAAAAAGGATTGCATGCCACAGGGGTTTCAGTACCCTTGGGGTATTTGTGAAGCAGGGCCCTTTAAAGAGTTTCAGGGAGATTAAAATGCCCTGGACTGCAGCTGGAGTTAGTGTCCTAGTCACTAGTCTTTAAGGAATGTGAATATATTAGGGCCGGGACCCTTAACACATTAATTTCAATTAATTAATTACATAAATTGTAACATATTAAATTTTAACACAATTAATCACTTTTTTTTTTTTTTTTAGGAACAAAGCTTCTGGCCAGAACCTTTGTATTTGCATGTTTCTTGTACGTCCGTAAATCTGATGCACAAGCGACATCCTCAAGTAACAGCAATGGACAACAAAGCCGCTTCTTTTGGCCTGCTGGGGCTTCATTTTTGCTTCAAAAAAAGCAAAGATATGGGGCGCTGGAGAAGATTATAGTTGTGCAAATAGGAGTTAGCATATCACTGAAGCTATTCAAGCCCAAAATACCATATGCATGTAAAACATGTTGCATCAGCACAGATGTCCTCAATGCTATTGTCAGCGTCCACCGTAAACGTTTCTAAAGGATTTTTTCAAAGAAGCTCCATGAATAATCAGGGGCTCCTGAAACACTTCAAAGCTAAATGGGTATAACAGCACTTTGCACCAATCTGATGGCTGAATAACCTAAATAACAGATTAAAAACAATGCATATCTTTGTCGTTGAACTCATATATATTTACTCAGTAACTTCACAGCAAAAAGGTTTTTGAATTGAAAATGCTGCTTATTTTGTCAATATATGGTTTTCGATTAAAATACATACAATTAATCACAAATCCTGCTATTAACTGGATTAAAAATTTTAATTGTGGTCCACCACTAGAAAAGATTCAAAACAGAAAACCAACATGTCATATCGCTGATGAGTAATATTAACTCCAAACACTAAATTGTTTTGATAAAAAAGAAAAGAAAATGATCATGCCACGTGTCCAGTATCATCACCAGCCAAATGCTGGGAAAGGTAACAAATGGTAGATTAGCATTATTTGCTAATCAAAGAATAACAAGAACTAAGTAATTAACTAAATAAATAATCTTATCTAGTCAGGCAGATGTACCCCAAGGGAGAATTTAGAAGCTGTAAAAATTACTGGCTATCTTGGGGGAAAAAAAGTTAATTTCTGATGCCGAATGCCAGGTTTGTTCATTGTACTCTTGATTAATGATGTCCCTCTTATTCAAGGGGAACTAAAAGCTGGCAGGTAAATTTGGAACAGTTGGAGCAGCAGTGTAAATAGGACATCATACTCCTGTTAAATGTCCACAGACGTTATTCCCTCTCGGTTTCTCTTCCTGTAGCTCTTATGACAAAGTATGTCAGCTAGTGCCGGTCCCCCAGGAATGACAACTGCTGAAGACCCTGATTGGGACCACCTCAAAGGACAAGTCATACCTCGAGCTTTGCCAAACACCTTACTAAGGAGCCATATCGTTCAGACTTGAGGATATGATTATGACATGATTATGAGGCAAATTATATTTTTCAGTATTTATAAAAATAAAAGCCTTATAATGAGGAATTTACTCCATAAATTTAAGAATTTTCTTCTCCATTGAGCGTTAAGTGGGTTTCTCAACATAAACCGCATAAAGAAGAGTTGTCACAGGAACCGACTGGAATTTAAAAGCTGCACATGTAACTCCAGCTGCGTAAAAACAAAATAAAAAAACTATTGTATTTGCATTTTCCTTACAAACTATGTTGATTACCTGAAAATATTTGTAGATAAAGTTTGCAGTATTATCCTCTGTCAGAGTGCTTGAATAATCTTTATCTGGTTTTAGCACATTATAGCATTGCTACAAAGCTATCAATCTCTTTATCATCAGTGCTGTGGGCTAAAAAAAGCAAACGTACAGCCCAAGAACCCAACTTGCTTCAGGTCCAATGTGAAGTTTCCACAATCAGTGATGATTCAAGAAGCCATGTCATCTACTGGTGTTGGTCCAAAGTGCATCAAATCCAGCGTCCAGTTTATGGAGATGCTGATTTCATTTTCCAGCAGGTATTGGCACCTGCCCACACTGCTAAAAGAATACTTGCATTAATGACCGTGGTATCTCTGTGTCTGATTGGCCAGCAATAAACCCTGTGGAAATACTATGGAGTATTGTCCTGAGGAAGATGAGAGACACCAGAGCCAACGATGCAGCTGCACGAGCTGCTTTTAAAGCAACCCAGGCTTCCTGAACACCTCAGCAGAACCACAGACTGATTGCCTCGATGCCGTGCCGGATTGATCCAGTAATTCATGCAAAAGCACCTTCAGCCAAGTATTAAGTGCAGATACTGTGCAGTACAGGGACATAATACCTTTCCATAGGCTGACATTTCTTTATTAAAGAACTCTTGGTTTGTCAGTCTTATGTAATACGCTACTCTTCTTCTAAATTTAATTTTGTATTTTACAATTGGATGCAAGCTATAATCATCAAAGCTTCCAGAAGAACACTTGAAATATACCACTCTATGCGTACTGAATTACTCATACAGTAATATGAGTTTGTATGAAAATTACATTGTAAATTACAAGAAAGTTATTTTTTAGTATTACCATAACTTGTAATCAAATCGATATCTTTTCCAGAGTTAGGTAAAAAACATACATCGATATGTAAACGTGTATTCTGACCTGAAGGTTTAATGTGATGTAATATTTTGCTTGGACAGTAAATAACAGACTACAGTGGATCCCGCCTATTCGAACTTCAGTATTTGCAGATTTTTCTGTTGAATGTTCTGTTGAATATCTGTTATTTAAACTACTAAAATTGGGAGTTATAAGCTTTCTTGGAGGATTTTAGCTATTCACAGGCTAGAGTGAGAAGACGTGTTAGAGGGAGCCCCTTTGTGCCTATTTAAGAAGTCATAAAATGTCAGAGTAACATATTTTTATATCTCGTTTTAATGAGAAAGTTTCTCATTAAGTTTCAATGGGGCAACTCAAGAACTACTTCCTTTCGTATTTCAAAATAAGAGTCACAGACATACTGCACATACAGTGTGTAAAGCTTGAAGAACTCACAATAATAAAATCCGGTGTACATAATAACTCAGGAATACTGTTACACCAGAACAAATCACATATTGACAGGAACCAGATCGCACATCTTAAGACTAACTGAGAAACATCAGGGCATTTTAATTTCACAAGATCTGATGCCACGAGATCTTTTTACACCAAGACTAAAGCCGCCTTCTTTTTTCTACTGAGCAGAAGACCAAAACACACACAGTCTGTGATTTCTAAAGTAAGTCCAAAGATTCTACAGAGGCAGTAAAAAGCATCATCATAACTTTCCTTCAGGGTAATTGATAGGCTGTCTGGGGGAAAAGGAGCATTCCTGTAGCCTGACTGCCATGTCTCATTTTCATTAATGGGACAGTGCCCTGAGAAGATTCTAGCTTGGGGAAAACAAAAGGTATGTATCGGAGAATGGTCAGGACAAGTCACAGACACTCAGCGTGATGGTAGAAAGTGAGCAGAACGATATGGGGTGATGTATGGGTAATAAAGGAGGAAGATATAGTGAAGGGGACATTTTGCCAAAGCGGTAGCCTCTGTTTTTTGGCTTTATAGAGAGTTGAGAAACTCTGCAGCTGTGAAATTTAAATCACGTTGTGGGAGAAGTGGACCCAGCACAAGTGCCTGGACACTGGGAAGTGTTTATGCGACCAGATGCTTTAGACATATCTGATTGAAAGACCATTCGGCAGTGTTCTTTCATCATATTGCATCATCCTACAATATTTGCAAAGCTTGGTAATGCAAGACAGTGGTATGAAAATAGCAGAGCACCCCAAGGGAGTATGAGTAAAACACAAGTGCAATGGAATGTTAGTCACGCTGTTACCCACAAAGCCTTGAAAAATCATTTTCCCAGATTGTAGATTGTGTATCACATACACTTTTAACCTGAAAAACATTAAAGCAGGCTAATGAAAATAGAACTTGGAAGACAAAACAAATATCGCATATAAATGACTCAGATCAACATTCTGTGGTTAAATTTGTTTGAGGAATCATTGAACATGGGTTGTTTGAGTCATGATGTCCCATAAGCTGGCTAGCTTCCCTGTCCGTGTAGAAGAATAACATCCTCACAGCATGATGTTGCTGCCACCATGTTTCGTAGTGGGGGTAGTGTCCTCATTGTGATGGCAGAAAATGTTCAGATTTGATTTGATCTGATCACAGAATCTTTTTACACGTTTGCTGTGTCCCCTACGTGGCTTATGGCAAACTGAACAACATTTCTTACAGCTTTATTTTTGTCAAGCTGGCATACCAAATTTGTGGAGTGCACGACTAATATGCATTCTGATTCTCTCACCCTGGGCTGCAGATCTCTGCAGCTCCTCCAGCATTACTATGCTCCTTGGCTGCTTATTTTCTTCCTCATCAGAATTATGCACTGCTCTGTATTACTCTATTATACTAAATGTTTTCCCTTCTAAATCAAAAATGCTCCTAAGCCATATGTATGTATATGTTAGACAGGCATGTTCACCCATACTTGCACTCACACCCACATATACAAAAACACATGCGTATAAATACACACACACAGAGACAAACATATTTACACACATGCTTGATCCCTTAACAGTGCTTTAATTCCAGTCCATCACCCCTGTTCATCCCTGTACTTTTAAATAATACCCATTTTGAGTCTTTTCTTAAACAATTTCATGCTTGCACTTTGCTTCAGCTCTTTGCTGAGTTTATTCCAAATCTTCACATCAGTGACTGAGATGCACATTCACCTCATGGTTGTTTGAACGCTTATGAAAGCTGAAGCAGAAATTCTTAGATGTTGTAAAAGATGTGAGACTGGGACAGAGGTTCTCCCTCTAGCAGGACAATAATGCTAAACATACAGTCAGGGATACAATGCAATGGTTTAGATCAGTTGTTCTTAAACTTTTTACCAAGTACCAGCTCAACCATACTATTAAATAGTATACAACAGGATTTAGACTTCATAAATTTGTTGGTCACCTAAAGTTTGAAATCAAAGAGAAAGAGAGAGACAGTAAAAAACGTTTGAAGAACCAACTTAAAAATTTGCTACAATTTTTAAAACTACTAAATACATTGTTGTTAGCTTGGATTGCTAATCATAGCTAATCGGGTCACTTAGCACACAAGCAAATCGCTTTGGTGCTTCAATCTTGGAAATGGAAGATGGTTCTGACATTCAAGATCACTTGTTACTGTTTTACTAACAACTGCTTCAATTTGTTATCCACTGCACTTGTCTTTTTACTCATTTTTACTCATCATTTTTTAAAAAAAATAATAATGACATTCAGTTGCAATTCATTTTCATTCGGTTTAATATTCAACAAATGGCACAGTGAATCCACATGGTGCCATCACCCACATGGTGCCATCACACATCAAGCAGATTCATCTGTATGTAACTTTTCTCCACATTGACAAAAACCACTGACTGTGACCTCACTAACTACATATAAACAATGGAATTAAACAATTGTACTAAAATTATGAACATGGGCATTATTTCCGAACCCGCATGTGCATAATCACGTCTTAAGGTTTTGATACTGACCCGGAGGATGAATCCACGCTTTGAGAATGGAATTACAAATGCCACTTCAGCCGAAGTTTTGAAAGTTGCAAACATTTCTCCAATTGAAGTGATCAAAAGTCAGCAAGGCTCAGGAGAGGCAGATGGTTAATACTATAAAGTTCCAAAAGTCTGGGACAAATCCTCTTTCTTGCACACCAGCAGAGATACAAATGAAGAGTAAAGACGACGACAGCTTGTTGACGTTCTTGTCCGTAAAGCTTCTCTTCCTCGCCGTATCTGCAGCCTCACTTCATCTTAACGATACTTTTGTCCTTCTTGTCAAGACACTCACTTCACATTCAAGCTTTAACCTTCATCAGAAAATAGAAGCGGAGAGAATATCTGGTGATTAATTATGTGACGTTACATAGGATGCAAATCTCTGAAACTGTTTGAGAAGAACCAGAGAACAAACCTGCTGAGCAGACTTTTGCTGAACAAATAACATTCAATAAAGTCAAATAAAACTCAGTAGGCAGACTAGTGTGTCTAAACATATCACTTGGCAGGAGTGGAGTATTACATAAGAAAATAAAGCAACCATAATGTTAGCTGTTACTTTCCCGTTCTCTCTCTTTATAGTGTCTTCTTACACTGCAGATGCTCAGTACTTCTGGGTGTCTGAAAATTCAAGCTATGGTGGTTAAAATGTCTAAGATAATTTCTTAAATAGTGCAATGATATCTAATGATAAAGTCTGTATGTCTCTTTTGATCTTCGCGTACAGGTATTAAAGTGATTTAAAAAAACCCCTCCTACGTCAAGAAATACTGTATGTAATAAAATCACCTGTGGAATAAGTGTTGGTAAGTGTTGCTGCTAAAACTTCAGACAACCCCTTTTCCCCCAAAAAACAGCACTGCTTCAATATTTCACAAGGCTGGTTAGAGAGAATACTTGACCATTCGTCCTTTAGCAATCTCTCTCGATGCTTTAGAGCCCAGTGTCATCTATTATGCTGTCTTCTCTGGGGCTCACAGCTTTTCTGTAGGATTTAGGATTTTTCAAGGGAGACCCAGAGGCACACAGGTATACAATATACAAGACAATAATTGAAAGTACAGACAATTGAAATATAAAATCCATCTAAATACACACAAAATAAAAACTGCCACAAATAGAATGTGGAATTAAGACTTGTTAAAAGAATTTAAAAGGATTTAAGAATAGCATTTACACTCTTCAGTTAAACAGTTTCAAAGAAGAGTTGGAAATTTTACACTAAACCCACCTAGATTTGAGTAAACTCCACATGTTTAGGTGTGGGAGCTGAGATGACTTTGGAAAATTTTTGTCTCTGCCTTTGTTTAGCAGTATGGTTTTTGGACTGTGGATATGAAATAAGGTTCAATTTGCGTCTGTTGAATCCCCTCCATACTGATTTAGTCATACCTTTTGGATTCAACAATGACCCATTTACCCCCCAAATTTCATTCAAATTTCCTGATGTTTACTTCACCACGCCTTTCTAGATTTCCTTGGCAACATTTATTCTTTATATAGTTTTTATTCATTTAAATTTTGACTTCATTTATAGCCCCTGATTCCTCTATCAGGCAGTAGTGGTAGTAAGAATATATATATATATATATATATATATATATATATATATATATATATATATATATATAGAGAGAGAGAGAGAGAGAGAGAGAGAGATAGATAGATAGATAGATAGATAGATAGATAGATAGATAGATAGATAGATAGATAGATAGATAGATAGATGGTTTTCTTTGGCAGGTACAAGCTGGACAGAGTTCAGGTGCAGATGGATGGATTTAAATATATGACAATCCTGGAAAAAACCCCATTAGAGGCTCCAAAAGACTTGAAAACGGGGTAGATGGGCACCTGACAGCAGGATAATTACCCTGAACACACAACCAGAGCTGCAAGGTTTTAGGTTTTGTGGCTTAATAACCTGAAAATTCACACGTGGTCTCAATCCAGTCTTCATCCTGACTGGAGCAAATCTTTAGCTTTAGCTTTAGAATGATGACTCCAAACATGACTTTGTACAGCAGTAGAAAGAAACAGTAGAAAAAGCATGAGCAGCAGCAACACCAAAAAACAAGTTCCTGTTTAATAATCATTGCTTATGAGATCAGATTAACCAATAAAATTATTAACTCTATTGTGCAATGCATCAGTTTAGATAATAATAACCTTGTCATATATCATTTGGAATCTTTGTTCTCATACATACTATATCCTAATACCCTAATGTCTGTCCTATGTGTCTCTGGGTTGGCACTGTGGTCGATAGCAAAAAAAGAGAACGGATAAATGCAGCATATTGAAAGTGATACATTAACTGGAACTAAATCCCTGTCAAGACGTCATCTCAGTGAGAAAGTGTGACGTGAAGAGGGAAGCAGACAAGGAGGAGGAATGAAGAATTTATAGGAGGCAGACACCCACCTTCCCTTGCTGGCCTCTACCCTATCCTCCCGCTCTCTTTTTTCTCTCCCTTCCTCATTCAGGAAACCCCCAGTGGCTTTGAGCAAAAACCATATCTCTCATCTCTCATCTCTTGTCTACATGTTACACTGGGATGTTCCAGGCTCATTATCCTGCTCATTAAGCTCCCCTTTCACTCCCAAACATAAATTCTATCTATTCCTTGTCTTAGTCTGTCTCTTCTATCCTTTCCTGCCCATTCATGTCATCGGTCTGGCATCTGAAACTGTCCAGCTTCTCAGTGACAGCTCCAGCTGACTGTGATGCAATCATCTGCTCATTGGTCATCATGATGGACAGTTGGCTTCGTGTGTGTGTGTGTGTGTGTGTGTGTGTTTGGGGTGGGTGTTGGATGATTTCATTTAAAGCTTAAGTTAAACAGTGGCGTGACAGTTGGTGCATGTATATAGGGGTCAGTCTGGCTGGTCAGAGGCCAAAGCTACTTCATTTAACCGTCATACAGTAAAATGCGCCAACAATCATGCCAACTCTGACCCATGCTCATTTTGGAGACAGGGGAAGAAGGCGACACAGATGGTAAAGTGGGGAATTGAGGCCACAATGCATCAGGAGTCCTCTTAGATATTTAATTTCACTCCATAATCAAACTTAGATCAACTTTATCATAAGCTTAAAAAAAACAGCAGTATTATTTACGCTGACTTGAATAAGATTAACAGACTTCTGCAGCACTTGATGGCTGCAGAGGAGGTTATGCAGTCATTTGAATCAGGTGTTCTGAAACAGAGACACATCTAAAACATGTTCGTCAGTAGTCCCTGAGGGCCAAAACTGAGAAACATTGCCCTAGAGCATTGCTCTTGGATCTATGTGCTGAACTGGGTCCAGTATTGGAGAGACCGACCTACCAGTACCACACCATCCCTGTCCAGTTGCAGGTGTTAGCCACTCTGGGGTTCCTGACATCTGGCTCCTGCCAGCGTGAATTAGCAGACAGGTCTGTGTCTGAAGCCACTTTAAAGAACAACATAATTCTATGAAGTGATCCATAGGTCTGGGACGTCACAGCCAGCGCTGAGCGCAATAATGGCTGCCATCCTGGATGGCATCATTATCATGACCAGTTGATACATCAGATTTCTCTACTCCATTTGAAAACAAGTACATGAAAAACAAATTTGTGGAATTCTAACTATTAGGACCTGATGTACTGATGCACTATTCCGCTATAACCTGCAGGGGTCCGTAGCTACCTCCTCAGGCACTGGCTCCTAACCCCATTTCCAAATCCTCAGAGTGCAGAGGAGGCACACTTTAATAACACTCACACCTGTGCACGCTAAAATGTGGAGCATACTCCTAAAATGCTGGTGGCGGTCTGTAAACTTTATTTTACGTCACTTTGGCTATCAAATACAATATGTTTGCAATTCTCCACTTCACTTACATTGCTTTCTGCCTCAGTGAAATGGTGTCTTTCCCCTCTTTTCCCCGTGGTTGCCTTTGTTAATCATGAAAGAACATGATCACCTGTCACACTGACATTTATGAGGTTCTTTGCATTGAGCATTTATGGTTGAATGTAGGCGTGTAGAGAGCAGAACCTGAGGCGGGACCTTGTGCGCAAACTTTGAGGTACAGCATGGTTTTATAAATCTGACATTTTTTTGCCGTACATTCACTTTTAGTATGAATCCTACGCAATCCCTTATAAATGAGACCCCTGGGTTTCCTAAAATAGCTTACGTAGCATAGGAAACTTTGGGGTTTCATTGATGAAAGAAAATAGCTTTTTCTCACTCACTATTTTTGTAGATTAAACCTTAATGTTACGTTTGTACAGCCTTCTCTATCAGGAGTTATGGCAATAACCCTGAGGTCAGGGCTGGGTGCCTTGAGAGTATTTTACACTTTGTGACTTTTTCTTTTTTCTCACTTTTTTTGAAAAACTAATCTCTGTAATAAAGCCATGCTTGATTTGTTTCTTACTTTACAGGTATTATAGGCATACCTATATTATAACTTCTATAATGCACTGTAAGCACGTTTTTGTCTGAGGCAAACTATTTAATACAGTTTTCTATGCGTTTTTTTAAATAACGGGGATTTTAATGCCACAAAGCCACATCACAGTGTAGCATAACTGTGATCAGATTTTTTGTCTTAGTTCTGTTCTCTTTTCTTAAATCCTGTCTAAATTCTCCTACCATCTCTCCTCAGTTTCATGACGGTTTGAAGTAAAGCCAAGGAAAAGAGCTTAAAAAAAGATGTGAGGTCTTTTTGTGACTATTAAACCAGATCCCAGAAATTGAACTTGGTATATTGTTTGCATTTAGAAAATAAAGAGCTCATTCTAAACAGTTAGTATTGAACTCAAGCAGAATATGACCTCATGATTCCAAAAACAACCAGATTAAAGAGCTCACAGCTGCTAAAGCATTGGTAATAAATTACTTGGCAAAGCTAAATGTCCTCCAACTCTTAGAAAAAAAGTTGTCTTTCAGAAAATAGTTGATTATTTAAAAATAGGTAGCCAACAGCAGTTAGATGTGGTAAATGCTTTTGAAGTCCATTTTTATTTAAAAAAAAACAAAAAAAAACACAAGTTCTAACATGGTTTTCTTCTTTAATTATAGACAGACAAATAGCTAAAAACAGAAATCAGAAATAAAAAGAAAGCCACAAGCAAAGCAACAGCAAAATAATATAAAAAAATGAAATAAAAGAAGAGTCCAAAAGCAGGCAAGTCAACTGCAGAAATGCTTTAAAAAGAGATAGGATTTATCTGAGTTGAAACACTCGAGATCTCTGGGTGAAAATGCTTGACTTTGTATTTTCACAAACAGAATAAATCTCAAACTTTTTAAAAATATTTGTCCAGTGTACAATTTTTCAGTTCAAGTCAACAAATGTAGGGGTTAAACTGTAGCAAATGCAGTTCAGATTTATAAAAAAAAAAGTGGTGACATCACCTTTCAGTTTCAGCAGGAAGCAAGAAATCAGAGGCTAACTTCAGAGTCGTTGGTGCTTAATGGTTAGCCGGTCTGAGTGTTCTTGTGGTTTTGCCTCACAAGTTGTATCTTGTGAGTTATTCTGTCACAGTTTAATTTTTCTAATTGGTACGCTAAAGGCTGCCACAAAAAAAAAGTAAGTACTGGTACTTCTTTAGTGGTTTGTAACCAAACCTCATAAGGCACAGCTAACTGTCAGTACAACACCACTGAAGAACAACTTCAAACTTACATTGTTTCAAACATGAACAGGAGGTAAAATCCCTCACCTTACTCTCTGGGGGCTTAGAATAATAATTAAGGCTTCATTCTGATGAGATATATTGTCATATTTTAATATTGCCACAAAATATCATTAAGATTCTGGTGTTATGTGTAATTTACTTTTCTTGACCAAATTGTTACAACTGCTTTCGTCAGTTGCTTGACAACATTCATAAAAATGGATCATGTTTATTGATAAGGGATCTCTTGTCGTTAAATGCTTCTTCCTATACATTTTTAATTATTATTTTTACTTTGGGGAGGTAGATTTCTTTTGGCATATTCTAGAAAAGATTGTGTAAGTTCTCCTCCGTACTTCAACCAGTACTGAGGAGCACCTTGTTTCAAATTGTTTTTGAATAGATGAAAATAATCCATCTATTTTCTCTTACAGTTATAAATATTTCACTTTTGGTCTCAAGTAAAATATACAAGTCTGATCTCCGCCCTGTTAATCATCCAGACAGGAAGGATGAAGAGTGATGCTTGCTGACTAATTTCAGCTAACCAGACAGACAGAAAGATGTCCCATCAGGAGTCATCCTTTGGAAAATAAAAGCATTACAAGGAAAAGGTAATAAAAACATGTTATGTGATGAGATTTCTTGATGTATACGATTACCTATTGTGGATTCCTAAGTTTAATCCTCTTTTATAAAACAGTTCTGTCACAAATCCACTTCGAGAGGCCTTTCTCTTAGTTGCCACATGTCATTCATGAATCACAAATGAAAATGGAAGCATTGTGGAACCAAAGGACGCTCGGAGTGCATGTCTGTGACACCTTTTCTATTTGTTCTGTTTTAAGCATAACTGTACTTTCTGATCCGTTTGGTTTCAAGTTTGACTTGTTCAGTATGTGTAAATGGCAAGAAATGAGGTGTGTCCAGTATGCACTGCAAATCTCATGCTCAAGCCACAATTCCAGTTTACGCTTTCACAACTGAGCTTCTACGGGCCAGTGACTGCCTCGCTTGGCATTTCAAGGGCATAAGAGTGGTGATCTGACTTTAACTCCCCTTGCTGCCTCAGTACTTTCACAAAACACATGGTGAGAAAAAAAATACAAAGCAGTATCTGTTAAAGCTAGTGGTACGATGATACATTCGACTCAGGAGACAGAAGGTACATTATATTGGGTTCAGGAAAATGAGATCTGGCTTTAGCGATACTTTTGAAAGATAGGAATTTGCACTTTTGGAAGTTCGGAAATCAAAAATTGTTGATCTAAAAACCAAAGGGAAAAAAATGCCAAGTACATTTGTAGTATTCTGACCTAATTCACATAAATGCTAGCCAGCATTTCACTCTGCAGAGAACCTTGAACTGGGCATATTGTCCTGTGCTCATTATATTGGCTCATTGTTTATTGCTTATTTTGTGAGATTTATGAGATGACACTATTTTCTTAATTCTACTCTGAAAATAATAGAGCCAGCTAAGAATGCCAAAATGAGTAGCCCTGCTGTACAGCAACATTGGGGATTTTGGAAATACAAAAAAGTCCTGCTTTCATTTAAATAAGGGTGTGGTCTATGTATTATTACATAGACCATAGATTATGGGACCACTAAAGTTAAATTTAGGAAGCAAACATAGAAATTCTGTTTTTAAACTGAACGTGTAGCAATTATATTTTGGATTATAATAAACGGAGCTGTCTCCAGTGTATCTATTTTGAATCCATTTTTTTAAATATCACACAATATTTTGAGAGTAATTTAGGAAACGTTTGTCAGTCTGTAATGGAGCTAAAGTTGGCTAAACCCTGTAGCAGCCTTAGAGGCTCGAGAAAGCTGTACAAAATCCATCTAAGCTGTTAAATATATTGGTTTCCCAGTACGACAACCACACCTGGTATATCTATATTCCCAGTTGTGTTCAAATGTGACACCACTAGGCCAATCAAGAGCCAATAAAAACAAAAAAAACAATTTCATATCTTGATGAGTCGTGGCAGCTTTGATTTGGGCCATTCTGGCATTTGCCCAGGGTGGTACTACAAAGAGCGTCACATGAGCATCCATTTAATAAAATTTAACTTATCAGTTGTCCCCTAAACAAGTTCTCTATTGCTTTTATGTGTGTGCAGTTAATGTGGATTTGAGCTGACTAGGCATCCCCTGCTTGATTCTTAAAATGGTGAGACGAGATCACATGCATTTTGTAGGCTTGCACTGAATTTGATATCACCTCAGAATCTTAGATAATTTCATGAATTTTAACTGGGTGGGGCAGAAAGATGGGCTAGCCCAAGGCTCCATTCATGTGAGAATCCTCTGTTGATTAGAACCCTGAGGTGCAATAAAATATACAAAATAGACTGAATTTCTGTTGCTAGGGTTAGCTGAATGGCTACTAGCATTAAATATGAATTTGCAGACTTTTCACACCATTATAAACTCAATATCTGTAATCATATTTATAGATAACAACAGGTTTATGTTCCTTCCATTTAAACAACACAACAGCATGATGCTTCAAGGAACAGACAAGCCAGCCCCTAAGGGCTATGACCTCTGCCCTGCAAACTTCCTGTCATTAGCCAACCAGATGATAACATCCTGATGACATCACCACTCATCCATCTTTGGACTAGCTAAAGCCTTTGCCGCAGTGATTGCAAGGCCACAGATAGTGATTAGTGATTGGGATAGGACGCTGATTATGCTAAGTACTCTGGCAATTGTGCAGTATTTGTGTGTGCATGCATGTAATGATAGTTAATGAAGCTCCGCTCAGTCAGCTGCGGAGATGTGCTCACACTGAAACCTGATTACCGTTCAACCTGCTGACCCTAATCGTGAACCCCGACAGATGCGAAGCTTCTTCCACTTCCTTTACCCCTCTCATCACTGTCCTTTCTTCCTCCACTTCCTTCTTTTTCTGTTAGATTAACTCATGTTGTTCAGCAAATATTAACCCTGACAACAACCATATGAAAGACTTAAGTTAATAAAAATAGCGCAAAATCTCTTAGAGATGTTGCAACTAGAAACTAGGTAACAATATCCAACTTGGAATACACACAGTCCTTCCTGGAGTTGAATCTAATTTACTGTTTTTAAGTTGAGAGGTCCAGTAACCCTAACCCTCAATGGCTCTGGGTTTATGAAAATATTAGTTTTTCCCATTTATTTCCATTTTTCAACATCAACAAACATGAGTTTTAAACCACAATGCTGGGATTTTCAGAACTTGGTTGCACCATCATGAAACTGTGCTTACAGCAAAGTCAGGATGCTTAAAATGGACCATGCACCCAATATAACTCTTTCAACCTTTCCCCCAGATCCTGCCTCTGGTGAAAAATAAATGGAAATACAAATCCCGCTGCAATCTTCTGCTTTGGCTGAATCCCTCCTTTTGTTCTAGACTGCTTTTTGTTTTGCTATCACAAAACCTATGTACACACAGATACTTAGTGGCAACACATGTATGGTTAGCACCTCCAGCTACCCCGTTTTCTCCATTTATCCCACCCTGACTCTCCTGTGTCTTTTCACTTAGAGCCAAAACACTGCAAGCCAGAAACAGCCTGTTAGCAGATAGAGTCACACAGAAAGGAGAGGCTAATTGTTCTGAATTATGCGGACTGCTGTTTCCTCAGGCTTGGTTTTAAAGTTTGAGCTAACTTTCACTTCCTGGTTATTTCTCTTGTGAGATTAAGTAAATAAACGGCTGATATTGCATTAGATAGTAAAAAATGAACTGTATTGCGGTATAATGCATGCAGCTCATGTAACGACGAAATACATTACTAAATCCATGAGAGCATTTGTTGGAAAAAAAAAAAAAAAAAAAAAGGTTTTGCCTCCTTACAGACTTCTAATGTTTTTGCGTTTTGCTTCTCAGATCATCAGACAAATTTTAATATCTGACAAAGATAACCTGATTAAATTCAAAATGCAGTTTTCAAATGAGGATTTAATTTATAAAGAAAAAGGAAAAAGGAAAAAAAGCTGTCCAAACTCGTTGGCCCTATGAGAAAAAGTAATTGCTACATAAACCCACTAACTAGTTTTGTTACCCTCGCTAGCAACAACTGACATCAACTGTTTGCAATAACTGCTAATAAGTCTTAAAACATCACCGTTGAGGAATTTTGGCCGATACTTCTTAGTATTTGCTAACTTAATTAAATTTGAGTCCAGGCTTTGACTAGGACATTCCAAAACTGAATTAATTGTTCCTTGAATTATAGGAGGTTGTCCTGGTTCTCAAGACGCAAAGCAGCCCCAGACCATCAAAAAATCAACACCATATATACTTTTAGCAGAGGTGTATGATCAGGGCCAGATTTACAAGGATGTGGGCCCCTGAGCTGGAGCCAGTTTTGGTGCCCTATCCACTAAAGAAAAATTCTTTTACTAATGCAAATTACAGTACATTAATAGGTAGTCTAATACATCAGCAGGTATGAACTGATGCATGGTAGGTTTAATATGTCCCCTTGCCAATAGCTCCATGTCCCAAAGAAATCAACTATAACTTTGTAATTTTGAAATACTTGAATATTGTTTCTACACTATATTAATAAAAATACCAAAATATTAATCCAAGTCACCTGATTTGGGCCTATAAGTTTTATACAAAGTACAATGTTTGCAAAACATGTATTCATTAAAAAAAAGAAGAAAAAAAATCTTTGGGGCCCCCCAAAAAATTGGGGCCCTGGGCTCCTGCCCCTGTAAGCCCTTTCTAAAGTCTGGCAAATTGTATGATACTGCATATTTTGGTATCGATCCGATACCAAGTAAATAAAGTCCCCGTGTCACACATTCCAATGCTGATACTGATACTGTTTAAGTATCTGGCCTTTAGGTGTTTCTGTGTTTTTTTTCCTTTGAATTATTTTGCTCAAATCAAGGACATAATTTGGACAGAGTTTATAGGTGTCTACAAAATACTTTCATACCATATTTTCATAATTTGTGAGCATTTTTCCAAAATAAACAAAGTGCAAAAAATTATAATTTGAGAACAAATCAAAACCTTTTTTTGAGGAAGAGTTGAGAAACTACAAAGCAAAAATAATATACAATTTCAAGAGGGAATCTGATCCTAAAGTATCGATCTTATAATGCTAGTCCAATACTAATACCAACTTGGTATCGATATTAGCGATATTTTGGATCAATCATCCCACCTCTACTTTCTAGGCAACAGTGGCCTTTTATGAACAGTAAGACCTGCCTCAAAGCTCTCAAGGTTGGGAGTGGAACCCAGGATAGCTGCGTCGAGGACTATAGCCTCTGTAAATGAGACACCTGCTCTACTGCTACACCACACAACACCCTAAAATCAGTACTATTTGACAGCTGATGTGATGGTTTTGTTTTTTTGTTTTTTTTTTTGTGAACTGGTGTGTTAGTTTCACATAAAATGTAACGGGATCCACATCTTCCAAAAAGTTTCTCTTTAGTTATATCATTTCAAATAAAAGTGTACCAAGCCTCTGTTTCTGAAAATGTGAGATGGGTCTTTGTGTTCCTTTTGATGCAAAGTGAATTTGGCCTTGGAACTCTCCCATTTCTCTCTTTCTTGCTGTTGAATCATGAGTATTGATTTTAACTGCAGGCCTGCATACTTTAGATTTTACTCTTTTTTTTATTATGTTGTTTCTGGGAAGGTTCACCACTACTTAATATTTTCTCCATTTGTGGATAGCAACTTTCACTGTGGGTTTCTACAGTCTCACAGTTTCAAAAATGACTTTGTAACTCCTTCAGAGACTTTGCCTCTCACCTCTTGATTTCTTTAGACCGGGGCATGATGTGTTTGTTTTTTTGAGATCTTTTAGCCTACTTCATGTTGTCAGACAAGTTCTGTTCCAGTGATTTCTTTATTCTTCCATTGCACTGACCACTTTTTGAAATCAAAGTTTCATATTAGAAAAGGTTGATTAAAATCAAAATATTCCATGAGGTCTTTTTTGCATTTATTAATTCACGGTAAGGTAGATTGAGTAGATTGAGTCTCTTTATGCCAATCAGCTGTGATGTGACAAATATTTTATTCACTAGCCAGATATCTAGAACTCACAGCAAATTTTATTTTCTTTCCTTTTTTTTTTTTTTTTTTGCGCTTTTGGACCTCACAACATAGCAAGCATTCACCAGCATAAAAGAATAATTACAACACAACAGTTAAAAATAATTGCGTTTCTTCATTTTTGCCCATAACCTCAACCAGAAAAATGCATCATTACATTCCAACAGCAATACTGCCAGTAATTTGCTCCTAGAATTTCCTTTAAGATGTGTGCTAATTTGAAGTCGTCCACTTGATTGGAATACAACCTCCTGTTTCGGAACATTCAGCTCATGCCGGACAATCTCCGCCACGTGCAGTTAATCATCTTGTCCTTTCTGTGATCCCCACATTAATCTGGTTTGCTGCTTTGTTAAAAGATACTGGCAGAGATCTGTAAGCCAAGCTGAAAAAAACCTCAGGTTTTCACTTTATGGAGGACCAAGACTTACACAAGTTGTGCCTTTAAGAAATTAGGAATGGCTTATTGATAAATTAAGGGGGAAATAGGGAGATATCAAGTTTAATTTCAGAAGAATTAATGTCAGAGCAAAAAATAAGGAAAAAGTCTGGGCGCTTATGTATTTGAACCAACAAGCTCTTATTCTTCTAAAATCTTGTCTAATAGTCCAATAGAGGATCACGTTCCTGAGGTTCACTCTGTGGTGAACACCACATTGCCAAAAACAGCTTTCACATCAGCTTTGATACATGTCCCAGTCAGCACCAATCTCCAATGACCTCTTGGTTCACCAATGTCTCTATCGTTTCTAATTGCCCCTCGGTGTTGAGCAACACTGATGGATTTCTGAACAGTGCCGTTATGGCTCTTCAGGGCTTTTTGTTTATGTGTCTGTGTTTCATCACTCCTAAAATATTCCCTGTAACTTCCAATGAAACCTAAAGGTAAACAAACAAACTGGGCTGAACATTCCCTGAATATTGGTGAGAAGCAGCAAGAAAAGCTCATCATCAGTTAAGACTGAACTAGCACTGTAGCAGTGTTGAGCAAAGTGCAGATTCAGTCAAATGAAACAGTCAACAGACAAGAAGATGAGAGCTCATGGGAGAAAGGAACATGTTTGGAATGAAAGGTATTTATACCCCTTGAGGTTTTTCTCACTAATATTGAGCTTGCTTTCTAAGAAGAATGCAAAGCAATAATAATCTCCATGTACAAAGCTGTGAAAAAAATTCATGGCGGTGTTAGTGCTTTTGTAGCATACTGCTATGAATCCTGATTACAGGGTATAAAGAAGTTTAGAAAGCATATTAAGCTTTACAGAAAAAGTTCTAGTTGAAATATAATCCCTTTTATGAAGATGAGAAGTAAAGAGGGTGAGAGAAGAGTCTTTGACCTGCAGCTGCAGCGTTTTACAACCAAATGCCTGCTGAACCCTTCTGGTAACAAGCACCAAGATGATGAGGTGCCTATGAGGTAGAAGTGGAGAGAAGGAAGAATGACAGGCAGGGGTGGATAAGACAGCACCATCAAAGTCCGATTCGATCTGGATGGCTCCCTTTAAACCTCCCATGACATGATATCACTCTTTAAACTTGGACACTTTAGTTCTCCAAGAAATGTAAGATTTAAAAAAGCTCATGAATGACAAGTCCATGTCTTTAAAAAAAAAAATACTAGAACAGTTGCTCTTTTTAATTCTCTTTTCTTGATTTACTTTGTGCTCACTTTAAATAAAATCCACATTTAGTATGCCAATGTGTTTTTGATAGAGCTTCTTTCTTGCATTCCCTGTTAATGTGCAAATTTTTGACAGGACAGGGAAGACAGATGCTTTGAGAGAGGAGTGAAAGAAGCCATCGATGTGAAAGATGAAAAACTAAGCTTGAACAGAGGAGGTGGCCTCCAGTTTAATCTTTCTAACACCTACAGTCAAGCCTTGACTCATCTCCCCAGGTAGTTTCACACAAACTCACACCTCGAGACATGTGACCAAAAAAAGCAAACATGTTGGCATTGTTAGGGACTTGTTAGGCCCATCAATGTTAACAACAACAGGGAATTGAATCGAGGTTAGTGCCAGAGGCTCGTGATGTAAATAGTCTCAGGTTGCATCTCTCTAACACCTACAGTACAGCCTTGACTCTTCTCCCCATGTAGTAAAAAAAAAAAAAAAAAAAAAACACTCACGAATTGAGATGTGATCAATCAAAGCACACACTGTTGTGGACTTGTTAGGATCATCAGTTAATGACATTAACAGGAAATTGAATACAGGTCACTGCCTGAGACCCATGTGACCTAGATGGCCTCAGGTTTCATCTTTCTGACACCTACTATGCAGCCTTGACTTGTTTCTGCTGGCAATTTCAGAGAAACTCACACCTTGAAATGTGACCAAAAAAGCACACAAGCTGGCATTGTTAGGGGCATGTTAGGATCATCAGTGTTAACACACAAACAGGTATCAAATAGATGTTTGTTTCAGAGACTCATGTGACCTTTATTTCCTCATTAGTGAAAAAAAATAGCCTCATTAGTGACCCGCAGTCCCCTATTAGTGCGATTGTTTCTGATCACATCTCACAAGCCATTTACTTCCAACCCAATCTTTTAGAACTAACGAAGCATCTTGGATGAAAGGAGGAACATCTTCAAGATATCAAAAGAAAACCAGCTCCCTTGATTTAAAACTCTCAAGGTTATAATGTCCTGGATGATTGAGAAGCCACAATAACATGATGCAGAGCTTGCAACCATGTTTGTATGATTCTGCTGTTAGCTTGCAGTCCCCTCAATCACATCACATCACACACCAGTAATCGAACCAATCCAAGCATACTGTACATGTCCAACTAAAGGTGCTCTGGGGATCATGTCTGTCCACCACAGAGCAAATGTATAGAGAAGATTTTAGGTCATCTTCAGATCTCAGGAAATCATCATGAAACATCAGACCAAACTAATTTAGGGTGTTTTCACACCTGATAGTCTGGTAGACTCGGTTCGATTAGGGATCAAAACTGCAACATTTGTTACATTTTCAGCTGGTGCGGTTCACTTTCCCACCACATTGTGTAAAAAACAAAACAAAAAAAAAACAAAAAAAAAAAAAAAAAAACCCTTTGAAAAACCTGTTTACCTCCTCACCTGTGGTGGCGCTGCACCAAGAACCACTGAAAGAAATGACACAAAAACCTCTGAAGAGACTGAGAGCAACTTCCTTCTTCATAAAATGTAAACAAAAATGATTTTTGCGGTTGTAGAATTTCTCTTTTGTCTTTGGCAAAAGACCACGAGCCATTTCTCCAGCTTGCGCTAGGCTCGCACATTTGTTTTGGTTGTATTTACCCAGACTACCCTGCGCTATAGTTCGCTTCCTTCTTTTGGAGCAGTCTCTGGCCTGCTTGCATTTACATATGCATAACCGCACCAGAGTTCACTTCAACCTAATCAAGACCTAGGTTTTTAGGTGGACCAGAGTTCACTGTTTTTGTCCGGATCAGAGATCAATTGCGCATTCACACCTCCCCAAATGAATTTGACTTTCAAGGCAAACAAACTAAACTAACAAACTAAACAGGGCTGGTGTGAATGCATTCTAATACATCAGATTGTAAATTAAGGGTTGCAGAAAATTATCAGGCATCAGAGAAACTGGAATGAGAGAGAAGTTTCCTACTTGTTGACTTTCTGAGGCCTGTCTACTATCAGCCTTTTACAGGTGTTATGCTGAATTCTCTGATACTCTCACTCTATAGATAAAAATCTTAAGATATTAGCAAGGCTATGTTTCTTAATCAGCTTGTCTGGGTCCAAACTGCCTAAAGGAAGATGAACTTCAACATGAACGTTTGTAATCAGTGGCTTTCTGACAACTAAGGCTACGTTCACACAGCAGGCGAATGCGACCCAAATCTGCTTTTTTTTTGGCCCATATGCCAGCTATATCCAACTTTCTCATGGCAGTCTGAACGACCCAATTTCATCCCCCAAAAAATCCGATTAGTGCTACTTTTATACTAAATTGGATACATATCCAATTGTTTTCAAAGCATCTGTTGTCTGAACGGTAATATTGCTTTTTATCTGAATTTTATGCCATTAATGTGAGACATGCATCATAATTCTGCAAAAGACCTGCTGTGTGAACGTAGCCTAAGAGTTGGGACCACACAGGAAATAAAACAAATGACATTTTAATTCGTAACAAAGACAAACCCAGGGAAAGCAGTCTCATGTAATTGCTTGAAATCAAAAGTCATGTCTAAATAACCCACACTAGCTTTGATAAGAAACATACTCTGAATAAGCCCTAACCAATTGGAAATGTGCATCAAAGATGAAGCCATCAAACATGGAGCTGGAAGAGGACACTCAACATCTGGTGAACATCTTGTCATGACCTGTCTCCTCCTATTTGTTTGTTTTCTTTCTCCTCCTCCTGCTCCTGTCATTCTTTGCTGCACTGTTTGCATAAGGAGCTCAAGCGGTGGAGATGTACAGGACACTGAATTATTGTCAAGTGTGTGCTGAGGTCAAATAAATTGTGTCAAGGTATGTGCAGATATGTGTGTGTTCACATTGTTTTCGTACAGTTTTCTGTCTTGTGCGAGGTTCACACTCTGCTTTGGCATTTATGAAACTTTCAAAAGGGTTGAAAAGGTACTCTATTAAAGATGCATCAAATTTGTAATGTGTGAAGTAAAATTCGGAAAAGTGCACTGAAATGGCTTTAGAAACTCATGTTGCAAGTTTAAAACGTCTTCGCTCAACAAGGATATCTCATTTTACACCATGACCCTGGAGGTTTTGCAAGAGACTTTAGGACCAGCATGAGAGAAATGCATTCAGAGCACATCTTCATGCTATAAGAGTAAAACAAAGGATGAAAATACAAAACTTAGGACAGTTTGATATAAAGAACTAATCCATGAAAAAATATACTTGACTTTTAAACAAACATTTGCTACAATGACCTCCATAATGTCAGTTCCTTATAAGGCAAGAGGCTAGTATACCTTCTCAATTTCTTGAATAGAATTTTGTTTTGTTTTTCACTAAGGCCCAAAATCAGTATCAAATCAAATTTATTTCATTACCAGGGTATTTCAATTAAGTAGCACAAAAAACAGACTCATTTGAACTCTGTGAAATAGCACATGCTCAGTTTCTTTACCATTCATGGGAACTGCAGTTAGCATCAGCCTCACTTTACTTAGACATTCACTGCACTCCATACCTGTAGGTCTTCATTTCATGATCGGTAGATAAAAAAAAAAAAAAAAGATCCCACCTGGGGTCTCTCTGCATGGAGTCTGCACGTTCACGCTGGGTACTCCAGCTTCTTCCCACAGTCCAAGAACATGTTAGATTTAAACTACTTAGATACTTAGATATGAGTGTGTGCATGATGGTTGTTTGTCTTGTGTTGCCATGTGACACCACCCTATTGGTACCAATAGCACCAGTCTATATATGTACAGATGGATAGATAATCTTGATCATCTGTGGCGGAAGCTAAAGATTAGGGTGATGTCAAGGAGGTCTTCCAACCTCAACAAATTTTAGACATGTGATTGTTTGTTAAAATGTAAATAGGAACGGAACATTTTGTTTTCCAAAAACGCTGCTCAGTTAAGGCAGTTCAGTTAACTTCTTTGTAATGAACAGCCCAATGCAAACATGGTGATGGTTTAATAGTTGATAAAATAGGGTCAGCATAAACTGGTAGGAATTCTGAAGGTTTGTGTTGATTCAAGACAGCTGAAGCCCTCTTTCCTCTCGGCTCCTAACTGCAGATCTTTTAAAGGTCTAAATAAGGTAAAACTCTTAATTTTACTATGTTACTGAGGTTTCAAAACACAACACCATAACAAGGAAACAGACCAACTCCAACTCCAATTTCTTTTGTTTTGACAACTGTTTTACAAACACACCATTCAGTTATCACTTCAGAACAGATCACATCAAGAGGTCACGAGGTGTGGAATGAACATCAAGCCAAGAGAACCCTTGAGAATGGGAAACAAGTTCAAGGATTACACATCTTAGCAAAATTACTGCAGCAAAATAATAAATGAAATCAATTTTTCTCACCATGCATGCTTATTAGAAATCCACAACATCAACTGTGTTGTTGTCATTGTGATCATTAGCTTAAGACATTTAAGTGCATTTAAATCTTTTTTGCAGCTTTAATTAAAGAGCTTAAAGTCTCAGCCTTTCCAGTTTCATGCACCCTTCAGTCCCCAGATTTTCAAGCTGCAATTAAGCCTGTCAGCCAAGTTCCTCTTTTCCAGCTGCTATCCCAAAATCGGCTAATAAATCCAGGATTCAAAAATGGGATATATTACAAAACTTTTTTTTAGCAAAACTACTTAGTTGTGGTTTTTTAAGTTTAAAAACAAAAACAAACAATAATCTGCTGTAACTCTGTTACTGTAACTGATAGCATTTTTAGCATTTTCTGGAACGTGTGTGACCAGCAACCATAATCACTACTACGCCACTGTGTCTCAACCAAAATGGAGTGGTGGTGATGGTGGAGTGGAGATCAAAATGTCATCCTAAATTTAAAATGTATTTAGGATAGAGAATACTGCCCAGTACACAAACACTGCCTTGTTACCGAAAGCAAGAATTTCTGATTGGTTTGTTTATTTTTTTCCTGATATAGAATCCCTGTAAGCCACAGGTCTCACCAAGAAAACTCTGAATCAAACTTGTTAAACAAAGTATCATACAAATAAGTTTTTCTCTGAAAATTTCTAATTAGTTTGAGTAATTAGTGTCATAAAATTATCATTTATTTTTATATGTAAATTTGCAGTATGTAACTTTGAACCGCTCCCAATCTAAAACAACCAACCAGAGCCAGGAGGAAGGTTTTAGCGCTGTCAGTCGCCCTCGTGTTTGGCAGCTAAATGTTCTAATGGTGAAAAAACAAGTTACCGTTCCAGGAAAACTGGTTATCCGCCGTCATCGGTGGCCGTGCTAGTTAAAATTAGCCTTAGCATTAGTGGTAGGCTATGTTGAGGTCGCGTCGCAGAGAGGAAGGAGGAGCGTGAGTGGAGGATAAGTGACAGCACTAAGACCCGCCTCCTGGCTCTGATTGGTTGTTTCTGACTGAGAGGTGTATGTCTGCAGCTAGCACTGAGAGCACTGGGAGAAGGCAGAGGTGCTTGATTTTTTTCACAGATTATCTGTCTGATATTAAACTGTCACGACAAAAACATTTTTCATAAACGTTACATACTGCAGCTTTAATTGATTTTTATTCATGGGAACACATAGGGCCTTCTCTGAATACCTATAAAGCCCTGACAGCTCACCACTGCTGGATTTATACTAAATGAAAATGCCAACCTGGTGTCCAATAACCCCTTGCTGTTTGAGTTCATTATCATAAAGGTTCATAGTTGGTTAAAAAAAAAAAAAAAAAAAAAAAAAAAAAAAAAAAAAAAAAAAAAAAAAGCTAAAAAGAGAGTACATTCATTAGAAAAATAAATAGAACTTTAAAAGGTTTAACATTTATGAGGTTTAATAAAAACTTGCACTCCAGAGGATGCTTTGGCAGAGCAGGTTCGCCACATTTATATAATCTTACTTAGTGAAGCAAGGTAAAGAAAATATTGAAATTAGACTTGTTTTTTTTTTTTTTTTTTTTTTTTTTTTTTTTTTTTTTTTTTTTTTTTTTTTTTTTAAATATATATTTCTGTGTGTACACTTTGTTTCTGGGAGGGTTGAACACCTAAAATCCTAAAGGTAAAGATGCCATTAAATTTAAAGAACTCAGGTTAGCCACACCATCAATGTTAAGGACTCTAGGGGGCGCTACATTAGGTATCTCTTTAACTGGCAAAAGTGTTAAAGACTTGAAAGTGGTATTCATGAGCCCAAGGATTTGTGGCACCAAAAAACAAACACTTGATTCCAAGCATGTAAAAAGGTTAATAACATAATACAAAGAGATGCTTACTTCACATACGGCACTTTAACTGGCCACAGTGGCCTCACACACATGCATACATAAACACACAGATTTAATCTAGCTTTCCAGTGCCTCACTGCAGCACCCAATAATCTTTCAATAACAACGATGACCAATCCCCAGCATGCGTCCTCGTAAAATGCATTTTAGACGTGTAACCACTGATGGAAAGTCTCTGTTCTGCTCACAGCTCTGGAACAGAGCTCCGTGTCCTGTCCTGGGAGAGAGCAGCACTTGGAAGACGATTCAGAGGTGCCTCACAAAGTGTTGCCACAAAGGGTCTTCGATGACCGCCTTAATAAATGCACTGGGAGCAGTGCTGGAGTAGGATTTACAATTTGCATCACTCAGTCTTTTTTTCCCTACGAATAGCTGAAAAGTGTTTACTGGCATTTTCTCGAAACACTTCCAAAATAAATTCTCCGTCAAAGCGCGTACGCCTCAGCCCAGGCCCCCACTGACCTGCCTCTATCTTGTGCCATAAACATCTTATTTCGTGGGTGGATGAGTGGGTGGGTGTGGTTGTTAGGACTGCGGGTTGTGAGTGTTGCTTGGCTCCAGGTCATATTTTCCAGCATGAGGAAAACAAGTCTATTTGTGAAGTTGCCACAGGAGCAGAATGTACCTTCGCCTGTGCAACAGGACCATGATCAACTCATGTCCTAAGCCCATGTGTGCTTGTCTATGGGTGTGTGCTGGAGCCAGCTTGGTGGCGGGTTGGCTGGCTGGCTGGCTGGCTGGCTGCTTCCAGAGACTGTTATGCCATCTTTGGGCATGTTGGGAGGCTAGCTGCATTAATGCCAAATGCCTGTTACACACACATCAGGACCAGAAATGTATTGAAGCAGACACAACTCAAGCTGTTTCATCAGACTTTCAACTTCAAATTAAACAAGACATTCAAAAAAGGTTCTCTGGAGGAAATCACCCATCATAGATCTACCTCAAATCTTTGCTCTGCAAAAGTAATAATGGCCCTGAAGCTTTTACACATTTTACAAACACAAATCTCAATGTGCTTTATTTTATCATTCAGGGGGGACTGGATTAAAAAAAAATATCTAATTAATTAGAGACTGTGTTATTATTTCATGTTGGTTAGTCACATTAAAATAATTGCCCCAAAAAGTAACCTTTTTTAATCTAAATGGATTTAATGAACGACTAAATCAAATAATAGACAGACATAAATATTGAAAACTCAAGCTCTTTTAATGTCTGGAAAGATTTCAGATATCAGTTCAAAACTGTAGAAAAAAAAAATATCTAACTTACTTCCCAATCAACTTTTTTTTGCTGATAAACTGCCTAAATACATTATTTAGGGTTCTACCTTTATGTTTCTGTGTAAATTTTCATGTGAATTTGTTTAATTCTGTAATATTTTGCCTACAACCGTTTCAGTGCTGGCCTCTTTAGATTGAACGGTGGCTACTGCAGTTGAATTCTCCTATTGTTTACAACGGCACAGCTCTACACAACGCGCTACCGCATTCGGGTATAAAACCATCGCATTCAGACACATAGCCCTACCTGGTGGCGAATCAGGAGTTGGAATAGCAAGCAATGATGGATATCATTACTCAGCTTTGCAAATGCGGGATTTATTTGCATTGTGGACACAGAGTGGAATGGGTCTCCTCTGCTCTGACTGCCAGCGGTATGCCGCAGGACGGATGACTGTGTCAGACTGACTGGAGTGCTTAGGACGTGGGAGGGGCTCAGGGCAGCGCACTCTTGCACAGGACAGAGCGGAGCTGGAGAATGTTCTTGCCATAAAAGTCCCGAACAATACAGAAAAAAAGTCGTTAGATTTGTCATTAGTTAGTTTTTGATCAACGTCGCTAGAGGAGTCAGGAAAGTCACTAAATATAGCAAAAAAATGGAGAAGTTGGCAACAGTGCTCCTTTCGCCCAGCTTACCCCCTCCACTCATCCCCAAAATGGCGACTGCTGTAGGTGAAAAATATAATAATGATATACAATGTTTGAAATAATAAGTTTTTACGTATCACAGACAACAATGTTTAGGTTAATAGGAAATTTAGGCCAACATGCTCAACTATTCGTGGACCCCTTTAAGACTGCTGGTTGCACTGGATTGTATTTAGGAGCCAGAATACATATGCATGCCACACTTTTCAGATTTTTATGAGCAAAAATGTTTTGAAAACCTTGTTTGTTTTCCCTTTACTTCACAAATATGCGCAACATAGTGTTGGTCTGTCAAATACAAATTTAATTTGAAAAGGCTGACATTTGTGGTTTTAGTGTAACAAAATGCGAAACTCACGGTCTATGAATGCTCTTGCAAGGAGTTGCATGTGCTTACATCAGTCATAACTGTGTGAGAATTAGAAAGCAATGTGTTTGTATTCAGTTGACAGGGTAAACGAAGCGCAAAAGAAGCAAAGGGCTGTAATTTGGTAAAGCCTGAGGTTGCAGGGATATCAGCATGGCAGAACAAATCCAATGTCAGAGTCACTCTGTCTCCCCCTCTGTAGTTAGCATAATGAAGATTAGCTTCAACCCATATCCCATAGCCATAACCCTGAGGTCACTACTGGTGTTTAAAATGAGTCCTCAAAGGATTGTCCATGTGCGAGTTCCCACATCGGACAAAACGGCACCAGAACAAAACGACGAGAGGACTGGTTATGCATTTTCCACTGCAGCTCTCGGGTGAGTAAGAAACTAATAAATGTACCCTGTTTGCTGAGAAAACCATAATGATATAGGGAGAGGTCTAAAATAAACTACTTTGTCAAAGAAGCTCAGTAAATTCTTGAGGTGACTTCAACTTATGTCGAGGAAACAAATATGGGTTTTATGAGATGTAAAGTGGAGAGAATAGGGAGCCCTCTAATGTCAAGTGGCTATGTTTTAATAACTGCACAGAGAGATGAATCAATTATGTATTTCGGTGAAACCACTAGTTACAGAGGAGGATTATAGACTTGAAGTTGGATGGAGAAGCTATGTTGACAAAGTCAATTCAAAGGAGTTCTGGATTCTTTATTCTTTTGGCTGCAAATCAAACTGTTGGAAATTCTGAGGAAAAATCTTCTATTCTCGGCTAATTTAACCACGTCCAGCAGAGTTTACAGTCTCAATAACTAGTTTTACAACTTAATTTTATTCTTGTACTCATGATTTGAACTGGGGTGACACATAATAGACTAGAGAACATTTTAGCATAGAATCTTTAACAGATTATTGTCAGTATAGTGGTTCAGTATTTGCTGATCCATAGGTTCCATAGATTTTATAGGTGGAAAATTCACTTATTCATGGACTTTTTTTCCTGGAGCATATCTAAAATATTTCAAAAAAATGCATCTTGGGAAGCTGAAATCCCTAGGCGCAATGCGACTTGGTACGCTGTTGGCTGACGTTTGTAAAGCAGCCAATCCAGGAGTGGCATTCATTTTCCTTGGTACTGATTGGCTGTAGCCCCAAGACTGGAGAAAAGGAAAACCATAGCAGATTCATTTCTAAGGAATCTCACTTTTGTCCTTGAAACCACATTGCATTTCTTCAAAAGTCTTGGGGTTCATAAAGATGTTTTTTTTGTTTGTTTTTTTGTTTTTTTTTGGGAAATGTGAGATGATTCTTTCTCCTCCATTTGGTCAGCAGTGGTTTTGATCTTGGAATGTATTTTTGCACAGTACTGAATCATGAACACTGACCTGAACTGAGGCAGATGAGACTTTCAGTGTTTTAGATGCTGTTCTGGGTTCTTCTGTGATGGATGAGTCATTGATGTTCCCTTTGAGAAACGTTTTAAACCTGTTAGTCCTGGAAAGGTTCACCAGTGTTCCACGTTATTTTGAAGCCAACAACAGGTGAATATTTCATCATTTAATATATTAAGTGAGCAACAGTGCCAAGGATCCACTTGCGACTCTGGAGTTACATTTGCAGACCCCTGAGCTAGCAAATGAAAACTGAGATCATATTGCATTACATTAGCTAAAAGTGCAACACCTTAACTTTTAATTTCAGGGTGCCTGAGCATCCTGAAAAAGTATTTAAAAGTCTAAAATTCATGTATCTAAAATTAAGGTCTTAAAATTCATTACATTTTTTAAAAAAATGTAAGTTGGCCTTAAATACGTTAATCTCAGGTCTTAAATGTTGTCGTGGCAGGACTGTTTACTCTCGGATATTCTATTTTTTTAAATTTTTCTCATGAGAGTTCTCTGTCAGGCAAAAGTTTGAGTTGCACGCAGACATTTTCATTACGTTCTATAATTCGAGGCAGTTTAGGCTACTGCTAACTAGCTGCTAATATACCCTTGCTAACTAGCTGGACGGCTGGACAACGACGTTCATCTTTGCCACTGGCTCACTTCTGTTGCCAACCTTTACAATGCTATGTTCATTCTGGGCAAAAAAGCTTGGCACTACTATATAAAATATGGGATTTTTTTATTATTATTTTTTTTTTGCATAGTTCTGTCGTGATTCATAATAGTCTTAAATTTCATTCATAATGGTCTTAAAAAGGTCTTAAAATGTTTTAAATTTGAGTTGGTGAAATCTGCAGATACCCTGAATTTATTGTTGAAGTAAAACTGTGAGGTAAAAAGTAAAGTTGGTCCAGGGGACCAATTTGTTATGGTTTCTGTCGGAACATTTCATCATAAGAAACTGATTTAGTATCTCTATGGTACAGGGACCATAACAGGTCCAGTTCAACAAGGGCGCAGGCCCCTGTTGGCCCCTGTCTAGAATCACCCATGATTACTATTTAACCCTTTCCAGAATGATAGAAGTCAGTGAATTTGTTTTCCATCTGTTCTGGAATTTCTATGGCTTGAGGGATGATGTGTGACTTAAATCTTATAGACTATTTCATGTTGTCAGACAGGTTCTGTTTGCTGTAAGTGATTTCTTGATGCGACAAGTCTGGCAGATGTAAGGCCTTGGTATTTAACAAGTCATAATTCACCCAAGCAGCTGATAATATTTTTACACAGGGCCAGATTGGCTTGGATAGCATTTTCCCTTAGTAAATGAAATCATGTGAAAACTTATTTTTGTAAATACTCAGGTTATCTTTGCCTAACATAAAATTTGATTTATCTGAAATGTTTAAGTGTACTATGTACACTGTAATGTCAGTAATGTAAAAAAGAAAATATGCCTGAGGGTCCTCTAACTTCACTCAAGTACAGAATGGACGGTTCACAGATATACTAGGAAGTGGGAATAATAGGTTGAATCAACAGCCTTGATTGACTCCAGATTGACCATAAATCACATCTTAAAGCACTTTGTAATACATTCATGATAGAACTCCAGACCTTAACAAAAATTTCTTAATTTAATAAACTCCCTTCTATCCAACAGTACTTTGGTGTGATATATCAAATCAGGAAAGTGAAGGGAAAATGTTCAGTCAGCTGTATCTAGTGGCTTAGTTCATGTACATGAATGCTCCAATCTGTTGCGATGGATTCTGACAGGTTAAAATGAGTCAGTGGTGATATTGTGAGCTGGGAAGTGAGAAGTCTGTGGAACAATTGAGCTTTAGTGAGGTCACTGATGTCCTTCTGTATTGTCTGCAATGTGTTGACTTTCAAAAAAGGCGTGGGAAGACACAAACTGCAGACATTATGGAACATTACGAAGGACAATTAGCAGTTTACATTGCAAAGTATCGTGTTTGGTACTGTACTCTTGGCTTAGTCATAGCTGTGCTCATGATCCATTTTTACCAACTATGGAAGGAGATGATCGAAGTTAACAGCTTTACACTATTTCAAAGTATAAGAATGCACGCCATCAAAGTGCATTATTCTACCTGCAAGATAACTAAATATTGAGAAATCATACTAACGTTGACAGCTACTTGCCGTTGTCTAAAATTCTCCCTTTTTGAAGTAATGCTTTTCAAACATTCTAACATTATCAGCATTGCAACACAGCTAGCTGCTACAGGAAGTTAAAAAGGGCCAATTTGTGTCTCCCATGAACCATTGCTTCACAAGAAAGACAGTGACTCCTTTTTTGGTCCATTTATGTAAACTGATTTTCCCTTTTGTGGGACAATAAAGGTTTTTTTCTATTTGCCATTTGGAAACCATTTAGACCCAACATTATTGTTGATGCACGATGTTAAAAACATATTCAGTCCCTCTGAATATTTTTGTAAATGAAATTACTATCAATATAGTTTGGCTTTGTTTTTTCAGTAAACATATAAAAAATAAAAAAAAATAAAAAAAAAAAAATGTTAACAAAACAATACAAGCAAAAATAAGCTTAATGTCAAAGTGAAAACAGATTTTTACTTGTATGTTTGTGGTCGTTGCATCTTTGTGAAAATAGATTATTCTGACACAATGAGTCAGATTCTCCTCCAGGATTTGCTGGTATTTTTCCACATTCATGTTCCCCTCTACCTTTACAAGCCTTTCAGGGTCTAAGGCCTCCCCAGAGCATGATCCTGCCACCATCACGCTTCACTGACGAGATGGTGTGTGTCTAGTAAAGCACAGTATTTGGTATACTTACTTTCCAGATTTTATTTGTATAAAAAATTTAATTTTTTCATTACACTTGACAAATGTGTACTACTTTGTGTTGGTCTCTTTCACCCAATCCTAATGAAAGTCATTCAAGTTTGAGGTTGCGTTGTGATAAAATTTGAAAAAAGTTCAAGCGGAATGAAAGCTTTTATGAGGCACTGCATATACAATCAAGAAATATCCCCGTTAGAGATCTGTTATTTTCTGGGACTTAAACATTTTTATTGTGTGTTTTAGCACAGTGAAAACCTTATTTATAAATTTCAAAATAAAATATTTTAATCAGTCAAAAGATGACATTTGATTCTGACAAAACATTTTACCAAAGCATTTCTACCCGTGATTCTCAATCCTATTTGGCCATAAACAGCAGTGACTCATATTCCATTTTTCATAGATTTAGAATGAACAACAGAAATGAGGGTAGCAAATGGAATTTTTATTTTTTCTTATTTTATTTTATTTTATTGTCTCTGTACTTACAGGCACAAAGAAATGTTTTACACCCTAAACAAGGAGGTGTTAAAAAGTAATATCTTCTTTTGCAATAGAATTGTCTGACACTGTTTCAATCAAAATCACCACATGCGCAATTGTTGGTGGCCCTCACAATCCTTTTAAAATGTATAAGCATTTATTTTTATTTAAACTTTAGTTTAGTTTTAAAGCTTGATCAGAGTTTTTAGGACCTTCTGATAAGTAAGCCATGACTTTCTGTTTACCTAGCATATGAATATGCCATGACACAGAGGCAAATTTCTTCCAGCCACTGCTCACAAGGGTCGACGAGAATGCATGTTTCTCTTACCACCACGCACAATTAGCAAGACAGTAAGGGAGGTAAGAAAAAAAAATCGACACTCACTTGCTGTCAAATCTAAGTAACAACCATTAGACGTTACCTACATGCCAACTGGTTGTTTGACAGTGATGTCAGGAGAAAAAGCTTTTTCTGTCCTACCGTCCAAAATGTAAACCAGTGGATTTTGCTGAACTCTACAGGGATTTTAACTGAAACCTTGTGATTTGGTCACATGTGACTAAAGGCTCAGATATATCTTCATGCAATAGATGTCTGTAGATAATTCTGACTTCAACAACATCCCTTTGAAGTTTATGTCTTGGATTGAAGCTCACAACATTTACTGCAATTCTAGGTTCACACAATAGGCATTGTTGCAGACAAAATCTGCCTTTTTTTCAGCAGTTGGGAGGAAATGTTTATGAAAGTTTATGAAACAGTTAGCAATAAATATTATTTCTGTGTATATGGTTATGTTTAGAAAAAAAAACTAATCGGCTTTTAACACTGCAGTTCTGCTTTTTCTTCTTGGCAAGCACCACTCTTGGAAAGTTATATTAATGGGGACGTGCACGACTATCTGAAATGACAGCCGAGTCCTCCCCCAGCAAGGACTGCCTCAAGGACTGCCTCATGACCATGTTAAGTATGGTGGAGAATTTGTGGTGCTGTGGGCTCCTGTTTTCTTTTCAAAGGTCATGGGAATCTTGTTACGGTGTACAAACGGCTTGAAATTCTAAGAGATTGTGTGGACGCTGCCAGTAAACTGAAAATGGGTTGATATTGGGTCTTTCAGTGGGATAATTATTCAAAACACATGGCCAGGTCAGCAAAGCAAGGGTTTAGGAAACACAGGGGCAACTGTCTTGTTTGACTTTGCAAAAGAGATGCGTGACAGATAAGGCAGCCAGGGAGTAAGTTCAAACAGGAGGAGAATGTTTACCTGGCAGAGTTGGTTTCCCAGAATTTCCCCTCTCCAGACTCTGCCTTTGCTTGGATGAAAAACTAGCGGTTTTCACAGAGATCAAAAGAAAAGTGTCCATTTACTGGGGATTTTTTCACCCGCAGGACCACATAGAGTAGGGGACTCTATGCAATGGAGAACAAGAATGGTGAAACCTTGGACAGCAGGAACTCTGGTAGGCAGGTAAGCTTGTCTACACTCACTGCTACAATGGTCTGATTTCACCATGGGAAAGTGAATGATCACTTTGTCCATAATCCTTTGATCATTGGTCAGGTAAACAGACCTAGTCAGCAACAGGGCAGGAAGAGCAGCCAGCTCAGATCCAATATTCATGGGACAATGATCAAAATCTAGAGATATGAAGCAGAGGTTGATGTCACAGGGAGCAATACGATTCGAACAATCAGGGATCAGGTAAAGGCGGTGGTCAGGAGGTAGGAAACAGGTCAGGTATGTAATCAGGATATCAGACATGAAGGGTTGAAGACTATAACAGCAATCAGGTTACAAAAGAACAGGAGGGGCAGAGTGGAGCAGCACATGAAACTTGGCAGGAACGGAGAACATCATGACAAGAAATGGTCAAAGACCCTTCTCTCTGGATGCTCCAATCATTGGAGAACAGGAATTGTTGGCCTGTAGACACAAGTTGGTTTCATCAAATTAAGGGGTTGGATTTTTGTTTATTTTTCATTGTTTGCTACAATAAAAGATAGATTCATTTTAGGGCTTTTAACACATCTGTACCAGGGATGCCAACAAATTTGTCTGTGTCTATGGGTGGTTTCACACCTGATAGTCCAGTAGACTTGGTTCAATTTGGGACCAAAATTGCACTCACATCTGCACTCACACGGCACTGTGTCAAACAAACCAAACCCTTTGAAAAACTTGTTTACCCCCTCACCTGTAGTGGCTCTGTGCCAAGAACTACCGGAGGAAACGACAGGAAAACCTCTGAAGAAGACACTGAGTGCAACTTTCTTCTTCACAAAATGTAAACAAAAATGAAGTGGCGTCAGATTTTTATTCTTGTAGAATTTCTCTTTCATCTTTGGCAAAAGACCACAAGCATTTCTGCCACAAGCACAAGTCTTGCGCGTCTGTTTTGGTTGTATTTACCCAGAATGCAATGAACCATGGTCTGCTTGCTGCTTTTGGAGCAGTCTTTGGTCTGCTCGGCATTCACATAAGCATTTGAACTGCACCAAAGTTCACTTCAATCAAACTGAGACCTAGGTTTTTGGCGGACCATAGTTCGGTTTTTTGGTCCGCATCAGAGTTTGATTGCACACTCACACCTTCCCAAACGAACCAGACTTTCTAGGCAAACAAACTAGAGTTTGATTAAGGCGGACTAAACAGGGGTGGTGTGAATGCACCTTATCATTTCTTACCTTCTACACTTATCTCACATACGTTTATGATGTTTAAGGTGGCATGAAGCCAAGTGGCAAATGATTGACAGTGGGACTGACTTGGAAACGCACGTAGGCAGATAGTCATCCTGTCCTCAGAATCTTACCTTGTCCTCCGAGAGGCTAATGTTTCTGGGAAAATCCCGCTCTGCTTGCTGCCCTGTCAGTTTTCTATAGCTGGCACATACCTGTCTGCAAACGGCAGAGCGTGGGGAAAATGGGATCCAACGTGATGATTAGAGTAAGAGCGGATATGAGCAGAATTCTGTCCAACAGTGACTCTGATTTCAGGATAATCTTCATCAGGTTTTGGTCATCTCTTCTAAATGGATCTTTAAAATGGCTCAGAGACGTCCCTGGCATGAAACATGGTTTTAATGTCGCCCTCTATCAGCAACAGTTAAATCACCAAAAGGCCAGGTCCAGTAATGGTAAATGTGCTTGTTGTGCAGGTTTTTCTGCACAGTGATTTCTCCTTACTTCCGTACAAATTAGGTGCCATTATTGGGCTGACAAACCTGGGCATTCACTGCAGAGGGGCGGGACAGACTTGGATGGGATGTCTAAACAAACGCAACAATGGTTTTTATTGTTGTGCTGGCTCAAACTTCCCCACATCCCCCTGGCAGGGAGCGCAACTCTCCGTGGAACAGCCCGTCAGTGCATATACACTTGATTTGGCTGATTATGAACTGAAAGGTGCTCTTACAGAGACAAGGCTTTGCTTTCCCTCTTCTTTTCTCTCTTGTCAAGCATCCATGTGAGTTGGAAGGAGAGATGAAGGGACTGGGGATTGATCAAGACAGAAAAGTGATGGAAAAAGCTTTTTTTCAGAAAAATGTCTTCAAAATAGAATGTTTTTGGAGTTTTTCTCTATATATGTGTGAACAAAGAATATTGGTGGCTTCCCAGCTACAGTCTGGCCCTTGCAGCTGGCACAAAGCCCCGATCACTGGGCTGGCAAAGTGGTTGTTTAAAGCACAGTATGGTTGGCACAGTAAAAGCCTCTGGTTGTTAGTGGTTAACCCCAGGCTCCCCACGAGACTCGCTGCTCACTCGTCATCCTGCCAACATCTCAGTGCATTGCATTAAGTTTCCCCTGTCAATGACGTAGGAGTGATCATTCAAAAGTATAGGAGGATATGTACGTTTAATGGTAAGAAATTACCACATTTTCCATGTTTTGACATTAACAAAAAAAAAAAAAAAACCCAAAAAGAGTTTCATACCAGAATGAAAAAAGTTCCTTTATATGGGAATCTTTTCTACTGGTGCTAATATGGGAAAAAGGGTATTAATAGTACAGTGTGTTGGGACAGAAGTACAGCTGTACAATGCTGGCTACATTTACCAGCACCTCTGATAAGTGTAATAATCACTGAAATAACTTTGTCTTTTGTTGCAGTAGAATAATCTCACCCTCACCTCCCAGGTTTGCTATGGGATGAGGTTGAAGGACTGAGGTTAAAGAAGCACAAGGTTGATTATGTGACTGCTGAGTCATTTATATCTTGTTTTGGTTGTGTTTTTGGATCCTGTTGAAACACAGTGAATTAGAAGAAAAAAAGTCCCACATTATTATACATTCTGTACCATATTTCTGATTTTGAAGACCTTAATAAATAAATCTCTGACAGATTCTTTCTCTCATTGTTGTGGCTATTAGCAATCAGAAATAATTTTTGTAATTCTAACTGACCTAAAACAAGAGAGGTTTGGCCTGATTTAACTTCAGACAGTGAGGAACAAAGTTGTCTTTTTTATTCAATGTATGTAAACTTCTAGTTTCAGCTGTAAATGAGCCCCAGCAAAGATTTGTACACTGTGAATAAATAACTGGTCCAGTTATAATAAATGAATTCAGAAATTCAAATGCTTTATCAGTTGCCTTCCTCCTTTCGAAACTAAACTTCAGATGATTTACTTTCATCACAAAACAATAAGAGTACACTGAGACATGCAGTTGCTTTAAGTGGAAAGAAATAAGTGGCGGTACTCCCCTTAATGCCAAACTGATATGGGACAAAAACACCAGTGATATTTTTATAAAGATCTCTTTATCAGCCTATAGATCAATAGTTTTATTGTAAATAAATTACAAAGAACAAAGCCAGTTCTAAATCAAATCCACATGAGCCAAAGTGTCATGGAGCCACTTTTATCAACTTTAAGACTCATGATGTTAACATGGACATGAAAAATAACACTGAAAAAATAAAGATGTAAAATTAAACAAAAGCTCCTCAAAAATGTAAAGAAGTGATAAGTTCCTTTCAGACTTAAGATTTCAGTAAGCTAATTACTGTTATGCTTTCCTTCCATAAAATATATTTCTTCTCAATATTGGGCCTGGCCTCAAAAAACCCATGCCACTTTAGAATTATTATCTTACCTTTTATCTGAAAATATGCCATCATCTTCAAAAACTCAATATATTGACCAGCCATACAAAGGGTCTCTGCCTTAACATGTTTAATATCAAACTGACCATCAGATAACATGAGCTGTTAACAGAAATGCAAAAAGTCATCAGGCTTGATCTGTCATTCAGTGCTGCTCCAGTTTGTGTCTTCTTTGAGGGCTTTTAGAGCTAGGATTGTTTTCCTCCTCTTTTCCCGAAACACCTGCATCCACTTGAATGTACGGCAAGTGTTGTGCGCCAAAAAACTGGGCGTTTTTGAGGCTTTTCGTTTTGTTTTTTTTTTTTATCAAGAAACAGACTACAAGCTGTAAACTGTGGAGAGGTCAGAGGGGGTTACTAACTGAGTCTCGGTAAGTGCCACAATGCTGAGGGGTAAAACTTAAAAGTGCTGGTGCTGTATACCGGTGCATACCGGCCCACTTAAAGCACTGCCTTAAACACATACAGGGCATGAAAAAGTAAATTCCTCTTTACAGATTTCTTCTTTTACGCTTAAATGTTTCAGGTCGGGGAAAAGCCCATCTAAACCAATCTTTCCCTATGTAATAAAGTAATAACCCCTAAACCTAACAACTTTACAACAACTGCAATTAAGTGTTTGTGATCATCTTTACATCACTTTTGAGCAATCCAGACCACTGTTCCTTGCAGAAATGTATTATTTAGCCAAACTGTATGTGTGCCACGCCACAGCATCTTAATTAGATTTAAGTCTGGACTTTGACTGGGCCACTCCATTTTGTTTTTAACTGCTCTGAAGTTGAAATGCCAGAGTGCTTTGAGTACTTATCCCGCTGTATGACCCAAGTGAGCCTTAGTTTAAGGTCATGAACTGATTACATTTTTTGGGGAGGATTTTCAACAAGAAAGCCGTCTTTATGGTTCCCTCAACTTCAACAAGTCAACCAGGATTGTCAGGATTTAAAACAGAGATAGGTTTTTGGCAGCAGTGCATCATTCCTACTTACTTCTCTCTTCCCATCCAATTCTCTTTGCTTTCCATCTAATGATTATTTCTCCATACAGCCATCCTGCATGTGCCTGGCCATGGTCCTATGCTAAGCCGTAGTGTAAATGTTGCATGGTGTTTTGGTTACCGTGGCGAAGCCTGGTACTGTTTAGCACTTGAAGAGCCATATTTCAAAGTGCTTCGCTTCCACTTTCAGGAGAGAGACATTACATAAAGCTAATTTTGCTATATTTCTTAATTACAAATGAATCTGCGTAAGAGCTATTTAGTCAACCAAGAACTTCTAGTTACTAACCAAATAAGTGTTCTTTAGTGTTTTGTTTATATTCTATCAATCATTTAGTGAGTGTACATGTCACTTTTTGCCAGTGGGTGTTGGTTTCCCCCCCTTTGCCATCAGACTTCAGAGCAGAGGTAGATCGTCAAAAGGGCATGACTCCCAAAACCACAGCACCGTCAGAGGAGAAAACCACAGATGCAGATGTTCAGACAGAACAGAGCAAAGAAAATGTTCCCCATCCACTTCTACATTTCTTTCTCTCTCTCTCTCTCTCTCTCTCTCTCTCTCTCTCTCTCTCTCTCTCTCTCTCTCTCTCTCTCTATGCCCCTTTTCTTTCTTAAAGACGGGGCTCATTAAATAGAAGTAAAACTGCTCAGGTCCAAACCGAAAGAGAGTCATGCCCTTCAAGAGCGCTCTGCTGCTAACCAGAGAGCTGGCACAGCACGGTGTGGAAAACAAGTGAACTGAATGCAAACACTAAGTTGAAGTAGGGTGTTCAAAGGCATGATGTTACCAGGTATTATGTAGAGATATCAACAATAGCTGAGCTATAGCAACAGCAGAGGTATTTCCCACAACAGTGGTGAAATACTACATAAATTTATTACGACTGGAGTAAGTCATGTAAGAGAGGTAGAAGCACACAATTGGAACTAATAACTCCACTGGCAGCTAGGAGACTGTTATGTCAGTAGCAGAGAGTAAAATCACCACTATTATGTCAAATGAGATATTTCCAAGATGCTCAATTTCCAATAAAGCTTATGATTCTCCCAGAATGTGGTAAATGTTTGACATAGTTTATCTTAAAAATAGTTATTTCCTGTTGAGTCTATCCGGTCTTAATTAGCACTGAACACCTTTAAAATCATTTGTGTGGCAGTATTTTAGGTTAGCCAATTAAAAAAAAGTCACCGATAATAAAAGAACCATTTGTAAGCACCAGGAGAGAATATTCCTGTGCACTGTGGCTCCTTGCATCACTGAATTAGCTTCCAAATGGTGCTAAACTTGTTTTAAGAACTATTTTAGGAATATTTGATTGTTACTGGTTCAAAATCTAAAATTTTAAATACAAGCTTGGGAATTCTACACTGAAAAGACATTCTTTAAAACCAAGTTAGCAATAATTGAAAACAAAACATGAGATATTAAATTTTTACACAAAAAAAAAAAAGTCAAATTTTCTAAACTTCTCCTTGCATACTAACTTGTTTCATGAGCTGAATGCATTGTAACACCGCTACTTAATATGACTTTATTGGGTCAATCGCTTAAAAAATAAAACAGCACTAACCCTTAAATGCTAGCTTACAACATGCTAGACAGCATCAGTATTAGAGACATTATTCCTGAGAAAAGCAACTGTTTTATAATTGTGACCAAAAGCACGGTAACATCAAGTTAGCATGTTAATCATCTAACAAAGCCAGAGTTGTGTGCTCTCCTTTACCACTACAAAACATTACCTGGCTAAATAAAGTATTTTTCTCTTAAAATCAGAAATTAACACTAAGTCTATCTTACGTGTATGGCAACAATTACCACAAAGACGTGGGACTTGCAACGGAACAGGTTCTATTAAACTTTTCAATACAATTGTTGAGTGAAAGAGCCAGGAAAGGTTATGTTAGTCTATGATGGCAATCTCAATCAACCTTAATGTTGCTGTGACTGGTGGTTTCATGCACAAATCCCATGTTTTGGAAGTAAAACCATTCTGATGAAAGGGATGAAGAGAATCAAATTTTAGTTAGTTTTAACAGTGACAAAAGGAGAACTTGGCTAACAGTACCATTCTACACAAATCCAACATTACAGTGCTATAAGCAGTGTCTCCTCCAAAGATGTCCACAAACATTTATTTATGGCTAGCCTAGGGTTTGTCAGTCCTTGACTTTTTGACCCAGAAAAAACTTTTTTTTTTTTTTAACTTTTTTAGTCTAAAGTAATTAAAAATAAAGTAAATTAATTACTTTAAAGTAATTAAAGTAAATTAATTAGCACATTTGATCACTCTCAACATTTCAACCACATTTCAACTTGTTTAAATGGAATACATTGCTGTTCCTGTCTTTAAAAACCTCCAAATTTACTTCATAGTTAAGTGTAATAAAGCTAAGCATTACCTTAAACATTTTTTGGGTAAATGTGATAAATGCTAATGCCATAATTTAAGACTTTGTTACACATGAGAACATTGTGTTTAACAGTCTTTCTTGCAATACATTACTGTTGCATTGAAATCCAAAAGCCACTTGTAAGTACTACAAGTACAGTATCACTAAATTTCCCAATCCTTCCTTCTGTTCGAACAGAGTTTCAAGAGGTTGGGGTTTCTTTGGCTATTACCAGTATCAGTTTTATTTGATACCATGGGAGCCTCAGTTGTAGCTGTTGCCATGAGAGCAAATACAAACCCTTACATCATTTATTTGACGAGGTTGCATTAACATGAAAGAGAAGGAGACATAACAGAATGGCTTGGTACTAGCGTCTACCACAATGTAGACAGAGCAGTATTTTGTGGAAGTTAATGTTTTGGATAAGGGCTTGTGGTTTGTATTGGTCCACTTCTCTGTAATTTGTGAGTTTGAAACCAAGTAGAAATGCAAACAGATGTGATCTTTTGTTTTTCTTTGACAGTTTCAGCATCGATTCAGTTATTGTTTCTGATGTTGCTTACCAACATACAGTGGCCCTGGACAGCCAGAGAAGCCAATCTGCTGCGTGTGGGTAGCTCAGATCAGATCATGGGGTCTTGTGGTGTGTGAAAGTGGAAACTAGAGCCAGAAAGAAAGCTGAGGGTGTGAGTGCTGAAAAGAACACATGGTTCAGGGGGTGTTTATTTGCAGTGCAGAACTAAATGAAGTCTTAAACAGGTATTCTGCCTCTTATGTAAAATGTTTTTTCCTGAAAGTGGAATAACCAACCACTTCAGCTTTCAAAGGAGCTGTTTTTGAACATGAACATCTGGATATTTAATATTAACTTTAACAATACTAAGTGATTACAATAACACATCTAAAGAATTCAAAAGATTTTTGGAAAAGGTAATACAGTTTCAGCTGAGGAACAGATTAGGACACCACAAAATTTATTCCCACTGAAACTGTACATAGGCAAGTCAAATCAGGGCCATATGATGAGAACATGGTCACTCGGCATTCTAAAGGAGGTTTTCCCTGCTTAAGCCTCAGATATTTACTTTAGAGTGCTCCAGACTGTTTAAGGGAGAATGAACACCATGGGAAGAGCAAAAGAGCCTTACCTTAGAGGGTGCTTTACAAATGTAAGACAATTTAAAAATAAAACAGTGCTAAAGAAGAACTTGACAATGACCTAAAGCATACCAGTAGAATTCACCAATGACTGGCTGACAATTAAGAAATACAAAGTCCTGGGCAGAATCAATGCCCAAATTTCAATCTCATTGGCATACCAAGTCAAGTCAAGTTTATTTGTATAGCATATTTCAGCAACAAGGCAGTTTAAAGTGCTTTACATCATTAAAACATCAAAACACCAAACAGTCGGGAAACCGGTTGTGAAACCAGGAACAAACTTTACATTTTGTCAAGTGCATCATTAAAAACATCAGTACACATCAAATATGTTGGTCAATGTTCCTGTTATTATGGGTCAAAAGCAACTCTAAACAGGTGGGTCTTTAGACTTGATTTAAAGAAACTCTGTTTCAGCTGTTTTGCAGTTTTCTGGAAGTTTTTTTTACAGATTTGTGGAGCATAGAAGCTAAATGTTGCTTCTTCATGTTTGGTTATCATTCTGGGGATGCAGAGTAGACTGGAACAAGAAGACCTGAGTGGTCTAGAAGGTTGTTACAATGGCAACAGGTCTTTAATGTATTGTGTTGCTAAGCCATTCAGTGATTTATAAACTAACAGAATTATTTTAAAGTCTATTCCCAGAGCTACAGGGAGCCAGTGAAAGGATTTTAGAACTGGGATGATGTGCTCTATCTTCCTGGTTTTAGTGAGAACACGAGCAGCAGCGTTCTGGATCAACTGCAGCTGTCCGGTTAATTTTTTTTAGGCAGACCTGTGAAGACACTGTTGCAGTAATCAGTGTGACTAAAGATAAACGCATGTAGTTCTAGAGTTTCTCTAGATCTTGTTGGGACATCAGTCCTTTAATCCTGGAAATGTTCTCCAGGTGATAGAAGACTGACTTTGTAACTGTCTTTATGTGTGACTGAATGTCCAGGTCCAAGTCCATCACGACACCCAGATATTGGGCCTGATCACTAGTTTCTAGCTGCAATAACTGAAGCTGCGTGCTGACTCTAGATCGTTCCTCTTTAGGTCCAAAGATAATAACTTCAGTTTTGTTTCTGTTCAGCTGGAGAAAGTTTTTTGGCACATTCATGCATTGATTTTTTTCTAAGCATCTGTTCAGTGCATGGATGGGTTTAGAGTCACCTGGTGACATCATAATGTACAGCTGGGTATCATCCATCTGTGTAGTTATGGTAACCAATCTTGTTTCTTGTTATAACCTGAGCTCGTGGGAGCATATAGATATCAAACATCTCACAGCTGGAAATGAGAAGAGCGGCAAACCTTCATCTGACTGATATCAGAGACTGGTAGATGACCACAAGAAGTATTTCAGTTATTAAGGAGGCTTCTAGAGCATAGAATATCCTAAGTGTTTCCTCAGTTAGAAGTTAAGTTTAATGAGCAAAAAAAGATTAATTGGTAAAACAAGGCTTTTTTATTTACGTTTAATTGGATCACTTTCTTTTTTGGGGACAAATAAAAGAAATTACACATATTTATGCAAAAGTTTCTCACCAAAGAATTTAATATACAGTTGTGTTTTAGTATCAAGCTGATACTAAGCATCACCGATACTGATACCAATATCTATCAATACTTTTTATGACTGAAATTTGAATTTTTATCAAACTTCTGAACTTTAGGTGTTTTTTTGATTTTTCCTTTGAAGTATTTTGTTAAAACTTAGGACAGAATTTGGACAAAATGTATAGGTGCCCACAAAATACTTTAATAACATGTTTACATGACAGAAAAACAAAACAAATTTTTATGGATTTTTTTTCAAAATAAAAGTGAAAAAAAAATAATTAGAGAGCAAATCAAACCAAAGTCCTTTTTGACATAGTTGAGAAACTGCAATATAAAAATAAAATTGTGAGATGGTACCTATATCTAAAGTATTGATCTTACCACACTGGTATTGATCTGATACTGATACCGACTTGGTATTGATATTTTGGATATTTTGGATCGATCCGCCCACCTCTAATTGAATATCGTTTGTGGTGTAATTTTCTTCACATCTATATATTCTGACAGAGTACTCACTTAAATGCAGCATTCAATATTTCTTTTGTTGCCACTGAAATGTATCCTGGCAAACAACAACATGAAATTGTGTATAAGGAACATGTCTTATCGTTATGTTCCTAAACAAGAGGAACTTGAGTCGGAGTGAAGTCCAGTTTTTATGAGTATTACAGTTTTCACCTTCAATGAGATTTTAAGAATTTTAGAACCTGTTAACGAGATCATTTACAGGTTGAAGCCCAAGCATTAAAACATTAGACCTAAATAAGCTTGCAGTCTAGTGTGAGCATAGTTTGTTCAAAATTCAAATTTGAAATTTATAAATTCTTTTAAAATTAAATGTGCTACCTTATACCATTCAAGTATCTTCAAAGAGTCATTGTGGATGGTAATGCTGTGGGCAGGAAGAATCTCTGGTAGCAGTCAGTCTTGCAACAAATCTGAAGAGGCCTCGGACTAAAGACTCTTGCTGTATGACAGTCTCATGACTACTGGTTAGCCACTGTGGCCAGTGGAGAAAATTTTTAATTTCCACCCCTGGTCTCATCTGACCTTAGCAGTTCTCTAACAAACCTCTCAGGCCTTCATAGAACAGCTGTATTCATTCTGAGACAAAATTTAGAACAGGTGGAGGTTTTACTAATTGGGCTGCCTGATAAAAACCAACCCCTCGTTCTATGCTTTGCTTCGTCCAGAGGGTCTTGACCCTTGGCTATTGGGAAACGATTGTTTCCTGCAGTAGTGGACTCTGCTGAAGTTTGAAACAATTGGATCTAATTTTACCCAATCGCTACCATTTGGCTGTGACGTATGTAATGAGTCAGCCTGATCGTGAAAGAAGCTACACTACGATGCTAAAATTGCGTGCGCTGTAAACAACCATCCCCCACTGCAAAGAGAGAGAGGGGCCATGACATCTTTACCAGCAATAAAATATCTTAAACATGTCTGTTGCTCCAAATTAAATCACTCAGTATTTAGAAGTGTAGCAAACGTGGACTGAATGGTTTCATTCTCTTCCTCTGCTGCCATTGCCAAACTAGAAATCTCAGATGAAGCACTGAAGGAAGATGAGAATCGAGGAGAATTGCATAGTAAGGTGATTTCTGAAGTCTATCGGTTGATTTAGGGATTTCAGAGTAAAGAGGGAATACAAATCTACCCCACCATTTTCAAATCATCCAGTACTTTGTTTAGGTCTATTACATAAAGTTGCTATAAATGAACTTAACATTTGTGGTTTTAATGTGACAAAATGTAAAATAGTTCATGGGCTGTAAAAACATTTTTAACTCTAACGCAACAAAGTCATAAAGATAAAAGAAAAACTGCAGTGCTGTATTGAGTAGAAACATTTTTTGGTTGTCATGGTGACTGCTGTAGTCAGCCAAAGAAATTTCAACCACAGATTTTACCATAATTTCCATGAAGATGACAACTATTTATCTTGCTCCTCTTTCAGCAGCCAAATGAATATATCTGATCGGTTTCACAAAAGGACATAAAAATTACAGAAACCTTGGTTAAGCTGCTGAGTACCCCATAATAATCCTCAGGTGGATGAGTTTTTGATGAGTTTTCCACAGATAATTACAAAGGGAAAGATTAGTCTACAGGTAACTGTAAATGCATTGAAAAGTGAGTTTTTCTGAAACAGCATAAATTTGCCCTGATGTGGAGTTAGAACATTTCACCTTTGCACCACAGTAAATTTCCAGCTCCCTTTAATTAAAGGCCATGCTGCTGACGGTTTCTAACAGATGTTTTTTCAGTCAGTGCAACCTGCCGTCCATCATTGGCAAAGCCACATGTCAGTCTTCACCTTTGCTCTGCAGTCAGCCAACACAAACACTGATCCACTGTGTCTGGGAATTGGGAAGTAATTATTAAACAGATGTGTCACCATCTAACAGCCAGAATACAAACCGCAGCATTTCTCTTGCTCTCATATACACTTTGTGACCTCTCTCCTTAGAATCTTTTGAGAAGCCATACCGGAATGAAACCATGGGACATTTCTGATTAACACTCATAGGTCCAGTTCAGTTTTCTTTTTAATGTATGTATTTTTTGAAAAGTTTACATTTTTTCATGCTTTTCCTGGATAATTCAGTAAGAAGTGCAAAGTTTTCAGCTCATCTGTTCACACCTGCCATTTACAGTGGACCCACAGTACACCTGCTAATAGCTATAATCCACGTCTACTTGAAACACCCTCTAAAACCGCTTATAACTGCCTGTTTTAATAATAAAATAGGCAATAACACTAAATATACCTGAATATACATCAATACACACAGTATTAACCATCTTAGCACTACCGCAGAAGCTAACATCTATTGTCTTCCCTATTTCCTCTTTTGGGTGTAGTCAATCAGTGCCAAGGAAAGATAAATGGTGCTTCTGGATTACAGTTGCAAGCCAGTTGCATCTCAAATAGCATTGCACCTAGGTATTTCAGCTTCCCAAGATGGATTTTCTTCAGAATATTTTAGATATACTTTATGAAAAAATCTGTGAATATGTGAATCCAAGAGTACTGAACCACGAATACACGGGGATCCAATGTAATTCCAATCTGAGAGATTGAATCTCCTTCTAATTAAAGATGTAGCAGTGTCATTACTCGCTGCTGGCTAAGCAAAAAATAAAAGTTGACTTGTATTCAACAAATAATTTCAGTCACCTGGATATATTATTTTGACATTAACATGGCTTAGATTCAGGAATCACATCTTTTCAAGAGTTATGCTACATTCAGACCGAATGTGATTTGAGCATCAGGAGCGTCTGGTTTACATGCAAGGTCTATGGTGGATGTGAGTCTAGGGGTGTCAAGAAGTCTCGCGGTGCATTTCGCGCATCTAGCTCTGCGCATTTTAAGCTTTTCACGTGCTTCCAGCATGGCAGATGCTGGAGTTGGAAAATCTGAACTTTTGCCTCTGGATGCAAAAGTGATGCTCACAAACCTGAGGCAGATGGACAGGCACTCTTCAGGTGAAGTCGAGCGCCTGTTGTTGGTGTCCTGGCAGGAGATGTGGGCACCTACGTGGGTCAGCAGGTCATCAAACTGGGGTCGAGTGAGATGAAAATAGCTCTGAAAGCAGCCCTCATCAGCACGCAGCTCCTGGAGGAGGTGGTGAAACTCACCAAACTCAGAATGCCTCTGAATTATCTGGTGGATCGAGACACAGCACCGAGGCACCTGACGACGACAACGCTCTCTTGCCTTTTTTTTTTTTTTTTTTTTTTTTTTTTTTTTTTTTAGCAAATAAAGCCAAGCCACAATCTCAACTTCATCTGCCATTGTACAGAGACTGGCAGTGGAAAACAGCCACAAGTCAAGAGGCTCTTCTCAAAATTGCTCTGGACACGCGATTCAAGCACCTGACTTTAAAGTGACTTGTGCGTCCAACTTGAGGCGTTGGATGCCTTTTTTGACATAGGAAACGTGTTCGGTCTGAACGCAGCATAAATTTCAAAATTTTTGAGAATCATAAAAAGACTTGTAAAACGAAGTTGATTTTTTCAAATTTTGTCACAAAGTAGTGCATACCACATAACTGGAAGGAAAAGACTGGTTTTCAGATCTTTTCCTTAAAAAATATGAAAAAAAAATATAAAAACATTGCTTTGAATTTGTACTTGTAAAGCCCCAAAAAACTAGTTATGTAATTAGTAATTAGAGTCAACTTATGTGTAATTTAACCTCTTCTGTGAAGATCTCAGAGGTTTGCAAAGGAAAATCAGTGAACAAAAAGCAGAATGAAGACCAATGACCAAAGCAGACAGGTCAGGAATAAAATTGTGGAAAGGTTTTAAAGCAGGGTTGAACTATAAACAATACCCCAAGCTTTGACATTTCACATGGCAATGTTCTATCAATCATGTGAAAATTACATAGCTGCATAGTGCACATGGCTGTCCACCACTAACCGGCCAGACAAGGAGAACATGTCAGAGAAGCAGCCAAAAGGCCTTTGGTAACTCTGGAGGAGCTACAGAGATCTACAACTCATATGGGATAATTTGCTGAAGCAAATTATCCACTATTGGACTAATCAGGACACGTTGGCCCCTTCTCTACACTCAAAACACTCTAGCCAGGTTAAAGGCTGGTTCAGTTTCAGCCAAGTCGGGTGTGTCTCCATTGGCAGTGTGTTCCCCTTAGAGGGTGTGAGTATGGTCAAGAATGTGGGGAGGAATGTGGGGACATGAGCGGGCCGTGTCCACGCAGGAGCCATGGTTGATGCTCCAATTATTATGTCATTTTGCACATGTACTCTTGGGTGACCAGTTTCTCTGAAATCTGTATATTTGTTGATCCTGTATGCACTCTTCCACAAGTACCGCCTTTGCTCATACAGTGATGTAAATCCATGGGCCAGTCGATTGCAGTCTGTTGCCAATCAAATCACTTACGTGCTAATACCACCCCTGTGGTGGTTCCAAAAAACGGAGAGGAACCATACATGATCTGCAAATGGAGACGAATTTGGCCAGGACTGACTGAAGAAGAACCAGTTAAAGCCTCACCAGTGAAGAAGGGGCTATGAATTACAAGTGGCAAAAATTTGATTTAGGTGTCCTGGACCAAGAACATATTTAAAAGTTGCAGGGTCCTGGATCTTGGGAACTGGAGTTTGACAACCCTGGTTCAAATCAGATAAAGTCATATAGGTGAATGGAACAGTCAAAGTTCACACCTAAATCCAAATCAGAAACTGAAAAAACTTGAACATTACTATCTTTCTCCATCTTTGGATGGAGATCTTTCTCCATCCAAATTTGACTGAGCTTGAGGTATTTCGCTGAGAAGATTCAACAAAAATGTCACCTTGGAGAGGCATACCCCAAAATACTTGCAGCTATAACTCGAGTGAAAGGTGGCTCTGCAAAATACTGAATACAAATGCATGCCTCACTCTTTAGATCATTTTTTTTTCACAATTACATGCTACTCCTTGTTCATCTATTACATAAAACCCCAATAAAATACACTGAAGATTGTAAATGCAAAGTGACAAAATGAAGGAAAAATGTTTGACAGGTATGAATACTTACAAGGCATTGTATATCTTAGTGTGTGTTAGGAAACTGTGCTTTGCGCTTATTTTCATCTCATCAGTGGATATAGTGTTTTTCTCCTCTACAGATTTAAAGGAGTAACTTGCATCGTAGTGTAGAAGTAGTGACACCATAGGGACTGAGGTACCATAAAAACAAGCGACTGTTCACACCTTCATACACCATGCACACTTGCGTCATTCCTTCATTAATGAAAAGCAGTAGCAGCAGCATTTGGAACTGAGACTACGGGCAACACCGTTCAAACTCCTGCCCATGCAGGTGAAAATTTGCCAGTAAAAGATATGAGAGCTCATTAAGTTTAACAGGGCAACAACCCCCTACTTTGGGTCCCACCCCTGCAGCAGTGAGGTTCAGGTTTTACTGACTTATTATTGACAACATCAGCCTGTTTGTCTGCTGTGAGTTAGTGAGCCATACGCATCATAAAGAGAATGACGATAGCTGGTCAGTAGTGCCAGAAGGTTACTGGTTGTGTATTAAAGCATACACAATAGTCCCAGCAGGTTAGCTCTAGGGTTTGTGGTCATTAGACACACATAGCTCACTCTCTCCTAGCCATCATTCATTGCAATTGTTAACTAGGGTAAAAGACAACTGTCAGGTACAAACTACTTATAGATCAAAGCTGAACCCTACTACCCAGTAAGCTCAAAATGAACATTTTCAGAGGTAAAATATGCAATCCTGCAGGAAGCAAAAACTACTGCATTTCCAGAGGTTTAGGCAATCAAAGGAAATGGTTCAGCCCACACAAATGTTGGGATGTCAGGCAAATACTCATAATAAAAATATCACTAAACTCTCGCTTTTGCATTCACCTGTTGCCAGAAGAGCACTGAGAAAAAAGGGCAAAGTTAATGCATCGGTGGTGCCTGATTGCAGTTTTTGGTGCTTGAAGATACTCAGATGATACGAGTTACAACATTTAATTTCCCTTTGAAATGAATGCAGGAATGAAATACCACTAATCAGGTGGCATTGGATCGAAATGGAGATTTTTCACAGCCTGAATTGCTTCTGTTGACCTCTTGAGATAAATTCACAGTCATTTTTATTACTGAATGCCCTCAGGCAAAAGGAAAAGAACTATATATTAGGAGGCAAGATGAGGAGAAACTTTTTTTCAGTTGTCTTTCCACTGTGTGTATTAGTTCCCGCCTCTTCTCTGCCTATTTTGATTGTACAACTCTGTATCTATACCCGTGCTGTAATTGCTTACATTATGTGTGTCTGCTGAGCTAAACTGCTGCACTAAAAGGTAATTAACTCTTTTTAAGTCCCTACTTGTAGCAACTGGAAACCTTAAAGTGCCAAAGAACAAGTATTTCTGGCATATTGAAATTATTAAATTGTGTTTTTTTTCCCTTTAGTCTTTTCTTTCGTAGCAACATCTTTGCTGTGTACGCCTGTGTGTTTCAACTGAATTTTGTGTCTATTGTACAGAAAGTATCCACTACAACATCCAGCCAAACAAGGAAAGAAGTCTGGCTCAAACACAGCCCAGGGACAGATTTATGCTGAGGAGATTTGGACGATTACCCACCATGAAAATTCTCAGTGACTAAGATTGGAAAATCATACCAGCCAATACATCAGCTACAACAGTCAGTGTTGCAATTAAGAAAATCACTTTGAGTTGTAATATAAGAATAATCTTCTACTACTAGTAAAAGTAGAAATGTCCAGATTTTAAGCATTTCTCATTCTAAACCTGTACTCAGAAGGTAGTGATTAGCCATCAGAATCAATTAATCAAAGTTAAGAGTAAGGGCCATGGACTGTCCGTTTCATATGCAACCTTTGGACGATAGCCTAGACAGTTGCCTGCAGAAAGAGTACTTTTTATATGGTTGCTGCAGCAACGTGTCTTAATGTGGGTTAAGGAAAAAAAGTACATCCCTCAGCAGGAGGAATTTTGCATGACAATAGGAGTATCTGTCATTTACTGTTCTGGTTTGCAGAAGCTGTGTATGATGTGCCATTTGTAAAGTTGCACAGTCAAAATTAAAAGCAAAATTTGAGTTATTTGGCCTGTTATAAGAGAAAAAAATGGGGGATCATTTTTCAAAATCATATTTTTAACATGTCCATTTATTTATAAATGCCACTTTCAAACTAAATATTTAATTAGCAAGCAAAATATTTAGTCTACAAATGAAATATATAGCTCCAAACTAAATCTTTAGTTAGCAAGTGAAAAAATTAACTTCAAACTAAAAATTTAGTTAGCAAGCTAAATAAGCTAAATATTTACCTCTAAACTAAATATTTAGTTAGCAAGCTAAATAAGCTAAATATTCAGTTTGGAGCTAAATGTTTAGTTTATGAACTAAATATTTAGTTAGAATAGAATAGAATAGAATAGAATAGAATAGAATAGACATATCCTTTATTGTCCCACAATGAGGAAATTTCTGTGCAACAGCACCAAAGTGGCAGTGACAGGCAATAACAGAAAAACAGACACACACACAAAGAATATAAAATATATAAAAAAACAGAATAAAGAATAAAAATACTGTACAGAAAGGCAAAATTTCAACATGCATACTCTGTAGTTGTAAAAAATACTCCAGTCAAGAGGAATGTGCAACTGAGTTGGTTAACTTAAAATGTACAAGATGTGGATGTCTCTGAGTATTAAAAGTACAAACTGTTTACAGTTAGTGACAACAGAAAAATGGTAAAGTTGTACAGATACTAGCATGGATATAAACACTTATTGATTTTGTTGGGAGCAATGATGGTTATAGAGTCTAACAGCTGCTGGGAGGAAGGATCTCCTATAATTCTCCTTAGTGCACCCAAGATGCAGCAGTCTGTCACTGAAGGAGCTCTCCAGCTCAGCAACAGTTTCATGCATGGGGTGGGAGACATTGTCCATCAGAGATGTTATTTTAGCTGGAGTCCTTCTATCTCCCACCATCTGCACTGAGTCAAGGGGGCATCCTAGAACAGAGCTGGCCTTCCTGATGAGCTTATCTAACCACTTCCTCTCAGCTGTAGATAAGCTGCTGCTTCAACATACAGTCCCATAGAAGATGGCTGATGCCACTACAGAGTGAAGAAGGTTTTTAGGAGCGCCTGGTAGAGTCTGCTCTGACTCTTTCTGTAAAGCACGTCAGTGTTGTGAGTCCAGTCCAGTTTATTGTTCAGGTGAACACCCAAGTACTTATAAGAGTTCATGATCTTAATGTCCACTCCCTGGATGTTCTGGATGTAGGTCTGTGCTTGCGGAAATCCACCACCGGCTCTTTGGTTTTAGCACCATTGATCAGGTGTTGTTTCTGCCAGTCCAAAAATTCCTGAGTCCAGACAGCGGTCTGTACTCTGAGTCGTCCTCACCTGTGATGAGGCCGACTATGGCACAGTCATCAGAGAACTTTTACAGATGGCAGCAGGGGGAGTTAATGGAGAGGTCTGCAGTGTAGAGGGTGAAGAGGAATGGTGCCAGCACAGTTCCCTGAGGGACCCCCATACTGCAGAACAACCAGCTGACCAACCAGTGGGTTAGTCCAGTATCCACTGGGACATGTGGTGGTCCACTCCTGACAGCTCCAGCTTGTCCCTCAGAAGTCCTGGCTGGATGGTGTTGAAAGAACTGGAGAAATCAAAGAACATGATCCTCACAGTCTTTCCAGGTTTCTCCAGGTGGGTCAGAGCTCGGTGCAAGAGGTAGATGATGGTGTCATCCACCCCTGATACCAGGCTGGTAGATAAACTGCAGCACATCGAATGAAGACGTCACCAGGGAGTGTAGAAGTTTGAGGACTAGCCTCTCAAGGGTCTTCATCAGATGTGACGTCAGGGCTACTGGCCTGCAGCTGCTGAGGTCCTTTGGATGTTTGGTCTTTGGTATCGGTACCGCACAGGAGATCTTTCACAATTGTGGTACTTTCCCCAGCTTCAGGCTCAGGTTGAACATGTATACCATGATGCCACACAGTGGAGTTAGCAAGCTAAATATTCAGCTTCAAACTAAATGTGCAGTTTGTGAGCAAAATATTTAGTTTGAAGCTAAATATTTATCTTGCTAACTAAATATTTAGCATGAAGTATTTGAAAGTCATCCCCTTTGAAGCATTCAGTGAGGTGACTGATGGTCAAATACTCCAGTTTGAAAGAATTCAGACCATGAGTCAAGTGTAAGTAAGGTAAACTAGGCAGGGACTGACAAGCAGAGTTTTTGTCAGATCGCATTTTAAATGGAAAGCCAAAAAGTTTTGGTTTTGAATCTAAAAACTTTGCCTTTACACAAAACCTTTGTCTCTAAACTGTCACCTCTAAACAGAGAAGAAGCAAGCTGACTTTGACAAACTCATGTATTGCTTATGCCAAAGGGTTTGCAAGTGGAAGAGTTGTGATGTTAAAGATGTAACTTGAGAAGATGAAAGCTTCAAATCCTAAAGTAATGCCTCAGCTCCAAATTTCCTTTTGGTTTGTTCTTCTCAGGGATGGTGAGTAATTAGTTTTACATAAGAGTGCTACATAATTCACATAATCATCCCTGAACTTTGTGTCATAATCCACACAAAGTCTTCAGTTTCTTTGCTTCATTTCAGATTATAATCAAACACTCATACCGGATGACGATGATGCAAGATAGAAACAAATACATTCCATGTAGAGAACCCCCCACAATGTTAGGGATGTCTGCTGACATGACAGTAAAAATGTGAAAGTCATCGTAAGAGACGGTTGCAACCTATAAATACAGTATATAACACCATGGCATATATTTTGTATAAAGTGCATATGAGTATGGTAAGTTGGGCCAAGGAAAGTACAGCTGATTCTGGATGCACTTTTGATGACAAAAATAATAAAGCAAAGTGTAATATTGGCTGCATGGTAGGGCAGTTGTCAACACTTTTACCTAGCAGCAAGAAGGTCCTGAGTTCAACTCCCAGTCTGGGGTATTTTCTGCATGGAATTTGCATGTTCTCCCTAAGCATGTGTGGTTCTCTCAGGGTACTCCTGTGTCCTCTGAAGGTACAAAAATGTTAAGTTTTAAGCTAACTGCTCTCTTTAAATTGGCCGTAGGAGCAAAAGAGCACAAAAATAAAATGTACTCAAGTAAAAGCACAGCAACTTTGATAAAGTTTTACTTAAATACAAGTGAAGTTACCCTTATAAAATGTTACTCTAATAAAAGTAAAAAGTACCTTTTTTTTTTTTTTTTTTTTTACTTTTGCACTTGAGTATTTCACAAAGGAAAAATGGAGGTATTGGTCTCCATCCATCCATTATCCATCACGCTTATCTTTGCAGGGTCGCGAGGGGGGCTGGTGCCTATCTCCAACGGTCATCGGGCGAGAGACGGGGTACACCCTGGACAGGTTGCCAGTCCATCACAGGGCAACACAGAGATAGACAGAACAAACGACCATGCACACACACACTTACACCTAAGGAGAATTTAGAGAGACCAATTAATCTAACAGTCTGGACTGTGGGAGGAAGCCAGAGTACCTGGAAAGAACCCACACATGCACAGGGAGAACATGCAAGACCCCAGGCTGGACTCGAACTTTCTTGCTCCAAAGCAGCAGTGTTCCCAACTGCGCCACTGTGCAACCCAGGATATTGGTCTTACCTTTATAAATAAAAATGCAACACAAAATAAAACATGTCACCATATGACATCATGAATGTCTTGGAAGTATTATGTGTAATTTTAATGGGACATAAATGAATTGGCGAAAGCAATATCCTTTGCGTGAACATCTCTAGGAGTAATTTTCAATGTAGCACCTAAAATGGCAAGACTATGACAGAACTGCACACTCATTCACATGGTTGTTCTAACCCAAACCTTGCCAAACTAACCATGGAAAACTAAGATTTAACTAGAATTCCCAATTCTATAGCTAGTTAAGGCAATGTCCACCTGAGATCACTTTGCCCGCTTAAGGGCAAGAAGTAGCTATTTTACCAAACGGTAATAAAAGGTTTAAAGGCATTATTACTGCACATGCTTACGAATCCCTTTAAAAATCACATCATGAATATGTTTCCCATTGTGTGAAACTGCCCAACGAAATTTGGAGGTTGGCATCAATCCATAGCCTCCTTCGCAAAAGACCTTACTTTTAGCACTCTCTGGCCCAACATTTCCTAAAACTTCCCAATTTTCTAGGTCCTTTCTGAAGTTCACGTCTTTTCTGTCTGTCTATAATGAGGCAGACTGTCTCCTCCACACACTGGTCTGAGTCCAGCTGGCATAGAGTTAAATAGCAGCGGCGCACCATTCATCCAGGATGGCGCTAACTGATCCCAGATGACCCAACTGGCCTCACTGCATGTGTGGTTGCACAACTGATAGTCTTCTGAGCTACTTCTTATCTTTAGTCAGTGGAAACAGATCAACATTGTGTAATTTATCCTACCATTCTGTAATTTTGACTGAGCCATGTGGCTAATCTTAACACAAAACCCCATTTTTGGAATCTTCATCTTAAACTCGTTTGTGCACACACAGGGAAATATGTGTTTAATAAAGGGGGATAAGCTGTGCCACACACTGCAGCTCATAACCCCTGATCTTTTTACAGGGCACCCTATGGCTCCTGTCAGGCACAGAGGGCAGTTTACAGTACATGGGAAAATGTAGCTTTGGGAAAAGACCCAACACATTCAACACTCCATAATTTGAGCTGTCCATTGATGTTGAGAATGGAACAACATTTACAGCATTTTGTTTCTGCGGAGTAAGGTAAAATATGCAATTTTATTAAGCTAAACAACAACGGGAGCTCACAGGATGATTTATCTAGTTTATCTAGTAATACAATCATATTACATGAACGTGGACAAAATGGACATAATACCACTAAAGCCTGAAATGTAAAATAATTTTAGTGTGTCTAGACAACAAATCACAATCTTGCCTTTTTCATTGGCTTTATAAGGTTTTTAACATTGTGAGTCATGCAATGCAAAAACAAAGACTTGTCTGTATTATGCTGATGAAACATTAGGATGAAAATTATTTTTGAACTTAAGCCCTGTACATTCAGAGATGAACATGGTAAACTTTTTAAAATGATATGCGTCCACACCACAGGATGTGGCACCACTGAAAACGCTGTAGTAGGTATGCTGGGCCAATCGGTGGTGCTGTAACACTGCCACAAATCGACGCAACAAACACCAAACAACACCAGACAGCGCCATGTTTATTTGTGAGAGTGAGGTGCATGCGGGATAAAAAGAGAGATGGAGCTTTCAAAAAGACGTGGCTCGCCTGTACACACGGAAACATGAAACCAGCGTTTTGAAATTTATCCACTCTGGGATGCGGTTTAAAAAAATTATTGTTTCTGGTCTCCCAAAACACCGGATCCGAGTGGATGCACAGCCAAATTGACGAAAAAAACCTTTGTGGATACGCCTAAAATCGGCCCGCATGGACATGGGCTTAGTACTTATTATGTGAGCATATAAAGTATTTCTTCTAGTTATCTCAGTGTTGCTACAGGTGTTCCCCAGGGATACGATACATTTTCTAAATTTTTCAAAAGTTATACTTTCATTCACAAAAATATTTCATGCTGTTTGCTTGGGACCAGTGTTGCATGTTTTCACTCTGCCAACTTCCTTCTAAATACTGTAAATTAAGGTCACAAGTGCCACAAATTTTTTTTTTTTTTTTTTTTTTTTAGAAAAGGAAGAATTAGATCACATTATACATTTTTGTGTTACTACATTAAAACTAAACTCTGGAATTTTTACTCACTATTATCATAAGATCATGGGAATCTCATACTAGCATATGCCTTCTTCTGAACCAGATATTTAGTTCTGTGCTGATGACACTGTGATGAAAGTATATTGTTATTATTGTTATTGTAAGTGTAAAACTTTATACCTGTTGCTGCTGTTACACCTAAATTTACCCTTTGTAGGACAATAAAGGTTGTTTCTATTCTATTCTATGCATTCTTTTGCATCCACACTTTATGAGGCATTTTGTCACCAAGAAAAATCTTATCTGGTTCACCCATTCAGATATAAAACCTTTTATTCTGAAATTACTGATCACTAACAGAAAGTAAATTATCTTTTCTTTAAGTCTCATAACCAATAACTGGTATAGAAAATTAAAGGTAAAAGTTGGTTTCTTTAGCATCAAGTATTGTCTTTCTATTAAAGCTAAAAAAGACCTGCAGCTACTTTCCTGTCCATGTAGAATACTTTATTTGCATGCCTCTTCACAACCTTTACATGATACACTGAGGTTTATCACAAATCATGTAACAAGACTCTATCATCGAATAATGTGGTTTCCAGTTTGACAGTTTGCTTTGTATTTTTGTAGACTCACATTGTCATTTATAAGAATATTCTTGTTCTTCTCCCTTCATGCAAACCTATAAAACACTATTCTTAACTAGACATTATGGAATTAAAATCATATTTTCTTGCAATCTTTGCAAGTGAGGGTGTTTGAGTCACTAAAGAGGAGTACTAAGATGAGTGAAACTTCCAAAGGTCATGCCAAGTGTAGCATTAAAGGGTGGATAGATGTATCAGACTCCCATGTGAGCTGATGTAAATTTTAAGAACTGAAAACTTTGAATCAATCACTAACATCAGCATTCTAGAAGATCAAATTGATTTCAAGTCTTGATTTGTCAGCTGTGTGCAGATGCACTATCTCGGTGAACATGTTTTGATGTATTTTTCAAACAGCAGCGTCAGCCAAAACGGTCTACCAATCCAACTGCATGACTTTATTTTTTTTTTTTAAAAACACTCTTCTTAAGATTTAATTTCAGATGTCGATACCTAGCTTTGAGAGTATAAATTATCATAAATATGAGAAACATTCAGGGTTGGTATACTTGCAATGCAGTTATAATGGGATGTTATGCTAACCTGGGTCCCTAGGGAACCACTTAGGCTCTACAGGTTCACTGTATTCTGAGGTAAGAAAAGAAAGCACAGCTTCTCAAGCCCAAATTAACACTCATCTAAAATCATGCTTGACAGCTGGTAGGAGGCGATGGTGCTGGTCTGCTGTTTTTGTGTTTTCTTTCACAAGATATCAGCTGTGTATTATAACCAAACCTTCTTTGATCCTATCAGTATAAACGACATTGTATCAGAAGGCTTGTGGTTCTTTGTAACTTTTCAGGCTATTCAGCTATATTAACTTAATATCAAACAAGGGTTCACCTTGAAACTTGTTTCAAACAAGTCATACTTATTTAATAAAAATATAAAAAGGTTATTTTTCTAATCATACTTTTATGAACTTCCACATTCAACATGCTGAATGATAACTGCTGATTCTAAGATAGAGGTCTTGGGCTTTCTGTATTTTTTTTCTAAGCACTGCATGAACTGACCCTTGGGTGAATTTCCTGGGATGTCTACTCCTGGGAAGACTGGCAACCATCTTAGATTTTTTTTCACGTGTAAATAATCTTTCTCACTGTAAAGCCATTAACTTCAAAGCGTTTGGAAATGGCCTGATTCCTACTCCGAGGCTGTTGGGCAGCAATAGCTGGTTCTTATGGTCATTTCTGATGCCTCTCCATCTGGAGGCTATGAGGAAATTCTCAGATAAATTAAAATTAGACATTCAATGTTCTTTTCTAGAAAAATAATGCTCACATATTTCTTATGAGCCTTTTTGAATATAATTGATACTTATTTTGAAAACTAACAAGGATAATCCACTTTTGGAAGACCTTGACATGTACTCTTTAAGGTTTTTGTTCAGATATGACCTGCAGGGAAAACTGAACCCACTGGTGATGTTTGTTTCCAACATCTGCCCATAAAACAGTGACTCATTCATCCCATGTGGCTCGTCCTCATTAGCATGAACTTAAGGGGTTGACTGACCAAGTCAAATGATGTAATCAAGCAACAGAAAATCTCTGGTTATTTACAAATTTTGGTTCCTATGTTTGATTTTTATCGTTGTTTTTCTGGATGACCCCTCAAAGAGAAGCCATTCTGTGCTTCTTCTAGATTCCAAATGATTATAACAGTCTGGGAGGGAAGAAGCTGATAGGCATTTGAGGTGGTAAATTAGCATCGACCATCATGAAGGGTTAGCAGGACGCGTACGGTAAAGCCCGATGTTCAAAATAGCCAGGTTGCAAAATTTTGTGGTTTTCAATGAGGCAAAATGTTGGAAAGCGTTCGGAACATTGCTAAGGAAATAACATTAAAAGACCACACACTCATAATCACATAAATGTCTACATTAAATAAAAGTCTCATGTTTATAAGTTCATAGCTGCTGTGTACATTCTCCAGCTACAATATGAGCATTTTAAAAAGTGATGCATAACTGCATTTTGTAGAAAGCAGACACTTTGAGCAAAGAACATGCTCGAGCAACACCTATGATTCCTGAGAGGTCAACAATGATTTATTCGGATTTGGCTTCTGTGCAGGTTGTTTCAGACCTGAGATCTGACTAGCTCCTTGTTCCACAAACGCTAAACAGAACTTTTACCACAGTTTACTGAAGCATTAAGCAACGTTTCAGAGTAGGAGTCAGGCTGAGCAAAATATTTGGGTTAATTTTGGCAAATAGAATAGAACATAAATTATGCTCCCTATTTACAGGGATAAATAAAGATTCAGTGTTCTGTAACTATATTGTATGAGCTGTTATTTATTTAAATTGTGCTTCCAAGCAGCTTTGTTGTCTTTTTTTCCACTCATTTTCTCTTCTCCAGTCATTATTAGTTCAGAACCAGATCCTTTTTAGAGGGATGTTTGTTTGCAAAACTGCTTTACTCTGACCCATGAATCATTCAGGCAAAAAAGCTCAGACGGTGTTCTGCAAAATCATTCATGCCCTTTTAAACACGTTCATTTTTCGTTACGTTGCAAAAACAAACTTTATTTTTCCATTCTGTTTTGACTTTATGAGAAACACCAATGAAAAATAGCACATAACAGTAAAGTGGATGGAAAATTATCTCTGGTTTTTAGCATTTTTGTTTTTACCTAAAAATTTATGACCTGTATACTGTATGTAATAAACCCCTTTTACTCTGGTATCCCCAAATAAACCCAGTACAACTGATTGGCTTCAGATGTCAATTAGAGAATAAAATCCTTTGTGTGGATTTCAGTATTAATGTGAAGATGGCTGTTCTGTGAGGCCTTTAAGGTTAGTTAGAGAACACGCAAAGTGTCAGACTGGGCCAGGAGAGCATAAGCCACAGAAGCTCCCAAGAGGCTCTGTGGATATGATGGAGGAGCTGCAGAGGTGCACAGCTTCGGTGAAAGACTCTATCGGTAGGACAAATCTAAATTTTATGGAGCAGCGATTAGATGAAAAGCCATGAGAATGGTATTAGGTTTGCTTTGTAAAACGCAGCAAAAAAGCAAAAGAAGGTGATTTAATGAGACAAAACTGAAGTCAAATTCTTTGGCCTGCGTGGAAAACACTATGTGTGACCCGGTCACCAATTTGTAACCTTATTTTAGTTCATACCTATGTATTGCCATTTTGCTACTTCCTGTTTTCTTACCTTTAAACTCACCACTTTGTTCCCATGTACTTAAATCATGTTTTGATTTTATTTAACTGTATTTCATGACTCATGATGATGAACATTCACATAACTCAATTCAACATTACCATATGAAAAATCAGTTTTCGACTCCGTTTCCATTTATTTGGTTCTGATCCGCAGTTGAGGAAGATGATTTTGATAAAATAAGACGAATTATGATGCCTACGGTTCTGCTGGCAGATTTTTTTCATTTGTTATTAATTCGTCACGGCATTCATTTGATACCTCAACACCTTAAAGCAGAGCAAATATAGAAAATTAGGGTATAGAATGGCATTGTGTAGATTTGGAAGAGATGCATGGTTGGAACAGAATGTCACGCATGTCAGGCATAAAACTACCTAGTGAGGGACACATAGCAGAAAACCAACAACGATTTCAACCTCGAACACACCAGTTCGAGGGTCAAGCACGTTGGTGGCAGCGTCATGCTGTGGGGATGCTTTTCTTCACAAAGAAGTTGGTCAGAGTGGAGGGAAATTTAGTGTATCGGCGCAAATGATCACCTCGCTTCTGTCTAGTCATGTTCCCATCATCAGGTATTCGGAGTCATTCAGTTTTAACAGATCAAGCACAAACACAGTAAAGCAGCGAGACGTAGCAGTGCTCCAGTGACCCAGACACCAGCAGGGAGGTCAATCCATTAAGCCTGCAGCACAAACCTGTGTGGAGGGAACTGCTGTGGCATCTCCTCTACAGCTTTATGCTCCAAACATTAACCGATGATGTCAGTTAGTAGTTTTATAAGGAAGGAAAGGGAACAGAGGAAAATGACTGGCCACCCTCCTTGAACAGAGCCGGATCAGTTGACCTTCTACACAGCAGGAGCCGTGACTAATCATAGCGGGAAACCTGGAGGGGTCAATGAACATTAATGCTGGGCCGCGTTCCATACAACTGTGACAGTATCAAGGTTGTGCTGGGTCATAGGCCGTTCCAGTAACTTGCAGAAGTATTCGTACCCCTTGTAGTTTTTGCATTTTGTCACATGAATTTGTTTTATTGAAATTTATTGTAGTTGCCGAGTCCAAAGTAGTGAATTATGGTGAAGTGGAAGGAAACTGATGCATGGTTTTCCAAGGCAATACTTTGTAAAACTACTTTACCACAGCAACGGCCTTTGTATGAAAATAAAGCTCAATCAGATGGGATGGAGAGTGTTCATTTTCAAGCCTTGCTGCAGTCTCTTAATTGGATTTAGGTCTGAACTCGGGCTGCAACTAACGATTATTTTAGCTATTGATTAATCTATGTATTATTCTGGTGATTAATCAATTAATCAGATAAAAAAATTGGCACAGTCAGCAGATGTTTCATTTAAGCCTTTCTTTAGCTGAAATAAACCATAATATAGTAGGACTGCAACTAAGGATTATTTTAGTAATCGATTAATCTGATGATTAAAAAAATACCACATTTTGCAGATTTTTCAGTTTCCAGTATAGCATTTTTTATACAATATTAGAAATACATTAAAAGATGCAAACAAATAATTCCATTCGTTTTTTTAAATATGAAAATAAACATTTTATTGCCTAGAAAATGCATTAACATAGCATTCCTTTAGTGAACGGTTAATCATTTGAAGCAAAGGATGCATCTGTCACTAAAAAGAATACTTCTACTCTCAGCCCGTTCTGCTACCAGCACAGTGTACAGCTGATCTGTTGATTGATTTTTTTGGATTAACTGATAAATAAATGGAAAGCAAAAGGTGCTTAATAGATTTTTTTTTTTTTTTTTTTTTTTTTTTTTTTTTTTTTTTTTTACAGAATTTTAACCAGTCTTGGGTAGAACATAATTACAGACAAAGAATTTTTCTTTAACTTAAGTTGTACAGTTTTGGCTTTAATTACTGCTCTGAGTATGTTGTTCTTTCACCAAATAGCCTTTTTTGAGTCTGTATGCTCCAGTTAATGATTAATCAATTGATAAATTAGTTGACATTTATTTTAATAATCGATTCATCATGATTAATCGTTTCAGCCCTTGTCTGAACTTTTACTGGACCATTCTAACGCATTAATCTCTATGATGTGAACTATTCTATTGTATCTTTGACTGTATTTTGAAGGATCATTCTCTTGCTAGAAGATGCACCTCCGCTGCATCCTCAGGGTTTTTTCAGCCTGAATCCATCAACTCTGACCAGCTTCCCTGCAACTGCTGATGAAAATAATGTCACCACCAAGGTTTTATCATGGTGTGTTTTGGTTGACGTAAAGTTATTTTTTAACACTCGGTTCAATAATTAGATGATATCTGAAGGGAACTGCTTGCAATGAATTTTTGTGTATGTGTGTGTGTGTGTGTGTGTGTGTGTGTGTGTGTGTGTGTGTGTGTGTGTGTGTGTGTGTGTGTGTGTGTGTGTTATCAGAGTAAAGGGGGTTAAATGTGCATGACTGCCTTGTTTATTTATAGGAAAAGTTATGAAATCAGATACAGTGGACCCCTGGTAATCACAGGGGTTAGGGACCACAGCTAAAATTCGTGAATACTTGAGACTGTCTTATAAACACTTACAACTGCCTACTTTAATAGTTGAAACAACAAATATACCTTAATATGCATTAATACGCACAGCTGAAACCATCTTAGCATGACCACAGAAGCTAACAAACAGTCTTCCTTATCTCCACTTTTTGGGGTGCAGCCAATCAGCACCAAGGGAACTAAATGACGCTCCTGCATTGGCTGCTTTGTAGGTGCCAGGCGATAGCATGGCAAGGTGCGTTGGTCGTGGATATTTCAGCTTCCCGAGCTGCTTTTTCTATGGAATACTTTAGATATGGTTTACGTGAATTTTCCATAAATAATTTAGAGTTATGTTGCACAGAAAATTCTGCAAATAGGCAGGGGTTCCACCATATAATTTTCCTTCCATTCCACAATTCTTCACTACCTTGTTTTGGACACCCACCTGAAATCCCATAAAAATACAGTGATTGTCTTGTGACATGACAGAACGTGAAAAGGTTACAGGGGAATGATTAAGCACTGTTCCTGGGAAAATTTCATGGAGCTGAGCCAAACGTGCAACCAGAGAGCACAACTCTGTGCTTAAAATACAGAAGTAAATCTGAAAACAAAGTGAAGTTCATATTTTCCAAGGTTTCCCTTGTGGGACCCGACCAAAGAGTGTTGCAGTGTTTCAACGAGCCGGCAGTAAATAACGTCGAGCGTGAGTCCGGGGTTTAGCCTCGGCCAAACGGCTCCCACCGCTCCAGATGACCTCGAGCTGCAGGGTCAGCCGCTCTGGGTCTATTAACGCTCCTTCTGACACAAACACACACTCTTTTCACACACACACACACATACACACAATGTAGAGGGTCTGGGTGAACTGTGATCCTGAAGTGACACATGCTGACTCCTGAGATAGGTTCCTGACACGTCTTTGTTGTCCTACGCCTCAGTTTTTCTGCTCGGCTGCTCACGTGTTTGTACAGTCCGCCGCCCTTCATGCATCAACGGCGGTGAGGATGTTGTGTGGATCATTTCCTGTCTGCTGCATGGGTCATTGTTTAATATTCTCTGTAATATGACGTGTTGTATCTCTTTTGCACACAACAACTAAAGCCATTCCTGAAAGAAGCACATCCTAAGGGTGATTTTTGTTTTCCATAACTGGCCATATTTTCAAGTATGAAACCACAAGAAGACAAACTTGAATTGTTCTTTTTTGGAAAATAATGACAAAACATACGGAAAACATTATTAAATAAAATCTTCATTGTGCTGGCTTTCAGGTCTGGACAGAAATTGTGAAATCAAGGCACCAAACAACAGATGCTTCTTTAATTCTTTTCATATAGAAAACATTTTGGTGTCAAGGCAATTAAATTCTGTCATAACATAACTCCAGCACAAACCAGTGCATTCTCCCAACGCCTTGAGCCACCAGTCAGCTCTGAACTTAACTATAAATGCAAAGCTACATGGCCTTGCAACAAATTTTCTCCCAGTTATGTGATAGAGCAACATGAAGCGCTGAATAATTGGGAAGTGGAAGGAAGGGGATAAACATCTGAAAGGCGTGGTGTGTTTATTTGTATTCAGCTCTCCTCAGTCAACTGTAGAACCGCTTTGCATTAAGGGTGTGTCTCCAGCAGCTTTGCACATGTAGAGACTGACATGTTTGTGCATTCTTCTTTGCAAAATAGCTCAAGTTCATTTAGACTGAATGGATGGTGTGTGAACATCAAGTCTTCATCCAACTCTCACCACAGATTTTCAATTTCACTTAGGTCTGGACTTTGACTGGGCCACTTTCTTTGAAGCAAACTATTCTTTTGTAGCTCTGGCCTAATGAACCTTTGTCTCAGTCTAAAATCTTTTTCAGCCTCTAACAGCTTTTTTTCAGTATTGGCCTGTTTTGAGCTCCCTTCATCTTCCTATCAACTCTGACCAGCTTCTCAGTCAGTGGTGAAGAAGAGCTTTCACACACCATGACGCTACCACCATGTTTAATGGTGGGGATGGTGTGTACAGATGATGCGCAGAGATTTCCCCCACACGGCCTTCTGTAAGTAAGCCAAAAAGATAAAGTTTTCATTAGGCCAGAGCTCCTTCTTCAGCATGTTTGCTGTGTCCCCTATGTGTATTATGGCAAAGCGTGAGAAGGCTTTCTCCTGGATTTATTATTTTAACAATGCCTTTCTTCTAGCCACAGATCCTGTCAACAAATTCTCCCACCCAAGCTGTGAATTACTCTAACCCCTCCAGAGTTACCATGGGCGTCTTGGCTGCTTCTCTCCTCCTTACCTGTCAGTTTACAGGGGCAGTATTATGTATTTTCCAGACACATAGTGCTTTTTAATAGCACAATCAAGTAGCTATGTTACCTTCAGTTGTTACAAAAAAGCTGTCTATATCAAATATGACTTTGTAATTTATCGCCTTGAAATTGGGCTTCTGTCTCTTTAAGAAAGTCCTTCTCTTTCCGAATCTCCACCTTCAGGAAGTCATCACAACAGCACTCTTCTATTAACCCTTTAACAACATTTTTATCAGCATTTCACTGAGAAGTAGCTCGTACAATAAACTCTGCAGATGCACAGTTCCACCAGGTGTTTGCTAATTACTACTGGCTAGTCTGAAGGACCTGAGTGGGGAAGTCTCGGGGGAGAGGTGATCTAACTAACTGAAAGGTGAGTTGTGCCAGCCTTCACTAACGCTAAAGCTCTGCACCAACATGGTATTTAGTGCTAACTAACTAATGCTAACTCTGATTCAAATTATGTCTGCCCTTCAAAGACTACAACCCTTGAGCACCAGTTTAATTTTGACATATTTTACATGTTCTATAATGCCTTTAGATATGGTATTTATGTTTATATTGCCCGTGTTTTATTTTGTTCCTGTATATTTATTGTTTGAAAATGTTTTCAAAGTTAGCAAAAGCTTTAAAACGCAAACAAAAAATTAGCTCAACTAACATTTTCTTCTAAAGTCATTATAAGTGTCGAGAATGGATTGTTCTAAATGTGTAAAAAGTCTCTCATCCATGTAGACTTGAATTGTGGAGTTAAAATTCAATTTCGGTTTGAATAATTCTGTGCATCAGGATTTTATGGGTGTGTCAAAAAAGGTGGCTGCATGCCATCATGCGGCTTCTATAGGCATAACCCCGCCCCTGGTGCTCCAGCAGTATAAAAACGTAGCTTCGGTGGCTTGCCCAACAATAGCTTGCTGTTAGCTAGCGTGAGCTGCCATTTTTTGTATGGCAAAACAACTCGCCGGCAACAATATGCCCTAGACAGAGTAATGAAAACAATCATATAAAACAGCAAAATGCCCATCAGTTGTTGTGCGGTTCTACAGGATTCCAACTCATCACCACAAACAATGTGATTCTTGGATCAGAAACATCCGGAGAGTTTGTCCTGAAGAACTATATGTATGGATTTAGTGGACACTTTATCTCAGGTTCGAGCTGCACCTGTCGATTTATTAATAAATGCACATACACACCATTATACTGAGTTACTTCTTTGTTCCAGCTTCAACATAAACACATCACAGGCATGCAATAGGTATAAATGATCTTTATGATTTTTAATACGTTTTTTTTTTTTTTTTTTTTTTTTTTTTTTTTTTTAAAGTGGGACATTTGGAGATTAAACATCTCTGGTGTCATGTTTATCACAGCTGGCAAGCCTAAAAACACAGTAGCTTGAAGACTGAAATTTTATTTAATGACAAATATCTAAAATTAAATTTTTGCCCTTCCAACTGCCATGTTATGTAGCAGGAAGTTCCTTTTACCTGTGCAGTGTTAGTATTTTACGAACATCTATAAATTTTTGACCCTGACTACATTTTGCTCTTTATGGCCAACCATTGCGACCAGATGAGAGGAAATAGGATCACAGGCACTCCCTTAGGAGGTCAGGGGTTAAAATCTATCAGCCTAAAAGTAGCCACATCAGGCTGAATAATATATGCCTCTATTAAAATATTAAATAGTAGTAGTAATTAAAGTTTGCCAAACATGCAAAAAAAAAAAAAAATAATGTAACAAGACAGAAACATATTTGAAAATGAGTAGGAAGATGTATAAACTTATTTAGTCCCACTCTTCTCCAAAACTTGAGTTCTTCTGTTTCCTTATTCTAAATGAAACAGTAATAATTTAAATAAGACTTAAACAATAATCAGTTTATCTGCTATTTCATAGTAATTGTGCAATTAAAGTATCATTGATGTTTTACTTTCAAGAAATAATTGGCTTGTTTTTCTGGTCAATATATACAATCGTACCATTATACGTAACACCTGCACCTTATTACATAGATACACAAATCAAATTATAAATTGCCTACATGGCATACAGCTAAATACATACTAAATACAGGTAAAACACTTTACTTGGACTATATTTCATTATCAAATTGGACAAAATATCCCAAATATTTGACTTCCCTACCACACAGGTGCAGTGTTGATGGTATCCACGATGATGCAGCGGGTCTGTGATTCTCTGCCCAGACTTGACTCGGGCTTTAATGAAGCACACAGGTCTGATGGGGCTCATATCGTGGTATAATACACCTTTTACACGTCCACGGTCCAGCCGGTCAAAATACGGTCCGGCAGACTGTTTCCATCATACATGAGCTTAATTTTAAACAGCACTTCAGTCCTCGGGCTGAACGGTTCAGTTCAGGAGCAACAATAGAACCCTGTAGAGAGAACGCCAAGTGGAAGTTCTTTTGCCACACATCTGCAGCGCATGCGTGCGAATGGCCAATCTAAAGAATGGCAATGAACTCTTTTATTGTGCCTCATTCACTGTGTTCATGCATCTTCCCTGGATGCTACCATGTGCAGGGCAGCAGCTTTGGTGATTTTAATGCACAGTAACTACTAAATGTTACAAATCCACAACGTGATTTTATATCGGGTATCCTGTCATGTCCATGCATTGTTGGCTAACTTTAGTGCAAGTAGTGGAGTCCATCAGACAGCACACTGTTAATCCACAGGTAATCTTTTATGTGCACAAAGCTCCTCAGCTACTTTCCTCCCTCACAATATTTTTTTCAGCTGTGTGCGTAATAATATTCATGAAATAAATGGTTTTCCGCTACTTGGTCATCTGAGAAGACTAGTGGAGTGTGGATGGAAATGTAAATGTCAAGCTCTCCCACGATGACTATTTATAGCCTAGAGCTGATGTTCACACTGAATCCAGTCCTCACAGAAATAATTCTCAATGACATGAACACAGTTGAAACTAGCACGATAGGTAGGAGCTTCTAATTCTTCCACCTGCTGCCTTCATAGCATAGGAGTAGTAAGTAGTAGTACCACAAACATTCTCAAACTTTAGGAACAACCCGGGCGTGGTTTCAGCGCCTCCAGCGTTTCAGAGCAGAGAAAACGTGTGACAAACTCAGAGCACACATTTATTGCTTCTTTACGAGGACTTTAAGTGGCTAAGCAATTATGTAGTGTAAAGCTGAAAAGTTCAAATGATCGTCTTTACATTTATGCTAAAATGAGGTCCTCCACTTGAGCTGAAAACACGCCCAGACACACATCAGCCAATAAACTAAAAACATGTCATTGTTTACTTGTGATGATTATGCTAAGTGTTTTCAGTAGTGTGAGCAATTAAATGACTTTTTATTAATGCAAAAGTTGCTCGTAGTTACACCCCTTGAAAACATTCAAGGGGTGTAACTACTTTGGCGAAGCAGTTTATTTGCTTTTTTTATTTAAAATTGGAAGAGATACAAAACCGGATGGAGAAGGATGTAACGTGTTCTTCGTTCTATTAACATAGTAGATCTTTATCTCCTGCATCTACGGAGTTCCTCACGAGGAAGCTAAAAACACAGATGTCTACAGGCACAACTCCAGTCATATATTTTAAACTTGTAAATCACACTGCTTAGTTGTGAAACCGTGCAGGAACCATTAGTCAATGTTCTGTCACAAATTTAACAATCCCATCTGAAAACAGACTGGCACGTGCACACATTCGCATCCAGACATGGATAAACCATAAATTCTCAGCCATTTTTATTTTGCACGGTTCCAACACTCAGCTGATGACTACGTTGTCTGATTTACAAGGATGAAATATATATGACTGGAATTTGTGCCCATAGATGTCAACTTTAAAAACACTGCAAAGCAAACAAGTTGCACCAAGTTTCACTGGTATCTGTACAGCTTTACCATTTTTCTATTGTCACTAACTGTAAACAGTTTGTATTTTTAAAGCTCAGAGACATGCACATCTTGTACATTCTTAATTAACCAACTCAGCTGCACATTCCTCTGGACTGGAGTATTTTTTTACAGCTACACAGTATTTATGTTGGAATTTAGCCTTACAGTGCAGTATTTTATTCTGTTTTTATACGTTTTTATATTCTTTGTGTGAGTCTGTTTTTCTGTTACTGCTTGTCACGGCCACTTTGCAGCTATTGCACAGAAATTTCCCCATCTTGGGATAATAAAGGACACTTCTATTTTATTCTGTTCTAAAATTATTTTCTTAAAAAAAACAATGAGTCATTTGTTAAGAGCAGTGAAAACACAAAAAAAAACATTAATTATAAACCCAAAGTAGAGGTGGGTACGTAAAAGTCTCTATGGAATTGTAAATTACTGAACAATGTTAGGGCTGCAACAGAAAAGGGATGATCACTACTACTTTTCTGTTTGGAGCTCAGAACTTCTAAGAACAACTGGTTGTTTGACCTCAGTGTTCTTGTAGATAAATCACAATTAAAAACATTACAAACCACTCTCAAAAAATTCTGACCTGAAAGAATGTCAAAATGGAAAAACTAAGCAGAATTCCTGATTCAGTGGCTTATGGAACCACCTTACGCAGGGAGAACATGATGTGGTCGTTTTCAGTATGACTTTATCTCACATCCTGGAAAATTTGAGTTAACTCTTCTTGCTTCTTTGCTTGCATGACCCAGTTTGGCTGAGCTCAAGTTCTTCCTCACTGAAATATTACTTTTCCATGACAAACAAAAGTAGGCCAGAATGTGAATGTTCTTTGCAGATTGTTAGCGAGATCTTTTTGGGTTCTTTAAGAACTTAGTGCGTTCTGTATTATGTATGATGGAGTATAAGATGTCTTTGATTATTTTGGGCAAATCTTTTGCAGCATATCTGAATCCTGGGTGCAACTTGGAAGAAATGCTTAGCAGCGGTGGCAGATCGGTTATGATATAACACCAATTTTCTCTGACAACTGTGCATCAAAAAATTTACAGAACTTACTCACACCCACATCTGACTGATGGCACCCAAAGCTGCTGAACCACTTTTGTCACTGTGGCTGCCCTGTCCCGTCCCATTAGTGTACATTTTTACACCAATAAATACAGTACCATGAGCAGGATCCTTTCACATAGGCAAATAAGACCCAAATTCACTTTTTGCCAGTATGCGACCTATATCCAACTTTTTCACGGCAGTCTGAACAGCCCAATTCCGATCTTTTCACCCCCCAAAAAAACCGATCTGTGCCACTTCTGTATGTGGCACTAATTTGGATATGTATCTGATTGTTTTTTAAGTGTCTTCAGTCTGAATGGTCATGTTACATTTTATCCGACTTTTACGTCATTGATGAGAGGCATGCGTCATAATTCTGCTCCAGAAAAAGCCAGACGCAGTTGATTTTGAACTTATGAAAAACGTCTGTGTCACGGAAGCGCATTACATCACAATCCCACCACTTCTGGCTCTGACCACAAATTCAGACTTCCCTACTGAAATCGCAGTCAATATTCCTCAAAAGGCTGTTGCTATTAGTTGCACTTTCATTTATATTAGCTTCCGTAAACTATTCACACAGCAGTCTCATTGCGGTTGGGTGTAATTGGTAGTATGCATGACGATGCCAAATAAAAATGAATTTTAGTAAAAAAAAAAATTAGAATTGAGCATCAAGACCTGCTGTGCGAACAGAGCCATAGAGATCAGTGCGTACTGATCTCCCTGTAAAATAGGGCTTCCAGCTGAAGAAAGCGTGCACACCTCCAAATTGTGCATACAGTGTGGTTGATGTATATACTTGCCTAGATATTATATATGGTGATGAGTAGGACTATTTAAAAAACTCAAGTAGTGACTTATGAGGTAATATTATACAATAGTTGTATTGTGATTCAAAAACTAACTTCAGACCTCAAAACAATGGTGTGATAAGTAGAAAAAACTGATTAATAATTTTCTGTGCACAATACCTTCTTTCTACACCTGCTGTATCAGGAATAAAAAAAAGCAACTTTTGTACCAGCTGACATGCTGGACAAACATATAGTGGAGATGGAAAATTTCTAAGATTATTTGGAAAAATCTTAGTGTACTTTTTTTTTTTTTTTTTTTTTTTTTTATACAAATGAGATAAGATGGCATGAAGGAAAAAAGCCATGTGGTCATTACTAAAAATGAAGTCGCTTCATGAATGCCTTTACGCTGGTTTTCTGACTTTGCTGTGATTTGAATAGTCTTCGAGTTATGACTAAAAAGGAGACTTCTCTGTCGTCTCAACGTTTTTCTCCAGAACCTAAACCTCTTTATCTGCTTGGTGTTTCCACTTTACCTGGCTGTTTATGTAGATTTCATCCCTTGACGCTGATTGGGTCCTCCTCCTGCAGGAGAGCTGCTGTGATCTGCGAACACAGATTTCCACCCACTGCGACAGTGGAATCCAGAATGCAAGTAAAAAGGGTGAAATTACTGTATTTTCTGGACTATAAGTCGTAGTTTTTTTTGTTTGTTTGTTTTGTTTTTTTTTTTTTCATAGTTGGGCTGGTCCTGCTACTTAGAGTCCAGAGTGACTTATATATGTTTTTTTTTACTCTCCATGACACAATTTTTGACTGATGCATGAAATGTTAATTCATAATGACAGACGAGAACCAAGGAAAGCTAAACGCAGGCTGACAGGAAGATGGCCAGAACTGGAGGAACGAGTCCACAGTTGGGTTCCTTAAATAACGTGCTGTGAGGCTTGTGAATGGTGCAGTTACAGCTCCACATCCTGGTAGTTGCCAAGGAGGTGAATACATAACTTTGCAGGTAGGCCTTCTTGGTGCAACCGCATCAGTGAATGCAACCACCTCTCTATCACCCTTGATTTCCTGCAGACATCTCCGTTCTGCTGCGCACTTTGCCAGCTATGGTAGGAAAATCTGATGAGGTAGTGCAGATCGTCAGAACACCGGCAGAGCAGAGCCGCTGTTCATAACCACCCTGATTTAAAGCATGGACACCGGTGCGTCAGAAACTGCCAGCAGACCTCCAAGCTAAAGCCATCAGATGCCGTACATTTGTTATAAAGCAACAGAGCACAGCGTCTCACTGGAACTTTTCATCGACATGGACGAGAATAATTCGATGTGAAATGTGAATCACAGTAAGAATAACCACATACACCAGCTGCACTGGTGAATGATGCTAGGCAGCTGTGATTTCTTAAGTCCCAATGAATTTCTGGAGCAGAAGGGATATGTAGTCTCTCATCTCCCCACAGCATGATGCCGCCACCACCATGTTTCACTGTGGGGATGGCACGCACAACCTGAAGCACGCTGTTAGCTTTCCACCACACTCACCATTTTGTTTGTTTGCCCTTTCTCTTGCGTGGCTTGTGGCAAATCAGACTTCACAAATAGAGTTTACAATAAGTGTTTATCTGTGTATGTGTTATTCTAGACATACTGTGGTTCACACCCATAGTAATGAGTAATCCGTACTGTTTCACCATTGTGGCTTGGCTCAGTTGAAGAAGTATGAAAAAAAAGTCACTTTGCATTAGTTTTGCAATATTACCAACAATGGAAAACTATAAAAAACACAAAGCCAAAGCAGACTGTACCATACCATATAATGGAAACATGCAACGGGTGCAGAGCAGGACAAGGATTATTTGTCTTACCTTCCAGCTGCAGGCACTTCAGAATAGAGTAACCCAATACCTGTGCCTGATGCTGGGCAGCAACAGTTCATTGCACAATGTGAGACAAGTTTAATCCTGTGCAATTGATGTTGGCCAAAACCATATGAGAGGATGCAAGGGTAGCGAACAGAGGAGATGAGGAAAAAAATGGAACGAAGGCAAATTTAAAGAGCAGATTATGTGTACATATGTTTGTAGATTAGTATCCAATTTATCTAGGTATTAATAGGCTGATGGCTAAGCAGGAATGGGTTTGCAGTAGGAAACTCAGACAGGATAGTTTGGTTTAATTTTCTATAAAAGTTTTTAAAACTCACATAAATTCTGACATAGCTTCTAATTTTCCTGTTTTTGCTGGCTGAGTTTCTGGGAACTGATTTGGATGCTAGAGGGAGGAGGATTGGAAGATTACAGCTCCTAACACAGATAGTGAGTTGGCAGGATTAGCTCTCTAAGAAAATCTGCATTAACATTTAGTTTCTAGCTTACTTTAACTTATGATTTAAGTGTAAATGAAATAGTTGTTTTTTTTAAATTTAGTTATTATTCTTTATACTGATATTCATGCAGCTGAACGCTAAAAATGACATGAAACCGTTGCAGACAGCAGAATTGACAAAGTGAGACAATATGGTTCTACAGTTGAAAGCAGACATTTATATACACTATATAAAAAGACACAAACTGTTTTTTTTTTCATTGCCTGATAATAATCCAGGCTATATTTTTGAGGTTTTAGGTGAATTATGTTCTTTTTTTCCTTTCTTGAAATTCTGAAGTTTACATATGCTAAGATTAATATGCCTATACACAATTTGGAAAAGGAGAAATGAAGACATAGCTGTGGATTCATTTTAAGGCAACACCTTAAAACAAACTGCTTCCTTGTGTGTTATCTTTAGGAAATAAAAAGAAATCAGCTAAGATATCAAGAAGAGAATTGTAGACCTCCACAAGTCTGGTTTATCCTTGATAAGATGGTTAAAGGTGATATGTTCATATTTTCAGACTGATACACCAGCATAAACAGGATGGAAATGTCCAGCCATCATACCATTCAGAAAGCTGATAGGTTCTGTGTCTCAGAAGCGAACGTGTTTTGGTGTGAAATGTGTGGATCAACCCCAGAACCAAATTAAAAGACGTTGTGAAGTTGATGGCTCAAGCTGGTAAGAGTGTCATTACTCACAGGAAAACTCATCCCTACCAGACCTGGACTGAAAAAAAAAAAAAAAAATTAAAAAAAAAAATCGCTTTCTGTACTTACATTCTAGTTATCTAAAAATTTGTTTTGTCGAGACACAACTACATTTTAACTATCCTGAATGGTAATTTAAGAGATCTGCATTCACATTCTGACTAGTAAGAAGAATAATTCAAAATATCTTTAATTACATTTTGACAAGTCAAAATACCTTTCAAGATATCTCAGATCACATCACCAGATTGATCGTGAAGGGTCACACATCCATAATTACAATTCAAGATATCTCAAAGTTAATTATGATTTGTCAGACTTACATTTTAAGAAATACGAATTAAGCCCCCCTTGTGCTGCCACTGAGCTGCCCAAACAGTTCCTTGCAGAATTTTGGGTGTTCTGCACAAAATTGTCAGAAAATGCCACAATGTAGAAAGAGCTCCACAGTATGTGTGGACAATGCAGACTTCATGAACTTGAAGACTGCTTCAGAAATCTGCAAAGAATTTCCTATTTATTCACACACATACACAACCAACATAAACACATTTCACTTAAAAATGGCTTTGAAAAGCTAAAAGGGCTACTGTCAACCAATTCCCAAGATGAAAATGGAGCATTTTCAAAAATCTTTCTTCATTTTTTAAATTTTTTTGTTTCACTGAAATTTCAAAATGCTACATAAATCTGGGACAATTTGACAAGGCAGAATTATTATTCAAGATATCAGTGACTAGTCTGAATGTTAATTCAAGATATTGGAAATTGAAAATTCGTCTAATTAAACATATCTCTTCATTTAGAGATATCTTAAAAGGAATTTTGACTTCTCAAAATTACAGTTCTATATATCTCTTAGTTTTGCCTAGTCATTGTTTGCTTTCAAGATGTCTGCAATTAATTAGCATAGTGAATCTACATATCTCCAACGTAAAAATACATTTAAGATATTTTGAATATTGATGCTATTTAAAATATCTTTAATTGGAATTGTGACTGACTTGAACAAAAAGCGAGATATATCAAATATACTTTATGACTAGTCATAATTTAATTATTGACATCTGAAATATATGTTTCAGATAGTCAGCATTAATTGTAGGTATTTTAATTGAAAACTCCATACAGCTTCATGGTGATTCTGATGTCATTTATAATATTCAGAATGTAATTAGTGATATCTTAATTAAGTAATATATCTAGTCATAAACTAATTTCAGGTATCTGGAATGTAAGTGTGATGAAGCCGATTTTAAGTTAAAACAGCCAACCATAGAGAAGCCGACTGGGGAGCGCTGATGTGCTTTGTGGGGTGAAAAACAAATAAACAAAAAACAGATTCTGACCACTGGCTGGTTCAGCCTGGAACCAATCGGAATCTCCCGGATCTCCCTATGGCCAGCCCACCCCTGGTGTGGAGGAAAACTAACTCTGCACACATCCTGAACATAACATCCCCATGGTGAAGCATGGTGATGATGGCACCATCCTGTGATGATGCTTCTCTTCAGCACAGATTGGGAAGAGTTGATAGGAACATCGATAGAGCTAAATATGGGGCAATACTGGAAGAAAACCTTTTGAAGGCTGCAGAACTCTGAGGCAAAGGTTTACCTGTCAGCAAAGCAATAACCCCAAACATACAACAAGAACCGCAATAAAAAGGTTTAGTCTAAAGTATATTTTTGTGTTAAATGGTCCACACCTAAATCAAATTGAGAATCTCTGACAAAGAAATGCTCCCATCCAGTCTGACTGAGCTTGTACTATATTACAGAGGACAATTGGCAAAAATTTCAGTCTCTAGATGTGAACAGCTGTTAGAGACACACCCCAGTAGACTTGCCGCTGTAACTGCAGTGAAAGGTGGTTTTACAAGGGATTGACTCAGGGAACCTAATACAAATGCTTGTCACATTTGTCAGTTTTTTCTTTGTAAAAAAAAACATTGAAACCACATATAATTTTCTTCAACTTCACAAATATGGTCTAACTTGTGTTTATCAAATAAAATCCCAATAAAATACATTGACGTTTTTGCTTGTAATGTGACCTGGAAAAGGTGTATGAGACATTTTGCAAGGCAATGTAAACCAAGAATTTTTTTCAGTAATTTTTATGAGGCACTCAATCATTTAGACACCATCACACAATCTTTCTGCAGTTTAGAAGCTTCTCATGACCAGTGAAGAACCAAATCAAACTTAATGTAAAGTTTTGAAATGAAAGAACCCTCAGTTTTTCTGTTTGCTTTCATACTTTTGCTTTTATTACAAGGCATATGATTGTTTGCAGTCTACTTTTCCTTAAGCCACAAGAAGAACCACAAAGATTTTCCCACAGAACATAGGCTGCCACTGACCTGAAAATCTGTTGGCAAGTCACAGCCAGTCAATATTTGTCAGTGTGATAAGTGTGATCGATACAGACTGCTTTCACACATATGATAAGAAGCCCAGTTACACCTGGGAGCAGCCTATAGATTACCAACTAACAATGAGCCTATGTGTAAAGACCTGTTTGCACCGTTAAAGGATAAAGCTTAGATTTAGACAAGTAAGACTCCTCTAACTGGTCTTACATTCTAAACTTTTTCCTTAATACAGCAAGCTATTGTTTACATTGAAAGAAAAGACACCCCCACCCCGTCCCTTTGGGATTAAACATTCATTCCAATTGGGCTTTTTACATGAGACATTTTTGTTTCAATTGGCCATCAATTCCAATTACTTATATCCATGGTGCCTTTTGTCTGCACCAAAAATGTAAAGGAGTAATTCCAGTAAAGGCATAATTCAGCTGATAACTTTTAACCTCATGGCATGGACGATTACAGACATGGAAGTACAGTGTAAATTTTTCAACCCTTATCCCAAATACACACTGAGTGTAAACCAATTAGGCATTATGTTACGACCACTGAGAGGTGAAATTAATAAACCCATTATCTCTTCACCATGACACCTGGGGGTGGGATACGTTAAAGATCAAATGTACATTTTATCCTCAAAGCTGATGTGTTTGCAGCAGAAAAACTGGCAGGGTAAGGAATTGGTCAAATTTAACAAGGGCCACACTGTGATGGAAAGACTGCTTGGTCAGAGAATGACTTGCTGGGGGGGAGCCCTGTCTGCAGTGGTCACTGTCTATAGAAAGTGATGCAAAGAAGGAAAACTTGTGAACCATGGCAGGGTCACGGGGAACGAGGGCTGACCCATATAATATGCAAGCTACTGTAACTAAATGTTCTAAAGAAATGAATGCTGGCTCTCAGAAAGGTGTTAGAAAACAGTGCATCACAGTTTGTTGCATACAGAGCTGGATAGGTGCAAATGAGCACTCGAACTGAACCAGATAGCAATAGAAAAGGGTGGGTCTGCTCTAGTGAATCACATATAGGAAAAATCCAGCAGAGGCAATGTAATATTTTATGCAATGATCTGCTTAGATATCTTGAGTCCTGTGGATGTCACTTTGACACCTACCTAAGCATTGTGTCTAGATAATAGCTTTGAGTAGATCTCCTAAAACACATCAAGGATAGCCTTCCTGCTGATTTGGACAGGCACCAGTTTGCCTATAGGAGGAACCGGTCCACAGAGGATGCTGTCTCCATTGCACTACACCCAGCCTTGACACACCTGCAACATCCTGATACTTAAGTTACGATGCTAGTCGTCGACTTCAGTTCAGCATTTAATACCATCATTAATAATTAGAAACTGATAGTGAAGCTCCACGACTTGGGACTTTCAACATCAGTGTGCGTCCTTTGGATCAGAGACTTAATCACCAACCAACCTCAGGTGGTGAGAATAGGCAACCAAACATCATCCACCCTGGTCCTCAATACAGACACACCACAGGGTTGTGTGCTTAGTCCAGTTCTCTTTACACTGTTTACCCACGACTCTGCAGCCATCCACTCCTTTAACAGGGTTCTAAAGTTTGCAGATGATACCACCGTAGTGGGTCTGATAACAAACAATGATGAGACCTTCTACTGAGAGTAGACCCAGCACCTGTCCCAGTGGTGTTCATTGGACAACCTGGTGCTCAACACCAGTAATACCAAGGAGGTCATAGTGGACTACAGGAGGTTCAGGAGGAAAGTGCACACACCTATTATCATTAATGGGAAGGTGGTGGAGCGCGTGGACATCAAATTCTTGGGTATCACATCACCTCGGACCTTACCTGGTCTCTGAACACCTCTTTTCTGACAAGGGAAGCCCAACAAAGACTCCTGTTCCTCAGGAAAATGAAAAGGGCTGGACTCCCTGCTCAGTTGCTCAAAAATTTCTATAGAGCCATGACTGAGAGCATCCTCTGCCTCAGTATGACTGTGTGGTATGGCAACTGCATAGTCCATGACTAAAATGACTTGGCCCTGGTTGTGAAAACTACCCAGTGGATTGTGGAGGGTCCAAACCTGGACTTAATATACTCTGGCAGACTGCAAAGGAAGGCCAGTCATATTGCTGCTGATCCCACCCACCCAGGCCACAATCTGTTTGCCATCTGGGAAATGGTACAGGTACATAAAGATCACAACCATGCAGCTAAGGAACAGCTTTTCCCCAAGAGCTATGAAATCCATCTGTCCACCTTCCATCCCCTCTGCTCCCCTGCAGACACACTCACACTCATTCGCTGCACCTTAAGGACTGATTGAGACTTCAGCAACAGATGTATGCTTTATTACTTTATTTATTTATTTATTACTGAGGGTAACACTGCAGTTTTGTTATGTTCTAGAAACATAATGACAAATAAAAATCTTATGTCTTATGTCTAATTGACATAAGACATAAGATACATGGAAAACATAATTCAGGATTAATTTAAGGAGCACAACAATGAGTTTGAAGTCTTGACTTGCTCTCCCAATTCACAAGATCTCAAAGCAGTCGAGCATCTGTGGGTGGTCCTGGACTAAAATGTCTGATCCATGGAGGATCTGGCTAGCAAGGTACAGGACCTATAGTATCTTCCACTACTACTACTACTAATCTGGTGACAGATATCACACCACACTCTCATTGTTCTGGTACAATCCTCAATACCTTGATGGGTTGCTTTGTCAAAGCATTATGACCTCCTACCTTTGCAGGAGGTCATAATGTTATGCCTGATTGGTGTTTGGTACCCAAGACAAATTTCATTTGGAAAATAAAGCTTATCTTAAGTTGTGTGGAGGAAAATGCCTTGTTCATGTTAGAGTAGAATGAATAGACTAGTTTGAGAAAGGCAACCAGGAGCTTAAATAAGAACTTATTACATCTCAGGTACATGTACACAGAATATCATCTCAAAACTTGCAGCTGATGGGCCACACCAGGCACCTCTTCTGTCAGTTAAAAAACAGGAAACTGAGGCTACAAATTGTACAGGTTTACCAAAATTAGACAATAACAAATTGAAAAAATGTCACCTAGTTGAATGAGTAAATTTCAGGTATTGGCATCAGAGGGTAGAACATAAAAAACCTGGATAAAACCTGTCAATGCTCCTATGTACCAGTACCCTTCACAGCCTGCCTGAGAGTCACTGCTGAAAACGTCTATCCCTTTGTATGGCGTGGTATTATGGCCAAAATTATGACTATTAGGCACCCAGCAGTGGCTACTTCCTTGTTGGAGTCAAGTCAAGTTTATTTGTATTGGACATTTCAGCAGCAAGGCAGTTCAAAGTGCTTCACATGACAAAAACATCAATCAAGTATACAGCAAAATCATCAAAATCATCAAAGCACAGTGTAGCAATCATTTAAGGGGTATCTGTAAATGAAGGATAAAGCACCATGTCCTGAAACTCAAATGCACCTAAATAATTTGTGATTATTTAATTTCGGTATAAATCCAGCTGCTCTGTGAAGGCCACAGAGGTTAGAGAACATTAGGGCACAAACAGCATGATGAAGACCAAAGAATACAGCACACATGTCAAGGAGAAAGTTGTAGAAAAGCTAAATGCTGGGTTGGGTTACAAAAAAGTATTAAAGTATGAAAATGAAAACAGTTTGGCAGAACTACACACCTACCAATGCATGGCCTTTCGTCTAAATTGATAGGAAAGGAAATCATAATTATAGAGGCAAACTGTACATCATCCTGAATCATCCTCCAGGGTAAACTATGGTGTTGGCACTATTATGCTATGGGGATGCATTTTTTCAGCAAGGGACAAGGTCTATCCCATAACAATTACAGTGAAATACATAGAATTGTGTGGTTGACAAAGTGTAAAAAGTTCAAGAAATATGAGCAATTTGGAGAGGCTCTATACAAGTAGTAAATATCTTAATTGCAGTAGACCACTCTCTTAGCAGAACATTTGGCATTATCAAGTTAGATTAATTTATTGATGGATTATGGTAGTTTGAAAACCAATGAAACAACCTTATTTAAACTGCTAAAATATCTCATCACTTTTTTTTTTTGAAGCAGATCATTTCTCTGGATGGACACGCTTCACAGGTGCTGTTTTGCTGTGGGTGTTGCAAACTGACATGGATTGTAGACCAGATTGATCTTTTGCCAATTTAACATGACTTGCTCTGACATTGTCCCTGGATCGCAGCTGTTTTCACATCAAAGAAAGAACTTCTTGCCTGGTTGATTTTAAAGTCACATGACATCGAGTGGAATGGTGTTTTCCCGTTCTGCTCATGTTTAGTCATGGTGCGTAAGAATTTGATATGCTGGAGAGCAGAAAGAACAATGTCTTCAGGACACAAATGCTAACAACCCAATTGACTTTTACTTTAGTTCATCAGGCTCACTCTGCACCCTTAGGCGTGTGCTGTTTTCCCATCTATGGTCACATCAAACAGTAACACCAACACTAAACCCATTTATACACACACACCTCATAAAAGGCCACTCCAAAGCACACTGTTGAGTCATAACCAAAAATGGAAAGTTTTAATCTTTGCAAATTTTTTTTTGTTTCTCACTTTTCATTTCTTACTCACAAAAAACAAACTGAGAAATAGGAAAAAACAGTAATAAAAAACCAGGTCATTTGTCATCATTTCCCGGTGCCGGTAGCTGTGGACAGAATGAGAAAGTGGTGGCAATGGTTGAGGATGTGATGGTGCATATTAAATCTGGAGCTCCACCCTAAAGGGGGAGGGGAGGCGTGGCACGGGAACGGCCCAGAAGCAGAGTCTGGAGCTAAAGTGGCTCCTGACGGAGGCGGGGGAGGGCATGTGGGTTTTTATGCGAGACTGTGAGTCTGGTCACTGTAGAAAGGCCTGCTGGTCTGACTAGTCCCGTGACTGCAGGACAGAAGCCATCCGTTACACACAGACGGTTATACACCATGGTAAATGAGGCTGAACCAAGAGTCTGACTGGAGGTGTGTGTGAGGGTGTATGTAGGTGTGTCCTGACTTTTACTGTGGTTTTTCAGTGTGAGAGTAACATATTAATGCAGTCTGCTTCATCTCTCCTGTGTCATGTCACCAAGTGTTGAAAAGTCATCACAACAAACCTTGAAACCTTTGCAGCTTGAAAGAAAGGCTGAAATGTGAATTATGTGGCGCTTCTAGGTCCATCCATGCCGGGTCTGTTCAGTTCTACTGAGCTGCATTTTCCAGGAAAGGTGAAACGGGTACTGACAAATTGTTTCATAAGAGCTCTTAAATGGTAGTACAAGAAATAAATGCTACATTAGTTAGAAAATACTCTTCTGGACTTCATTTAAGCAGTAACTCAGAATTTCTTCAAGTGAAGTTGAGTCAAAAGAATTACCTGCAGAAGATTACTCTGTTCAGTCAGCCAGGATTTCACGACTGTTTTTGTGATTTTTTTTTTTTTTTTTTTTTTTTTTTTTTTTTTTTTGCAATCAAAATCAGGAAGAGAGTCAAGACCAGTTCTTTCGAGACCAAGACCAAGACCAGACCTTCCATGATCAAGACCAAGGCCGGTTTTTCTGAGACAAAGACCGAAGCCGAATGTTTAGAACGTTGACACATTTTTCAGGACCAACTGAAAATGTATTTTGCTCCCCAATCAAACCGAGTCTACTGGACTATCAAGTGTGAAAACGGTCTTAAACTCAGAATCATTTTATGCAACAGGACAATAATCTGAAGCACACCAGCAAGTCCACCTTCTAAATGGCTCATAGAAAAAAAAGAGAATGTTTAGGAGTGATCTAGTCTAAATAAATTTGATTAAGTTCCTGAGACAACAGGAGCAGGCTGTTCATTCTTCAGGGTGGAATCATTGCATCATTGCAGTTGCTGCTGTCAATGGTGGCACAACCACTTCTAAGGTGTGGTGTAGGTGGTCATTTTATTTTCACATAGATCCAGGTGGGCTTGAACAGCTTTTCCCCCCTTTAATAAATATATTAGCATGATATAAAACTTCATTTGATCTGAAACATTAAAGCGTGTCAAAATGTAAAACCAGAAGAAATCTGTAGGGTGAGTAAATACGTTTCACAGCCCTTTATAGAGAACATTTGAGGATGATGCTTCATGTAGGTCTCATGATGACTAAAAGTAAGGTACGAGGGGCACAACACTAAAAAGTTTACAGGAGAAAAACACAGACTCACCAATACAGCCCAAAGTTGTCGCAACTACTCTTCATGCTGTCCCCAAGTGGCAGCACCATGACATCACGTGTACTTTATACATTTATTGGTCGGTGGACCACTGCAGAACAGAGGTAGAAGCATGTTTAAGTCATTAGCTGACTGAAAACCCCTCAGATTTGACCCTTTAGAAGTAGTTCCAATTAACTACATATCCAGCAGTTACAGCAGTAAAGATGGGGTTTAAACACAAACACTTTGGATTTTCTTATATAAAACTGCTGTATAATCAGAACAGCTGAACCAGAACCTTTTAGGCTACTACTATAATTTGAATCTGTGATTTTTTTAAATCTTTATTTATGATATTTTTGTAAATATTTATCCATAACTCCATACTAAAAAATACAGGTTGAGAATAGAAAAGAAAGGGACAAGACAGGAATAACACAATGTCTGTGGGCAGAAAAAGAAACAAGAACAGAACAAAAAACATTTGGGGGTGCCTTCTGTTATACATTAACTGGTGTCTAAGACCCTGCTGTAAATAAAATTAAAAGGTACTCTATTAAACCCAATCTACTCTTATATGTATTCAATCCATCGCTACCATCTTTTCAAAAAAACATCCTGTTGCTTTCTAATACAAAAAGTGATCTTCTCCATTTTGAACATATAGACAATTTCAAACCACTCTATTATAGGTATTTGTGGTTTAAGCCAGTTTCTAGTAATAGCTTTTTTGGCCACTGTGGTAAGAATCTGAAACAGGTGTTGTTCCTTCTGTGTTACTTTAGCCACAGCGGAACTGAGTCTCTAAATGAAGTGGGATGCCAGTCTGAAAAACCACTACTATAGTCTTGGACGGCCCTTTCCAAAGGGGGTTTATTAAGGGACAAGACCAGAATAAATGGCAGTGGTTTGGATTTGGGTCTGGACTTTGACTGGGGCATTCTAACACGTTTAAAGATGCTTTGATCTCAATGATTCCACAGTAGTTCCAGTTGATTGGCATTCTTGTCCTACTGGAAGGCAAACCTGGATCCTCGTCTCAAGCCTTTTAAAACCTCTAACAGGTTTTCTTAGAGGATTGCCATCTTTTTAACCTCATCCATATTCCATTCAGCTCTAACCAGCTTTCCTGTCCCTGCTGAGGAACCTTTACCACATTTAGTCACAATGGCCATAAAAAGCTATATATAGATACAGATTTGCAGAGTCCAGAACTAATATTTGTCTTCTCAAGAGGTTCTCCCTCCCGGGAGTGTGGATCTCTGTAGTTCCTCCAAAGTTACCATGAGCCTCTTGGCTGGTCCTCTGATTAATGCTGTCTTGGCCTGCCCTGTCAGTTTAGCTGGACGCCATGTCTTGGAGGTTGTCAAACTCGTTTTATATCAGATTTTGGATTGAACCGAGCTCTGTGAGATGTTTAAAGCTTTGGACAATGTTTTATAACCTAAAACCCTAACCCTGCTATAAACTTGTCCAGAACTTCATCACTGACCTGTCTGCTGTGTTCCTTGGTCTTCATGATGCTGTTTGTTCACTAATGTTGTCTAATAAATCTCTGAGGCTTTCACAGAACACCTGTCTTCAAACTGACATTAGATTAACCACATGTGTAGCGCATTTACTAATTAGGTGACATCAGAAGCCAGTCGATTCTAAAGGATTTCATATCAAACTAAAGGGGGTGTCACGATTTACAGGTTTTTCACCTGTAAATATTAAATATATATATATATATATATATATATATATATATATATATATATATGATTTTCCTTCCAGTGCACAACTATATACTTATTTCTGTGGCTCTATCACATAAAATCCAACTAAAATAAATGAAAGTTAGCATTAGTGAAGTGACAAAACATGAAACCATAGCCCTAAAGTAGGACTAGGCGACAGGGCTTTCATACCAGAACTGATTTCCGATTTTAATCGATTTAGTTTTTTTCTCGGTTCCTTTCTATAAAAATAAATTACAAATGACAGAAAAAATTTTCAAAAAGTGGCTTTTATTTTAATTATTCCTTCTATGAGTTGTACAATGGAGTATTAGGGCCAGGCTACAATAATTTTTGTTTTAAAAAATTGTTTGAATGAGAACTTGGATAATTAATTTATTATTTTTCATATTGTAGTTCTCATAAAATTATTATTTCATTCTTCTATTGTTATGACCTTATTCTGGTAATAAGACTTTATTCTCGTATTATTATTATGACTTTATTGTCATATGACTTTATTCTTGTATTACTACAACTGTATCCTTGTAACATTATGACATTAAATTTTATTTTTTTAATTTTTATCCTGGCCCTAATACTCCATCATAAAGTTGACCTGCAAACACAAGGGGTGCACTGGTGAAAAAAGAAAAATCTAGATTTTCCAACAATTGAATGTTCAAAAACCAAAAATTTGATTAATCAATAAAACCAATTTATCACCCAGTCCTACCCTAAAGTATGAACACTTTTGCAATGCACTGTCCAACATGCATCTGCACATTTATTTTAGAACATATCTCTAATATCAGGTGCAGTTTCAAAATGTGAGATGGATATTTTCCCTCTTTCTTGTCTGTTTCATCTGACCTCTGATCCCTCATTTGTTATCACCTCACTGATTTCTTCTTCAGACCCAAATCAGCTCCCGCACACTCCCTACCTCTCGGTCTACATCTCCAGCTGTTATGCTATTCCTGCTTGCTCCCAGGCCTCCTTCTCCATCCCCCCCCCATCTCTGCCTGCTCTGTTTCCTCCATAATAAAGTTAATAAAGGGAGCAGAATGGATTATCCAGATTCCCGTGGCAGCCGGCCTGAGCAGCGCTCCGTCTCCTGCTTCTCTCTGTTTACTGCAGGGAATCATTCACCGAGCCTTATCACTTTACACCAGCACTATCGGAGCAGGGACGCACACATGGGCCGTGCAAACACTCAGTCACTGATTAGCAAGGTGTTTACATGGCCCCAAAGTGAATTCAAAAGTTAAGAGGTGGGAAACTGGAGATTTCAGAATTTTAGGAAGCTACAGACTATTTTTTTTTACTAAAGTAGATCAAATAGAAAACAGACAGGTAGCATCTTTTAAATGTTTTCCACATGTTTCCTCTCTAAAAAAACTAAGTGGACCTTACTGCTGGGCCCATATTCCCACCATCAGCCACGGTTTAATTGCTCTAGCAAACCTCTCCCTCATCTAATATAAACTAACGAGGCAGATCACTCCGTCCGACTCTGCCAGACAGTGTATGGGGAACAGCTGACATGCTGTACTTCCATTAAACTGCACTTTCTTGAAGGTTCAGGGTTGTAGAGACTGGAGCGGTACAAAGTTAGGCTTCCTTAGCCCACAGGCCTGTGGCTCTTCACCTGTATGCTAAGTTGCTACCTTGATTATCACTCGCCTTTGTGGAAAAAAAGAAAAAACCAAAGTGAGAAATTCATAAGAAATTTGTGTGTGAATGTGCAGTAAGATCCAGGATGTACATCATGCACCTATCACATCTTAAGTGGGAAAATTAATCTGGACCAGGACCTGAAAGTTCCTGATGAACATCAGGCCAGTTGTGGGTCAAAACAGGAGGAACAGAGGCTCCACTAGAACCAGGCTCAGAATTACTGACCATATGGAGGTTGGGCTGACAAGGGTCAAGAAAAATACAAGATATGGGAGAAGTAGGGCCTGGATGACTAGATGTAGGAAATAAAAAAGGAGTGTAAACTACTTTAATGATATCGATTGCACAGTCAGTGTCTCTGGCTATGTTTCCATCGAGCTGTCTTGCAAATTTTGAGCAAACTTTTAAAATGTCACATAAAGGTAAATACGAATTAGGCGTGTTTTCATCTACCAGTTTGGAGCGAATCAACGAGGCTACGCAAAGTGTAATTTTGTCAGATGTATTCAGCCAGATACGCCTGACTGTAATAAACAAGATGTAGAGGATGAAAACTAGAATGGACCACACCTCTCAGAAAAATGGACAGTCCTTCCCTCCAAACTGGAGTTTTGGACTTAAATTTTTTTCTGGGTTTCATACCCCCTTGGAAGGCACAGTAGATGGGAAAAATTGCAATGTGAGAACTTATTCATCAAACTTGTTTCCATCTCCCTTTAGCGCATTAACTCTTCTAAGAAACAGAAACAGAGAAAACAGTAGACAGTGTTGATTTTTTTTTTATTTTTCATGAAGTACATGATTGATCAAGCAATTGTTAAAGGGTATGCATCATTGGATTACACACATATTTAGAACAGCAGAAACCATTGGTTGTCAGAGGATGACCATGACAGTACAGTAAACATACCCATATTGTATCATGAGGAGATCTTAAACACTCAACATAATAGTGGAAAAAACAGGGCAGAAATGAAAAGTAAATTTGTCAAAGTAAAACTAGCAAATGGAAGCCATAAAAGGAGAACAGGAGGAAACAGAGGTGAGATTGTGGCAAAGGGGCATGAGGGAGGGAGCCAGGAAAAGACAGCCCTCGCCAAGTGGTGAAAACAGGATGGAGCCCGTACCTGAGAATGAATAAGTACTTTGCAGTTCCCTTAATACAGTTATCCAATTAGCCCAGAGGCACAACGTGCCAGTGCCAGGAATTAGTTACGGCCTCAATCGAGTCATCCACAGTCAAATGAACTGGCATACAACGTGGATCAAAATGGAAAAGTGCTTGATTGAGTTTAGATAGGGATAATTTTGTGAAAAATTAGAAATAAAAATCCTTCTGTCTTTGTGTTGGTAGTAGTGCATTTGGACATCAGGTTTTAACTCAGTGTTGGAAACCAATTAAGATGACGCAGGAGTGTGGAGAAATCAATCAGATTGAAGTAAAGCCTCTCTCACCTCCCTTTCCTTTAACTTCGCTCAGTCTTTCCTCCTATCATCTTTCAGACATCATCTTGTATATTCATATTCCACTTTGCATTAGTCAGATAACCTATCCGTCCATCACAGTATCTACAATCTCTTATCTTTGTATTCATTGTCTCCATGGAAACCTAACCTCAGGGAAACCTAATTTGGACTTTAAAGTTCTTCCAGCTTGGTTGGATGAAATTTTCTGAATGAACTTCGCCTCACTTTTCTCGTCGTTCATTGTTGCTACTCTGTACTGTTCCCCTTTATTTCTCTAAACATGTTTGCACTTCCCCTCCCCCCTTCCCTCTGCTCTAGTTAATTCAGCTGTGGATTAATCACCCGGAGGGAACCTGCCCAAAACACACAAAAAAGGGATGGTGGGGTGAGGGGGAGGGGACAAGTGGGGAGGAATCTGCATTAATCACTTTTCCTGAGCACAAAAAAGGAAAGCTTTAAACAAAAGAAGCTAGCAAGTGAAAGAACATCACAACAAAAACGCGATAAACAAAATTGTTTACTCTGCCCTCACCTCCGTAGCTGATACCTCATGGGGACGTCATTAGGAAGACAGGGTTTGTTCGCTCGCTGTTTCTACTTTCTTTTATCATTTTCATTCTTGTGTTCCTGCCACCTCCTCATGCCGCTTGTTTCTCTTTGATGAAGTTTGTGACAGTTCAGAGGGAAGCAGTACGGCTGGGATACCGCCCAGGCACAAAATACCATGGGAAGAGCCAACCTTGGCTCATCTAAGGAGAGGGCTTTGTTTCTGTGCATGTATCCTCCAACAGCCGTCTCTGTACGACTATGCTTGAGAGCACCATCATACGTGACTAATTTCAACTTCAAAAGTGAAAAATGCTAAGCTGAAGTTGTTAAATGATATGTTACCTTATGAAAAATCATGCATGCTAATCAATCCTGATACAGCTACCACTAGAAGTACTTTGGGTGATTTATTAGTAACATGGAATAAATTTTGAACAGAGGTTTAATGGAGAAAATTTGATGACTCAAGAGTATGGCCCAAGAACAACCCATCCTAAAGTAAATAGGCAGTATGGGGTGCCGTTTTTAGAGTGGCTATCAAAGTTTTTACACAAACAATATTAAATATTAAACAATAATTTTCTCTTTTGGATGAATAAACAGGAGGTCTTAAACTTTGAAAGCTGCTCTAAAGCAACTTAAGAGTGACTCAAATATGAACCGGAAGTATTCTGGCTTGGAAAAGAATCGATGACAAAAAAAGCGTTGACTGAAGCAATTCAGTCTCGCCAGCAACAAGAGTTTATATAGAGGTCCACTTCAGCTTATTAGCAAGCTAATTTGCATATTAGCAAAATATTTAGCTTGGACCTAAATATTTAGCTAGCCCACTAAATATTGCCTCAGGGAGTTGTAAGGATAGACAGTAGATGTGGCGAATAATTCTAAACTACGACAACTAACCCCCAAAAAAGTGAGTTTAAAGTTGGTTTCTTGTTTTTTATTAAACACTATGCTGGATAAGAGACCTTGGACAGATTCCTGTATGGGTTCCAAACCGTTTTCATCCAGTCAGAATTTTTCCAGACTAAAGGATCATTCCAGTTGTTAGGGGTTCAGCCTTACATTTATGATCCAGACTACGACTTTGATTATCTCCAAACTATGATTGATGCTAACGTGGATGCAGAGGCTGAAACAAGTTGTGATGAGAACAATCTCACTGCTCCAGCACTCAAACTAGTACCAACATTTTTGTAATTTTAGTATGAAATTTGTGCTCATTTTGTTGCCTATGATGCACATTTATGTAAGGGTTTTTAATTTACATTTGGATCATTTTTGATGATGCCTGAAAGACAACGGATGGCATGTTATGGAGGAGAAGTCGCACAGGGAAGTGCTGGGGAGGCAACCAACTGACAGAGCTCTTTTTATTTTCACGGGCTAAGTTGGACTAAACTCAGAGGTGAACGATAGTCGGACTAGAATGAATTATTTCTAATATTTCTTTTTCATTTGCGAGTTTAAAAAAAAGGAGTTCACGATGATAATGGTCAGATCTGTTTGAGTCAGGAAATGGGGCAGTAAAATCTTGGATTTAGCAAGTGCTCTTCTTGCTACATTGTTCAGGCCCCATGAGGTACCTTAATGAAAATCTGAATTATTCATGTCACTTGTCGATGTTATGATTGATATATGGATAAAGGAATGGGAATACGCTGTCCAAGCCAAGACAGGATTTTTTTTTTTTTTTTTTTTTTTTTTTTTTCCATGTCTATCAAGCTAAGCTAAACAACTGTTTTGTGCAACAAAGAGGCCATTTAATTGAAGTCCTCATCTGTGACACACCACAAAACTCTTCCGGTTCAGTTTTCAAGAAAATAAACGATTCCAATTAGGGTCAGGACCTTAACTCTTTAATTTTGATAAATTAAGTACATAGATAAAAATTTTAATGCAATAGATCGCTTTTTTTTTTTTTTTTACACGCAAAGTTCCGGCCGGAGCAACAGCGATGGATGACAAAGCTGCTTCTCTTGGCCTACTGGGGGTTAATTTTGCTTCAAAAAAATGATATGATGGGATTCTGGAAAAGACTTGTTGTGTGTAAGTTGTGCAAAAAGGAGTTGGCCTATCACCGAAACTATTTAAGCCAAAAACAGCATCTCAGTGCAAAACATGTTGCAGCAGCACAGACCTCCCCAACGCTAATGTCAGCGTCTACAGTTCACATTTCTAAACAAGAATTTTCGTTTGCTTCATTTGCGTCAGTAGCAGGTTTGAAGTGGAGGTGCATTACACCTTTAGCATGCACAGCATAGAAGCAACATCACATTGTCACATCACACAAAAAGAGATTTTGAATTGAGAATCTTGCTTATTTTGTCGACATATAGCTTGATTAAAATGTGATTATTTGCAATTAATTACAATTAACTCGATTCAAATTTTTAATCATGTTCCACCACTAATACCAATATCTTTTAAAGAGTTTTTCTAGGATGAACCTCTACTACTTTATTCATTCTAAACTTGTTTTCACTTTGTTTCAGTCACATGGAGTCACAGGTAAATACGCCCGTCCAGACTGCAGTTTCCTTTCTGCTCATTTTGTTATGACCAAGGCTCAGTAATGGCTGGATATCACATTTCAACTTTTGTTTCCCAGTGCTCATAAAATTTTAAGGCTTTTGTTTCCTGTTGCTGTTTCAGATTTCAGTTGCAATAAACCAAAGCACAGTTTTCTCAAACACGCGTCCATCAACTCGATTATTTCATGTTGAGCCGATCCAAGCGGCATCATTCTCACCTGGCTGGGTGATGATTAGTCATTGAATAAAAACACAGAGCCTTCCATATGGCACTGTCTCCCAACCCCCTTCCCCCTCCCAATCTGTAAACATGTTTAATTGGCTCAAGGAGAAGCAGCACAAGAAGTGAATTTTTAATGACAGAACAGAAGCAAATCCTCATTGTGATTCATGTTTGTGGGGCAATACCAGTTACAAAGGGGTTTTGGAAGAGGAGCTTCTGCAGAGAAAAAAAAAAGTCAAAATCCTGCCAGTACATTACAGTAAATGACACTGCATGGGGATGAAAAAAATGTAGACTTGTTATATAACTTCTGGTAAGGTTTGTATTTCAGCTCCAGCCTCTTTTTAAAAGAGTAATCATGTTTTGCCAGGCTGGGCTAAGAGGGAGAGGGATAAGTGTTGCTGTTGCCTGTGTACCTCAGAGTATAAAATTTGCAGTTCTTTTTTTTTTTTACTTTGACAAATTGAATAATTTTTACCAAGAGCTCCTCAAGAGAGGGATAAAAATAATGATTTTAAAACCACACATTTTCTAATAAAAATTGTGTTACCTTTTAAAAAACATAGGATACTAGTGTGAAATCGCAAAGGTTTTAGTGTCTTAAGATCTAATTTCTTCATTATTCGTTTTTGGGAAAGAGATATAATCTACTTTTTGCTGAATTATAACAAATTTTATTATTAGTCACCAATTTTGTAAAGCTCTGACCTCCTGATACTGATTTGAAATGTTTCCTTGACAAGATTACAGAGTTCTTCTGGCTTTTCCCACAGCCCTGAATAAAATCTGCAAGACTCTACCATGTACAATTGAAAGCACTCAGTCAGTTTTGTGTGGGTTCTCTAATGTGTGGTTGTTAATGCTGGTGACTGGTAAATTAATTGGGGTGCTGGGACATGGTTTGACCAGGAGTTCATTCGGTGCGTCAGGCGGAGCATACTCTGAATGATCTGTAGGGATCCAATAGTGGGGGATACCGACTTCAACCATAGCTATGTTTCCATCCAGTTGTTATGCAAATTTTGAGCGAACTATTAAAATGTCGCAAAAAAAGAAAAAAAAGTGTGTTTCCATCTGCTGGTTTAGAGCGAATCAACCAGGCCTCACAAAGTGTGATTTCTTCAGATGTTGATGCTGCATATGGCTGTAATAATCAAGATGTAGAGGTTGCAAACTCGCATGGAGCACACATATCAGAAAAATGGAGAAAGTCCTCCCCTCCGAGCTGGAGGTTTGGACTTGGAAATTTTTCAGTTTATTGCCTCTGGTAAGACACAGGCACAGACCCACCAGTGGATGGGTGCGTTTGCTACGTCAGAACTTGTTTAGCCAATCTCCCCTTTACTGCATTAACTTTTTTTCATGAAAACCAAAACCCACCTCAAGCGAGCATAAAAACTGTTTTGCGAAATTGAGGAAATATTTCAAATTTTGCCATTTTGATCAACCTTTTTCTAATGCGATAAGGTTGATGGAAACACAGCTCATGGGACAAAACATAAGTGTTGATTGGGTCTGAGACTGAAAATGCTAAAAATACATTTATTCATTCAATCTGCAGAACACTTTAAATTTGAGGGTGTGTGTCTTGCAGTTTGTATTTCACTACTGTTCATTTATATCAACAGCACTTGGGTATTACTTCAGATTGGGTAAACTGCCAGCTGACTGTGAAGGAAAGCACCTATTGATACTTTTAGTAGCTGTAGTTTCCAGCTTGACTATGCATTTAAAGCCCAATCTTCAAGAAGGACATTGAGAGAAAGAGCTAAAGTAGAGCAGAAATTATGTCTTGAGTTGATGAGTCATACTTAAAAATCACAAAAATAGGCACCTCAGAGTTGACTTAGACTATCTCTATAGAGACTTGAGATTTGACTTGGACTTGAGACTCGAGTCACCTCTAGGTACAGACTTCAGCGCTAGGATATTCTGCTGTGAAAAATGCACTTGATTTATTTCCTAGTGATGTTTGTGGAACCCATTCATAGCAATCATCCCATGTTAGCTGTAGCTTCATGATCTTGACCACATGGATCTATTTCTAATTGAATACTGCATTAAATGACTTTGGTCGTTTAAAAATCACCTCTGACATCTTACTTTCTCTCTGTAAGGCCAGCGGGGTTATTACTCACTTTGCACCAATCTGGTGGTTTAATAACCTAAATAACAGATTAAAAACAATAAATATCTTTGTTGCTGATCTTATATGTCTATTTATTCAATAATTGTGCAAGAAAATGGGTTTTTGAGAATGTAGCTTATTTTGTCTTTGGATTTGATCAAAATGCCATTAATTATGATTAAATAATTATAGGCCCTGCAGCTAACTCGATTTAAAATTTTATTTGAGTCCCACAACTACTTTTAATAGTTTATTTTAGTTTAGACTCAAAAAGTTTGGTTTTAAATAGGTTCTATTAATCTCATGCAAGATAACCCTAACAAGGCACTGTCTCTCTCTTGTTTCTTCTTTTCATATTAAGCAACTGTTTATTCGTGAATGAAATTCGAGTGGCATATGCCTGAAGGTGTCATGTAGTTAAATTGAATTATTCAGGGAGGAGGTCGAGCAGGTACCTGCAATGTTGAGGTGAATGAATATTTATCAATGCAGACAGCAATATCTGAGTGACAGTTGCACCAGTTCTGTAACAGTGGTGCAAATTCGCAGTGTTCATATGGTGATATTTTCTACATGTCCTAAAATGTGTGCCAGACTGGCTTATCTGCGATTAAACTTTGATACTACAGTGTTAAAGATGTTGAAAACGCTGAAGCACTACTTTCATATGGCATGGTGCCCTCTTACACCCCTGAAACAAAACGCATACACGCAGAAGTCTGGAGGGGGGAATCCATTAATTTGAAAGAACCTCTAGAAAAGTAGGTAAATATTTTACACATAAGGCATTCATCAGCCATTAAGGTATTATCGGAATCATTTAAGATTAAACTCTATATTTCTCAATCTGCCATTCCAGAGACACTTTGTCATTCTGTGATTCTGCTCTCTGGTGTTTAATCAAAAAGGTAACTTATTGGCTGTCCATGTTTTCCAACCAGATGCCTCCTTGTGAGGGAAAGATTATGGATGAGTTACGATGTCATTTCCCATATCCTGGTCCATGAGAGCGTCAGAGTGTACCTTGGGCCAAACCCACCAACATGCAAAGACAATGTGAGGCACCAGTCATCAAGACAGACTTTTTCCCCTTGGAATGGAGGATCTGCACCCAACTTAAAGGGTGGTACTTTCCCCCCATCTCTAATCCCGTTTTCAGCCACAAACCAATCAGCAACTATCCCAACCCAGCCCAAGAGAAAAGTCAGCCTATTGTGCAGTTCAGTGAAAAGCCAGGTTGATATTATGCATGCTATCACTCAAGTAATCAAACCAGAGCTTCCACACCAAAAAAACCCAGACAGATTTACCTCAACACTCCATTTAGTCATACTATAGTAAGACTCAGCTGAGGGAGCAGAGACCAACATGCCTCTTCCTTATGTCACGTCCTGGGAAAACTCCACTGTAATCCTAGTCCTAAACTGGCACTGGCCACATGTGGGGAGGGCTAATGGAGAAATTGGGGTTTCTTGGGGAAGGAGTTTCAAGATGAGAGACATCCATACAAACCCAAACCAGATGCAGGGATGTACGGATGGATGAGTATGGAGGAGAACCTGACTCATCCTTTCTGTGTCTTCCTACAGATCATCTTTTTTTTCCCTTTGATGGAAACAAATCTACATTGGAATCTCCAGTGTTGTACTGTGAGGGGTATCGTTGAACGGGTAATTTCATCTTGATTTGATTGATTAGTAAAAAAGCCATGCAAGACGAAAATAGGAATACTTACACTGCACTCTTTGTACAACCTCTTTATATTTTTATAAAGAGTGATTTGATTTTATTTTAGGGACTTTAAACAATAGGATTCCAGTTCTTCTATGCTTAGTTACAATGTTGACTGTTATTTCCACCCCTGGCAAAGATTTGCTTGAAGCCTCTAAATACACTCGTTTTCTAAGGCACTCGCATGATTTCACGCTGAAGATGCTGAAAAATCTAACCTTTAGCTTGAGTACATTTATTCAGTGTGGAAAAAATTGCACAATGAGAAATAATTGTGAGCAAATCACCAGTGACAGATTAGTACCACTCTAAGAATTCTTTTAAACTATGTAACTAAACATATTTTTTTAAATTCATACTTTACTTTTTAATTTATTACGAGTTTCTATGAACTTCTAATCGGTAACCTATGGCTTTCAGCTAAATATTGCATGACACAGAGGCCCATTTCTTTTCACCACTGGCCACTATGACTGGATAAGGATTCATATTCATCTTCCCACCACAGATGGTAAGCAGAACACCTGTAAGGGAGGTAAAAATTCTCCAGAACTCACTGTTAGGGATTTTAGTAAACATGTAAAGTTTGATAATCCCTCCTAGAACCTAAACTGCAACCATGAGGTTTGGACTAAGATTGAGCTTCTCAGACACAAACACTCCATGTAAGTTTTCCCTGTTAGAATCCATGGCATCCTGAATTCTTTGCCTGCTCTTTCTATAAACTAGTTCCAGTGTTGAGCTGATGCAAATGCTTCTTTGAGACATGAGCGCAACTTCTTTCTTCATGAAATGTAAACAAAAATGAAATGCCGTGAGATTTTAGCGGTTGTAGGATTTCTTTTTTGTCTTTGACAAAAGATCACAAGCCATTTCTCCCCTAGCACTAGACACATTTGTTTTGGTTGTATTTACCCAGAATGTCCTGCGCTATAAACATAATTTCAGTTTTGATCAGTCTAATTTAAAACAAAAAAAAAAAGTAAAAAAGAAAGAGGTTTAATTTTAATAAGAAGTTTAATGAGCATCAGACCAACACGAGATCTCTGCCATCTGCTTGCTTATTTTTACACAAATTCCGATACAAAATCTACCTTCTTCCATTACCCTCTCAGGCCTCAGATCTATCCTATGGAAAACTTGCGGGGTGCGCTAAGGAGAAGGGAGTATAGAAAGCTTTCAGGACTCTGAACGATTTGGAAAAACTATGGAAAAATGTATGGTCCCACATTGTAAAATGTTATAGGTGCGTTGTTAGACTCTTGAAACACTGGGGCCTTAGCACAACGCCCAAATACTTCAAGTCATATATTATTCATATTCGTCTGCTCTGAAATTTTCACTGTTTTCACAATTGATGAAAAAATAAATTCCAGAGTTGCTAATGAGATGAGCTGGACAAAATCCCTCCACCATTAATAGTGGAAGCAGCTCAGTTCAACCTTGACTAAACACCAGGAGGAAACTTTTTCTCCTCCATCAGTCTCAGCTGCATCTTAGCCAAGAAACTGAGAACTCAATGCAGTGTGTGCGTTAATTAACCCAATAAAGTCGTGATACTGCCAGGTTTTGAAAAGAGGAAAACGATTTGATGAAGTAAAGAAAAAAATGCTTGTTTTTTGCTTGTTTTCTTAAGCGAACATGGAATTCTGATGGCATTTAACTGGGGCTTTTCAAAAACCACCCAGGGTTTCAGACCCGAGTCAAATTCTAACCATTTTTTTCCTAAATTTTCCAGTGTGAAATTATGCTTCTGCAATAAAAGATGAAATCATTTTGATGGCTTTTGCACATCTTCACCAGCAGTGCCAACAAATGTAGGCAGGACTGTATAGTGTTTCACATTGTTGCCATTTGCACATCCGGATTTTTGTGACTTTCTCTGCACCAATAATGCTAATAATACTCCTTTTCAAATGGTGGTGCTAAACACGCATTAGAGAAACAAAAGAAGAAAAAAGGAACAGTGAGGTTTATTTTAAGAAATATAATAGTAAACATATATAGTATGATTTATCTCACAGGAACTACACGGACACAGAAATTGTACTGTTTTCCATGTTTCTTTTCAGTTTATTTCTTCTACTCTTTCGAGTAGACGGTCTATAAACCCGTGACTTGTGGCTTGCTATGAGGTGTTTGTGAAGACTGTGGAACATCACACTTTAACTAAGCTAAAAAAATAGTTTGAACAGGGGATTTGCTGCTCCATCAGGTTGAAGCTGCTCAGGTTCACGGACACAGAAAGATGTGTTGAGATCTTAAAGTCGGCATATGTTTCAAGGTTTAGTGCAAAACTTTAAGGCCATTTCAGACATAGTTTACTGGTATTAATGGTCTTGGTGATTGAGTTTAAAATTTAAAATACCACTGTAATGGGTAGAACTAGTTAAATCTGGATTGGGATTAGAGTCCTTAAAACACAGTTAGTGTTTTCGTTTCTCAACTTATGTAAACAAACATAAAGAAAAAACTTTTATTTTTCTAAAAAAAAAATGCAAGAATCTTGTTTTCTTTCGACTTGGTGAGAACAATATCAGGTATCATCTTCTCTAGTGAGCTATTTGTCTTATTACACCTCTAGTCAATGAGCACAGATTTATTACAACTCAGTCATATCTTGTTGTTCAATCAACACTGATCCACTGGACTTTAGGAAAAAGAATGAACACAAGTAATCATACAAACAATGAGGAAAATATTAAGGCCTTGGCAGATATATGCATAAGTGTCATGACTGAAAGTTGAGGAGAAACCTACTATCCTTGATATACAGTGGCAGAAATATCTATAAATAAATCTAAAGTGGCATTTTATATCCCTGCCTGTCTTCAATACTAGTCTCCACAATGTTTTAAAATGATATCCAAGAGGCTCATTGGAAATAAAGATCTAAATACGAACCATCTGTCATTTGTTACCTTTTCTCCCCTCACTTTTTCTAAGACTCTAAAAGTATTTTTCCCCAGTGAAATGGTGCGGGTACGTCACTACATCCATCGCACCCTTTCCGACTCAACTAAATCTTTCATCGCAAAGCCTGGGAGAGGCTGAACCCGTCGCAAGTGTCTACAAATAAAACCCATACAATTCAAAATGTTCGAGCATTAGCAATCGGAATGAAATAAAGAGTGACAAATTACAAGAAACATGACAGCTGTGATGTCACCCACCATTGGAAACCATTAGTGGTTTCAAGTGTTCCACTTGAACGTTTTCAAGTCGGCGTGAAAGCCCATTGACATCTCGCTATCACCCCATAAGTAACTCTGCAAACACTGGTGAAGGTTTAGCGGTGAACTGGGAGCAGTGGAGGAGAAGTGGGGCTTGGTAATGCTTTGACGCGCACAGCTTCAGCTACACCTACGAAAATCTCGCAAATGCACTTAACACCATCACTTCACTCTATCTTCACTATCAGCACCTAGCAGCAGATGTTATGATGTCGTTCGAAGCGGCCCATCCTGGTTTTTCCTCAGCAGCGTGGTTGAAGTGTTGAGCTGAGGTGATGCAGACCTGAAAAAAGAGAGAAGACAGACAGAAAAAAAAAGTACTACCTCACTGCTGTACTCTTGTGAATTAAAAAACATCGTAGGTGCTCAAGGACAGAGAAGGTTTAGTGTGTGAACTCTCAACATGGAGATGTCTGTATTCCCAAATTGCGGGGAAAAAAGATGAGATCTCAAAACATATCTTACTGGAGAGTGAAAGAAAGCACAGCTTGAACATCTTAAAGAAAAATTAACAAGATTTTCAGGCAAACAGAAGTGTGCACACATGTTCATACTTTATAGACTTTAACAACATTTTCTGAGCTTCAAATAAGACAGTGCAAAAGAATTTTCCAAAGTTGAACTGTGGTTCCAATTTTTCTCTGACTCATAGCTGATAACTTCATTTTACATTTCATACCAACTCTGCAGCAACAGGGAGAAACTGAAACTCCATCAAACTATTCTTCACTTGCACTGAATTTGTCTGGTTTTTGTACAATCCGAACCCAAAACGCAACCAACAACCCAAGAAATGTTTTAAAAATGTATTTATGCAAATTAATTACAGCAGTTTAGCATGGTGAGTCTCTCTGGGATTTCTCAGGTAATAGGTCTGTCTCTGGAAGAGAAGGTACTTGTCTCTCTCCTCTGTCGTTGAAGGAAATCTTCATCTGTTCCATTCAGTTCAGTGTTAAGAAATATGCTATAGTGGGGCGTTGCGTGGTTGTCCCAAGTTCAACTCCCGACCTCAGAACCTTTGCCACATGTCATCTTCCCCCTTCTCTGCCCCTTTCCTGTTTATATACTGTCACAAAAATTTAAAAATCGGCCACTAGCACCCAAAACAAACATTAAAAAAAAGAAATATGTTATAGGTCTTTTTAGATTATTTGGAAGAGTGATAAAATATAATATTTATCCCTTTTAAAAAATATAAATATATGACCATTTTCTGCTCAAACACCCATTAATGTTATATTTCTTAACCCTATAACCATATATAATTAGCGACATTCTCCTGAAACATAGTTTAAACTTACTCAAGTAGAATTCATATTGGCCTCATGTTATATGTTGAGATAGTCTTCTAAGGTTTCAGGTCTACGGAGAAAAAGTGGTGAACCAGATGGTACCCTGCCCCCCATGCTTTGACTGACTTAACAAACAAACATCAGTAGCTCATGTTCTGACCATTAGGATATGAGTATGAATAAGCCTGGGAGTTCCTGGTAACAGAGAGGAAGGTTTACTATGGTTTTGGTTGATCAATGAGTGTCCTTATAGTTTTTATCCATGCCACCACTGGTTCCTTAAATGTCAAGACATTAGCCTCATGATTAAGAAGGCAAACATGGAAAAAACAATTAACAATAAACACTACTATTTAGCTTCAGCACTTTTTATTTCAATGACATCAGGTATAGAATGTTTTGGTAGGTGAGGATGTGGTGTAAATAATCGGAGAAACAGGAAGAATCTGACAGAACAGTCAAGCTAACAGCTTGACATACTGGGGAATACAGATTTCTGCCTTCCTAAAAACTAGGCTATGGATTACAACCTAATGAGCTAGGCAGTGCTGTGAACAGTGTTTAACTTCTGATTGGAGAGAACAGGAAGGGTTTTTATTTTGATATTTAACAACACCGAGAGATTGGTGAAGGGAAGTTAAGTTCATTTTGTTCTGATACGAGCCAAAGTTCTTATATACAGCGTTCAGTTCAAGAGACATCCGTATGGTCAGAATTATGAAGCTACAAATAACATACAATTAACTGGTTGACAAATCAAGCGCATCCTTTCACAGTAATATGCCCAGCACCTGTCAGAGCTCTGTGGTCTGTAGCTTACATACCGATCTGCTTAGACAAGATAAAAAATGTTTATGAGACTTGAGTCTTACACTACAGGTCTAAGTGAAGTCACCTGTTTTTAGGGCAAACACCTAAAAAGTCAAGTTTGAAAACTGCTTCTGCAACTTAAGTGCAACTCTAGTCCAAGTCTTAAACTTGAGTCACCAGCTCTGCCTACATCCAACTGAGTATGGATGATTGTTGATGTACATGTCACTTGATTGGCTTTAAGCTATTTTGAAAGAAGAATGGACAGAAATGCCGGTCTTTGGACATGGAAAGCTGGTAATCACGTACTCAAAAAGATTGGTGCAATTGCTGGTTTTACAAAAACTTAAGTATGAGGGGTAGAATATTAGCCTGGCTTTTGCCTTCCTGCACAATTCCGCTGAATTCTAATCTCCCTTCAGCGCTCCATCTGGGCTTTCTCCCATAAGTGTTTTCCTTTGGTAGAATTTCAACCAGGCCAATCAGCGAACAGAAGTTGTGACCAATGATGTTGATTTGCTGCGCTGTCTTAGAATTGTAGTCTGTTTGTGATTTTAGCAATGGCAGGAGAGGAAGTGAATGAAGCCATTCAAGTCTGTGTTGGCCATGTTTCTGAATATTGAATTAACATTTAACAGCTACCTTGTTCACTTCTCTCTTGGCAGTGGGGGAGGGTTATTTACAGCGCAGGCAATTTCCAGTAAGCTTCATAGCATCGAACTGCCGCATTACATGCGTCACAGGCAAACTTTAGTGATTGGGTAACATTTAACACTTCAAAAGAGTCTGCATCTCCAGCAAGCACTCATTTCTCAGTTGCCAAGGGAACAATGGGCTGGTTTTTCCCAGACTAGCTAAATGTAAAACCATCACCCTTTTTTAGCATTGTATTTGTAAAAATGAAAAAAAAAAAAAAAAAAACAACAAAAAACATGGGACATTTGCTTCCACCTCACAATTATTCACCACTTTGTGTTGCGTCTTAAAAAAGCAAATGAAGTTCATGATTGTAACGTGACAAAATGAGAAAACGTTCAAGGGGTGTGAAAACTTTTGCAAGGAACCTGAAGTAGCCTGCCAGGAATATAGTCCACCAACTGCTTTTTAGGACCTGGGGCTGGGAGAATGAGAAGAAAGGAAGGTTGTTGGGGTGGAGGACTTGGACAGGAGAGGTTATGTTTCCATGCCTTCGAGTGATTGTGGACGATCCAAAATGTCACGTATGTAAATGTCATCGTTAGGAAGCAGAAGCCAGCGCTAAAATGCCTATAAACTGTTCTGTTAGAGGCTGTAAACTCAGACTGAAATGGAACAAAGATTTTTATCAGCGTATAGACTAATAATGTCCTCCACAGAGGCTACTGGAAGGGGATGCAAAGATGGAGATTTGTGAGTTTACCTTTATTCACCTCTATCTCTTTATATTTCAGTACTAGTCAGAAGGACTTTTTTCTCTTTTTTCACGATAGTTAATTTCTTTTTACTGTCAAACAAAACTCGTTTCTTTCTTCATTTCTGGTCAACAGCTCAACGTCCTCAGACAGAGGAGAAGATTATCGCTATTGCTGCCATTTAACCTCTTTTTAGGACTGAGGGACCCATTTGGCATACACCTCACTGCTCCCTTCCAAAGTTCAACACTGCTTTCATGGTCAATGAAGTCTTAGAGAAGGAGATAGCTTTACTCAAGACGTTACCATTTAACTGTGTCTTATAAAATGCAGTGCATGACTATATGGCAGCAAATGTGAAAGAAACATGAGATTTACTGTGTGACTCAACAAATACAATAAGACTAGATGAGTCATTCGCAAATGTAGTTACTGTTGAGTTTGAATAGCACAGGTCACGTCGAATCCACAGCACAACGTGGTGCACGAAGGAGAGGGGTCTTGAGGGAGCTTGCTTCTGGTTCTGATTATTTCGCAGAGAGTGTCTTTTCTGCATGCCCCTCACTGTTATAAGCTTAGCACATTTTGTGAAATGTGAGCACCAAACACTAACTTAAACATCCAGAGGGCTTGTCAGATGCAGGAATAAAAAAAAGGAGGGACTTTAGTGGTATTCATTTGGGGGCGTTAGGGTCATACAATGTTCCATAGCTTTGGAGAAACAGTCAAGGTTGTTACTCGAACGAAAGCCAGCCAACTGTGTTGATTATGTCAAGATGTTCATTTAATTTGTCCTTGCAGTTTCCAAAGATCTTTCACTTTAGGGAAGAAAACGCAATAAAACATTAATTTAAAATGATAATTTTGTTAATATGTAATCCTTTAGCTTTTTTTTTTGTATGTTTTATGCTACGTATCAACTTCTACATGATGTATCAGTTAACCCTCCTTGCTGCAGTTTAAAAGGAGCGGTGCCAATAAGCTATGTCACAGCAAAGCACACACTGCCTCAAAAAAATTATTCATACCCCTTCAATTGGGTCACATTTTGTCCCTGAAAAACAGCCATGAATTTGTGTTTAGCCCCTTTAACTCAGGATTCATTCACATTTTTCATGTCAAAATTCTGAATTCTTCTAGAGCAACCAAACAAAGCTTGAGTTCTCAGTCTTTTATGCTGATTTAAAAATATAAAACACAAAGCTTTCCCAGGAGAGAGGGATAAGTGGATGAACATATAGATGGAAGCAAACGAGGATAAAAAGGAAGAAAAACATGGGGAATGACATGAGAAAAGAGCAAAGAAGGAAAAACTGAAAAAACAAAGGACAAAACGAAGGAAGAGAGGTTGGACACAAGGAATGAAGAAAAAGAAGGGAAGTGAGACACAAGTGTTGGGCTGCAGCCATGAAGAACTAAACAACATACAGAGAATGAAGAGACTGCAATAAAAACTTTGAATCCCAGAATTCACTGCATTAATCCATTTTCATATTCAACCTCAAGGAGAAAGGAGCTTCATAGTGTGGTCATGTGACATCATGGCTTAACAAAACTCTGAGGCAAAAAAAGTTCTTCCTCTTTTCTGTGGCAGCCGCTACATTGGGGAGGACATGTATGTGAAATCCTCTTCCTGGCTGGGTGAGTAAAAGGACTGTGTCTTTGGAGAAGCCTTGGATCTAAGGTAAATATTCAGTCTCTATGGGTGACTGGTGACTGGATTCCAGCTGAAGATAAGCATAAACCTGGCTAATCTGACCTCCTGCACAAAGGAAACCCTAAAAGAATGCTCCATTCCCCAAGAAGAGACACAGTGTCTGTCTGATCATGTCAAAGAAGTGGTTCTTCTGCACTATTCTAAAATTATTAATGAAATTAAAGCAATAATTTAATGGCTTTTTATTTAATTGTAGCTCTTTTGGATTTCTACACAGCATGTGATCTTAAACGAATTAAAGAAATAATGAAATAAATACATATCCTTCTTACATTAGCATATGTATTAATGTATTATTTGTTTAAATACTTCTTTAAAATACTTTATTTAACTGTTTTCCATTTTATTTCATTATCACGACTTTTAGTAATTGTTTCAAGATTTCCATTGAATTGTGATAGTTTTGTACTTCTGTACATCATGCCAATTTGAGATAAATAAATCACATAATTACATTTATTTTTGTGAATAACACATTTAGTAAAATAGTATTTTTTCACATTTTAATTAATTATTGCTGCATTTAAGTAATCATTTTTATGATTAATTTGTAATAAATTGTGACTCGTTTGGACTTCCGTAGTATAAGACAGACACCATTGCTGCAAATGTTCCAAAATCCAAAACTGCACTATTACAAATATTTTTAATAAAATGGTAAATTAGCTGAAAAAAACCCAACAGATGCTCTGAATTTAAACCAAACTAGCTTCTTCAGGAGCAGAAAGAAGGGTTGTTGTTTTTTTTTTTTTTTAACTTAGGAAGCCTCGGCAAGATGCCTTTTGAGCCTGCAGCTTTTTAGGATAACCAAGAAGAACAAACCACCCCATGACGTAAAGCAGGCTCTGACCAGGAGTTTACTGCACTGTCTATTTACTCTGCAAACAATTCTGCAGGGAATCATCTGGATGTAATACAGTCATCAAAAACACAAGCCGGTTTGTCATACAAACACCACTTGAGAAAGGGCATTCCAAATGACTTTACATAATAATTCTTCTGAATGAAGACATAAAAACAGAGAAAGATTTAATAAAAAAATGATAATTAGAAACACAAGAAATCACAGCATGACAAAAAGGGTAAAACAGCTCAAACTGATAGTTTAGAGTTTTTATTTTTTTGGCATTGATGTCCTATGAACGTAGTATCTGTAATAATTGTACTTGTAGGAGAAAGATGTCAGTATAATGAGTTCGTAGACAAGTGGAAGGCTTACAGCCAATCAAATTAAACCTGTTTTAGCTCATGAATTTAAGTATATAAGTATTATTGCCTCTATGTTGGCTTTACCTGTGTTCACCTTTGAAATAAGGTTTACTTTATTCACATGAGTTGGGCTTGGAGAAATTGTTGTCATCTGTTCATGAACTAACAGTTACAACATTGTTTAATATGTGATGCAAAACAGAGTGTAAACTGGAAGAAATGATCATGCCCACTGATGAATGCTTTTTTTGTGTATGCTTCTATCTACACACACGTGAGTGTATTTGATTAAAATCTTCCTCTCCTAAGGGTAAAACAGTTGCACCGGGCATCTGTTATTATCCCAGTTAGAAAACATTCCCAGCTTTGAGTTTTCAACTGTAGTGATATTTTAAACTACTTTCAATTATATTATTGTTGATAAATTAAACTGAAGGATGAATTCTTGACTTTTCCAATGATTCATCTCCATCACACAAAATTAGTATTTCTGTGTATTTCTCAGCAGTTGAATTCATTCTGAATTAATCATTGATAATTACAAACCATCTAAAGATCATAAAAATATCAGTGAGCTAATCACCAATAGAATCGAGCTTTATTGTCAACAAAACTGATCTGTATTCACTCATGATTAACTTAACAAGGAAACACACAGAGATACAACAATGATCATACAAAGCCTACTCTATAAACTAGAATTCAAATTCAAAAATACTTTATTGATCCCCAATATTAAATCTCGTAACTCATATTATCCAATTTTCTTCAAAGAGCTGTTGTAGAGGCCAGTGGCTGTGGACAGGAAGGATTTCCTGTAGCAGTCTGTATTACATTGAATCTGAAGAAGCCTCTGACTGAACACACTGTTGTTGTATAACAGTCTAATGAAAAGGATGCTCAGGATTGTCCATAATTTTCTCGATTTTGTGAAGAATCCTTCTTTGCACCAGCAAACTTTTCCCCCAGGGAAGGCTGAATTGAGAAGGGTCGGTTCTTGACAATAATCCCTCTTGCAAAGCTAAACTGTCAGCTGCTGTATGAGAATGTTGGAACTTGATTGATGAAGCATTGATGAAGTCGTTATTGTAATGATATGTCGGTTCAACTGGCAGTACAGTGGTACAGTTGCTAGCACTGCTGCCTTGCAGGAAGAAGGTCCTGCGTTTGAATCTTTTCTGTGTGGAGTTTGCATGTTCTCCTTGTGCATCCATGGTTTCTCTCCAGATACTCCGGCTTCCTACAACAGTCTAAAAACATGACTGTTAGGTTAATGGTCTCTAAATTGCCTGTATGTATGAATGAGTGTGTGCATGGTTGGTTGTACTGAGTGTCTCTGTGTTGTCCTGTGATGGACTGGCCCCCCTTGTGGTGTGTACCCCACATCTGTCCCCAATGACTGCTGGAGATAGGCACCAGCTCCCCTGCAACCCTGCAAGGATAAATAGATATAAACAATGGATGGGTGAATTGATATATTTTGGTCCAATATTGAATAATGATTTTTCATCTAGATGAAATTCAAGTTATCATTTATAGGTTTAAATAACCGTGTTTTACTCCTGAAGCCCTTTTGACCTTCCATGTGTTTTTATTCTGTTTAAATTTGAATGATCTTGTCTGTTTTCTAATTCATAACAAAACTGAACTATTATGAGTTCTGCCATACTTCAAGTGGAAACAAATTCATTTAACCTTTCATACTGCCCATAAACTAATGTGAAGGAACATATTATCAAAATCATTTTGGACAAAAATCCAAGTGGTTATCATGGATGACAATAAAACCGATTCACCAATGGCTACCTCAGGATCTTGGACAAATAATAAGTTAGGAAATTAATGACAAAAAAATTGGAAGTGAAAAAGTGTGGAATTCTCCGTTATTTTTGGTGGCGAGTAGTGTTAGAAGAGAGAACAAATCTAAGGTTTTATATTTCCCTGTTCACCAGACGAAATTGGAGCCCCCGTATGATTAGTACATTTCAAAATTCTTTGCCTTGTCCCTTGTTTCACCTTTTTCCTTGCGTTAACTGCTCGGTCGAGGTTATGTCAGCTTTGTCCAGTGGTGTGAAAAAGTCCTGTATGCTGTATTACTGTGGTATTGGCCCTAATTATGTTAACTGTAAGGCAGTTTTCACTGACCGCACCACCAAGGGTTTACAGGCCTCTCATTATGCACTTAGATTGTACTGTAAACCAAGAAACAAGGAGCCAGAACCTACTCCAAAACCACACTGCTTCCTAACATATTGAAATAAGGCTGTTTCCTTTCTTTGTTGTTTGCTGTGATCTCTAAACAAATCAGATGTCAACTGGATTCAAGTCAGCATCTAGTCTGGTGGTTGTGAAATTTTTTTCTAACCACCACCACAGTAAATGGCACGTTTCTAGGTACAGCCTTCTTAAACCTTTTAAATTACAACAGGATCTAAAAATGTTGAGTTTTTAGTTGAGGAAAAAAACAGCAAAAACTGTTATTCATCGTCACTGTCTAATTGGTTGAAGGATGTATTTTGATATGTGGTCTATTTTTATACAAAAGTTTGAAATTCCAAGTTTTAAAGCTGCAAAAGTTAACAAAAAGATTAGGATGCCAGAATTCAGAGAGCACTGAAAGTTTCAAACCAACCCTGAAAAAAAAAAAAAAAAAAAAAAAAAAAAAAAAAAAAAAGAAAATCCAGCTACTGGTGATAGTTGTTATATAAAACTGTCTATTTGCACTTCCGGTGATTTGTATCTCAATAAGCTCAGTACAGTACAGTTCAGTATAATAAAAGCTCCTTTAATGAACATGTTTCCTCAGTGTTTAAAAGTTTAAAATGCAGATAAGTACATTGGAAAGACTCGTACTGCTATAAAACGTAGCCTGGTTACTGAGTTAGTGTCGGTTAACAAACCTCAGTGCTTTTTATGCTACGAGCTAGAGCACGGTTTAATTTGAGTTTGAAGTCATTCCAGTATCCAAGTTACAACTTCAGAGTTAAATAAAACACAACAAAAGAAGCCTCCAGCACTCATCCCTGGTTTACTTTTATCTGCATAATTAGAAATACTTGAGTTGTTTTCATAGCACTTCTGTTTGGAGAGGTTTCTGATGAAGCAAAGGTCAGTATGTTTTAACTGCTTGTCTTTTTGGCTGTTGATGCTTTTTATCTCCATCTCACAGTTAAATTCTTCACAATTAATTACATTGCAAGAAATTAACACCAAAACTTCTTTTGAGTAACCTTGTTACCATTAGAGGTACCACAGTCTGAGAAGCATGGCTCTAGGTTATTTAAAATTGTTTTGGAACATTGCAAACTTTATTTGCAGCTACTTTTATTCAGACCACTTTGTTTTGGATGGTTATGAAATGTAACCATCATCTGTTGAATAGCTTTGCATTAATAGTTGTATTTAGCCCTGGTATGGTATGAGACTCTCACAGTACCTTTTGTAAAATAAATACCAAGGTTGGATATTAACACCAAGGTTTAAAACAACATTCTATGACATGATCAAATTGCTTTTATTTAACACAGCTAGCCAAACAGCTTGTAGTTTGCCAGAGTGGTTTTAAAACTGCATTGCTTTGATAAGAGTGATGAGTAAGCAAATTAAATAAGTAGGAGCTTTCTTTTAGCCAACTGACAGGACGGGCATTCTTTGTCATTTCATTCAGAAGACTTTCATTTGTGGGAATGGTATGAGGAAAGATTTTATGGTTTTGAAACCATAACTTTCCAAAACTTTGGTACACATTGATCTTGGCAATCGACCCATTCCTGGTTTTACTTATTTTGATCAACTTTACCAATTAAGTTGACCTTTACAATCTTTGGGGCTTGGGGAGGTTGCCAAATATAGTATGATTTCCTAAAGGTTTACAACTAAAACCTTGTCAACTTTTTTTCCTGTTAGGACACATTTCCTAGACTTCCTGGTTTTACTTACAAGTAATGGTTGAGAATAGCCTGGTAAAAACCAACGCCTTATTCTATGCTTTGCTTCGTACAGAGAGTCTGGACCCTCGGCTATTGAGAAACGATTGCTTGCTGTAGGTGTGGACTTCGTTGAAGTCATAAATGATTTGATCTGATTTTACCCAATTGCAAACATTTGGTCGTTTGCGATTGCATATTTTTTGTGCCAGCTCAACGAAGCTTACCAAAAATTGTGTTTGCTGTAAACAACCCCATGGGGAGTGTGGCCACATCTTTGCCAGCAACAAAATGTCTCAGACATTCCTCTTGCTCCAACTTTAATTGTTCAGTATTTGAAAGTGTGGCCAACGTGGACTGAATGACTTGGTTTATTTTCTCCGCTGCCATTCCCAAACTACATCTCTATGTAGGCAGACTACAATTCTAAAACAGTGCAGAAAATTGACGTCATTGTTCACAACTCCTCTTTCTGTTCGCTGATTGCCCTGGTTGAAATTCTACTGAAGAAATCCAGGTCAGTGAGAGAAATCCCAGACGGAGCACTGAAGGGAGAATCAAATGGAGTTGCGTAGGAAGGCAATGGGCAAACAAGGCTTAGTACACACTGAATGCCAATTCAGAAAAAAAAATAGCAAATGAATGCTTTGTTCTTTTTGTAAGCAAAAACTACATAATACAGAATACAACACAACAATCATGCCAACAGTATTGGATCTCCAGTTAGTTCTATCTATTGACTTGTCATGGCCTCTGGAAGTTTACACCAAGCTATAGTTCCACTGTATACATTTGTGTACCTCACAACATACAGTAGTTTACTTGGATCCAAGCTAGTTAAGCACCACTGATAAAGCATAAATAAAAACTTTATAACAGCAATAAAAAGCAACACACTGGCAGAGGACCCATCTGTGCTAATCACAGAGCCAAGGCTGTGCATTAGTAGAATTAGAGGGTATTTCAGAGTAGCTCAGTCCAAAGCCAAGAGTATTGGGTATGCTCCTAAAGATTATAGCCCGGCCTGCAGTCCTGTTTCCAACCCATTTCTGCTAAAGATCAGAGTCCTGTGGCTAAATAGCTCTGCAGTAAGTGCCATGAAGGAAGACTCACATTCAGCCAAGTCCACTGGTCCACTGGCAGCAGAGGCTGGCAGAAGAAATTCCCAGTTCCATAGTTTAAACAGCCAACAGTAGATGATTGGCCTGGCAAAACACACTCACTATGCCTAGCAAAACAGATGGCAGTACTTATGTTCTTAACCCTTACTCAGGGCTTGCATTATAAAATATACAAGATATGCAGCAGCAAATAATAACTGATGGCTCTCACAACTGTCCCATTTCACAATAAATTCCACTTAGGGTGTCTGTAAATTATGTTAAGATGCTGGGTGAAGGCCCTCATTAAAACAGGTGCTTAAAAACTCAGATCTAACAGTATAAATGAGGCAGGGAAAATTTAGTCTGCATCACTGAAAAAAGTAAGATGATTCATGTATTATTTAGTTTAAGGTAATTTTTTAGGGATTTTATGGAATCATGGTTATTTGACCAGTTAATGTAGAGAACAGATTTTCTAAATATATGTGGTTTTGTACCAATTTTGAAAGGAAATCTGTTGGAATTGACAAATAATTTTAAAGTACAGATTATACATGTTTTTACTAAACAGCGAAATCTTTTAGGATTATTTCTAACATTCAAAAAAGCTTTCTGTGCTGTCCAAAGTTGGCAGGGACTGGAAAACCAACAAGCTAGCTAGCTGTCTTGCTAGCTTGGTGGTAGTCTCAGTTTCCTGAATGAGGGCACTAACTGGAACCAGAAGGTTCTAAATTGGTAAAAGATTGGAGCCTGATGGGCATTAGAGCTAAAAGAAATAAACAATGAAAAAGGGATTCTTAAAATGTATTTTATAATATGAATCATACATATTTGTTGTATAATGAAGATTACCTCTCTGGCACATTTTGTTATAAAATGCTGACAAACCTGGGATGATAGATGTGTTCTGGGTACTGTTCATCTGCCAAAGTACTGGTACTGATGGAATTATGTTTACAGTGCTTAGCAAGCCCACCAGAGACTTTTGAAAATGTTCTTCATTCTGTCAGTGGCTAGAACTGGGATGGCCATCAGCATGATCCTCTGGGTACCATGTTGGTCTGCAGTAGACCCATCATTAATCAGCGCAATAGTTGTTATGACATGTCACTGAACTACACAAATGCTAACCGTATGTTGGTACAGAAAATGTCGACAAAAATAATCAGAGTCAGAAGAGTCTGGTTATTTTCAATAGAGACCATTTTTTTATAGAAAGGCTTTTATTAAGTAATTCTCTTTCCTTTCTTTAGGACTATCAGAATATTGTGTAATACACATATTCCTTACCTGTCCTGAAGCCAAATTCCGTTTTATGGCATTACATTTATCTTCTCTTGATGCTTTTTTAGTTTGAATTCAAAATCCAGATGGATAGTGGGTATAATATGCCAAAACAATTAATGTGGGAGCTGAGGTAGCTCTAGACTTTTTTGTTATCTGTCATTTTGACTGATGTGGGTCACAAAAATCCAGTCATAATCTACTTTTACCTGCCAATTTTTAAAATGATAATAATGCACGTTCAGCTGGATTCAAATTTAATTCAGCTTAATAAATATTCAGTTTTAACAAACTGAACAGAATCCAAATTGATCTTCACACATCAAGCAGATGAATACATGCAACTTCTTGTTTTTAAGGATTTTTGTGGCACTAGAGGCCTTTATTTGACCATAGAGTGGTTTATGAGAGACAAGGAACACATTTGGCAAAGGTCAACAGGCCAGGACTTGATCTCATGACAACCAATATATGGGTCACATGCTCTACCCCTGCACCACCTGAATACATGTAGCTTTATCTCCACAGTGACAAAAATCACTGACTGTGGCCCACATTAAAGTCCAAAACCTTTACCTTTTTGCTCTCCCACTGTATCAGAAAGGGAATCACGATCCTCACCGTATAAACATGCAAAACATACCGATTAGTTCTTGGGGAATAGAAGAAAGCAGTAGCTGTGTTTCCATTGACCATTAAATTGTGCAAATTGGAATTACGGAAATAAATTCACTTAATGAATTAACAAATGTTTTTCGATAAGTTTTTGTGCTGGGATGAGGTGGTTTTTCAACCATATCAAAATTTACCTATTTCACAAAATTGCAATGGCAACACTGTTTTCGCATCACGCCACTTTGTATACAGCACCAACACGCTTAATTGTGGGCACTGGCCTCCATGGACAATGCGCAGGTGGCTCCACTAGAGGTCTCACAGCATGACAAATGTTATCAAAAGTTGAGTTTGTCATTTGAAAGTGTTGAATCCATAGCTCTTTGGTAAAATCACCAACTACAATTTTCCCAAAACGCAACATATATATGTAGCCACTCCAAAGTATAAGGAGCTTATTGCTCCAATGCCTGAATAAGATGCCGATGTCTCCTCGAGTGGCTGATGAGCACAAGCGCCGTGGCTGAAATACGAATATATATCATATGTTTACATCTGTCGCTGTTGATTTTTAATGACTTATCATGTGAAAAGATTATTCACATGCAATTTTAATTGCATTTCTTATTTAATGACAACGCCACAATTGCAAAGTTGTGTTTTTTCGACAGTAGCAGAATATCGAAAAGTTTTGCGCACATTTGTAATGGAAACAGGTTGTGAGTTGGTCTCCATGTCAGTCGAACAGCTAATGGTCACTGGCTGTACTGATTTGAATGTAAATATTCATGTGGCCTCTGACACATTTATGGCATTTTATTTAATATGACAGCATCAGGGAGAGGAAAAACTTTTACTTTGGTTTACGGAACCCTAATCAATAGAAGAATAAACTGAACGCATGACTGCACTGTATCCACAGCACAATTGATATGTCATTGAAAAAGAACGACTTCCATCTACCTTGAAACAAATTAAACATGAGGGCATAAGTAGCAAGTTAAAGAAAAAGTTCCCATAGTAATTTTCCATTTATATCAACATGAGTCTGTTCTCTCTGTGCAAATGCCCTGAGATAAATTTTGTGACACACAAACAACTGAATACATGCCATGCTCAGACTCTTGTCCAAACCTCAAGCCACAGAACTTGAACCTTGAGGCCTGCACGTGGCTCTACAAAGAAGCAATGCCAAACAGTAAGAGACCAAGCAAAAAGAAGCCTAATTAGACAAAAAACATCACTGAACTGATTGTAGCACAACAGAAGAAACAAAAAAAGCACAGAAGAGTTACAATATTTTCTCTGTGTTTTCAGCGCTGCACGGGGATCGCCAGGGGATCAGGTTGCTAAGCCCCACCAGTCAGGTTTCTTGGAGTGCCTGATGTGATGCCAGGATAGTGTCAATAATACAAAACAGTGGATTGCCTCCACCTTCATGCCCACAGTGTGTCTATTAGTAATGTCAGCCACGCACTCAGATAACTACTGAAAAAGATTGATAAGACTATTCTTTACAAGATGCTAAACAAAATTTTTACAGTGGTTCACCAACTACTCAGAGGACTATACTTTTTTAAAATCTCAGACAGAATTATTACACTCCGCACACATGGCACATAACCTAATACTACATGGTTATTGCTGAACATTTGCCATAAAGCACAGTAAATCGCACAGATGAGGTCATTGTGAGCTATTGACAGTTGCATGTATTTATATATACCCTGAATAACCCTGCCTATATATTCTTTATTCTGTCATGTTTTATGAATTGCCACAGCTGCTATATCCATAGATTTCTCAAAGGAGGTCATTAAACTTTCATCTAATTTAATCCCAGATATAAAAATAAAGAACCTCAGGTGACTGCCAAAGTTGAAGAGATTTTTGCTTTGATAAGAAGCGAGAATATAAATAGATCTATACAGTTAGGAAAGAAATTCTTATATCATCAACTGCCACATTTTTGTGTTTGTTGATAAATGTCAAGCATTTATCCTAATTTTGATAATTATAGCTCATTGGCAATAAAACAATTTTTATTCTGTTTCATCCAAAAATAAAAGATATATATATCTTTTCATTACAAAATGCGTTAATTTATGGGCATGTATAACCTATGCAATCAATGAGTGTCCAGCAGAATATTCTGGCTGCAGTTCCTTTTTTCTTTTTTTTTTTTTTTTAATGTGTCATGTCCAGCAGTGTGGCACTCAGAATTGTCGTCTGAATGTCAAGGTAATGCCCAACAGATTTGCTTTCACAAGCGGAGCATTATGGCTTTTGCCATGATGTTCCCCTTGGTATATATATGAAACATTATTAAAAATTGCTTTGGGTTTATTGAAAATGTAATAGATACAAAGACAAAAAAGGAAAAAAAAAAAAGGGGGGAAGGGAAAGGGAGAAAGATGGAGGAAAGATTTAAAGAGAAAAAAGGAGACAGAAGTAGAGGAGAGAAAAAAAGCATAGAGATAAAACAAGTCGACACACTTGAAGTCTGCTTCAGAACCTGCGGAAAGAAAAACAAAACAAAACCAAGAATCCACAACGACAAACGACATATGCATATATAATGATAACAGCTATAACTTCAATGGAAAGTACACAGTACAAGGTAGTACAAGATGTATTTAGTAACAATCACAGCCCAACTGAGAGTGTATCTGACAAACACCTGGATCTAGACACCTGTGTGTGTGTTTGTGTGCTTGTGTCTATAAGTTTTCTCCCTAAGAATATTTAACACTAGTGTGGGGGCCTGCAGACCCAAGCCCCAGGACATGCGGCCGGCATGAGGAAGACCAGAGCCACAGACACCCAGTGTTCCCATAAGCACAAAGCCCCCCGCAGCAGAGGCAAGCCCTGGGAGACCCTCCAGCAGCCACGATGTAGAAGCCCCAGGGGGCTGCAGCAACGAGCCCACAGGCTCCGCCATCAACCTGCTACGCCGGAGCAGATCCAGCCATGGAGAAAGAGACCCAATCCCCAAGGGCACACCGCCCTCCAGCAGAGGCCTGACCGAGCCAGGGCACCCAGGCCCCGGCAAGTGCCACCAGGGTGAGCCAGCACATACCCCGGCACCCAGCCCCGGACACCAAGAGCCATCCACGCACTGACGGGCAGAGGCACCAACCACCGGAGGGGAGTGTGACAAGGAGAAATAGGCCCAAGATGGGGGGGCCCAAGATGATCCAGGAGAGGGGACAGCCTAGAACTTAACCTGACAGATAAACAGCAACACACAAAGACAATCACACATTCCCACCCACATGCTCACATACAGACATTCATATCCACTCACCAACATAATTTTTTTTTAAAAAGACGTCATACACCCACTTTCACTCCCCATACAAACTCTATACTTCCAGGTCCAGATAACGTCCCCCCAAAGGGGCAACCTGTCCCTGGACCGAGGAGATGGTCCCCTTCTCTCTGGTTTGGAGAAGAGCAGACAGCCCAACCCTCTGCAGCAGCAGCAGAGAAGCCCATCAGCCAGGACAAGAGTCAGGCACCACTCGAACAACCCAGGCCCAGACACCGGCCCTGACCACATCCAGAGACAGGCCAGGAAGAGTCCACATAGTCCCAGTGAGCCAGCAGACCAGATCAGCAGACAGGGTGAAACACCCCATGCCCCAGTGAGCCCCAATCTAAAACCCGTCGACCCCCCACCTCCCACAAGCCCCGAGGTCCCCTCAAAGGGCCACCCCCAACAAACGCACCAACATCGAACATGCGCCCCCGATCACCCCTGCCATATCCTGCCCCCCACCACACATCAATGGCAACAATTTAATACTTGGGTGTACTGTGCATATTCTGTGAGCCACGTGGACTCTGTGCGCACTGTTAAGAGTTCATAGTCAAGCATACAGATTGCCTACATTTCTAGTGACAAATTCCTTCATTTCCCACAATCCAAATGGATACAAGCAAGTTTGAGGAGCTAGATGGGTGCCTAGCCCTGTTTCTTCTCCACCAGGGCAGCCACCGTGAGCGGCAGACACATTACACATCCTGTGACTGGTTTCGCCGACTCTCAACCTTATGAGCTCAGTGTGGCATACAAAACAGTTCGATGTGAACACTGTTTCCTGCCGAACAGTTTACTGTGCGACACCAAGTACACATATGCGGTCGTAAAAATATACCTTTGCATGGACATGTCCAGCAGACATATGTGTTGAGTCTGCCTTGAGTACACACGGACCTCCGCAGAGTGAAATATGTCTGAGTATGTGGAGGCCTTTAGGGGGAAGTGGGTTGCCCTTGACTAACTAATCTATGGCGGGAACCAGAACTTGAGACAGAGGCAGTTTGCCCTCAACCTCCTGTTTGATGGCAGGGACAGGAATTGGAGATGGGCCCCCTTCGTAGAACTTGGAAAAGGAGATAATAACTTGTTCCTAACCCCTTCAGTAGAGACATGAACTAACAATGATGGCCTGAGATGAGGTAATAGTGAATGATATGATGATAGCTGTGCATGAGGCAGTGGTGGCTGCAAAGAAGGGTATGGCACTGGAGCTTGGAGACCAGACTTGGGCTATGGTCCTTTGAGGTGAGAGCAAGAGAGGAGGTGTTGGCCAGAACCCAGAATGGGATTTTTTTGAGCATTTAAATCCCCATTCCTTCTCATTGTGATGCTTAATTCAAACTTCAGGAAGCTTTCTTCACCATGTGCCCAATTGCTGCCAATTAGCTGGTTCACAATTTAAGGAAACACACAATTAAACAGATGTTCCTAATATTGTTCCTGGTGATATGACTGAAAATGCTCGTCTATTAAATTGGCCAATAAAACAGACATACTCAAGCCTGTCAGTGTTGCCTCACAACAGCGGTAGTGGCAGTTTGCCTGTTCTCCCTGTGAGTAACTAAGTTTTTTTCTGGGTACTCCGGTTCCTCCAATCATCCAAAAACACACATTCAGTTAATTGGTTGCTCTCAGTTGTTTTTAGGTGCACAACATGCGTTGCGGTCAGCCCTGTGTGTCTTTGTGTTGCCCTTTGATGAGTCCAAATATCCTGCAAGTATAACATGGATATGAAAGACGGATGGGTGGTTTTCATGATGTCCTGTGTAGTGAGCTTGAGAGTCAGAAATCCTAGCCGCTGAAGTTTCCATCAAAGTGCTGCATGTTCTGTTTTTGACTACCTAGTTACAACTGCTAAGCTCTAACTGGACAACTACATTTCGAGAATATATTTAGTATTATGAACAAAGATTAAGACTGAGTCAGAAATAAAGTCTGAAAAATTATCTTCCTGGCCCACAAATTCCAGTATATCCCCGTTTTCTGTTTTTCATTGCCATTTGAATTGTGTGAGGCCAAAATATGTTGGGGAAAATACAAACAGAATCAAATGGTATAACAAGTTAAAGAAGTTATGATTCATCTTTGCCGAGACATCTGGACCAGGGAAGCCGATGGGAAGGTGGGTGAGGACATAGATCTTTGTACTAAGCCCTGCTGTCAGGTCCTCACGCAGGCAAGTAATGTCACATTTTGTTTTGGGACTTTTGGATAGCTCCAGTGCCCTTAAAGCTCTTTTATCTCCAGTACTGATGTAGAGATACAGCAATTATATACAAGTGGAAAACACATGGAGCAAACCATGAGTGCTTGCTGGAGCAGTAGCAGTGAAAGATGGAGTACACTGTGAAATACACTGGCTTAATTAGGTAATTCACTGTGACAATCAATGTCTGCAAGGCCTTTAGTCTCAAATAGGAGTCTTGATCTAATAATAGATGAGTTACTGCCAGGGAAATAAGATATTAGGATAAGATTTCAAATGTTTTTGATTGATTTTAAACATTTTCATGCAGAAAATGTCACAGTAAGGAGAAGGAGGCTAGTGGCAGCAAGTCAAGACCATTCTTCAAACAAGCTATCTACTTTGGCAACAAGTAATATCATCTCACCCCACTTGCAGTTTCAGTTTACATTATAAAAGAAAAATAAACTTTTGTTATCCTAAGAAATGTTAAAAGTAAGATTGTGAACCTCGCGAGGCCTACTGTGTGCCCTCACAGGAGTATAGAGTATGTACCATTTCTTTTATGCTTTATCCTTTAAACTATTCTAACAGGAAAAATAGAAAAATTGTGCAATCAAAAAAAAAAAAAATCTGTAAATGGGTTTCTGTGAAACATCCCAACAAAACTGCAGCCTATGTGGAGAAATTTGTTCATCTTGGTGTGTTTGCCTGAGCCAAGCTCCTACACAAGGGCTGATAGTGTTACTGACAGCACCAATCAAAAAATGATGGCTGAAATATACCAAAGGCACAAAAGCATTTTGCCAAAAACAAAAGAATATGGTAGATTTCATGTTAACATGAATGACCTAAGGTCCTTGGAGTTGCAAAAGGAACAAGCAGATCTGCATTGTGCATTTCACATCTTACCAACTGTCACCATTAGCTGATTGTCTGAGTTCCACCAGCTGTCCCAGGTTGATGGAGCTCTTTTCCTGTATTATTCACAAAATTTGCCATCCAGGTGAGTGGCCTTATTATAAAAGATTTTGATTTATTACACCCAATGGAAGATCCAAAGGTGTTTTCAAGGTAGAGCTGACATATATGCTCTCCAGGGTATTCTGGGTAAGTCCCTGGGGGAGCCTCCCAGTTTCACCTGTCTGGTCAACCTCCAAAGGTTTACAGGAAAAATCTGGCTCAGATGTCCAAACTTGGAGCTCTACAGCCTAATTTCAAGGCAGATCCTTGCCACCCTATGGAGGAAGCTCATTTCAGCTTTTTATATTTAATATCTCATGAATTAGTCATGATCCACATTTTATAACCATAGGTAAGGGTGAAAATGTAACAGTCTGGTAAACTGAATGCTTTTCCTTTTGGCTCAGCTCTTTCCTCACCACAACAGACTGGAAAATGTCAGCATTTTGGCATATGAATCTTGAATCTGTCTGTGTTCTGTTGAAGTCTACTATCTTACATTTACAGGACACCAATATATTTAAACTCCTCTGCCAGGGGCAAAAACTAACTTCTAAACCAGATGGAGCAACCCATGGTCATGGCTTAAAGATGCTAACAGAATGTTGGCAAAGATGAGACCCCTAAGCTAGGTTTATAGTGGACTCACTGAACCGGGTGCGAGGAGGCGTGCGCCAATTGTACTGTCCCCACCCCTGTGTGTTGGCCTTGCATGCTGTCATGATGCCTGGTCGTGGACCTCTGAATTTTTGCACCACCTTTCAATCAAATTAGACACTACAGAAAGTAGCAAAGACAAGACCCTGAAGCTAGGTTTATAGTGGATGCACAGAACCAGGCACAAGGAGGCGTGCACCACCTTTCACTCAAGCTGGCTGATTTGGAAGGTGTTGCTGAAGAGCAGATCCCCCTGCACTGTCATTTATATGATTCCTCTATGAGGGCTCATTTTTGGAGAAAACGGCACCGACGTACATGTCAAGTATAAAACTTGAGTAAGTAGCTCGCCGAGCCGAGCTACTTGCTTGCCGCTCGCGCGTGCGCTCAACGCAAATTTTCAAAAGTGCACCTACCAGACAGATCTTCTCTTCTGTTCTACACCTTCAGATCCCATCCACAAACACCACAAATAGGACTTGTGGCACTGGCCAGCATCCCACAATCTCAACTTTGGCAGAGTCCAAGCCACACTGGGCGTAAGTTTGGCTTTAAGCCAAGGACCAGATAGCCCTTTATAGTGTATTACATGCCCAACACACATATGTACAAAATGCTTTAGCAGGTCTATGAGGGTGAAAATGTGGTCCACCTCAACACTACACCGCCTATGTTCAGGGTCTTTCTCAAGTGTATGTCAAAGAGTTGGCTGCACCAACAAATATTGCAGTTTGACATCTCTGATCACACAGTGTGACACAGGTTACCATTCAGATTTGTTTTTGTTGAGCTTGCACAGTGTGACGTCTTCACTTCCTTAGGAAATCACAAGGTATGTGCCCGCCTTAGGGAAACTGAGAATATCTATCAGAGCTTTTCACCCAAAGTCCTTCCACCAAGACATCTCTGATGGAGAAGAGGTAATAATGGTCCCTTTATTTTTCCGCCAGTCCAAATGACCAAAATTTTGGTGATGTGTAAATCTTCTCCTACAATGTTTGGCAAGTTTTAAAATTCATGCACGTCTTAAAAGCACGTCATGGTGGTGTTGCTGTTAATTTATCTATTGCCGTCTTTAATTTACTATGACAGCTGCTTAATATATATATATATATATATATATATATATATATATATATATATATATATATATATATATATATATATATATATATAAATATATATATATATATATAAATCTATTATGAACAAAAAAAATCAAGTCCATCCAAAATTTGGAGCAGGCAGTCACTTATTAAAAGAAAAGCAGCCATTTTATTGTAAAACTGAGAAAAATAATTCTATGACCCAGGGATCTGCAACTCCAGTCTGCAAGGGCAGGTGCGCTGTAACTTTTAGATGTGTCACCGCAGAGAATCATGTTCAGGCCATAAAAGGTCATACAGTCATCTTCTTCAATCAAGACATAAATGTAAAATCCAATAAATAAATACATACATTTACAAAATAAAAAATGAAATTAAAAATGTTACTTTGTGTTTTGCCTATAATAAGATCTCAGGAACTAAAACCCGACACACTTATGAGAGCAGTGGAGACTATCACTGTCACTGGAAAGTACAACAGTTGCCATGGGGACTGAATGCAGGACAGAGAAGAAGCATTGTTAACCAAAGGGTCACAAGGATTTGTTGTGAGTTTCATCTCTGAAGGAAGAAAAGAGAGAGAGAAAAAAAAGTTTTACTGTCTTGTTTTAATTTCTAGGAAATCAAAATAAATTGCTGGTGTTTGTTAAATCTGACACAAGATGTGAACTGCAGAGTGAGCATAACTAACCCTTCAGTGATCTCCATAGAGCCACTGTTTATTAGCAATACCATGCCTACTCAGGGCACTAGGACATTGTAAAGTGATTAGAAACTTTATTGGGGGTTGAATTTCCAAAGGGCAACCCATTCCTCTGTCCAACCCCGAGTACTACTCCCATTTCTCACTTTAAGCTGGAACACCACTCTCAGGCCCAGCCCTAATCTGGTTCTCTGCTCCTGCTCCTGAACCAAACCCCACAGTATCCAAACCCCATGCACAGACTAGGCTCCGGGGAGGGCCTACTGCTTTCTGGCATCTGGATCCAATCAAGTGTGTTTGTCGTCGGGAATTGAATCAAATTAAAAAGTTTAATATTTAATGCGACACCAAATGGAAGCAGAGAGGGGAAAGAGGGCTTGTGGTCAGTACTAATATCCCTTCTTCAAGAGTCATGATGCATTCCTGGAGGGAGAGTTGCTGGAAACATGCACACATGCATCTGCAAATGTCCACATGAGCATTGGCACTGGCAAATGCAATAAACACACAGAAGAAATGCTCAAAGGAGGAAAAGGAACAACAGAGCACATCGAGTCAGAGGAAAGCATACAGAAGAGACAGTCTGTCAATCATACCCGGAGACCTTGGAAAAATGTCGCTGTTAGAATTCAAGGACCTATGAGACATTTCTTTTACGTGTCTTAATGTGACTTGAAGACATTCTGGGATTAATGGCTGTGCTGTTATTTTATTGATAATGGCACTACAACATATTGAGTGTGGGTCATTCTGTGGCTTGTTGAAACAGCTCCCCTTTTCCTTTTGTTTCATTTACATGTTATATGAAATCTCACATGTTTAGACCTCAAATATTAAATGCCAAAATCGATTAATCGATTAATAGGATAAAATAATTGGCACATTCTGCCGATTTGTCATTTGGCCTTTTTTTAACATATTGAAAAAACATTTTAAAAAATGTAAATAACCAAATAATTTCATTCCTTTTTAAAATAAGATATGAACATTTTATTACTTAAAATGCAATAACCTAACTTTCCTTCAGTGAATGCTTGATCATTTGGACCAAAAGATGCATCTGCAGCTAAGAAAATACTTCTAAGATTAGCCCTTTCTGCTTGATTTAACATCAATACAGTGTAGGCCTAATCTGCTATTTTTTGGATTAACTGATAAATAATTGGATAGCAAAAGGTCCTTAATAGGACCTTTTACAGAATTTGAACCAGGTGAAGCTAAAACTATGCCACTTGAGGAGTTTTGGGTAGAACATATTTATAGACAAAGGGTTTTGTTATTTTAAATGAAAAAAGTAAATATTTTTTGAAAAAGTCAGGCTTAATTAATGCTCTGAGTATTTGTTCTTCCAGCAAACTGCCTTTTTTGAGTCTGTATACTCCAGTTAACGATTAATTGTTTACTAAACTAGTTGACAATTATTTTAATAATCGATTCATCACTATTAATCTGAATAATCATTTTAGCCCTAGTTAAGCTATTACCTGTGTAAATAATATCTAGCTATGTGTAAATACCTGCCCAGTGACTTGTTAGTTTGCTGACTACACCCCTCAGTGTGGAAGTTGTTACTGTAGGAAAAGTATTTTTAGTTTCACTGAGTTGTTTAGAGAAAAGTCAGAGGATGCACATAGATGACAGAAGCTATTTAAAAAGAAGCTGTGCTTTTTATGAGGTGTTTAGATATGTCTGCAGCTGCATTTCCATTGCAGAGGTGCGTAAATCTGTCGATTTTCAGCTAATGTCGAAAAACACAATTTCCCAATTGCACTGTTTCCATTAAGTAAGAAAGTAAGAAATTAAATTAAAATCACACATGAATAAGCTTGTTCACGCGATAAGTCATTAAAAACATGCCGCGCCATCATCCTTCAACTATTTCCTGTTGTCGTCTTCTTCATGGTTTGCGCCAGTGGCAATAGCCGGTTGTTGATCATGTGACTTTTGTGATGCATAAAAAGTGTTTCCATTGCAGTTTTGCAAAATAAACCAATTTTGATAAGGCCAAAAAAACCCACCTCATCCTAGCGACAAAACTTATTCTAAAAGGAGAATTTTTTTGAAATGGCATGTTTCCATTAAACAAATTTATTTTAATCATTTCATTTCTTCTTTGCGCAATTTCAAGGTTAATGGAAACACAGCTTGTGTTTCAAGCCGGATGTGAGAGAGAGTGAGACTTTCAGCAGATAACAGGAAGCCTGAATGGGTTACAGCAAAGTTGCTCTATTGTTTCACTGAGCTTTCAATTCCTGTATGCCAGTTCAACATGCTAAATCTGGAAATGTTGGCTACCTTTCGGAAATCTCAGAGTTAACTTAAGGGTTTATATTCTGTAGAATATTAACACAGTGACTCTTTGAACACTTTGTGCACAGCATTTTTTCAACATACATTTTACCCATTAGTGTAAAAACCCTGTCTGAGTTTAGATTCCTCCTCTGCAGCTGCTTCCATTAAACACGATATCTACAACTGTGCAAGGTTGTTTAATCATGCAAGTGAAAACACCTGTGTTTATGCACAATGACAGTGGTTGAGCTTCGGTTTCTGCAGGGTTTTTCTAGCTGCATAGCTCAAAGTTCAGTTTGTTTAGATATAAATAAAATATCTTCAGAGTTTCACTTGCCTTATTTGCTCCAATATATGTATACACACTCCTTCTATTTCATGTTTTGTTCATTTTTTAACAATTCCATTGCTAAATATGAATATATCTTAAATGTCGTCAGCATGGTTTCTACTTTTTTGTTAGTAAGTCATCCCCAACTAATTTCTGAATTCAGGAATTCCAAACCCGTATACTCCCACAGGTGCATAAAATCCAGCATCTAGACATGCAGACTGGTTCGACAAACGTTTGTGAAAGGACGGGCTCAGTGAATTCCAGCAAGGTATTGTGCTGGGCTATAGAGGAGTGCTCTTGCCGCTCTGTCAGGGAATCCATTGGGTGAATCTGGGTTACCAGTTGGCAGGAGAACGGCACTGGCCTGACTGCACTGTGTTAAAAGTGTAGAGCTTTGGTACAGAGCTGATTATGGTGTGGGGGAAGTTTTTAAGAACTTGGTTTCAGCTCCTTTATTCTGTTGAAAGGAAGTATTTATGCTTCACCATGTGAAGAAATTTTGGAAATTTTTGTACTCCAAACTTTAAGGGAACAGTGGGGATGGCCCCTTCCTGTTCCAAGTCGACTGCACATCCATGTACATTGCAAGGCCAATAAAGATATACATGAGCGAGTTTGGAGTAGAAGAACTTGTCTGGGATGTACAAAATCCTGACCTTTAACCTGAAATAACACCTTTGGAATGAATTTGAGTATAAAATGTGAGCCAGGTGTTCTTGCCCAACATCAGTGTCTGACCTAACAAATGGTAAAATAAAAAACAAACTCACTTCTAAGCCTTGAAGAGTGGAAGCTTTTATAGCTAGGGAGATCACAAGTCATCATATGTATTTAAAGTGAGATGTCACACATTCATTTGTGTAAAGTTAACTTGGATAAAGTTTTTTTCTTTGTACACATTTGCTGACATGGTTTTTATATCTCTCATATTTGGAACATATGATGGATAAAAGTTTCAGCAGTTATGTAAGCTGTCAGCATGAATAACAATGGAGCTAAACAGATACGTGGACAGTTTTTGCATAATTTACATGCCAGCTGCACAAGAAAATGTTAACGCAACACATGTGTTGTGTGATTAAATTGGCTGATTGTTCATGTGTGCATCCAATTAAGAGTAATGAGGATTGATTTCGGATCAAAAGACCACCCTGATGGCAACAAAGGACTGGGCACCACCTGGTTGGCTTTCCCAGCGTTCAGTACACACAGACGCAGACCTCCATATTGCTCGTCATAGGGTAATTGCATAACACATCATTGTGTCTCCCCAACAACTATCACCTGCGTAGGTTTGTTTCCCACAGTTTGGCCTGTCAGCATCTCAAGCTTCTTCCACTAACAGCCAAAAATGCACCAAATCACAAACACATGTTCCATTATCTCACTGTCGGGACAAAACCACATCAAGCAGTGAAAAATTTATTAAGATTAGTGTTGGGAAGAAGGTAATGAAACTGATGTAAACAAATACCACCATCCGATCATTATGAACAGATTAGAAGAGCCTTGCTATGGTATTAATGAAAAGATTCAATGATGTATTAGATGAAATCATCGATGAAAAACAGACATGCAAGAAATATGCATGCTCCAATAACCATTTCTACATTTTAAACTTCTTTGATATTTATTGGGATTTGATCACATAAACCAATACAAATTAGTGCAAAGCTGAAACTCATTCAGAATGGATGGGTTAGACATGAATGGCAGTTTTAAAGTCTTATCACAGATTCTCACTTGGGTTTAGGACTGGACTTTGACTGGGTCATTCTAACACATAAATGTGATTCAATCTAAACCATTCCATTGTAGCTCTGGCTACGTGTTTAAAGTGGTTGTCCTTCTGGAGGTTGGATGTAGTGTTTTGCATGTAGGTCAAAACATTCAATTTTGTTCTTATCTGACCAGAGCACCTTCCTTCAAAAATTTGCTGTAAATCCTATGTAATTTCGGGAAAACTGCAAGCAGGAAACCATATGGTTTTAATTGGTCTAATCCCTAAAATCTTAGGAAAATACATTGAAGGTTGTGATTATAATGTGAAAAACGGTTTGTAGCAAGTGTGTTTTCAATACAGCAGGTGACATAGTTGTTAATGTTGCTACCTCGCATCAAGCTGGTCCTTGTTTTAAATCCAATTCTGTGTGGAGATTACAAGTTCTCTCCATGCATGGGGGGTTCCTCTCTAAGTATTGAGGTTTCTTCCCACTGTCAAGAACTACCTACCTGGGACTCTCAAGAGTTATACAGATGATTTAGTGCTTTTAATATCTTCAAGCCATAACCTGGAGTGTGCACTGGAGCAGTTTACAGTCAAGAGAAGAGTCACCTCTGAGGCCAAGGTTCTCAACTACAAAAACTGGATTTCTCCCTTCAGGTCAGGGATCATTCTGTGCCACAAGCGGATTCATTCATCTATCTTTTTGTGTTGTTCACAAGTGATGACAGGATGTAGTGGGAGGTACAGTAGATACCTGGATTGGGACTTGGTCTGCAGTAATGCAAGCTCTGCTCATGTCTGTCATGGTGGAAGTGCTAAGCCAAAAAGAAAAGCTCTCAGTTTACTGGTCCATCTACTCTCTGACCCACATCTATGGTCATAGGATATGATTTATGACTTTTTAGATGAGAACAATTGCTTGTCTGGACGTGTTAGCAGAGAATGGGCATTAGCTCTTGTTGTCAGTATATGGGTGAGTGGTAGTTTGTCTCATGTGTTTCTGTGCTATCCCTTTAATGGACTGGTGACCTGTGTTGGCTGTACTCAGCCTCTTGACCACTGGAGACAGTCTCCAACCCACCAGCATTGCAAAATGCGTGGATGGATGAATAATTTATATCAGGGTGGGGGAGAAATTCATACACTGATGTAAACAGTCGAGATTTATAGTCCTTTTAACAAGCCGCATTCCCTCATTAGATATGGTTTTCATGCCTTTTCCTCATATTCTTACTCACACATCTATGATCCCCTTGATTGCCACATTTAGTTCAGCAACCTGCCAAAGCACTCAAACGCCATGATAAATGCCAGAGACTGACCACCAACCTTCTACTTAGCTGACGGCCTCCTACAAATACAGCAGTCGAGATCCTGCCAAACTGCATAAAATAAAATCTTAAAAGCTGTGAGGTATTGTTCTTTGACAACATAAATCTTTTCAAGTTGATCAACATGGCTCAAGAAGTAAAAACTTCCTCTTCTTCAGGAAAGTGAAGATTTTAGTATGAATGAATAAACAGAAGATGAAATGGCTTGACCTTATTATCTCTGTTGAGATCAAGACATTTCTTTTCGTTGAAGAATGAAACAAGACAGGATCTAATGAGGACATGCAAAAAAATAAAGGTCAGAAGGAAAAATCTACATATAAAAAAACAGACGTGAGTTTTCAGTGCTAATGTTTTAGATGCAGTATTTAGGTCTGGCATCCAAGCATTTTCCAGTGTGTTTTTTCACACAGGGAAATACTGATGAGTAAGTTCCAAAGTGAGGAATTGCTAATATTTAGCAAGCTGAGTGGTACTGCCACTGCCACTGAGAGGAACTACCACTATATTATTGGTTTCCTTTAGATGTGTGCGATTCAACCACTGGTTCTTCAGTGGCAACATCACTTCAGTAACTAGAGGCGAGTGTCAACTTCATTTCCTACTGTTTACATTGGAGCGTGGCCCCCACTCTGTGGACTTTACTGCCACTGTTATAGAAGAAACAATAAAATGATGGAAAATATTCAAGATGAGTGTGTGCAATAAAAGATTTGTGAATACATGCACACAAAAGTGTGTGCACATATGTGCAGCTCACGTGTTGTCTGAAGGCATGTGCGAGTGTGTACAGGCATGTGCGTAGGCGTTCGGTATGCCTGCCAGTCTGGGGCTCTCCTGGCAAAGAGGGCTTCCCAATGCAGCATCAGAGGTGACGAGGTGCGAGGGCGTATACACACACACATATACACACACACACACCGAGGGTTTTCCTCAGTCTTGTGCCAAAATGGAGAGGGAGAGGAAAAGACCAGTGTTGGGTGCTGGGAAAAAAACAGTTTTAAAATCACAAGGGCTTTTTCCACTGGCACAGGAAGCACACATAAGTGACAGGTTAGTAGGTTTGCTATAAATTCAGCTCAGGCTCAAAAATACTATATGATCGGTTCACACACATAGTATAGAAAACTAAATACAAACACTGATGATACAAAAAATTACAGTGCCTTGCAAAAGCCCTTGAAATTCTCAACATTTTGTTACGTTACAACTATAAACTGAAGTAAATTTTATTGGGATTTTACATGCAATTTGGCTGTTACTTTCTTTTTTTTACTAAAAATCTTAAAATTGGGGCATGTATTTGATTTCAGCTTCACTGAGTCAGTTCTTTGTCTTTGAAATTACAACTGGAAGTCTTTCGAGGAGTCTCTACCACCAAGCCCTGACAATGAATTCAGTTTTGGACTTGGACGGGACCAACTCATAAATATGTTTTTTCTAACCCATTCCATTATAGTTTTGGTGATATGTTCACAGTTGCCATCCTGCTGAAAGTGAACTTCTGCCTCCAACACAGTGGTGTCCAAACTTTTTGCCTCATGGACCAAAATCATCAAGTTGAAGGTTTTTATGACCCACGTTGTCTTTTTTTTCAGTTTAGAAAACAGAAAATATTTTTTACCTGCTTATCAATAAAACAATATTTAGGAAACATGGTCTGATTTTCTGTTTTTTGTCAAAAAGGGACCTGTAAATCCTTGTCAATTCAGAATATGAAAAGAGTCTCCATTTTTAGAAGGCTGTATTTCATCATCAGTATGGTTTGGTCAGGGTGATGTATGGTGTTAGTTTTACACTCTACATAGTGTTTTACATGTTTGGTATTTATCTTGAAACTTTAAACCTGAAACTATAAACAGGTCTTCTTATGACCTTTTTCTTGCTGCTCTTCCTAAAAACACCAGATTTTTGTAGTGCTTCAATTCTAGAATTGTGCCACTCACATTGGCAGCATGAATAGCTCTCTTATGTTGAGATTTTTATTTCTTTTTTAAAACTTTAATTCTGTATTTCTGGAAGAAAACTTAAATTTTGGAGTATAATTGTGTCTAGTTTTGGATGCTATTCGACTGGCGGGATTTTTACTGATTCTTTTTTTTGTACTTTTGGTCATTTGTTATGATGACCAGCCATAGCAACAGGGTGATTTACAACTGGGAGCAGCTGATTAACATCGTAAAATATGAAGTATTACCTCAACTGAAGCCACAAATCCCAGATGAGTTGAAAATGGTGCATTGTGGGTGTAGAGTGAAAGAGGAGAGAGAGGAGTAATTTTAAACCATCTCTTCCATCAATCAAAATAGGCAATGTGAGATTGCTGTCGAATAAGTTGGATGAATTCCAAGCCTAAAATATCACTCAGCCAGAGAATCAGGAATGCAGTTTCATGTGTTTTAGAATATAAACCCCTTGTTCAGAGGCAACCTGTAAAGAAGAGAACTGTGAGAAGATGGTAACAGGAAGCTGAAGAATCCCTGCAGTTATTTTGAGGCAACAGACTGTATTGCTCTGTGCCTGCCACATAGAGAGGATATCAGTGCCATGACTGTATGACTGACTATATAAACTTCTGTGTGGACATCATCCTCACCAGAAAAGTAAAATCCCTAATAACAAACCCTGAATTACCAGCTAAACAAGAAAAAAAGAGCCTTCAGGGAAGGAGACAGGGAATTATTGAGGACTATACAGAAGCAGCTTAAAGTCAAAATTACAGAAAGCAAGAAGGCATACAGGAAGAAGCTGGAGAGCAAACTCCATCAGAACAATATCAGAGATGAAGAAGATCACAGGCTTCAAGCAAAAGGAGGATCAGACAAATGGAAGTCTGGAAAGAGCACCAGAAATTAAAGGACATGATCCTCACAGTCCTGCCTGATTTGTCCAGATGACAGTGGGTTTGTTTAGGCAGGTATATAATGGCATCTTTGACTCCACCTCCATGGCAATAAGCAAACTGCATGGGGTCCTAATATGTGCCTGTTTGCTTACTCAGGTGGGCCAACAGGAGTCTCTCCAGGACCTTAATGATGTGGGATGTCAGGGCAGCAAGTCTATAGTAGTTGATGACTGATGGGTGAGTTTTCTTTGGTACTGGAACATGGCCGGATGTCTTCCACACCACTGGAACCTTCTCTTGGGTCAAGCTAAGGTTGAAGAGGTGCTGCAGAATCTCACAAAGCTGCTCTTCACAGACCTTCAGAACTGAGGGGTTGGCACCATCTGGACCTGCTGCCTTGTTCCGGTTCAGTCTCTCCAGCTGCCTTGTCACCTGACTTCTGACAAACAAGTGGGAGGGGGAGACAAGAGGGCAGCAGCATCTCCTGATTTGATTGAAAGCAAACTTTTGGAATCAGAAGAGTCCATGACTGAGGTGGGGAATGAAACATCTGAGGTGTGACAAGAAAGCTGTGGGTCAAACGAGGGTGGGATGTCTGTTTGTCTGGAGGCAGTAGAGGTGGATGCTGAGCTTGTTCCTGAACTGAACCTATTGAAGAAAGTGTTCAGTTCTTTGGCCATATCTGAGCCTCCCTGAAGGTTCTTTCTCTCCTACAAGACCTAAGATCAGTCTCTACAGTGTCTAGTTAAAAAAAAAAAAAAAAAAAAACCTCAAAACATATTTATTCTCTCAGGCATTTAGTTAGGCTTATGTATTTTGGTTAGCAGAAATTTTATCCTCCTTGTTATTTAGCTATATTTGCGTCTTTCATTTTCTGGTTTTATGGGATCTTATGTCTGTGCTGTTTTAGATCTCTATATATTTTCTTTTAACTTGCTTGAATTATTTTTAATTTGTCTCATTGGTTGTCTTTATCCTTTCTAGCACATTTCGTCTATGATTGTCATATGAAATGTGTTTTATAAAAAAAATTTGTGTTAACACAGAAACAGTATTTTTCAGAATGAAAAAATGTTGAGAACCAAAGCAAAACTTTTTCAAATCAATGGTGCCTTAGCAACACTGTGCCAGCTTTATATCAAAAACTTAACACCATCTTTCCTGTTTTTGGTGTACTTTGGTGGCAGGATTACAGCACCCCACATAGGCCTACCATAAGTGATGCAGTGTTTTAGTTTTGAGTATTTCTTTTTGCTGTTTTGGTTTGTATGAAGACGCTTTCAAACGTAATGCAGTGCTTTCAAAGATTTTATTGGAAGTCATGAATAAAAAGATAAATAAAGATGTAAGCAGTGTTGGGTGACCCTTGCAGCCTACCGCCATTCTGGCCTCATGGCGACTGTGGGATCTTCGGCACTGCCACTCTGTCACCGTCGTGAACATTCCGATGCCATTCCCGCACTTGTCCTATAGACGCCGCATTTGGCGACTCACCCAAATCGCCTTCAATCTAGTTCTGTATGAGTCCAGCAGTAAGTCTTTAAGGTTATGCCAAAAACCAGCTTTCCATATAGGAGTTACTATCACTTCCTGTTTTTTGCCGAATGATTGGTGACGACTTCCTGTCAGATATTACGAAGGGTTGGTAGATACGGTTTCAATGTTATACAAAGAAACGTCACCAAAAAATCCTCAGTTTCTTCTCTGAGTGGGTGGGGCTTAAGTGATGATAAGTGACTTTTGATCCTCGATGCCTCAAGAGTGTGCTGAGAGATTCAGAAGTCTGCATGTCAAAAGCTGTAGGAGGAGTTCACTCAAATACGTATGTAAGAGACAAAATTGCAGCTTTGATCCAAAATGGCTGACTTAATGTGGGGTTTGGACCATGGCTCCAGGAGACTTTTTTGTAGGTCTTGATAAGTTACAGGTGTACAAAAATTCATGATTGTCAATCAAAGCGAGGCTTGGGGTTGATTTTTTAAAAATATTCTAGGGGGCGGTGTGGAGGAATTAGGCCACACCCACCAAACATTGGACTGCATTCTTGTTGGGGAATGGAATAGGATTGATCATACAGTTTGTTGCAGCTTGTTCCGAATCTGTGGAATTTAGAACCAAACATATGGCAATGGCGGGATGTTCAACTTCGCCACGATCATGCCCTCCAACGAAAACTGTTTGTGCTTTAAAGCAAGTGAGAACAACTAGTTATTTGTCTTCTGCCACAAGATCATGTTGATTAGGTCAAGAAGATCAGAGACAGAGGTTTCCAAGGAAAAAAAGTAACTTTCTGTTCTGAGGGGGTGGCACATAGTATGTTCGAGCATCCAACATGGATGGCTCATATAAAGTTTGATGCAATTTGACCTTTGAAGGTGAAAGTTATCGCGTTAAAACACCAAGTTCGCTGATTGGCCATGCCCCCTAAACATGCTCAAAAACTCAATGCTTTAATAACTTTTAATCTCCCATCCCTTAACTGCATACTGACCGAAGATGAAGTTGATTGCTGGGTTGCAGTCATGTGAACCAGATGACGAGCGAAATTCAGATGGGGGGAAGGAAGTGATTTGGTCCAGTTCAAAACAGTGAAATGGATGACAGTGAGTACACTAATGCCCCAAATGGGCTGGCAGAGATGTGATTTTGCGAAAAAATACACATACATTTAGGTTACGACCCATATAGTGTTAGTAAAAAAGACTTGTCATTTAATCTGGAGAATTTACCCAGCCTGGAGGCAATTGACATAACAAACTATCTGGTGGTACAGACCTCGTATGATACAGCAAGCCAGATGAAAGCCTTCAAAAGCCTCGAAGCCTACAGTTATTTTGTTTCAGGTTGGGTCAACCGTTTAGGATTCAAAGAAGCTTTAAATGGCTGTCGCCTTGTTTCTGCCTGGGTGAGTTGTGAGTTGTACTACTTTAAGTTATTACCCTATGATAACAATGCTACGGCTAACGGTAACAACGAGTTAAACCCTGTTATTTCTATGCGCTTGGATCTACTTATAAGTAATGTATTTAGCTTCTGTAAACCGAAATTCATCCTGGAGTTTTACATACATACATATACATACATACATACATACATACATATATATATATATATATATATATATATATATATATATATATATATATATATATATATGAGGTATGAAAAACTGGACAGCACCAGGTCCTGACATGATCCATGCCTACTGGCTAAAGAAACTCACTGCCCTCCATGAGCGACTGGCAACTCAAATGAACCAGCTGCTACAAAGTGGGACTCACCCTGAATGGTTAACTGAAGGGCGCACAATCCTGATCCAGAAGGATCCCTCAAAGGGTTCGGTCCCATCCAACTATCGGCCAATAACCTGTCTCTCTACAACATGGAAGCTCATGTCAGGCATCATAGCAGCTAAGATAAGTGGGCACATGAATAAATACATGAGTACAGCACAGAAGGGCATCGGCATAAATACCAGAGGAGCCAAACACCAACTCCTCGTAGACCAAACAGTCGCCCGAGACTGCAAAACCCGACACACCAACCTGTGCACGGCTTGGATTGATTACAAGAAAGCCTATGACTCAATGCCACACACTTGGATCATTGAATGCTTAGAGATGTACAACATCAACAGGACTCTAAGAGCCTTCATTGCAGCCTCGATGGGGATGTGGAAAACCACCCTTGAAGCCAACTACAAGCCAATTGCACAAGTGTCCATCAAATGTGGCATATACCAAGCCGTAAGGATGGAGGCAGAGGACTAGCGAGTGTGAGAGCCACTGTCCAGGATGAAACATCCAAGATCCATAAATACATCAAGGTCAAAGCCTCAACCGACGATGTGCTCAGCGAATGTCTCAAACAATGGGGACCAGAGGATGAGGTGCTGGAGGAACCATCATGGGAGGATAAGCCCCTACATGGGATGTACCACCGACAAATAACTGAAGTGGCTGATATCAGGAAATCCTACCAATGGCTGGAAAAAGCTGGACTCAAGGACAGCACAGAGGCACTCATCCTGGCTGCACAGGAACAGGCCCTAAACACCAGAGCAATAGAGGCTCAGATCTACCACACCAGATAAGATCCAAGGTGTAGATTGTGCAAGGAGGCCCCTGAGACAGTCCAACACATAACAGCAGGGTGCAAGATGCTGGCAGGGAAAGCGTACATGGAACGTCATAACCAAGTGGCGGGCATAGTGTACAGAAACATCTGTGCAGGATATGGACTGGAAGCCCCAAGATCAAAGTGGGGCACACCCCCAAAGGTGGTGGAGAATGACCGAGCTAAGATCCTGTGGGACTTCCAGATCCAGACAGACAAAATGGTAATGGCGAACCAACCGGACATCGTGGTGGTGGATAAACAACAGAGGAAAGCCGTTGTGGTGGATGTAGCAATACCAAGCGATTGCAACATCAGGAAAAAGGAACACGAGAAACTGGAGAAATACCAGGGCCTCAGAGAGGAACTGGAGAAGGCCTGGAAGGTGAAGACCACAGTGGTGCCTGTGGTCATCGGCGCCCTCGGGGCAGTCACCCCCAAACTGGAGCAGTGGCTAAAACAGATCCCAGGAACAACATCAGACATCTCAGTCCAGAAATGCGCAGTTCTCGGCACAGCCAAGATACTACGCAGAACCCTCAAGCTCCCAGGCCTCTGGTAGAGGACCCGAGCTCAGAGGTTGAGAAAGACCACCCGTGGGTGAGAAGGGAATTTTTATATATATATATATATATATATATATATATATATATATATATATATATATATATATATATATATATATGTGTGTGTGTGTGTGTGTGTGTGTGTGTGTGTGTTGACGTTGAGTCATACTGTTTCTCCAATGCAGGTCAACCATTTGAGAGATCTACAGAAATCCCATTAAAGACAATGCTTGTCTGTCTAAGTAATTGTCCAATAAAATATCTGAAAATATGATTTAATAAATGATACCATATTTACCTGTTAGAAAGTGGTCGTTGCAAACTCTTGCATTGTCCGTTCAGCTCTTCCTGTTTTTCGCCATAGAATATTGATCCACTTCTGTGGTCTTTTTTCTGTAAGAATTTAAAATTAACTCCCTTGTGACACACTACTTTCGGGACACATGGAAACAGTTTATCTTTCTCTCGATTAGAGCGGTTGCAACAACCATACATGGCACAGAAATTAGGCATTTTTATGCTGAATCAACAGAAGGAAATGGGTTTGTGTATAACTGCATTTACTTCCTGCCCCCCATCTGCATTTCGTGACATCGACACTACGTCATCTGAAACCCAGCAATAGCTTAAAATTCATGGGAGGAGTTCGTTAAAACTTGAGGTGTGTAAACATGAAAAATAGCCAAAAATTGCCCTTTGACCCATAAGCTGCCTCTCTGAACATTTTAGGACATACCTCCAAGAGACTTTTTTTTCTGGAGTTAGGGAGATCTACCTGCGTATCAAGTTTCCGATCTCTATGATGTACAATTCGGGCTATCTCAGTTTAAGGGGTACTGTTGAGTTGTTTGGCCACGCCCATTTTAGATTCCATTGAAATTTGAAGATTTCTCACAGGGGACAATTTTCAGTGAAGTTTGAGTTTTTGACTATGTTAAGGCTCCCAAAAAGCTGTGTAAAATGGCAGAATAATAATAACAATAGGTCTTCACAGCGCTTTCGGTACTCGGGCCTAATTCGTGGAAAATTCAATGGTCATGGGGACACAACCTGAATTTGGCTAAAACTAAAGAAAAATGGTTTGGATTTGGGGAGATTGAAGGTCTTGCACTAAATGTAGCGAAACAAACCGAGTGAAATGATCCAAAATGCCAACATGCAGTGACTGGCTGCTGCCAGGAAGATACAGGAAGATGCAATTTTATATTTTGTAGATTTGTTTTAAAGAAGTATGTTTTTAACACATGTAGTACCACCATATCTAACTGTAGGTGAAGAGCTTTATTTTTGATGTGCTCTCACCATTGTGGATAGCTTCTGTCTGCAACTGGTGGAGAGATAAATAAGAAAGGAGCGTCTTTGTAGACCTAAAAAAAAATAATATAAGTATCTCTCTTGTTCTTTTGGTGGTGGGTGGAGGTTTGCATTTTACAACTAAGCTCCTTGCTCTTAAAGGGTTGTAAACATCCTTGCTTGGTTGTGTATTTTGAATCGTTCTCTTCCCATTACCTTACCCATTTTCCCTTATTAAGACCCAGACCAAAAACTGTGGCTTTGCTCATAAAGCATTGACAGAAGTAGCTCACTCTAGTGACGTCTTTTCTGCCTCCGATGAAAGGTTTCTCTACAAATCAAACACAATTAACCCATAAAAATAGGAACATTTTGTTTTGATGTCCAGAGTAGAGTAGGTCACATATACAAAGCCAGCAACAAGCGGTCACAGAGACTGTGCCCCATCCATCCAGGGCATAAAGCAATCAAATCTACGACAACACCAGAAGGTGATCGGAGCAGGAAATGTGACTCACCTTTACCATACAGCTCGACAAACACATGCACCAATTTTACAGGAAACTGACCAGAGTCTATATTAAGTTTCCATATGTTACAGAGACATAAATGGTAGATGATGAAAAAAACAAGAGAAGATCTGGAAAGGTAAAAGGAGAGCCATACAAAACTGAGTCTAAGCACACAAGTGAACAAATGAGAGATTTGTTGTTCATTGTTCAATAAATTAACCTCTGGAAAGCAATGAAATTAAGGTACAGTTGAAACCAGAAGTCTATACACACTGAATAAAAACATACTTTTTTCTCTTTTTTTCTCACTGTCTGAAGTTAAATCAGACCAAACTTCTCTTGCTGTAGGTTCAGTTAGAATTACCAAAATTGGGAACGGTTTTTGGGAATAATTTCAGGATGCTTGAAAGCGTCGCGTTCATCTGTTCAAATAAGTACAGACATCATGGGAATGTCCAACCATCATCACTGAGGAAGGAGACGGGTTCTGTGTCCCCAGAGATGAACATGTTGTGGTCTGAAATGTTCAAATCAACTCGAGAACAAAAGTCAAAGACCTGGTGAAGATGCTGAATATTGAATGTTTGATTAGACTTTTATGTTCGGAATATATTGTTACCAAGTGGAGCATGGGTAAAAGTACTTAAATTTGGCAGATTGACATGAAGTTGAAGCTGAAGATTGCATTTGGTGTTTGCTAAATTGCCAAATGGGGGCAGGTGATGTGGGAGTGTTGTTTACTGTAGGCTTCTTATTTTCACGTGCCATTGAAAGTCAAAGTTTAACAGGGGTATGAGGTTGGAACAAAATATCTGTTGCCTTCAGGAAAAAGACCTACTGCAGACTCTGGAACATTACAGGTTAAGTTTAGTGGGACATAATCATATTACAAAATAGAAGATGAAATGCTGATGATGCTTAGGATGTTATTTAGTTGCACACGAGGTTTGCCATATTGTATGATTTGGTCCCATAAGAGTCTTGATATTCCTTTCAGTACAATCCAAGACATTTAATATTTTCGATTTCTGTTTTAGATGGTGGAAATTTATAGATTAACTCTGCTTAACTCCCCTCCTGTGAATTGCTCTCTGATTCTCAAAACTCAAATAGCTTTGACTGATGACTTCTACAAAAAAGGTACAGACTGCACATGTGTCCCCCATGCAACCCATTAAAAAAGACTCTTCTATTTAATGTGATTCTGGCTCAAAAGAATTCAATTTAAAGGTTGTGACTTAAAATTGTAATGTTTAGAGGAATCAGCATTGTTAATTACACAATGTGTATACAGGTAACGGTTAGTTGATGTGAAATCTTTTAGAACTGAGGGGAATAATTGCCGTGAGACGCTGAGCAGCGAGGGTGACGAAGCGGTGAATATGAGTCATTGTGTTTTCCCCCTCAGTCATTATTCTGTCACAGAAATTTTACTTGAAACCCGAGCAAATTCTCGATGTAATCCAGACTCTCCTTCACCTACAAGTTAATATGTTACTAATTACAGTCTGTGCCCTCTGTAGGGACAGCACAGGTCGCAGACAGGTTGGATACGCGACGCTGTGTCCAACAGCGACCACTCTAGTCCTCCTTTACACATTTATCCTGCGTCTATGAAAGGTGAAAGGAAATGACTCTCAGAAGGCTGAATTTGACAGCTTCATTTAGAATAAATGAAAGCTGCACTGAAAGTAGTTCTTTCAGATGCCTAATAACTGAACCATTCAGATGTACTGTGTAATTTCTTTGTTTTGATTTAATAGCTCCTTGGCAGGATCGATTATAGCAGTACAGAAATGAACAAAAATTCAACGGATCTAGATACTTTTGGAGTATAAAAGGCCCTTCCATGCACAGTGCCGTTTGTAAAGTTCCACAGTTAAAAATTCACAGCAATATTTTGGTTTATTTAGCCTGTCAGAGGGAGACAAAAAAATGGGTGTTATTTTCAATGTCATATTTTCACCATGTTATTTATATATTAATAAATGTCAAAGTTCCAAACTAAATATTTAATTCACAAGCTAAATATTTAGTTTACCTTCTAAATATTTAGTTCGTAAACTAAATATAAACTAAATATTAAAAATAAATATTTAGCTTTCAAATTAAATATTTAGTTAGGAAGCTAAATATTTCGGCTGAAAACTAAATATTTAGCTTCCTAACTAAACATTTTGTTTCTAAACTAAACATTTAATTTTTAAACTAAATATTTAGCTTGCTAACCAAATATTTAGGTTGCTAGCTAAATATTTAGCTCATACCTAAATATTTATGTCCAAGCTAAATATTTAGGTAATATGCAAATTTGCTGGCTGGTAAGCGGAAGTGAAATATCAAAATAAAAGCTGTGTTTCGCGGACCTCTATATATACTCAGCTGCTGGTGGGACTGAATCGCTTCAATCGTCGCTCAAATAATGTTTTCTTTTGATCGACATGAATAACATGGTGAAAGTAAGACTGAAAAATTAAAACCCTTCTCTTTCTCTATTACAAGCTAAATAAACCAAAATATTGCTGTAAATTCTTTACTATGTAACTTTACAAACGGCACTGTGCATGGAAGGGCCTTTTATACTCCAAAAGTATCTAGATCCATAGAATTTTTGTTCATTTCTGTACTGCTATAATCACAACTTCCAGCGTAATTTATTGGAATATTATGTTATAGACTGACAAAATGTAGTGAATACCTGTGGGGGAAGTATTTTATCTAACAACTTCTCACAACTATAGACTGAATTTTTTGCCCATTCGTCTACAAGGAAAGCTCCAGCTCAGTTAGATTGGGTGGGGAGTTTCGGCCATTTTCAAGACTTGCTAGATTCTCAACTGGATTTAGGTCTAGACTTTCACTGGCCCGTTTTCACACATAAATCACTTCAAGGTTCATTTTGAGTGTGAATCCAGGGCAGAGTCAGAGAGAACATTTAGTGTGTGTATTTTAGAAGAAAGCCGCAGTAACCTGAGACCCGATTCTCTCAGCTATACGCTCTTTCTGCACAGTAATTCCAACTAAGACAAATGTCCCAGTTTTCTTTAGCTGTCATATTTTTATTTATTTGTGTTCTGAGGTAATGCTTTGTATTAAGGGTCAGCAGTTCCAAATTTAGCCTCTTTTTATAGATTTTCTTACCGAAATATTTATTTATTTGTACTGTGCAGATGTTATCTTTGGTTTTTGGCCTCAGTTTGAATGAGAATTTGTGAATCAAAGTAGAGAAATGCTCAACTCCAATAAAACATTCAGTGGGTATATGTCTCAAGTCTCTTGAAGCTTGAGCAGGTCTTCTTCCAGAATTTCCCTGTATTTAGTGTTTCTTAGTCCTTCTGGATGCTGTTTGTCCGCTAATGTTGTCTAACTGTGGCGTGGTATCAGCACCTAAATTAAGACTATTGCGCACCCAGCGGTGGCGAAGTCCTTGACGCAGGAGGCTATATCCATTTCGAAGCTGGCTACTAATCTGATTAATGATAGGTTGGCACAGATAAATTTGCGTTGGTGTTGAAGAGGCTAGTGACCAGCATGCTTAGCCTGGTGACCCACTGGATTGCCTTCTCCTCTGCTGGCCATTAGCATGGATAGGCTAGCATTAGCATTGGATAGACTGGCAACTAGCATGCCTATGCTGGTCACCCATTACTCATACTTTCTTCTTTGAAGGAAACTTTATCAAAAAAAAACTGGTTGGCATACAATACCTGTAAGCGCCATGCATTAGATCAGTGTTCTTTTGACAGTTTACTGTAATCCAACGTGATGCCAAGCATAAATATACTGTATATTATGGAGCTAAAGTTGGCTTCCAATTGAGGCTTCTGATTTGGCAGCCTCTCCAATGCTAAAGCAAGTGAATAGCCCCCTTCTCATTTGCCAGCGCCGGCCCCTCAGTTATCTCTGGTGGTTGCTCAGTCACCTGTGCGAGACTACCATTAATCAGATTAGTAGCCGGCTTCGGAATGGATATAGCCTCTTGCGTCAAGGAAATAGCCACTGCTGGGTGCGTAATAGTCTTAATTTTGGTGCTGATACCGCACCATACCCTAGCACATGGGTTCCCGAACTTTTCCATGCTATGGCCCCCCAAACTGCATTAACTTCTGGCTGGGGACCCTCTTTGTAAACCACAGATAATGTACAAAGTATGTAAAGAAACTTTTAGAAGGTCTTTTTCTCACTTTTATTCACTATTTAATATTTTTTTCATTCCTTTTGCATAAATGCTGCCTCATACCTTCTGATTTTAGTCAACCAGGAGTTCTTAGGGTTTTTTTGCAGAAGTGTCCTCAGCAGCAGGGGTGGTGGATGGTTCCTTCTGTCTTTTTCTGGACAGAAACTTTTCCATTCTGTGCTTACTATACTAGCTTTAGGAGCAAAGCAGCTTGATAAATTGACTGGCTGCCAATCAGGAAGAAGAACATGGCAAATAACCTTTAAATCAATTATTTTAATTTATATTTTATAATAATGATTAAAAAACGGATTAGATTTAATGATAAAAAATTTATAATAAATATATGATTAAAAAAAATTCTTATTCAATTTTTTTTATTTTTGCACTTTTTTTATCTATCTTCTTGGCTCCTGCATAGTTCAGTTACATGCTACACCTTTTCCTTTTCTATGTTTTATTTATGTTTTCCACATCACAGTTACACGGTATTTTGTGTTGGTCTATCACATAAAATCCCAGTAAAATGCATTTAGGTTGGGGTTGTAACAGGACAAAATGTGTAAAAAAATGACAAGACAGTACATATCTTTATTGAGTTTTATAGGGGTTTTTATCCTTGTGAGAAATACTGCTATCAGTTTGTGCCTCCTGAAGTCTTCATGCGGTCAGCAAATAAGCAAATACTGAAAGTATTTATTCATCACTCTGAGGCCTGATAAAATCTTTACCTTTCCTGGTTTCTCTTCTATTCCATGACTGTGGTGTAATGCTAACAGTAAGACTCTGGGTTACATGGAGTGTTTGGATTTTTTTATTATTATTTTTTATTCAGATATAGGAAGCACATGTCAAGATCACTCAATGTGATACTGCAAATCCAAACATCCCATATTCCACTGCTGGAATTTTAGGAATTAAAGCACCCCTTTCGGTCTCTGTGCTCTCGCCTCTACAAGACGTAAGGAGGCTTGTGGCTTTAGTAGAGACCTGCGGATAAATGGACAAGCTTTCAGTCAAACCACTTTGAGTTCTTAAGTCTGGTTAGCCAGTACACTACAACAGCTGAAGAACTCACAACAAATCCGTTTGCAATTTTCCTTAAATTCAGAATGAATCACAAACTGAATGAAGAATGTAAAGTTAAAGGGGAAACATGTATGGATTAAAGAGAAAAAGACACTGGAGCATTTTGTCAGGAGCCTGATTGAAGAGACTTTTCTTGGAAGACCCTCAAAAAAGCTCTCATTCTATTTCCTCTGTGAACTTTTCTTTAACTCCCATTTGTTTTCTCAAAGAAGTGATCCGCCAAAATGCTTCATTACAGCAATAACACAATTAGGGGCGAAGGTAACGAGAATTACACTCGAAGGGTAGCTGGTGAGAGGGACTCCTGGTGTTAAAAGATTTGATTTGTCAAATACAGTTTCCGTTAGGTATAAAAAAAGAAAACTTAAAAAAGCCCCAAACGGTAATGAGAGACATAGAACGACTTGGGAAAGCAAAGGGAGAGCTAGATATTTCCAAGCAATTTCATCCATATGTTTTTTCATGCTTTGGAAGTTTTACTGCCACAGTCTCTAGTACAGTACTAATGCTAACCTAAACTACACATATCATCCTAATTTCTTCGGCTTTTGTTTCTTGTGTGTATGGGAGCAGGTGAGAAATGTTTCAACACTTAACAGACCGGTTTGTTGGTCTCCCTTTTGCCGATACACTCCTGACCTCTGGAGGTATTGGGGACTCTTTTCTCTTAATGTCATTGTCTCCATTTCATGAACATACTCCATCAATATTGTTGGATTTCAGCATTGCGAGATGGCAAATAATGAAATAAAACTAGCAAGGGATGAAGTGGTGGAGGCAGAAGAGTCAAAGTAGCTATGTTTTCATCCAACTGTCATGCAAATTTTGAGCAAACTTTAAAAATGTCACAAAGAAGGAAAAAAAAGAAAATGTGAATTAGGCATCTTTCCAGTAGATGGAAAGACTCCAAACCATCTACTGGTTTGGAGCGAATCAACTAGGCTACGTAAATTGTAATTTTGTTTGATACTGACGTTGCATTTGGTTGTAGTAAACAAGATGCAGAGGTTGCAAACTACCATAGACCACACATCCCTGAAAAATTGAGAGTCTCCCCATCCGAGCTGGAGGTTGGAAAATTTTCAGAGTTTCATGTTAAGGCACAGACCCACCAGTGGATGGGTAAATTTGCTACATCAGACTTATTCAGTAAATATGTTTCTATTTCCCCTTCAGTGCATTAACTGTTTTTCGGCAAAGTCAAAAACCACCTCAAGCTAGTGTAAAAACATATTTGCGAAATTGAGAAAGTTATTTTGAATTTTGCCATTTCCATCAACCTTTTCTTATGCAATGCTTCAAAATGTGCACAAAATATGAACTATGCTGAATTTACAAGAAACTTTTTAGAAACAAATAGAAATTTCTGTCCATCTAACTTGATTCTTGTTTGCCTCCTAATCTTCTGAATTTTACCTTCTATACTTGCATTGTCCATATGAGTTTCCCTCAGCAACCATTAAAGCATGTCAGTGGTAATAATTGCTGATAGAGAGCTATGTTTAGGCTGGTAAACAGTCAATTAAAGAAAGCGTAATCATCCTTTTTTTTTTCCACTGTAAAACTGAATTTTATTGCAGAGGACAACAATAATCAACTTTTATTTATCCAAGGTCTGACAGCTCTTTCTTTTGGAGACCAGCCCAAACGCATCATCATACTTTTCCACTGTTTACCACAAGGTTTGCCTGTTTACATTACAAACCCAGTGACTAAATATTTCTCTGGACTCCATCCTAATAAAAAGTCTGCTGACACAGCTGTCATCTGCAAATAGAACATCAGTCGACATACTTCAATAATGCAACAGGGAGAATCGTGACAAATAAATGCAAATACACACCTAGTGATATATTTTTTTTAAATAATGGGTGTTGTCAAACTCCTGGAGGGTTATCAGAATAAAAAGAACAGAGAAGGAGGAGCAGCTAGTGGGAAATATGACGAGCAGAAAGTAAAGGTGTGCTCCCGGATCAGTTGCCATGCTCAAAGTTCAAACACCAGAATTGGGCTAACTGGCTGTGGTTTGAGGCAAAGAAGAAAATAAACATGTATTTAAATACTCAACCCCCGAGGCTGAGGTACAAGAAGTAACTACATGACTGATATATTCCGAATGCTTCCTCTACAATCCTGCTTTCAAATTGCATATCAGTTTAAAGCGACTTGATAGGTGCTCATCTGTGCAGGTAAAGATGCATCGATCTGAATGTTGGGGTCAATTTCTCAGGTGTCAGTAAAGGTTTGACTAATTTTGATCAATTTCTCGTTAAGAACCATAACATAAAAAGAAATAAGAACAGCCTTTCATTATTTCATTTCAGCCTGTCATTAGACCTATCACTTACTTACTATCACTTACGTACTTACTGTAAATATATGCCTTATTCATGGAAAATTATAATTATTTTCTTGCAAATTTAAGACTTTTCGACATCAGAGAATATTCAAGTCTTTTCCTTTAAATATGAGAAATTAATCTAGAAATTTCTTAATATTTTTTGGGAGAAATTTACTCCTCCATGGCCACATTTTTAAAAATCTACAATGGCCCTCATACTCCATCGCAGTAATCACTAATTTAAGATGCTTAAAATTGTGATGGCAGGAAACCGTGAACAATGGCTCTAATACTCCATTAGACCAGCTTATATACCTTTTTCTCTTTTTCTTTTCTTTTTTTAAAATATTTTTTAGGAGTAAGGGCACATTAAAACAGCAAACAGTACTGGTTACACAGCATTAATCACAACACCTCTGTGGCACAGCTAAAGAAGAAAGAATATTAGCACAAAAGAACTACTGTATCCTGATGAATAAGGCCTACAGTCAACCTCCTGTAACATTTGTGTATATTTCTTTTTTTCATATATATAACATAACCAGGTGTGATCAAATATGAATATAAAAAGAGATAATAATAATAATAATAATAATAATAATAATAATAATAATAATAATAATAATAACTCAGTTTTAAAAAACTTCTATTTCCAGAGGCTGAAAGCTCAGTGACAAAACAAATCTGCTTTTCTGTAATCCATCTTCCTCTTATCTGCTGAGAAGTCTTGCTCTCTCTCAGATGGAATGGATCACAGATATGTCTTGGCATGTCTTAGAAAATACGGTTTCCCAAAATCTGGTATTATTGGGCATAAGTCTGAACACTAGATGTTGGGAAAATGTTTCCTATATGATCCTTGGCATGTGTGGAAAATGCATCAATGCATCACCCTAAACTTCTATTAAATGAATTATTCTAAGATATTGACCATTTTTTTCAAGATAAATCCACATTGGTTCAAACACATGTAAATGCATCTTCGGCTTGCATCTACATCCCTAGATGCAGCTAGATCCAGAGTAATCACGTTGATAAATGTGTTCTTGGGTGTGTGTGTGTGTGTGTGTGTGTGTGTGTGTGTGTGTGTGTGTGTGTGTGTGTGTGTGTGTGTGTGTGTGTGTGTGTTTCCAGATGCAGCTGAGTAACCAGGAAATGGGATTTCAACTGGAGTCTCACATCAGCAGTCCACGGGTTAAACGGTGTCACATTCAAAGGAAAGGGTTAAATGGAGCCATATGGACACACACGCATAAACACATACAAACAGATGTATGTACGAACACGTTGTACACAAACAAGTACATAATGAGCTTCAAAAGATTAATTTTACAGTCACTGCTAAAGGTTGTGGCAGCAACACTAGTGGTGTTTTGTGGCTTTTGTTTTTTTTTTTTAATTTAATTTAATTTTTTTGTTGTTTGTTTGTTTTTCTCTATGCTTCTAGGATTCATTGAAACATTTCACAGAGAGGTTTTTAACAGGAAAACAGAACATTGTAAAGTATTCATCCTCCTGGAATTTGTTCACATTGTTCCACGTTACAGCCACAAAGTTGAGTGTATTTATTTGGACTTTATGTGATAGAACAACACAAAGCGGTGCACAACTGTGAAGTGAATGAAAAATTACATGTTATGAACTCAGCCAGAAAGGGCTTACAGGGGCAGTAGCCCAGGGCCCAAATTTTTTGACGGCCCCAGATATTTTGATTTTTTAATTTTTTTTTTTTTTTTTTTTTTTTTTTTTTTTTTTTTTTTTTTTATGACTTCATGTCTTGCAGACATTGTACTTCATTTAAGAGTCGTAGACGGATATCTGGTGAGTTGTAATAGTATTTTGGGATTTTTATGAATATAAACAATACTCAAGAATTTGAAAATTATCAAGTGACGGCAATTTTTTTCTTTTTGGAAACAACATGGAGCTGCTGGCCAAGGGACATATTAAACCGACCACCATCAGTTGGTATCATCAGTTCATACCAAATTATGTGTTAGAACTACCCATTAATGTACTGTGAGTTACATTAGCAAAACAATTAGTGGATAGGGAACCAAAACGGTTTCCAGCACAGGAGCCCACATCCTTGCAAATCCGGCCCTGGTTATGAATTTTTATTAAGTGCCTTGTATTCAGCTGAAAGTATCTTGGGGTATGTATCTGCCAGTTCTACATATCTGGTCTTCTTTGCAACATTGTTTAAGATCAGTCAGATTAAATTCAGAAAGTCTTGACAAAAGTTCTCAACTGGATTTAGCACTGGACTTTGACTAGACCAGTTTATCACATGAATATGATTTTATTTAAAATATTCAGTTGCAGCTCTGGCTGTATGTTGAAATTTGTTGTACTAATGGAAGGTTTTTAGTTTCATTTCCTATTAACCCTCTCACCCCTGCTTAAAGAAATGTCATTTGCAACAAATTTATCCCAGATGCAGATGGAGACTCAATTAGGACAAAACTATGACCCACAAATTAAAATCTTCTCACAAAAATGTCAGATACAAGCATTTCCTTTAAATTCATGACAAATAGGACTATGAAACTGACCACTGAGTTAAACACGAAAGCAGACCTTAGTGCACCCAAATTTAACCTTTTAATTGCATTAACAAAACTGAGTGACCTAAATTATGTTTTAATTGCTAATAGATAAAATCCTTTTCAGTTTTCTTCAATCGAGCCCAAAATAAATTTGTAAAGTAGCTGCCTTTCTTTTAAAAAAGAAAACGTGCAAAACCCTTTTGAAGTTTTGGATCAATAAAGATTTATACATTTCTTTCCTACAAAAAAAAATCTGACTTTTATTTGTTTAAATAAAGTATTTCATGCAAAGTTTGCAAAGCGTAATATTTAGGTCACAAGCCAGAGCTTTTCCCCATGACTGCATAAGTATACACTTATATGTTCAAAGGAGCTTTTACTTTTCACGTATATGGACAGGATTCCAATATCAGAACCTGACTCTGTCCCTCATTTTGTGTCTGTTTAGTCACTGCTGCACAGGCCAGCATTAAAGTCTGTGAGAGTTTGTTTTGTGTGTGAAAGTGTGAGAGTAAGAGCATATGTGTACCCCAAGGACATGCACCACAGACCGGCAGCTGAAAATCGTCTTCTGGTGCATATTAGTGGTTTTTGTCAGAGCCATGTGTTTGGCCATGCTGCCATGGCGACAGAATCCTGCAGGGACGCTTGAGGCCTTCTGTGTTTGTGTTAGTGCTGTTTATGATGGCACGGATCGGAGCTACGGAGGGAACCGGGCGGGAAGAATTGAAGAAGGAATGTTCAGAGATAGAAGGACGGTGTTATTAATCTGTAACCTCTGACAGTTTTTGTTTAAGGTAACTTTTCACATTCTGTCATGTTGAAACCGCAAACTATTCTGTTGGGATTTTCTATGACTGACTGACACAAACTTGTGCGTATTTATGAATTAGGAGAAAAAGAACACAAGGTTTGGATTTTTTTTTTTTTTTTTTCATTTCTGCATTTGTTTTTCAGCCCACCTTACTCTGATGCCCCTAAATAAAATCCAGTGCAAATAATTAATTTCATACGGCATCTTCATTTTAAACAGTGCCAACAGAGAGAAAGTTACATGTATTCATCTGTTTGATGACACGACGTGGATTCTCTGTTCAGCTTGTTGAGTAATAATTAAACAACATAAAGATTTAATGCAATTTAATATGTCATGATTATTAGTTTAAAAAAATTGATGGTTAAAAATAGATTGAGGGGATTTTTTTTTTAATCCCGTCAGTCAAAATGATGGACAACGAAAAAGTCGAGAACAACCCCTAGTTTGAGAGCATTAATCAGAGGAGCAATCAAGAGGCATATAGTACAGTGCCTATCAAAAGTATTCATCTCCTTCTCTGAAGCCATAGTTCTCTTGCAAATGAAAGCAAATTGTCCTCCAGGATTTCTCTATATTTTACTGCATTCATTTTACCTTCTACCTTTACAAGCCTTCCCTTCCAGCTGCTGAGAAGCATCCCCACAGCACGATGCTGCCGCCACCATGTTTCACAGTGGGGATGGTGTGTTTGTGTCCGTCACTTTAAAGGGGGTGAATATTTATGCAATCACTTATTTTATATTACATATTTTTATTTATTTGTCATTTTGTAGAAATCAGTTTTCACTTTGACAATTGTTTTTTGGGGTTTTTTTTGGTTTGTTTTTTATCCAAAAAGCCAAATTTTGTTAAAAGGATAAACATCCAAGGAGATGAGTACTGTTTTTAGGCACTGTATATGCAGACGTGCATATATATAAAAAAGAAACATTTCCCCACCCCCCAGAAACCACAGACGCTCCCACAATAGAATTCACACAGTAGTTCAACAGTCGCTGTTACGCACCTGAAATGTGTCATGATGCAACACTGGAATAGACTGGATTCATTTTTGGCCACACCCCCTTTTGATACACAGCTTGTGGTTTCATGTTTTGTTAGCAGTGCAAACTATTACTGTAACAATAATAAACTCATTTTCCAAAGAAGCACCTGATGATTCGTGAGATAAAACTGTATCTCCTGTTTGAACAGGCTGTTGTTTCCTATATGCTGCGTGTGAAACCCACGTTCTGTCACTGTTCATTACTCCTGAGCAGGTGAAATAGTTTATGACGAGAAATTCTGACTCAGATGAAGCTGGGAGGGGAAAAGTGTTAGCTGACGAGAACATAGGTCTCACAGGAGGGGAAAAACAGAAAAATATTTTGCATTTGTGCAAAAATTTCATATGAATATTACACAGTTTACACTAAATTATGGACATGCTGAACACTACACACACAAATATTGCTGGGTCCTGGTTACATCTAGCCAGAACTCTAACCACACTGTTTATCCACCTACGCTCCACTGTAACTCGTTACCATGACAATTGCAGGAGCCATAAATCCCTGTATTGACTGAAACAATCATTAATCTTTTCAAGTCTCTCCCAGTGGCCCTTTAATAATACGTTAGTATTCCAAACTCCTTGCACCAGAGCGTTGGTGGACTATCACTCGCTATATAAAAATATGAGGCCTTTCTAACGTATCTTGGAAACATAAGACTTGTGATCAAAGGGTTGCCGGTTTGAGTCTAACAGACATGAGGACTGGCTTGAGCTGCTAAATAGTGTTCATTCTTTCAGGGTCCAGCTGGGACAGTGGAAGGTACACAGTGAGCCTGAAGTAATGGGTACTCAATGACTTTGACCACATGCGATGAAATAAAGTATACCCCTAATACTAAATAATCTATGGATGGGGACTTTTTTTCACACGGTTTCTAATGTTTGGTTTTATAAACCACAAACTGTAATATTTGCCTCATTTAAAGTTCTAGTAATTGTTCAAAACTTTGGAACATTTAATCCCCACAATCAGTGGAGGTCAACCAGAGACATTATAGTCAGTCATAATACTATTAATCAAACATTATTGCCATCAGCATGTTTTAAAATGTGCTTTTTTTAGTCAACATGGTTCTTAACAGAGATTGACTGATTAGGCCTTTCCTGGCCATTATGGACCTTTATAGTTTTCTTCGTAGTCAGACCTGCTGATTTTAATTTTTGCCGATTCCAGTCTAACAACTCCCAATACCTGTTTTTTTTTTTTTTTTTTTTTTTTTTCGTAATCCCTGTTTGTTGACAGCTGTCGCACCACAAATAAGCCATGTAGTTTTGTTTTTATAGCCAGATTTAAAAAATAAAAAACACAACAATGTATTGTCTTGTACTACAGAAAATCCAGTGAATCTTTCTTATCCCTAAAAATTAGAGCCAGGACTTTAACACGTTAATTTCGAATAATTAATTATATGGATTTTAACACATTAAAGATTTTAAGGTAATTAATTGATTTTTTTTTTTATTGATTTTTTTTTTTAACATACAAAAGTCCCAAGCCAAAAACTTTGGATTCACATGATTTCAGTTCACCCGTAAAATTGACACATAAGTGACATCTGGAAACTTGGCCCACTGGGAGTTAACTTTTGCTTCAAAAAAATTATCTGATGGGACGCTGGAAAAGACTTTTGTTGGGTACAAGCTGTTGCTGAAAGGAGTTGGCCTGTCACCGGAGCTATTCAAGCCTAAAATACCATCAAAAAAAAAAAAAAAAAAAAAAAAAAATGTTGTAGCAGCACAGATGTCCCAGCGCTGATGTTACCATCCAGAGCCCACGATTCTAAAGAAGTAGGTTTTTTTTTTTTTTCAAATAAGTTACATAAATGACCAAGGGTTCTTGTGAGACTTGAAAGCTGAATGGGTATAACAGCACTTTGCACTAATCTGATGGCTGAATAACCTAAATAACAGTTTTAAAACAATTAATTATCTTTATTGTTGAGCTTATATGTCTAGTTTATCAATAAGTTTACATCAAAAGGGTTTTTGAACTGAAAATGTTTATTTTGTCGATACATGGTTTTTGATTAAATTTGCAATTATTTAATTACAGACTCTGCAATTAATGTGATTAAAATAATATAACAATTTTAAATTTGAATCCCACCACGACTAAAAAAACATGTTTTTCACCGTTTACCATGATGTTCACAGAGAAAAGGAGATTGTATTGGTTCCTGCAGTTTCCTGTTTGTTTGTGTCCTTAGGAACATAGGAGAAATGTGCAGAAAGTTTTTGAAACACCAGTCATTGAATTTTATAAAACTCAAAGCAAAGCACTATGCTTTTGAAGCAAGAGATAAACTGTTTCTGTATGTTTTATCTGCACAACAATCTGAAACCATATTGCCAAATCTAAGAAAGTTAACACTGAAATTTTTAAAAACGCGGAGTAGACACCCCAATGTAAACCCTAGCACTTTAGCTAACTGCTCCAGGGGAAAACATCATGAGGAGGAGCAAAATGAGTTTATTATAGACTATGTTGAGTCAGAGTTGGTGCAACACCATCTTTAATCACCACCAGATTCTGATACAAGTCATGGTTTGGTGGAAAAAATAAGTAATGAACACATTTAGGTTTTTCTCTGTAGACTTCTAGTGGAGCTACTAACATTAAAGCTGTAGTATAGGTAACTTTTATAAAAATATATTTTTTACATATTTTTTTAAGACTGTTACTATGTCCTGACAGTAGAATAAGTGACAGATAATACTAATAATAATAGTACTACTGCCATTTGCGGAAATATACCTGTACTGGTCAGAAACAACCAATCAGAACCAGGAGGAATATCTTAGCAATGTCAATCACGCTGGTGTACATGCTGTTCACGCCCTTCCCCCGCACAATGCATACTGTCATTCAAGATCAAGATTGCTGGTGTGCTGTAGCGGTGCTAATGGCGGAGAAACAACCTAACGTTACAGGAAAACTGCCAATTTCTCATTTTCATGGCAGGCTTCGCTGTGGGGGAGGAGCTGTAGAGGGAGGGGTGTAGCACAGCAGAGAGAAAGGGGGAGGAACCTGTAAGGTGTGCTTGTTCATATTTTCAGGTTACATCCAGTTTTCTCAGAACTCCCTACTGCAGCTTTAAACTCACACTAGAGGCCAGTAACAACCTATGTAATACATACACAAAAATGGAAACAAATGAGTTCATTAATTAACATATATGTAATAAAGTGGAATGACACAGGGAGTTAGCATTGAACACCTGAAGAAAGGTAGGTGTAAAACACATAAAAAGCCAAGAAAACTGCAAGGTGTTCTTATGTTCTTGTTATTTAGGAAGCAACCCTGCCCCTTCTCAGTGCAAACTGGTTTCATCCAAATTTATGACTTTGTAATTAGCAAGCAATCACACAAGAAGCATGTCATGGGGGCAATGGTGGCGACGGTGGTAGGAGTTTTTCCTATAATCTGTGGGTTGCTGGTTTGAGCCCTGCTCCGTCTATCTCTGTTGTTGTGTCCTTTGTTTGTTGTTGTGGCACTTCACCCACCTTGCTGTCAGAGGGCCTGGTGGCACAGGTGCCACCAGGCCCTCTGACAGCCTCACCTCTGTCAGATTACCCCAGGGCAGCTGTGGCTACTATCCAGTAGCTTGCCACCATCAGCATGTGCGGGTGAATGACTGAATGTAGACTAAAGCACTTTCAAGTCCTCTGGACTTGATAAAATGCCATATAAGTATAGTCCATTTACCAATTTTTACCATCATGGGTTCTCTCAAGAACTTTGCAACACATTTCTAAATGAAGCAGTTAGCACCATTGGAGCAATGATCTGGAAATGCAAAGAAGATCATTTCACTATAAAACAGTCATGACCAGGTGCTCCTGATGTCTGGCCAAGGAGTTACCATAATAATAATAAGTTCTGTCTAAGAGCCAATGAACATTTAACAAGAGCCTTAGAAGGACCTGGAGTTAACAAGTAATTTTTTCCAGGAAAACTGTTGGAAGTGACATCAACCACCATGAACTTTATGCACATTTAAGGCACAAAACTCCACTGCTGAAGAAACAACATTCTTCATACTGTAAGAGTCTGAAGATGAAACTGAAAATAAGGATGCTAGAATAGCTCAGTTAAAAATCTATTGACAGAAATATGAGAGTGCACTAAAAATGCCCCCCCCACAACCCTCAAAATTTGAAGGCTGTTTGTGTGGAAGAATGGCTTACAATGAATCTCAGCAATGCATGCGACTCATTTCTACACACAACAGAAGTCTTCAAGTGTTCACTACCAAAAAATGCTTTTCAGCTAAGTTTTTCAATAAATTCTGTACATTCATTCAACATCTATTCTCTATATATTATTACTCATACTTTAATTTTGTTTTGATTTATTTGTGGATTCTTTGGGTGTTGCTGACATGTGTTGGACATTTCATGTCAATAGACTCAATAGACATGTATTTACTGAGAACAATACTAACATGTTTGATACTTTCATTCTCCTACTGGATATTGGAAACTCAATCCTTTTGAATAATCTGCTGAGAAGGAATCTAACTGTGTCACGGCCTCAAGCTGGGAACTCAAAACAAAATTCTCATAGCATATTGAAGATACCCAGAGCCACATTCTCCATTCTTTCTAGCTGTCTGTTCCACCAGAGAGGCCTGTTTGTTTTATTAGACATCAGGCAAAAGGCTAAGTTAAACATATAACATTGGGAAAGCGCTGTGTGGTGGGTTATTAATGCAGTATTTTATGATGGAGAGTTATGATGTTGTGTTGCAGGGTAGCAGCACTGGGGGGTGAGATGGATTGTGCAATGATCACATTCCCATCTTACCATAATGGAGTTGGATTACATGAGAGGAGAGGTTTTAGTTTTAAAGGTCTTATTTAAATGTATTTGACACACACCCACCCACCCATCCACGTTTCAATTGAATCTCACTTAAAAAAAAAAGATAAATATCTCCCCCACAGAACATAAAATGCCACTCTGTTAAAAAAAAAAGCCATAATACACAAACAGAATGCCAAGTCACCATCCCACTCAAATATTGACACTTGTGTCTCTCATGAGAATATAAAGTCTACATAAGGAAAAAGCAGAGAAAATGTTTAATATCTCAGACAGTAGTAAAAACTGATTGTTGATTTAAGAACCAAGGCCTTATACACAGAATGTTGTTATTAAGATCACAAAACCAAGCATAAAAGCCTTATCTTTAACCGTGTGAGTTTTGCCTGTTGATTGAGGAGACTCAGTTTGTTTGTTGACATCCTTCTAAGTCTTAAGGTTAAAAATTTTTATTTACATCTGAAACCCTTTTCACACCAGATTCAGATTGCACCTCAATATTAAAAGTCAGAAAAAATATGGATGGCCTTTGTAGAGTCCTGGAAGAGTCTCCTGGAGTAGATAAATAATGTAGTTTCTTTTCCATTACACGTTTTCTAGCATCCACAGAACCTTTATGGCAGAAGAATATCTGCTTTCACGATGTGTGGTGGAGAAGCCTCACTGCTGCAGTGGAAGCTTCTCAAATTAAATATGGTCCATGCGCAGTTGCACTGACTAGTCATCAGAGAATTGGAGGCTCTCCTGGCCTCAAGCCAAGGCTACAACCCCATTACATCTACACCAGGTTAGCAGTGCTCCAAGTAATTTATTGTGATGCTATTTGGGGCAAGGCTGCTTTGCACATATCTTCCCATAACTGCTCTGGTTGAACCTTAGCGGATCTTTGCAAGCAGCTGAAACAAAAAATCCAAGAGCTACATGACAGTAAACATAGTGCCATGCTCAGATGCCTTACACACACAGAGATCCAGTGGACACCCAATATTTGTGGGGGGTACGGACCAGCGCTGCCTGCAAATAGCTAAAATCTGTGAATACTTAAGACCCCCCACTAAAAACTCATTTATCTGTCTATTTTAATAGTTCAAACACCAAATATACTTCAATATGCATTGATACTCACAGTGGAAACTGTCTTAGCACTACTGCAGAAGCTAACATCTACAATCTTCCTGGTCTCTGGTCTTTGGGGTACAGCCAATGAGGAAGGAAAATAAATCGCCAAGGAAAATGGTCAATCACCCAAGGAAAATTAATATATTTATATATTTTATTTTGTGAGGTAACTAGAAGCAAGGTCTAGGAGTGCACACCCTGCAGTCAGCCCTCACAATAATTTATTGGAAAGGGCACCTACACCTAAATGGCATTTGACAAGAGTAATAATTAAGTGCACATCAAGTTGCAATGTGGAGCCCTGATTGAATGTCCTGGCATTTGTTGGTTGTATTCTGTCTTTCCCTGCATGTATTTGACTCAGCCAGGATCCTCTGCTGTTCAAGATAAAATCAGCTTTTAATAATTCAAAATGATGGCTTGACTACTGAAATATGAAACAAAAAAAATATCTTACAAAGTTACAAAGGAACCCAAGGAGTCTAACAGCTACTTTAGTAGGTACACACAGCTTGAACCGGATTGGACCCCCTTTTTGCCTCCGCTCTTTGGGGCATAGATCTAACAAGGTGTCAAAGATATTCCTCACAAATGTGGGTCTATTTTGACATGACAGCATAATGCAGTTGGCGCATATTTGTTGGCTGCACATTCATCATGCAAATCTGCCATTACCCCACATTCCAAAGGTGCTCTATGGGACTGGACTTGTGCCTATGGAGGCCATTGGAATACAGTGAACCCACTGTTGTATTAAAGAAGCCAGTTTGAGAAAATTTGTGCTTTCCTGTCATGGTGGATTATCCTGCTTAAAGTAGCCATCAGAAGATGGGTACACAGTGTTCAGAAAGGGATGGACATGGTCAGCAGCACTCAAGGAGGCTGTGGTATTTAAACAACGCTTGGTTGGTACTATGAGGCCAAAACAGTGCCAAGAAAATGTCGCCACTAGCCTGAACCATTCAAGGCAGAATAGACCCATGCTTTTCTGTTGCTTATACCAAATTCTGAGCCTGCCATCGCAGTGTTACAGCTGAAAGAGTCATTGGATCAGGCAACAATTTTGCAATCTGTTATTGTCAAATTCTGGTAAACCTCAGAGAATTGTTGGCTCAGTTTCCATTTTGATTTCAATCGAACCATCTTACATAGTTCTATTTAAATCAAATTTTCTTCCTATCTCCAAGTATAGTTAAGTTACTTCTATCCTCCACATACCTAATTAAATACTTTTTCTTTAGTTTAAGTGGTAATTGATTTTCGCTCACAATGATTGAGTATTTTCTCTAGCTTAATCTGCTTGTTTGCTAATTAGTAACCCCATTTTGTACCTTCAAGATGCCGTTTCATCCTTTCCCTGTTTTATTTAACTTCAATGTGATTAAATTACAGACAAAAAGTCATAAAAAGGCTCAAGTCCCATATACATTCTTCTATTTGTATGTTGTTTTCTGAAAACTTTTCATGATACTTTAATGCCATTGACTGTGGTTCCTAGTGTTGGCCAATTGATCTTTATGAAATGTTTCAGATTATGATCCCTAAAACTAAAATCACTCAAAGTGACTTCAGCCAATGCTGTCCAGTCCTGGTAGAGGTTATTTATTGGACTCATTTAACCACATTTCTTTGCAAAATACTATAAATCAATCATAGGAAAAAATATTTTAAGTCATTGGTTCTAGAAGCAAGTATCAAATGTCCACCTGGTGGGTTTGAATTGATGCACCGTTGGTACAAATGACCGGAGGCAGTTCGTACAACCAATACTACAATGATGCAACATGACCATGGCCTTCTCTTGTGGTAATTTCTGTAATAATTTGCTTTGGTAACCATTTTTCTACAGCAAAAATACATATTTATGAAATTAAGCCTTAGCAATGACAATGTACATGAAAACTAAGCTATTTTACAGAGGTGTTCAGCTAAAACATACAAATAACTGCACAAGATAACAAAGTATACCAAACTTAAAGATGCACATTTTGACATATTGACATTTGAGGTTACTTCCACAGAATAAGAATCAAAAATATCCTTGTGACAAAAACCTGGAGGAAAGACACAAAGAAAGCAATTGGGTGTGGTAATATGTCTTTCCACCCTGACAATGTTTTCTTTACTGGCACTGAAGCATCAACGAATTTTAAGAGCCCTTTCTTTCTCTGCTCTGTTCTGCTGCTGCAGCTCCCCCTTTTTCTCCATTTGACGTCAAACTGTACAGCTGTGAAATGTGCTGCCGGGATATGGCAGCCTCACAAAACTTAATAACACATGTCAAGAGTCCCTGAGTCAAAACCAGTTGTGTAACATCAGGGGATCATATTATGTTCTATTTTTGAACTGCCTTGGCATTAGTCAGCCTGTTACACAATAAATGACCCACCTTATTCTTAATTCACTCAAGTTTTATCAATATAAACCAAGTCTTTAGACTCAGGACCTTCTCTTGTTCCTCTTATATCAACTTTTTAGACTGAAAGCCTTATGCATGGTAAATAAAGTTCTTTCTTTTGAAATGTACACAGCTAGATGGTTAGACTTTAAAATTTAGTTGTCAGTTTGGCTGAAGTTAAAGTACAATGTGTTAATGTGAGAACTTATACACAGAGTAACTGATTTGTGTATCCATGCAATGATTAAACAGATCAACAGCTTTCCAGCTCAAAACGTAAATTTGGGAAAATATGCAACATGGTCAGATACTGGTCACTCTGGTATGCAGCTGATTTAGGACCACTTTTGTAAATGGCCTTGGTCTGATTTGAAAAAAAAAAAAAAAAAAAAAAAAAAAAAAAAAAAAATCTACAAAACACTTTTTGTGCTGCTCAGAGGCCTGTTCTGCCTGCAGTGTGAATATGGCCTAATATATCTGCTATCCTTTCTCCACGTGTCCAAACCACCTCATCCCCACCTCACTCAATTTGTCTCTTAATCATTTCAACTGAAACTATCCCTCTGATGCATTAATTTCAAATCCTGTGCTTTTTGGTCACTTTAAATAAAAATCCTAACCTTTTAAATTCTTCCCCTTAAAGGTAGCACACACTGGTGGCATAACAGAACTCACACTGGTGCTGTTTAGTCAATGACACTTTTTGTGTCTGTTCTATTCAAGAGTGTTGACCGTATCCAATGTGTGTTGTAAGCATCAACTGCATGTAAATTGATGCACACAGTGCCGATGTGCAGATTTGAAATAAAAATATTTGCAGCCTTCTTCACTTCTCTTGTGCACTACTCATTGCTTTGGATGGTTGACCCCAGGTTCTGAAACTCATCCACCTTCACTTTCTCTACTAAGTGCAGCTCCCTGTCATTCACAAGGATCCATTTTGTTTCGTTTCTACTGACTATCATTCCTCTTCTTCCAGAGCAACTCTTTAACTTGCTGCCTACTCTTACTATAAATATAATCATCTGTAAACATCAGTCTACGAGAACTCCTACTTGACCTTATCACACACGCAGTTCTGCCTGTTCAAAACTTGGTTTTACTTTGATCTGGTAAACACTAAGCTGATCTAAAGAATGGATTGGTGTCATGAGAAGTTGGACATGTGAATTTTAAAGCAATTAATCACTTTTTTTTAAACATACAAAAAGTTCAGAGTTGGAACCTTCGTATTTGCATGTTGTGTTTCTGGTATGCCCATAAATCTGATGCATAAGCAACATCCACAAACAACAGTGATGGACGACAAAGTCACTTCTCTTGGCCCACTGGGGGTTACGTTTTGCTTTAAAGAAACAGTCTGATTGGACGTTAAAAAAGACTTATGTGCAAGTTGTGCAAGAAGGAGTTGGCCTATCACCAAAGCTATTCAAGACCTAAACCACCATGTCAATGCAAAACATGCAGCAACATAGACGTCCTCAATGCTAATGTCAGCATCCACAGTTCACATTTCTAAATAAGTATTTTTTCAAAGAAGTTACAGGAGTGATCAGGAGTTCCTGAAACATGTAAAAGCTGAAAAGGTATTATAGCACTTTGCACCAGTCTGATGGTTAAAAAGGGTTTTGACTTTCTAAGGCAAATTTTAGCTGACAATGGTCTTTTTAAGAAGTGTAACCTAAGATTGTAGAACAGCATTTAATTTTTTTTTTTTACTTGATTTTCTTTCCATGAGCAAACAGATCAGATTAATATTCCAACCAGCTGGTCATTGTCACAGCTGATTAAGCTGAAAATCATCCCATTACTGTCACAATATTTTTTTTTCTTTGCATCTATGTTCTAAAGACTGGAGATTTGTTTGATATATTCAGTATTTCATAACTAAATCACGCTCCTCATTGATTTATATAATGCCTAATATCAGTTAAATGAGTATGCTAAGGCATTGTTATTATCTCATAACAAGCAACCCTGTGTAATTTCTAAATAACACTGTAAATATTAGGATTCTTGAATTCTCATGTATTATTGTATTTTTTTATTATACATGAAACAACTGATCGACCAACATTATTATTGTGAATATGATTTCTGTGACTTTTGAACCTTCTGTATGCTGTGGTCAGGAAGTGAGTACTTCAAAGACTTTGAAGAGCTTCCTGAGATCCTCACTGGGTAAGATGTTTTTCCTTTTTATCCTAAGAATAGGGACGATAATCATTCTGAGTGAGCTTTGAGGAGGCTGCCAAGGCATATGAAAACTCAGACAGAGAAGTATCTCAGGTCAGAGGAAAGAGAAGAGGACTCCATGGTGGGATTTGCCCTAAAGATCCCCACAGATGCTGCTTTTCAGAAATAAAAAATTCCACAGAAGCAAAACATTGACTTTTAAAGAGCTCTTCTTTTGACTGAATTTGAAACAAAAGCATTACCTTTAAATCTTGGATAACTTGTTTTTAAATATGCATAATTACCAGGAGACTCAGTCTTTAATCAGTTATCACTGATATTGACTTCAACTCATGTAGAATTTGGTGTTTAAGTGGCTTTGCCTAACTGTTCTTCAAGAGCAAACAAAGCAAGAATGACACAGTTTGACACTAGAGTACAAATGTTCAAGTTCTTCCACACGAAACTTGCTCATCCATTACTATATGGACCTAGCTTTGTGTATTGGTGTGCAGTCATGTTGGAAAAGTAAGAGGTCTTCCCCAAACTGGTCCCACAGAACCATTTATAATGGTCCAAAATTTATTGGTGTGGTGTAGTGTTAGGATTTCCTTTTAGATTGTTTTCCCATTTGTTTTGATTTCCCATTAGCTTCTGCTAATGGTGTTAGCGCTAGCTAATACAACAGTAGATCATAAGCCAATCAGATTTGTTTGTTTCAACAGATATCTTGTGTAAACAGCACATAAAAACTTTGGGGCGGTTTTCCTCCATCCAGGCGTTTTGTGGGCTGCCCTCATCATCCCCCACAATCTTGACTTCTTGTGTTTTGTTTATAGGCTCAAGTCCATTATAATCTACCCGCATTATTGGCCCAGCATGCATTGAGCAGGTGAAAAAATGGCAACCTCAGTAGGTGAAAATATCACAAACATATACAATTTTTGAAGTAATTATAAGTTTTTACATATCACAAACAACTGTTGCGTTAATATGAAAATTACAATATATTTAGGTCAACATATTCAACTAGCCATGTATCCCTTTAAAAAACGTAAAATGTAAAAGTCATGGCGTCTTTCACAAATTAGCATACGGATTATGCTATTACCTGGCATCTGTTTTATTATCCCCTGTTGTCTTTATTGTGTATTTTTACAGTGTGTGAAATAACTGCTCTCATTCATATATTTTAATGCATGTAGCAACAAAGAATATATAGAAATTCTTTAATGAAAAATGGTCCATTTAGACGACGTAACTGTAGTTACTTTTACCCTTCTTATTAACATCAAGTCAGCCCAGACATAACTCCAACTAAGCATTAGCCAAATCACCCAAGCCCCCTCACAACATTATTGCAATCCACTTATGCCCGCATACCCTCAGTCAACCAAGCCTGCATTCACAACACTGTCCATTGGATTGCCAGATAGAGAGGCCTGATTTGTCATTCTAGAGAACAGATCTCTAGAGCTCTGGTGGCAGCGTGCATGACACCACTGCATCTGACTCTTTACATAGCACCTGGTGATGAAAGGCTTGCAGCTACACATCAAACTTCCAGCACAAGTCAGATTCCTGTCATCACAGAAATACTCAGATGACTCTGCAGTTGTCGGATGTATCAGAGATGGACAAGAAGCTGAGTACAGAGAGCTGATGGACCGCTTTGTGGCATGGTGTGGAAACAATCATCTTATCTTGAATGTGACCAAAACTAAGGAGATGATTGTAGATTTCAGGAGAAACAGGGTTGGCTCAAACCCTATTTTCATCATAGGAGAAGAAGTGGAGGTGGTTGAAGACTACAAATACCTCAGTGTTCATCTAGACAGCAGAATGGACTGGAGACTCAACAGCAAAGCGTCTACAAGAAGGGACAGAGCAGACTGTATTTCTTGAGGAAGCTAAGGTCCTTCAAGGTTTGCAGCAAGATGTTGCAGATCTTCTATAAGTATGTTGATGAGAGCGTCATCTCCTCTGCCGTCATCTGTTGGGGCAGCAGCATCAGAGCCAGGGACCTAAAAAGGCTCAACAACCTCATAAAGAAGCTGGTTCTGTTCTGGGGACGACTGTGGAACCTCTGGAGATGATGATGTAAAGAAGGATTTTGGATAAAATCAAGAAAATTATGGACAGCCCTGACCATCTTCTTCATGAGACTGTCATTGGAAAACAGAGTCTCTTCAGTCAGAGGCTTCTTCGGACTGGCTGTAAAACAAACCGCTACAGGAGATCTTTCCTGCCCACAGCCATCACAGTCTATAATAACTCCTTAATTAAATGAGTTACACAAACATCTTTAAAGTATTTTTGAATTGAACTGAATTCCATGAAAACCCATGGAATGTTCTGGATCCAATTTGAAGGCCTCACAAGAGGAGATCTGTAACTCTTGACTCTGCCGACCATTGGTGACGTCTGCTCACTATACGCCTCAGCACCTGCTGTCCTTGTGCTGTGATTTTGCATGACCTACCAGTTTGTGGCTGAATTGCTGCTTTTACCAAACGCTTCCACTTTGTTTTATTACCATTAAAAACTGACATGCACAGATGGCGTCCTATCATAGTACCACGCTGACATTCACTCAACTCCTAAGAGCAAAACCTTACAGGTAAAAGTACAAGATTTTGCTTCCTAGATAGGGATAGACCTCTGTGACATAAATGTTGTTGTCTGTACCACCGGATGAAGAGCCCCCAGGTCTCACATGGGTTGGTTATCTCAATGTTTCAAAAGCGAGGATTCTGCAAGAGTATCTGTGAACTGATACAACTTCTATTTAAAAGGTGGAACCATATACACAGCAGACAAAAAGGCCACAATTATAACTAAAAATACATATATTTTAGTTTAATGTTACTTGCGATTTGTGTAAAGACACAGAACAGATACTCATGCAAATACACACTGACGTAAAAGGAATTTAGAGAGGCGACTTAACCGAACATTCATGTTTTTGAATCGTGTGAGGAACCTGGAAGGAACCTTCACATGTACAGAGAGAGCATACAAACTCCACACAGAAAGGTGTCAGGTTAGAATTTGATTCCAGGGCCGCCTTCTGCAAGGCAACGGTGCTAACAACTGTGCCAGTTTTCTTACAGTTAATCCAACCTTGAGTTCTCAAAAAGTTAGAATATTATGTAAAACCAATAAAAAAGGATTTTTAATACACAATGCTACATGTAGAAAGCTGCTGATTTGACAGGTATCCAGGACATGGCCACTGGTATCTTTCCACAAGGAGGGTCAGACACAAATGGTCATTACCAAAGAAGAAGCTTTCTATCATCATGGAAAGCTGAGTGGAAGGAAAAAAGTGTGCTAGAATTGATAGAATTGCATGAACAACAGAGGGTTGTGAAGCAAAGTCCATATAAAGGTTTGGGAGAGATTCACAAGCCATGGATTGTGGCTTGAGTCAGTGTTTCAAGAGCCTCCACACACAGACATATCCAAGACATGAGCTATAACCACTGCAAATCTAGAACCACAGACAACAAAACCTGGATAAGAGGGAAAAAGAACTGGACTGTTGCTCAGCAGGGGGAGGAAGAGGACATAGAGAGAGAAAAAAAAGGGACAGAGATAGAGAACAGATGGGAGAACAAGAGGATATGAAAGACATGACAGATGAGTGGTTTGTGGAAAAAAAAAAAAAAGACACAGAACAGGAGCCTGAACGAAAGAACATGGAAGGGAAAATAGAGAAAAACCTCATGAAGAGCTGGAGAAGACCAGGCTGACAAAGAAGGGACAGAGGGAGTGCAGAGTAAGATGAGGGGTGAGAAAGCTGATGACATTCCAAGACACATCTCTGCAACTGAACTTGATCCATCAAACATTCACAGATGAAAATATGTTCTGCCTTCTTAAGCATAAGTTTAGCAATTCTAACCATAATTTCCCCCAATCAAAGTTTGGTGAAAAACACATGAAGACGACATGAAGAGGGAGGAGAAATATCCATCAGTTTCAGAAGATTTTGCTTACTGTGCTGTTTGTCATTTAGCACAAAAACACCAAATTCCGTTTTCATCAATGAAAGATTTAGAGGTTGGAAAAATGCAGCTGGACAAGCGAGGAGTCATTTCAAATCACAGTTGTAGTCCAGGAGATCAACAGGCCTCTGAGCAAGCTGACAATCCCTGTCAGTAGCACAAGGACAACAGAAAAACATTAATGCTGAGAAGGTTTGAACAAATCGCAAAGTTCTCCTTTCCATTTTAGATGTTATTAACCTAGCAAGGAGAAACATTGCACACCACACAAACTGGGCAGGATAAAATGAAGATGGTAACTTTAATCATTTTCTCACATGGAAAGCTTCATTTGACACCACACTGAAACATCATTTTGAGATAGCAAATAATGCCAAATACATCAGACCACAGGTTCAGAATGAACTGATAGCATGCTGTGAAGCTGAGATTCGGGAAGACACTTTTAAAGAAACTGAAAAGGCCATGTTTTTACAGTCCTTGCAGATGAGTCAATGTATGTAAAAGGAATAGAACAACTGTCCAGTTGGATTTGCTATGTGAAACATGAAAATGGAGATGAAACGTGTGGATTTCTTGGGATTCTGTCCTTTTGTCAAAAAAGATGCTGCATCTATTACAGAAGTCATCCTGTCTCAGTTGGAGAAGTGAGGCCTTGTGTTTGACTGTCTCAGAGGGCAGGGCTATGACAGAGCCAGCATGTGGGGGGTGTACAACAGTGCATTCGAGAGCTTCAACCATGAGCATTATTCACACATTGCCTAAGTCACTCACTCAATCTTGTGGTGGTCCATGGATGTTCTGGAACACATCAGGAACACATTATGACTACCACTGAGGATGCGGTAGTTTTTTCTCTACATCTGCTGTCAGGAGGAACATGTTACAAGAGCAACTGTAGGGAAGCAAAGACACAAAGGCAAGGAGGAAAAGAAATACAGGAGGCATCCCACTCATGTCAGACACATGCTCCAGAGAAAGGACAGTGGATGCTTCTCTGGATCAATTCAGTGCAGTTCACTCTGTACTAATAAAGGTGGAGTCAGGGACATCTTTAAACTCCAGCAAGCCAAGCAGCCTAGGGCACTGTAGAGAGGCTTTTGACACCATCATCTCAGCTGTCACAACAAACAAAATTCTAGGCTACATCCAGCCATTGACTAAAGCATTACAGTCACCAGATATGAACCTTATGACGGCATACAAAGAGGCAAGACTGGAGGCTCAAGCCACTTCTGTGCTTAGTAATGACAAGTGAAATTTTTAAAGTCAACAGAGCTTGCCAACTCCATTGGTGGTGTTCCAGGAAAAAAAACAGCGTGATAAACAGACAGAAAAACAGAGAGAACAGTTAACTGAGGAACATTACAAGCTCAATATCTTTTATCCCTTTATTGACCATGTGACAAGACAACTAAACACCAGGTTTGCGGAGGTCTCTGTGCCAGCTATGCTTGCCACGTTCCTGGTACCTTCAGCCTTGTCTAAACTGACAGAAGAAAAACAAGAACTGATGATGTCATGGTACAGACAAGACCTCCCTCAGCCGGACTCGATCAACCAGGATATTCATAGATGGGTGATAAAGAACCACCCGCCAACAAGCCTGGCATCAACAGCCAAAGAAACAATAAATCAGATGGATAAATAATTTTATCCAAACATCCACTGTATCTTCTCCATCTACCTGACACTACCAGTGACCACATGCTCATGTGAGACAGTGTTCTCTGCATTGAGATGGCTGAAAAACTGGCTACGATCCAACATGAGAATCGAGAGGCTGTCAGGACTTGCAATGATGCATGTGCACAGAAACAGAGCACTCAATCCTGAACAAGTTCTGAGGCACTGGGATGCCTCTGGACACTGGTATTTGATAAAAAGGTAAAATGTTTGCTAAAATCTTTTGTTTTGAATGTGTTTGTGCAATGTGAACAATCAACATTCATATAAACTAATCCATGTCTTTTCGGTGAGTCATCATGGTTTGCCTGGAGTCCTCTGTTGCTTCAGATGATGACGCACCCCATGGATTCACAAACACACAAATACATGTCGTATACACATTCAAGTCTATTCAAGTGTATATATTTTACAGTACATAGACTTTTCAGTAACTTAACATTTCTGAATAAAAGGATTTTGGGCTTATGTCAAATTTAGGGAGAAACTGATTTTTGTGTGTACTGAATCAATATAATAAGTTTTCATTCTTGATCGGAACTTGTATACATTACCTTGAATATTGTTCAGCTCATAGCCTTTTCTTTTTAAACAGAAATCTTTGCCCACTTAGTCGCCTCTGTCCTTCCTCTACATTACCAAAAGAACTGGGACAGCCCTGTACCTCAAAGTGAAAGTGGAAAATGTAGAGGGAAGAATCAGTGGTACAGGGCAAAGGGTGAAATGGAGCTCACTCCTATGCTGTTGGGAAGGAATTTGCTACAGTGGTTATCAAAGTCCCTTTTTTCAGTAAACTCAATGATCATTCACTTACACTAACCAGCCACAGAAATGACATTGTTATGGTGTTTGTGTATAATTTTCCTTTCCGTGTTTGTGGTTTGGCATTGCAGATACACTCTTCCAATGAAGCAGATGTCTTGATGGAGATCCGGTGACAGACGTTGTTTTAAAAAGAAAAGGAATCAACATAAACAATTTAATGGCGACCAAATGGTGCTGTCCTCCGGGGCCTTTGATGGTTGTTCTCACAGCTTGGTTGGTGTGATTACCACGCTGAGTCAGAATGTGGGCACCATTGCTTGTGAGGATTAGTGGCAAGGGAGGAAGGCGCCATTAGCGAGGTGACATGGGAGGAGATAGGAAGACTGCGGGGTGTTCAAAGAGGAAGTCAGTCATTGTTAAGGAATTGGGCATCACATCGGAGCCTGTAATGGCAAAGTTTGGCAACTGAAGCCCACCTTGTAAACACATGTGCATCTAACTCTGGCTTGTATAATATCTGGATTTGTGATAATGAAGGAGCTGAGAGTTGTAGCACCCTGTAATGTTTGTTTTTGTAACACATTTTGCTGTTCTTACCCTCTCCTCCCTCCACCTCCTCTCGGTCTCTCTTGATGCCACATAATGAAATCCATCCATCCCAATTAGGAGGTGTCAGAGTGTGTTGTAATATGGAGGGCTTGAAAAACTAGGGAGTGTTTGTCTTACTTATGAAAAGCAACTGTACAAATATGTCTACAAGTGAGATTATCCTCGATTCAGCACGGTCTCCATGTGTTGGCTCTGTTATTGAGAATTATGAACTCCAATTGTTTTGAAGAATATACGTCGTCTACAAGTCATGAGAAAATCCCTAATTATGAACATTTTTCAGCTCCGAACAGTTTGTTGTTCTTTTTAAGTACGTATGTATATTTACTTCTTAAACGTTTAATACTTCGGTGGAGGTTTACCATCCAGAACAAACACTCTAAATAGCCAGAACTCCAATGAAGTGGTTCACATCAAAGCATATTCATATGTTAGAATGGTCTACTCCAAGTGTAGACCCCAATACCATTTAGAACCTACTAGAAAACTTAAAGTTTGCTGCTTACATACCAGCGTTGTAGGTCTGTTTTTCTAAGGGTGCATTCACACCAGCCCTGTTTGGTTTGCTTTAATCAAACTTCAGCTCATTTACCTGGAAAGTCTGGTTCACCTCCAGGAGTTATGCTCAGTGTCTTGTTCAGAGGTTTTGGTGTCGTTTCCTTCAATGGTTCTTGGTGCAGCGCCACCATAGATGAGGGAGTAAACAGGTTATTCAAAGGGGTTTGGTTCATTTGACACAGCGCAGTATAAAAAGCAAACCGCACCAGCTGGAAATGGAACAAAAGTTGCAAATTTTGTGCCCAGTCGAACCAAGACTACCGGACTACAAGGTGTGAAAACACTCTGACAATCGTCCAACAAACAGTGTTCAGCAACATATATATGTAGGTGTCATTGTATAGAGGACTGGTTTTTGTTTACACAGCACAGCGTAAATGTCCGGAGGCTAATATTTCAATTAGACTATTAGTAAATAAAAATGTCAATGCTAGTTGCTAAAAACAATGCAGTCAGCTATTTGGGCTTATTTACTAGATGGACATGATAACACACAGGATGGAACTACTTGTAAAAAAGCTCATGCACCTGCTCCACTTTACTTACTCTCAAATATGCTGGAAACTGAGATGCCAGAATTTTGGAACAGAGCTGGTCCTACAAATTCCAACACAGTTGCTAATATTGTTAATCATCTATGCTCTTTGCCAAGACCAGCAAAGTAAACATACTTATTTGTACAACTTAATCGTAATTCTTATTTTTCAGATTATTTACTTGTTCTCATGGCCAGAGGTGCAAATAAAGATTTATAGGATAAAGTTCTTCATGCTATAAAGTCATCTAGTAGCTCAAACAGCATACAGCGGTGGCAGAGATGCTATCTTTGATTGTGTAGGCAAGAGCATAATAGTTGCCTAACGAAATTGGGATTATAATTGTTTATTTTTTTATCTTTTCGATTTTTTTTCTTGCTTGCCATTGAAGCAGTACAATAGTCTATAATTTAAGTTTAACCTTTTTTGTCATAAAAAGGTTCACTTTTGTGCTCAATTATTTTTCTGGTTTTCAACAGGGTGAGCAAAAGTAACTTGTAGACAAAATAAAGACATAAAAAAACTTGTCTGCTCACCCAATCCTTTTGCATCCTACACTCTCCACTCAAACTGACTGAGCTGTTTTGCACAGAGGAATGGGGGGGGAAAAAAATCTCCAGATGTGTGAATCTGGTAGAGACATACCCCAAAAGACATGTAGCTGCAACTGTAGTGAAATATAGTTCTACAAAGTATTGACTCAGGAAGGTGGAATACATGGGCATGCCACACTTTTCAGATTTTTAGTTGTAAAACTTTTTTCAAGCTATGCGTTGTTTTCCTTCCACTTCACAATCATACACTACGTTGTGTTGGTCTATCACACAAAATCACAAAAAGGCAGTGAAGTTTGTGGCTGTATGAATGCATGGCACTATATTATTGTGACAGTCGCACTGTAAGCAAAGTTTTGTCTAGATCCTACTTCATCCTACCATTGCCTAAACCCAACTAATAAAGTTGTAATACATCCATCTCAAACCTGGGGTTCTAATACTAAAAGTCCTTTTTTCACAGTATGTTTCTCCCACGACCACCCTACCACCAGCATCTGGGCCAACATGCTGCTGGAAGGTGTTTTTGTTTCCAGAGGAAGATGAGTAAATTACTTCCATTCTTTAATCTGAAGCACCTTTCTGCCTCCCTGTTTTTACCTCTACACTAAAAACTAAGAGGCAAGTGGCATTAGAGATTGCTTTTGGGTTTTTTTTTTTTTCCTTTTGAAAATCTCATTCAATAAGAAACAAGTGTAAAGGGAGATTTTCCCACATGCAAACACCCTGATTACACATGTAACTGGGCTAAAATCGGTTTTGATGCCCTACCCTACATAAACCTACATAAACTTATTGTACACATGAAAATCGCAACAGACTCTCAGTTAGAAATCATCTTCTAGCCTGTTAGGTCCTGTCCACGGGGCTTTTTTCTATCTAACCTATGTTTTTCTATCTAAACTGTCTTCAGATTTATTCTTTCTAAAATGTTTCTCATAAATAAAGTGGATTCCCACATTTTTGCCGTTCAGTATATGCAGATTTTTCATTGGAATGTGATTCCAAATTATTCGTGGGAAAAAACCCACCTATTTTCAAAATTTTTTTGTAGAGCTTATCGAAAATATTCAAAAGAAAGTGCATCTTGGAAGCTGAAAGACCTAGGCGCAATGCTACTTGATACACTGTTGGCTATTGGCCAATCCAGCAGCAGCATTCATTTTCCTTGGCACCAATTGGCTGTACCCCCAAGAGCAGAAATAAGGAAGACTGTAGATGTTAGCTTCTGCTGTAGTGCTAAGACGGCTTCCACTGTGCGTATTAAGTGATAGGCAGCCAAAAATGTTTTTAGTAGGGGTCTCAAATATTTGCAGGTAGTCATGGTCCCTAACACCTGTGAATTCCGGGGTCCACTAGATGGCATCATTTTACATCATTACAAACGTCTTCATCCATTCAAAAAAAATAAACTATGTAGTTAGCTAATTGTGTGATGATGTCAATGCAACCCTGTCACTGAAATACACTAAAGCTAAGGTGTAAAGCAATGGCATAAAGCTTTCTGTTTTGCTTTGAGATTCAGGATTTGGTCAGAAGCAGGGCTGTGACATCATTGTTTTCAAATATGTGCTTATTGGTTACCTGCAAGGAAATCCTATGAATTAAAACACCTCACATTATATTGGCTGATATGTTTTTGGGGAAGACTCAATACTTCCCCCGTAACATCTGGCCAAAGGTATAAATATGCACATAATTCAGGTTTGGTACATATCTGAATTTTTGGGTCATGGTTCAGGATGAGTACACTACAACATCAAACGGGAACTAATTAGTAGTTTCTTACCACTTCTTTTAAACAGAAATTTACCCTGAAAGAAAAATACATCCATTCATCATCTAAACCTGCTCATCTGTGATGAATGGAGAGGGGCCAACTGTTGTCCTATGTTTGAACAAAATAATTCAAAGAAAAAAACAAAAGAAAAAAACACCTAAAAGGTCAGAAGTTTGATATGTTAAACTTAAATAAAAAGTATCAACATCGGAATCGGTGATACTGGTCCTGTATTTGGATCAATACTAAAATATGCTGTATTGCACACCTCTGGTTGTGACTAACCGTGGTGGGATTTCATAACCACTTGACAATTGATGAGTAATTTTAAAGTAATTTTCTGTGATCTACTCAAATTCCCCAAAACTATCTATATTGTTGGGATTGTTATTTTTACCATTTGCTCCACTTTTTGTCAATAAATATCAATAAATTTGAAAATATCATTAAGTGCTGTTACTGTATGAAATTTAGTTATACAAATCAGACTTCTTTATGAGACTGGTGTCCTAAAGAAAAGTATTACAAATAGCTTTGTTTTGCAAGAGCAGTATTTATGTTTGTAAGGCTAAGATTTCTGTCCCATGCAGTCACAGACATACAGTAACCTAAAAAGAAGTAATAAATAGTTCCTATTGTCATGTTTCTCATTATCACAATAGTACCACAAAATATCATGATAAAACTTTAAGTCCATATCGCCCACCACTAATTACAACCTCAAACATTTCTTATTGCCAGCTGTTCTTGCATTGGTTTGGTGTGGAGTGCTTTAGAAAACAGCTTTTTTCTGCTTATTTCCTTCAGTGGAAATTACCGAAAAGGAATAAAAAAAAAATAAATGCTCTCTTTTGAGAAAGAGAGAGAAAGAGAGACAGGTGATTGTTTGTTACAGACTATAAATACATGAACTACCCAGTGCCTAATCTTGTATTTTATCTTGCAGAACCATTGATAATAATGGAAAAAATCTGAAACTATTTAACTATAATATTATCTAACGTATTTGACTTTTTAGAGTGTACACCAGCCTGTAGGATGAGATATATGGGAGGATAACAAGGAGATGAGGGGGTTAAAGAATTGGAAAAAAGGCTCAATGGGGACCAGCTGTAGGGTACTGGGCAAAGGCCAGGGAACGTTCTGCATGGATAAAAGGAGGACGATATACCCCCAGGAGAGAAGGAAAGGCTAGGGAAGAAAACACTGCAGATTAGATTTAGACCAAAAAACATAGAGGGGGGAAAACACTAGGAGATACTCAAAGGCAGAAAAGCAAATAGAGAAATAAACATTACCAGCAGGAGAAGGAAAAGAGGAAAGTGAACCCTGCATAATCTGGACTTGTGGCTCCAAGACTCATTCTTTTCATAGGTTTGCTTTTATCAGTTTTTCTCTGGATATATATATATATATATATATATATATATATATATATATATATATATATATATATATATAGAGAGAGAGAGAGAGAGAGAGCTGTCTAAACTTTTCAACATGTCAATATTTCTGAACACAGTGAAACAATATCAAAGGTCAAGATCACATTGAACAGAACAGAGCATACTTCTTGCTGAAATAGATCCTTATTTGCTGAAGAGAACGACACTTAAAGCTGCAGAATGTAACTTTGCACCCCTACCAACCTAAAACAACAAATCGGAGCCAGGAGTAAGGTATTAGTGCTGTCAATCATCCTCGTGCATGCACTGCTAAATGTGCTAATGGTGAAAAAAAACAACTTACCATTCCAGGAAAACTGCTTATATGCCATCATTAGTGGCCATGCTAACTAGCCTTAGAATTAGTGGCAGGCTATGTTGTGTGTAACCCACTGTAACGTACCAGAGAGCGAGGAGGAGTGTGGGAGCTGTGCGCACACAAGAGTGATTGACAGCACTAAGACCCTCCTCCAGGTTCTGATTGGTTGTTTCTGACTGAGTGGTGTATTTTTGCAGTTAATACTGGGAGCACTGGGAGAAGGCAGAGGAGCTTGATTTTTTCACATATTATCTGTCTGATATACTGTCACAACATAATGATAATTTTAACAAATATGTAAAAAACGTATTTTTCATAAAAGTTACATACCGCAGCTTCACGGGTTTCAGTAGTGATTGTCTAATATCCTGTCCAGTTCAACTGTGATATGCTGTCAGAGCCCTGTGATAGACTGGTGACTTGGCCCTGTGTCTTGCTCAATAGCAATGTTACATGATGCTGAGAGCTGAGAAATATTTTAGGTGTGACTGCTTTAGCATGAGTAGCTGAGGTGGCTCAAAAGTTCTGAAGTTGCTGACTGAAACACGCTAAAAGTATTTTTTATATCATGAAGCCCATTTTAAAATCTGCAACGTTAACATCAAAGTCCTAACTATAATTAGGCTTGCAGACAGTGCGTAGGCCTAACAATAGTTTCATGCTGTTCCACACGATCAGCAGGTGCTAGCAATCTATCAAACTGTACCAAAGTCCCAGCACAAGCAGGACGATGGCAGACAAATAATTCAGGGTTTCAGCAAAGGAAAAGCAATCTTTTTATTCATAAAGAGAAAATCTGCCCAATGCATAGTTTTTATTAACTAGTTTTACAGAAACTACTGTATTGGTAGCTTTGCCTTTTCTAAGTTCTTACATAAAAGGCAAACACATTTCTTCGGTTGCTTCTTGAGAGTATTTCAACTCTCAGCATGGAGGAATGGTTTTGTGACTCCTGTGATCTAAGCGGTTCTATTTATGTGACAGCTCCAATTACTTATGGAGCTGTAAAAAAAAGTATTTGCCCCCTTACCTCCTTTGTTTTTGTTTTTTAGTCCCACTTTAATATTTCAAACTACTAAACTAATTTTAATGTCAGACAAAGATAACATGAGTGAATACAAAATGCTGTCTTCAAATTATGATTAATTTAGTAACTTTCTTTCAGTAAAGAAATTAACTTAACTTTATATGAAAATGTAATTACCCCCTTAACCTAACAATATATTGTGCCACCCTTAGCCTCAACAGCTGGCATCAAGAAATTATGATGACAGGCAATCTGTTTTTTATGTCACTGTGGAAGAATTTTGGCACACTCTTTGCAGAATTGATTTAATTCAGTCACATTAGAGGGTTTTCAAGTAAAACGGTCTGTTAAGGTAATGGCACAACATGTCAGTCGGCCTAAAGTCCATAATTAGCCAGATGATGTGCTTTGGATCACTATCCTGCTGTCTGAATGAAGTCTGCTTAAGGTCACAAACTGATAGCTGCAGGTTCTCCTCCAGGATTTTCTGCCTTGTTTTTGGTAACATGAGACTCTTGGGCAAGCAACAACTGTGGACACAGTAGGTACATTTCAACACTATATTGTGATTGCTTATGTAATATTTTTTTTTCTTTGTCTTGGCAGTCTTCCAGGATGTCACTGAGAAGGAGAGGTAACTGGTTAATGATAGGTTTTGAATAACTGGTGATAGATAAAGAAAATATAAGACATGGATCCTCCTGGAGTTCCAGGAGGAGGTGGTCGGGGTTGGCACGATTTAAGTGTTTGGGCGCTTGATGACGGTTTATCCAGTTCTTTATTCTCCAGATGCTCCTAGAGACTCAAAGAAGGCTTTGGTGGGCAGACAAGCAGGTGAGCGGATAGTAACTAGTCAGAGCAGTTTGGGCTGAGCCTTTTAGGAGGGCTAAAGGAACAGGAATGGGAATTTTGAAAAGAAGGTAGGTTTCTGACAAGGAAACAGCAAAGGGTGTGTATCAGCATTTAGACAGAAAAACATGAAGCACTGAGAGAGTCTGGTTACCACTGTGCTCACAAAAACAACCTGCATCTGCCTCTGGCAAACCACCCCTCTTTAAACTTCTTCTGATGAGCCTCAATGAACCTCAGCCGGTGAAGCAGCACCTGCCAGTCACACCCTGCAGAGAGAGAGAGAGAGAGAGAGAAAGAGAGAGAGAGAGAGAGAGACTCAGCCCAGTGGATATCACACTGTTAATGAACAGAATGGATAGTTTCATCAAATTTGGCAAGCCATCCAGTTGCTGAAGCAGTAAAGCAAACCCAGACATCATACTACCACCACCATGCTTGACTGTAGGTGACCATGCTTAACCATGCGTAGGTGGGATGTTCTTTTCTGAAATGCTGTCTGTCTTGCTCCAGATAAAATGGATCAGAAACATACATACACACATATTTTTGGGGATGTGGAAAACCACCCTTGAAGCCAACTACAAGCCAATTGTACAAGTGTCCATCAAATGTGGCATATATATGAGGTCACAAGGAAAGGAGCCACAGCCAAATACCTCCAACGAGTAAGGCAAGTCCTGAGAAGCCAGCTCAATGGCAAGAACAAGATCCGTGCGATAAACAGCTATGCCTTGCCAGTAATCAGATACCCTGCTGGAATAATAAGCTGGCCAAAGGAAGAGATAAAGACCATGGATGTTAAAACTCGGAAACTACTAACTATGCATGGAGGGTTCCACCCTAAATCCAGCATCCTGAGACTATACACGAGCCGTAAGGACGGAGGCAGAGGACTAGCGAGTGTGAGAGCCACTGTCCAGGATGAAACATCCAAGATCCATAAATACATCAAGGTCAAAGCCTCAACCGACAACGTGCTCAGCGAATGTCTCAAACAATGGGGACCAGAGGATGAGGTGCTGGAGGAACCATCATAGGAGGATAAGCCCCTACATGGGATGTACCACCGACAAATAACTGAAGTGGCTGATATCAGGAAATCCTACCAATGGCTGGAAAAAGCTGGACTCAAGGACAGCACATCCTGGCTGCACAGGAACAGGCCCTAAACACCAGAGCAATAGAGGCTCAGATCTACCACACCAGACAAGATCCAAGGTGTAGATTGTGCAAGGAGGCCCCTGAGACAGTCCAACACATAACAGCAGGGTGCAAGATGCTGGCAGGGAAAGCGTACATCCGAAACATCTGTGCAGGATATGGACTGGAAGCCCCGAGATCAAAGTGGGGCACACCCCCAAAGGTGGTGGAGAATCCAGATCCAGACAGACAAAATGGTAATGGCGAACCAACCGGACCTCGTGGTGATGCCGTTGTGGTGGATGTAGCAATACCAAGCGATTGCAACATCAGGAAAAAGGAACACGAGAAACTGGAGAAATACCAGGGCCTCAGAGAGGAACTGGAGAAGGCCTGGAAGGTGAAGACCACAGTGGTGCCTGTGGTCATCGGGGCCCTCGGGGCAGTCACCCCCAAACTGGAGCAGTGGCTAAAACAGATCCCAGGAACAACATCAGACATCTCAGTCCAGAAATGCGCAGTTCTCGGCACAGACAAGATACTACGCAGAACTCTCAAGCTCCCAGGCCTCTGGTAGAGGACCCAAGCTCAGAGGTTGAGAAAGACCACCCGTGGAGGGTGAGAAGGGAATTTTTTTTTTTATTTTTTTTTTTTTTTATAAAGTTGTATATAATATCATAAATTATTTTATTATTATTATTATTATTATTATTATTATTAAGGGATGGAGTTGAGTAATACTGATATTAATTAATAAGCAATGTGTAAAATTTTGGCATAATTGTAGAAATAATTCTGTGCAAGTATTTCAGTATTTCAGTTCTGCAACTTTGACTATAAGGATCAATTTAGATATTAAAAATAATATATACATAATGATGAAGACATTACATATCTATCTATATACCCTAATACAATTTTTGCTATTTTTAAACAGGGAATAAAAGTTTCTAGAACAGTAAAGAGATTTTTCAGTATTTAGCTGTATTTGAAACACTGCAGGATGAAAATCAATGGTAGTTCAAAAATATATGTAGAAATTCAATTTGTAACATGGATTTCATTTTGCAAAAGGGGACTAGGAGCTCGTGGGACTGTGGAGCAAATGAATTTTGCAGTATGCAGATCCATTTAAATCACCGTAATGATTGAAAACCAATGGTTGTTCAAAAGCATATATTATGAGTCAGCTTCAAAGTCCTGTTTGAGACATTTCAGCATGAATAAAATAGCCAACATACTGGGATTGAAAGAGCCGTTTTGTTCCTTAATTTCCTAGTGGCTCTAATTAGCGTCATTTACACTAATGGTAGGTGCAATGTTCAAATTTATAATCTCTTAATTAATTTAACATCTGATTGACAGCAAAAACACCAGTAACATTGTTTTTTGTGCAACTGTGTATAAATTATGGCACTAAGGGGTTTTAAGGAAATAGTGCTACTGTAGGTCATGCCATTTCTATCAGATGCCTTAGAATGTAAGAAAGAAACAGTCAATGTCTGGTCAAAGTGTTTGCAGGACATAAAGCAGCTGCTGTAGGAGTATTAGGAATCTCCAGCAAACCCAAGTTAAGTAGATTCAGCGCTAAGATGCCCACCTGTGTTGAAGAGCAACATTCTTGGTGGAGCATTGCTGCCACCTTGTGGTATAGAAAGCAAGTGCAAGGTCATATTCAAATGATTTCTATCAAACGTTTGCCAGCATGCAGGTATAGTTGTACATAATGACGACTGTGTAATTTATTCTTTCTGTAGTGTCAAATCCACGCTAAAAAAATATATACACATATAAGCAATAGGGATATGCCAGCCTGGGCATTTACAGTACCTTGTAAAAATATTAATACTCTCAGAACCAGCTTTCATTGCAGTTACAGCTGCAAGTCTTTTTGGATATGTCTTTACCATCTTTACACAACTCTTATCCTGTACAAAATAGCTCAAAGTCAGTTTGGATAGAAAACAGCAGTATCAACTGCATCAGTTTTCAAATGTTGCCACAGATTCTTAATTGGATTTGGGTCTGGACTTTGACTGGATCATTCTGTTAGAGCTCTGGGTGTATGTTTTTTTTTTTTTGTTGCCCAGCTGGAAGGTTTAACACCTCCTTTTCCAGAAATACCTGATATTTATATTTGTGAGGGTAGATCCATCCATCTTCACCTTGATGAGCTTCTCTATCCCTGCAGAAGAAATGCCTCCCCTAGGCATGATGATACCACCACTATGCTTCAATGAAGGGATGGTGGACGTGGATCTGTCAGTTTAGTTGGACTGCAAGTTCATGTAAGGTTTGATGGGTTGATAAGTCCAATTCATGAATTAAATGACTTTTGAAAAAAGTTGGTTGCACTGAATTTTATTTAGTGGTATCAAAGCAAATTGGGCTGAATTTAGAGACATGACACACTTTTCAGATTTAAATTAGCAAAATAACTTGAAAATATTTTTGCAATTACTTTTGTAATCTTGTACTCCTTCATGCTGGTCTATCAGATAAAATTCCAATAAAACACAAAGAGTATATTATAACATAACTAAATGTGAAAAAGCTCATGAGATATAAACTTTGGAATAAAGTGTTCTAAGACTAAGCAAACATCAGATGGTAGTCAAGGTAGTCATTAAGCCATTTTTGTGTAAATAATTGCATGTGGATGCAACAGGACTGGGTTAATTATTTATCTTTTTACATTATTGCCATTGCATATATTACATATACTAAATAGAATTCAGTCAAGTCAGCAGGTGTAAAATCATTTTCAAATATAAAGCAAAAACCAATCAGGGAAATTTCTGCCTTGTTCCTTGCTCTTCTGCACCTAAATTAGCATAACTGGATCAGCACTAGAACTATATAATGTGTGTGGGGGGTATAGCTTGAGTTGTTACTTTTTCTTTTATGTTTTAAAGCACAATTTAGCAGAAAGTATTAATTCTTAAAGAAAATAGAGTAAAGTTAGTTTGCTGGGAGCTCTAAGCTTTGAACGTCAAGCTCAAATCCTGTACAATGGCGACATCTAGTGATCGATTTCTGTATTTTATGCAACGAAATGACAATAAAATGAAGAGGGTGTATGAACATTCACACACAGACATAGACACACACATTATGTCTTCCTATCTTCACCACAGCGCCATCACAAGCTTGAACCACAGCCTTAACACAATAGGATTAATGTACCACAGTGAATAAAATCCAAACATCAGACAATTTAAATTCATATAAATGAACAAAAGTATATTAAATGGCATTTTCACACTATAGCTCACTGATTGGAACATTTCACAAAATGTATGAGACTTCTCTTTACAGGACTTTCGCAGTTCATGTACATTTTCACTTGTTTTCATACAGATTATCCTCTCAGCTCAGACTCCTGTTCAAGCTTGAATTCATTTCAAGACTCTGAGCATGCTGTTATTGTGCTGCTTCTTAAAAGCAAAACAGGTTTAGGGAAGACTATACTAATATACTTTTCAATTACATTTATTATTCTTAGTACAGGGTTCCTACACAGTCTTGAAAAATCTGGAATTTTCTTTTGCTGTTTTCCAGGCCTGGATATATATATATATATATATATATATATATATATATATATATATATATATAAAACTGAGTTTGGGGAAATGATGGGTTTTCTGGACTTTATTCCTTTTCTTTTATGTAAAAGGTTAAAAATATGATTTTCAAATGATAAAATAAAACATTTTTTTAGGCATTGGTATTGGTTACTGAATGAGCAGACCAAATACTAAATGCCGTAATTTTTTTTAAAAGGTCATCTAGATGCTCTAAGATCAGATTTTAGACTGGACCTGTGTGTGATTTTAAAACAACCGTAATTTCCGGACTATTGAGCACACCTGAATATAAGTCGCACCCACTAACTTTGAAAAGAAGAAGAAGAAAATTACACACTGAAGCCGCTCTTGTCTATAAGCTGCAGCAGTGGTTTCTGATGTGGGTGACATAGGCAGCTGCCCGAGGCAGCTTCTCGTCTAGGGCAGCGTGGCGTCTGTGTGTATATTTTTTAACTTCAACACCCCCCAAGATGTCAAATAATGCTGTCAATTAGTAATCTATCACACTCACTTTTGTTTACTTGGGACTCACTACTTGTTTGCTTGGGATGCCACATTAGTTTTTCGGGGGGGGGGGGTGATAGGCGCAGGTGTCCACGTTGCGTTTACCTTGAGTTTTTCCTATTGAGTTAAAAAAAAAAAAAAAAATGTTTGATTATAATTATTTGATTTTTCCCTTTTATTATGAACAAACCTGTGGGAAAACATTTTTTAAATGGTCTTTTGAGTCAAAACGTCCTGGAAATACATCCGTGTGTGTCTGTTGGGTGGAGGCACGTACATGCTAAACAAAAATGTAACTGGTTAGTTTACTCTTTTTTATTATTATTTTTCCATATGCTAAATGTGACGGTGCGGTGAAGCTAACTAAAAATAGGTAAACGGACTTCTAAACTGTTAAATCTCATTGAAACGTTTGCCAAAAAGAACAGGAATGAAGCAAATGTCACCTCACCTGGTCCTCTGGGTGTCTCACACACTGGACCTGAGCCTGGGAACCGGCAGGAGGAAAGTTCACTCAATAGGTAGGCTTCGTTTTTCTTTATTAATAATAAGCCACACACGTCTCGCATTGTGCGCGTTGGGCCATGTGTGGGTCAGGTGGCCTTGCTGTTTCTGTGTGCCACGCGCATACGACGCGCGTGGCACGTATTTGTGTGGGCCAGGTGCATTTTGCTGGCTTTGTGCACTGCGCGCTTGATGCGCGTTGGGGATGTGGTTGTGTTCGTGTGGGTCGGGTGCGGTGATGGTTTTTGTGCGTCGCTGGCCTCACACACTCATTGTCGCTCTCAGTGTCACTTTCGTGTCATTCTTGAGCTTGCGTGTCATCCTCTTCATCACGCATCAGTCCAGTTTTCAAAACCTGTTGGTAAAAAGTCGCATATTAGCCGCAACGCAGTGTTCAACGTGTGTGAAAAATGTAGCGACTTATAGTATGGAAATTACGGTAAATCTGGTTTGAGTGCCAAACTCAGAATTTCTGAACATCAACAATCAGAATAAAATTAGAACAAATTTACAAACTGTACCTTAAAGAACTTAGATTAATGTTTGATAATTCAGTTCAGATTTGACAAATCTAAGAGATTGTAGATTTTAAACTGGAGTTGATTTAATTTGGCAAAGAGAAATAATTCAACTAATAATAAACCAGTTCCCTTTTCCCCGCCACTAGATTAGATGCCAAACTACACATCATGCTGTTTGATGATTTGTAGAACATACTGACGTTGTGAGGATCTGAGTCTCTCTGCTGGTGAGCGGTTCTGATTGCAGCGCAGCTGCACACCTGCGACTCGTTTACTAATCAAGCCGCTGAACATTCAAGGAGCTGCAAGACAGTCGCTCCCCGCGAGTTGATTAATCATCACGGTACTCTGTAGCCCGCCAATAGGTCCCTGCGGCTCTCCTAGTGGTTTGTGGGGGGAAAAAAATGAAATAAAATAATCTGTGTTTTGATCAACTTCTGAAACTCACCTTCGCTCTCTCATCCCAGGTCTTATTCAGCCAACCGCTTACTTTCAAGCAAGAACCTTTTCGGAACAAATCTGATCCACGTTGTCTGATGCAGCGTTTGAATCTCACCTCTTAGCTCCGTTTTTGGATATCCCGGACCCCAAAGACTCTTTGCCCTCCCCGGATCCTCTAAGTAACCGAAAGCCCAGTTCCCCTTGCAGAAAACGATCAGCTGACGTATTGATCTCGAAACCAGCCACTAATCTGCCTCTGCTCCTCCAGGCAGATCCAGAAAGTAAACATCTTCATTATTCACTTTTCTCTACATACTGTAAATGAATCCTTCAACTTACTACCTGCTTCCGAGTGAAATTCTGCCTAAGTGTGGAATATCTTAGAAATTTTCGAGGAGTATGAAATTTTGCAGTGAAAAACATGTCAGAGAATGTCTATTGCTTTGTCATTGTTAAAATGCAAACTTGTAAAGTGTAGCCATATATGTAAATGTGTAGCACATTTCTGCTTAGTACCTTTTTATGGTTTCATTTTTAACAGAACTCTTAGGTCAAATAATTTACAGACAGAAATAATAGTGGTTAAAAACTCTTTGTCCCAAAGCCTCAAACAGCTTTGTGATCCTTTCCAGGCTAATATTTTTTTTTTTTTTTTTTTTTTTTTTGTTGTTGTTGTTGTTTTGTTTATACCCACTCAGCCTTGCTTTTAAATGGTTCAATCTAAGGCCAACTGTAGGACCTGAACAGTAACATCAACAGTTATATCAGGAAACAATCACCCTTGAAGATAAATGTTGTAAATGGTTTTGACTCTTTGTTTCTATCTTTGCATTCTGATTCAGTATGTTGTATGAAAGGATTTTTGTGGTGTGGTGGTCCATATTGTAGCATGGTGGGTTCCTAGCTAATGGTCCTCATGGGTCTGTTGGGCTCCCTGTTGAGGACAAGCCATGGGGAAAGTTATTCTCCATGAAATTACTCTTTTGCTTTGAACAATACAAAATGTAGTGACTAGTGTTTCATTTCCCTACACTGAGAGCTGGATTGCAGTTACCAACACAGTTTCTTTTTTTTATTGTAGTTGTCATGGGTGAAGAACGCCTGGAGAACCCAGGTCATTAGATTGGGAAAATCATGTGCTTGAGCTATGATACAGTTTGGCCAGCTGATGCAAATGAAAACAAGCTGTGATTATTCTTTATTGCCAAGAAAATGGCAGCCACAGTGCTCACTGGGACATAAAACCACAGTGCAACAAAAACTTGGTGTTGAGCTCAGAGACTCAAAGATTGATCATTTTAAAATGCCTTTAGGCCCTGAACTGTCACTTTTCTGTCTCCAGAATTGTCTGATATATTGTCAGTCAGTGGTGAGATAAAAAGAAAATAACTGACAGATTAAACATTTTTTTCAAGGCAAAAGGCTTGCTGGAACTTAAGGAGGCACAAGGTGTCACTGTGCCACCAACTTTGGTGCCCTGAAAAAGCCCAGCACACTATTGGTCCATCTATGATATGTGAGATACTGTTATCTTTGATAACCTGATTTATTTTTCTCTTGTACTGTCAAAATGTTTTTATGTTTTGCATTTAGTTTCTGCTTTCTATATTTAATTTCATAAGAGGAAATTTAAGGCAAATCGCTTTTAAAAATCAGAGGCAACTTTTTTTATTAAGGGACTTGGGGGTGGGGGGTGTCAGTTACATATTGAATGGATAAAATAACACAAAAATGTTTCATAAGAGCTTTAACAAAATACAATACTGATAAAGAGAGAAGTACATAAATATCTATCTATCCACTGTTTATGTGCAATGTGTCCAGGTGGTCTGGTGAACCTGAACCTTTTCCTGGAGAGCAAATATTGAATCAGGGATTGTCAAACACAGAAGGCATGGCGAGATTAACGTTTAGGTCTTTGGTCAATAAGCTAAAAGTTCTCCCTTTCCAAAATTGCACTTGAACCTGATGAGGTGCCAAAACCTCATGGAATTTCCTGATTGTGCCATGGGTTGCGAGTTTGAGATCGGACAAAGTGCAAGCAGTGTTTCTTGGTCTTCATGAGGCTGTTTGTTCACTAATCTTCTCTAACAAACTACTGAGACCTTCACAGAACAGCTGGATTTATACTGAAATTAAATTACACTTAGATCTGAATTAGGTGACATCTGAAGGCAACTGGTTAAACTTTACATCGGAACCCTGGTATTGACGGGGCTTAAGGACCAAAGCTGCCCACGAATAGCTAAACTCCACTTATAACTGTATTTTAATTATTCAAACACCAAATTTACATAAATATTAGGGGTGTGACAAGAGCTCGTCAAACAATATTTCACAATATAAAAACATCACAATATTTCTCATTGAGGTGAATGCTGTCTTACAAGCACTAGCCAGTTGCTGTAAGCATGGCTTCACCTGATGAAGTTGTAATAGAGGTTGTCCCCAGCTACTCCTAAATGATTTGTTTGACAGTATTTTAGGTTTCCAGTAGGAACAATTAATGAAAACAGAGTGACAGACAACACACAAACAATATGTAGGCACAACAAATTGTTTAGACACTGAAGGAGTTGCATAACATCACTATAACGACAGCTGGACTTCTAGAGGTATGTTGAGCTCCAAGACCATGCATAGCTCAAGCATGTTCTTAGGTCTGAAGAGATCAAAAGAAATCTGAAAAAGAAAGACATCTTTTTGGTGGGTTGGTGGCAAAAAAAGAGAAAAAATACAGAATAAAGGCCTTATTGAAGCACGAATTTTATCTTCAAGGTTTTCTTGAAAGTAATATTAAAATCTCGTCCCCTCTCGTTCTCGTGAACCTAATATTGTTTCTTATCTTGTGAGTTTTAGGTATCGTTGCACCCCTACTTAGTATGCATTACTACACAGTGTGAAAACTGTCTTAGCGCTACAGCAGAAGCTAACAGCAATGGTCTTCCTTATCTCCTCTCTTGGGGATACTGCTGATCAGCAGCAAAGAAAATGAACGACGCTCCTGGATTGGCTGCTTTACAAACACCAGCCAATAGCATGTCAGCTCGAATTAAACCTAGGTATTTCAGCTTCCTAAGGTGCATTTTAGATATGGTCGACAAAAAAAATATGCAAACATGTGCATCTTCAAATAAAAATCCTGACTAAAATCCTGCCCTTTTTAAAAGTATCAAAATGAAGCAACTCTTCTTAAAAACTTTTTGCTCCCACTTTGGAATTAATTACTACTTTGTGTTGGTCTATGAGATAAAATATCAATAAACATATGGAAAGTTTTATGGCCATAATGTGACAAAACGTGGAAAAATTCTAAATTATTTAACACTGACTTCTGTTTCTTTGTATTGGTGCTTTTGTTGTGCATAGCCTAATATTGCATTCAGTTTTCTACTTTATAAGGAATCAGCACTTGGCCCAAATAGAAGATGGATAAACCAAGCTTGGTTAATCACGATGCATCACAATATTAGAGTTATATTGAGTCTACAGCCTGCCTTCCTTCTGTCTCTTTTCCTACGAGAAACTATCCAACATTTCAGACAAACCAGCAGCACCGAGTTGCTCAATCTTCCATGAAAAACCCAACCTAAATATAGAAGTGAAAAAATTAAACATCAATACAATCAGCAGCAAGAAAATATCCTGCATACAAGACACTGGAACTGCCTGAGAGGAAAATGCTGAAAAAAATACCACATGAGAAAATCTGTCATTGTAGCACCATTAGTCAAATAAATATGTACACTTAATGGCAGGGCATTATATGTGCACAGCTGTTTATTAAATCCTCAGATGCTGCTGATAAAAACTGACGTGCTTTCTTTCTTCTCTTTTTATTGCTTTCCTCTAGAATCCACGTTTGTCTTTGCACTCCATTAATCAGGTATTGACTGCATTTGTGCAGCAGCAATGTTTCAGCCCTGATTCCCTGAAACTGAAATGTTTTAAATTCTCCACTATTCTTGATACCACCAGCGAGGCTTGCATCAATAACTGCAAACAGCAGGTCTAGTCCCTGTGAGCATTGGCTACAGAACATCGAGCCTTAGTTAAACTCTGAGATTCCCAAAAGACTGGCAACATATGAAAATCCAACCTGTTCCGTGAAAGAAGGAGCTTAAAATCTCAAAAGGATAAAGAGCAACTTTGCTGGAATGCATTTAGCCTTCCTATTGTCATCAGAAATCTTATGGTTTAAAAATAATAGCCTGAATAAAAAGTTGACAGGCCACATATATCTTTTTACGCCTTTCTTGCTTCCACTGAGTTCATTATAGATTTAATAAACTCACAAGTTGTGTTTGGAGACCCAAATGCAAGCAGACAAGAGGCAACGGTGAATGTGAATATTGAGGGAAACTGATCTTCTGGGCCTGCTTAATGTGGTGAGAGAGCTAATTTTGCTTCCTGGTTTATTTGAAGCATCTGCTGCTTGGTTGTCCATAAGTTAATCATCATTTGGAAACAGCCAATGACAGCCGGTAGCAGGCTAAGCTAAATGCTTCCCATGACTCTAAAGTGTTGGACTTGGCTAGCTTAATGTGCAGTACCAGAAAGGCTATAGCTAGCCTGCTACTGCGCCAGCTGGCTGCATTAATCATATTTCTTTGCCTTTTTGACTTTGTGTTTTGCTTTTACACATTTAGTATTATGGTTTACAAGACTGAGTGGATGACAGTCATCTGGTGGCATCAGGCTTTACACAGCTCTGCCTCAAAAAGATTGTTTGGAGTGTTTGGAGTATTTGAAGGATTATAATCCACTGAGCGGTCAGAGTGTGTGTGATTCACAATTCGTTTGTTTTCTATTTCTCCCTGTTTGTTTAACTGTATGTTTTTTCCTCAGCAGCTGGGATGTTCCAGCTGGTGTGGTTCCTCCTTGCTGGTGGAATTCCCTTCCTGTGTGACGTTTGGAGTTTTTCCATTTGAGTTTAGGTATCTTTTGTGTTTCATCTGCGTGGACGTTGCTGTGCTACCCCTGGTAACGGCTTTAGTTTGCCTCCCACCAGTAAGGCTCAACTGTACTCCGTTAAACTCAAACTTTTAAAGTGTGTTATACTTGATTTTAAATAAACTTTTTGTATGGATGGAAACGTGACTTCTGGCTTCCTGAGTAAAGCGAACCTGCTGTTATGGCCCAGTCAAAGTTTAGACCTAAATTCAACTGATAATCAGTGACAAAACATTAAAATTGATGTTCTAACTGAGCCTTAGCTATTTTGGGGGAGAGGAAAAGACTAAATGTTCAGTCTCTAGATCTGCACACCCAACAAGAGTTGCCACTGAAATTTCTGAGAAGGGATTTTTACTTGCAAAAAATGTTGAAAGCCATTTTGCTTCAACTCTTAACAAGTTTAACAGTTATGCAGTACTATGTGCTGGTCTATCTTAAATAATCCCAATAAAATACATTGAAGACTGTAATAAAATACTAAAAAGTGTACGTGCTATGAAAACTTTTGCAAATCACTGGATGTATGTTGTGCAAGTATATTTTTATGTAGGGCATTTACATATAAACATACAGGCATTCTGTCCTTCAATTTTCTATGCAGGATTACATATTTCTGGTTTCCAGCAAGGTTTTGTTCTGTAATTATCCTTTATTTCCAGCTCTGTGAATGCCCGCCAAGCAGCTGCATAAAGAGATGAACTTCAGAACGATTTTGAATAAATAATAAGTAGATTTATGAAACCGAGGAGATAATTTTGCTCTATTTCCAGACACAAAGGTAGCTCGGAGGGAGGCATAGAAAATGCATGGGGCGGCAGCTTATAAGGAGAGGTCAAAGCAAAGAAACAGATGATCCTGTAATTGATAGAGGGCCGATTTATCATGGCGGCGGATCCTTTTAGCAGAATGGGCTGCTTTATGTTTTATACCTGAGGTAAGAAACAATGACCTCTAATTGGATTTGGTAGCACTGAAGGTGTTGCAGAGGGTGTTGGTCAGTCTAAGTGCTTTCCTTATAGAGACTTTAATAATCCATGAAAGTCCTTTTCTATTACATCATGAAGAGGAGTGGGCTACTTGTTGAGCAGACATTTACTCATGCTGTTATTTTCCCTTTATGCCGCCTACACGGTACATGTTGTGTGCTTTAATAAGAACAGTTTAAAGAAGGATTAAAAGGAAGCTTTTGATTTGGCCTGTAATAGACTTCACAAATTGAGTGTGACTCATCATCTGACTGGCAGCCTGCGGCTCTCCCATGCTTCATCAGATCATTAACAGTAATGATAACCTGCTGTCAGTCTGTTTCCCAGCCTCTGTGTGTTGAAGAGCTTTCATTCAAGCAGTGGGACCCGTACTGTCAGCTTTCCCTGGCTAAGGTGCAACATCCTGGAGATAGTAGAAATAACTCGAGTTTTAAACCAAATTAGAAAAAAAATTCAGTAGAATTTATTCCAATCTGTAATGTTTTAGCCTGAGCTAAGCTGCTGCTTCTTTTTTCAACCTATAGTCATGGCTAAGTTTCTTTAGTGTGAAAACGGTGTTTGTAGCACTTTCAAGGTTCTTGCACATTTTTTATAGGAAAAAAAATTCAAGATTTTTCCAAACTCCAAAAACACAAAATTCCCTTTGAATTTATGGTCGGCATTGCTCTGTAGGTAGAAGGGAGGGAGGCAGGGATAGGGGGCACAAGAAAGGAAGAAAGGACTAAAAGAATAAATGTGAGGGAGGAGGGAAAATTGGAAGGAAAGAAAGAAGAAAGAACAACTTTCAGACATTTGGATAGAAAATGAAGACCTGGGAAATATTTAAATCAAATTCCAGACTTTGTAGGAACCCAGGATTTTTTATTGTTTATAAATTATTTTTCAGAGAGTTTAGAAAATGTTAAATCACTAAAACAAACTTTTATACTTCAAACATCCATTTGTACCAGGGGTCAGCAACTCTAGTCCTGATATAACCAGACCTTTGCAAAACTTCCTGACATACCAAGTAGGTCATTTAGCCTTTTGATTCAGGTGTGTTAGAGTAGGGATCCATCCAGAAGTTGCAGGACAGTTGCTGAATCCTGATTTATACCATAAAACCTCAGTGTTTTTGCCTCCCCACTAAATGAACAACTAACCTCTGTCCAGTATAGAGTCATGTTATCAGCACTGGTGAAGGTGAGTCCAGATGAAATCACTCCGTCAGTCTAATGAACAGACTGATTGCTACAAAAGAAGGGAAGATGAGCTTGAAATTATTGTGTTGTCAGTGGTTACCTCCCATAAAAACAAGGCAGCCATCATCCCTTTACATTACAATGTGCCTTCAATGTAGGGAATTGCTGCAACAAACATTAGACCTGAAAGAACAGTCTTCTGGATCAAAAGAACTTCAGTGTTCGATGTTCAGGTACATTGAAGAATCTTTCCCTAAGAGCATCAAACAAGCATCAGTACTGTCTTTTTCTATACAGGGAGTTACAAAATCATGTTTCCACCTGAGTGGAGCTTTGCTAACATGATCGGAAAGTGTGCATCTGCACTCACAGGGAGGCAAAAAAACTTTAGACAACTCAGCAAAAGACACTTTTGTTTTTGTATCAAAAATAGACTGAAATTGTGCAGAAAGTACAACAATGGACAGCAGAACACTGAAAGTTATTTTCTATGATGACACTCCAGACAATGAAACTTATGATAAAACTTTATGACACGAGAGAAGAAATAAAGTGTACAGCACTTTGTGTTACACTTGACTCTTCAAAAAGTGCTCTGTAAATAAAGTTTGATTGATTCCTTGACTGGTCATTGAGAACATGTGAGCTGTTCCCCAAAAGGCAACTGATAAGCAGAAGCCAAAAGAGTGTAAAAAAAAAAAAAAGAAAAAAACATTTGGGTCTTGCAAAAGGAATTTCATGTTTTTGGTTGTAACATTAACATAACACAGAACACCAGAATAAATGAAGAAACAAAGGAATGAACAGATACAGCAAGACCTTTAAAACAATAATAGGCTACGTTCACACAACAGGCAAAAGTGACCCAAATCCAATTTGCGACCCATACCTCATGGTCGTCTCAATGGCCCACTTCCGATCTTTTCACACCCCTGAAAAATCGGATTTGTGCCACTTCCAAATATTGTACTAAATCAGATAGTTTTCAAAGCGTCTGTGGTCATGTTGCATTTTATCTGACTGTTAAGACATTAGACATGCGTCACAATTTGGCACCAGAAGAAGCCAGACGCTGTAAATCTGGATGTAAACAATGGCCAAAGCAAGCAGTGCTGGCACTTTCGATCCATAGACGGAGGCAACCGTTATTACTTCCATAAACAGTGCCCTGCTGTGCGACATCCTGCATCAGGACGACGGTGGTTGGAGTGTGTCCAGCTGTCGGTGGGTTCCATCCCTGCTTTGTCTGCCTCTTTTGTTGTGTCCTTGGGCAAGACACTTTACTCGCCTTGCCTGCTGGTGGTAGTCAGAGGGCCCGATGGTGCCGGTGCATGGTAGCCTTGCCTCTTTCAGACTAACCCAGGGCAACTGTGGCTACTGAATGTAGTGGGAAGCGCTTTGGGGTCCTCTGGACTTGATAAAGTGCTATACAAGTACAGGGCATTTACTTTTTATTATTTTTCTGTGCATGCGAGTTGTTTTTGGGTTCAGACAGAAGTGTGATTCCAGTCATTTAATTCCTAGATTGAACAACCACAAAAAAAAAAAAAAAAAAAAAAAAAAAAAAAAAAAAAGATTTCAGCAAAATATTGGAATTAAGCATGAAGACCTGCTGTGTGCCTGTTCAGTGATGAATTGAACAGGCAAGACCTGTTTGATAATAAAAAAGGGAAGCATAAATGAAACTTAAACAGCCAAGGATTAGAACACGGGTCTTTGTTGTCACAGAATTACATAAAATGAAATGACATACACATTTCCACTCAGCTATAGATGTAATTAACTTAGAAGTGCTTCCGAGGTTTATGTGGAATGAGCAGCTCTCGATTTGAAGTAGGTTGATTCATAAAGTAGTGCACCACAAAACAATACTTTAAGAGTCTGAGCCTCTACGAGACCAATTAGCCAAGGTTTTGTTTTAGAAATGTTAAGCAGTGTAGTTCAGGGCTTTGGCTCTTCCATGAATGAGCCGCCAGTTATTGTGTGCCGGTTTGAAAATGAGCACCACTTAGCGACCGCTCGCTAAAAGCCCAAAATAAAATGCTGAAACCCCAACCAATACAGCTTCAGCAGCCTCCCTGCCATCAGGACAATTAGCATACTGGCTCTATGACCTCTCTCTAACCAAAGTATGTGTGCAGCATTTCTATCAGCCTTGGGCCCTTGCAGCAGACTAGACACCCACAACTTGTTGTAAATCCATGTCGTGATGGTTTGTTTGTGTGAAACTTGGAGGATTGCGTGAGTCATAGGGAGTAGCTGTTGACAATAAAGAGATGGAGACTGATTTTGTTGTGAGAGTGATAATATCTGCAGTAATATCTGCGCCCAGTGTTTACTACACTCTAGCTTCATTTAAATCCAGCAGTTCTCATTTCTTCAAGTCAACGAGAAAAGATAGAACAAAGAGCGAGCCTTAAATTGAATGAAGGCAGCAGAGGCAATCTATAAGCACCTTGTGGCTTCGATACTGAATAGGGATAATTATGGGGATATGGCGACACAAACAGAGCATGCTGAGCTTTTTAGGAGTGATGAAATGCATGGATAGATAACAGTTCCTGAAAGCTTTTAAAGAATAACATTACATTAGTAAAGTTGCTTATAAAGACTGTTTTTGTTTTTTTCAAACTTTTCCCACTTGTTCTGTACATTTAATGTTTTAAACATAATCAAAACAGAAGCATGTGTCCTTTTGAGAGAGTCACAGTGCTTTTCATTTAGATTACAGTGCTATAATCTAGTTTCTTTTATTGAGTCTGCATTGTGTAAGATGAATAATGTTCAGTGCATCAGACAACATGGTCTTTTAAAACTATCACTGGAAAGTTTTATCTCTGTTAATTGATTTCTGTTGACTTCTGAAAAACATGAAACTGATTGATCTGATGTATAACATGATTAGATTCTGCTGAAAAATGTTCTTGTCACTTTGCTCCAAGTATGAAAATATATTTTTTTTTATTTAGCTATCTTTATGAAAGATTTTTTTTTACTCATTGGCAAATTATCATGTTTAATTTAAACCAAGGTGAAGACAAAGGCCATCTTCTGGAATCAAGATGTAAAACCCATATATATATATATATATATATATATATATATATATATATATATATATATATATATATATAGATATATAGATATACACACATAACAGCAGGGTGCAAGATGCTGGCAGGGAAAGCATACATGGAACGTCATAACCAAGTGGCGGGCATAGTGTACAGAAACATCTGTGCAGGATATGGACTGGAAGCCCCGAGATCAAAGTGGGGCACACCCCCAAAGGTGGTGGAGAATGACCGAGCTAAGATCCTGTGGGACTTCCAGATCCAGACAGACAAAATGGTAATGGCGAACCAATCGGACATCGTGGTGGTGGATAAACAACAGAGGAAAGCCGTTGTGGTGGATGTAGCAATACCAAGCGATTGCAACATCAGGAAAAAGGAACACGAGAAACTGGAGAAATACCAGGGCCTCAGAGAGGAACTGGAGAAGGCCTGGAAGGTGAAGACCACAGTGGTGCCTGTGGTCATCGGGGCAGTCACCCCCAAATTGGAGCAGTGGCTAAAACAGATCCCAGGAACAACGTCAGACATCTCAGTCCAGAAATGCGCAGTTCTCGGCACAGCCAAGATACTACGCAGAACCCTCAAGCTCCCAGGCCTCTGGTAGAGGACCCGAGCTCAGAGGTTGAGAAAGACCACCCGTGGAGGGTGAGAAGGGAATTTTTTATTTTATTTATATATATATATATATATATATATATATATATATATATATATATATATATATATATATATATATATATATATATATATATATAAAATTTGTGCAAAGAAGATTGGGGAACAATTCCAGTCACTAGATGTCCAAAGCTGGTAGAGACAGACCCTAAAAACTTGCAGCTGGAATTGCAGCAAAAGATGGTTCCACCAAGTATTGACTCAGTGGACTGAATACTTTTGCACACTTCACTTTTCAGTTTTTTATGTGTACAAAAATGTTTTGAATCATATATAATTTTCCTTCTACTTCTCAATTGTATACCACTTGGTGTTGGTCTTTCACATTTTTCCAATGACATATATTTCAAAATATGGAAAAGTTCAAGGGGTATGAATACTTTTGCAAGCCACTATATATATATATATATATATATATATATATATATATATATATATATATATATATATATATATATATATATATATATATACTGCTCACAAAATTAAAGGGAACACTAAAATAACACATCCTAGATCTCAATTAATTAAATATTTTCATTGAAAAACTTTATTATTAACACAGTGGAATTGATTGAGAAGAAAATAACAAAAATTATCAATCTAAATCAACATTATTACACCATGGAGATCTGGATTTAGATTTATACTCAATATGAAGGTGGAAAATAACATGACAGGCTGATTCAAGGTCAGTGAATATTCCTCAAGATAAGTCTAAATGAGGCTCGGTAGTGTGTGTGGCCTCCACGTGCCTGTATAACTTCCCGACAATGCCTTGGCATGCTCCTGATGAGTCGGTGGATTTTCTCCTGAGGGATCTCTTCCAAGACCTGGATTAGAGCATCAGTTAGCTCCTGAACAGTCTGCGGTGTGACGTGGCATTGGTGAATTGACCTAAACATGATGTCCCAGATGTGCTCAATTGGATTCAGGTCTGGGGAACGGGCAGGCTAGTCCATAACATCAATGCCCTCATCATGCAGGAACTGTTGACACACCTCAGCAACATGAGGCCGAGCATTGTCATGTATAAGAAAGAACCCAGGACCCACTGCACCAGCATATGGTCTCACAATGGGTCTGTGTATATCAGTCTTGGCACCTCTGGATAGCACATGGAGGGCTGTGCAGCCATCCAAAGAAATGGCTCCCCACACCATGACTGACCCACCACCAAACTGGTCATGCTGGAGGATGTTGCAGGCAGCATAACGTTCTCCACGGTGTCTCCAGACTCTTCGGTCACGACTGTCATGTGCTCAGTGTGAACCTGCTTTCATCCGTGAAGAGCACAGGGCACCAATGGCAAATCCGCCAATTTTGTTGTTCCCTAGCAAATGCCAATCGTCCTGCATGGTGTTGGGCTGTAAGCACAGGCCTTATATGTGAACATCAGGCCCTCGTCCCACCCTCATGGAGTCTGTTTCTGACAGTTTGAGTTGAAACATGGATATCAGTGGCCTGCTGGAGGTCATTTTGAAGGGCCCTGGCAGTGGACCTCCTATTCTTCCTTGCACAAAGGACAAAGTAGCGGTCCTGCTACTGGGTTGTAGCCCTCCTATGGCCCCCTCCATGTCTCCTGGTGTACTGGCCTATCTCCTGGTACCTATTCCATGGTCTGGACACTGTGCTGAGGGACACAGCAAATCTTCTTGCCACCGTTCGCACTGATGTTCCATCTTGGATTGGCTGCACTACTTGAGCAACTTCAGTGGGCTGTAAAAAAATGCCTCATGATGTTTCTATGCTTGACAACACTGACAAAATGAAAAAGTGACTAAAATCTCAACTAGAAAGGACAAGAACAGAGAAATGATCTGTGGTCACCACCTGCAGAAACACTCTTTTATAGGTGTTGTCTTACTAATTGCCTGTCATTTCCACCTGTTGTATGTTCCATTTGCATAGCAGCAGGTGAAACTGATTCACAATAAGTGTTACTACCTAACTGGTGACATTGATTCTACAAAGGTGTGACTGATTTGGAGTTACTTTGTTTTGTTTAGGTGTTCCCATTATTTTTTGAGCAGTATATATATATATATATATATATATATATATATATATATATATATATATATATATATATATATATATATATATAAATTATTATTGTTTTTTAAATTTTTTTTAAGCTGTGCCACCCAAAAATTTTTACTGACCGACCTGGTCTGGCTACCCATATGAAAATTTTCTGGGGGTGCTACTGCACCAGAAATATAAAACTGTACCTGCCTTAACCAACAATAGTTTCATATTCTTTATGACTGATTTATTTTTTGATGCCTTTGTGTAAAGTTTGTTGATTCAGATTAATTTGCTTTGTACAGCTGTCTTCCGTACTAAGTTCATTTCTCTCCATTCCAAACTAATTTATGCCAAATTGTTTCAACTTTGTTCCAGTTTTTACCATTCTCAAGGGCTTCTTTGTCCTACCCCGTTATTAGTAATTTGTCTCCCAGCAGCAAAAAGATTCCTGTTAGAGATACTGATGTGCAACGTGGAGGTGGAGAGATTCTCAACCTTATTAAAGTGAGAAAACGATCTCGCAGAAGCCATTGTTCCCCTGGGTGTTCAGGTGGGCGACAGAAAAAGGTGCGTTAGCACAAATGTTCAACAGGCAAACATAACTAATTAAATTTCCTTATTTTTTTGTCTCTTTTTCTGCTGTTCGTGAAGATAAAACATTGGGTTTGACTGTGATAATGTTTTTTGGGGATTTCTACCTGGACAACAGCATTTAATGCACAACAAAACCTGTTCAGTTATTTGTAAGATAACTTTATTATTTCCCTAACACAGCCACATGCTCTCTACTTTGTTCACAAAAACTGTATCTAAGTGACTGACCTAGCCACCATTATCCAATGGTTTCTAAAATCTTGCTTCTACATTTTTAGTTTGTCACCAGGACCTTACTATATTCTGTACACATAATATGTTAAATGTTGCACATAATCATGTGGCTTTATTGAATCAGATTGAATATTGAGTAAAAATACCTCAGTATCACTATAAGCAACATTGATGCAGTACATCAATAGAGACACTACATTTTTTCGTCATCATAAATTACAAGAAATAAAGGTTTGAAATACTTCACTCTATGTGTGAAGTTTGTTCTACATAATATATGAGCTTTATTTTCTAAATTGAATAATTAAAAAATTTTTCTGTGATATTTACATGTTCTGTGATGTACCTGTATTTTTCATTTATTTAGGGCACTTGCAAATGACTTTAGAACTGTCAAAAAGAATGTTTTCTATTTAAAAGTAGAATTTGGTTCCCCCCTAAAGACTAATACAATATTTCAACAAAATTGGGAAGAATTACTCTTATTTTCAATTCTACATTAAAGAAAATATGGTTCTGCTATGTTGTCATTTGATTGCATGATAGAAAATAGAGTTCCATAAATCGTATCCTTTGGAAGAGCTGTATGATTTTTTTTTGATAAAGTTTTCTGTCAGAAGTCACTTTTTCCATGTATATACTTTATTATTTATTTCATCAGATTGTTAAACAAACTGCTCTCTTTTGAATTTTGAATTTCTTTATTTTTATCCCTAAAAATAGCCTTGCTTCCCAGTTGTTTCGAGGTTTCAATTGCATCCCCTGTTGCAAGTGTATCTATTTTAAGAACATTTTTCCTTCCACTCAACTTTCCATTACCAATGCGTGGATATAGCATCAGCCAGCTTCAAGCAACAATATTTCTTACAGTTGTAAAAATAATATATGCTGACTATGACTTTGAAATATAATATAAAACTCCAAAATAATATAGCCATAATTATTCAGTCTGTACCACATAATAGTTATTTGAATTTTAATTTACACACTTCAGCAAAAATACAGATGAAGCACCTGCTCAATTTAACATTTTTGTGCCAAAATATATCTTCATGCATACCTTTTTACATTTTTTTATTTTTTGCCTTTTAGATTTAATCAAAATGTCATCAGTCAGATTATCCCCTTGGATAACCAAGCAAACCACCTGTAGGTTACCAACTTTATTTTTAAAATATGTGCAACCTTGATGGGACCGATAGATCATGACTGTCAGTGTTTTTTGCAACTAGAAATATTTCCAAATGCCTAGTGGTTGAACTTTGGGTCCTGGAACTTGGTGGAGGACAACATGTCTGAGCTATATGGTCCATCTATAACCAAAGTAAGAGCCTTGCCTGCACTATTGGCTCACAGTCAAGCTTGTTTTCAATCTGGGTTGTTTGAGGCATTCACAGACAGGATTGCAAAGTGCAGTCTTGAAGAGGAGGGTGTCTGGCTTGGGGTCCTCATTTTTTATGTTTGGCTTTCGCAGATGTGGTTCTGTTGACGTCTTCAAGTCTTTTTTCCTTCACCAGCTGAAAATTGCTCGCTTCTCTGTTTACCTGTAGGCTCTGGTCCATCTTGGCAACTATCAGAACAATGCATTCAATGCATTAATGGTTTAATGCATTATCAATAAATGTTCATTGAAAAGTGAAACTCACATAAACAAAGTATTTGCAGTAGTACATAACAGATGGCTATGAGGACTATGACAAAAACTACGGCACCAGTAATTATAGTGTAAATGAATATGCAATATAACTTTTAACATGTACTTATGGTAATTAATATCAATCATGCTTGTAAAAACATGCAATTGGTGCCGTTCTGAGTTTGAATTGAATTCACCCCAAATGAACAGGTTACATGTCCAGCATGTTCTGTAGGATGTATGTGGGTGGCAGAATAAGCAAGGCTCACAGGGCATTATTTTGGTGCAGGTTGTTGCCAGATGGGCTTGACAGCAGGGCAACAGTCAACCTGCCAAGGTGGATCACTGCACTGGACCAAACTTCCTGTCCCTCAAGCAACCATTGTGGTAGTAGGCCCACAAACAAAAAAAAAACGTGACTCTGATGTGGGTCTTACTCTCCATGTTGGTTGGTTGGAAAGACTTGATGCAGCTTTTGGCCCAAGTAGAGGAATTAAAGTATTGTAATGGATAGACACTGAATGGCTTGAGTCCCAAATAATCCCAATAGGATGTTTGTGTAACAATGTGCAATATAGAACTCCCTCTCCCTCTTGCTATAGCATTATTGCTCTGGTAAAATATAAAGTAGAAACTAAGCGGCACCTCTCTTACAACTCTGGGAATACATAGTTCAAAAATAATGAAAAGGTAGATCATAGTTTTGCCTTCTTTTGTCTGCAGTGTTGTAATTTTCCCACACATTCTGGTGCAGGTAATCATCTCCCAGACACACATGCACATTCCCCACATTTTAACCTAAACAGCTCCAACTTCCTACCGAGGTGTTCTGTTTGTTTCTGCTCACCTCCTGATAGACAAAAACCAGCTGCACTGACCCACAAGGAATCTTTGTACATGCGTCTGAATGTGTGATGGGAGGACCAGTGTCTGTGGGTACATTTGTCTGTGCGTGGCTATCTTTGGCACAAAGCTGTTCTTTGTCAGAGCGTAAATGCCAACACAGTGGACAGCAGCGTAGGATCGTTGTATAGCTCTCATCCCTTCATCCACTGCCTCTGACTTGATTTTTCTTTTTTTTTCCTCCGATGTATGTCGGCACACCCGCTATTCAGGGGTTGTCGTTTATTGGCTCCATTCCTCAAAGAACAAAGGTAAAAATAAATCATATGCTGCACTAAGTTAATTTTGAAATAGCTCAATTATCAGTAACTGGTCATAAAGACTGATGTCTGGAAGGGAGTTGTGGAAGCTGAAGAGTTATTAGAGGCATGGGTGCCTGATTATGACATAAAATGTGGAAGCAAAGTGCCAAAACAAAACCTCAGTCATGGAGGCGACAGAAAAGAAATATTACAAAACAGCATTAAAGGGGACCTATCACACAAAAATTCACATTTTGCACGTTTTTATACTTCAATTTGGGTCTCAACTGCTCCTAAAAATAGCCCAGGCACTTAAAAAAAAACACCCAACCATTTTTTGGCAATAAGTTCATGTTTTTCGGTGTCTGGAAAACGAGCCCTTTCAAAAACCTCCTGCTTGTTATGTCACAATTCACGGGCACTGCGCTGTTACCTAGCAACCCCAGTGGAGCTTGATCAAGGCTGGTCAGCTGGTTTTACCACTGTATGCGCTGTACAATGGCTTCTGGAAAGACAAGTGTTTTGTTGTTGACTTACCATTCAGAAACCAATGCTTCATTCTTGTTGGTTGTGTAGGAGGCTCTACTTGTGCTTTTCAAAGTTGAACGGATATTAATTTACATCTGTTTACAGCCATTTTCATGTGTGAGTGTAAACGTTGAGTTGGGGGGTGTGGCCAGCAGCAGCTTATTTGGATTTGGAGTGATAAGAGGTCCAAAAATAGCTCATTCTGAAAGAAGCTCAAAATAGGCAGAACTGACCAGTCTCATTATCATTATCTAATGATGACTTTGTGAAAGAAATGTAATGAACATGTTTTGTATAGCCCAAAGACCTATCCTAACCTGTTCAAGGAAGCATCATAGGTCACCTTTAAACTATCCCTGTCACCGGAGAATTGGAGAATATTTTGGTGGCATAGATGGATGTAATTTTATATTTTAACATGGGAGATTCCAAGTTTGATCCCCAATGAGATTTTATTTATTTTTGCGAGTTTATGCTGTCTTACATATAGGTTGCTTTAATAAGCCTATTTAAGGCGCTTTCAGTTGGGTTGAGCTAGAAAGAAGTCACTGGGATGCTGTATCTACGAATGGGATCAACAGACACAGACTGTGTGGCATATCCATGTGTTTGCATGTTGTCTCAACACACAGGTAGATCTGAGAATACTTCAGCTGACTAGTGCAAATCTGTGAAAAGGTTCTGTTGTTTTTCCCCTGATTTATGGTGAGCGAGAGAAGAGTGAGAGGTAGCACTATTAGTAAAGCTTACTTTTCCTGCCCATGGCTGTCTGACTAGACAGATCATATTGAGATAAAACAACTTTTAATTCCAAATCAGACTTTGCATTAATACACCATTACTATTTCTAATATCTATTTCTAGTTTTGCAAATTCAAAAGAAGTATTAAAAGAATTAAACAAATGATTAATTTATTAGACCACAATAAATTTGTTTTTTTTTTAAACCAAAACTGTGATAGTAAATATCAAAGTTTGCTCCCTTACCTTTAGAAATTGAAACAGTTGCTCTGCTGACTCCATTGTCCACCTGTGATAATTTAACCTCAGTATAAATCCAGTTATTCTGTGAAGGTTTGTTGGAGAACGTCAGTGAGATAAACAGTATTATGAAAATCAAACACAGCAGACAGGTCAGGGATGAATAATTCATGGAGCATTGTGAAGCCCATTAATAACAAATATGCAGAGTATAGACAAAACATGGTTATCCATCTAAACTGACAGACCAGGGAAGGAGAGCATTAATCAGAGAAGCAGTCACGAAGTCCATGGTAACTCTGGAGGAGATGCAGAGATCCGCACCTCAGATGTCTCACAGGACAAATCGTAGTTGCTCATCTCAAAATCTGGTTCTTACGGAAGCAAGACAAAAAGACATCCATAGGAAGTCACTTTTGCCTTGGCAGAAATGTTGAAGGTGTTCTACTCAGATGTGATGTAAATTCAACTTTCTGGCTTTTGTGACTAAAAAGAAAACCCCAAAAAACTAACACTCCACAGAACCCTGCACACACCATCCCTACAGTGAAGCATCAAGCTATGGGAAGTGTTCTTCAGCAGGAGCAGAATAAGCAGATAATGAATTGACTGGTGTGGTGACAGAGGACAATCCTGTAAGAACATGTTAAAAGCTGCAAGACTTATTTTTGCAAACTTTTAAGTCCGCAGACAAGCAAAGTTGGTGGAGACATACCCCAAGAGACTTGCAGATGTAATTGCATGATTTGGGTACAAAGTTGTGCCACATATTTTTATGTTTATTGATAAATAAAATGTAGAATATCATGTATCATTGACATTTTTCTCTAAATTCTCAATCATGTACTGCTTTGTTGGTCACAACAAAATTCAAAAATAAAAATAATCGATAAAAATACATTTTTGTGATACATACAGATTTATGGTTGTATCATTAAAAATGTAGAAAATTCCAAGTGGTATGGGCCAACACAGGTATGGGCCTCTGTGTTGGCCCATACTCAAAGGCAAATGGTCACACCTAAGGGTTATTCTAATCTCTAACTGAATCTAATATGTGTGCTTGTTGGAGGAAACTGAAAGACTCGGAGAAAACCAGATTCTTCTTAGGTCTTCTTCCAGGATGCCTCTTAACAGCTTTTATGAATACAAAATTCCTTGCAGGTAATCTTGGTTGTCATGGTAACCGACAAAGTTTAAAGTTTTGCTCTGACTGGACCAGAAAACCTAGATATTACACAGTCAACAACTACAGTTGGGACCTTAGATATGATCACTACAAGGCTTTACAGCACATGCAGAAATTGTAATTTACCACTTTAAAGCACTATAAGAATACTGGAGGCCACAATTGAATGGTTCTAAAACTGTGCAACAGCCAGTCATCACAGAATGCAGCCAAAATTAGGACTATATTCTTATATTATGGGCAAAAATAGGCACACTGAAACATGGGCTGGTGTGAGTTTCTTGCTGGATAAAACTGAGTAAAACTTTACAGCTTAACACCATTTATACAAAGTGATCAAATTTAAAACAGAAAATGCACAATTTTTGCAATTGCTGCTAAAATATTAAAGCAAATTATCACAGTAATATATATTTTATCTATAGCATTTATTTTTATGAGTATTTTGACAAACAGACTTTTGCAAAATATAGAATAAACACAGTACAGTTGAAGTTTTAGAAGTAGAGGACGTCCCAAGAGTTCTACACTTAAGGAGGATTGATTAGGATGTAAAGGCTTTTAGTTTGCAGCAACATGTGGGGAGGGGCAGCACACATAATTAAAATTTGTCTGATACATTTCCACCTCAGGATAACTGTCAAACGTTGTCCATCTAAAGGGTTATCAAAATGAGCTTCTCTTGTCATCTTTGTTGATATGTACAGTGAACCCACGTCTAGTCGCGGTTCAGTATTCGTGGATTTACCTATTCACAGATTTTTCTGTGGAATGATGATGAAGAATTCTCGGCTATTGAGAAACAATTGCTTCCTGGACTCTGTTGAGATTATAAATTTTACCCAGTCGCTAACATTTGCCTGTGACGTATGTAATGCACCAATTCGACATTATCAAGCTTACCAGAAATTGCCTGCGCTGTTAACAACCATCTCCCACTGCAAAGTGCCGAGCTGAACGAGGCAGCTGTTAATTCAACATCTGGAAGCGTGGCCAACACGGACTGAATGGCTTCCTTGTCTTCCTCTGCTGCCATTGCAAAAACTACAGGCTGACAACAATTCTAAAACAGTGCAGAAAATCAAAGTCATTGTTCAAAGTTTGGTCTGGTTGAAAGTCTACCAGAGGAATCAAGTCAATGGGAGAAAGCCCAGACTGAGCTGGATTAGAATCGAGTGGAACTGCGTAGGAAGACAGTGGCCAGGCTACTTCTGAAGTAGAGCTAAGACGATTTCCACTCTGCGTATTATTGCATATCAAGGTATATTTGGTGTGTAAACTATTGAAATAGGCAGTTACAAGTGTTTTTCAGAGGGGGACTCAAGTATTTGCGGATTTTAACTATTCCAGCGGTCCAATGTACCGTATTTAAGAACTGACCACCCATATATCTCTAGGTTGCAAAGGTGACTGAAAAGTAAATTAGTAGCCAGTATGCAAGGCCAGAAAATGAATCTGTCCCATTTTTGACTTAGTGAAATGCTGCATAATGGTAAGATCAAAACAGTTGTGGTGATCTATAAACACCAGTGACATCTTTCTACAGACTAGCACAGCTTCAGGTGATAACCAGCTCTTAGTCGACTCTGTACGAACGACAGAAGAAATAACTTCAGTCTTCTATGTGTTGTGCCCTTGGGGTTTCTGCGTCAATACCAGCTCATCTTTGTCTTTTAACTGGAGAATGGCAATAGAGATCTCTGACTCCACAGTCATTCTGTTTATAGGTGTACGCAAACAAGAGTATAACTGTGCCAGCGAAGGATGAGATCAAATCAGATATCGGATAATTATGGCAGATACCACAGATAGGATGATAGGAAGACTTTTACTGTCTTGAGAAGCAGGAAAATTACGGAGGATCTACATCAATATCCATGCCCACACACACAGTCACTGACGCTGTTATCGGTGATACGATCTGTCCCAATCTGCAATTGGCTCATGTGTCCTGATGACATTGTCTGAACATGGCAAGGTAGTCTGAACGACACACTGTAGGAATGTGACAAAGGCAGTGACTGTGGGGGAGCAAGGATGACGAACACAATAAGGAAGGTACAACTGGAGGACAGAGAGAGAGAGAGAGAGAGAGAAGAGCTGGAAGGATTTTTAATTAATCTCTTGTAGATGGCTCAATGTAAATCCTAAAATACACATCTGTTGCTACAAGAAGATCCCTCAAAATCATTTTCACAGGTTTTTTTGATTCTTAACTAATAACATTTCTTGCTTTTTCTTCCCTCTGGAAGATCAAACAAAAAAAAAAAGATAATTTAGGCCAGCATCACAGAAACATCCATGGTTTTCATTCGAGAATGTTATGTTTGAGCTTCAAGATTTCCACCAAAAATGACAAATATTCTAACACAGACCCAAGGCAGAATTCTTTCCCATGAGAAATCTGCTACAGGTTATGGGAGAAACACGTGTTTGACAGAAAGAAAAAATGAAGACAGAGAATTTTTTGTGTACAGTGGAGGGATAAAGTACTTGCTTCCTTAGAGATCTCTGTTAATTTTGACTTTGTATTTGTCACATTATTCTTAGTTCTGATCAGCAAACAAATTTCATGATGAAAGATAATCTAAGTGGATACAAAATGCAGTTTTCAAATACTGACCTTATCTATTAAGTAAAAAAAAAAAAACTAACCCAAGCCAACCTGTCCTTATGTAATTGGTCTTTAAACCTAACAACTGGTTATGCCATCCTTTGCTTCAACAGCTGCCATTAAGTGGAGGAATTTTGGGTCCCTCCTCTTTGTAGAATTATTTTAATTCAACCACAATGGAAGATCATGGCTGATTGTCACATTTGGATTTAAGTTTAAACTGTGACTAGACCCCCTCCAAAGCTCATTTTATTATCTTTTTTTTGAACCATTCAGAATCTACCTTGTTGTGCTTCAGATCATTCGCCTGTTGCAAAGCCAAGGGTAAGTTCACAAGATGATGGCCTGATATTCTCTTGAAGTAGAAGGTAGAGACTCATGGTTCCATCAATTACGACAAGTTGTCCAGGTCCTGAAGAGGCAAAGCAGCCCCATACCATCACACCATCACCATCGTGTTATAAGTTAACATGATGTTCCTTTTCTGAAATGCTGTGTGGGATGAATGTAACAGGAATTTGTGTTTGATGTTCCAGTTTTCTCTCGTCAGTCCACAAAATGTAAGTTTTGGTCAGCCTTAGTTTTGGCTTTACAACTCACCAGAGGATGCCATTTTTACCCAGTCTCTTTCTTATTGCTCTTTCATGAATACTGGCCTTAACTGAGGTCTGAGGTGCTTTTGACATTGTTTTGGGTTCTTTTGCGACCTTCTGGATGAGTTGCTGATATGCTCTTGGAGTTATTTTCATAGCCTAGCTACTACTGGGTTTTACTCTGTTTGCCTGGAGAACCAAAGCCTGATAAATAACTTTGCAATCCTTTTTATATTGCTGGATGTCAGTGACTTTGTTTTCCATCTGGTAAGGAATTTCTTTATATCAGGATTTGTTGTGTTAGTTTCTGAGATCTTTAAGCCTACTTCATGTTGTCAGAAAAGTTCTGATTAAGTGATTCATTGATTGTGCAGGCCTGGCTGTAATCTGGAGGGGGTGTGGTTTGCAGATTTATCAGTTTTTCATGATTTAACAAGTGAGGGGGTACTTTCTTCCATAGGGCCAGGGTGTTTGGTTAGCTTTTTCCACTTACTGATTTTTTTGGGGTATTTACTCAGGTTATCTGTGTGATATTAAACTTTTTTGATGATCTGAAATAACAGAAAACACAAAAAATTACAAAAAGGAAAACAGTTTTTTAAAGCACTGTGTCAGACATCTAATCAACCAAACCATTGACAGCAATAAAAGTGAGCTTTAATGAAAACAGTGCTGTCGCACTCATTAAACCAAGGACTATCACATTGAATCTTTCTTTTTGCAAGCATCACCTTCATTATGTTGGCTCCCTCTGACCATGCACGAATTACTATCAAAAGAGCATCTCATATTACTCTAAATAATGAATTAAATTCAATGAATGGGAGAGCTGAGCGATCAGCCTCTCCACCACCCCACCTCTCCGAATGAGTTTGCCGAGGGAGCCAATCCGACACTCCAGTCGTGTCTGACACTTCCCACAGTCCCCTCCTCTTCCCCCTTGCTTATATAGTCTGTGAGCATCGACATCACAACACACAAACCATGCAGGCTGCTGAGAAGGCGAGCCTGCGCTGGCACCAATCTCCCATTGATGGACAGAGAAATAACAGGGTGAGTGCTTCCTCTTTGCTGCTCTGTCTTGTTACCTTTCGTGTTTCACCTCATCTGTTTAGCCTCTTTTTATGTGAAAGTTGCAGGCACGACTTGATGTGTAGGTTATTTTTTATGCATTTTGTCCTATTTTTACCCTTTCATCTCCTGTTCTATTTTCAGCTCTTTTCATTCTTCTCTTTCCTGCTGCAGATAAATGCTGGCAGCAAACCTTAAGAGTAAAAACACTAGAAGCAGCGTCAGCGTCAGCTCAAGAGAATCCTACTATTACATCAGAGGCAGCATATAGTGGCATTCATCACAAGCCACGCTGACGTGACCAGCTACAGGCAGCCTTTCTCACTTGGTTACCCAAGGACGGTAGCTCCGGGATGGGCTGCTCCTCGGGCCGTCAGCCCCCAGCTTCGGTCCTTCACCCAGACCTGGACTTTGGCAACACCAGCGAGGCCAACACATTACCCCAAGACTCCGACAACCAAACCCAGAGCCTGAACAGCTGCGGAGAGGGCGTTGAAGGGGAAGACAGCCTAGGACGGGGACAGGCTAGACATCCGGAGTCTCTCCATACGCTCGAGAGGCTCGCCCAAGCAACAGGCGGCACAGAAAAGTCCTGGTACCGCTGCGTGTTCCCATTTGGTGTGATATCTCTTGTGATTGGCATGGCAGGCACTGGGGTGACGTTCACCTTCAACACCTTGCCCCAGACGAAAGTTGTGTCGGTTGCGCTGCTGTGCACTGGCGTGGTGATGCTGCTCGTGGCAGCTGTATGTTGGAGGGCCCACAGACTGAGAAGACGGAAAAAGAAGGAAAGTGGATTCTTCGCTGCTGATCAGGGCACTTTGTGACAGACTGGGGACTTCTGCTGGTATGGACAGATCTGGACCGTTATAGAGCTGTAGACGGGTTTCCTCTCAGCACTCACTGATGCAGACTTGAACGACACTGGTATCATTTTGACAAGAGGGCTTTAGGAGAGCTTTGGCAGATACTATCGAGTATGCAGTCACAAAGGTTTCTCCATTGTGAACAGATATACAGAGTAAAATAAGTATGTCACATTAAAATTTTACCCTAGCCCATCACTTTTCTTACTGTTATTGAGGAGTAACAATTCAAGAATTTTATGATGTGATACCCTTGACTAAACATACAAAGTTTATGATATTTTATGTATCCAGACATAAACTACAGCAAAATATAGCATAAATACAAGTTTAGTTGTAGTTTCTATATTCTAAAAAATATTACACATTTTACTCTGGTAGTCAGCCGCTGCGTAGACATTCTACCTGTAGGTTTCCAACAGTGTCATTCCAGAAAGAGTGATAGGTGGTGTCTCTTGAGATTCCTCTTTATAACTATCATTGTTTTTACTTACCTTGAAGTGTTTCCAAATCAACAAATTTGTCTTTCTAGAAAGTGATTGGAAGAGTGTGGAGCAGCAGGTGAGGGAGGTGTTGTGCTGCCTTATTTGACTGTGGTATCTCCTTAAAAAGACTTTAAGCTGTTGGAACTCTCTGTTATAAAATTTTTGTGGTTTTCAAACCATAACTTCTTAAAACCTTGATACCAGTAACTGTCCCATGCCGAGTTTAGAACAGAGCACATTAAGTATTTCTCTCCAACTGCCCACTTTGTGTTTGAGGAATGCTTTCAACATAGGTGCCTCAGGAATAACAGTTTATTATCTTGTTATTTTCTCCCCACAGCTTCATGTGAGACAGAACAGTAACCTTTGAGCATGTACTGCCAAGAGAAAAGAACATTAGGGTCAAATCTAGTCTTTGTGTTTCAGTTTGACAGTTTAAATGTGCAGCTGGTTTAGGAAGGAAAAGTAGCATTTTTTTTCCCTTTTACTACAGATGGAGCTGAATTGTAACAAGAGCTCATAATGGCAACCTTATTTCACTGCTAAATGAGTTTCCTTTCACTACAAGGCGGTGTGTTTTCCTCCATGGACAACTTGGAGTCTCCAGCTGCTTGAGTGCAGTGGTTCATTAGATGAAAGCAAAAAGCTATGGTAAGGTTTTTTACATTAAATGGTGTCAAGGAATTTGGCAAAACAATATGCAATACTCAGCAAGTTTACTTTTTCTCCAAAATTCTTCATGTACAAATTTGTCTGTTGCCTAGTTTCATCTATCCATTCATTGTCTATACTTGCAAGGTTCACGGGGGAGCTGGTGCCTATCTCCAGCAGTCAGTGGGCAGGAGGCAGGGTACACCCTGGACTGTTCACCATGCCACCACAGGTCCATCAACCTTCATTACATTCATTTCTTGTCACCTTTTGGCTGTAGATCCACAATTCCAGAAAAAGATTTCATAGAAAACAACTCAAGTAATAGTCTTTTGGCATTATTGGGCTACATTTTCTGCAACTTCTAATCTAGTTGCTAATCTTGTTGCTATGTGGTGTATGGCATGGAAATCCCTCTACAAATGTGTTTCAGTGAGTTCAAACCAATAAAGAGAAAGTGTTTTTCTCTCTGAATGTTTTTTCTGATGAGGAAACTTAACAATTTTTTTTCTTTTCATTTTCTACATATAGTCTTAACTAGATTAAACTTGTCATTGTTCATTTTTTAAGTTGGTTCATTAATTAAGAACTTGTTACTAAAACTGTCATGTAATTTTTTCCCTTAGTCACAACAAACTTCCCTATGGTAGTTCATACTTCACCAAATCGAGGCACTTGTACTCCATGCAGTTAGTAAGTAAAATTTATTATGAATTTTACAAATAAAGCTGGCATCACAAACCCCCTGCAGATAGGTGAAATGGAACCCATCTGGATCCATTTAGAATTCACACATCTGTGTTGAACATCTCCTATTCTGAAGGGCAAAACTTTAAAAAATTTGAGCATTGTTCATCTGACCAATGGTCGATGATGTCTTGGCCCTCAGTTTTCAACCATCAACACTACTGAAGACACTACCCATGGCTAAAGTCCAGTGTTCTGTTTTGTCTTTAGCATGACCCAACTAGAGTATGTTACTGGAGAGAACAGCCAAGCATCAAATGATGCACTGCACTGCAGCAATTCTGGTGTGTTTTTTGGGCCTTACATCCCACGGCGTCACACCCTAGAGAAACGAATCCAACTAAGCCTTTCATAAGTCAGCTTTAACATCACTGCCAAATTTGTAGACTCAAAATAAGTCCTTCGTAAATTTGACAGAAAAACGTTGTAATTCCACTGCTTTCTGAAAGTAGCTTTTGTTCCTATATGCAGGATGGTCTTTAAAATGTGAGGGAATCCTCCTTAGAAAACCTCAAACTGTTTCTGAGAAGGTAATGGTTCTGAGGAAACTTACAATGCTAGTAATGTGCTTAGGAGCTTATCAAAGTTAAAAGTGAATATAAACCCTAGAAGTTAGCATTCACAGTAAAGTTATGTGGGTCACATGTTGTATAAGATTAAATAACAATAATACAGCTTATGACCATCTGGTAATTTAGCTAACACAAAACAGTTTGTGCTTTTTGTCCACCTTTACCTTAGAGTACGCTTACTTCTCCAGTTTAAATAATATACTCAAGTATTTCTTACAAGTACTTGACCTGAAATTCTTCTCTGTTATTGATAAGCTAATATGTAGCATTCAAGCTAACCGAACAACTATGGTAGCATATGGTCATTACCAGCAGTGACGGGGTTTTGAGATAGACCCAGCAGTATCATATGAGCTCCAGAGTTTTATTTTATGGATGTTGTTGGATAATTATTGTCTCTCTGAACTCATCTCTGGATGTCCAACCTTTTGCATGAAATTTTAGTAGTTGTGGAGAAGCAGCTTGTTCCCGTGTGTTTGTGGCTGTGTGTTATTTGGAGTTTCATTGCATTTTTTATGGTTTAGTTATAAATTTAGAGAGAAAGAGCCGTGTGGTATAAATGGAATTTATTAAATAATAGTTGTTTTTCTTTTTTGAGACTGGGTGTTCCTACAAATTACATATCATGGATATATTATAATATTTATTGTCCCTAAGAGTGTAGCCACATTTATGAATGTTTCTTAAACAGCGTGTCTTAATACCATCCTTGTAAAAAAGTTTAAACTTTGTGTATTTTTAAGTGGAAGTATATTTTGTTATGTGGTAGAGAATATATTTGAGGCCTTTCACTGCTATCCTTATATTTCTATAAACGATGTATGGTTGTAATGACTGTAAATTTGTTTATGTCTTTTTATCTCAAATACATGTTTCATTCCAAAATGAGAATCTCCCATTCAACTCAACTGCTGCATACAAATATGAACACTTTCATTTGCATGAAAGACATAATGAGCTGTATTTATTTATTTCAAAGATCAGGAACTTTTCAACGTTTTAGTTTTGGAATGAAACACATAAATTGGTTGTTGTTTACTTGCTTTGAGTCTAGCAGCATGGTCAAGCTTATCTCTCAGTGCCTTTTACTTGCTATGTAAATAGTTCTACGTGAAGTGCAGTTATTGTGAGCTGTGAAGGCCGACAGGTGCCAGTATTAGAGTAGCCCAACAGAGAGGCAGAAATACTGCAGTGTATACATTAAAAGTCAGGTTCAGTCTGTGGAAGTGAACTGGTGTGCATGAAGTTACTTGAAGTCACTGTTGGATGTGGTTCCTTTGGTCTAACTGCTTGAAATGCCAAAAATATTAATCAAGAAGTTTATTTTTGCGTCTCTCAAATGTCTGTAAAATTGTACATTTTTCTTGTTCACTGTTTTCAAAGCACATAATTAAAACCGAGCTTAGTTTTTGGAAATAGGCTCCAAGAGTGTTTTTAATTATTTTTTTTATTTTTTATTTTTTTGGCCACAAATTGGTTCCATCTGGCAAACAATGTTTTGTACCAACCGCAGGCCAGTTCATAAATCTCAGGGAGATGTGTATTACATTGGCAACTGAACATTTAAAGTAATTTTCTAGAGTATACTCATACAGAAATGAAGCCTTTTGACTCCAACAAATAATATCTACAAGCAGGAGGCTGCCTGCAGTGATTTTGCTTTGATCAGAATCTGTCATAGTTCTTATGGGTTATCAGCCAGATGGGATCAGAAACAAAGTAAATGAAAATTGCATATATATATATATATATATATATATATATATATATATATATATATATATATATATATATATATATATATATATATATATATATATATGATAAAAACGGTTAGTTTATGAGTATAAAATAGAAATAATAGGGGACAAACTGACACAGAGACATCAGTTCAGTGAAACACTGACCAAGGTGTTTCTAATGGTGTATCAAAGCCAGGGCCTATATATTTCCAAAATATCACCAATGAGTTGATTCCAATTGGTCAAGAGTATTGAAATTATTACAACATACGGTGCCTATAAAAAGTATTCACCCCCTTAGATGTTTTACCCTTTTTACTTCTTTTATAAATCAGTCATGATCAACAAAATCTGGGTTTTCAGACAAAAAAAAATACAAAACTAACTGTCACAGTAAAAATTGATTTAAACAAAAAATGACAATAAATTAAAAATATGTTGCATGAAAAAAGTGATTGCCTCTTTAAATTGACTGAGCTAATTCATTAGAGGTCCAGCCAACTGGTGCTTGTAGTTTCACAGTGAGTGGAATGTAGATCACTTGAGTGCAGTGAGTGTGTCTAATGTGATGGTGGTTTAAAGACACCTGTGTCTGGAAGGTCCATTCACTGGTTAATCAGTTTTGAAGACAAATGAATAACTAATAAGTCAGGTGATGGATACAAAAAAATCTCTAAAGCTCTGAACATCCCCTGAAGTTCAGTTAAATCCATCACCAAGAAAGGAAAGGAACATGGCCCATGTATAAATCTGCCTAGATCAGGCTGTCCTCACAAACTGAGTGATTGTGCAAGAAGGAGACTAGTGAGAGAGGACACCAGGGCACCTCTGACTACACTGAAGGAGTTACTTCAGCAGCTGAGATGGGAGAGACTCTGCAGACAACTGTTGCCCAGGTTCTTCACCAGTCAAAGCTTTGTGGGAGAGTGGCAATGAGAAAGAGTAGGAGATTAGGATTTGCCAAAAGGCAGTTGGAAGACTCCATGGTCAAATGGAAGAAAGTTCTTTGCTCTGATGAGACCAAAGTGAAGCTTTTTGGACATTTGACCAGACACTATGTTTGGTGGACACCAAACACTGCACATCACCATGAACAAACCATCCTAACTGTGAAGCATGGTGGTGGCAGCGTCATGCCCTGGGGATGTTTCTTGGCAGCAGGCCCTGGGAGGCTTGTAAAGGTAGAAAGCAAAATAAATACAGAAAAATGGAGGACAATTAGTTTCCATCTGCAAGAGAACTATGGCTTCAGAGAACATTTACAAGCAAGACAACGACATGAAGCATCCAGCCAAAGCTACATAGAGATGGTTTGAAGATGGCAAGCTGTATGATCTGGATTGGCCCAGTCAAAGCCCAGACCTCAGTCCCATAGAGAATTTGTGGCAGGACTTGATAAGGGCTGTTCAGAGCTGATCCCCACACAACCTGGCAGAGCTTGACACAGCTTGACTCCCTGCTGTGATTGCAGTCAAAGGTGCATGTACTAAATCCTGACTTGAAGGGGGTGAATATTTATGCAATCATTTATTTTGTTTCAGCTTTTTATGTAATTGTCGTTGTTTTGTAGAAATATTTTTTCTCCTTTACATTAAAGGTTTTTATTTCTTTTTTTGTCAAAAAAGCCAAATTATGTTGAACATGACTGACTTGTAAAAGCAATAAAAAGGGTAAAACACTGACGGGTGTGAACATTTTTTATTGGAAGTGTACGTGATCTTTTAAATAACATACAAATATACATTTCTAGTGACATGATGTCTGCGAGGGAATCATTGTTTGCATTGCTAATGTGACTAGTTTGTGACTAGCTTTAAGGGGGGCTAAAATGGCCCGCTGTGGTCCAATACTCTGCTTCAAACGGCAAATCACTTCTCACCAATATGAATAGACTACTTTAATGAGAAGACATTATGCAGTTCGATGAAATAAATAGCCCTTCTTGGCATTATAACAACTGCAGGACGTCATTTTGAGGACAATTACTTTTTTTTTTTTTTTTTTTTTATAAAATCCAAAAATTCCGTCTGTTTTGGAAATTTTACTTTAATAATTTCATGGTTGCTTGGAACTCTAAAAATATTTTCTTCATTTTTTCATTTATCTTTTGGTGTCTTTCTTTGGATGCTGTTGCCATTTCTGACTCCCCTCACACACCGCTGCTGCAGTGTGCCACAGGATCGATTTGGAGCAACCTCTAAAGATGGAACAGTTCTTTCATGTTGGCCATATTTTTGTCTAGGACGATCCAAAACCCCAGTGTAACTCTGAGAAAATGTGTAAAACAACTGAGACAGGACCCAGGAAGCGGAGATACAGCTGTTAAATATCACCCAGTTATAAAAAAATATTCCTGCCGTCACTCAGGCGCTCAAATCATCTCTAACTATAAATGTCATCGCTCACTAACACCAGTGCATCCCATGTAACTTGTCATTATTGTGCTCCAGTTATTAGTCATGTCAGTCATTCCAAAGTCTGAAAAGCAGAATGCTCCACAGATTTCCGCTCGTCAATCTGTGCTCATCGCTTTCTCCGCCACTTTTGTGAGAGCAGCTGTTTCATATGAATATTCAAATTAACACACGTCCTAAATCTGCCCACGCTTTTTCCTGTTCCTCCTCCCCTTCCTCCTGCATCACCACCAAATCTTCAAGGGACTGTGTCATTCTTTCTCCCTCTCCTCCTGCACAGAGCTAAAAATAGCTCAGTGTGATGTCAAAAGCAAGGGAAGCGGGCAGCTAGAGAGGCGGGCCGCTGGCTGAGCGAGGAATGTGTGAAAGGGAAAGCAGGAAGGCTGTTTAATTGAACCACACAATTTTCGCAACAGTTAATGGCCTCTAGATGGGCAGAGAACAGCTTTAGAGGAAGCAGGGGTTGTTTCCAAGTGGTTCTTGTTCCTGCAGAAGTCATCCCAGCAAATTTCAAACAGAGTAGAATCCAATCCAAACTAATTAAAAATAATAGCAGATGTAGATTCTAAGAAGTATACAAGTGTGTTAAGAGGAGAGGAAAGCTCTACAATATTTCTCCTTTGTGCATTAAAGTTGCAGCAGTCGGTCACTGAAGGGGCTGTACACACTCACTACAGGGCTGTCACAGCGTCACGCATGGGGTGGGGGACATTGTCCGAGAGGGATATTTTTTTCAAGAATCCTCTGTCTTCCACCACCTGCACCCGCACCAGATTCAGAGGCCAAAGACCCATTTAATGTTGCAGGGTCATCATGGTTGAAAAGCATTTTGAGTGTTTCATAGAGCAGGAGTTCCCAAACTTTTCCATGCCACAGCCCCCCAAACTGCATTAGCTTCTGGCCGGGGACCCGCTTTGCAAACCCACAGAAAATGCTACAAAATATGTAAAGAAACATTGACTTTTAGGAGTTTTTTTTCTTATGTTTATTCACTATTCAATAATCATTACATTCGTTGAGCATAAATGCTGCCTCATACCTTCTGGTTTTGGTTGGCCATGAGTTCTTAGGGCTTTTTGCGGCGGTGTCCTCCAGGGCTACTAGATGGTTCCTTCGGTCTTTTTCTTGTTAGAAACATGTACATTTTGCGCTTTCTATGCTCATGCCAGAAACAAAGTTGTTTAATAATTTTGACTGATAGCCAATCAGAAAGAGGAGCATAGCAAATAACATTTCAATAGGTTATTTTAACTTACATTTTATCATAATGATTGAAAAACAGATTATATTTTATGATAAAATATTGTAATTAAAAATTTATGATTGAAAATGAACTAGATTAATTTTTTTTGTTTTGTTTTGGGTTTTTTTCCCATCTTCTCTCCAGCTTTCTGAGGCCCCCCTAGCGCCCCCTGGATGGCCTCCCAGGGGGCCCTGGCCCCCACTTTGAAAACCATGGTCATAGAGTGCCACTAATAAAGCAGAACCATAGAGCTCCAACTCTTAAGGAATCACACTCAGTGTAAACTTTTCTTCCATCCTGTTGGAAAGGAGAACCACAGGAGGACCAGGTGGGTTTTCTTTCAGGTCATGGAACAGTAACCAGATCTTTATCTTTTGGTGTTTTTCTGAGTAGGGTATAAAAGTTCAGCTGCCAAGTCAATGTGTGTTTTGTAAAACCAGAGAAAGACTAGCTCGTGTCCTGGTGGATTAGGTAGCAGATGTGCAAACATGAGGTAGAGGTTTTGGATCCTGTGTCTCTAAACTTGAGGCCATGGATGTCCACAGGCGAAAGGTGAAATACTCCCTCCAGTCTGGGGTGAGTCACTATATTAAGTGGAGCTCAGGTGTGGTGGTAACCCAGTGGGTTATGCTTAGATTTTAGACTGTTATTACCAACACACACTGAGGAAAAGGATTAAATGAGGTAAAAAGCAAAGCTCCCAATTTACAGGTCTCTCCATGTTCTAAAATGTACCTGTGATCACTAGATTTAGTCATTGCTGAAAATGTGAGATTTCTGATGCACGTGGCTGACACAGGTCTTCGTCACTGGGTGCCTGCAGTCGGACTTGCAAAAAGAAAGAGTGGCTGGGCCTACCGGGTCGCACTGTTGGTCTTGGTCTTGGGTTAAAATCCCGATCTGAGGTCTGTCTACATGGAGTTTGCATCTTCTCCCTGTGCATGTGTGGGTTCTGTTCGAGTATGTTGGCTTCCTCCCATAGTCCAAAAACATGAGATTTCTATTTACTTTGACAGCCATAACACATAGTTGGATTCATAGATGGATGGACAAATACATTTATACATGACATCACTATGCAAAAGTGCAGGTTGTAGACTTCACCCTCTATGTTACATTGGTAATAATTATGAATGATGTTTATTTTTTTAATTCTTTTCTTGAAAACAACAATCATGCATGAGTTAATTCGCAGACTCTTTGGTGTACTGATAATAATGTAATCGATGCTGTGAAGATTTGTGAAAAAAGTTCAAAATAACTTTTTTCTGTTGTTAGCAAGCTGTTTTCAATGATAGCCTGTCATGGAGTCCTTGAAAACCTCTGGGACTAATATTATGGGGTCCAACAAAAGGTCATTCAGTGAAAGGATTTGGTCTCCTGCTGCTGATGGAAGTTGTGTTGCAACACAGAGGGTGCCACTATTTCACAGGCTGAATATGGGGCCAGGTTTTCAAAGGTTGCCCCTTTCCAGGCTTATGGTTTTGATCAAAACAAAACTAATGTTGTTTCTCTGCATCTGGGTCAGGATGGAGCATTGATAAAAAGTGCTACTCTACATATATGTATTCCCTGGTACCCAGCAGCACTACTCACAGCCTTGAAATTAAGCTGAATAGTATTCTACCTAGTGCCACAAGATGTAGTTTAAATATCAAATTTAATTGTGTGTTGACCACATTATGCTGCATAAATGTAAGGAAGCCATCAGATTTATTTAAAATTATTGTTACTACATTTAAAATAAAAACTAAATATAAACACTTGCTCACAAATTATAAAATAATAATATAATAATATAATAAAGTGGCACTTGACACAATTGCGGTGACTAAAAACGGGCAGCAATGTCTGTTCTCTGAACTAGAGTCATATTCAATAAATTACAATATTATGAGAAGTTCATTTATTTCAGTATCTCAATTCACTAAGTGAAAGACATGATATACAGTTATTCCACAGACTGATGTTTTTAAGCCTTTATTTCTATTAATCATTAGGATTTACTTCTGACAGCCAAAGAAAACATTTAATTTCTTAGAAAATTAAAATATTATACCAGAAAGTTTCTTAATATAATGAGATATAAAACTCATTATGAGATATTGCTCCTGTATTTATTTCCTTACTATGGCAGGTAAACGCTTCTGTTTGAAGGTTGTTATTTTCAACATGTACTTTTAATCTGACAAATGAGCCTTATCGGAATGCATAATTTAATTTATTGAATATGTTTGCACTTTTTTAATTGTCTGTTATCATCAAAAGAAACTGAAAACAGAAAAAGCAATCCCATGAAGAATAATTCTGAAAAGAATCAGACAACTGCTGGGCAGTTTGCTCTTTGCCAAGTTGCACTCCTACTTTGTTCCTTTTTTTTTTATTCATACACATGGTTAATTTTTTTATGAAATATAGAGAATAAATTGTATATAAAAATATATCAGTTGTACTATTTACTTAGTTGTGTATGATATCTTATTTCTGTTTTGTCATATCTGTTTTTGGTTTTTCTGCATTTGCATTTTTACTTATGTATGATCATCCTTAGTTTCTGTCTTTACTTTTGATCAGTCTTTCCTTGGTAGTTGTTTATTTAGGTTGGATCTGTTGTTCTTTCTTTGTGTTTAGTTATTATTTATGGTTAGATTTAGGTTTTCCCAGCTCCACTATTTGTGTTTATTCTTCCTTGCTCCTCAGTGCCCTCTCTCTCTCTCCCTCAGCCTGCCTTCTGCTCTCTCCTCCCAGCTACACCCTGCAATTAGTCCCAGTCTGTAGTTCCAGAAATGAAGCTCCCAGTAATAAACCTGCTGTCTTTCACCCACTGCTGGGCCCTGTTTCAGACAGCGTGATAAGTGAAAATCCTGAGTAAGTTCAGTGGTAACTTTGTGCATATCCTGGGTTTTAAGTTTCAGAGAGCCAGATAGCCATTATCCTAAGTCAACTTACTACTGCAACTTACTCCATGAACCAACTCTGCTCGGTAGCAGGATTGTTTGAACTAATCCTGAGTTTGTCCTACTGTTCTGCTGAGACCCGACACAAGGAAAGTGTCATAAATGGCGTATCCTTTTCTCGAGGAGCCTGTGGATTTTAGAGAGTAAATACTCTGCAGAAATCTCCGTCGGGAGAAGGTGATTATACTGCGATTAGATGTCTTATCATTTCTGGATGATTATATTTTTCAGCATTACCGTTTTTTGCCACAATTAGTAATTTATTTCAATAAAATTTCAGCCCGCACCTCATTTGAGGACAAATTCTTTGTGCTGCACTTTGTTTTTATGTCAATGGGATATTGGAATGTTACTGAAACACTTAAACTGTTACTGTACAACAGAGGTGCCATGAGCTGGATGTGAATCTGTCACTCATGTAGTAGTCCTCCTTGGCAGAGTAGTGAATGTCTCCCCCTCTCATGTGGAACACAGAGGTTCAATCCCAGCAAGTGTTATTACTTAAAGTTGTTCTTATAAGTTGGTTGTTCTTATTATTTGTGTTTTTTTAGGTGACCTTAGGTTTTTGAAAGACACCCTCAAATAAAATGTATTATTATTATTATTATTATTATTATTATTATTATTATTATTATTATTATTATTATTATTATGTTTCTCTTCTATGTTATTGGCATCGATCACAAATAGCTTAGTTTTAGAAAAATGTTATTTTATAACAGAGCTTTTTAGACAGGAGCCCTCCCACTGTCAGACAGAAGAGCATTATGACTTAGACAGTTATAAGTAGCTCCAATCTGAAAACCGTGGGCAGCCCTGCTGTACAGATTAGTGGGGTTCCCTATAGTCACAGACCCACAAGACTAATAAAAGAAGAGCTCCACAGAATTGCAGACATCAGTGAAAGCAATAATGTAGTCGGTGTCATATTTTGACACTACAAGCAATATCTATTTATATATTTCTAGGTTTCCAGGCATAATTGGCTGCATAGATGGCAGTCACATTCACTGCTCCTTCACTAAATAAAGGAGATTGTGCTTTTATGTGTTTTTATTATATTGCACAGTTTTTCATCTTCCCAACAAGTGTTTACACTTAAGCTGTCATCAGTGTCACCTTCTATGCTGCACTTGTAATTTATTTAATCTGAGAATGCTTTTTTTGAAAATCACACAGTATGTTCAGTCATGAATTTCATTTCATTCATCCTGGGTTTTATTCTTCTTTACTAACCAGCCTATTAAAACTTTTTGTGACTCCTGTTTTTCCTGACTGTTTTTTTTTTTTTTTTTTCATGAAAATATTTCTTCATCTATTCGGTGCCTCTGCTTGATCTGCACTTTGGGTCCAGCCATCATCAAAAGTCATGACATGTTTTCATTCTGATCCCTATTTGGACCATGAATCCAAAACAGCTTTGATTGACCACCTGCTGGTAGTTGTTGAAATATGAACCAATAACCACATTTCCTTTCAGTAAAATATATGTAGATTTAAAAAGAAAATCAGTACAAAACAGCGCAAATTGATACTTAGTACGAACTGTCCTCTAGCAGATAGTGCCATTTTCTCTCTGAAAAAGATGGTTAAAATGTATCAAAATTACAAAGGGAGATAAGGTAAAGTGGGGAAAATGATAAGCACCCATCAGGGCAGCATTGTAGGTGCTGGATAAGTGATACCTGAGTCTTTTCACCAAGCGGTTTGAGAAAATTTTAGACCTCTCTTGTTACTCTTTAAAACCAGCAACTGGCATGAAATTTAGTGTTTTCTTCTGGTGGCTCTGGGGACCACAACAGGAAAACACGTATCGTTTTTTCTCGTCTCAACAAAGAGCACCTCACTTGCCCCAAAGTCCTCGCACAACCGTCCCTCCCAGCTGCAGTCAGAGCAAATGCCTGCATCCACATCACAAGTTCATTAAATCTACATGAAGCTTTCGCTAAATTCATCATGCTTTAAAATAACTCATTGGATTTTATTGTCTCTTTTTGGTGCTTTTAGACCTTTGTTGAGTTCAGTTCAGTTAATGTAGACTAAACACCACAGCCATGTTTCCATCAACGTTTTTTTGATTATTATTTTGCATTAGAAACAATTGATGGCAACAGCAAAGTTCGAAATAACTTCCTAATTTCGCAAAAACATTCTTAGGCTCGCCTCAGGTGGTTTTTAGCTTTTCCGAAAAAGTGTTAATGTGCAAAAGAGGAGATGGAAACACACTGTTGAAAAAGTTCTAACATAGCGAATTTTCCCATCCACTCGTGGGTCTGTACCTGATCAGAGGGATGAAACGCAATTTCAAAGTCCAAACTTACAGCATGGAGGGGGGGGGACTGCAGCCCGGGGTGGCCGGTGCTATCTTATAACATCTGATGAAATTATGCTCTTAGTAGCCTGGTTCATTCACTCCAGACCAGTAGATGGAAACCCGCCTAATTCACGTTTTCCTTTTTTTTTTCTTTTTCTTTTTTGGGACATTTCAATAGTTTGTTTAAAAGTTGCATGACAATTGGATGGAAACATAGCTAATAATTAGTTCGAAATATGTTCAAAAAATGTTTACGTCTTTAAAGTAAAGCGGCATCTTTTCCAATATTTTGGACAGTGTATTGAATTTCCTACAAAATGAAAGGCAACATTTTGTTAAAGTTCTGCAAGATGAAAACCTGTAATTATACTAAGTTTAGTCAGCTTTAAAAGCTAACCTTTTATCTGTATTTTCTGGGTGTGCAAATTTTGTACTTACTGGCAGATAGCATTACAGGAGAAATGATAGACTCCTGGGCAATCAGTACCATTAGAAAAAACAGTGTTTTAGAAAAAACACAAATGGTATTTTTTTTCTTCATAGTGGTAATTTTAACATAAAAAGGAAGATTGGACATTTCCATGTTTTCTAAATCCTGATTATTTGTTTGTTGAACCAAGCATATCACAAGTCATGAGAGATTATTTTCATTTTGAGAGATTCTTTTCAATAATTCTGTGACTTGCACATGATCAGCGCCTGTGTTTGAGCCAACTACCTGCGTCAAGATTCTCTAGATTACCTCCAATCATCAAACATCACTCCTCATGCTTTCATCTGACTGCCCCTCTCAGCGCATCCTCCCACACCTTTCCCCCCTTTCCTCTTGCTTCCCTCTTGTAATTTCCTCTTTAGTGGTTTGAACCAGCAGGGCAGTTAACTGTGCTCATTAGTATGCTATGTTAACGAGCCATGGATTCATTCTATGTAGTTACAACTGTGGTGTTCAGTGTCAAAGGTTGTAGATAATTACAATATGAAATACTCAGAGGCTTCCTGCTCTTTACCTCCTCCATATTTCAATACTCTTGCTGGATGTTAATTTAATTTTTACAAGACATGAAAACAGAAGGTGTTATCATCATAAAAGCTGAGCTCTGTCTGTCATTTTCTAAAGCTGGCGCCTGGCAAAGTATCATTACTACACACACAAGTGTATTGGTACTACTCTACCCTAGCTCAACATTAAAAGCCTAAGACAAGCCAGATGTTTTTGAAAATCCTATGGATTGGGCTGTTATGACGCAGCACAGATTTCTTTGTGGGTCGGTACCCCAAAGAATGGAAACTATTTTAGAGAGCAAAGCTTAATTTTTAAGTTAGATCGCGTCCACAAAACAAGTAAAAACTAAAAGACTTATGTAGGAGGAAATACCTTGATTTGGAGTAAAAGCTTAAATGTCTCATTCTTTAGCTTTGATACATTTTCTTATACTCTTGGAAAGGAGGATTTCATTTATATATTTAGATCAACTTTTCATTTAAATAAGTTGTGTCAGGTGATTATGAGCATAGACTGCCCTACACAGTTGTTTGAAGACTTAGTTTGTTCCCAACATTCATCAGATCTGGTTTAGGGATTGATAAAGTGGACTGTAGTTCAACCCCATCAGTCTGCGGACTGAAATTTAGCTATTCACTGATTTTTTTTCATTGAGTAGATCTAAAATATTGTAAAGAAAATGCAGCTTGGAAAACTAAAATACCTAGGGGCAATGCTACTTCACACGCTATTGGCTGGTGTTTGCAAGGAGCACCATTCATCTTCATTGCCGTTTGATTGGCTGTACCCCCCAAGAGTAGATATAAGGAAGAAAGCGGATGTTAGCATCTGCAGTAGTTCTAAGACCAATTCCACTGTGTGTATAAATGCATATTAAGGTTCATTTGATGTTTGGATTATGAAAATAGGCAGTTATAAGCAATTTTAGAGGGGGTCTCCAGTCTTTGAAGATTTCAGCTGTTTGTGTCTGACTGTAGTCCTTAACTCCTGCAATAGCTGTGTTGTTATCCACCATATGTCAATGACAAAACATATGTTGCAACATTGCATATCACCTTTAACAGGGTCTAATTTGTTACTGCACACCTTCCTGTATGTTTTGCGCTTCAGAAAGTGATTCTTGGAAAAGACCTCGTCACTCAATTTTCAGTTTTATAGCTGTTGAGTATTACTAACTCTGTTGCTGATTTTGCCTAATTGACTACGGTAGGGCTTCGGTACATTTTAAACCATTTACTGTAGAACTATGGGGATGCATTCTGGGTACAGAATAAACATAACTTGCTTCACCGCATCACAGATGTAGAACATGAGGTGAGGAAACAGACTGCTACGTAAACAGCCTTCACTTCACCCATTTCAAAATAAGAGAATGAACATAAACGTCTAACTACCTGAAGAATTCTTAACAGTCGATAAACAAAACTTCAACACAGATCAAATTTAAAAGTTTGCAAGTTTATTTGAAAGTTTACAAGACAGCAAAGTAAATTAGTGCTATACAATTGATCCAGAAAGATCCATTTAGGGGAAGCTAAGTGCACTAAATGTTTTCAAAGTTAGCAAAACTGCTAAAGTGCTGAACAAAAAATTAGCTCCTCTAATAGTGCATTAGTGGAAGTGTATCACAAAATGACAAAACTGACTGAGCAAATATAAAGATTAGTTTGAGTGTCTGCACACATCATTTTGCCACTTAACCTCTCAAAAGCCAAGCTGTTGGCCTAGAAATGACTTTATTTTGTTCATCTTTACATGATGACAAGCCACCAGCTCATGAAGATGCAAAACTGGCAGCAAAGAAGCTGCTGATTTATGTTGTGAGCTGACATAAAGGCACACAGGGGTGTTGGAACAGCTCCAGGAGCTAAAACCAGCGATATCATCATCTCTGTCACCAGAGGAATTAAAGCTATCTCTGCTCTCCAGCAGACGCTGACATAATGGCCCCATGAAATGTGGTGAAAGCTCTGAAGCTACTGAATGGCACCACTATGATAGTGTCTGAAGTGAAGTTCACGAGGACATCCATTAACACAACTCTGACAGTAAAGCAACACACATAACAAGGTTAGATTTATGTATATCTTTAGTGTAGCGCTATAAAAGAAAACAAGACCATTACATACAAAGCAGCTATATACAGTTGGTTAAGCTTACATATAGTAATCATGGGCATGAATATCATCAGGTTGGGGGCTTAAAATTTTAAGTTGGTATTTGAACAGTTATCTTTTTTTTTCATGATTAGGAGATGATCAAAGTCCAATCATTCTCAAAAGTAGGAACTGGGCAGCAATCTGAATTTGCAAAAGAAAAAAAAAAAAAAAAAAAAAAAAAAAGCTAACGTATGCAGAAGCATCCATTTCTGTCAACTTTCATCCAGCTACTTGTTGAGTTCAGGGAAAGTGGAAGATTTTTTCTTTTTCCCATCCACTTCCTACTTCTCGTAGTAAAACAGCCCCACAGCATGATGCTTCCACCACCATGCCTAACAGCTGGAACAGTGTTCTTTGGTTTGAAAGCCTCACCTTGATGCCTCTAAACATACTGGTAAAATAGCAAACTCTTTGTCTCAACTTGCCACAGAACCTTTTCTCCAGAAGACATTTGGGTTGTCCAAGCTGGTACTTATAAATTGTAGCTGAGCTTAAAAATGTCAGTTTTGGAGCAGATGCTTCTTTCTTAATCTGCGCCCTCTTAGTCCTTTTTGATTTTAAATTGAGCCCCCAACCCTACTGAAAATGTGTAAATTATGCTCATAAGAAAGGTCTGTCTGAGGAAACCTACCAATTTAGATGAACTCTATATTTATATATATTTATATATTTTGAAAGTCTGTATGTATGCATTTGACCCCGTTTGTAAATTCAAACTTGTGCACCCAGTTTTTTTTTTGTTGTTTTTTTTTAATTCACTGAAGTTATGTTTTATCATCAATCCAATCTGGAAAAAGAAATATTACTATAGATCAAAAAAGGCCAAAAAATGATATTCATCTGAAAGGTGAATGTATGTAAGCTTATTTAGGGATCCTATTTCAATCATTTCAACCAACATATTTTCAGTCAAAGTAGATCAGTACCATTAGGCAGTGCAGCTAGAATGTTTTTCCACTCCATTATTTTCTTCCCACTTTAAATCATAACCAACTGAAAACCAATAGAATCTTTTTTAAAAAAAAAAAAATCCCTGAAAGTATCAGGTAGTAAGTCTGAGGAAATATAATAGGCTTAGTTTTGAAAACTGAAATAATTTCAAGCTTGCCTGTTCCATTTCTAGGATTGTTCATGGACTTCCTCCGCCTCCTTTTTTGGTGAGTTTATCATGTTAGGCTCAAGTTTTAACGGTGAGGCAACCAGAGCCTCCATGAGAGGAGGGTTAGGGTTAGGGTTAGAGTTAGGCCCTACCCTAACCCTAACCCTAGTGGGAAACAAACTGTAGCGCAGGGCATTCTGGGTTAATATAACCAAAGTAAAGAGCGAGTCCAGCGCTTTAGCGGGAGAAATAGCTTGCCATCGTTTACCAATGACAAAAATGAAATTCTATAATTGCAAAAATCTGACACCATTCCATTTTTGTTTACATTTCTTGAAGAAGGTTGGGCTCGTGGAGCCTTCTGTGGTTCTTGTTGCAGTGCCACCACAGCTGAGGAGGGGAACAGGTTTTTCAAAGGGCTTGGTTCATTTAACACAGTGCAGTGTGAAAGCAAACCACACCAGCTGAAAATGGAATAAATGTTTCAATTGTGGTCCCCAATAGAACTGAGTCTACCGGACTATCAGATGTGAAAACACCCTTAATTTTATCATCTCCACCTCATTTTCAATGGATTTTATGATCTGCTTTCATTTAACAGTGGTTCATGGTGACACATCCAGGTAATTTATGCCAGAATGAGGGGAGCTTTTTCACAGATTGCCTGGTTGTTTTGGATAGTTTGTTCCTCAAACTATAAAAATGTCAATTGAAATGTTTTGTGTTTAATCAGGTTATGTTTGTCTGATATTAAAATTAGGTTGACAGCAGAACTTTTAAAAGCAGGCAAAAATGAAATCTCTGAGATGGAAAATGCTTCTTCGATCTGAGTTATGATTTCCTTCATTTGTTTTTCCCTGTTTTTTTTTTTTTTTTATGCCAAGTGACATTAGTAAGTCTCTCAGATCAGTGTCTTCTACTTGATGAGCAGCATAAACAGCTTTCCTCGCTATTATCCAAACCCTCATTATGGTACGTCGTGATAAACAGAGTTGTTTGTTTGTTTTCTTTTTCCTGAGCTGGGTATGATGACTGCAGTCTTCAGGGGTTTCTTCTACATTTTTGATGCATGTTCCTTCTTCTTAATCTCCAATGAAAATCATGTATTACAAGCAAGCCAAGCAGATTAAATTAGTCCCAGTCTGTGATGAATAAGCAGTGAATGACAGGAGTGTAAATAGGATCTCTTGTCTTTTTTTGTTCTATCAGTGTGCATGCTTTCCATTGCTAAGGGAAAAGCATATAAAGCACAAACAATCGAGGCCCTCCCTGTGAGCGTGGTTATGTTTTACACACTAATCAATGGGCATCCATCAGCTATTGAAGCATCAATTATTTTGTCTCTTACACATACACACAGATATATACATCAGCACATTGGGAGCAGTCAATTAAGTACTTATAAACGCACTGGACAGTTCAATTACAGGGGAGCTTTGCCTTGTGGGAAGCCACAACAGATATTATGCAGAGGGCTATAGAGATATATACCCTACCCTGACCGCTTTATGAGACACACCTGTTTCGGTTGCAGCAACTCAACGCATTTTGGCACCTAGATGTGGTGAAGATGACTTGCAGACGTTCAAAGGGGGATTGTTAAGGATGAAGTTATTGATCCTTTCACAGATAAGGTGCTGAAAACTCATTCTGGACTGTGAGTTGAGATAGCCTTGAGGTAAAAGACAGGGAGATGAACTTGCACTGACATATTCTGATGGTATCTTTTGTTGTGAAAGAAAAGCACAGAAGAAAATAAGTGGTTTTTAAAATGTCTCATAACTTATCCTAGGCTGGCCATTGCCTTCCTACACAGTTACGCTCGACTCTCATCTCCCTTCAGTGCTCCGTCAGCGAATAGGAGGAGGAGTTATGAATGATGATGTTGAGTTTCTGCGCTTTTTTTGAATTGTAGTCTGCTGATGGTTGTAGTTTGGCAATGGCCACGGAGGAAGTGAACGAAGCCTTTCAGTCCATGTTGGCCATACTTCCAAATATCAAGCAATTAAAGTCGGAGAAAGAAGAATACTTAAGATGTTTTACTGCTAGCAAGGATGTTATGGCCAACAGCCATCTCGTTTGGTTTGGCACTTCTCTCTTTGCAGTGGTGGATGGTTGTTTACAGTGCAGGCAATTTCCAGTAAGCTTCATTGTGTATCTTCCTTCACGGTTGAGCTGGCGCATTACATACGTCACAGCCAAATGATAGGAATTGGGTAAAATCAGATCCAATTGTTTCAAACTTCAACAGAGTCCACGATTCCAGCAAGCAATCTTTTTTCAATAGCCGAGGGTCCAGACCCTCTATATAGAGCAATGCGTAGAACAAGGGCCTGGTTTTTACCAGGCTAAGCCTAACACAACCTACTGTTCCCCGACAGTCCCTTAGCTGTCTGAAAGTGTAAATACCAGGTCATCTCCAGGACAATCAAAGTGTTCTGCCACTGCAGACCATGTCAGGGTAGGTAACAACAAGCAGTTAGATGACATGCTTACAAATTGGGAAAATAAGTATTTGATATACCTGTGATTTTTTTTTTTATTCAAGTTTCCCCTCTTACAAAGAGTGAGGAGGTCTTTAATTTTCAGCATAGGTACACCTCAACTGAGACAGAATCTAAAAAAACCCCAGAGAATCACATGTATGATATTTAAATAATTCATTTGCTTTTTATTGCATGAAATAAGTTTTTGAAACAATAGAAAAATAGAACTTCATGGTTTGGTACAAAAACTTTTGCTTATAGTTACAGAGGTCAGATGTTTTTTGTAGTTCTTGACCAGGTGTGAACACTCTGTAGCTGGCATTGTGGTCCACTCCTCCATGCAGACCTCCAAATCTTTCAGGTTTCTGGGCTTGACAGGTGCAAAGTTCCAGATCCCTCCAAAGATTTTCTTATGGGTTCAGGTCTGGAGACTGTTCTTACAGAGCAACTTCTTAGTTGCCCTGGCTGATTACTTCCCTTATGGAGAGAAGGGAATTGCTGCCCTTAATGTCACAATATGTGGCCCCATCCATCCTCTCTTCAATACGGTGCAGTGTTCCTGTACCTTTTGCAGATAAGCACACCCAAATCATGATGTTTCCACCCCATTCTTCTTCACAGTTGGGATGGTGATCTTGAGATTGGACTCATCCTTCTTCTTCCAAACATGACAAGTGGAGTTTATACAAAAAATTCTATTTTGGTGTCATCTGACCTCATGACCTTATCCCATGCCCCCTGTGGGTCATCCAGATGTTCACTGGCAAATTGCAGACAAGACTGAACATGTGTGTTACTATGGTAGCCTTTGAGACTGTGGTCCCAGCTCTCCTCAGGTCATTGAGCAGGTTCTTCCATGTAGTTCAGGGCTGATCCTTCACCTTTCCTTTCTCATAATCATTCATACTCCATGATGCAAGAGCTTGCATGGAGCCCCAGTCCAAGGGAGACTGACAGTCACAGTGGGTTTTTCCCACTTTCTAATAACAGTTGTTGCCTTCTTACCAAGCTGTTCGCCTGTTGTCCTGTAGTCCATCGCAGCCTTGTGCAGGTCTACAGTTTTGTCCATGGTGTCCTTAGACAGCTGCTTGGTCTTGCCTATGGTGGAGAGGTTGGAGTCTGACTGGTTGAGTGTGTGGACAGGTGTCTTTTCTATAGGTAACTCGTTCAAACAGGTGTAGTTAATACTTGTAATGAGTGAAAGGAGGGCTACCTAAAGATGGACTTAGAGGTCTGTGGGAGCCAGAATTCTTGCAGGTTAGTAAGTGATCAAATACTTATGTCATGCAATAAAATGGAAATTAATTATTTTAAAAATCTTACAATGGGATTTTCTGGATTTTGTTTATAGATTCTGTCTAACACAGTTTGTAATTTTCATTGTTGTACCAACAATGAAAATTACAAACCTCCATTCTTTGTAAGAGGGAAAACATGAAAAATCTGCAGTGTATCAGATACTTATTTTCCCCACTGTATTTTTTGTCAGTTGTGTTCAGAAAATATCTGTTTTGTTCCTTGCTTGTAAAGCTTCTACAACTGAAGATGCAGATTTTGATCTGTGCCAGAAGTGATAAAAAAATGTCGTCAGTATTCTCTACCCCATCAGTGAATATTTGTAGCAGGACAACTATTGTACCTCTCAAAGTATCACCCTGGAGACAGGCAGCAATCAGTGTCCATTTCTGATACCCAGTTCCAACTCAACATCCATGAAGGAAAAATCATTCCAGCACATCAGGAATTGACAACTGACACAACTGTCATGGGTTGCTGAATTTTATGCAACAATATGTTTTTCCCTTCAAATTTCCAATAAATCACTGTTTCTGTTAGGCTGACGCCAAAGGAGGGTAAAGTAGCCACAAAAGTTACTCAACAAAGAGTAAAAAAGTATTTGGTAGAAAGGCTTATAAGCAACTGTTTTATCATAAGATCTGATTCATTTCATTCAAAATGATGTAATTCAACAAACATAAAAATAATGTTATGCAAAAATTCTGATATTTTAACAAATAAAACAAAAACTGTTTAAAAATAAGGATCATCATTACAAAATACACACATTCAGGAAGAGGAAATATACATTTCTAATATTTTTTTTTCATCATAGACTCATACTATTGCTGTCAGAATGTTCCAAACAGACAAAAGATGTAAAAACATCTAGCCCAGGGTCTGGAACCTTCAATAAATCCTCATTTAGGGCCACAAAAGTTCCATAATTTATCGGAAAAAGATGATTTGTAATTTTTGATGAATATTTACAATAGGAAATTTATTTGTGCAGAACCACCATTTTTATTTCTATTTTTAGGTTTTGAAAGAGAGAAAAAACAAAAAAAAGCTGTAAAAGTTGGATGGATCCATCACAAAATATTTTTAAAAAGCACAAAGTTTCCAAAAAATGGAAAAACTGTTAAACTCTGCATTTTTTATGACATCTATATTTTTAAATTTTTGTTCATTCTTCATCATTTTTAGCCAAAGATTATTAAGAGCCACTGTGGAAGGTCCAGAGAGGCACTGGCGACTCCAGAGCCACAGGTTGCAGACCCCTGATCTAGCCTTAGGAGGACAAAACTGAAATCTCCTATTACAATAGAAATGTTTGTAACCTGGTAGCTCATCATGAAAAGATTTATGTTTGGATTTTAACAGTCCATTGAGTGAATGTGTTTTGTATTTTTTTTTTTTTTTTTTTTTTTTTTTTTTTTTTTTTTTTTTTTTTTTTATGTTTTTAATCTGGTTATCTTTGTAAATATAAATTATTTGATGATGTGAAAATAGAAGAAATCTATAAGTAGGGCAAACACTTTTAACAGAACTGTATTCAGGAAAGAATGTTTCCCAGTTTACAGAGCAAACAGGCAGGAAGCCCAGTATGTATCTAATCAAATGAAATATATTTTTCTTGTGTAGTTGTCAAGTTAATTCTCTCCAGTGTCAGGTAAAAAAAAATCTAATTATAGAGAGAAGCAGTGGATTAGATGTCATGCCAGGAACACACCTGTGACTGTTTGTGTGCTCTCATATACAGCAAATAAACTCATAAATCCAGGATATGTTTCCTGTTGCTGAATGTGATGATAATAGTTTGCGATAATAGCAAAGAGACATTTTTGGTCTTCAGTTGTATGTTAATTTTGTTTATCACCATCTCAGTCTAAGCCAGCCTATCCCAATAGATTACACTGTTGAGCTGTGGGTTGGTGGTACCTCTTTTGCAGCTGAATACGCAACAAGAACGCTGCCAAGCAACGAGTGTCTCTCTCCGTCAGTCTGACGCAGTTTGTCCACATTTAAATGAAGTATCCAGAAGACATTTAAGGGGAAATCCTGCTTACAGACGAGGCAAAGACCAGAGCTGTTTGCCACCGGCAGATTGTATGAAAAAAATACCGTCTACTGAAAGTTGAGTTAGTTTGGTGTTGTCACCTATGAATTTGCATGTTACCTTTAAGCATGCATGAGTTTTCACTGGGCAATCCAGCTTCGTCCAGCATTGCAAAACATGGGTGTTAGGTAAGCGGGTGACTCTAAACCATCCTCAGGTGTGTGTAAATCCACAGCGTGCTGCATCTGTGTTGCCGCAGCTTCAATTGGGTATAGAAAATACAGAAAAGACTTCAGGTTTTTGTAATAGTACAGGCACTGGCTTGCAGCAAGAAGGTCCTGGGTTCAAATCCTGGCACGGAGTCTTTCTGCATGGAGTTTGCATGTTATTTCCATGCATGCTTGGGTTCTCGCCGGGTACTCCAGGTTCCTCCCACAATCCAAAACATGACAGTTGGGTAAATTAGTCTCTCTAAATTAGGTAGTAAACAAAGAGTAGTGTATAGACCATGGAGAGATGGAGGGTACTGCTGGTGTCAAAATGTAGGTGGAGTACTGAAACATTATAACTCCCTGGGACCTGAAGTACGGAAGTGTTGAACTGCCAGAGCTTGGAAATAAACTCAAGAACGGTGTCTTGCTATAACAAGAAAGTTTCTTGTTAAAAATGAGATGCAAAACTCATTAAAACAAGAAAGTTTCTTCTTCTTTATTGAGAAACTTTCTCATTGAACAAGAAGAGTTTTATATCTCGTTATAACAAGAAAGTTTTCTTGTTTAACGAGATATAAAAATACGCTTCTCTGACAAATTATGACTTGTTAAAAAGGCAGAAAGAGGAGTGCTATGACTCTCCTTCTCACCCTGTTTCCTCTAGACGACATCTAAAAATCCCAAGAGGTGTTGCTGTTTTATTGATACGACCTTTCTTATTTAAATGAGAAGATATTGTGGTTTTAATGAGATATAAATCTTGTTATAACAAGGTTATTAAATCTCGTTAAAATGAGAGTTTTCTCATTTAAATGAGATACTGCTCCTGAATTTATTTCCAAGCTCTGGCAATTAAACGCTTCTGTACTGACGTGTGAAAGGTATTAGTCAAATAATAAATCCTAAAAAGTTTTAACTGGTTGCAGTTGGTTCTTTTTATTGAAATAAAGGATCATGAGGAGGTAAAAAAAAAAAAAAAAAAAAAAAAAAAGTATTAAAACAAATAAGACAAAAAAAGTGCATCAAGGAAGGCATCACAAGTACATGTGGGGGTCCAACACCCATCACTTTGTCTGTAACAAAAACACACATCGCCTGCATACTGAGTCATTCATGAAAGCCATACATAGAGATAATCAGCAGGGAGCCACAGATGGACAGAGAGAGTGTGGTACACCGGCTGCTTCCTTTAACAGCCCTTTCGAAACCTTGAAGCGGCTCAACATGTTGTGCCAGAGAAGCACTCGTTGCCTGTTGCAGTCCTATAATAAGACTTATTACAGCACAACTGAAATAAACATCGTACCTGCTTTTTTGTCTAAATTCTTTCATTATCTCGTTTTTATGAAAATGGTTCTTTTTTCTTTAAAATTCTATCCTTTAAATAAACAGAAGTCACATATGTACAGTATATTTTACTCATTTCTTATCTTTAGCTTCAACATCACTGTCATCTATCTAGGTAGGTAGATGCATGGATGGATGGATGGATGGATGAATGATGGGTGAACGGACACAATCTGCAGATCAAATAGTTTGTGAACGTACTGTACAGTACATGGACATAGTTACATTTTTAGGCTCACATAGTATTCTGTTTTTTTGTTGTTTGAGAACCCAAATTTTTGTGCAATACATCTACAGATAAGGGTTGTTGTTTTGAGTCAAATCACTGAAACAAATCAGCTTTTCAATGATATTCTGATTTCTTTAGATTCAGGTGAATTCATAGTTGTTTTTTCACCACCGTGTTGTCAGTGAAAAGATAAAGAAACAGGCAAGACGTTAAGCCTGTGTGAGTGACTGGGCTAATTTCTTTTGGGGGTTCAACAGAGTTCCTATCTCATCTATGTGAAACTGCTAGGCATGCGCTGAGTTAACATACAACATTAAGTGGTGTGTTCTGAAAGAAAAATATGATGGGGAAAGCTGATTTAGGTGGTTTAACCCATTTTGGTTGGCATTTCACAGAGATGCCACTGCAACAAATTATTTAAGCATTTTCTAACAACAGAACCCTGTGGAGATAGACTTTTCATGATGGCAAGGTGTTTGATTCTCTAAGAACCCGCCTTCAGGGCTTCAGTCATTTAAGAGTTTATATAGAATGAAGAGCAACACAGAGCAGATGGGGAGGAAGAGATGGTGGAGTCAAAGGTCAGCTGCAGAAAAAGCTAAAATCTGTGTTCATTGTGGAATCTGTTGCCATCGTTCACCCAGCAAAACTGAATTGTATTTAATATTTTCTTTGTCTGCATACTTTGCATAAGTTTAGACAAAAAAACTGATAGACAGAAAAAGTCTGGCTGTGAAAAGAGTCCAAGGAGTTGCTAAGCATGACTGCATATACATCCAACTTAAAGACAGAAGCCTAAAATGTTACTTACCCCAATATACATCATTCAAAAGTGGTCCGTTCCCAAAATGCAACATGCTTTTTTGTATTTGCCATCAAGGTTCTGGGATACTTCTGGCACACAGTTTGACCATTCTGCTTATCAGAAATAGTAGAGCTCATTTAAATGTCCTTTCCCTTCACAGACCCAGCTTCTAGGCATAATTCCCACTGCATGAAAAGTGGGATTTTAGGCAGTTTTCGGGACATAAAATTGCTTTGGCTCTTGAGATTTACAGCTGCTAACAGGAGTTTTTTAGTCACCACTGAAACTGTGGGGAACTGTGGAAAATGGTCTTGAACTTTGTTTGTCAGTGTTGCCCCCATTACCCCACCCCACCTTTGGGGTCTAGGGGAGACTTTCAAATTTAAAGGAAATTGATCAGAGCCATACAAATACTAATCAAGTAGTCATCAGTCGAGGCATGGGCTGAAAGGCCACTCAAAGAGGAAGAAGCCATTAAAAAAAAAATAACATAGAAATCCAGATTACAGTTTGTGAACGTAAACAGGGACAAACATCTTAATTTAGTCTGATTTAATGTCAAACAATGAGAAAAAGCTGATTTTTTACACTGTATACAAACATGGTTTTAACTGTGTGATATTATGAATCCAGCTAATGGAGAGGTATATTAGTGATGCAAATGGCCATCATCACAGGTGGCAAGGTGTGTTCTTCATCCTTTGAGACATCATACAATAGGTCACACTCAATAAATACAAAGTAGCACTGACATGTAGTAAAAGATACAACCTTTCAATGAGTATCAAGATGGCACATAAAAGTGGTTTCAGTGTCCAATTCACTTGAAAGGCCCTCCTCCCACACATCAGAACACCATCAGAAAAGTAATCCAGCCATGAACTGTTTATCGGAGCTACTTTAGATGTTAGAAAGAACAGAGAGAGTAGGTGTGGATCAGGCAGATACATAGAAGAAATGGCAACTAGAAGCCACTTGTGAGGAATAAAAAGCAAAAGGCCAAAAGCATTAAAATCAGAAAATGACCATGTAGACTCAGAACACAGGGAAAATGTCACTGTAGTTTTCTACCATAAACTGAGCTCTGCTAGTGCAAGTTTGAGCTGTTTGTTCAATCTTGTTACCAAGAGAACAGAAGATATTTATGTCGACAATGCATAGTTAAGTTCAAAAGGTTCACATTCACGTGCATTCTCGAGGAATTTCCCTTGCATACAAAAGATCCTCTGTTGATGCAATAAATTCAGAGAGACTCAAGCAGTGATTCTTCACACTGTGCATATTGAAATGTATCTACATCAAACTGTATATTCATAAACTAGCATATTAGACATTAATTTTGCTGTAATATATTCAAGTAGTATTATATGCTGAAACAACGAAATTGTGTTAAACCACCTTTGTTTCTGCATTTGCACACCTCATGAACAGAATTTTAACATGCTTTCTGCAATAATACAAATAATAAAAAACCTGGTCATAGACCAGATACTTTCTCCCTCTAGCCGATTGCCCATAACTTCTGGTTCTAAACCTAGATTGCTAATCTCAAATTAGCTGCCTTGAAGTCCTTGATTGTTTTATGTAAGAGCTCTTCTGAAGGAGAAATCACACATCAGAGTGCCAGCAAAATGCAAGATGTCTCATTTAGTTACAGGAATTACATCAGATATAGTGGCACAAACAGTTGTTCCTCCTTTTTTCAAATGGGGAACCAGTTTAGCAAATCACAAACAGTTGCATCTTGGAAACTTGCACACAGCATCACATGGGAGAGTCACATTCTATTGACTTTCTAACACCAGAGAGATTAGGCTGACCACCTGTGGAATAGAAGACAATGGGCGTCTGCAGCGTTAGCATTTGGCTGGGGGTGTGAAAGCAGGATGAGCTGTGTAAATAAAAAAAAAAAACAACGTTCTCCAATGTGACACTTTCCAAAGTGGCCATTTTTAAAATCTCTGCATTAGGTCTCCAGTTCTTGATCACGAGTGAAGGTCAAAACAAGACAAACCAGTTCATTGACTCATCTCTTTCTTGTATCCATTTGCATCTCCCACTCCATCCAACCATCATTGGTAAACAAGACAACAAGCTACTTGAACTCTGCCATTTGAGCCAGAGACTGACCCCAATAAGATGGTGCAGTCTACCTTTATCTGAATTGGAACTATTGCCTCAAACAGTTCCAGTGAACACGGAAGGTGAGCACCTGAAGACACCAACATAACCATATCAGCTACAAAGAATACAGATGAAATCCTGGTTTTCCCAAACCAGACACCCTCGACTCCACCACTGAGATATTGAGATATTGTCTATAAACACTGCAAACCAGATCATCGATAGGAGGCAGCCTTGGAAGAGTACAACCTGCGTTGGGAACAAGCTCAACTTTGAGCCAAGAACGTAGACATATCTCTTGCTCTGGTTATACAAGGTCCTTATATAAGGCCCTAACAATGAAATAATTTAGTTAAGGTGGTTTGAGTATTTGATGCTTCCAGGGCTATGTGTTCAGTTGGATACAGTTTTGATTGACAAGAATTTGGAGGTACTACATGTCTATTTGGCCATGGAAGTCCTTTGGGATCTCCCAGAATGAACTACAGATGACTGCTAGGGAGGGGGATGTCAGGATATCTCTAATGGACCATCTTATATCCATGACTAGATCTTGGATAAGTGGAAGAGAATGTTGAACGTTGGTTGATGGATGTTTTAGGCTGTGAATGCAGTGCTTGTGCTGTCAGTTTAAGTAAGCAAAGAGAATGGTGGGAACAAGCAGGGAGACCAAATGTGCATTGCAATATTGAAGCTGTCATGGTAGACAAAAGAACTGCAAACTGCAATTCCCCATTGTTTGCTTTTTTATTACAGTTCTATTGGATTTAATTTTTATACCCCAATGAGATAAAACTAAGTCTACAAGCTTTAAAAAAAACATATACGGTGAGTTCCCACCCATCTGTCATCACAATCTGGCAACCCATAACCTTTTTTCTACAGACATCTGCATAGCTGCACACTGCACAGGTGCAGTATTTCACATAATTTCTTGACTTCCAACTAGTGTAAACATATGTCTACAAACAGCATATTGAGAAACACTCCCTTTTCTTCCTACAATGTCTCAAACAAGATTTTTTTTTTTTTTTTTAACTGTGTCTTGGAAGGTATGAGACAGCTGTGTAGACTCATGGAAACTGGAATCAAAGACCTGAGACATAGACATGAACAAATATGAATACAGGCAGAGGAAAACAAGAGGATGGATGACTAGAAAGTTTCAAAAACAGGAGGAATGGCCAAGTCTGTGGCACCAAGAACTTTTATATTGCCTTTTGATCCACTACCTTCATACTGAAACATTACAGAAGATTGTCAGAGTTTTGTACAATCTATAAATTTCTCTTCTATCACTCTCATGTCAGGACCGGTAAGCTTCACCTCTAAAAGCTCCCTTCCACTCAGCAAATGAAAGCACTATCTCGTTCATATACCAGCTAAGTAAAGGGAGAGCAGTGTGGTAATGACTCTTGATGTTAATTCACACCTTGCTCTCAGCAGATGTAGGCGGACCACCAAAGGAGCTAAGCACACTATGGGACCATGACGGAAGACATTGTTTGCCCAACAGGGAATAGTGCAGAGAGAATGTAGGTGCAAAAACAAGAAGAGTATTCAAGGCATGCTAAGAAAGGACGACAGAATGTGTTCAGCGTCAGTCCTCCTGCTTTTAGCTTTCACTATCACACTATGCAACTTTTATGGTACCTTCCTCCGCAATTGTGTAAATGATAGAAAGCCTACAAAGGCTATTATTTTAATAACCATAGTGGTAATCTTAGCTATTTGAATTTTGATTTTGTTCCAATTTACTTTTGGCTCATTGTTTTTCTTGTGGGCCTTACAATTCATTCACAAGACACTTTAAAGTCTGGTTTGAGATGACCTCCTGCCATTGGGGATGGCAGGAAGTGAGGACCAAGGCATCATGGATGTTTGAAGTGATCCAGTCAATGTTACACCCCTGGGCTGAGCAATATACCAAACTCAATAGTAATGTCAATATCAGTGCAATATCACAGTTACAAATGATTTCTTGGATGCAATGCTTGGATCTCACGATTTATTGTTGTGAGAGCCCAAATGCAGAGAGGTGACCAGCAGAAGGCAGGCTAAATGCGAACATTTTATTAAATAAAAATTTCTAAATTTTCAGAGTGAAAACATAGGTGACGGAAAATGCAAATCAACACGTGGTCCCCTAATGAGACTGGAAGAGAGGAAACAGACATGAATCCAGAATAGAACAGAAGGGTGTGGCTGAAACAGTGAGGCTTCAGTACTCGGGAGGGTGATCACTAGAATGAACCCAGATGATTCTAGTTACCTCAGTCAAAACAGCTCAGAGAGAAACCTGAGGATAGAGAGAGCTGAGGAGAAGTAATGGAAGGAATGGCTGAACAGAAAATAACACAAAAAACAGAATACCGTAAAAATTTAAAAACAGAGCCCGACTCAAAAATGACTCAAAATACTGAATCAAAGAAAAAGCTGTAACAGGAAAACAGGAAGTGAATGGAACCCCGCGCACATATGGAACCAGACCACCAAAAATAAAATCGGAATGAAAGTTTACAGAGGAATAAAGTCACTACAGATAACAACCAAAACATTAAAAGGTAAGATAACCCAAACCACAAGATGATCATAAAATATAAAAACAAAGTCCTAAGGATCATTAAACTGTCAAACTATTAAATTTAAAGTGCAATGTTTTAACATTGTGCAGGCCAATAATACACTGAGCCAGTTAGTTGTCCTTGGTGATCCAAATTGAAAATTATTTCAGCAATTAAGATGCTAAAGATGGTGGATAGTGGTGGGGACATTGTAATGTTGAAAAAAGAAAGCGAAGGTTGAGCAAAATGAGGGTTAATTGAAACTTAAATTCTTATTGTAATTTGCATAAAAAATTTGAATGTGCAGGCAGAGTTTTATAGTTTAGTTCATTTGTGCTCCCTCTGTGACGATTGTGGGTGTTTGGGTTTTTGACTTGTGATTTTTGTTATGGGTTATTGATGTTTAATAATTTTGTAATATTAGTTCTTCCTGGTAGATCTGTTTTCAGAGTTTATTCTCGTGTTCCTCTTTCAAAATCGTTTCTCTAGGTTATTCCTGTTAGTGGGTTTGATTATTCCCTTTCTGTTTTATTTTGGTTAGTCTTATCACATTCTGTTAAGTTCCTTATATTCCTTGCTACTCAGGTTTAATCATGCCAGTTTGTTATGTCTGGTCTTACTCCTGTCATGTTGTTCCAGTGTTTTGGTTTTCTTTTTATTCTTTATCCTCATTAGTTTCATTAGTACTATTTAGGTTTGTTGTTCATTCAGATGTTTAGTTTTTTAGTGTTACACTTGTGTATTTGTATTCATTTTCCTAAATTATTGTCAGGCCTGTTTGTCCTCTTTGGTTGTAATTCCTATTTTGTCTCACTTCAGTTTCTATGTCTCAGCAATTAAGCCCATTGAACCAACATGTGTTACCCTGTCTCAGATATGTCACTCACCTGTTTTCCAACTATTTAAGTTCATGTCTTTTCTTTGTTCATGGCTGAATTTTCTGTTCTGTTTTGTCCTATTCAGGTCAGGTCAGTGTCATGCCAAGCCTGTTTAAGTTTTTGGCTTTTTTTTTTTTTTTTTTTTAAATAAATCATCGCCATGCCAGACTACAGTGGCCGTTATGCATTGGCTCTTCAAGAACTGTCATGACATTCTCTGTATATGTGACTGGCCACAGCAAAACCAAGAACAAGTCTCCTCTTGGGCGTTTTGAGTTATTTACAGATTCTCAAAATGTAGATTCTAAGCTTTCCAATGATGTCAAACACATGGAAATCAAAAACAAAATGAAGAACATTTGGCTATTTGAATGTTGGCACTCCTGAAACCAGATTTCTGAGAAAATAGCTCTGAGTTGCAAATGAATTCTCCCCAAAATTGAACCTACCTAGAGGTTGTTAACAAAGGCTGTTCATTTACATTTTTACATATTATATTCTGATCATCTGTGTGTGTTTCACAACCTACTGGTCTAGCCAGGCTTTAGCTCTGACAGGTTTCATGTTTTAGATGCTTGTTTTGTAAGATTCCATCTCTTTGGAGTTCCTGCACTGCAGCAGCCTGTGTCTATCTAGTCACATTATTAAATATATCAAATATACTCTTTTTCTGTCACATTTGGATTTTTACATTTCAGCACACCCACTAAAAACAACTAAAAAATGAAGTAGAAAGATTTGTCTTTAGACAAAATCAGGTCAAATCCTCAGTCAGACATCTACCTAATAGGTACATGAAAGAAAATTCCCAAGATCTAAAGATACAGAAATGTGTGCACACCTACATAAGCACACAACCTGCTGCAAATCAGTGAATCATCTAGTATGCATTGGCTTCACATGAAGATCAATATCAGTTTAACTAGTATCTCTCCCAATGTGTCAGATGGGGACAGTCTCCTTAAAAAATGTAAAGTATGGATGTGAAAGTCGAGCTACAGACATTCACACCAGAAAATCACCTAAACTGTCAACATCATTTTATTATATTATCCATCAAGCAGCCTTTTGGATAAATGGGAGGTGTGTAATTTACATAGAGCGCCTGCTCTGAACATAAAAGTGGAACACTGCCAACAAAGTCAGACAAAGCGTGAACATCTGTTTGAGATGGAGAGTATGTCATCCCTACTTTTATTCACAAGCACTGATCTCATACAGACAGAAAGAGATTTATGTACAATTATAGTTGTTTGCTAAATGATAGTTTCTACACTATTATGCAGTTAAAAAAGGGAGCATATGGGTTTTGTTCCACAGTATAATACTGTAAGGTACTACGGTTTAAAGTTTTACTGCAGCAAAGAAAAAGTTCATGAATTTGACTTTTCACTGTAACTCTGGTGCGCTCAGTGCATCTCGAAGGTTGCTGGCTCAACTCTGTTCAAGCGTGGGTTTTCTTTGGTTACTCCTGCTTCCACCCACAGTTCAGATACTTGTTTTGGTGTGAGAGTGTGTATCTATATATGCACAATTGTCTTGTTTGATTGAAACCTAACTTTTAAAAATTTTGAGTGAAATCTGCATCATTTTCACCTCTCATGCCAAGATAGATGGAGTAAAATACCAAGAATTACAGCGCTATTGGGAAGAATACTTCTGGTAAATATCTTCAGTGTGAATTTACACATTACAACATAGAGCAACAAAAGATGATGAAAAGAGGGTTACATATATGAAGAAACTGATGTGTAGGGCATGAGGGTTTTTGTAGCATCACTTCATCAGCAACAGTGGCAGTTTTTGATATGTCTCACTACCCATGACACCATGGCCTGAGGTGTGGCACAAGTACTCCATAAAAAAGTGTCAGCTCAGTAAGAAAACATGGCTAAAACCCCCAGGTGGCTAATGACAACAAGCTGGCATCTTATTCATAGTTTTTGAGGCCTTGTACACACGTAGGATCTTTTATTTTAAAAAATGAATATCTCCGCCACATCGTTTAAAAAAATAATATCACACACATGGGATCAGTATCAGAAAAGTTTTCATCCCCATGAACCCACACAAATCTGCCCCTGGGCATTGTTTTAAATATGCCAAACCCATAGGGGGCAGTGTAGTGCAACACTAAAACCTATGTCAGCCAATCAGATTGCTTCAAAACAACCATGACTTCCTGTTAGGACTTCCTGTTAAACAAACAGGAGGTTGTGTGGACAGATATAAAGACTGAAGTACTTTTAAATAGCGTATTAGAATATACAGTTAATGAAACCTTAAACGATGTCGATTGGGAATCGTGTCAAAGAAAGTATGTGGATATATTGGCCCATTATTTGTCGCAGACTGTAATGCGCGGGAGCCCAAATCTCCCTTTTCTCATGTACACACACAAACACGGGGTTTTCACATATCTCCACTTTGGTCAGAGTTTTTATGCATAATAGTTTTTAGTGATCGTAAACAGAGTTTTTGTGTGGATTAAAGGCCAAAACACATAAAATTGTATTTGTTTTCCCAGATATCTGGCTGCCTGTGGACTAGGCCTCAATCTGTGCAACATTAAACGCCTGTGTCAAGTAGTATTTTAAGTTTCTGCACAGTCTCCATTTCTTTGCGGAATTCTTGCTTAGTTGGTGATCACCTAAGTTCATGTTCTTGTCAAGTCAAGTTAAATCAAGTCAAGCTATATCATGTCAAGTTACATTTTGTGTTGTTGAACAGTAAATCTTCATCATGCCTTGCTGAAGTCGCTGCTTGCATTCTGGTTCTTCCTTATCTCTGCCATCACCAACCCTGACACAAATATCTTTATACATATCTATCTGTAAGGGTTATAAAGGTACAAAAAAAGCAAATGTTTCAGTACATTACTGAGTTTTTAGGTTCGACACCATTCCACTAATAGAAAAAGATAAAACTGCTGTTTCGTAGTTGTTGATTTTTCTTTGCCTAAGCAATGAGTGGGTTCCAATAATTTCCATACCAAATAATTTTCTTTGAAGTAAATTTCAAAATAAAAACACTGAACCACAGCTTTCCTCCTTGCTAATATGAAGACTCCAATAGTGCTGTGATTTTGTTCAGAGTAAATTGCTGATGACGGGCTATTGGAAGACTGCAGGCTGCTGGGTTTGGACACACAAGCCTCAATGGAACCCATATTCTAATTTATTGAATATGATTGTGGAGTAGGGTTGGAATAGGATTAAAAGACAGAAAATCTGTTTGGTCTCCCAGAGAGAGCTTAAAGTCTCTCCCACACTTCATCCGAAGCGTCGAAATTGGCTCTTACTGTCGTAGTCATGTGACAAAAATTGCATCATCTTGTTCCTCCCCTTCTCGACACCAGGCCCGGGTCAAACTGTTTCACACAGAGCTTTGTGCAATTTGTTGTGTGACTGGTCAGAAGTTTGTTGGCGTGTTTTATGCAGGAATGCGCTCGGACAGCAATGTAGATATTTCGCTTCAACTTGTCCACTTCCACTATCCAGTTTTTGTATCTGCAGGAGACATGAATACTTTTGAGGAGCATTTATCAGATGCGGTGAGGAATTACGTACATTTGCACGATTCCTCACAAAATAACTGCAAAGATTGTCAAAGAGCTAAAAATTGCAAAGTCGTTGTCCACTGAGAAAGGTGTGGCGCTCTCTCTGAGACAGTTTCGTTCAAGCAAAACGAAGCATCCAGGGACGGAGTGGGGATCCGATCTACACTGGATGATGGCCGCCCCCAGGTGGTCTGCGGCAAGTGTGAAAGGTGTGTGCGAATATGAACGTTCCGCGACCACTTGAGCACATGTCAACTGTTCGACTTGGCTGAAGTGTGGGAGACGCTATAGAAAGAAATGTTCTCACAGTATTTTAAACTGGAGAACCTTTTTAAAGCAAAGTTGGAAGATATTGCAAAACAAGGTGTCGGATGCAAATAGACCTCTACCAAAGAAAATTATTCTTAAACGGAATCAAAAGATGTTTCAACAAAGCTTCAGTTTAGTGGGGCTTGCAGCCCAAGTAACCAGCATAAATCTGATTTTTAACATCACAAAGAGCTGTCATTTTCGCAGGGGTGTGTACACTTTTGAGAGTCACTGCAATCATATGTAGTGGATTGCAGATCTTTCATCTCCACTACTTAATTGATATTTTTAAGTGTTTCAGGAATCTGTACCCCAAAATAACAACGCAAGCTCCACTGGAAAAACTGTTATCAACAATCTATTTTCTAATCCCATTAGCAGCTGTGGTATCTTTGCTAATTTACACACAACATCACATCATTAATAAAATCACCCCCCAACCCCCCTTTACACAGTGTTGGTTTATCCCATCAGCATAACCATGCATGCAAACACCTTTTTGATTCATAAACACATTGCATCAATACTTCACCATTTTTTTGTTTTTGTTCAATAGGGAAATCTCAAGTGAAACTACTCATTAGATGGAGAAAATTCTCTTGGCTCCCTCAAGTGTTCTGCCACACAAACTGAAGATGCACTCATGCTCGGTCGGGTTGCTCAGATACGGGTAAAACTGTTTTTAAAAACAGTAAAGTGCACATTTTTCTGAATGCAATAAGAGGTTAAAGCGGAAGAAGGGGGCAAGTAGTATGAGGTGACTAGAAGCCCTGTTCTGATCGTATTCTACCAGGTGGTCTTACCCCCTCTTATGTTTTTTTTTTGTACATAACAATACTGAAGTACAGCGGATAAATAACAGCAAATGTTGAAATTCCACATATACCATTGCTGGAAGGTGAACCTCCAGCCCAATTTGGAGTCTTTTGCACGTTTAACAGGTTTTCTTGAAGAATTGATTTCTTTTTCGCTCCATCAACTTTCACCAGCTTGCTTAACCCAGCAGCAGAAAAGCAAACCCACAGCATGATTCTCCCACCAAAACACTGCGGGTTGAAGGTATTGTGTTCAGGGTTATATTCATTGTTAGTTTTCCTTCAAACAGAATCTTTTGCATATAGGCCAGAACGTTAAAATTTGGTCCCATCTGCAGAGAGCACCTTCTTTACCATGTTTACATGACTTATGGCAAACTGCAGACAGGATGTTTTAAGGCTTTATGTCAACAGTAGCTTTAGTAAACTCCAATAAAGGTTGCATATATTAAGATTAAGACTCTTTCTGCCATCACATCTCATCAAAAGTGCTTTAGTATCCTAATTAGAAATTGCAAATGCATATGCTGTGTCATTTGTGCACACTGGATGCCAGCTTATTAGACCATACACTGTCAAAAGTAAACTGTGTTCATGTCTACTATGTGTGCGAGTTGCCATGACATATGGCACAGATGCCAGATATCAGACGGTAACCCCAGTGGCCTCTTCCAGGGTGGTTTGTCATCTCCAGGGGCAGGAAGGTGGAACTGAATGTGTCAAAAAGAGAGCAGAGTACTAGAGGATGAGGGCAGACAAAGCAACCCAAAACTGAGAATCTGGGCCTTATAGACAGCCAAGAAAAGAATTTTTATTTTTTTGGGAATCGGAGGAGGATAAAAAGCGTGAAGTGGGAGAGAGAAGTCTAGAAAAACAGAAACTAGCTTTGGTGAGGAATCCATGGCAACGTTCCCACTTGAAGCTTTTTTAAAGCACTTTGCAGAGAAAAGAATCAGATGGTCCACGTAGTAAGAATATAAGATAAAAACTGCCATTATTTTTAAATTCTTTTCTCAGCCGCTCAATAATCACACCATCACCGTCCTCATACTCTCTGCCATCACGAGATGGACTAGTAGCCGTGGATCGATTTAGATTCCTTTCTTGCTAGCTGCAGTTTCACAGGTTTAAAAGAGGAAATTACTTTCTATTTTTGTTGGTGTTGCTAAATTTCTCTTTTAATTTGCTACCTTCAGCACAAAGTAATGGACTTTAGTTTTCATGGTTACAAAGTAATGGGTTATTTCACACACACTGAAACACATTTAACAGGTATTTCATCACATTACTCAGTGTGAAGTAGATCCTTCTGTGATGGGCAGAAAATAGATCCTAAAGAGATGATCATCCTGATGTTTTTATTGCAAATTTACTAGAAACTGGAGGGCAGTTTACACATTTATATCTTTGTCATACATGAGGGTATTTTTAAAAGCAGGTTTTATAAAAAAAAATTAGATTTTTAAGGCTGCATGGAGGCAGTGTTGCCACATAGCAACAACTGCTTGTGTTTCACAAACTGTATTGTGTAGTAGCATGTACATAAGTTTACAAATGAAAATTAGATTTTGTAATAATCTGTGAAACACTGGATAAACTTACACATGTAAAATCTTTTCCCACATGCATTTCACATGAGGAATTTATATGGTGTAATAACGTAAACACTTGGCTGACATGTGGAATTACATTGTATAATAACATGTGAAACACATGAAAAAGCCCTACACATGTAAAAAAAAAAAATGCTCACGTTTCACTAGTAGAATTTACATTGCGTGGTAACATGTGAAAAACTTGCATTTCACATGAGGAATTTATATGATATAGTAACATGTGAAACACATTGACAACCTTCCACTGGTGAAATAGTTTGTCTTTAGTTTCAATTTTTGCCACAATTATTTTCTCCTGTGCTGTTGTAATCACATTTGCAACATGGGACCAACCAGAAAAGTCAAGAGAAACTCCAGTGTTTTATTCTGCAAGTCACCTGGCATTCAAATAGCTTTTAGTTTAAAGTTTTAATTACTTCAGCAAAAAGGAATTGTAAGAAAATATAGTTTAGGATTATGATTAAGACAAACATCTTAGACAAACATAGATTCCATGTTATCCAAGTCATGACCATCACTGGTCTATTGGACAGTGTTAACCCTCTAGGATCTCACTCAACAACTATTAAGGACAGCAGTCCAAAACAGACGGACAGATGAACCATCTTATCAGGATAAATCTTGCCAGCATCCAGTTTTGAAGACCTCCAACAATGACAGTGTTGGATTTTTCTTTGGAATAATTTTCTTGCAAAGTAATAAACTGGGTATTTCCTCCCATTATGAGAAACACACAAAAAAGCAATCAATTTCTGTGACAGGAAAAGTGGTTGGCATTCATCCACACATAAAATGGAGTGATTTAAAAAAAAAAAAAAAATTCCTTCATGATGACTCAAGTTTGAAAGATGGCGAACAATCATGAAGACCAATTATGGTGGAGAGGAGATGGGCGCCCAAAAACGCGTTGGAGAAACGCTTTTGTTTAATGGCATGGAAGACATGGATCAGAATGTGAGAGTCTTTTCTGTGCCATGAAAACCTTAAAACCCATAAAGTCCATCTCTAGGCAGGCAAAAAAAGAATAATAGAGTTATTATAAGTACTATTTAAATATCTTTAACATAAATTCATGTTTTTTTAACCAAGATGGACAGCTGCAGATGATTATATATCATGTGCCTTTAAATAAAAAGTCCTTTGCTCTGTTAAGCACCTTAAAGGTAACAAGAAGTAAGTCCAAACAGCAATATATATACTATACTGCAAAAGGAATTCACTCACCCATTCAAATATTTAAATTCATGTGTTCCAAACTGTTATATAGCCACATATGTATAAAATCCAGCAGCAAGGCATGCAGACTTCTTCAACAAATATTTGTGAAAGAATAGGCTTCTCTCAGGATTTTTCAGCAAATTCCAATGTGATACTGTTACAGGGTCAACTTTGCAATAAGTCAAGTCATAAAATTTACAACCTACTAAAGATTCCACCATCAACTGTTTTCCATTTTATAACTAGGGCTAGGACTTTAACACTTAAATTTTGATAATTACATAACTTTTAACACGTTAAAATTTTTAAGACAAGAAGTCATTTTTTACAGAAGTCCCGAGTCGGAACCTTTGTATTCATGTGTTTCTTGTACGCCCGTAAATCTGACGCACAGGCGACATCTGCTTCAAAAAAAAACAATCTGATCGGACGCTGGAAAACACTTTTGTTGTGTGCAAGTTCTGCCAAAAGAAGCTGGCCTATCACCAAAGCTTTTCAAGCCTAAAATACCTCCTCAATGCAAAACATGCTGCAGCAGCACAGACGTCCCCAACGCTAATGTCAGCGTCCACAGCCCGCATTTCTAAAGTATTTTTAAAAAGAAGTTACATGACTGATCAGGGGTTCCTGAAACGCTTGAGCTGAATAAGTATAATAGCACTTTGCACCAATCTGATGGGTGAATAATAACAGTTTAAAAACAATAAAAATCTTTGTTGTTGAACTCATATGTCTATTCAGTTGTTTAGCAGCAAAATAGGTTTTTGAACTGAAAAAGTTGCTTATTTTGTCAATATATGGTTTTTAATTAAATTGCAATTCATTTCAATTAATTAATTACAGACTCTGTACTTAGCTCAATTAAAGATTTCAATCAATTCCCACCACTAATTATAACAAAGTCACTTTTGTGACTTTATGTAAAATTTGGTGGAAGAAGGATTAAAGTTTTCAGTTGTTTTTCAGAAGTTGGACTTGGTCCCTTAATTCCAGAGAAAAGAACTCCTAATGCTGCAGAATATGACATTTTTTGTGCACTTTTATGCTCCTGACTATGTGGATACAATTTGGGGATGACCGCTTCAGTTCCAAAATGACTGCGCACCAGTCAATTCATAAAGACATGGATGAGCAAGTTTGATGTGGGGAATTTGATCTCAACCCGACTGACCATCTTTGAGATAAATTTAGAACAGAGGCCAACATTATCCATAAGTATGTGGTGGAGAGTGTCATCTCTTCTTCCATCATCTGTTGGGGTCGCAGCATCAGAACCCTGGTTCTGGGGCTTAAAAAGGCTCAACAACCTGGCAAAGAAGGCTGGATCTCTTCTGTGGACTGCTGTGGAACCACTGGAGATGATGGTGCAAAGAAGGATTCTTCATAAAATGAAGAACATTACAAACCACCCTGAACAACCTCTTCATTAGACTGTTATACAGCAACAGAGTGTCTTCTGTGAGAGGCTTCTTCAGAACCGCTGTTATACAGACTGCAGCAGGAGATCCTTCCTGCCCACAATCATCAGGACAACAACAATACAACAACTCTTCGAAGGAAATTGGATATGAGTTACAACGTTCAATTTCTCATTGGGATCAATAAAGTAGATATGAACTGAATTGGACCAAATTAGATTTGTTTAAAAAATGGGGGAAAAAATACAGAATTTTGTGTTGGAAAGGAATTTACTCCAAAAATACGAAGGATGCTTGTTGACAGCTGGCAGATCCATTTCCCTGCTGCTTATTAACAAGACATCCATCCCAAGAACCGACTAATGAAATTCAAATGAGAAGCTGCATGACACGATGGCTATAAAGGTGAAAGATGCTCACAGTCTGATCATCCATTACGAGATGCAAGATCATGACTGATGAGTTTAATTATGCAGCAAATGTATGCACTGACAAAAGGTCAAATGCTGTAGGAACATCCTGAATTACCTGGTATGGATCCATTTATTTGGCCAGACTGGATTATATGTATTCACTGTTTTTCAGTCCATCATAGTATTTATTTTGCTAAATGTTCAAAGAAATTTATTTTAATTCACCTTCATTTTTATTTCTTTGACGCTCTTAGTCTACAACTTAAAGGGGAGCTGTGAGAAGAACACTACAGTTTATGACTGGTAACTCTGCATTGGCAGCTCTTTTATCACGAGTTGTCTTCAGCTGTCGTTTTACATTTGTACTTACAAATAAAAGTGAGCAGATTTTGGATGGGATCCAGGAACAATGATGCTCCTCTGTAGAAAGGTTTGTTTATATATAAGAAAAACGAAATAACATTTACAGGCCTGATATGCTTGCTTTAGCTCATGCTCATTGAGTAATGAAGGAAGTTCCATCCACTGTATATGAAAAATCAGAACATAAAGCTATAAAGGAAGGTTCTGCTCTAAAACAACAGAAAGCTAGCTAAGCTAGGAAAGCTTACACTAATGAATATACAGTAGGTTCATGAAAGTTACCATGAATAGATCTAAAATGTTAATGCATGTATGAGGCAGACCAAAGCCTAATATTTATTCACTTGCTTGACATCAGAGACAATGGAAAACAAAAGGCCATCGGAGAGAAAATGTGTGTGCAGAGAGGGGAGCCGCTGTGTTGCTAATCTGTTAGAGTAATATAGGAGTAGAACAGATGTAACTGTGGCCTTTTAGTGTTGAAGTAAAAGAACAAAAGCATAATCTATTAGTAATGTATCATCTCCAGCCAGAAACAATGGAGAACTCTGATGCTTTTTAAATGCTACTTTCACAATGTGTTAAATGTGTGGCAGCCATATTGGATGGAACGCAACTGTTTTGGCGTCCTCTGACTTTCCTCTTTGGAATTCCGACTTCATAGACATCATTGACTTCACATTATTTGCATTTTTTCTGAAGGGGAAACTGGAAAGATCTGACTTCAGAGTATTACAAGAATGCACTGTAGCCTTTAAAAAAAAAGCAAAAAAGAGGCCTAAGCAAGGCTAGGTTAGCAATATTTACTACATATTCAAAGAAGAAAAATGCAATATATCAACTTCTTTTTGTAGAAATATCACAGTGTGTTTATAGTACTTAAATACAACACCTTGCAGTTATGTATTACAAATTTTCCACGCACAGATAACCTTTAAACAACCAACTTATATTTCGTTTTTCAAGCATTTGCTTGATTTCCATACCTTCTAGGACAAAATACATGAAAAAAACCTCCTTTCAAAATAAAAGTTCACTGATTTCAAATAGTTAAGCCTCAGAAAAAAAACAAGGCTATAGAAGAAAAAAAAAGGTAAACACTTTGGTGAAAGGTATTTTGAGAGATCATTTACACTACCAACTGTACCGTCATAAGAATATGAAGAGAGGATAAATACTAATTTTGAAATCATAAAACAATACAATATACTGTTATACTGTTGTACTTTGTCTGTTAAACTGGGCCTTATTGCATCCTTCCCTCCTCATCCTCAGTGATGTCCTGTGAAACAACAATGTAATAGATTGGCAATAGAGTCCACCATCTAAACTGAACATGTCACACAATTTTACTAAAGATATGTCTCATTACTTTTGTGTGGGTCAGAAAACTGGTGGACTTTGCTCTGTGAAATGTTAAGATTTTTTTGTGAAACACACTAGATCCTTCCACAGCAATTCTGAACTAAATCACAGATCCATACTTCACCTCACTAGCAATACTGATCAGACAGCTAAAACAAAGGAAAGAGGCACTATGACCAACCATTTGAGAATAAAAAACATATTGATAACTTTCCTAACTAAATTACTCTTCCCATAGACATGAAACACAGGATACACAAAATTACTCTGGACCATAAGTTGGCTGTATGTGGTATAAAGTTTAAACCTAAAGACAATAATGAGATGTTTGAGTTTTATGACATGTGATTTTTCCCTCTTGTATTTAATGGTTTGATTATAGAATGTGTAAAGCATATAAACTGCAATTTAGTCAAAGTACAAATGTCCAGTACATAGCAGTAGAAGTCAAATGCTTTGGTTTTACTTCTCCTTTAAGTAATTGTTCCAATCAATTTCCATGTAAAAAATACATGTATTTCGGTGTGACACATTTAAATAGCTTTCTCAAAGGTATCATAAATACTCATCTCAAGATGTTTGGCATTGCTTTTTCACATTGGTCTACCAGGCCGTTAGGTATTCCTGAAGAATCTATTCCTTGTGCTGTTAACGAGTAGGAAGTTTTCAGCCCAATTTCACAACATGATTATTGATTCTAACTGTACAACTCCTTTATATAAATAGCTAGTGACTGGCTCATGCTGCTAAATAGGTATTTCAGGCTACTGTTTCCACACCATTATAAGAGTGCTTGCATTCTGTAATAAAGTTAGTCTAAAGGGAGACCCATTGCTGGTGGTGATTAAATTTTCCTTTTGGCCTTCTGGCTCTCTTCTGGTTGTTGACTTTAAAACAATGGGGTTTTTTTTATAGTTCTGCGAATATACATACAAGACAGCTACCCTTTCGTCATCTAAACAATCTTCACAGAATGCTCAGTGCCATTTTGCCCCTAAGCAGCAGTAGTATCTCTTCTGTTTCTACATGGATGCCTAACAGAGGCAGCTTCATTTCTCATTCCCCCCGCTCTCCATAATCATTAGTTCTACCCCTATATTCCTCTCCTCTCTCTGCAACCTCTACCCGTTCTACCATCCATCGTCCACCTGCTCTCTCAAGATCCGATTGGCTGGTTTCATCATTTCCCTGGTTCTCTCTACCCAAGACAGATGCTGTCATAGGGTGCAAAATGACTCAGCAACACGTTTCTCCTGGCGGTACCGCCTAATGTATGCCAAGCCAGGCACTGCCAGATGGCTGGGATTTAGTTACAAGGATGGCAGAAGGTCACGCTGCTTTTTCTTCTGTCAGTGGGTGAGGCAAGGGTGGGAAGGCCAACACGAGCGTCAAACCTTTCAGCACTGAATAAAAGATATAAACCCATCAATTTTGGGTAGCAGTATACATTTTTACCAACATGCAGTAGACTCTGAATTCTCTTTGCACCACCCATGACATCAAACCACTGTTGTTCTTGAATTAATAGACAGTAGCACTGCCTTTAGGAGCAAGTGTTCATCTTCTGTGTCCTGTCCAGTCAATGATCTGAAGGAAACTTGGCCCTCTCTTGTGTCCAACATGGCTTCAGTTCTTAGCTGTTGAAGGCTGCAATTATGAATAGCTCCTTTAAGGTACAGCAAGACAATATAACACCTACTGGAAGAAACTTTTAACCTGGGATCTACATGTGTTTTGAATGCCTCACTGTGTGTTTATGTAAGGACCAGTACAAGACGGGGACTGAAGGTGAATGCGCGCCCTTCCACTGTAGGCCATCAGTCATGACCAATGTGTGATCATTTTCTGGTAGGGGGGTAACAAGGTCTCGTCGTACAATATCTTGCAATGTTAAAAGATCACAATATTTCTCATTGAGGTGACTGCTGTCTCATGAGCACTAGCCAGTTGCAGTCAGAAGATACCCCAAATACTCTTCAATCATTCATTTGGCAGTATTTGGGGTTTCCAGTAGGAACGATAAATGGCTACAGAGTTACAAAGAAGACCCAAACAATATGTTATCACTGGAAGTTGTTCAGATGCTGAAAGAGGCAGAAAGCATCGCTATAACATCCAATGGTTGGACGTTGAGCTACATCACAATCACTGTGCACCCTATCAATCGCAAACGGGAAATGGGAAATGTTGTCCTGCAGACCATACATAGTTGAAGCACTGTCCTAAGATCTGACGAGATAAAAAGAAATCTGAAAAAGAAAGAAATCAGTTTGTTGTTTGTGACAAAAATCAACAAAAATGCCAAAAAAGGCATTAAAAAATGATAGTTCTCACTTTTAGAACTCTGTCCCAACAAGCTCCATCATATATCACTGAATTTTTAGTTCTCCACATCCCTTCTAACGATTTAAGATCTTCTGATCAAAGGCTGCTTGCAGCTTCACATATTTTAACATGAAATGAGGTCCTTTTCTTGTTCTCCTAAAACTTCATTTACTTAGACAGGATTTTAACATGGTTTGGGGAGTATGATTTTATGTTTTTGAGTTATGCTGTTTTATTACTGCATTTATGTTCTTCAGTGTTATCTTCGGTGTCTTTGTATATATTAGTTTTACATTTTTTACAAGCACTGTGGTGTGACCTTACTCTTTTTCACTCTTTATTGTCAGGTACCCCTCTTATGCCAGCAAGGGTCATCACCTCACACCCCAAAATCCGATTATGTGGTGTTACGCCTTAGGCAAGAGGGGATGTGCACCAAATAATGAATCTTCTGCCTGGGACCAGCTCCCCAACTATACCAAGCCCTGTTTCGCCCCTGCCCACACCATCACAGTGGATTGGACACCACAGAAATATGAAGAAGGGAAGGCAGCAGGTAGATGGGTTTTCACCAAACTTTAATAGCTAAACTTACAATGATGGAAAAAGGGAACTGAGGAAACCAATGATGATGGTTAAAACCCATGTCTCCTTGAAACAAGATGCTTGAATGATAAAGACCTTAAGATGTTTCCAAATGAGGAAAGCCAGTTTATTTTAGTTCTGTTCACTGTGGGCACTTTTTGTTTTAGTTTGAAGGTGCCAAATGGGACATCTGATCAGGCTTGTTCTGTTTCCAACCAGAACTAATCTTACTTATGCCTAGTTCACATGACAAGATTTTCTTGCTGATTTTTGTCCCGATTTCCGCCTTCCAACAATTGTAAGGATGCTCCAGTTATTGGGGTGGCTCTTAAGATAATTGTAAGAGCTATTCCTGCCGTGTGTGGTGTGTTAAGAGCGATCTAGTCTTCTCAAAAGGACGTTGGGACTGGTCCGATCTAAAATCGGGGATAATCAACATGTTGAATTGTCTTGGCTTGATACTAGAATGTTTGTCCCCAAGGACAAATGAGAGCACAACCCATTGAATGTGACATGTAGCCAATCAGAAAGCAAGGTGATGGAAATACGGAGAGAAATCCAAAATGCATAGAAGACAAAACTGCTATGGTGCACCAGAAAGTCCAGTGGACGTTTGAGATGTCTTTTTGTTTTGTTTTTTCTCTGATAAAATAGTCCACTAACTATTGCGATTGATTCTTCCCAGTCAGCCATGTTTGTTTATGCTAAACTCACGTTTGGTTTTGTGAAGTTTTGCAAGATCTTCCATCTGACAGTTTGTGAGTGAAATCGGTTCGTGTGTGGTGTGTTGCTCAACACCACACACTGTATGACCAAACCTGTTATACCTATGATTTTTTAACTGTCGTTTGTGTGGTCTCTCAGGTTTTGAAAATTGGCTGAAAATTTTAAAATCTTGCAGTGTGAACTAGGTATCAGGTACAGCACCACTGAATCAGATTTCAACCTGAAGAGATTCACACGGAGAGAAAGTAGCAATTAGAAAATTTTATTTAACGTGAGTAAGTAAAAGTTGTTTGGCGCTCAGAACCCCTGCAGAAGACGTGGATGCTGAGAATTGCTATGAGCTTGGATGAATATCCAAGGACAAGGATTAGAGAAGTCTTCCCCCCCTGGGCCCGGACACTGGTGGTGGAGGCCGAAGAGAGGAGGAAGGTCTGAAGGAGTTGAGAGGATGAGGGTGAAGAAGGGGTGGAGATGGGTTGTAGCTTGGCTGAAGAGCAGATGGAGCCATGGATGGAGGGCCTTTTTAAAAGGGGGACTTGCATGATGATTGGCTACAAGGAGGCATGGACTGATGCTGATGTGCTGCAGCTGAGGCGCATGACGTGAAGGATGGTTGATGCAGGTGAAGCTGGAGAGAGTCTTCCACACTTTACGCCTAGGCTCCATATCTCAGTAGTAAGGCCAAGCTATATAATTACATGTAGTGACTTTTAACTACGTTGTAGTTCTACCACATAGATTAATTAATCTGGTGATTAAGATCATCTTGTCTGGAACTGAGCAATTTTCTGAAACTGAACAACTCTGACACCTTGGAAGATATTTTGATATGTGATGATAGGTCTGTCACATCCTTTTTCGTCATTCTGAGAGGTATGATGTTTAATTTGGATGTATTTTGAAAGATTTTATGACCCTGGATGACTCGTTTAAAGAGACGTGGGGATCCTGAAGGAAAAATCGCAGTATTTTGCATGATTCACAGGCAATGCTGCAAAGCTAAGCTGCATACCCACGCTACTTTTAGAGAGAAAAAGCTTTTTCCTGTCCATCTTTTCCCTGTTCGATTGAAAAGCTATGTTTTTCTGATTGCACTGTCATGAACTTTACTATTTAGAAGGCTTTTAGAGTTTTAGCTATATCTCTTGGCTTTTTGTTTTGTTTTTTGGTGTTTTATTTTGAATTTGTTGATGCATTACTGTGTAATCCATAAGGTGAACTTGCAGGGACTTTCATTTCAGAAAAGACTGGTACTTATCTTTAATGTTGTGAATATTCTTTTTCATTGTTAAATAATTAGCCTTTAAATTGTTTTTGATTGCTTAATTAACCTTTCCAGATGTGTTATCAGTTAAACAATTGCTGTAACATCTGCAGTAAAAGCAGCAGAATAACACTAGATAATGATCACTTAATCAGGTCCTTTTGATTAGCAGAACTTTTTTAATACCCTTGGAAGCAAGAAGTGTAGATTTCACACAGTTTCTGTGTTGTAGCTTCATTTGTTTGGAGTACACCGTTACGTGAGTTATTAATATCGGTCCAGTTTTACTTATCAGACCAATATTATATGTTAAAAAATGACTAACATTGCCCGATACCAATGTTGATGCAGCTATATTGTGCATCCCGAGAGAAAAGGCTTATTACCTTTTAATTACTTTTTATTTGGCTTATGAACCATGAATGCCTCATTCAGATCCACCAAACATTAAATTGAGAAAAGGATGGTCATTTCAAACATGTGCCTGAAAGAAACATGAAGATTTATGTGCAGTGTTGAAAATATTGTCTTAAAAAATAAATGTTTAGATTTCATAATCGTTCATTTACATTTTCAGCTGTCAATGATTTAATAAATTGAGGTCATCCTGACAGAATTTTATCTGGCTGGGAGATTATTTTTCCTCCATTTAAGAGGAGGAAAAATCCTCCCACTCCGCTTCCCTTTCAATCAAGCAATCCATTGGATGCCTTGTGTGTTTTCATTGTGTTTATTTAGTTCTGTAATTTCCTTTAGTCAATCTCTTTCAGTTGACTCGGCAGGTGTGCACCATTTGTCACCCAGCAGAGAGTAGATATAGTTAGCAAACAATTTCATGCAGCTCATCAGCTGGGGCCTACCCTGGATGTTATATTCAGCTTCCATGGGGAAAGTCAATTATCTGACCTATAAAAACAAATACCAACCCTGTTTCTAAGTGATTATTTCACTGACAAAATAACAAATGAAACTTTTACATTGTGAGAGAGAAATTGGAGCCCACTCTTCTTTGTAAAATTCTTTTAATTCAGCCGCATTGGAAGATTTTTAAGGTTAAACACCACCGATTGGATTTAAATCAGGACTTTGGCTAGTCCGGTCAAAAACCTTTATTTAAATGTTTTCAACCTTTCAGAGGCAGACATGCTTGTGTGCTTTGGATCAGTTTTCTGCTGCATGGCCCAAGTGCACAAATACTTAAGGTCATAAACTAATGGCTGGACATTCTAGAGGAGAATTCATGGTTTCATGGAGTCTTCCAGACAATGAAGAACAAAATTAGCCCCAGACCATCACCACCATGTTTGGCTGTCAATATGATGCGGTGTTAGTTTTGCATCTGCTGTAACAGGACAAACAATCTTCAAAAAGATTTACTTTTGTCTCGGCAGTCCGCTGAGTGTTTAAGAAAATTTTTTTGGGGGCAGGGGGACTATTAGACTTTTTCTTTTTACTAATATCAGTGGGGCCTTTGTGTTCTTTTTCATCAACAGTGGCTTTCACTTTAAAACTATCCCATGAATTCCAGTTTTCTGATTATTGATTCATGAACACTGACCTTAACTGAGGCAAGTAAGGCCTGTGGGGTTTTAGATGTTGTTTTTGCTTCTTTTGTGACCTTCTGGATAAGTAGTCAAAGTGCTGGATGTTTTCCACTTTTCCATCTTTTCTCCATTTGTGTCTAATGGCTTTTACTGTGATTTGCTGGAAATAACCTTGCATTCCTTTCCAGACTGATATATGTCAATGACTTTGTATCTTATCTCTTCTTGAATTTCTTTGGATCAGGACATGATGTCTTCCTTTGAGATACTGTAGCCTACTTCATGTTGTCAGACAGGTTCTGTTTAAGACCTTGATTTTACAGGTCTACAGCAACCAGGCCTACAGTAGGTGGAATCTGTAAAATTTTAAAAACTAGAGTTAATTTATGATTTAACAAGAAAGGGAGATTACTTTTTCACATAGGGCCAGGTTGGTTTTTGAATAGCTTTTTTCCCTTGATATATGAAATCAACATTTGAAAGTAAAATTTTAGATGAATAAAAAATAAGATATCTGTTGGTGGCAAATACTTTTTCACAGTACTTTTAATAAAAACAGTGAATTTGCAGAATGGGATTGACAGAGGTTATGAATGCATAAAGGTCCCTCTCACTGGTTCCCAGTCATCCTCTGACTGTCTGTTAAAGAACACCTCCAGTCTTCTCTCTCATTTATTACCACTCAGTTAACTACCAGTTAGAACCTGGTTCTCATTCCAGGAATCACTCTCCTCCATGCTTATTCTCTTTTTTTTTTTTTTTTTTTGCTTTCAGCCATTGTCAGATCCTACTGTTCACCACATGAGTACTCAGTTGGCCTCCTCATCTGTTGTCTCAACTTGTTTTGCCTCTGTTCTTCTGCTACCCTTTGTTGGATTTTGTTGCAGTTTGGACCCTGAAGAGCCCAATATTTTTTTCCATGAACACAAATTAAACGGAATAAGAAGAACTTACTTATAGACCCCTTTTTCTTCTTATTTCATCTCAAATCGTATCCATAGAAATTTGTAATGCAGCAAAATATCAGAAATACAAAGCGGAGATCATTTTTTTCCACGCTTTCCACATTTCCAGATCTTGTCACATTGACGTCAGAGTATTGCAGTTTACATCATCAAAACATCTTCTTAGCAGCAGTGAGTCTATTAAGCTGGTGAATCACATACACACGGGTAAATTAAACGAAGAGCCCTGCTGGTTTAACTGTGGTCTGAGCTTATTTGTTGTAATTCCTGCTGAATCTGTTTGCAGAATCATGAATTAAATCTATCCATCCAATCTATTGCTTAACATGACTCATGTTCATTGAGGATTGAAGAAGAGCGGAGTGAAATGCGTTGATTTGGTGTGTTGGTGTCAGTAGGTGGGCCTGTTGTTGCTGCTCATTCTAACAGGTTGGTGTATAAACGCCTTTAAACTGGATAGGAATGCACTGCTGGGAGTGCTTGCTAGGTTCTTATTATGTTCACAAATGTTCTTCCCTGAAAAAGGCTTTTTCTCCCAGTGATGGATGATGATGGACAGAAATGAGATTTCCCTTCATCATCCTGCCATCAGACCCAAAGGAATCCACAGGGAGGGAGCTCTCCAAGCTCCATATCTGCTGTAAATGTCTTCTCGCAGGCTGAACCTCATCACTTACAACCCTTAAAATGCTCTTGGGCCTCCCTCTGGGTGTCAAACCAACTGAAGTATTTCACTCTGTTAAAAATGTCTCTAATTTGTTTTCTTTATTCTGTTGATTATTACTTTGTCATTTTTTTCTGTCAGTATTTTACAAAAAAATCTATAAATTGATCTGAATATGATTCCAAGAACTGTAACACAGTTAGACACAAAGGGCCAAAAGGAAAGAGTTTAGATTCTAAATTAAACTGTATTGTGCCTTTCGAAAGTATTCACACCCCTTACCACAACCTTTAACGTATTCTTCTGGGATTTTATGTGATAGACCAATAGAGTAGTCTATGCATATATAGCAGAGGAAAATTATACATCAATATTTTTGTAAAAATATTGACGTATTAAAATCCTGTGTCATTTGGGAAGGTTATGTCCAGCAATTTCAACTTTTTGTAAGAAAATGTTTTGGCAAAAATAAAGCTAAAAAAAAACGATTCCCAACTTTGATCAGAACCTTTTCAAAAAGGTGCAAAATCAGTCATTTTAGGCTGCAACAAGCACAAAAACACATCCTGGAGGGCTTTGTGCTGACCCCCCTCCTGTATACCCTGCTCACCTATGACTGTGCAACAAAATACCCAGGTTCAGACATACTGAAGCACTCTGATGAAACAGCAATGGTGGGATGCATCAGGAACAACGCTGAGTTTGGCTACAGGAGGGAGGTCGAAGATCTGGAGTGTGAAAAAGACGAAGGAGATGATCATGGACTTCAGGAGCAGACATCTACAGTGAAAGATGCAGGAAAAGAGCATCCCCCATTTTAAAACACCTCACACAACCGGTAAACGCACTGTTCGCCTCCTTACCCTCTGGCAGGAGACTGCATCAGGTGCTGCACCACCAGGGTAAAGAACAGCTTTTACCCCGAGGCAGTGAGACTGTTAAGCTCAGACAGAACACTACAGATTAAATGGCTCCAAAACAGCCAAATTTGGGATATTGCACAATTACTGCGCATTTGTACTTAGCTTTATTGTTTATTTTATTTATCTATGTCTCTTTGTTTATCCGTGTCGTCTTCTGTCTGGTACCTTGAAACTTATTGTATATGATAAAAAAGAATCTTCAATCTTGAATATTTCAAACCTTTATTTCCTGTAACTTTTATTATTATGATGACAGATAATAAAAAACCCAAATTCAGTGTCACAAAATATTTGAATATTCTGAAAAAGTTAAATATAAAGTTGAGTGGAAGGAAAAAGTATGGTAGGAAAAGGTTTGTTTTTTTCCAAACACAAGCATGCTAATGCAAACCTTTGTGTGGAAGTTAAGTTAGCATTGTAGAGCAAAGCTAATTGCGATGAGTCAAGACTGCAATTGTTTATACCATGTGCAGGATTTTTATTGTATTGAGTTTTCTCAAAAGAGGCGTTCTTTTTTGGAAGAGATCTAGGCCTTTGGATATGTTTCCGTTCCATGCAGGCCACCCATAAATCAGTTCTGCAAAACCATTAAACCAAGCTGTACAAGTTACAGCAAGGTCATCTCATACTCGTGGGAACTATTCAGCATATTAAACCTAATGAATTGAAGGTTATTCAGAATGCGATGAACATGTCCAGCATCGCTCTAATGTGCTTTCAGCCATTTCCAACAAGTTTTCTCTACATTCCCTTCTCTGAGATAAAAGGTCAAACTATAATAATGTCGCAATTTCCTCCACACCGTGGGCTCGTGCTGGAGGTCCAAGCTGGCCTGATGATGATGATGAGCCTCTCTCGGAGGTCCGTTTTGACCTTCTGCTGGGTCTGTAATGGCATCATCAACTTGATTTGCTACAGGGCTCCATGCAGAGGCCACTAAAGCTCTGGAACAACTTTTCTTATTAAAACTGCTGGCAATGTTTGTTGGCGCAAACAAAGCCTTTCTTCGACATAAAAGACGGTCGCCTTTTATTGCTCTTACTGCCTTTTTCTTTTTGTTGACATCAAGGTTCGTTTTCCCCGTCTTTCAGATGCCTGGCAACGTCCTCGTATGTTTTCATAGTAACAAAAATTCCACTTAAATGAAGCCCTCGGCTGGCGCAGTGCTTGTGTGTTCTTCATCAGGCGGTGAAACGAGAGGCTCTCGAAGCAACGACGAAAGAGAAATAAACAGGTGCTCCTCGTTGACCAGATCTGTGTTAACATTTAAATGCCCATCACCAACAACACACTGCCTCTCAACTGAGACTACAATACGGAAGACTGCAGGCTCGGAACATCGACCTCATACGGAATACACATTGAGATAATCAGCTTTAAATCAGTAACGCATTTAGGCTTCGATCACACTATATTTTGGCCTACGTGCAAAAATCTATACGTGGCGGAAAAGTAATATTATGAAACATGGTGGTGGCAGCATCATGGTGTAAGTGGGCTTCTCCATAGCAGGCAGGGGGAAGCTGCTTAGAGATTATGGGAAGATGGATGGAGGTAAACACAGGACCCTAAACTTACAGCCAGGGCTGCAATGGAAGGGTTGATATCAAAGCGTGTTGGAGGGTCGAGGTTCAGAGCTGAAGATAGCTCACCATTAGCGGCTAGATTTGAAATTTGCTGTTGCTGCTCGTACAGTTTCACTAATCTTGACTTGTTTTTTGAAGGAGATTGAACAAAAGTGTGAGTCTATAGTTGCTCCAAGGTGAGAGAAAAACAAGACAGAGTGAGGGGGGGGGGGCTGAATACAAATGCATGCCACACTTTTCAGACTGTTCTTGAAAATATGTTTGAATGTTGAAAACCAAAAAAATGCTGAAAACCAGGTACAGTCATTTTCAATAAACATTACAGTTATTAAACGTACTTTTCATTAAGCCCACATTTCTGTATTAAATATGTTTTTTTTTTAAATGGTCTGATGTATTCTAATTTTAAATGTCATGTCTTCATTACCTATAAGTGGAAAATCATCATAATTAACAGAAAAGATTTTCAAACATCCATTTGTGTGTAATTAATCTAATGTGTTTCACTTAGTGATAAAGTTCCTAAAATAAACTGGCTTTTAAATAATATTCAAATTTATTGAATGGGTCTGTATTACTTAAATTATGCTTACACTATTAATTGGTTAATTAGTCCTGCTAAATGAGTTTTCATACTTTGCATTTGTGTAATTTACACAAAGAATAAGAAAAGTCAACATGAATTCAACAGAATCCGATAACAGAAGGGCACAGTGTTGCTAAGAAATGATGCAGCTGCCCCCTCCAAGATCTTTGTGGGAAAATATTTTTAATATTGATGGGGCTTAATGGTAAGAAAGACATACAAATTAGACAGGGTCTGTAGTTACAGTCAGTCTTAAGAGATTACAGCAAGAAATTGCTTATGGCTGATTTATTCTTGCATTAATTACAGTGTTATTTTCAAACATGGGCCATGTTTAAATATGCATCTGTTTTCTCTACTTATTTATGCAAAGTCACAAGAGCTAATGAAAAAGCACCGCCCGAACTTTTCTGGCTTGCATGCTGAATTTCCATAAAGAAAAAAAAAAAAAAGTGCCACATCAACAATTTAACACAAGTGAGCAGGAGAAATAGAGCTGACGTGCTGAGGGGTGAACGGGGCTTTAGCAGCGTGCTTTAAATGTAATTTTAAAAAGCAGCCGTCTCAGACACCTGGAATCAGGCAAACCGCGTCAGAAAGAAGACAAGCATGAGTCATCACATCTTATTTATTCAATGAACATGCAGTAGAACCTGTGTAATAAATATTGTCTAATAAATATTGGCAGGTTTTGTTGCCTGCAGGAAACACTTAAATAACCTAAAAATAGAGGCTGAGAATCGTACAGAGTGGTTTTTACCAGCACCAAGGATTGTCAGAGAACTCTTTGGAATAACAGCACCATACAGTGGTTGGACATTCAATCATTCATTTAGTGCAAACAGTCTAAGGCATGCAAATGCTTGATATATGCATAAATAGATAAATATGTTTTACACATATGATTCAGTTTGATAATTGAAGCAACATGAGCTAATTAAGGAACATGGAGACAGATGGTTCATGGGTGAGGAACTGCCAGCTGATGGTTAGAAAATGTGTCACTTATGCCTGGAAGTTAATATTTGATTCATTTTTATGACTTTTGCATCGTGTACCAGCATAGAGACAGTTTGAGGGCAATGGTGACATCTACTGGCCTATTCAAGTACTGCAGCTAAAATTCAGAACAGTTATTTGTCTATTTATGCAATGCAAATATATGTTCTAAACAACATAATATATATCAGATTTTAACTAATGTAGTTAAATTAAAAACACAATCCAGCTGATGAATAAATAACAGGAAAATGTCAGTAAATGGTTCAGTGCATGGGAAAACATACACAAAACATTATTCTGGGCGGGCTGGAGAGCCAGGATATGTTATCCCACCAAGTGAGCACAGCTATCTGGGAATACAGATGTGTCCATGTGGAGTAGATAATCCTTTATCACATGCAGTCCAAATGATAACTCTCTCCTCTGGCAGCACATCTAATTGATACGACCTTCAAAGAGATTTGGTGAATTAGAGTTAGCTTGTTAAGTTGTAGGTATGCAGTGTTTTAGACTGGCTCTTTGATGTTCGGAGCTCACTGTAGTTAAGCATCAGTTAAAGGCACTATTTTTAATGTTGCTCTGAAGCATTTGGTCAAGTTAAGAGCTGGTTAATAGGTCTACATTCCTACATTCCCTTATGACATGCTACAATATTCTAGTAATCAAATAGTTCGTTTCTAGCACTATAAGGCGTAAAACCCAACAGGATTATCATTGCATAACCATATTTTATATATAGACCAAAACTGACATAATTAATTGATTGATCTGACATAATTAAAAATAAAAGCAGAAATGTATATGTGTGTATTGTTTTTCCTTTTCTTTATACATGCGTTTTCATCAAGATATGTATATATTTTGTTTTGCCTTTTCCTTATACAAGAGTTTGTTCTTTTTACAGTTCCTCGTCTCCTCTTTTTACTTTACTGTCTGCATTTGTGCCTCATTATGTAAATGAGGAGGGCGGCCATCTTGGTCTAGCTCCTCTACTACTGGTCAGCTGAAAACTCACTGCCTTACAACTTGTCCAGTCTATTTTCAGCTTCCCTGAACAACTCTGACACAGACCGCCTTTCTGCTCCCTCCATAGCTATACTTCGCTTGCTAAAATGAAGTCATCAGGCATGTACAACTGATCTGCACATGGATCCTACTCCTTCCTGTTTATTGACCAATAGTACAGGAGCTTGACCAAGAAGGCAGCCCTCCTTATTTGCATACGCATGTATAAGGAAAAGGCAAAAAAATATGTATACACACATTTCTTAACAAAAACGCTTGTATAAGGAAAAGGTAAAACAAATATATATACATTTCTTGATCAAAACGCATGTTTAAGGAAAAGGAAAAAGAAAATATATATATTTCTGTTTTTATTTTTAACTATGTCAGTTTCGGTCCTCCATAGGTAAAGGTGTTTAATTTACAAGGAGTGCCAACAAATTTGTCAATGACATTTAAAGTGCATAAATATATCAAAATACCTCTGTTCTATTTACACTTTTCCTAGAAGTTTGTCAGTTTTATGGTCAGATTCAGAATTATCTCCCACTGTTGCGAAGGAGCTTGTTTCGCCTAGCTGGTACTCCTCAGGCTCCGCAACTTGTAAGGTCCGTCCATTTTTACGATCAAACTCAGCTGTAATCTGTGCCAGGGTCTTCCCCTTAGTCTCTGGCATGGTTCGACCCAACACAACAGCAGAGACCAGACACACACCCAGGAAAGGTAGGAAGCAGTAGTTTCCTAGTCCCTTCACAATGAAGGGGAACAACATTCCGACCAGGAAGAGGCTGATCCACATAAGCGAGCCGGCGATCATGTATGCAGCCGGCCGAGCTGCCTGGTCAAAGATCTCGGCCGGCAATATTCCTGTGACTCCCGCAGGGCCTAAGCCAAAGCTGAGGATGTAGGCGAACACGCATGCCATGCTGAGGTACGGCATTCCTACGACGCCTTGGCTCTGAAGGGTAAGGGCAACAGTGAAGACAATAGTCCAACCAACCATAAGACTGTACCCTCCAATGAGAAGGTATCTGCGGCCTACCCGTTCAATCAGGAGGTTACTCAGCATGGAAGCAGTAAACTCAGATGCCCCTGTTCCAATGGTGATGTACTGAATTTTCTCTGGTGGGATCCCAGCTTCCAGAAATATGTAGTATGCGTAAAAGTAGATGGAGTCGTTGCCGCAGAGCATCATGGCGCTGCTGGCGGTCATGACTGTTATCAGTTGGAGTCGTAGGTCTCGATCTTTGAACAGAGACCACGGCGTCTTGGCCGAAGTCGAAGAACCTGACTTTAGGGCTGTAGACATTTGCTGCTCTTGAAGCATCTCCTCCATCTCAAGGGAGGGGACATTTCCTCCACGCAATCTTCCAAGAGCCCGGACACACGCTTCCCTGTCTCCACGGTCGATGAGAAGGTATCTGGGGCTTTCGGGAAACCAGGGCAGGGTCACTAGCTGGATCAATGCCGGCAAAGCGTTACTAGCTAGTAAGTAGGGCCATAGAGGCTCTGAACCCAGAAGCTCGGTGAGTCCAACAATCTGTCCAAAGAAGATTCCAAATGCAGTGAAAACGGCTGAGGAAAACGCTACGGCTCCTCTCAGGTGTTTGGGAGCACTTTCTCCGAAGTACATGGGCTGGATGTTCATACTGACTCCGGAGTTAATCCCAACCAGGAAACGAGCAAGGATGATCATCTCAAATGATCTTGCCACCTTACATGTCAGCACAAGCACAGCACCAACCAGCAGGAAAGAGTTGTTCAAAAGCAGCGACACTTTCCTTCCAAAGCGGACCGCCATAGGCCCTGCTAACAGGGCCCCTAGCAGCCCACCCAGTGAGAACGCTGAGACAATTAGGGTCCACACTAAAGTCACCTGAGATATATCCAAAGCTGTGCCCCAGCGCTCCATGTATGTATCATTGATGAAGTTCTGGATGTAGCTGGTGGGGGCATTAATGACTGAGATGTTGTAGCCGTACTGGAATGTTCCTCCAATGGCAGCAAAGCACACAGTTAGTGCCAGGGTCCTGCCACCACCTGCAGAGTTGCTCCTTTCTTCGGCTTCATTTGAACCTGTGGAACTCATTTGAATGCTGGTCGTCTAACAACGTCCGACAGCTTTATATTAATAACAGTGCTCTTATGGGCAGCTTGGAGTGATGTCGCCTTTTCCTTTTCTATACTAAAACACAGCATTTAAACCATCTTTGGACTTTGTTGCCAAGCTTACCTTAACCTTGTCTGGCTGATGTAAAGATAGGGGAAACGATTTCTCTGCCGTTCCAGCCGGTTGAGAAGGTGCTATTTCACCCAGTGTTTGGACTGTCAGGTCGTTTCCTGCCAGATATTGTAACAGTTTTGCTGCAGTGACATCAAAAAAAACTTTTATCAAAAATATTTATATCTTGATGTTATAGCTAGGAGTAAAGAAAACGAAAAAAACTGACAGTAGAGAAGGAGAAACAACGGGAGTACCTAAATGAATGCTACCTGACAGTTCAAATTCAGGGGTAAAAATTTCACAGCTGAAACGCATGTTCCCATGCTTGTTCCTGACTGCGTAATATGCCTACAGGCCGTTGATTGGTTGATGTCCGTTTTATAGGGAACTCTTTGATGTCGCCGAGAGACTGTCACGTGGTTTGTTGGAACGGTTATGAGTAAGAGATTGCAAAGACTATTTTTAGTCTAGTTTCTTATTAAATTGAATTTAGCTAAGCTACTTCCTTCATTAACTGTAGCTGCTATATCTCTTTCTTGAAGGGGAGGAAGGTTACCAATATACAATAACTATGTTGGCAAATAAATACATGATTATCAAATTTTAAAGCGCATTCTTACTTTCTCTCCATACTAGAGGGTCGGATTGTATATCTTCTCATAAACAATGAATTAAAAAATAAAAATAAAACAAACAAAAACACTTATCTTTATGAAATCCCCCCCAACCTTACCTTGAAACAGTATTCTTTCCTCCAGCTTCCTCCATCCTCTCAGATTAGAAGGTATACATTTTGGACATCATTGACACTAGTTTAAATAGTTTTCCAGGCAGCTGGATTTGCTGAGCTGCAACATCAGTCCAGACAGAACCTTCCACCTAAACTTGTGAAAACATGTTCTGAGACCTGCTGTGGAGGGAGTTTTTATGCATAATGTGATTTAGTACATCATGATTTCTTTTTCTCCATCCAACCGCTGCTGACCTTATGAAGACAGGTGTGATTGTAGTCGATGCCCACCAGGGGGCAGCAGACTACACTGAATACAGTCATAAACGCTGAGTCTCAGAGCTGTCTGTCTCTGTCCTGTCCCTCATTCCATTCTATCTGCTTTAGTCCTTAAACTCTTTCCAGGATCAAACTGGATCTTTCTCCGTGATCCCGGCATGATGAACCCTGATTTGGGTTTTTATTTCCGTTCAGAGATAAGAGGAGCTGAAATTTCAAGATCCGGGAATCTAAAGACATGTGAATTCATGAGAAATTGAAAGTTTAAAAAATAAAAAATCCCACCAACATGCCCCGGGGTCAGATCTTAAACTGCCCGTCAGATTCTGGATCTGATTGTGGAGTTAAAGCAGCTTTAAGAAGGTTGCAGGTCTTTCAGCAGTAGAAGGTCTGACATGCTTCTGCAGCAGCTGCTGGTGCTTGTCCTGTTTGGTAAGCGATCTCTGTGCACAGACACACAGTATGATTCCATACCAGGACAGGATCATAGACTCCAGAGGCTGGACGTTTATGGTTGCAGTCAACCCAGTCTCCACTCCAAAAACAGTTCTGTATATTACAACATTCAGATTTATAGACCACAGACACAATCATTCCTGGTTTCCTAAATTGCTCTTACACAGGTTTCGATTAAGATCGTACATATAAATCATACATCTGAAGTTGTTTGGTAGTCTAGTGTACAAATTAAGCAGGAGCACAGCTTGTGAGGAAATATTTCTTGATAGGGAAACAGGCTCGATATCGTGGATATGGCATCAGCCACTGCGGGAGCTTGCCTATTTTGGAGATCTGAGAACTTTTTATTACTAGACATGTCATGAATCTTGTGTGTTTGGGTTTTGGTTTGCATTGTTTTTTCTTATCTTTTGCGAGTTCTTTATAATTGTTACAATGTTCTTGCCGTATAAAGTTAATCAGTGTACTGTAATTTCCGGACGATTGAGCGCACCTGAATATAAACTGTAACCCCTAACTGGCCCCAGGTGTCCACGTTGTAACATGAGATATTTACACAGAAAGATTTGAACTTTTAATGAAATACGGTAGCATACACAAATATGACCGTAAATGCTTTTTCTGAACAGTGCCTGTAAAGCAAAAAAATAATACAGTAGCCTACCAGGAAAAGTCATTGATCGCAATCTTCATTTTCCTCCTGAGAACCAAAGCCTCTAAAGTTATCGGAACTGAACAGACTCACACACACTTCGTCGGTTTCTCTCGCTGCTTTTCCATTACAAAGGTGCGTAAATCTTTGTCGATTTCCTGCTAAAGTCGAAAAAACACAATTTCACAATTGTGTTTCCATTAAATAAGAAATTAAATTAAAATCACACGTGAATAAGCTTGTTCACGCGATAAGTTATCACAAAACATGCTGCGCCATGATCCTCCATCTCCTTCCTGTTGTCATCTTCTTCGTGGTTTGCGCCAGTGGCAACATGTGACTGGTGTGATGCGAAAAAGTGACTGGTGTGATGCGAAAAAGTGTTTCCATTTCAGTTTTGTGAAATAAACCAATTTCGATATGGCCAAAAAAACCACCCCATCCTAGCTCCAAAACTTTTTCTAGAAAAAGGAGATTTTTTTGTTGTTGTTGAAAAAGTCATGTATCCATTAAGCGACTTTATTTTCACAATTTCAATTTCCGCAATTTCAAGGTTAATGGAAATCCAGCTTCTTTCGTTGTCACTCTCAATGTCATGTTCGTTTAGAGGCAAATTCGCCCTTGAGCTTGTGCTGTCCCCTTCATCTGCAGCAGTCCAGCCCTTTAAAACCCTTTGGTAAAAATCCACATATTAGCCGCAAGGCAGTGTTCAAAGCATGTGAAAAAAGTAGTAGTCCTTATTGTCCGAAAATTATGGTAAGTCTTGTTCCCCGTGGTTTGTAGCTCCTCTATGTCTTGTTCAGCCCGAGCCATTCCAGTGTTGAGTCTTCTTTGCTGGATCCAACACCCATCACATTCTGCACCTCTTTGGTACAACCTCTCGGTGGCCCACCTGAACTCTGTGACTCCATGTGACTCTTTTAGGGCATTGCTTTGGGGGTGGGGTGCTGTCATGATCCTCGGGTGTTTGGCTTTTGGTTTTCATTTGAGTTTGTGTTGTTGATCATTTCTGAGAACTTTATTGTTGTCACTATGGTCTTACCATATTCAGTTAATTTCTCTGGGTTCATTATTGTTAGTAAGGTCTTGCCTGGGTGGGTGGAAAAGATGGTATGTACAAACTCAACAAAACCAGAATGTCAGAGTCTTTTGGGGCCAACTCCGCCATAGTCCTGTGGAGTTCACTTGGTCAAGGTGAAACGCAGACCACTGAAAACAGTATTAGCATTTTTTTTAAGCTCAGTCAGAAGTGGGCCATCTTTCTGCTAGAACCAGTCTGTTGGACCATGATGACTCAGTGCTGGGAGAGGCATAGTTATAATTTGCATGCTCATTCAGAAGGTCTATAGCTGGAGATTTCATACAGCAGGATGAAGATGTTTGTTGTAGCCGGGATTCTCCTTTATGGTAAAATGTACTTCCATTAATGTTCTCTAAAAGTTCTGCTAAAAGTTGTGATGTTCTCGGTGCAGTCTTGTTTAATGTTCCTTGAATTCTTTTAGAGAGGGAACTGTTCCTGGTGTCTTAGAAGTTTTAGCAGGATTGAACTCAGATGTTATTCAGCTACGTTCTCCAGAAACACTGAGGTCCAACACAAAGCTCAGGATTTACCTCCATAACCAAGAGGAATAGAACAAACCAGCCTTGCTTTGTTGATCTGACCTGTTTTCAGCTTGTTACCTGTTAAAGTGTATATCTGATGTGTTTAATCAGTCTGTGTTGATGTGTCAAAATTAGATTTAATCATTTAAAACTTTAACAGAGACCACGCCTCCAGCAAGTAATCGTTTCTCAATTGGCCGAGGGTCCAGACCCTCTTACGAAGAAAAGCGTAGAACAAGGAGCTGGTTTTTACCAGGCTAGATGATTGGAGCTAATTGGCAAAACTCTAATTGGAAGAATGTTTGGAGGAGTCAAACCTCAGAACAATGTCTCAATTGTCTGGCATTGGTTGAAGTTTTATCATGTAGTGGGCATGTTTCCTATTCGATTACCTCCAAATTCTTTAACATCACTTCAAATCAGCAGCTGCCTGATTAAATCTTGAAATCTGTTGGGTGTTCTAAGAGAACAATGATCTCAAACACAGATGAGCTCAATGATCAATGATCTCAAACACATGTCCAAGATGGCACAGGAATAGATAAAGCTAGCTGACATTATTCTTCTGCACCCTGACCTCCATCCACCTGAAAACGTATGGATGAGATTGCATGAAATGAACTCTTAAGATTCATCCTTGAAGAGTGGTGAGATAGACGTTTAACCAAATATTAGGCCCCATCCATATGGAGACAAACATGGTAAATTTTTGAAAATGATTAAGAAAAACGTGTATCCACACGACAGGATGCAGCACCGCAGAAAACACTGTGGTACGTACGTATGCTGGGGCCAGTTGGTGGTGCTGTAACTTGGTGGCTACAGAAATCAAAAGACACCGGGCATACACAAAGAAGTCATATGAAGTAAACAGCAACATCGAATGGCGTCATGTTTATTTGCAAGAGTGAGGTCCATGTGGGTTACAGAGAGAGATGGCGCTACGACGTCATTGTCCAAAACACCAGATCCGTGTGGACACACTGCCTAAACTACAAAATACTTTTTTGAATACACCTAATCTCATCTCTGTGTGGACAGGGCCTTAGTATTACATATAATTAGTAGAGATGTAATTGATAAATGTTTTAGATCCTTAGTAGACTCATGAACTCAATTCTTTTTTTTTTAACTCACTGCAGCTTTATGTTACTAAATCATCACACATAATAAAACATTAACAGTGAGATTGAAGGCAGTTTCTTTCATGTAACCTCTGACTCCAGCATCCACACAACTGGTTCAACTATTCTAAACAGAACCTCCAAAAAAACTGTCTGTGAACTGAGGTTCTAATTTTATTAAAAATAAAACACTAAACATTTTCTGTTTTCCTTCACTTTTCATATTCATTTCTAGAGATCTTCTTAAATACTTAACTCTTGCTGTGTGTTGAAGAAAAAGTATGTTGTAAAACTACTTTCTGTGAATGTAACCTATCAGCTCTACCTTCCTGCTGACTGTGGGTATTCAAACCTTTGTGTTACAGGAGTCTCAGCTGTGCTGCTGGCAGGAAGAACTGTTTCAGAAGGTTGGGTAATCTATTTACTTATGCATTTTAATACCTATGAGGAGGGAGATGAATCAACAGTGGTTGACCTTGTCATTAGTTCGGGCGATTGTTCAAGTTATTACAAGTTATGTTTCCAGCCAGCTGTCATGTGAATTTTGAGCAAACTTTTAAAAATGTGGCAAAAATAAAAATGTGATTTAGGTGTGTTTTCATCAACTGGTTTGGAATGTATCAAGGAAGTAGGCCATGAAAAATAGCATGGGCCACACATCTCAGAAAAATGGAGAGAGGTTTTCAGGAATGTGTTGCTATCGTGCAAGTAGTCAGTTTTCTGTCATGTCAACTAGTATTGGTGATGTTACAATATGGAGATGTAGAGAAAGAAAAGCAATTCTAGTGATTCTAACAGCAGGAACAGCTGAGTAGTCATGTGAGGTAAATGTTTGGTACATTAGAACTTACTCTACAAATGTGTCTCCATCTCCCCTTTAGCGCATTAACCCTTTTTCAGAAAAGCCCAAAACCACCTAAAGCGAGCGTAAAAACTTTTTTGCAAACCTGAGGAAGTTATTTCGAATTTTGTCGTTTCCATCAACCTTTTCAAATGCAATACTTCAAAAGTTGCATAAAAAATGTTGAAGGAAACACAGCTACTGATAAAGGTGATATACAGATGATGGAGACAGAAAGCTTCTGTAAATGGTTTGAATGGAGGACAATTGAGATGGTCAAATATACCAGAGAATCTTCAGCATAACAATAGAAATGTTAATGAGGCAGAACCCTGTAGTACTCCGCAAGTAACAAACAGTAATCTGCCAGACAAATATGATCTATTCCCACAGCATGTTGGATCCTCTTAATGGTTTCTATGACTATTGTTGCTTGAGATTCTTGAGGTTCTTCAAACCCACTGAAGAAATAAATGCTACCCCACCCCACACATTTGTCCTCCAGTGTCTCTGATTGTCAGTCCAGACCTTCAGCAGTTCTTCAGTGGACAGTCAGTGTCTCTGAGTTGTGCTGAAGATGGACAGACAGATGATGGATGGACAGTGAAGAGGACCAGAGGAGGTCCCACTGAAAACTGTGGAGCATCTGGATCAGACTTTGGGGTGTTTAAAGAGTCCTTCTGTGTCCTTGACCTCATCCTTTTACACTGGAGTTTACTGGTGTGAAACCAGTGCAGGACAGAGGAGTGACCAGATCAACATCACTGTTAGCCATAAAGAAGGTATGGTATTTTACCTGCTCTCTGGTCTTTAGCTTCATGGAGTCTTGTTTGTTCTGATCCCTGTTCTTGCATTTTTGGGACCAAAAACATTGTGTCACTCTGTTCAGACAGGGCTTTTATTCTGGAAATCCCTGCCCTTCCTGTGTTGAAAGGAAGTAACGTCACTCTGCGTTGTCATCACAAAGATGGCTCCACCCATGCAGCTTATTTCTACAGAGATGGTCATATTATTGGAGATAAAGTCAAATGCCAGAACAAAGTCATCCACAGAGTCCAACAGTCTGATGAAGTTTCTTACTGGTGTTCTACTGACACCTCTGGATCATCTCCTCGGAGCTACCTGAGAGTCAGAGGTGAGGACAGCAACATCACTTCCTGTATCCAGACATGGGCTGATGATTGATTTCACTTCATTTATGTAACCTCAATTAACAATAAATGTTGTCTCACTTTATAAAACCTGCAGACCTAGTTTATATTCAGAAATATATAATCAGATCAATCCAAAACAGATTTATAATCAGTACCATATATAATATTATGATCTCAGTTATTAAACAGCGTAATCAGGTTGAGTTCATTATCTCAACTGGTAAAAACTTTTCTAGGAAAACACGGCCAATTGCATCACTAGCTTTGTAGCAATTCCTCCTTCTGAGCAGCAGGTGGCAACTAAGTGACCAAATGCTTCTATTATCTCTATCCAGATCCTCCTCTCCCTCAGCCATCTTCCTACCCCATCACAGCTTCCACCTCTTCAGCTGATGGTGCTAATGATACTGCAGGTTCTCCTCTTTCTGTCTCAGTGCTGCACCTCCTGGGCCACCTGCTGGTCATCTGCCCGTACTGCGTCTGCAGCATCCTTCTGGCCTCGATCTGCCGCAGCAGGAGCTCAGGTAAATGACTCTGACCTCTGACCGTATCTCTGCATAGAGGATGTTTTTCATAACATTCACATTATTTGAGATGTACCTGTATGTTATGTGCACAACCCAGTCACTTCAAACTTAAGAGATGACCAAGTGAACGTGAAAATGTCACATGTATGCATATCAGCAATATTAGAGAGAAATGTGAAACTGACTGGATCACACATTCTGATCACTTCCTGTTAAAATTCTGCCTTTACATCCCTGCAGGAAACCAACCTGCTGTCTCCATAGAAACCACCCAGCCTGTTGAACTGACTGATGTTGCAGCTGATGATACTGATACTGAGCATGAGTTCTGATGGAGCCTGAGCTGCAGGTTTGGGGCACATGTCCTGCTGCTTTGCCACAAACAGGAAACCTGGACCGGAACCCAGCCAATGAGAACAGCTTTCGAAAAGAGGTTTCACTTCCTGTTTGAGCTCGTTCTGAGTGAAATAAGACCTGGTGACACTTGGACCACCAACATCACCAAACTGCTGTGTGCTATGTACTTTCAGCTTGACAGCACCGCTCTTGAAGAGCTCATAGGTTTGAACTGGGTCCAGCTTGCTATTTATCATGATGCAGGTCTGGTTTCTAAATGTCAGTTTTAAAATTTGAGGCATAACCCATTTGCTTCATAGCTCAGACACATGATTATGTTTACCTGGAGGCAGGATCCTGTTCTGCTTTCAGATGGTAGCGTTTCTTTCATTGTTCAGCTTTGGAGCTCCACTTTCTGATGTGTTCTTGTCCAGTTTGTGCAGGTTATCATACTCAGGTTCTGTTTGTTAGGTCTGAATCACAGGACATTATGTGTCAAAAACCTGAAGTTATTTGTATTATATTGATTTTTGTAGCATCATGTCTCTAATCCGGTCTTTTGGTTTATGTTTTAAAATATTCTTATTAAAATTTAATTCTCAGTAACTGTCTGCTTATTACTGAATTGCCTCCTTTAACACAGGCTGAGCCAGGTCAGAACACAGAACTGATACACACATTTCTAAACGTATAAAGACTGCGAGGAAACAGAGAATAACAGAAGATGTTTCTCTTCAACTGAAAATATAGTATTTACTATATATACAAAGATAAATTTGATGAAAATGATCTTTTATTTCAGTGAGTAAATTGTTTTAGAACATGTCTTTGATATTTAATTTATTGTTATGGATTTCTATGTTATTCCTTCTCACATTAATAGAAAATTATGATGAACACAGCAAATGACTAATTGAAATTACTTAATCTGCATCAACGACATCAAACCCTAACAGCTGGAAAAATAGGAGATAAACATTTTCAGGATGTGAGACTGATTCTCTTAGATTGATCTGAAACTACTGCAGTAACACAGTGAGATATAAAACCACTCTGAGTGACAGCAAGTGAATAAACGAAGAGGTATACCACGCTACTACGCCAGTAACCCCAGACAGCGAGGCTCCATGAAACAATGCTTTGAAACGTACAGTCTAAGCTAATGTTCCAACATCCACAGACGGTAGTTACTTCTACATCTAGAGATTCAGGAAGTACAGTAGACCCCCAACTACTTATGGTTCAGTATTCACAAATTTTTCTGTGGAAAGATGCTGGTGTTTGCAAAGCAGGCAATCTGGGATCGTCATTTATTTTCCATGGTGCTGATTGGCTGAACCACCAAGTGCGGAGATAAGGAAAACTGTATATGTTAGCTTCTCCGGGAGTCCTAAGATGGTTTCCACTGTCCATATTAATGCATATTGAGGTATATTTGGTGTGTAAAACAGGCCTAAAATCAACCTAAGAACAGTAAACTGCGTGAACTGGAGAGGTCACGACCCACAAAAAAGGATGGCCAGACAGAAGAAGAAACAATAATTGAAAATATATAATTCTTAAGCTTTTACAAGACTTGTAGTTGAAAACTGAGCTTTGGCTCACTTCTTTTTTATATATATTTCTGTGCATCATAGCATATTTATGATGAAAGAATTCTAAAAAGAAAGTCAAATGTCATCCTCTTTTGTCAGCAAAAGAGGATGACAAGGAGTGACAGCGTAGGAGCTCCAAACCCAGATTTACTAAAGCGGAACTGAAACAGCTGGCCAGATGTCATCTAGAAAATCTCAAACATGTCCTGCTTCCTACTGCTTCTCTTGACATCCTTTATGTGCAACTCTCAAAGTTAACATTTTGGTGGATTTGCACTGATAGAGAGAGCATAAAATGTTCGTATAAAATTCTGATACCTGGCCACTGTAATGTTTGTAGTGTGCTTTTTATATAATACTTTTTAAATGTTGCATGAAGGTGTGGATTACAGAGTGTTGAGTTATACAGAGTTTCAAGGTTTCAGCATTAAAATTTGCTCATCGTAGATCAGGGGGTGTCCAAAGTGCGGCCAGGGACCGTTTGTGGCCCTTCGAATATTTACTGGTGGTCCCTATGACTGTATTTCAATAATGGTACAAATTTGCTCCTTTAGTAAATGAAGATGATGCTAACAGACACTTTTGTAATTTATTTAAGATGAGATTTTCAATGACAAATTTATATCTTCTTAAATGGAACGTTCTTGTTGCTGCGAATAGACATTTTCTAGAGTCAGACCAACAAAACATAAAACATTTGACCCAAAAAGATAGGAGATTGTACACCCTATTTTAATTAAGGAAGACCCATTTACAACATACAATAATTTATTCTTTTCTATTTTGTTTCATTAAAACATTGTATGTTTAATGTATTGTTAAGCAGGTTGGAAAAAAACATTTCTATGTGGAAATGTGTATATGTAAGTCATCCTCATAGCTCATCTTTCTACAGGCTCACATTCTACTCATTCTGTAAGTAATGATTCATACAAATCAGTTGAGTTTGATTCTTTTTTCCATGAAATCATGACTGAAACCAGGGGAAAGATTAGGTAAGACACAGGTTGTTGTCATAGTAATTCGCTTGTCACGCCTTCTCAAGTTTTCTGATCCAGTCATCCTGTAGAACTGAGATATCATGTATGGGAGTCACCACTCTGTAACATTCCCACTGACAGAGTCACAAAAAAATTATTTTAAGAAACCTGCATCCAAGGTTATGCTTTGTTAATTTGGTAATCATTGTGGTGATGTAGAGAATGGTGAAGACGAGATGCGCTTGAAGTTTCCTTTATTTCAGAAGCTGCAAAGTAGACTTCTAAAGCTTAAAAGACAAAGCAATGTGTTCAGCAGTTCTCGGTTTTGCACCTTCAAGACGTTTTCAAGCTTCAAGGGTCTTGAAAACATTTTTGTTTCCTCTTGAATGTTATTGCATTTTGTTGCATTTTAATCACAAATTCTTAATGAATTTATTGGAAATGAAAGACTAAAAGAAAACAAAGCATAAGAATAAAAGAATTGCATTGAAGAAACAGATGATCAAATATAGATATTAAAGGCAAAATAACAAATTGCTTAAAAAGGAAATATGAAAGAGAAGATGGAGGGAGAAACAAACAGCATCAAACAAATTTTCTCTGTCCTGTACTCTGAAATTCCAAAGCCCTAGGCCCCCGGCCATTTATTTGTCATCACCACCGTGTTTTCCAAGTTTACTTAGCACTGCTCTCTTGTGTATAACTGAAGGAATAAACTGGGTCCAGCAATAAGATATAATGTGGTGATCCTCTAAATTTTTGGACATGGGTTGGTGTCTATCTCCAGCTCTCATTGGGTGAAATAAATGGCACTAATAACTGGCAAAATAATGGATGATTTAACCACCTCTGTAAACCTGGATGTATTTTAATCAAGTTGTTCCCGGCCGCTCTGATTCAGTATTTGGACCTTCTTTGCTTATTTGTTTGCCTTTTCCATAAAAACAGAACATTTTAAGATTTATTGTCAGAAGACAGTGAGAAATAAATGAGGATATGAGAGGGCAGTTCTGAGGTCACTGATGTAGATTCATTTTACTTTTTGATCTTTGTCTTTTCTATATTCTGGCTTTTTTCATCCTTGTGAATTCTGTCTTCCTAGGTCTCCCCCTTTCATTGCAAATATGACCCTCATATGCTGTTGAACAGCAAGGATAAAAGCACCAAAAGCATATCTGAATTACCTTGTCAGTTCATTTAAACAGTAATAATGTGTAAAAAAAAAAGCTTTATATTTCCTATTGAACAATAGTTGGTGACGAAAACATGATGAAAAGAAAAAACTAACATATTGCCTTAAGCCAAACTTCCAACAGTACTTTTGCTTGACTTTAAATCTAGATGTACATGTAGTATCGTTTCTTTTTTTTTCAGTTACAAACAGGGCTAATGCTGATGTGATGCATCTGATCAGAGAAGAGCTTAAAACTTAAACAAAATGACATAAATTATATTAAAAAAATAAAACATAGTTTGCATGTATTAGAAGGACAATTTGGAATTTTTGAAGTAAGCTTCAGCTAAAATAGCAACAACAGTTCATGTCCTACCTGCATTGGATAACTGTCTTAGCCCCTTTATTTAGTAAACTGTAAACCCAGATCAGTTGGTCCCAGAGGCTGGAGGGCACAGGTAGTCCAAGACGGACAAAGACCAAAGTCGATTTCCACTTCTACTCCAATGTTAAAAACGTCCTAGCAGTTTATGCAGACACTACTGTAAGAATCTTTGATGGGCAACACAATGATCTTCCTGGTTTCTGGTCAAAGTAAGTATCTGACATCAAAGCCAGGTGGTGTAAAAATAAATACAAATATCCATCCATTCTTTGTCTTCAGTTTATCTGAGATCTGATGGTGGGGGTAAGTGGCTCATGGGGTAAACCCAGACTTTCTTCTCTCCAGTGAGACTCCAGATCATTATCAGGAATCTCAAGTCATTCCCCAGCCAGAAGAGACACTCCAGTGTGTTTTCAGTGTTTGCCTTGAGGTCTTGTCCTTTTGCAACGTGCCTGGAAAATCTTGGGAGGCACCAGGGTGGAATCCTGATAAGATGCCTGACTCACCTCAGCCGACTCCTTTCAATGAAAAGGAGCAGAATAGATCCTCACCCTATCTATGAGGCTAAACTCACTTGCTGCTTCTTTTCGGGATGTCATGTTTCTGTCATGATTCACATCAGATGACAATAGGTCAGATGGTTGAAAGGTAGGCAATCCGGGAAATTAAGAGCTTCACAGACAAGACCCAAGCCGTTTATCTCCTGCTCTGTCCTATGATCGCTTGTAAACAAGACTTGAGTAATCCATCTCTTTATAGTTGAGAACCATGGCCTCAGATTCAGAGGAGTTGACACTCATCCTGGTTGATTAACATTGGTTCTGTGCATGTTGAAGGTTATGGCTTGAAATGGCAACAGACCCACATCATCTGCAAAGAGCAAAGATCTGACTTTGTTCTTTCAAAACCAGACGCTCCACTTCATGACGACATCTCGAGACCTTGTTCATGAACACCACAAGCAGGATTGGGAGAAGGTACATCCCAGTCCAACCTGTACTGGGAACAAGCTTGACTTTGTGCCCAGAATACAGATACTACTCTTACTTTGATTATAAAAGGACTGAACAGTTCTTAAAATCCACCCAGGTACCCCACAAAATGTTTCGAGGGATATGGTCATAAGCCTTCTTCAGATCCACAAAACACATGTTGACCAGACAACCAAACTCCCATGACCCCCTCAGCAGTTCTGTGAGGGTAAAGATCTGGCCTAGGATGTCCCACTGCTCCTCCTGAAATCGAGGTTCATCAATCAGTTAGAGCCTCCTTTCCAACTCGAAAAAGCTTTCTCAGGGAGGCTGAGAATTGTGATTTCTTTGTAGTTTGAATTTTCTCTTAAGTCAATCACAAAGTGTTTTCTTAAACTAATATATTCTTGCTTTTTACTTTGCTTTACTTTTTATTAGGTAGTTACATGTTCCAGTCTTAATGTGTTTCATCATCTATTTCCATTTGCTGTGTAAATAACTATCAGCTTCTGTGTAAATAACAATGCAAATATGACAACTGTGACATTCTTCAGAGTTGGGTTGATGGTAGAGGTCAGCTTTGGTTGTGGCCCCTTCCGACTGGCCCTTAGCTTTAGCTTCCAAGACCAGCTAATCTAGATTTCAACTAAATGGAGAAGCCAAGAGATTTAATATTGTTGGTAAGATATTGAATGCTTGTAACATTTAAACAGAACCTCACTTCAGAAAGTTGCCACTACCCCTTTAACCAGCACAGAACGCTCCCAGAAGTACAGCAATGGTACACCTGGAGTACAATATCATGTTGGAACTTTTCTTGTTCTCAAAAAGCTGCAGAACGTTTATTCAGAAAATGATCTTGAACTATGGCTGACCCCTGGCTAAGGAAGAGATAGTGGCATGTCACTCAGCATAGTGATGAAACTTCCTCTATCAGCTTTCGATAAGAAGACTGGTCTCTACAAACAACAAATAAATTCTGGCAAATCTAATTCCCCTTTTTCTTGCAGGTTGGAGTAGCTTGTAGGAAATGAAAGCAATATAATTTTTAAGGCATACCCCAGGGAAACAATCTTGAAAGTCTTCCAACTAAACATACAAACTGTTTATTGCTCTAAATGTGGTTGCAGATTTGAAAACAGATCACAAAATTGTATAATGTCATCATACCAGAAGAAAACTGATACTGTTAGAGTCAAAAGTTTAATAAGTATACAGCAAATTATAGACTGATTGACTGTCCTGTCATTCTTGCTATTTCTAAGCTAGGGGTGCCAAGCCTTTGTGAGACCAAGAGCTACTTTTTCTCACCAGCTTCTGGAGAGCTACCACATGACACAAAGATGTAAAAATTGTAAATTAAAGTCTATTGACTTATTTTTTAAGCAAATGTACATCAGTTATAGCAGAAAGTCTCATCAACGTCAATATTTCCACTAAATGGGAAACGCAAGTACTTAGCAACAGGTTTAATGGAGGAAAAGCCAGAAAAACGCCTCTCAAATTTGTGCTCAAGACAAGATATGAGAGAATATCAAAACTAATTTTTCTTTTATATCAGACAGTTAATTTAATTTTACATAACTGTCTCGGTAGGAGCCATAGTTTAAATACTTCATGAAATATTTTTTCCTATTTAATGACCAATGTTTGTTGTGAATATCGTGATGTAGGCCTATACTCACAAAGGAACAAGGCAATTAGCTCAATTTTGTCTTTTATCGAACTCTAAGAAATTAGTCATTTAGTCATTTGTGAAAAAAAGAAGAAATTCCTTCGTCACTGTGACTTGATTAGGGCAGTGCGGATGAACTCTTGGTGCAGTTTGTCATGCAGCAGACAGTAATGTCATCCTGTGAATAATTCTTAATCTTGAGTCCAGCATGTCATTTTCTTATTTAAAGGATTTTCTTTTGAAGCTATTGAGCAACAGGTCACAAAGATGTCATTTTATCCAGAGAAATGAGTAGTAAAGGGAGTGTCTGTCTTTCTCATTAGGGTTTATAAGGAGGATTTGTCGCTGGGAAGTCAGAGCTTCACTACCGCTCAGTTGTTACTCTGAAAACAGAAAAGATTAACTACTCCTGATTTTTCCCTCCAAGATGTCTTTCTCCGGAAACTGCAGAGTGGCTATCATCTGTGCTACTGTGCTGCTCTTCCTTCATGTACAAGGTGACTTCGGCTTTCAGTTTTCCTCTTTTATCGGCTGATGACTTTAGGCTTCATCACGTATCACAATTCTCTGACTAAACCCGGATTCATGAACCTGAGCACCCCTTTCCTGAACGGTCTGTGTGATCTGCATTGTAGGGCATCAGAAAAACACGACGTCAAAGAAGTTTCTTTTTGCTGGAGGAATTTATCTCAGCTGTTGTGTGGAAACTTCATCTGCCTATATCAATGAACAACTCAAAGCCTGCTACGAACAGAGGCCGGACACATTTAGGAACTGTAAAGTTCATGCCTACATGTAAGTATTCATTCATGTACAAGCTGCTTGTTTCCAATTCTGGATGTAAAAAAACAATCTTCAGGGTAATTGGGAACAAGATTTAGCAGTCAGACAACCCACAGTAAGACTCAGTTTAAATTGCACCGTTTTTCCATTTATACGTGCCTATCGTTCTTGTTTTTCCTTTCCTTTACGCAGCTTTGTGACCGTTTCAAACCACAGTTATTGTGTGGATCCAAGTGCAAGCTGGCTGCCAAAAAGACTTGATACACTAGCCGCTGTAAGTGCAACATTCACGTTAGACAGACGGAGATATGGAAGGTCTAACAATGAACAACCCAAATTCAACACTGCAATCAATATCTTATGGAAGCTGTTTAAATATAATGGGTAATTTTGCTTTCTCAACAGAGAGGAATAAACTGCACTGTACTGTGAACTGGGCTGTAACGGCCTACAATAACCATGATGCATCTGGATGTTTGACCTGGACAGTGAATCGTATCAGTTTCAGCGTCATTGTCTCACGTAGTTGGATGAATGGTTTTATTTGTTTCCTTCAGATAAAACTGAGCCATTTGTTTAGAATCGTCCTGTATCTGTGTAGTTACAGCAGGGGTGTCCAAAGTGTGGCCCGGGGGCCATTTACGACCCTTGGAGTAGTTCTGTGTGGCCCATAAATGATACAAGTTTGTACCACCAGCTCATGTGGTTGATACAGATGGAGATATTTTGTTTGTTTGTTTGTTTGTTTTTCAATTAGGATAAACTATGACCCACAAATCAAAGTCTTCTCACAAAAATGTCAGATACAACACAAAGTATTCATCTTTTAATAACCAAGCTGTTTGCTTAACCTTTAATGTCATGGTAGATAGGACCACATCTATCCACTGACTTATACACTAAAGCAGATTCTATTTTACCTTAGACTTTTAGCTACATTAAAACTTTTTAAAATTAAGAATGACCTAAATCATGTTTTGATTGTTGAGAATAGACTAAATCACTTTCAGTTTTCTTCAGTCGAGCAAATAATAAATTAGTAAAGTGGTTGCCTTTCTTTAAATAAGGAAAACATGCAAAACCCTTTTGAAGTTTTGGATCTACAATGATTTATAAATTCCTTTCCTGCAAAAAAAATGACTATTTTCTTTGTTTAATTGAAATATTTCATGTTTCTTGCTGGCCTGCAAGTACTCTTGAGTTGATATTTTTAGCCTTTGTTATAAAAAGTTTGGACACCTCTGATTTACAGCCTTTATAAGCCTACTCTTACTGTATAAATACTGTAACGGTTCAAAAAAGCCACTATGTTAATCCAGATTTAAATTTCTTACTTGCTGAAACATCTACAATCTTGTTTTTGAGATAATTAGTTAATGTTTCCAGAGTCTGCTAAAAATGAACAAAATAAATACATTTTTCGATTTATTTCTTTTTTGGGGTTTTTTTTTATACAAGGTTCATTTTTCCCTCAGTGTTCTGAGGTTTATTTGAAATTATTCAAATCAGGTGCTGTGGCATTATTCTGTATTTAGTGCAACTTTCCTTACCTTTAACAGAAAGATGTCAGAAAAGCTATTTAGCGAACAACTAGATAACAAGCGAGTTGGACGTATGCCGTGTCCAAATTAAGGGGCTGCATCCTTCGAAGAACCCAACCTGTCTGGTTGACGTAGGCTGGTTCCTTCATCGACCACGAAGACCAGACGTGAGTGGCTGTGAACTGGAGTTTCTAGCCATCATATCTATTTCCACCCTTACCTTGGCATATGATGTCTGTGATTCAAATCCAGGGAAAAGATGGATGTTTTTCTGGGACGCATTTGGAGGAGCCTTCAAATTTTGAACGCCTTGGTTGCATCACTGTAACGTAATCCGCCTTCAAACGTGGCCTTTAAAGGATGCAGCCCCTGAATTTGGACGTACTCTTTCAATCTTTTAGCAGATCACCTGGTTGTGACTCTGCAGAGACCTGGAAAGTACAGGAACCATCTTTCATGCTGCTGCACAACTGACCGTCTAAGAAAATCTGGAGGATCACTCTAGTCTTGGGGGAGCTAAGGCTGATTGACACATCCACCTAGAACCACAGTGGAATGGTTTAAATCAAAGTCTATCCATGTGCTAGAGTGGCATAGTTAAAGTTCAGACTGAATCCCAATTGGGAATTTCTTTGCAGAAGCCCTCTGTTTAATCTGACAGTTTAATCAGTTTAAAATAAACTGAATGTGAACTAAACCCTAAAATAATACTCAACAAGTCCTGAATTACATTCAGTTGAAGTAGTGTCTGAGCAAAGCTGTCTTCGGCTGTAAACGGAAATAACTATTTGATTTCTATGTTAAAATTCTCACTTTAGTGACCAACTGTTGCCCGCAGATGAAAGTATTCAAACAAACAGATTTTTGGTTTTGAATTTTATCAGCCTTACGCTCAAAATGTGGCAAATCTGAAGGTTTCGAGTCATTTTGTCTGAGAAGAAGATCTTAGTTTGTGAATCTGATGTCTGCCTTGGATATTTTTGGGACATAGACGTTTGGAAACATAGCTGTATAGAGAGGAAACATATTAAGCCTGATTGAGAAACTGTGTTTCTGTTTCCTTAGAATGAGGATGTGTATGTTATTTTACATGCTTGACTACTTTAAGCAATGGATCTTCTTTTCTCTTCACCACACTTGTTCTGGACCAAAGCCCACACACTGACCCTCACCATGACTTTGACTAGCCATGGTCTTGTATGTCTGGTCATGCTGCTTGTTCTCATTTCACAAGGTAAGCCAAACTATTTTACAACTAATTATCAAATCAAACGACTGGGAAAATGATAAGGTTTGAAATACTTTCTTGAATTTATGCTTTGCGTTATGCGCATATTTTACAAATACTACAAATACTACAAATACAAATCTACAAATACTTTCTTCTTGACTGCATCATAGGACATCCTCAGTGTTACATGACAAAGCTAAAGTCTGCAGGACATGTCAGACCCTCTTGCTGCACATCAGTTGGAAATGCAACTGTTAACACACGTGTGATCTCCTGTTATGAACAGATGGAGACCTCAGTTGGTCATTGTAAAGTACATGCATTTCTGTAAGTAAAGAGAAACATGATTTGCCTACGTGAAGGTATAATGGATGGTTCGTGCAGACTTTGTTTTAAACCCTACAGGTTCCAGAGTGGTCAACAGCTGTGGTGTGTGGACCCCAGGGCTCTGTGGCTTACAAAACGCCTGGAAATCCTGAAAAGAGTAAGTCGTTTTACAAAAACACCAATGGAGTGCAACATTGAGTTTATGGTTTTTCATGTTACGATCGGAAGCCATTTAGTTGGGATTTTATGTGCTAGACCAACATAAAGTATATGGTAGAAAAGCGTCGCATTTAATAGCTCTTCCTCTTGGATGACCAAGCGCAGTTTAGCACAGCTTCCCTGTTACTGGTGGAAAAAAAAACAAAGAAAAAGTCCCACAATGCTGTGTATTGAATCAGAGTCGTCATGGCAATTACAAGATTTTGACGTCTGTTGTGAAATCTTAAGTCACGTTGCTGCTGACGTAAACAGAATTTGTGTACATTTCTTCGTTTTCATTTAGAGGTTCATTTCCTTCATTTAGTATACATCAGTGCCTGTCGACTATGATAATCTAATTACAGTGTTGCAGAGATGAAATGGAGGGAAAATTTACTTTTAGGAGTACTTTTACTGTGCTGTACTTTTTACTTTTACTTGAGTAAAATTTTTCTGAAGTTTCGCTACTCCTACTGAGTAAAAGTTCTAGACACCCTCCCCATCCAAGAAGAAACAAGTTTAAACCAAAAATGCACCAGAGTCAGGCAGAGAAGTACCATAACTTGTTCAAACATATTACCTTATACACTAGGTTCATAAATTTTATATTTTGAAATGTTGATTTGGAAAAGTTTCTCCTGCCTGAATCTGTTGTTTTGTAATGATTTTACTTATTTGTATGTATTTTTTTAAATTTTAGTTTTTAAAATACTGTTCTCAAATAGAATCCGCACATAACTTTATATTTTCTGTCCGTCTGATGACATCATTATAAAATATTAAATCAGATGTTCTGATCAGTTACTCAGTACTTGAGTAGCTGTTTTAAGAAATCCTTTTTTGTCTTGAGTCTTTTCTAAGACAGCCATTTTTTACTTTTACTTGAGTAAAAAGATGTTGAAGTAGTGCTACTCTCACTTGAGCACTCTGCCCACCTCTGCTGTGTTGGGTGGCGCTCTTGCAGATGTAATAATGTTTTAATATTATGCATTAGTGTGAAGTGTTTTCGTTAAGCACAGGTTTTTTTAACGGCTGTAGGGACCACATTACAATACTCTAAATCAGGGGTCTGCAACGTGTGCCTCTTAATAGTTTTACCAAAAAATGCTATAAGTAATGCTTTAATATATAAAAAATATACATAATGTAAGTGTAAAGAATGCTTTTTTTTATGAAGTAATTTTTTTTTTAAGTCGTTCCAAACTATGTGCTTTTGTTTTGTCATTTTAATGCATTTTCTCAAAACATTAAATGTCCCTATGAAGAAATTTAAACCAAAAAATCCAAATTGTTTATAATTTAAAAAGCTAAAGAAATAGTAGATATAAAAACAAGCAATTTTAGTCATTTTGCTTTTGTGACTCTAACTGTAAGGATCTTGCGTTTTTTTAGGTTTTGGGCTCATAGTTCTGAATATTTTTTGCTCCGTGTTCCCTTGTCTCTTACTTATTTTAGAGAGATTGTGTTTATTATTTATTCCATATGTTTAGTTATTCTTTGTTACAGTTAGATTCATTTTCCTAGTTCCCTTGTTTGTTTACTCTCCCTCACCCCATTGTGGCATTCTCTCTCTCCTCAGTCTGCCTTCTGCTCTCTCCCCTCACACCTGCAACCCATCAGCCAATCAGCCCCGGTCTCTTTTTCCAGCACTCACTCTCCCAGTATTTAACCTCCTCTCTTTCACTCACTCCTGGCTGCTTCCTCCCATTGTTGTCTGTTTGTTCCATATTACCTAGCCTCTGTGTTCCCTGGTGAATTCCAGTTTTTGTAAGTGTTTTGTTGGATTTCTTTAAACTTTATTTCACAATACACCCTGGGAATCCGTTTTCCTTTTGGTCCAACCTCATTCACACATCATGACAGCTACCTGTGGTTCTGGAGCCACAAGTGGCTTTTTAGGTCTTCTACAAAGGCTCCTAATAACTTCAGCTAAAAATGATCAAGAAGTATTTTTTTTTAATAAATACAGACATAACAAATACAGATGTTAACAAATGTCCTTTTTTCCCCATAGAATAATTATACTGAATTTCTTCATCAGAATGACATTAAAAGTACCAGTAATACTTTTTTAGATAGATTTTTCTGTCATTAGGTTATATGCTTTTTTTTTTTTAATACACCATTTTCCAAAAATATCAACATCCCACAGTAGTAAATGTATCCACCACTCTCTCGCAAAAAAATTTATTTATTTTGAAAAACAAAACACCAGCTCTTTATATTAAGCACTTCCTGTTTATGCAACACATTAGTTTACAATCTATAGCCTCAAACTGAGAGCACATATCACACCCCAACATCCTCCTGCAGGGCCTGAATTCCCAGTCCTTGAAGCCTTCCTGCTTCACTTCCCACTCACTGCAGTCTTTACCATATATATGGTTCTGGAGGGTGGGTGTCATCCTATTCACAGCATGATGCTGGATATTTTCAGTCCACAGAGACTCCTGGTTGAAACAGCACCACATCAGGGTTTGGATTCCTCTTGGCTGGGAGGAGGGTCCATCAAGTCCTTGAATCCCAGTTTCTGCAGAGGCTCCCTGGCCATGAGCTGACTGGGAAACACAAGATGACATGGAAATGAAGAGAAACCGCTCAGTTTATGTTAATCTCTCAGAAAGCAACGCCTCCCTTACTGATCCATCCTGCATTCCAGGTAGTCTTTGGACTGCAGCCGGCACTTGGAGTTGTCAAAGCTGTTTTCCCTCAGGCACTGCATGAACTTCTCCTTGAAGGCTTTACACTCTCCTGAAAGAAGAATTCACCATGAATCAGCCTAAATGTCCAGCAATAGAACATCATATCTCACCCTGCAGTGGTCCACAGACTGTTTGAAAATCATGTATATTTGATCCTTTTATCAGATTTTTATGATCTAACACAACACTCATTTCTAAGTGAGACCTAATGTTCTCATTTAATGACTTTGTCTGAAACTATTTGGTGGTTTGGTTTCTCCTGTGAATGACCAGAAATCAAAGAAAACACACTATTTCTGTTTTTTTGTTGTTTTTTTGTTTTTTGTTTTTTTGTAAACCTAGATAGCTAGATGGCTAGATAATAAGTCATATAATATTATAATATTAAGACATAGCTCCAGTGTTAACTTGTCGACATAAAATCGAGAGGGTCACTCAGTGTTAACACACTCCTCCAATCAGGCCTTTATGGTAGATTCCTTGCCTGAACTGCAAGTATTATATCATGAAAAAACATAAAACGGCCAACACTGTCCCGGCTGTAAAGCACGGTGTTGTTTGTGTTAATTTAAAGAAAACTGCACTCAAGTTGGTTTTAGCATAATTCTGTAAGGTAGAAGCATGAGTATTCACACACATTTTTAAAATCAGATTTTATCCTATTACAAGTTCAAACTTTGTTTTATTGGGATTTTGTGTGACAGAACACAACATACTACAATTAAGGGTTTAAAATTTGTGCCCCATTGTTTGGAAAACGCCTAAAGCTAAGTCCGCTTGGATGGAGAGCGTCGGTGAAAATCAATTTTCCAGTCAAGCCACAAGTTCTAAATTGAATTTCAGTTGGGACTTTGACTAGACCATTCTAACACATGAACATGTTCTGATCTAAACTACTCAATTATACTTCTGGCTGCACATTTTGGGTCTTTTGCAGCAGGTTTTCTTCCAGGATTACCCTGTTTGAAGTTTTAGCCATCTTCTCATCAACTCTGACAAGGACCCCGCTCCCCCACAGCATGATGCTGCTACCACCATGTTTCACTCTGGAGATTGTGTGTTCAGGATCTTGGTGGCAGATTTTCCCACCTGAGCTGTCTGTAGTGTCAGTAAATTCACATTATATACCAGTGGCCTTCTCTGTCTCCCACTGTGATGATGCGTTTGAAAATAATTCACCATCAGAGTTTTAAGCTATTTTCTGTTGCATATTTTTGATAATTATGTAGCTAAGTAGTCCTAAGTGAAGGAGAAACAGCTGTGAGCTTTGCTCCGTATTTTACATAACAAGTTATGTGCAACATTAAACGACCCGGACACCTTGAAAATGATTAAAAATCCTGTTGCAAACACGGTATTACATGAAAGTGTCCATGGTGGCAGCAAAGTGTTATTGAACCAGAGGAGAAGGACGTACCAGTCGTCACTCACCGAAATGGTCCAGAGGGAAAGAGCCTTTATCCGGAGCCCGAGGTTTAAAGCTCTTTGTGCCGAAATTCATAGCGGTCGACATGTTTGTGTTTATATGAAAGAAACAACGACTATCTGAGCCGAAGGAGCCACGGCTTTAGAGCGAAACCAGACTGTGACCCTGCTCTCGCGCGAGTGTGACGTTTTGTTTTTGTGTCCGCAGCCAGACATTAGCGATAGAGCCGAGTGTCGATAACAGATTACATCGATGTCGTTTACGCTTTTTGCACTGAAGGTGCGTAAATATATGTAAATAAGCACCAATAAATGCCCCCCCCCCAAACTGCATATGAAAGTTAATTATTGTTTGTTATTTTTATGGGGAACTGGATATAAATGAAATGTACAAAGATAAATAAGTAACAAAATAATATAACAGTTTCAATGCAGAGTCAGAGTACAAAGACACAAAAAGAATATAGATGATACTTTTTTGTACATCCCAGTCATACTGAGGAGAGCTCAGTCAAGTTTCAATATTTTATTGTTTTGTAAATAAGAGCTTTATGTTAAAACACTCATGTATAAAAGGGTATAATGTATGGTAATGCCTCTAATGACAGTCATGTTTTCCTGTGTTTGAACTGCATAATCTTACTTTAAGATGCTGCTGTCTTAGAGTCCACCCCGACACTCACTCTTACAGCTAAAATTAGAAAAAAAGACACAAAGCCTTTTTTTTTCCTGATTGTCCAACATTATATGGGGATAACCTATGCTTAATTTAGGTCAGTTAGGATTACCAAAATTATATATATATTTTTCTAAATGCCAGAATATTAAGAAAGACACTTTTGTAGATGTAATTTTAAACTATCTTGTGTAAAACATTTTGGGTCTACAAAGTTTCCCACAATAGTCTGGTGAAATTTTGCCGTCCTTACAGAACTTGTAGAATTAAGTCAGGTTTGTATTTGCAGTTTCCTCATTTCAAATAACATCACTGCTGTTGTTTGCACATCCCAGTACTTTACGCATTTTTTCGCTTCTTGTAGTCTGTTGCTTTTTTTTTAAATGCAGATATATATCAATGCTCATCTTTTACATTTTTCTTCTCTAAATTATCCTCACCTGCACATTGCTCAGAGGTGCTAACAGAGAAAAACTCTGTAGTTGGCCCCCCTGAGCTATTTTGATCTTTAAAGCAATCTGGAGCTGAGTTGCTGTGAAGGTTAACCTGTCAGATATTATTAGGGTTTATTTAGTGAGACAGTAGCAATTTAGATTATTTCATAACATACTTCATAATCAGCAACCATCTATGGTCTTTTTAACAACTACAGTCTCAGATCAACTCAGTACTCCATCACTATCAGCAACAGGAGAAGCAACAGCAACATTGTACCCATCAGGGAAAACGTAGAATACATTTGCTTTGTATGATCCGATTCCATTTTAAGATCTTGTTTTATGTGGCTCTTTTTAACTTTGAACACCTGCCCCTCCAAAGGTCTCTGCATAGGCCTGTTCTTCCAGATATCTTCATGAAAATCTTTTGATTTAACTAAAATGTCCCACAAAAAAGCAGAGTGTTTGAGGTGTTGCCTTAAAATGAACAACACGAGGGCCTCGACCTACCATTCAGTCAGATAAATTAACCTATAAGAAGTGCACAAAGCCATGATATCAAATGTGGGCTTTGCCAAATACTTTAAAGGCATAATAATCTTCATGTATGTAAACTTCTGAATTTTCATATAATAAAAATAGCTTTCATCATTTGGACATCAAGCAGTTAGAATTTATTTCATTTATCGTAACCGACCTCTGAGTGACTCAGTCTAGTGGTTCTGTACTTCAAAGGGCAGATATGTCTTTGGACACATAGGTCTTCTGTGTAATAGCTTAAATATGCTACTTGTATTGGTTCACAACATTAACAATGAGCTGAGCAAATAGTCACTGAAAAATTATACCCACAAGCTTCCTTTTTGACTTTATTTACAGCAGGTAGCAAACTTCACATCAAAGCAACCCACCAGCCCCAACCAAAACGTTTGCCTTGTCTACGGTCCAAAACCCCCCATTTATATTCCTACTTCAGCCTATCTGTGTCTCATCAAATGCACACGCTGAATAATTTTAACAGCACACAATGAACAGAAATATAGCTAGCTTATATTGCTAATAGCAGTTTGCCTAGTTACTTAGTACATCAATTAGCAAATCCTGTTTCTTTGTACTTATTCATATTTATTTTTTGATGAGAAAAGTTAACTTTAACTTATAAACAGTAGTTCATTGGTATCTTCACTTGGGAGGCCATTTCTGCCATAAAGAAAAAATAAAAGCCCAACAGGAAGTCATAATTATAAGTTTTAAAGTCATAATTATGAGAAAAACGTCATAATTTCGATATTAAAATTCATAATTATGAGATATGGTGTCCTAATTATGAGATCAAAAAAGTAATAATTATAAGATACAAAGTCATAATTTCAACATTCAAAGTCATAATTTTGAGATATGTTGTAATTATGAGATACAAAGTTATAATTTGGACTTTCAAAGTCCAAATTATGAGATGTAAAGTCAATTATGAGATTCAAAGTCATAATTATAATAAAGCCATGATTATGAGATGTGAGCTTCGAGCAAGCTCCTTAGAGAAACAGAGTGACTTTCTGTCCCATAATTATCACTTTGAATCTCATAATTGTGATTTTGTTTCTTATAACTATGACTTTAAAAGTCGAAATTATGACTGTGTGTTATTTTTATGACTTTGTATCTCATAATTATGACTTTGAATGTCGAAATCATGATCTCTATTCTCGTAACTATGCCTTCCTGTTGGTCTTCTATTTTGTCGTTCATGGCGGAAATGGGCTTCCACAGGGCCTCCATATCTTCCACCTCTTTTTTTATAAAGTGCAGTTTCTGTATTGTACCGCTAGATGTCTCACTTCTAAAAGCCTTTCTTCAAGGAGGAGAAGGTAGGCAGAGGAGGAGGAGGTGGAGGAGGCTCTGGTAGTATTCTTCAGGCTTGATTATTATGCAGTCAGCGAGACAAGGTAACAGAGCAATAAGAGAGCGGCAGAGACAGAGGCTTGTCAGCACGGATCGTTCAGTCTCCACCGCTCCCTTCTCTCCTCACCGCTCCAGCTCGGATCGGAGCTGACAGGTGATCTGCCGCTCTGTCTGTCTGTCGGACTCCAGCGGCGGATGTTCTCGGGCAGGCTTCCCCCCACCGCGGTGAGGCTGGACGGATAAAACGCACCATGGCGCTGGAAGCGGAGGGGAACAAGCTGCGGCTGCAAGACGTGCTGGAGAGACCCGGCAACGAAATGTGCGCTGATTGCGGCAACCCAGGTAGGACGCTCCCCGCTCTCCCATCTCCCTAAAGCCGGTGATGGCAGCGCATGAAGCGGCTGCATCAGGGGCTAATGTGGAGGTGCTGTGCGGCAGCAGGAGGAGGGAAGATGAGACAGCTAAAGCCAATAAGTCTCATATTTCCTATCTGATCCATTTAGATAAAGAAAAAGAAATCTAACATCGTTTTCTTTTTGTAGTTAGTATAAGGTCCAACAGGATGGACTCTGAATTAAAGTCTGAACCATAAATCCATAAAAGTGTTATCTTTGTGTGTGTGTGTGTGTTCTCATTGTTTTGCTTAACAGTGTGGTCTGTTATTATACACTGTCAGCACCCTCAGCTTGTGCCCTCATTACTTACTGTGTGCATTGCACTATACATGCTATTCATTTTAGCAGGAAATATATTGTTTATGCTCCAGCATATGACAGCTCACTCATTTTTTCAGTTCATATTCTCTCTGTCATCATTTCCTCCCTCCATCCCATACCTATTTGTCCTCACTGTTATGGCAGTTAACCAGTAAGGCTCCAGCATGGGCTGAACGCCCAGTGCTTGGAGCCGAGCCCTCCCAGGATCCCTGTGCTTTGGCCCGGCTCACAGCCTCTCCAAGGAATGGCTCTAGCTGAGCGGGTCTCTGAAGCCAGCAGCACTCTGGCAGCATTAGGTAGCTCTGTCAGAACGGTGGTCCCTCGAAGATCTGGATGGGCTTCAGTCTGAGAACAGAAAGGAGAAGAATATCTTCTCACTGTGTTTGTGGGTTCTAGTTTATCGTGACGGAGATCAAAACCTAACCAGACTCCTGCCATCCGTCCATCTGTAGGTTTCTCCATCCACCCACCCACCCATCCATCCATGGGTTTCTCTGCCATCCATCCAGTTGTAAGTTTCTCCATCCATCCATCCATCCATCCATCCATCCATCCATCTGTAGGTTTCTCCATCCATCCATCTGTATGTCTGTGGGTTCATCCGTCAGTCCATTCGTATGTCTGTAGGTTTCTCCAACCATCCATCCATTTATCTGTAGGTTTCTACATCCATTCTTCCACCCAACCATCTGTACACTTGTGGGTTCATCCAACCACCCATCCATTCATCTGTAGGTTTCTACATCCATCTATCAATCCATCCATCCATCCATCTGTCCGTGGGTTTATCATCCATCCATCCGTATGTTTGTAAGTTTCTCCATCCATCCATCCATCAATCCATCAATCCATTCGTATGTCCCTGGGTTTCTCCATCCATCCATCCATTTATCTGTAGGTTTCTACATCCATACATCCATCCATTTATCTGTAGGTTTCTACATCCATCCATCCATCCATTTATCTGTAGATTTCTACATCCATCCATCCATTTATCTAGGTTTCTACATCCATCCATCCATCCATTTATCTGTAGGTTTCTACATCCATCCATTTATCTGTAGGTTTCTACATCCATTCATCCACCCATCCATCCATATGTACGCCCGTGGGTTCATCCATCCATTCATCTGTAGGTTTCTACATCCATCCATCAATCCATCCATCAGTACATCTGTGGGTTTCTCCATCCATCCATCCATCCATCCGTCCATATGTCCGTGGGTTTCTCCATCCATCCATCCGTTTGTGCGTCCATGGGTTTCTCCATCCATCCATCTGTAGGTTTCTACATCTATCCATCCATCCATCCATCCATCCATCCATCTGTAGGTTTCTACATCCATCCATCCACTATTTATTTGGCTGATATGTTTTTATCATCTGCCAAAGGTTAGGGTCTTGACCTGGGATCAAACTTTTACAGCTTTTTTGGCCATGAAACATTTATTATCTGGTAGGTGTCAATAATTTGAAGAAGCAGGTTCTTCTTCCACTAAAGACATTTCAGGTGATTCCCATACATCATGCTGCTGCGTCTTAAAGAGAGATTCCACAGTACTGATGTTAAAGTCACACTTAATGGCTCTTGAATCTTCTGTCTCTTGGTACTCTTTGCTCAATAAGTTTTAGCTATTGCAGGCATGTTTATAATTGAGTAGCACACAGACTGGTGTCCCCCTGAACACTTTTGTGTGCTATTATGTTGAATTAGCCTGGTAAAAACCAGCCCTTTGTTTTACGTGTTGCTTCGTATAGAGGGTGTGGACCCTCAGCTATTGAGAGACGATTGCTTGCTGGAGGTGTGGACTGTGTTGAAGTTTTAAATTTTACCCAATCACTAACATTCGGCCATGACATATGTAATGTGCCTGTCCGACGCTATGAAGCTTCAATAAAACATCCCTTACTGCATAGAGAGAAGTGCCAAACCGAATGAGGAGCCGTTGATGTTAATTCAGTATTTGGATGTGTGGCCACCACAGACTAAACGGCTTTGTTCACTTCCTCTGCTGCCATTGCCAAACTACAGGCAGACTACAATTCTAAAACAGGGTAGAAAATCAACATCATTGTTCACAACTCCTCCTGTTCGGTGATTGGACTAGTTGAAATTCTACTGGAGAAATCCAGCTCAATTGGAGAAATCCCAGATGACGCACTGAAGGGAGATGAGAATCGAGTGGAATTGCTGTTCCAGGTGTAGCTGAAATTACATTTAGGGATACCATAAATAAAAGTCTGTCTTTTTCAGCACCTTACCTTTGCCTCAGATGGACACACTTCACATTTTAACTCACTTTGTAAAAAGATTTTCTTTCATGTCATACACTTTGAAGTAAAAGTCCATCTAATGCCCTAACAAGCAAGGGTAAAGGTTGGTGATATAAAATGTTAGCATGAACTGCTGTCAGTTTTTAAAACATAGAGATCTGTTTTGGAGCGGGTTCCAGTATGGCTGTCTAGCTAGCTTGACTCTCTTGTCAGATCCTTCCTGTTTCTACAAACTGAGAAGATATTTAACACTGTCTTCTGTAGGTAAGATTCTGACCACATTGGAATAAAACTTGTGCTGAAGCTGAATAGTAATCTTTGTTGTTAATAAACTGTTTTTTCCCCCCCTAATTTTGCCTTTATAATCATGAGGCTAATTTTATTACATTTAGGGATACCATAAATAAAAACTGTAAGGACACTCATTGATCAACCAAAACTACAGTAAACCCTCTTCCCTGTTACCAGGAACTCCCAGGGTTATAATTCATATCTCCTAATGGTCAGGACATGAATTATTGATGCTAGTTTGGTGACCCAGTCCCAGCTTGGGGGACAGGGTGCTATCTGGTTTACTGCTTTTTCTCTGGCTCTCTTAGAAAAAATGCTTTTGCAGTACTAACTCAACACATAAAAGGAAGCCAATATGAATTCAACAAGAGTAAGTTTGAACTGTGTTTCAGGAGGATGATACTAGTATGGTTATAGATTTAGTGATGTCAGAAAAATAATCTATATTGTATGAATACTTTTGTTGGAATTATGTGATCCTCTTTGCCAATCCAGCTGAATAATAATTTTAAAAGGTGAAGAACAAGAAGTGCATGTTTCCCAAAAAGAAATTAAATAAAATTTAAATCACAGGTTTGTGTCTTCATTTGTATATATGGTACCTTCCAAATTTGTAAGCATGTTGTTTTAAAAGGTCAGAAGAAATAAATCTTTGGATGTGAAATTATTAAAAGATATTGAAATAAATGGTTTATTTACAATGCTGTAAAAAAGTACCTGCCCTTTACAGATTTCTTCTGTTTTTTAACCTGTAGAGTCAAGAAATCACTTAAATAGAACCTATCTGACAACATGAAGAAAGCTAAAAGTTCTCAAAAACTATCACATTAAAAAAAAATTAAAATCTAAAAAAAAAAAAAAAAATCATTGACAAATGTAAGTCTGAAAAACCATTCCTAAACCTTTGGGTTTCCAGAAAACAACCCAGAGAGTTATTATCCACAAATAAGGAGTACATGGAACAGTGGTGAACCTTCCCAGTGGTGGCTGGCCTACCAAAATTGACTAATACAGGCAGTCACACAGCACTTGCATGTCTCACTTGCGTCAGTTAAGGTCACAGAGACATGGCAGAACTGGCATACATAGGAGAGCTCCAAAGCTAAAATCCCTGCTGAGCTGAAAGAGCACAAAGCCCATCTCAAACTGACCAAAAACACCTTGATCGTTCTCAAGATTTTGGGAGAAAATTTCTGTGGACTGATGAGACAAAAAAGTAACTTTTTGGAAGTTGTGCATCCTGTTACATCTTGTGTAAAACTAACAGCATTTTAGAAGATATGTGGAACTTCTGGCTCTGCGCAAGCAGGCTGCCTGCTACAGCAACTCCGACTCAATTCTGAGTACTTTCCTTTAAAATGTGATTTAGATGTGTTTAATTTTTTTTTTTTTTTTTTTGCTGCAACTCTTGTAGTGTTTTTATTTTTGTTTTTTAAGACTTGTGTTCGGAGAAGGCGTGAGCGGCCATGTGCCCATTGTCTACACCTGGGATCAGCTGCTAGCTCTTGGCAGCTCCACTGTACTGCCTCCCACCAAGCAACCCGATAGTCCCCGCGAGCTGAGAAAGAAGAGACGTGGGATGCGCACTGGCATCGGGCGTCGCAACTGAGGAAGAAGGTACAGGTCCGTCATCCCATCCATCATCATGGGAAACGTGAGATCTCTTCACAACAAAGTGGACAAACTGGCGGCTCTAACGTCAAAACAATGGAGCTACAGGGAGGCTGCCTGACTGAGATGTGGCTAACCGTGCTAACTCCAGACTCTCATATAAACATGGACGGCTTTCATTTACTCCATGCTGACAGAACGAAGGAGAGTGGTAAGAAGAGAGGAGGGGGTCTGGCTGTGTTTGTGAATGAAAGATGGTGTAACTCTGGACATTTAACCATCAAAAAGACGCTCTGCAGTAAGGACATTGAACTGCTAGCTGTTAGAATGAGGCCGCATTATCTTCCTTGGGAGTTTTCACGTTATCGTAATAACTATGTATGTCCCACCCTCTGCTAACACTGCTGCAGCCTGCAATGTCCTCCACACTACCACCAGCAGACTCGAAACACAGCACCCACAGGCTTGCTTTCTAATCTCTGGGGACTTTAATCATGTCTCCCTGTCCTCCACGTGACCAACCTTCACCCAGTATGTCACCTGCCACACCAGAGATGACAAAACACTGGATCAACTTTATGCCAACATCAAGTAGGCATATAGTTCATCACTTCTCCCTCCCCTGGGGGGCTCTGATCACAACCTAGTTCATCTCCAGCCTGTGTATAAACCCCTAGTACACAGAGAACCAGCTGTGACACGCACAGTGAAGAAATGGACTGAAGAAGCTCTGAGGGACTGCTTCAGCTCCACTGTGTGGGAAGAGTTCAAGTTCAAGTTTATTTGTGTAGCACATTTCAGCTGCAAGGCAGTTCAAAGTGCTTCACATCATAAAAACATCAATCAAGTATACAGAAAAATAATCAAGCAAATATATATGACAATCATCAAAATCATCAAGCAAATATCAATGCATCAAAACCATGAGGATTATCAAGCAAATATCATCAACCAAATATAATTCGAAAATATTGATCAATGTTCTTCTTACTCCTAGGAGCTCTGTGCTCCTCATGGGAAGGCATTGAAAGCATCACAGACTGGATCATGGACTATATCAACTTTTGCGTGGTCAACACTGTGCCCATCATGACGTTATAGTGTTTCTCCAATAACAAGCCCTGGATCAACCCTGAAATAAAGGCTCTCCTTAAGGAGAAGAAGAGAGCTATTAGATCATGAAACAAGGAGGAGCTCAGAGCTGTGCAGAAGGAGCTGAGAAGGAAAATTAGAGATGGAAAAAACATCATTTGGAAGAAGATGGGGGATCAGCTTCAGCAGAGCAATATCAGTGGGGTTTGAAGAAAATTCCAGGCCACAAACCAAACCCTCAGGTTTTAGGAGACTTAGGGTGGGTGAATGACCTGAACCAGTTCTTTAACAGGTTTGACTAGTCACCCACCCCTCCCCCAGCTCAGTCCCCCCTGCTGTTACCCCTCTCATCTGTAACAACTGCCAGCTTTTCTTCTCAGGACTTCACAACTCTTAACCATCAGCCACTCCCTTCACTTCATAGCAAACCATCACAGAGCCTCCCTCCCCCACCTCCATCTTGTCCCTTTCAACACTTAAGGTGAGGAATGAGCTGCAAAAGGCTGCAGGTCCAGATGGCATCAGCTCCAGGCTCCTGAGGTGCTGCGCAGATCAACTGTGTGGCATCATGGGATACATGTTCAACCTGAAGCTGAAGCTGGGGAAAGAACCACAACTGTGGAAGACCTCCTGTGTGGTACTTGTACCAAAGACTAAACATCCAAAGGACCTCAGCAGCTACAGGCCGGTCGCCCTGACATTACATCTGATGAAGACTCTCAAGAGTCATCTTAACCATCTATGCCCCCTGGTGACATTTTCATTGGATGTGCTGCAGTTCACCTACCTATCGGAGTGGATGATGCCATCATCTCGTTCCAGCACCCAGCTCTGACCCACCTGGAGAAGCCTGGAAGCTCTGTGAGGATCGTGTTCTTTGATTTCTCCTGTGCTTTCAACACTATCCAGCCAGGACTTCTGAGTGACAAACTGGAGCTGTCAGGAGTGGACAGCTCCAGTGGACCATCACATGTCACAGTGGATACTGGACTACCTCACTGGCGGCCAACACTATGTGAGGACACCGGGTTGTGTCTCTGACAGGCTGGTCTGCAGTACAGGGATCCCTCTGGGAACTGTGCTGGCACCGTTCCTCTTCACCCTCTACACTGCAGAGTTCTCAAACTCCTCACACTTGCCGTCTGCAAAAGTTCTCTGATGAGTCTGCCATAGTCGGCCTAATCACAGGTGAGGATGACTCAGAGTACAGACAGTGGACTCAAGACTTTGTGGACTGGTGCCACCTCCTGATCAATGCTGCTAAAACCAAGGAGCTGGTGGAGGATTTCTGCAGGATAAGACCCACCACACTGACACCGGTGAACATCCATGGAATGGACACTGAGATCGTGGACTCTTCTAAGTACCTGGGTGTTCACCTGAACAATAAACTGGACTGGACTCATGAACATTGATGCGCTTTATAGGAAGGATCAGAACAGACTGTACCTGCTGAGGAGGCTGAGGTCTTTTGGAGTGCAGGTGCATTCCTGAAGACCTTCTTTGATTCTGTGGTGGCATCAGCCATCTTTTATGGGATTGTGTGTTGGAGCAGCAGCTTATCTACAGCTAAGTGGAAGCAGTTAGATAAGCTCATCAGGAAGGTCAGCTCTGTGGTAGGATGCCCCCTCGACCCAGTGCAGGTGGTGGAAGACAGGATTCTAGCTAAAATATCATAACTGATGGACAAAGTATTCCATGCCATCTATTAAGCTGTTGCTGAGCTGGAGAGCTCCTTCAGTAACAGACTGCTGCATCCTAGATGCACAAAGCAGCATTAGAGCAGATCCTTCCGCCCAACAGCTGACAGACTCTATAGCCATCATTGCTCAATAAGTGTTTATGTTCATGCTAGTATCTGTACAGTTGCCTTGTTTTTTTATTGTCACTAATTGTAAATAGTTTGTATTTTTAATGCTCAAAGAGACATGCACACCTTGTACATTTTCAATTAACCTATTCAGTTGCATATTCCTCTGGACTGGATAATTTTTTTATGACGACAGTATTAATGTTGAAATTTTGCCCTGACTGTACAGTGGATTTATTCTCTAACAGAGAATGCCCTAGCATCAGGTTTTGACCTTCAACTCAGATACACTTGGGTTAAGCACAGGTCAGTGATACGAGTACGTCCACAACTGAAAAGCTCAAGAAAACCAAACAAAGGTTTTGAGTAGTTTGGTCAAAAATTCAATGAGATGCAGAGGCATTTACCTTAACCAGGGTGTTCATGATCGAAAACTCTCCAATGTGGCTGAATTAAAGCAATTCTGCAAAGAAAAGTGGGCCAATACTGTTCCACAGTGATGCAAGACTCACTGATAGCGGTCGCTGGCACCAATGGGTGGCTCAATCACGTACCGGGTTTTTATGAGGCAATTACATTTCTGCACAGAAGCAGTTTGTTTTGGATAGATTTTTTTGCTTTAATAAATGAAATCATCATTTAAAAACAGTATTTTGTATTTACTCAGGTTATCTTTGTCTGGTATTAAAGTTAGTTTGATGATCTTAAACATTTTAGTGTGACCAAAAATGAAAAACAGAAGAAATCTGAAAGGGGGAAACATTTTCACAGAACTGTATATGGATTGCTAACACCGTGGAATGTTTTGACATGTCCAGTAAAATCCACGCTAGCCCATCTTCGCTGGAGATCAAATTGCATAGCAACAGATGCACAGAAAGGCAATGTTTTATTATTCACCTCTGCTACTGAAACGCATGACAGATTCATTTTTAGCTCTGAAATGGTTCAAAATGTACAGTTTCTTTAGAATGTATTTACATTTACATAGTTGTATACCTGATCTTACTCTTCTGTAAACCAAAAAAGGTTCAAGGTAACTGGTTGAATCAGAGTGTATAGAAATGCTCAGAAAACTGTAGTTTATTCTTGGATTTCGGAGCAGGTTCAGACGTTGCATTTTAGGCAAGACATGTTAATTTGTATTGCACTATTCATATACAAGGCAGTCCAAAATGCTTTAAAACTTAACCTGATACACAATAGAAAAGCTCCATATGTCAAACACTCAAAAGGCTAGCATATAAGGAAATAAATGTTAAAACCAAATGTAAAAAAACAGCTACATAACTAATAAATAGTAGAAATCACTGTCCAGAGATTATTTTTGCTCTACAAGAACGGTGTTGGCTGCTTTTAATTCCCACTTCAATCACTCAGCAGTGATCAGGGGGAAAAGTCCATTAGTGAGATTTTTTGACCTAAAGCTGCAGTTATAACAATAATGAGTCCTAATTTAAAAGAACCAACAGCTTCTGCACATCTCAGGCTTTCAGGTAGTTTTGCACAGAGCTGAGGAGCATAAAAGCTCAATTATGCCTCCCTATGTTTAGTTCTAGTCCTGAGAACATTAAGAAACCTGCTTGCTGATGAACTGAAAGATCTACATGATTCATATTTGATAAGCGCTCTGAAGTGTATTCCGGCTCAAGACCATTCAAGTAATCTGTTTGAATCTAATTAGGTAATGATCTCAATCTTCTGATTCAGTCCATTTCTGGGACCAAAAACAATTACTTTTATCTTTTCTATAAAAGGCTAAGGGAAATTCTAACCCATTTACTCACTGATATTATGAACACAGTGACTCAGTGATTGTAGTGGGCTGTGGGTATGCAGTGACACACAGATATAAGATTGTGTAAATATATAAATGCCGTGAGAAATTTTGTGGTACTCCATAATCTGAGCTATGGGATCACATAGATATTAACTACAAGTAGGCCAAGAATAGACCCTAGAGGAATCCCACAACTGTTGTTTGTTTGCCCAAATTTATAATTACCAAATAAGATTAAGTAGTCCCAGTCTAACAAATAAGATCTGAAACAGTTTAGCACAGTACAAGACAGGGATGCACAATATACTGGCATTATTATCAGTAGCAGGTGATATTAGTCATTTTTTAACATACTGGTATTGGTCTGATAAGTAAAAATGGACCAATATTAAAAACCAATGTTTATTTCCATCTTGTTGCCATTTCAGGATGGGTAGGGGAGGGGGTTGGTAATATGGTTATCTGTTTGGGTACATGACAGAGATAGTGATGCAATGTAGGATTATGGGGTGTTCAGCTGAAGCAGAGAAGCAATGTCAGAATTTTTTTTTTTTCAAGGTGTTGAAAGGGTAGGGAAATACATATAAATAATTTGGGGTATCAGCCATATGCTAATACTGGATATTGATATTGGCCCAAATTTTCACATAGGTACATCCCTAATACCAGACAATATCACCCAGTTTTCCAGTTTAAGAATCAGTATGTTATTATCAACTTTGTCAAGCTCAGTTCTGAGTTTGAATAACACCATGACGACAGACATTCTAAATCCATTACTGTTAAGGGGCATATTATATATAGTTTTTACTGATTTTAAAATGTGTAGCTTTTCTTATTGATCTGTTTGGACTAAAGATAGGTACCCTTGTTTAAATTCTGTCTATAATAATCGACGACACAATCAGAATAAATATCAGCTGATGGCAAATATGTTGCTGTTGTATGGGTACCAGAAGCATGCCATAAACAGGAAGCTTCTGGGCCACTACTGTCTACAGAAAATTCCAGTGAACCCATTATTGTGATGGCTCTTGTAACAATGATGACTTTATGTCAACTTCCCACCACAATTATGTCTCACCGAGGCCAGAAACAGAACTTAACAAAAACTGACAACCATGTGGATATGGGGAATTTTGACAATGATGCAAGTTAACATTTTTAGTGTGCAATTTTCTGTAGGTTGAACACACACTGTCCATAAGCAAGAGAGTATTGTAAATGCTCTTTAAGGGCCAGGAAAGAAAAAACATTTTAAACCACCCTTACCTAAAAAACTTGTCAAAACTACAGAATTGCAAAACTTTTGATTCCATATAGATAAATAAAAATGTTAGGTTGTGCTGCTTCCAGGCACTCAGAAAACTGTAGCTTATAAGCATGAGAAGAGTGTTAGCATATGTGTTACTTTTTGGGCTGGAATGAATAATTGGATTCATGATGAATCAATTATTAAAAAAATCGTCAACTGATTTAGGAATCGACTGATCGTTAACTGGAGTATACAGATTTAAAAAAGGCAGTTTGCTGAAAGAAAAAAAAAAAAAAACAAAAAAAAAAAAACCACAGTCAGGGCAGTAATTAAGCCAAAACTTTACAAAAAATATATAAATTGTGCATTTAAGATTAAAACCCCACCTTCTTTGTCTGTAAATATATTTTACTCAGAACTCCTCAAGGGATATAGTTTTAGCTTCACCTTGTTTAATTGATTAATAGTTGGTAGCAGCCCTAGTTACTTTGATAACAAAGCATATCTGTTTGTGCTGGGTGGTGGCCTAATTAAAGCCAAATTGAAATACATGAGCCTATTCGTCTCAACTCTGGGTACAATTAATCAAGTTTGCCTGAGAGCTCAGGTCAACCAGTGTGGATGCTGTATGACATCATATAGCACACAGGCTGCATTTACAGTTTCCATAGTAAAACCAGGGCATTTCATCATCCGCAGTAACCTGGCTGGCCTCTGGAGCACTCTCCTCTATCCCCTCCATCGCAGATACTGCATCCATTTACTGGACAGAAACACTTCCAGAAACCATGGATCGGAAAACGCATAAAAGTAAACTGCTTGTGCATTTTTATGCTTAGTCACTCTTCCTCTCCCCTTCCTTACCAATGCGTTTTTTTCCCCACCTCTAACTTTGCTCTGCTTTGATGAGGGCACAGAGAGGCTGAGCTGGGAGCTTATACGGCAGGGTTTCTCTGTAGCTCAGCAGCATCATGGTTCTGCCCTCTGCAAAGGACGCACAAATGAGTTATTCCCACCTGAGAAGCCTCAGCAGTCCTCTGAGGTGTGAGGAAGATCTTTGTTGAAACACAAAAACAGCAGGAGCTTTGATGGGATATGAGGCCTATGATATTCTAGGACATCACTTTCTGGGTTACTGATTTGGTATTTATTGTTTACTCTGGGAAAAGCTGGAGAAAATGATAATTTCTGCATTTTCTGGAACTTCTGAACTGCTGGGAATATGCAAGAAATGATTCCAGCTAATAACAGTAGGGAGTTGTGTTAGGCTTGACGTGAACATAATGAAGTTAATATAAATAAGTTGAACTAGTAACTGGATTGATACATCAGACCCATAGCTATTCTTCATCTTACAAACATATCTGTTTTAACCTCAAAATGTGTACTTTTGTTATTTCCAACTCTACAGGACTAAATCATAAGTACAGTAGTGAAAGTCCTTGTTACATAAAGAGGTGAAGAAGCCTGTTCTGGGAAGCTCACTGTCCTTCCTTCCTTCCTTCCTTCCTAATGATTTGCAGATGACGTTTTAAACTCTTTCTGGTATTTTGTATTAGCGATAAGCTAGCATCATTAATCGGGATGCACGATATATCGGCATCCCCATCATCGGTATCGGTTCAATAAGTAATTCTAGGCTGATATTAACAATCAATGTTTATTTCTTGTTGCTGTTTGTATATTTGTTTCTGGAGGGGGAGGGGTTTGGCCATGTTATATTTATTCAGTCATGTGACAATGATAGTAATGCAGCTCAGGATTATGGGTAGTAAACTGTAGTCACTTTTACATGATGTTGAAAGAGTAGAAAAATATATAGAATATTTGATATCGGCAAATATTGGTTATCAGTCATAACAGCAGTATAAATATCGGATACCACTATTGGCCCAAATTTTCATAACAGTCCCCTAATCATAAAACATGAAGCCGTTTCATTGTTTCTGTATCATGCCATGTATGATGACATATTGTTGGGGTATTTTGTGGAACATCAAGCCCTGTCATGTCTTTGAAGCATGTTTCTCACTTTTGACGTGCTCCCTTTGAGTGTGGAAGAACCACAACTGGTGACGGAGAGAAATGACCAACACCCACCGCAGGCTAGCTCTGTGGTGTAGCAGCTGGAATAGGGAACCAACATGCCTCTATAGGAAAGACAGTACCTTTTAAAAAGGTTCTTACACCTTTTTAGCTCCCGCTGACTTTGTTTTTAAATACCTCACTGAGATAGAAACTAGCTAACTTTGAGTCTTCCTCCTGCAGGAACAACTTAAACACTAAAGAGTGTTGTCAGCATGACCTGATAGTACTTTTGTTTGGTGCATTTACTGATTGGAAAAAGATTGGATTTTTTTTGTTCCTGATTGGCTGGTCTAACTGAAAATCGGCTGATTCCAGGTACCGGGCTGATTTGTGTGTGCATTCTGTTGCAGCCAATTAGTATGATCTTAAATGGTTATGAAATATCAAGAATGAAGAGAAGTTTAATTATTTAAGTTAGCAAGCTCTACACGACATGACACTCGGTAGAAGGTATGTGATCTGGTGTGTAGATAGATTTAGATAGGAGACAATACGTTCAGCAACTATAAGAGAGAGCAACTTAGCTAAATGGTTAATGTCTTTTTTTTTCTTCCAGCTCTGGTTTGGGATTTCTTACAACTTCTTCTTGGCATATTTTCTGGGCTGAACTTTATTCTTGCCCATGGTGTCCGAGAAATACTGAGGTTTGCGTGGTGCGGTTGAAGAAGCATGTTTCCTGGAAGTTCTGCACTTCAGTTCTTAAAATGTCCTGGCCAACAGGAATTTTTTTTTTCTTGTTCTTGCCTCTAGCAAAGAGCTAATTTTTCTGTTCTTGCAGAATATGAATATGTACAGGGCTTAAAACCAGATGGCCTCTTATTATCGATGTACAGCCTGTACAAGTAGATTTTCCAATGAAAGCTTAGAATAAACTGCATGTTGTTTCCAGCTGCCTCTGCAGCACAGATATGTTAATATTTCTCCCTTTTTAAAACTATTCATTTCCCTTTAGCTCTTAAATGAACCAAAACATATTTTACTTTAGGTATCGCTTTCCGGCATGTTTTTTTACAAACCTATTGTAGATCATGCAAATTTTAAAGTGCTTCTATGTGATGTGTAAAGGAGAAACTGGAATTCCACTTCTCTTAATTGGGGCTACTTTATGATGTAACATATGATTAGCATCTAAATTAGGGCTACGTTTACCTTCAACTTCACACAAAATGTTCCCCCGTGATCCTGTGTTTGCTGTACAGCTTTTGAATAACCTGAGAACAAACTTCTTATGCAAGTTGGAGCAACAAAATCAGACAGTCTATAGATTTACGGGATAATCAAAGAGAACGTATAATGATTAGGTTTCACCTTATCAAAGAAAGTCAAGTTTAAAAAGAAAACCTAGTTTCTTTCTTGAATCCTCACAGCCACCTTGAACCAAAAGTCAAAACAGACATTAAGTAAAAACAAAGAAGCTTATGGAACAGCAGCATCTTCTTGTGTGTGGGCGTTTTGTTTAGACGTGTAAGGGTCATGACCTCAGCTGACAGTACTTGCTCATTAATTCCCACCAGGATGCAAATTGCCGTCTGCATTTGCATCCAGACATACAAATGATCTGGTGCAGATGCATAAATGTGTGTGTAAAATACCAACAGGAACTGGAGGTTTGAGGGTTGGCCAATATAGGTTAAAAATAAAATCTCCCATTTTTTTCATACCGGATCTGATTTCCAATTTTAATGGATTTTTTTTTCCTCCCCCCACTTCCTTTTCTAAAAAAGAAATTACAAATGACAGAAAATATTTTCAAAAAGTGGCTTTTATTTCAGTCATCCCTTCTGTGAGTTGGATGGCTGAGTAATACGACCAGGTTACGAGAACTTTTGTTTAATTACGAAAATATAGTCATATTAGCAGAAAAGAGATGCAATTTTAACAGAACGTCTTAAAATTATGAGGAAAAAGTCGTTTTACTGAGAAAAAAGCTTGGATGATAATTTTTTATTTTTTGTGTTGGAGTTCTCATAAAATTACTACATCATTCTTCTATTATGAATATATTCTCGTAATAAGACTTTATTCTCACCTTATTTTGACTTAATTCTTGTAACATTATGACTTTATTTTTCAATCTTAATACTCCGTCATAGAGTTGGCGTGAATTCAAAGTCCAAATAAACAGAAGCTGTAAAAAAAAAAACGCTTGTCAAACAAGATGGCCGACCTGGGCGAGCTGACATCACTCTGAACTATGGAAATGCAAGGAGTGCATTAGTGAAGAAAAAAATCCAGATTTTCCAAAAATGTAATCTTCGATTTTTTTTTTTTTCCCTATTTTTGTTTTGTTTTTTCTTTTTTTGCGTACCGCCTTGAGCACACTGTCAACATGGTGGTGGCAGCATAATGCTGTGAGGCTGCATTTCTTCAGCAGTTAACAAGAAGACATAAATGTTGAAAACCACATCTCCTGTTCCGTCCACTTTACAGCCAGTCGCTACTTTGTGTTGGTCGGTCAGACGATACCTTAACAGGATACGTTGAAGTTTCTGGATGTAACCTGACAAAAATCTATAAAATAAGAATAAGTTAAGCGATTTGAATTCTTTTGTAAGTCATTGTGCATGGTACTAGCACATCTTCAGCTTCCTGTTTTGAATCACACATCTGTTAAGACCGCTTTCTGTTTATGTGTGTGGAAAGTCAGTAACGCTGCTGTGGTAATCTTCCTAAGTGCTGCCTGCACATCTACAAACTCTGACTCAGACAGAGATGACCTCACAGCTAAATGGCAGGTCGGGTGTTTTGGTGTGAGCTGGGGCTGATTTGTGGGTGTGTTTGTCTGTCTGTGTGTGTGTGACATTGGTAAGGAGGCCTAACAGACCTTTAAAGGAAGACATTTGAATTATCGACGTAGAGGCCTGGGTGCAGTTGTGCTTAATCACAATCCAGAATGATTGAAGGATAAACTGACTTCAGTCAAAGCTTTGCTCCCTAATCCTAGCGTAACGGGGAAAAATCCAAGGTGGGTTTTTGTTAAATGCTGGTGCCCTCAAGAGATTTAATATTTCAATCCGTTTTTCACATTATCTCTCAACCTTTCAATTCTGAGTTATTTTATTGTCTGCTTCAACATGAGACATTAAAACTTTCAGAACCGTAAACACAAGGAAGAAATTTGTTGCTCATTATTGAGACTTTCCAATTTTGGAATGACAGAGCAGAGTGCTGAGTGTGTTCAGACTTTCTGAGCTGCAAACAACTTCAGATTAGGGCTGAAACGATTAATCGGATTTTAGCCAATAAAATGTTTATTTTGTCATTTTAAAAAAGGTATTAAATTATTTATTTACATTTTCTTATGTATTTCTGATATTGCATAAAATTAGCTTAAGCGGTTACATGAAAAATCTGCAGAATGTGGCAGTTTTTTTATTCGATTGTTCAATTAATTGATTATCACCAGAATAGAATAATCAGTGACTAAAATAATCATTAGTTGCAAACAACTTCAGATGCTCAAATCTAGACCCTTGAGCACATAACAGGTGATGTTCATGATTTGTCCACTTTTCTTTAACATTGACAAGGGCTGCAACTAATTAATTTAGTCATTGATTATTCCTAGCCTGAATTAAAAAAAAAAAAAAAATCATCACATTCAGCAGATTTTTCATTTACCACTTAAAGCTGCAGTATGTTACCTTCGTTTTTTTGGCTTAATTGCTGCTCTTAGTATACGGTTCTTTCAGCAATTGGTCTTTTTTTAAGTCTGCATACTTCAGGTAATGATTAATCGATTACCAAATTAGTTAAATAATCAATTCATCATGATTTTTTTCAGACCTAACATTGACTCTATTCTGCTACCTGCAGCTGACTTGAACACTTCATTTGTTCTGTGTGTGTGTGTGTGTGTGTGTGACTCAGTGACTCAACTGTTCCACTGCTGACCACCCACGGATGCTGCTGCTGCTGCGGTATGGTGTACCTTTCCCTCATGTTCTCTGACTGCTGATAAGTGTGTGTTGGGCCACAGATTCAGGTCACATTCTGTGCCCCATACATCAGTGTGTGTGTGTTTGAGAGTAAATGTGTGAATTTTCAGCTTTCATGTAGAAGCCAGCGTGTGTCCCATGTGCGGTAATGTAGCTAATTGATAACTGCCACAGCTGACTTCTGATCAAATCTCAGGTGGTCTGCTTCCTGTTAGAGCGCTGCAGTGAATAGGATTTCCATGAAATGCCATCTTGCTCCTCCTGTATGAGCAGTGACCCTCCATCGCCCCCCCAAGCAGCACTGGTACCAGTATTTATTACCCAGACTCCGTGATGCTGTTGTCCTGGCTGCCTCTCTGTCTGAACTCACATCCTCTCCTTCAACCTCCGTGTTTGCACACCGTCTCGCCTCTCTAATTCACCCCCCCCTTTCTCTCGCAGAGCCGGACTGGGCGTCGCTGACTCTGGGTGTGTTCGTTTGCCAGGCCTGCTCGCTCCTTCACCGGAGCATCCCTCACATCAGCCGGGTCAAGTCTGTGCAAGAAACGTGGGAGGACAGCGAGATGGAGGTAAGCTGGTGATGGTGATAATGATAAAAGGAAGGAAAGGATTTACGCTTTTACAAGTTTTAACTAATAAAAATGTAAACAATTGTGAGTTATATTTGCATTGAGACCTCCTGAGTCGATACTTTGTAGAACCAACCTTTCCCTGCAAGTCTTTTGCGGTACGGCTCTAACACCTCTAGAGGCAGATGTTCTGCCCATTCTCCTGTGCCACATAATTAAAGTCCAGTCAGACTGGATGCAAGACATGTGCTCACATCAAGTCTTGCCACAACTTCTCCATTTAATTTAGGTCAGGGCTTTGACTATTCCATTCTAACACATTAATATGCTTAGATCTAAATCATTTCATTGTAATTCTGGCCATATGTTTAGGGTTGTTTTCCTAAATACGCCACTTTGCATGTTGGCCAAAACGTTCTGGTCTCTTCTGGCCTGCACATTTCCATGCGTTCCTTCATGGTGTGTGACAAACTACAAATTGGACTTTTATGGCTTTCTTTTCCTTGCCCATCTTTCTTAAAGGCTGGATTTACTAGTATACGACTGATGGATACTCCTACCTGAGCAATGGACCTCTGCAGCTCCTAGTTAATGTCTTCCTTGCCATACCTACCACTTTGGTCGATGGCTACATGTTAACAGGGTTAGTGTTGTAATGGACTCTTTTTATTTTAAGATGACGAGTGTTTCTGCTGTGTTCCTTGGTCTTCAGGATGCTGTGTATTCTCTAATGTTCTTTTTGCAAACCTCTGAGGCCTTCACAGGACAGATGGATTTCTCCTGAAATTACATCATACACATGCTCTACAGTCTTTATTATATAGATGGCTTCTGAAGGGATTTGGCTGCACTGGATTTTATTTATCTGAGCAAAAGTGACGTAATAGGAATGCATGTCATACATTTCAGATTTTATTTGTGAAAGCAAAACAATAAAGCCTTGTATAGTTTTCCTTCCACTTCACAAATGTGCACTACTTTGTTCAGGTCTGTCATAGAAAATCATAGTTGTGGATATGGGTATTTGGAAGGTACTGTACAGTGCTCATCCATACAGCTACTAAATACGTAACCTCACTGGATGGAATAGATGCAGACATTTCCTGGTTGTTCTTGACCAGGTGTGAACACACTGCAGCAGGGATTTTGGTTCACTCTTCCATACATAGCTTATCTACATCTTTCAGGTTTTGGGACTGTTGCAAGGCAACATGGAGTTTTAGCTTTCTCTAAAGATTTTCTTTTGGGTTCAGGTGTGGAGACTGGGGAGACCACTCCAAGACCTTGAAATGCTTGTTACACAGCGACTCTTCAGTTGCCCTGGCTGTGTGTTTCTGGTCATTGTCATGCTGGAAGACCAAATGCTCTTAAAGAAGGGAGGTTATTACCCAAAATCTCACTATACATGGCCCCATCATACTCTCCTCAGTGTGGTGCAGTCATGTTGTCCCCGTTGCAGAAAACCACCCCCAAAGCATGATGCTTCCACCCCATGCTTCACGACTGGGATGGTGTTCTTTGGATTGTACTTCTTCCTCCAAACATGGTGAATAGAGTTTATATAAAAAGTTCCATTTTGGTCTCATCTGACCTCATGACCCTCTCCCGTGTCTTCTCTGGGTCGTCCAGATGGTCACTGGCAACCTTCAGACGGGCCTGGGCATGTGCTGGCCTCAGCAGGGGGACCTTGCGTGCATGGCAGAATTTTAATCCATGACAGTGTAGTAAGTTACTATGGTAACCTTGGTAACTGTGGTCCCAGCTCTCTTCAGGTTATTGACCAGGTCTTCCCATGTAGTTCTGGGCTGATCCTTCATCTTTCTCATAATCACTGATACTTCACAAGGCGAGATCTTGCATGGAGCCCCAGTCCGAGAGAGACTAACACTTATCTGGAGTTTCTTCCACTTTCTAATAATTGCAGCATCAGTTGTTGCCTTCTCACCAAGCTGTTTGCCTATTGTCCTTTTGCCTACTCAGCCTTGTGCAGGTCTACAGTTTTGTCTGGTGTCCGGTCTTGCTTATGGTGGAAAGGTTGGAGTCTGACTGGTTGAGTGTGTGGACAGGTGTCTTTTCTACAGGTAACAAGTTCAAACAGGTGTAGTTAATACAGCTAATGAGTGGAAGACACGAGGGCTTCCTAAAGACGGACTAATAGGTCTGTGGGAGCCAGAATTCTTGCTGGTTGGTAGATGATCAAATACTTATTTCATGCAGTGAAGTGCTATTAGTTATTTAAGAATCATACAATGTGTCACAGCTAAGGAGTACCTACAGTAAAAATGACAGGCCTGTCTGAAAGTGGAACAATCAGTCACAAATGAATTATTTACTTTCCCTACTGTGTCCATATCTATCTATCTATGTGTGTGTGTGTGTGTGTGTGTGTGTGTGTGTGTGTGTGTGTGTGTGTGTGTATGTATGTATGTATGTATACACAATTTATTTTACCATGCAGAAGTATGAAATATGGTTGTGTAGACCCAAAAGATATGGAACTGTTGTTCAGAATGAGCAATAAACAGCCAAACCATGTGTCAAAACAGAGCAGCAGAGAGAAACATCCAAACACTGACCAACACAGTGTGAGTCTTGTTCAGTGTGGGAGGGGTCTGAACCTCTCCATGGTAACCAGTTCTCACGATATTTCAGTTCCTTTTATAATTTAATCAAGGGTATATTAATTGCGTATTTAAAAGACTTTTTTTCCTCGTGTTCCAACTCTGGGGGCAACCATTTGTAAATTACCACAGGCCATACTGGATGTGGTGTTTACACCAATATATGCCCTTGTAGGGATGCTTTAATAGGCCTTAAATTAAAATGGTCTTCACTGCAGCAGCATAATCACTCACTCACTAAAAAATATTTAAAAAATCTGACATTTTTTATCATATTTATATTTATATTTATTTAATTAAGAAAAAAATCTCAAGTCACAAAATAGTCACTTTAAACAAAATCAGAGGTGACAGTATTGGAATTCCTAACATTTCCAGTAAAATAAGCATTGTTGTAATTTGCATTGTTGCTTTTTGAGTTGATCAAGCAGTTTAGGGAGAAAGCAAGTCAGTAATCCAACCCATTTTTGCCCTGGGGTATTGATGTGATCGATAGCCAATGGCCGTTTGGCTGGACTAGGATCCATATTTATCTTCACATTATTAATCGTGAACAAGAGGGTAAAGAAATGTCAACAATCTGTTAGGGTTCACTGTTAGAGCACTGCGGCAAAGAGGGGCATCTTTTCATCAACAAGTCTCCATGACGACCAGAAGACGATTTCTAAATGCAGACTGGTTGTTTGGGAGTGGTGCCAGGAAAAAAAAAAAGTCTGGCTTCTGGAAACTGAAATGGGTCAACATGGTGTCTTTTACATGCTAATGCAGAATAGCAGATGATATTCCAATAAGGGTAAAAAAAAGTTGCAGTAATAAACTTTTATTTCACTTAAAGTAAACTTAAACTTCATGGCAAGTCATTCTGATCAAAATGATACTAAATAAAAAAACAAGCTATTAAAATTTTAGGAAAATCACCAGCCAATTACTGACTCTTCTTAGTTCTTATTTATCCAGTTTCGTGAAAATCTATTGGCCCAGCACGAGTGCCGCATTTTTTTTATTTGTTTGTTTTTTAGTAAGAGAAAACTAAAATGCAAAATATCTTGATTATTGTCATCAAGGCCTGAAACTTTTTTTTGAAGAGACTTGAACATTATTTAATATTCCTTTGGAATTCCAAAGGAATATTAAATATCCTTTAATATTTAATATTCCTAAAGTATTTTCATTCTAAAAATACTTTAGAATGAAGTATTTTTAATTGAATTAAACTGAAAAAAAAATAAAATAAAAAAAAAATTGGTAAATATCAGTTATGATCCGTAACAGCAACATAAATATCAGACCAAATTTTCATGTCGATGCATCCCTAGTTTGCAAACAAGAGTCCACAAAAGTTCAGAATCCTCTAAAGTTTTTGATTGAGGGTTTACATACCTGAATATTCCTTGAGAAGATATAGTTGCTAAGCAACCAGCTGGGATTCCAGGAAGTTACTGGTATCTTTGTTTGAGCCTCAGCAAATAAGCCAGTGAGTTTATTTCCCAAAGTGCTAACCCACCGTTTTATTAATCTGACTGTATCAGCTCCCAGTGTGATAAAATCAACTGCGTCAACTTCATCTTTTAATTCCAGATTCCGATTGTGTGCAATTCCCAATGTGTGTGCGATAAAACTACACATTTCCATGTGATGGCACTGAATAACACACACAAAATTTATAACCCAAGAAGGGCCATGGGAACTTAATTAGCCTGAAATGTCTCGGATGTTTCAATAGGAAGGAGAAAGTGAAGTGAGTCTGTATGGGACTCTTCTGATTGATAAAAATCACTCTCCAGCACAGTACAGAATATTTAATACATCTGGTCTCCACACGCTGTTCCTTCCATACATGGATGATGACACTTGAGGCTGTATGGAACAGAGAACCAAACATGCAGATTGGTGATTCCACACACAAGAAAATGAATGGACTCCTCTCAGCCCAAAGCAGTTCTGTTGGCAGATAATTACTTGTGGTGCAGATATGTTCACTGGCTGACGCTGATTTGTTTTGCTCTGTCTTTGCAGACAAAAAATATAATGTTTAGAACAGTAATAATATTTCACTGGGTGAGTTTGAACCACTTTTTTGTCTCTCCTAATAGCCATTTTATCCATCTCAAATTCCATTTTTTTTTTACCTGTAAACAATATGGGACACGCCTACTTAGAGTTTCTTTTGTTGTATTACTGTATTATCTCCATGAATTCTGGACATTAAAAAAAAAAAAAAAAAAAAAAAAAAAAAAAATCATTAAAATGTTATATATTATTCAGTTGTATAATATTGTCTAAAACTTTGTTTTACACACTATTGCCATATATTTTGGTTCTGATCCCCATCTGCGTTAGCCTGGCCATTACTTTCCTATTGAGCAGTTTTGCTCAGTTCTAATCTCCCATTAGTGCTCTGTCTGGGATTTCTCCCATTGATCTGGATTTCTCTGGTGGAATTTCAACCGGGCCAATCAGTGAACAGAAGCAGTTGTGAACAATGACGTTGATTTTCGGCGCTGCTTTACAATTGTAGTCTGCCTGTAGTTTTAGCAATGGCAGTGGAGGAAGTGTATGAAGCCGTTCAGTCCGTATTGGCCACAATTCAAATTCAAAAATGCTTTATTTATCCCAAACGGAAATTAAATGTTGCTGTAACTCATTTAATCAAGGAGTTATTATAGACTGTGATGGCTGTGGACAGGAAAGATCTCCTGTAGCAGTCCGTTTTACAACCAGTCTGCAGAAGCCTCTGACTGAAGAGACTATGTTTTCCAATGACAATCTCATGAAGAGGATGGTCAGGGCTGTCCAGAATTTCCTTGATTTGATCCAAAATCCTTCTTTGCATCATCATCTCCAGAGGTTCCACAGTCGTCCCCAGAACAGAACCAGCTTCTTTATCAGGTTGTTGAGCCTTTTTAGGTCCCTGCCTCTGATGCTGCTGCCCCAACAGATGATAGCAGAGGAGATGATGCTCTCAACAACAGAAGATCTGCAACATCTTGCTGCAAACCTTGAAGGACCTCAGCTTCCTCAAGAAATACAGTCTGCTCTGTCCCTTCTTGTAGATGCTTCATTGTTGAGTCTCCAATCCAGTCTGCTGTCTAGACGAACACCGAGGTATTTATATTCCTCAACCACCTCCACTTCTTCTCCCATGATGGAAACATTGAATTAACATTAACAGCTTTTAACAGCTCTCATTCGGCTCAGCACTTCTCTCTTGGCAGTGGGGGATGGTTGCTTGCAGCGCAGGCAAATTCCGCTAAGCTTCATAGCGTCGAACTTCTGCATCACATACGTCACAGCCAAACATTAGCGACTGGGTTAAATTTAAAACTTCGACAGAGTCCACGCCTCCAGGAAGCAATCGTTTCTCAGTCGTCCAGACCCTCTGTACAAAGCGAAGCGTAGAACAAGGGGCTGATTTTTACCAGGCTACATTTGAGTCAGTTGACTCTATGCCATATCACGTAATATGACCCCTGATCAAATTAAGGTGGTCTTTACTGGGAGTCACATAATCATATTTCCTTACAGCAGACTATGATCAGAGGATAGAAACTTTACATCATTTTAGTCAACATAGGTCCGAAGGGACGCAATGATGATGAAACATGCCGCAGTAGCCTGAAACGCTTTGTACCGAAAATATTCGGGTATAAAAAAAAACAAAACTCGAAAGCTATGAAATGGTGAAGGGCCAAATAAACAGCTCCTTTCTTTCACTAGGGGCAATAACAGTGCATCAATATTTAAATTCCAATCAGTTTACAGATTTTCATTCTGGTGCAAAAATAAAGAGAAAACTTCCCCACTGGGAGTAAACACACCACAAATTACTATATTGTGAAATATCTGTAATCAGTGTAGAAAACTTTTTTTGGGCTAAAAACTATCTAAATCCTTTTGTCACTTATAGCATTAAGGGGGCCAATGACTGGCTGATATAGAGTATTTTTTTAACTGGTAGAAGGTTGTGCTCTAAAGATTACTTTGACTCACTGTCTGCAAGCACAGCTCACTTGAGATGGAGGAGAGGTGCTAACGATGTTACCAATGTTGCAGCCGAAGTGTGAAATACATCATCTTTTGTCAACAGTTAGGTCACTTGTAAAATTTTGTGACTTTTCGTTGAAATTAGTGTTAGTGATTAGCTTTCCTGCTGCTTTGACCTTCACAGTAGAATGCCACAGCACTGCATCCGTCTCAGAGCCCTTCATGGGAGAAGAGGAGGCGTGCTGGGGCCGCGGGGACGGCGGGGGGGGGGGAGGGTTCATCCAGCCCAGACTACCCTCAGAAGTTATCTTTGGGTGAAGCGCACACGGGAGGAAATGAGGCCAGGAGGCTGACCTGTTCCACTGCAGCGAAGGCTTTTTTTTTTTTTTTTTTTTTTTTTCATCTGGTGAACATATTCTGTCATATTTAAAGTTTTCTGTTCTTCAAGCCAACTTTTTAGCATGTCAGATGAAATGTTTTTATATCATCTGATGTTTTTTCATCTCCCAAGATCTTTTTTTTTTTTACTTAGATTTTTAAAATATAATATCATACATAGTATTTCTGTATGTAAGTTCAGCAACTGAAAAGAAGACCTTTTTAAAATATATATGTGTACTTTGAGGCATTCAAATTCCATTGTTTTTATATGGAAATTTCTTGAAAGCAATTTGAAATGTGATTTATTTTTCTGATAACATTTGAAAACAAATGAAAACATTTTAACATTTCGTAACCAGTGATCTGTTGTGTCTCTTACAGTTAATGGCTGCAATGGGAAACAGTGCTGCTAAAGCCAAGTATGAGCAGAAGGTTCCTGCTTTCTACTACAGACCGACACACACTGACTGCAAGTGAGTACGTCTCTTTTCAGAAGTGATGAAAAGCTAAATTTAATTTTCTTCTTGAATTTTTTTTTTTTTTTTTTTTTCCCCCACGGGTAAGTTGTGAGCTGTTTTGTGCATGGTTGAGTCCAAGAGCTTTGAAATCTGCAAGCCTATATCTGAGGAGCTGGAACTGAAATTTCAAGAGCGAGTGAAAAAAAAAAAAAAAAAAAAAAAAAAAAAATTCAGATTCATCCACGCTTCTTCTCAGAAACAGGGTGAGATAGCGTTGAGCTTGCTACACGGTCAACATGTTACACACAGATCTGTTTACACCAGCCTTCCATCTGTCACCTCGCTTTTCCTCTTTACCAAATGTACTTGCGAAGACAGCGAGAATAACAGCTTTTATTAACTCACTCGACTCACATTATTGTTTCAGTGTGAGTTGAGGTTTTGTCGAATGAGTGTTAAAAAAATAAAAAACAATTTAAGAAAGAGCCAGATTGTTATCAAGCAGTGTCTCAGCCTTGTAGCGTTGTTAATGTGGCCATGATTAAAAACTTAACGGGTCATGTTTTATTTCAGATTTTTCAGAATTGCTTTGCTGTCTGAGAAGAGAGCTTAAATATTTGTGAATTAGACAAGTGGGCTATGTGAAAAAACGGAGGAGCTGTGATCAGGAAATATGAGAAAACCAAAGAAGATGTACTTGATATGAAAAGTGTGAGAACCGCTAGCATGAAATGGTACGGAAGCATTTAACTGCCAGACCTAGGAAATAAATTCAGAAGCAGTATCGCATTAAAACAAGACAGTTTCTTGTTATGACGACATGAGTTTTATATCTTGTTAAATGAGAAACTTTGTTGGGGTTTATTTTGTTTTGTTTTGTTTTACTAGATATAAAAATACGCTCCTCTGACAGATTACAAGTTCTTAAAAAGTCATAAAGGGGCTCCCTCTGACTCTCCATCTTCTTGCTCTGTTTCTACTAGATGACACTCGACAAGAAACAAAAAACTCGTCATAATGAGCTTTATATCTCTTTAAAATAAGAAAGTTTCCCTTTTTAACATGAATCATTCGTGCTTCAATGAGTTTTCTATCTCGTAACGAGAAAGTTTCTCGTTTTAGCGAAATATTGCTCCTGGAGTTATTTGCTTGCTCTGGTAGTTAAATGCTACCATATAGTGCAAACTAAATAAGTTCTGAAGTATTCATACTCTGTAAAAATGACCAGGGTAGTTTAACTTAAAAACTTAAGTTCAATTGTTTCCTTAAAAACAGAAGTGAACTCAACTTAAGAAGCTTTTTTTCAACCTATAAAGCTGTAAAAGTTGCCCAGTTGATGATAATTTTCCCCTTGATTACAAACCCCACCGGTACAATCAAATTATATAAAACTTATCATTTATTGTTAACTCTAAGAAAAACGATTTGCTGACAAGAAGTTTACCATACATATGTACTAATACAGACTAATTTAACGTAACAGCATGGGCACCTTAACAGAGCTGTAGTGCAATAAGTTCGTTTTAAGTAATTGCTAACATCAAACTTTAACAGGTTGCCCAACCCTAACATTCACAAAGTCCTTTCCTTACTTTCTGGCTTCTATATCTTGTTGTTTCCAAAGTTAAAATAAAGCAGAGCAGCAGACAAGGAGGAGAGGAACCATGTTAAAAAGCTGACGTATTCTTTCGCCGCTCTCTTCATCTCGGGAAAAATGGCCACAGTGTCACAGTTCCCATCTTGAAGTGAAAGTGGATGTCAAAGAAACTCTGCTCGAGATTTCTTTTCACTGTTTTATGGAATATATTGTTTATATAAAAGCATAATTATGACCTCAGTAAGACCATATATCCATGTAAAAATAAAGAGCTCTTCATCAAAGTAGCAGCTTAAAAATAAGTCTTGTAACCATTTCCTATGTTGAGCATTTCCACATTTTAGCGACAGCTTCCCCAGATAAGTATTTAGTGGAATTGTGTCTAGTCATTTTTAAATTGAATTAATTATAACCGTTTTCTAACTGTTCTATTTTTCCTTACTTTTTTACGTCTTCTGTTTCGATTCAAAATTATTATTACACACATCCCAAAACGTGTTCATTGTTAATTTCATCATCATTCCTGTTATTCCAGTGTTTTTCTGACCACCTGCCAGTTTCCGTGTAGGCTCCCCCCGCCCGGACTCACACACACACACACACACACACACACCTGCCCCCCTCCCTGAATGAAACGCTCCCTCTTCATGAACATTTCAACTGGTTCTTACCGGGCCAAGCAGCTGATCTGACCTCCTCCTCAATCTGTCCCTGGGTCATGTCTCTCATCGTGCTCCGACGATGATGAATCCTCTGAATCGCTAATTCTGCCTCCTTCTACGCCCCTGAATCTGCTCTAACGGTCGAGGTTTGTGTGGTAAACGTATCGGCTAGTTTGGCACTTTTTTCTAGCCTCTGTTCTCGCAGCTTCTCTGGTCCGAGCCATATCTGAAATGGCACAGTTTATAACCTGAGAAGGGAGGGGCGGGCCAAGGAGGGCTGAGGGATTTCATTGGATAAGCCCAATGTCCGTCAGGAAAATCAACCAATGGGCCGTCGCGGTCGATAAAAATCATTTTTAATATATTTATTTTGTTAAATTATGACAGCCTCGAGCTGGCCCGTATATGTGCACTGGCCTGTACGCCAGTCCTCCCCTGAACAAGAGTACAAGCTGAACGTAGTTTTTTTTTTTTTTTTTTTTTTTTTTTTTTTTTTTTTTTTTTTTTTTTTTTTTTTTCTGTTCAAATTACCACAGTTGTTCAAATTCAGCCGCCACGTCATACATTTACCCGCATTTGGCCAGTGGCGGGTGCCAATTAACACCCCTAGTTAGATGAAGACATTCTAACCACATTATCTAAATCCAATTATAACGCTTATTTACAAAACTGAAGTTTGTAAACATTAACATCAAGCAGTTGCAGTATAAACTCAATACCACCATCTCTCATGAACGGTTCAGTATAACAAAGTGCTACAAGAACAGTGTCTTAGCAATCTCACAATGACAACCCTGAGAGTGATGTATTTTGTAAAGAACATTAGCTTAGCATAATACTGAAAGCTTTTGTGTATAGAACAGAACTGAACAAATGCTTACAAGAACTCTTCCTAGATGAGCTAATGAAACTTCGAATATATATGTTCCAGTTTGTTCCACAGGATTCTGTTTCTTAATCCATGTTCTTAAGATGAAGCCTGGTCTGGTCTGATCCTCATCACCACTCTCTGAAGAAACTCAAAGGAATACTTCATGTCATCTGGATACTTGAGATTGACACAGCAGATGACACCCATAAGCATGGCTAAGCTAGGTGCCACATTTTTCACTTTGTGAAGCATAATGGAGGAGTTTCCAGCACAACTGCCACATCGAAGACCTCGTGTGGAATGGCATCCCGTTCACCACCTTCACAGGCAATCAGGAGGCCAAGCTGTATCCCCTTCATGGCATCATCCGGTGTGTCAACATGAGCCTTAAAATGAAGAAATAATATCACCATTGTTGTGTACAAGCACAGAATTCCATTACTCCTATCCAAGTTTAATAATGTGAGAAAACCACAATTTTATGATCATTCAGTTGGTATTTAATACAGCTGACAAAAAATTTGGTAAAATATAATGATCTGCTTCTTTTTTAAAGTCAGCTTATAATAAAAAATTTAGTCCTTTACGTTATGGAAAGACGGTCGACCCTCTTGATCCAAGAGAAAACTCAGGTTTTTAAGAAAACGGCCGCTTATCAGTGAATCAATAGTTTATTGATAAGATCAATCAACTTTAGATCAAGTCATTAATCAATAACTTGCATCCCTAAGATTAACTGATACTGACTTTTTAAATAAGACTTAAATTGTCCACTGTTGTTGGTCCCACCCTTAACATTTTTTCACTTGGTTTGTGTACTGGCACTATGCCCCACCCTGGCTCATCCCAACCCATACATACACAAAAACCACAAAAAGATTTTTAACACATTAAAGATAGCCAAAAAAAATTAAGAGATAAAAATGTAAACATACAGTTGTTGTAATACAAAACTGTTGACTTACATCACACATCCTGATGACAGCTGATGGATCTTCGCCTGGTATGTAGTGGGGTAAAACCAAGCAGAGCAGGAGCCCGTCTCCTTTCATTTGTGTCCTACAAGACATGCAGTGAGATGAAAATATTTTAACAAACATCAATGGCGCCTAATTTTCAAGCCAGTCACAGTTCCACTTACATCTTTTACAAGGCATTCCAAAATGTCTTTGAGAGACTGCTTCTCTCCAGACTTAGTTGCTGCTTTGTATACCTCCAGCAGTCTTGGGACCAGGCCATCAAGTCCGTCAAGAAAAGATTCCAGAAGGTCTGTAGTCACGATTCTCCTGAATTATGCTCTAATCTGAAGTGATAAGAAAGAAAGTAAAACATTTCTTAATAAGACAGTCCACACTGTCTTAACCCAACACAATTAAATCTCTTGGTGGAATTAATGCAGTCGTGTGATAACCGACAGGATGACATGATGTTCTCATGGAACATAGCTGGCCATCGGGAAATGAGCTCCGTGACGTGTGGTTGATCTCCAATGATCTCTTTTCTATGCTGGGAAAACGTAGCAACCATCAGATCCTCTAGCAGCTGGTGATCAGGGTCTTTCTTCTGCATTTCAACCTCCATTATCTTGCGCTTCTCCTCCATGTTTTCATGACTCTGTCCTTCAGGTGGATCAGGACAGCAGTTCATCTCACCCTTCTTTGACTTCTTGACACATTTTTCCTTTTAACCTGCTGCTTTTCGCTGGTTTATGACCACTTCAGGGCATCCTGCTGCATTTAATTTTTGCCGATAGTTCCCAAGCTTAAATTTCAGGCTGTGAAACCACGAGTACCATCCCTTCTCAGACCCTGGTTCTCGCAGACAGGGATGCTTTTCCACCAGTGCTTTGGCCACATTTTCGTAGCGTTGCCTCTCCGGATAAGCACTAATCTTCAACATGCAGTCTGCAAGTGTGTCGAGAATATCACTCTTTAACCTTTTAAGAATCATTTTCACAGATCTATCCTTAGCATACCTACAATTCGCTTCCTTCAGTTGCAGCTCCACATCAAGTGAAAACTATGGAACTGGGAAGGGACCAGGCCATTCGACAGAATCCCCACTACTGATGGAAGGGAGGCTGCCTGTGTCCAGTGTAGAATCAAAGTCGTAATCAGCTGTAAACAATACTTTTAAAGTTCCATGGTCCCCAGGAAGGTCTGTGATGTCCATTAGGTTGCACAGCTGATTATTCTTGTCAGGATCCTCAAACTGCAAAATTAATTCTCCTCTTAGACCAAGGTTGGTTCGCAGTACCTGGTACAGTTCCTCTACGCTCGAGGGGATGTCTTCAACTGAAAGTCGTAGTGTCATTTTCTGACACTATGACAAGCAGCAGCATTTTAGACCACCTTAACCTGAAAAATGGAGAAAAATATGCAGTTTAAGAAAACATGCTCTGTGTGAACTACTGAATCACTTTTTTCTGATGGGCATGTGTTTAATGTTTTAATAAGCATAAATAGCACCATAAATAGAACCTACATAGAAAGATAAACTGCTTTCTGATTTGTCCATTTTTGAGCAAAGACACAAAGCTGTCTATGAGAAGGGCTTTTGAAACCAGCTCTTAACATCCACATGGCCTCATCAGTGCACAACAGATCATATTATATCCCCAAAATCACAGAAAAATTAAATTTGTAGTCATGACCCCTTTAAGAGTTCGGGTTACTATTTTAAAACTCAGGTTGTTAAGTTATGTTGACACACCTAAATTTAGGTTTCATTCTTCTGGCTTTCAACCATAAGTTGCAATGCTAACAACTCATGAAATTAAGCTAAAATTTCATAACTCATTATGTTAAATGGAAGTAAATTGTAGAAAAAAGTGATGATAATTAATTGAGGGTATAGCTTTTTACATTGTAAGTATTATGTCCTTTTATGTACCATTTTTACTTCTATTTGATGTTAGACCAAGCATTGCTTGACTGTTCTTCAAGTGTTCCAGAAAAATGAAGATTGTTCCTTTCTTGTAAAGTGCCATATTAAAACTATGTTTATGGTTAAAAATTTGCACAAAGGGTTCCTTTTTTACACTCTTATTGTTATAAGTAGTTTTCATGGCCTTCTTACGATGCTACCTCCCCTGTTGTGTAAGTCCCAAGGTTGTACAAACATACATGTGCAATGATTCACACCTCTGATTATGCATGTCTCCTTCCTTCCTCTTCCTCTATAAAAAGATCAATTATAAGTATTTTCACAGCTCCTCCTTAGACCACTTCCTGTTTAAAATGTAAAACTTTCAACCATACTGTATGTAAAAAATGTACATTGGCGAGGGGCTGCTATATGGTACAGGGTGCATGAACGTCCAGTGTCTGGCAAAACTTTTTTCTTGTACTTTTCACATTATAGCCATAAGCTAAAGTGTTTTAATAGGAATTTTTGACAAACTAACACAAAGTAGGACATATAGGTAAAGTGGAAAGAAAAGGATAAAAAGCTCTCATTTTTGTTAAGGTTTTAAACAAGCCATGAAGGGAACACAGAAAACATGTAGAAACTGCCAGGGCGACAAAACAAAATTTAAAGCAAAATGCTACACATAATCCACACTAAAACGTGGTGGTGGGAACTGTAAAAAAGCTTTTGTTCAGCAGTGCTGGTCAGAGCTTCAGAGCTAGTGGGAAGATGGGCGGACCTAAGTACAGGGGAATCCTGTAAAGATCTGATGCCAGTGCCCCCCACCCCTCACCCCACTGGGCAACCCCAATAATTATGTTCAATTCATATAAATGCATACATTCATTCATTCATTCATTCATTCATCTACTTCAACCAAGACATAAATGTAAAACCCAAGAATCTACATTTAGCATTGCAACTGATGGTTGAAAGCCAGAACAATGAAATGAAGTGTGAATGCTGTAAGATGACTGTTATTGCTGAAAACTGCATAACTATTTGAAGTCAACTGCAAAAAAAAAAAAAATTAATAGCTAATCAGAAGCAGCAGAAAAAAGTAAAACAGTCTGTCCAATTTTCTTACAACAAAACTGTCTGCTTAAAATAGATAACTTAAAGTCAATGCTAAAACCCCATCTTAACAATTTAAAAAATGTTGCAGAATCCTGCGTATCGAGCTAAAGTGTAAGATTATTGAATAATCTGAAGAGTGAAGAGAGTAATGACTTCTAACAATAGCTACTATTAGCTAAAAAGCTAATTTTAGCTTAAATGCTTTCATTATCATGTTTGCTTATGCTAGCATGTTGGGTCACATTAACTTAATCCATTCAGTAAATTCACTTTTGTTTTTAAGTCCAAATTAGCTTAAAAGCTAATGTTATCTTAAATGCTCTCAATATAATTTTTGGCTTACACTAGCATGGTGGGTAACATTAACTTCATCTATACAGTGAGTTCACTTTCGATTTTAGGTCCAAATTAGCTTAAAAGTCAATGTTAGCTTAAATGCTCTGATTATCATTTTGGATTACACTCGCATGTTGGGTATCATTAGATGTACAAAGCAGGTAGCTGCAGTGAGCTTCTACAAAATATGATTCACTTGGGCTAAATACACGGCATACAACTTCTCATTTAACTTCCATTTCACAGCTATGCACCACTTTATGAGGGTTTGTTATATAAAATCCCCAAAAATGTTAAAAGGTCCAATGGGTGAGGATGCTTTCGTACACTTTTCAGTCTGACTCTTTGGAATGTGAGGCTTGTCTACCTTTCAACATGTGTGTTTCCCTTCCAGAAAGCCTAAAGCAAAGAAACAAATCCAGAGTTAAGAGTGTTCCTTTCTTATTTCTGCCGCTTCAGATGAAAGAGAAATGCCTTATCACCTCCCCGTAAGCACCACTAGGGATTAGTGTTCAGGTTCTAGTGTCACTAAAGGATCTCATTGAAAGGATTTCAGTCAAAAAGTTTTATCTCATTGTGCTGACAGAATGGTTGATTTATTCTCAACATGAAAGAGAGTAAAATAAATGCAGAAATGCCTTTAAAAAAGGGGATAAAAGCAGCTTTGAGTCTAAAGGGGAGACTGAAATGAGGAGAGGAAAGCAGATGTGAGAGTTTGTTGGCATGGTGATGAACTGACTGTGTTGTTTGTATATATATTTTTTTGTCTGCAAGAGAGAGAGAAAGTTTTAAAGTGTTCTTACTGTTTTTGTGTGTAGAGTACTTTGCTGCTGACTGAAAACTTGCAAGAAGTTCATAATAAATATAAACTAGCTGAAAACCTCTGATCAGCACCAGGTCATGTTGCAGATCTCTTTCGATGTGTGTGCAACTCCCCAAAAAAGTTAACTGTGGGTTTTCATTGGGTCTCCAGGCTGCTGAGGGAGCAATGGATCCGAGCCAAGTACGAACGAAACGAGTTTGAGTTTATCGAGAAGCAGGAGCCTTACTCTGCAGGTACGTGCAATAGGAAAGTTTTTTGTCATCATAAAAGCATACATTAGTGGATGTGTAACTTTTTATAGTTTTACCAGTGGGGTCCATTACCAGTCCTTGAAGGCTTGGATCCTATATGTTTTAGGTCTATCTGGGCTTCAAAACATGTAATTTAATCCCTTATGGACTAGTAAGGCAAATTAGCTTCATACCTTTTTTGCTGAGAGTACATCCAAAGGGAAGTATGAACACTAAAAATGTTGGTTTATACATAAGCCTCTCCTATAAAGGTTGCAATTAGAAGTGCTTTGAAACCAATGTAGTGGTCAAAGTGTGAACTACATGTGGTTTATGGAAGTGTATCTAAAAAGCTTCATACCCAAAATTAGAAATAACCTTTAGGATTTTGGTTACATGTTGTCTATTCTGGTATATAAGTTATAGAAAAGAGTAGATATTGCATTACATATATTTTTATTGTGAAGCCTAGTTCATTAGTTTAGTCCATAAGGGAATAACATAGCGTAAAAGAACCATAAATATGGTAACGTGAAATGTACATTTTAAATATCAAGTTTAAATTGTATAGCACATTTGAGGAACAAGGCAGTTCAAAGTGCTTTACACCATAAAAACATAATACAGTAACGAATTACGAAACAGGCAATAAACATTCAATTTTGTCAAATGCCATCATAAAAATCATCAAGGAAAATACATCAAATATATTAATCAATGTTCCAGTTATTATGAATCAAAGGCAACTCTAAACAGGTGGGTTTTAGCCTTGGTTTAAAGGAACTCAGTGTTTCGGCTGTTTTTGCAGTTTTCTACAGTTTTTTAGTTTGTAATGCCAGTCTTAAAAGATCTGGGAATGACACTCATTTTCCTGGACATGTGTAGTTTCTTTTGTCAAAATAAATGCACTGTTCAAGCAATCCCACTGACGCAAACGCACAGTCTGATTTGAACTGTGACTGGACTCACATGCCCATTCTCCATCTCGAAAGGGACTCGCCTTGTCAGGCTTTTGTTGTTTACCCTCCAGTAAGCAAAACCTTGAAAACTCCTTGCACCAACATCTCCTAGTGGGGACCAGCTTTCAGAGACTCAATTACCCTGAAACATCTATTGACATCTTTCAAACTTTCGTCTTCTGCTAAGTGGTTGTGTGTGTATACGTTTGCCAGTTAAAAGCCTATTGAAGCAATGACATTCTAATTGTCACTGCTGGAGAGTGGAACTTCTATTAAAACAGAGAGTGCATTTGGCTGGTTGGCTGTGTATACGTGTGTGTTGGGTCCACAAGTACTCTCCTCGTGATGGTCTGTGATCAAGTGTCTCTATTAGTATACATTTCACATCATAGTGAAGGGATAGTCCATTCTGATTGGTTTACAGTGACCTCACCCTTTTGTTGAACAACACAAACACAAAGCAAGTAGGGTTAAATGAATCATTCTGCCATTTCTTATTTGTTCATTTCTTCATCCTTCTTCCCTTTTTTGAGCATTATAGCATGAGAACCCAGCCTTTCTGTGAGTGTGTGAGTGTGTGTTAGTGGGTGGCTGAAACTTACTATATGCAGTAACCTGACCCTGATAGCCAACAGTGACGGTATGCAAAGGACAGGAGGAGGAAAGTGGTGAGGAAAGAGTTGATGGTGGGGATGGGCTATTGATCTATGAGGTAATGCCTGTGCAGGTCAATGTTTTGAGTCAGGAAGTCACAAAGCAGAGATAACTGACCACAGAGTAAGAGAATGAAAACAGGTCATAAATAGCGGTGAATAGGGAAGTGGACGATAACTGTGTGGGGGAATAAAACTGAGCTAAAATAAACTAGGATTTCAGCTGTGATGCGAAAAAAAAATGCAAAAACAAACACGAGTTCAGGAGTTTTGACATTTTAGGTTGGGGAACCACATATACAGTATTTGATAACACTATATTTCCTTACATGGTGATGCAATGAATATGGATCTTCAAGATTAACTTAACTTTAAGTAATTCAATAAATCGCTCTAAAATGACCAGATCTCGCCCAACCAAAAAGTAAAAAATGAAATGAAAACAGAGAATGCAACAGGGCTGTTGTGAATGATTATTTTAGTAATCAAGTAATCTATCGATTATTCTGATGATTAATCAAATAACAAATTTCCCCTTTCTGTAGTAGCTACTTAAGCTAGTAAAAGAAACATATGAAAGAGAAAATGCTAGTAAATAAACATTTCAGGTTCTAATTTTAATAAGAAAACATTTTATTGCTTAAAATACAATACGATTCAAATATCACTTTTAGTGACTTGGGCCTCTAGACTTAATTAGTCAGGTTGGATCGGGCTTGGACACAATGTTTGCGGGCTTTGGCGGGTGAGGTTGAAATTTTTTGACCCGATCTAAACTCGAATGTTTCCTGCCAAGGTGTTGTAGCACTGAGGACGTGCTTTTGTGAAATGCCAACTCCGTTATGCAGTACATACACTGAGTTGTGTCTTTCTTAGCCGCGCTTCTTTCTGTTTCTAGCTGTCTCCCTCCATAGCTGCTAATACCACAAAGCATTCATCAACACATTTTTGGTGAGAGCTTTGCACAACACACAAAAAAATAATCTGGCCAGAAGCAACGCTAAATTAGTAAAACATAATTTAACAAAGCCTCGAGGCAGATAATTTGCATTGCGACAGTTTTTAAAATTGAGATATTCCAATCATTCAATGAATCGTTATAGCCCTAATTTAAACAGCACGTATTTGTCTTTAAAAAGTGAAAGGTGAAGGTCTCAATTTGGTTAAACCCTGTAGGTAGGTAATACTTTGTTTTTCTCTTGGATCAACTCCGTACCTGGTGTTTTCATGGCTGATGAGAGACTATTGCAACCTTGTGGAAAAGCAGCCCCCATTTGCTGAAATCTCTTGGTTTTAAAAGGGTGTCTTTGCATCTGTATGTATTAGTTTGTTTCCTGAAGCAAGTGCAAAAGTGAAGCTAGTCGTGTGTTCAAAAATTTGAGGAATTTGAATTGCTTTGTAAATTCACCCTAAGCATTTGCTTAAGTGCTGTATTCTGGGAATGTAACACTATTAACTGCTTTACCTCCCCTTTTCTTCTGTTTCACACACATCAGGAAACCAAAATTTGAATGGAGACATTCAAATTTTACAACTATTTAAAGTTAGTGTAAAATAATGGTTATTTGAAGAAGCCGCATAAAAATAAATAAATTTTTGTTGTCAGGTTTCAGTTCCCTCTCTTAAACAGATGTAGATCTAGATTTAGATTCTATGTAGATCTGTAGATTCTATAAACCACCAATTCGTGTAATGTTTTACCCATTTAAATGCGTCTGAATTTCCCACATTTATAACATGTTCTCTGCTGTTTCTAGAAATAGAATTATTGTCAGTAATTTGCATTGTAACTGTCACTGCTTTCACATACAAATTTCAGACACTTGTGTTGTGGGAAGCAGGAAAACAACTGCTTAGTATTAGGAAACATGGTTGGAATATAAAGTAGTCCCTGCTTTCCATATTACCTGATCATCCTTAGACGGATTTATTCTGTTAAAGCTGCTGAAATAGGTCAAGATTAAACACAACACTTGACAGCCTCGCAGAAATAGAAGAAAAAGATGCTATGTGGGCAGAGCGATCTACTAAAATAGAGTGAAGAGGATGACTTTACAGGCTGTAGATAAAACAGCATTTCACGAAAGCATCACATTCAACAGGATGGTCGATAGTCAAAACAAGAAAGAACATCTGTGCTGACTCATTCTCCCAGTTTACTCTCCTTTTCATCCTTTTCATGTTTCCTATTTCTTTTTCTTTATGTAAATAAGATTTTTTTTATTGTCTTTAAACAAATCCCGTCAAACACAAGCCAGTTGAAATACCTTACCATTTGTACTGCAGATGACTCTTCAGTTGAATCTCTTCTAAAGAGGGTTTTGTGCCATCCTCCCTTTAAACACAGTTTTTTCCCCTTCTCTATTCAGGGTACAGAGAAGGGTTTCTATGGAAACGAGGGAGAGACAACGGCCAGTTCCTCAGTCGAAAGTTTGTCCTGTCGGAGAGGGAGGGAGCGCTTAAGTACTTCAACAAGCAGGATGTAAGCAGCAGCAAACTTTGACTTAGTAAAAAAAAAGCAGTGTTTGTATGAAACCTTTACTTTCTTCTTCATCGTGAGCTGTTCTGCCTTCATCAAGGCCAGAGATCCCAAGGCAGTGATGAAAATTGAAACACTCAACGCAACCTTCCAGCCAGCCAAGATAGGGAATCCCTGTGGCCTGCAGATCACCTACCTGAAAGACAACAGCACAAGAAACATCTTTGTCTACCACAGCGACGCTAAGGTACAATCATAATCATTCATGGACAAACTTGTATCTGGTGAGTGAGTAATGTACAAGTAATGCGATTCAGTGCTGCAATGACTGGCTTTTCCAATGCTCTGGATCAACTCTTTGAATAAACTTGAAGAGCAAAAGCTGGAAAATATATGCTATCTCCTTCACGAAAAACATTCAGTCATCAGCGTAACAACTCATTTTGGGTCGGTTTTTGTCATCGTCTAGAAGGAAAATGAATTATTTGTGAAATGTTTTTGCAGTGATGCATTCTATGATTTAAGGTTTTTATTTGCAAATGAATCACATTTATGGAGAATCAGTATTTTATATTTTTGAGCAGTCCTATTTAGAACTTCTGTAACTCATTCTTGACTATCATCTTCTGGTCAGAATCCTGACTGATGGTGATCCACAGTGATCTTTATAGTGACTGAGGTTAAACATAGTTTCTTTGTTTCTGTTTGTCCACCTTGTTTTTTAAAACTGACCACAAGTTCTCGGTGAGGTTAAGGTCTGGCAAGTTACCTAACTGTACAATTATAATAAAAAAGTGAATTTCTGAAGTTTTACCAAAATGCACTGAAAAAGTAATTTTTGCATCGTAAACATCAGGGACACAGGAATATTTCTAAGAGCTAAGAGTAGATGGTGAGAATATTAGTAAACAAAAAAATATATAATAACCTGCAGTCAACACAACAAAGCAAGTTTCAAGCTTATTTATGGCTTTACAACATCTGGTCAGCACTTTGTGTTGCTCTGCTCTGTTTGAAAGTGATCCATAAATAAAGTTTGATTGATTGATATTTATTGCTGAAGGTTTACATTTGATTGATTTCCTTGCATGTTTGCCACTTGTGAACACCGTATTCTGCTGGTATTGCCTCAGCTTGTTATATGACATGCTGGCACAGCTGTCATATAAGTGACACATAAATCCAGTGTAATAAAAAAATAAAACATTCTCCAAAGTGCATATAAACAGACTGGAGAATTTTATTTTATGACTTGTGCAGAACTGAATCTAAATGTTTGTTCCTTCACTTACCACAATTACTTCGTTCTTTGTTGACGACATACTTTGAAACATGTTTACTGCTTAAAACTAAGGAAATATTTTTTTTATTGCTTCTCACCACTGGTGTTGGCTGAAATGATGGTGATGGTACAGCCTGGATCATTCCTGATAGTTGTGGCGGATGATTTTCTTGGTAAAAAAAAAAAATCAGTATCAGCCAAAATCGAAATCGGCAACTCAGTTAAACTACCATCAGTGCACCCCTAATTTTTACTGGATTCTTTCAAATTTAACCTGTACTGCTGATATAACTACACTGAGACCATTTTGAATGGTGGAAATTGTTGTGAAGATTTAAAGCAATTAAAGTTCTTTGTAATTAATTAAAATGCATCTGATTGCTCTGCAAAATAATCTGTTAACAAGTGACCTGTTGCAGAACACATTCGTACAAAACTTTTGACCATGAGAGTATAATACATAAGTCCCAAGAAAACCTTTCTTATATTAACAGTTGCATGACTTTCTGTAAGGAGAGTGGTTTTTCTGCTCAACAGCAGCCCTCCTGGAGCATATAGTTCAAATCCCAGGCAAACGCGTTGTTTTAGGGGTCCCAGGATTTCCTTAAAACTGCTTTGAACGTGTCTTGCCAAATGTGTTGCGAATGATATGGAAAGTAAAGAGTCATTTAAGCCAGTGCAGTTAAGTGCTTACAGACTTTTGCAGCATTTATGAAAAGTACAGACAGCTTACCTAATGCGTGCACATGTATTCATTTGGATTCAAACAATCTATTGTTCATGTATGTTACTGGGATTTTATGAGATAAACCAACAAAGTAGTGCATAAAAGGGGATGCATGGTTATAAATATAAATCTGAAAAGTGTGCCTTGCATTCATGTTCAGTCCTCTTTATTTTGATACCCCTAAATAAAATCCAGTGCCACTAATTGTCTTTCGAAGTCACCCAAACAGTAGAGTTCACCTGTGTGTAATTGAATCACAGTATAAATAATTAGAGATTTGGAAATACCAGCATGTCTTATGTAATATTCATCTACCAACATCTATAAACTAAAATTATTCCATATTCATTGCAGAACGGCTCAATCTCAGTCGGATTAGATAAAGTTTGTCTCCAAACTTTGATTTTCAATCTGTGTCGCAAATTCTCAGTTGGATTTAGGTGTGGACTTTGACTAGGCCATTCTAACTGAAATATTTTTTTAAACTAACCCTTCACCTGGTGTTGTTGTCCAGCTGGAAGGTGAACCTCCACCCAGGTTTAAGTCTTTTGCTGCCTCTCAGAGGTTTTCTCCTAGGATTTTCCTGTGTTTAACTCCATCAAATCTAACAAGCTTTGCTGTGTATGTTGAAGAAAAGCATCTCCACAGCCTGATTCTGCCACCACCATGTTTTACTGATAGGACGGTAGATTCAGGGTGATGTTCAGTGTTGGTTTTCCTCCACACAAGAGCACATGCACTTTGAATGTGAGCAAATAAGTTACATTTTTGTCTCAACTGACCAGAGCACCTTTTCCCTCATGTTTTCTGCATCTGAAACATGGTTTGTGGCAAACTGTGCCACTTGTGGCTTTTTTCACCATTCACTGCCATTTATATTGAAGTGTGATTGTAATGTGACAAAACAGAAAAAGTGGAGAGGGATGAATATTTGACTCTATATAAAGTGTGGCATTTTAGTAAATACATTCAAATTTAGACTAAATCTGGGGTTTCCAAAGTGCGCCTCGGGAGCGGTTTGAGGGCCTCCGAGTGATTTTGTGTGGACCATGACTGTAATGTCATTTCACTGACAGGCACAGACAGTTAATAAGTTGCATCAAGCATTTTTGAAGAAAGAGTGACCACTACCCTATTCTTGTTGCTGAGAAAAGCCTAAGACAGTTGGCCCAAAATTTCAGAAATATGTTTTTCTTTAAATAAGACAAAAGTGTGAGACTCTGATCTAACCTGAATTACAGATCCGTTTTCTATAGAAATCAGACTACTTCACCTCCACTTAAATATTTCATGTTTAGTTTATTATTAACCATGCAAAATTAAAAAAAAAAAAAAAAAAAAAAAAAATCCCAGTAAAATTAGTTTTCACATTTTTATATATTAGTCAAATTTTTGGGGCCTTTGAGTACTTTCCACTATGGAGTTTTGGCCTGTGTGGTGAAACGTTTGCACACCACTAGTCTTAATTAAATTATTCTTTTTAGATTGAGGAAATGAAAACATCATCTTGAGCATATTATTGTGTTATTTGTCATAAATGAACTGTGAAAAGAAATCTTGAAAGCTGACCTTGAACATGGTTGAAAATGATAGAAATGTTACTTTAGTTGCAGCTTTTGGTTTAATCTCTAATAAGGAATAAAGTGATCAACCATTAAAAGATTACAGATTAGAAAAATGAGAGTTAAAAAGACATCACTGCCCCCTCTGCTGGCTGAGTAGGAGTACTGAGGGGTGTGAAATGAGTTCACGGAGTTCAGTTCCTCACAATCTGTGGCCGAGTCACTGACAGAGGCCCGGATCAGGATGGTGGCTGCACCTTAGGTGAAGATAAATGGGCAAATTAAATCAAAACTCTATTTTTTCATCAGAACCAAAAAATGTCCTCTTTTGACTGATAACGTGCAGTTGTGCAGAACATGGTCCCAATGAGAGTGTTTGTTTTTCGCAGGAGATGGTCGACTGGTTCAACGCCATCAGAGCGGCCCGGTTCCACTACCTACAGGTGGCCTTCCCTGGAGCGAGTGATGAGGAGGTGAAAAAGATGCAGTTTAATAAAACGCATTTCTGGGAGCCAAGCTTGTGGCTTCAGTAGCATCCTCAGTGATTGTGGCTCACAATTTCACAGCATTCAGAAAGATTTCCCAGTAACACTTACTTTGGGATTATATTTCCTTAAAATATATTTTCTGTTCCCGTTATATATAAAGCCTATATATAGAAAAGGAAATGTTTGTCAGCATGCTAGTTATAATCCATATAATCCATATAGTAATGGTAGCTGTTAAGTTAACATTAGCATTTGAGCTTATTGTGATTCAAAAACTAAACTTTACATACTGACAGGATTAAATCCATGTTACACATATGATAGTGCTACCCTACATGCTATTGACTACATTTTAGCTAACCTTAACATCATTTCTAATTTTAGCTTACACAATATTGTTTGCCTGCTGAATGCAGTAAGTAAATGTTAGTCAACATGCCAGTTAGAATTCATATACTAATGGTAGCAGTTAAGCTAACATTAGCATTTGATCTTATTCTGATATAAAAATAACTTTACATTCTAAATAGATTAAATCCCTGATAGTGAACTTGCTAGTGGTACACCACTTGCTGTTGACTACATTTTAGCTTACATCATTGCTAATTTTAGCTTGTGCAATAGCCTATTGTTTGCATAATGAATGGAGTAAGTGCCATGTTAGTCAACTTGCTAGTGATACCCCACATGCTATTGACTACATTTTAGCTAACCTTAGTTTTTTAGGTAATTTTACCTTATACACTGCTGTTTACATACTATATGGAGTATGTTCCTGAAGGTCATCATATTAGTGATAGCCCTCATGCTAATGATAGCATTTAGACTAGTAGCATTTTAGCTCATTTTAAATCAAATGCTAAACTTAACATGCTAAATGGACTAAGTCAATGTTAGTCAACACCATAGTAATATCTCACATGCTATTGACATCATTTAGCTAACTTTTGCATTTTAGCTGTATTCTGGACATTTTCATGACATGCAGAAGACACAAACTATCTGTTGTCTGAATCTGTTTAGGCTTTAACACTCAACCTCGACGCCCACAGAACCTCACTAAGTATCAGAACTTCTGAGACAGGTCCAAGTACGCACACTTTGGCAGGCCCCTGTTAAATTTCTTCAGAAATGTTCTAGTTCATATTATTGTTGCTATTATTTCTATGTGTAAAAAGGGTGTGGGCAGTGTCTACACAAGCATGATTGACATTGCTCAGACCCTCCTCCTTGCTCTGATTGGTTGTTAATGACCGGAAGTGGTGTATTTCTGCAGATGGCAATAGGACCACAGGGAGGAGGCAGAGGAGCTTGACTTTTTTCAGATTATCTATCTCATATTATACAGTCAGGACATAGTGACATGTTTAACAAGTACATAAAAAAATATTTTTCTAAAAGTCACCTACTGCAGCTTCAATTGTAGTAGTACAAGTTGGAAAAACCTAATTCAGTTTAGGTTTTTATGATGATGTATGATGATACTTCAGTTGTACATTTTAAATATCTCATGCATTTTTAAATTTTTTTTGTTGTAGCTGGTGCCCAAACTTACAAGGAACTTTATGAAAGAAGGCTTCATGGAGAAAACTGGCCCAAAGGTTTGTATTGAATGTGCTGAAAACAAAAAAGTAAAACCGAAAGTAAATCAGTAAATTCCATTTCAAACAGTGTTCCAAAGCTCTGTTTTGTGGCCACTTCTTTTTTGCTATATATAAACCCTACTGGACAGATTAATAATACATTTTATAATTTTTCTTATCCCGTGAGAACTTTCTGAATTACCTAAGTGCCTCAACGAAAAACAGGTTAAAACATAACTCCCTTCAACTGAACTCTAGGATGACCTAGTGTCTGATCATTACCCTGGAGGGCATGGCTCCTGTCAGGCAACAGATTGAACGTTGAAATGGATAACTCGGTCGTCAAAATTCAGTTGTTATTTTCAACCAATTAATGTCCCTTGAAGGTTGCTGAAAACAACTTGTCCAAAACTTTTTTTTAATCATTTGAGAAATAGTGTTAAAACAGGAAGTTGAGATGGTCATTCATGCTTTTTTTAAAAATCTAGACTGTTGTAACACACCTTTCGTATGCATCAGCAACTTACTAATTTACTTACCCTGGACTTACAATGGGCTTGTTGTATGAGACCCAGTTTTAGTTGCTAAAAACAGCCTATATTGGAAAACCAGTTGAACAGCCTGTGTTAGTGCTGACAGGATCTTAATGGACATCAAGAAAACCTGTTCAAATTTCATTTTGTAACCCCGAGTTGTCCTTCATCAAACCTTAATATGCAATTGTGCCCCTTCTATGTAACCCATAGAAAACCTATTTAGAGACTATTTTTCTGTTTCACTCCAATATGGACTGCATGTATAAATGTTGACCGAGTGGTTCCACTGGTGATTTGTTTCTTAATCAGTTATTCCTTAAAATATTTTTTTCCCTGCTGAATTAATGTGATCAAAATAGAAGTTGGATTTTTTTCTCAAATTTTCAGTGTAAGATTACTTGAATGCAATAAAATTACCTGAATTATTTTTAAACATCTTTACCTGGGTGTGCCAATAAGCATGAAGGAAGGCCAATTTGTTTGCGTCTTTCTAGAACACAGCGCTTTGACAACAGATCTCTAAAGCAAGACCCAACCACCCTATATAAGTTCATTTTCAGCTTTATTTTCTAAAGTTAGTTTATTTTAAATTAAGTCAAACTGACAGGATTTATAGCTTTCAGCATCCCAACATCTCTCCCTAATGTGTTTTTAAGCAAATAAACTTCTAACCATTATTGAAACTAATGCTATTTTCTATATTTCTGAGATTTTTGATGCAACCTCCAGTCAAAAGATAATTTTTTCCCTTTCTTTCCCCTTTTATAATTTCCCCATCTGTCTCGCTCTGCTGCAGCACACAGAAGGCTTTAAGAAGAGGTGGTTCACCATGGATGACCGGCGGCTCATGTATTTCAAAGACCCTCTGGTGAGGAGAGACCCGATTCCTTCCCAGTCTTTTAGAAACCTGACATGTTGGACTAACAGGACCCTCTTTGTCCTACAGGACGCCTACGCTCGAGGTGAGGTGTTCATCGGCAGCAAGGAGAACAGCTACACTGTCCTGGCCGGCTTGCCCCCGTCCACGCAGGGCTACCACTGGAACCACGGCATCACCATCGTCACACCTGACAGGAAGTTCCTCTTTGCCTGCGAGACTGAAGCCGAGCAGCGCGACTGGATCGCAGCTTTTCAGAGAGTCATCAATCGACCGATGAGGCCACAGGAATACGCAGGTTTTTATTTAGAATATCAGAGAGATGCAGAGGAAATCGGACTGAAATCGATCTCGATTGGTTACTGCGACTAGTCGATCTATAGTGGCACAGCCATGTTTAGATGCCTGGTTTTTCTGATGTAAAAAATTGGTGTGTCATAAATTATCTTATTTTTTTTACACATATAAGGAGGCATTTATCCTGCAAAATTAAACAGAAAAACAAAAATCTTTTTGAAGGAAGAGGTGCCCTAACCCGGTTGTGTAACTTTGTTGGGGCACGTTTTGATGCTACATCAGCATTCAGTCTTCTTTCATAAGAGTCCATTAGCATCTATTCTGCCTTACAAACTTTCTCCAAATCTGTCAGACTGTGAAGAAACCACTTGTCCCCAGTCCTCTTAGATGTAGTTCTGCACTTTAAATAAGTTCATGTGGCCCTCGACTGCAGTTCAAGAAAGGCACAAATTTGGCCCCAGAGTGAGTTAGGCTTGTGTAGATTAGACACTATTTTAGGATGACATTTTCAGTTACAAATTTATATTTTAAAGGGAAAATTTTAGCCACAACACAAAGTTTTGTTTTTCTTCTATCAGCCATGTTTTCTTCCCTTTCCTTTCATTTTAATAAAGTAAGTAGGGCCACAAACAAAGTGACTTTTTACCAAAAACAGACTTGGACACACCCACCCTTTAACTTGGCTAAATTCAGCAAGGTTTTTAAACAAAATTATCATTTTTGTTCCTAGGAATAGACATAAAATATTTTAATAACCAACAAAATAAAATGCTGGATAAATTTATACCAAAATTATTTTGCATTTTTAATTGGTAAAAAAAATAAAGATTTGTGGCCCCTGACTACTTTCAACTTGTGATTTTGGCCCACAGTCCAAAAAGTTTGGACATCACTGTTTTAGACCAGTCTTGACGGGTATTTTTGAATCACTCACAATTTCTTCCACCTTGAAATTAACCTCAGTTCCATCTGAAGAAATGCAACCCCAGAGCATTATGCTGGCGTCACCATGGGTCCCTGTCTGCATGGTGTTCTTTCGGTGATGTGCAGAATGGCTTTTGTGTAAAACTTACCATATGGAATTACGGGCCAAAATCTTAGGTTTGGTTTCGTCAGTCCATAAAGCATTCTCCCACAAGGTGTTTGGAGATTGTAGCCAAGCTGTCTTGTAGCTCTACTCCTTAGTCCAAACATATGGAGAAAAATTGTTGCAACATGAAGAACGCACCAGCAGCTCCCTCAGTAGTGCTGTCAGCTTTTTGCCAGCCAACCTGACCAGTTTCAACTCCTCTAATCATCACTTTTTAACAAATGTCCTGCTTTTGGAATGCCACTGTTGTCCAATATGTTCTCCACTTATTGGTTGCTGCCTTCTCTGTGCCATGGTCTATATAAAATCTTGCAGATTTCTTTTATTCTCATCTTCTGACTGAAACTATTGTCTAATGAGATCCTTCCAATCCTTTGTAACCTCTTTCTAAACTGCTCCTTTAGCTGCAGTAGGGCTCTCATATTCCAAAAATCATTTACCTTCTACTTTTAGATACAAATCTCCACAATTATAGCAAATGATTAAGTCATTAGAACTTTAGAACTTGATTGCATGCTGATTAGGTTATTAAGCCATTTGATTTGCTCGTGTTGGACCGGGGATGCATAGTCACCGGCCCTCAAGGACCAGAGTTTGAGGTGCAGGAACCAAATTACCAAAGTGAATCAGGAAGATCCTTCTAGGACATCAGAAATGTATTTCAGGTTCATCAGATTCCAAATAGTTTACAGTAGGGGAACACCGATATGAAAATTTGGGTCCGATATCCGATATCAGTAGTGTAGCTGATGCCGATAACCAATATTTACTGACGATATATAGCTCCCTTCCCTTTCGACATTGCTGACATTGCTTCTCTGCTTCAGTTAAAGACCTCACAATCTTGCACTGCATCATTATCACTGTCACACGACCACCCAAAATTACTACAGTGCCAACCCCCTCCCTTTCCCCTCCAGAAATGCAAGGATAACTGATAACAAGATTGAAGTTAACATCAGTTATCAATACCAACCCAGTTTTACTTCTCAGACCGATACCCATATGATAAAAAATGACAAACATTGGCCAATACCGATCTTAGTGCCGATATATAGTGCATCCCTCTCAGCTTTTGTTAGGTTTTCTCCAATATAGCTCTGTTTTAAAATTTAAGTTTTACAGGCTAAATCTCACATCGTGTCATTGTGTTTTCATTTTTTTACATTAGAGAACCTAGGGTTTGTACACTTTTTGAAAGCCACTTGTATCTCCAAACATTAAACCCAAATGCTACAAGTTTGCGTGACAGCAACCCTCCTTGGTGTGGAAGTCATCACCACAAGATGAAAACTCAAACGAATCTATTTTCAGTATCTGGGGTCTGACGAAGCACAAAATTTGTAAGAAGGTATTTAAAAGGAAACAGTTGGCTGTTCTTTACTACAAGGGAGATGGTCATTGGTCATTTCCTGAAAAACCTGGGTACAAAAAGGAGCCATTTGATGCAGACTGTGAGTTCGTGGCTGCCTTGTGTACAGTTGATCAGTTGGGGAAGGACTGAGTTGACCAAGAGCCAATAGTTTCAGTGGATACCAGGAAGGATGAATGTGCACAGTGTGTGATGTCACCTCCGTTCCTAATAAAAATAATGACCAGTTGAGGCAGAAAGTCGGAAGGAAAACAATGCGAACACTCTTAAAGATAAGTCAGAATTGGCAAAAATATCAGCTGGTCTGAGTCGAAACTGCTGATCAGAAATTTTGTCATAAATCTCTGATTGATGAATCTCTAGAACATTTTCCAATAAAAAAACAAAAATCCCATTATTGTATTTCAAGTAAAACCACACTAAAGAAGGCTCATTGTTTTGTTCAGTAAGTCTGCTTTGTGTCTGTACTTAATTTCTTAATTCCTTTATTTTTTCTTTTTTTCAGTGGAGGCCCATTTTAAACACAAGCCTTGAAGCCTGCAGCAAGTCCAAAGTCACCCGGGCCAGCCCAGTCAGAGAAATCAGAGACAGCCCCTGCACCGCACAACAAAAGGGGAGGGATCGGGGTCTGGTTTGGGTTAGGAGGAGGTTTTTGGATTGAGCCAAGATTAGAAAAGAAAAGGAAATATGAGAAGAACAGAAGGACTTCAGTCTGTGTTAATGATGATCGTTGGTATGATCTAACGTGGAAGGGTAGAGATGATGTCTTTTAATACGTCTTCTACCAACTTTGTGTTGTACATTATCATACCAGACCCCCCACTCCCCCTTCCCCTCCTCCCCTTCAGCCATGTGGACCCCTCCTCTACATCAAGCTGCCCTTTCACCCTGGATTTCATCTTGTGAATGGTTCTTTCTGCCTGTGATCTAATGTAACTATGTAATCTAGAGTCATGTCACTCGTCGCTTAAGGAAGACAAACACATTGTTAATTTATTGAATGTACAGTTTTTGACCACAGTGTCTTAACCGTGCGTGTGGAATTGTCATGTTTTCATTGAGGACTCTTGCAAGGTCAAACCTGTGGCGCTGAATTCTACAAAGTGCTGTTAACAACAAACATGCCTACAAACAAAACTTGCACACAAATGCTCAGTGAACACCACCTGCTGTTAACGACGCTGGAGCAGGCTGATCTGCGTCCAGCCAGGGTTCCTTTCAGAAAACCTCCCCTCCGACAGCCGCGCCCTTATTTATTTGTACTGTCAAACATACCAAGTCATTGTGCGATGCTAATTTTTTGCTGCTTTGATGGATTGTAATGTGATGGGATCGTAATTTGTAGAATGCTTCTACAAATACTCATTTTATTCTTTGTATCTTGTTTCAAAGGCACACTGTTTTGTTGATCCTTGCATCATTGTGGGAAATAAATTTGAAAACATGAAAACAAAGGAACCAGAGATCAGGTGGTAGCATTTGTATGTTCTCTATGTTTCATTTGTTGTTTGTACAGTGGCCCAGAAGGGACAACAAAACACAAACCAACAAAACCCTGCCAACGTTTCAACAATTTGTCAGCTGCCCTATCAGAGAAAACAAGACATTGGATTTGTTTTACACAAATGTCTAGGATTCACATATTTCCAAAGCAAGACCTCCTCTGGGTAAATCAGATCACAACCATGTATTTCTCTGCTCAGAATATAAACCCCTTGTCCAGAGACTACCTGTAACAAAAAGGACTATGAGAAAGTGGTCACAGGAAGCCAAAGAAGCCCTACAGGCTTGTTTTGATGCTACTGATTGGATTTCTCTTTGCAAGCCACATGGAGAGGACATTAATGCCATGACTGAGTGTGTGACCAACTACATAAACATCTGTGTGGACAACACCATCCCCACCAGAACAGTGAGATGCTTCCCTAATAAACCCTGGATCACCAGTGAGCTAAAGGCGCTGTTAAAGAGGAAAAAAAGAACATTTAGGGAGCGAGACAGAGTTATTGAAGAGCATACAAAAACAGCTCAAAGTCAAGATTAGAGACAGCAAGGAGGTGTATAGAAAGAAGCTGGAGAGTAAACTGCAGAGGAACAATATCAGAGATGTGTCGTCTGGGATGAAGAAGATCACAGGCTTCAAGCAAAAGGAGGATCAGATAGATGGAAGTCTGGACAGAGCAAATGAGCTGAACACATTCTTCAACAGGTTCAGTTCAGGAACAAGCTCACCATCCTCCCCTCCTGCCCCCAGCCAAACAGACATCCCATCCTCCACTGACCCACAGCTTTCCTGTCACACCTCAGATGTTCTATCTTCAACTTCAGTCATGGACTCTTCTGTTTCCACTAGTTTATCTTCAACCAAATCAGGTGATGATGCTGCTGCCTTTGCCTCCCCCTCCCACTTTTCTGTTTCTAGAAGTCAGGTGAAGAGGCAGCTGGCTTCAATCTCAGCTTGACCCAAAAGAAGGTACCACTGTTGTGGAAGACATCCTGTCTGGTTCTGCTACCAAATAAAACTCACCCATCAGTTATCAACGACTACAGACCTGTTGACCTGACATCCCACATCATGAAGGTCTTGGAGAGACTCCTGTTGGCCCACCTGAGTAAGCAAACTAGCACATATCAGGACCCCTTGCAGTTTGCTTATTGCCTTGGAGTTGAAGACGCCATTATACACCTGCTTCAACAAACCCACTGTCACCTGGACAAAGCAAGCAGCACTGTGAGGATCATGTTCTTTGATTTCTTCAGTGCTTTTAACACAATTCAATCTGATCTGCTTCATCTGAAACTCCAGAGGATACAGGTGGAGACCTCAACAATCACCTGGATCCATGACTACCTGACAAACAGACCATAGTTTGTGAGACTGAAGGATTGTGTGTCTCACCAGGTGGTTAGCAGCACAGGAGCACCACAGGGGACTGTACTCTCACCATTCCTTTTCTCTTTGTACACTTCAGACTTCTAGCACAAGTCAGACTCCTTCATCTACAGAAATACTTCGATGACTCTGCAGTTGTTGGGTGGATCAGAGATGGACAAGAACCTGAGTACAGAGAGCTTGTGAACTGCTTTGTGGCATGGTGTGGAATCATCTTATCTTGAATGTGAACAAAACAAAGGAGATGATTTTAGAATTTCAGGGGAAACAGGGTCAAATCAAACCGTATTTCCGTCATGGGAGAAGAAGTGGAGGTGGTTGAGGTATATAAACACCTCAGTGTTCATCTAGACAACAGACTGGACTGGAGACTCAACAGTGAAGCCATCAACAAGAAGAGACAGAGCAGACTGTATTGCTTGAGGAAGCTAAGATCCTTCAAGGTTTGCAGCAAGATGTTGCATATCTTTTATAAGTCTGTTGTTGAGAGCGTCATCTCCTTTGCCATAATCTGTGGGGCAGCAACATCAGAGCCAGGGACCTAAAAAAGCTTAAGAACCTAATAAAGAAGGCTGGTTCTGTTCTGGGGATGACTGTGGAACCTCTGGAGATGATGATGCAAAGAAAGATTTTGCATAAAATTAAGAAAATTATGGACAACCCTGACCATCCTCTTCGTGAGATTGTTTTTGGAAAACAGAGTCTCTTCAGTCAGAGGCTTCTTTAGATTGGTTGTAAAGCGGACCACTACAGAAGATCTTTCTTGCCCACAGCCATTACAATCTATAATAACTCCTTAATTAAATGAGTTACAGCAACATTTAATTTCCCTTTGGGATAAATAAAGTATTTTTGAATTTGAACTTGAAAAGCTACAACACAACAAAAGTCACAACAGAAGTTATGCTTGCAAGTTACCTTCTGTTAAGTTATGTTCGCAAGTTTATATAAGCTATGCAAAACTTGCAAACAGAACTTCTGTTTTAGCCTAAAACAGAAGTTATGTGAGCAAGCTTAGCATCGCTTCTGTTGTAGCATTTGTATTTTATTGACCCATCTCGACCACTGTATGTTAGGGACAATATGCTGCGTTCCAGTTATACTTGGAACTGAGAAATTTTGACTTCCCACTAGGAAAAATCAGCTGGAGCGCCCTCTGAAGTTGGATTTTCCATTGGGAAACTGGGAGCAATCCAATTACTCCCAGTTATGATTTGTAAGGCCGACTTAGCATTTCAATATGGCTTCTCCTTGCATAAACAGTAGTAAGATGTGGTGGAAACATGCTTATTTTACAAGACAGACATGTAAGAGGATGTCTGAAATCAATGTTACATGTAGCACCTGCAGCTATGAACTAAACAAATTAAAGGTGGTGTTTGCTTATAGAAAATAAAGCTTGAAGTAATGTTCATAATATTCGCCATGTTGAAATCCCGACCTCTTAAGTAAAAACACTGTTACCTCGAGTCTGACATCAAATCCAGCTCCCAGTTCCCACTTTCAAAGTAACTGGAATGCAGCATCAGTGATGATGATCATTCATGAAGAGTGTGACCTTCAAAAGGACCAGGCCTATCGCCATCAATGAACCTATGTCACCAGTTAAAATCCCCCCTTTTTTCAGTATGTTGAAAAATGATGCCAAGAACATACTTAAAGTGAGATTAATGCCTAATTTGTCCAGCAGATGGAGCCATTAACTTGTATACATAGTTACTCCTCTCACTAAAGAATGACATTTTTATTCTTTGGCCTTGACTTATGAAAGTGAAACTTGTAGAATGTTTTTAACAGACAAGGAACAATTAGGGGAAATATATGTGACATTTCTGAGAAATGCTTTGACAAGCTGTTTTTTATTCCCCCATGATAACTGCTCCCCTGATTAAGGATTACATTGTTGAAGCTGTCACACACAGTTTTGCTGCATTTTATTCAAAGAAGTCAGAATTTTAAAGTTCTAAGTTGGAAAAATCAAGTGCATTATCCCCTGAAGTAGGAAAGTTTGAGAAGAAGACAAGAAACTGCAAATATTTTTAGGAAGGCCTTCAAATCTCTAGATCTTTTGAGATAGTTTCACAACATGCATCCATGAACTCTCTGTTACGGATTACTTTATTTGTTGACATTCTATAAGTGAAACTGACAAAATCACGAACCACGTTTGTTTTCAGCTCATGCTGCTGATGTTGTGGAATCAAAGCTGCTACAGCTCCTACCATTCACAAGAGTGGTATGTGTTAGATATGAGTAGGTGGTTTCTAACTTGTATATGTTGCTAAGTTCTGTGTTGTGATCTTCCTGCAAAGCTGTTTAAAGTCAGTTGATGCTTTAAACACATTGCAACACATTCTCAACACCATCAGGTTCTGCTGATCAGTGTCTCTTAGATCATACAAAAATAGTAGAATGACACAGTGGCTCTGCTTTGTTTGGACCCGCAGCCTTTCAGTTGTATCATATCACTATGGCACACTTGTTCAACAATCCCATTATTACCTCTAAACTTTCATAGTGGTTACAGGTTTACCTCCAGAGGTGGCTCTGGTTACTTCAACACCCCTTTCTGTACTGGGACCTTTTGGATTGTGAGGCCTAAAGAATACTTATAGATTACTAAACGAAAGTATGATCTGAAAGTGGTTTATTTCATGCTGCTTTCATTTTTAGTGCTCCCTTGGAACATAAAGAGTTGCAACATACATTCAAATTAAATGCATTAAGAACACAAACTTCCCAAGCTTTCTTGAAGAATCTTTCATTTTCACCCTTGGTGAATATACATATACTATATACAGTAACTCCCCTTTGTCCCGTTTTTGACACCAAGAGCACATCAATAACTCCTCCAAAAAAACCCAGAACCTCATCTAAAGCACTGCAGGCCTCACTTGCCTCAGTTAAGGTTTGTGTCCATGATTCAACGATAAGAAGACTGGTAAAGATAGCATCTATGGGAGAGTCCAAGGCCAAAACTACAGCTGACCAAAAGGAATTCAAAGGCTCATCTTAAATTTCTCTAAAGAACATCTTGAAATTTCAGAAAAAGCAGTGATGATGCTTTTTTGTTGTTTGCATTTAAATAACTAGAATAGCAGTGTATAACTGTGTTTTAAACAAGCTAAATTCAGTGTGTCTTAATCCAGTTCAGTTTGATCTGTTTAAGTATTACAGATTTTGAACTAAGGATGATGAAATCCACTGTAGTCCTTTAAAATTGTAAAATAGCCCTTTAGTGGCAGTGGGAAGCTACATATCATGTACCAACTTCAACCCTATTTCCTCATGGTTCTTCTACTGTGCATAACATACCATATGTTTCGTCTCCACTGAGTGGTACAGCGCGGTTTGGTATACTTTTTTGTCTGTTTTCATAGTAAAAGCAGCACCTACAACTGATCCATACTTCACCATTCCTGGACCTTCTTTTAGTTGTAGGTTCATAAGACAATGGTAGAAAATGGATATGGCAGAGCTAGTGGCATCGCACAACACAGTCCATTGATTGGGGGACAGAAAAATGTCACCATTTGCAACAAGCAAGAGTGCCTCACATTTGTCATCGCACTAGTATGAATCCAAATTAGCCGTTTGTAAACTTGTAGAATGTTTTTAACAGACAAGGAACAATTAAGGGAAATATCTGTGACATTTCTGAGAAATGCTTTGACAAGCTGTCTGTTTAACCCCACCTGCCTAGTGAGAGTCCAACTGGTGATGAAAACACTCTCCTTAATACACTGGACCATAAAATAGCGTACCAAACCACACCGACTCATGTCGTACTGCTCAGTGGAAACGAGGTAATGCAGGGACACCCACTCTCCCCCGCCAGCCCCCAGAGTCTTTGCTACCTTTTGACAGACAGATACCCTTGGCAGTGACCCATAATACCCATTACTAATCCTAACTCTTATGTCATTAACAACTGTTTGGTTGAAAACTGTCACTGGCAAATTTATGGGGCCCCATGTTACACAGACCTGTCACATAGTGTGAGATGTACTTGACAGCAGTCAGTGTTCTCCTTTAAAAGTCATTTCATGATTTGAACATTTTCCAATACAAAGAAAAGTGGGTTAAATGACTCCTAGTGTACCTGTCATCTGATGATCCCCCTCTGTGACAACCTTCCACAGGATTCCAGTCATTACAAACATGAATTTGTCAATGCTTCTTCTGTCCGGCTGTGATGTTGTTGTTGTTGGCTGCCAGGTTCTCATGGTAAACTGCTAAGACAGAGAGCCAGTGAGCTATAGGTGCCAGGCTGGACTTACACAGGAAGCGTTTAAAAACGGGTGGGACTTTTGGCTAAGCGACCCCCTGTGTTCAAGCTGAAGGTAATACATTTACTTTTTTTTCTTTCTTTTTTTTAACAAATAAAGTGAACTTGACAAAACAGACCAAAATCTAAAAGCATAATCAAACATTTAATCCTTTTTTTCAGGTAAACCTTTTTTTTATCCACATAAACAAAATTATTAGTTTACATTCAAGAGATGTCTTCAATTACATCTCTAAACTGCTTTATTTATGTCTAAACATAAATAGAGCAATGAGTGTTTTTTTTTTAGTGCTTTTATTTTTTGGCCCTAATTTTAAATATATCCTCTGAGCTAAAGTCTTATCAGTCTGCACGCCATACAAAATACACTGTAAAATATCTTGTTTCTGCAGAATGACTTTAACTTTAGGTAATATCTGATTAAAGCCTTTTGGATACATAATTGTTATCTAGGAATTGTTGATTCTTATGTAATGCGACACTACAATACTTTGCAATAAGCCACGCCCCCTACAATCAATTACAACCATTTTATTCAGCTAAGGCCCCACATTAGATAAATCATCTTCAAAATTGTACAAATTACAAAAATAAACTCTTAGATTTTTATGTGCAAACTAGAAACAATATAAGCAAAAGACCAAGGCACAGCAGAGAAGGGCAATTTAGACAGTTAATAGATAAAACTACCATGAGATTACAGCAGGCTTACACAGACTCTTATGGCCCTGACACCAGGCAGCTTGTGGATTCAAATTTGTGTTGAGTTTGAATGTTTTCTCTCTGGATGCTTGGGTTTCCTTCTACAGTCCAAAACATTAATGATAGATTACCTGGGCAGTTAATATACATATAATAGATACAAATACCTGCAAAGAGGTCAACTTGTATTGAATGTTTTACTGTTGGAGACATGGGAATCATTAGGAACCACATCATCAAGGGTTCCCAAACCCCACGTGCTGATGGTTTTGGTGCACAAGTACTTTTAAGGGAGACAAACTCCTAAACTAAAGCCACAACTGCAACCTGGAATGGACTCACCTCTTCCTTTGTTCTCTCAATTTTCTACCCACAATATGCCATTTTGTCTCTTCTGCCCTCCATTTTGTAATCCAAAAACAAAACAAAACAAAAATCGATGTACTTAAACCATGGCATATCAATATTTGTTAGATATTTTCATGAATTGTGGAATTAAATAGTCTTAGAAAAAGCTTAAAATTAAGATATAATTTAATTATACATTGTAAGCTTCTGAAAACCAGCTACTTGTATGCATTTTACTTTTAAACTCCATTTGGATCAGCTGACTATTATAAAATGTGACAGATTATAACTGCTGATAAACCAGCACAACTATGAGCTACTTCCATTTGGTAGATATGATTTATTAGAGTAACATCACATTTCCATTGCCGGTTGTCAAAGCATGTATGAAACAACCCTGGTGAATGGTGGGTAGTGGTCGATGTCTTGATTTTATAACCTAGGGAATTGGGTGAAAAACAGCTAAAACTGCGAAGATACAGAATGCCAAATGAATTTAATAAGCAGCAACCATTTGGACCACATACCTCCGTATGTGGTCCAAATGGTTGCTGCATCATTACAAACTGAAAATATCGTAAAAGAGCATATCTCAAAATAACTTGATTCTGAATTTAATGGAATGAGGTGTATCCAGTTTATACCATAGAAATGTCTTGATTGCTCGTATTCTGAACAATGATCACTGCACTCAAGAATTTTCCACTAGCAGCTAGAGGAAGAGGGAAAGTCTCAGAATGTCAAGAACTGCTACTTAAATTATTAGACCATTACTTCTTTTAAAAACAGAATTTACACAAACCATTTATTCTTCATCATAAATCAAAATGCCTTTAACATATGGAAACTTTTTCACTCAGCCAGTATTTTGAAGATACTTTTCTTTAGGGTAGAGTACAGAAAAGTTTAGAGAATTTCATTGATTTACCCTCCCATGAGGACCTAAGTCCTTGTCAGTCTTGAGTTTTCTTCTGCATAACAACAAACAGCTAAGGCCAGATGGTTCTCAGAGAATCAGGTGAGGTTTTGGTTACTAAATGTCCATGTGCTACAATTGAGTCTATGAGCAGACTTCAGTCCCTGTCAAGGCCTGGAGAGTGTCGTGTAGACAGGCTGCTCCCAGACAGAGGGAGGACTGTGTGGAGGCGGTGCCAAGGCCAGGCTATTGATAAGCGGCGTGGCATATGGCCTGCGGGAGGAGTGAAGGTACGGGTACTGGTACAGGCTGGAAGGGTAACCTGAAAATGCGCTGTAGAGACTTGCATTCTGAAGGTCAGTGTAGTCAGGTGGGTTAGGAGACGTGGGGGTGGAGGAGGAGCAGACGGCTGAGCTAAGAGAGGTGTACTGAGGTTGGTGTGAGGGTGGAGGAGGAGGAGTAGAAGAGGAGGGTGAGGAGTTGTAATGGCCTGGGCTCATCTGCTCCGTTTTGATCTGTTTTTGGCTACCATCCTCCCGCGGCATCTCCGTCGAAATCCCATCAGATGTTTTGAGGGAACAGTTGATTGTGCTGTTGGAGTGAGTTTGGGCACTTTGGGGGACATATGATCCAGAGAGGCTGCTGGTTTCTATCTGGGCTGGAAGAGTTGTGCTGTGGCTGTTCGGAGGCAGGTACTGGTCCAGCTCGTGCACATCAAAGCCATCCATGGTGCAGATGACTTCTGTGCTAAGCTCTGAAATGTCCACATTGCTGAAGTCGATGTTTCGGTTGGAATGAATAGCAGAGCTACTGTCAACAGGACGTTGGCCCTCATGCTTGTTCCCCACATGCAGATCAGTTTTAGGGGTTGTCGGAGGTGTTGGAGGACCATGAGGTTGACCTAAAAACAAAAATACAACATTCAGTTTTTTAACTTGACATGAAAGATTGTAATTGCTGAGATTTTGTAATCTCATCACCTGGTCTGTCTGGATGACAATGCTTGGGTGCCTCTCCTATGCCACCAAGCCGGGCCAAACCAGGTTCTGTCTTATAAAAGCCCTGCTGATGCTGGTGGTGTTGTTGGACCAGGCCAGGTCTCAGGTCCCCTTGGCCTGGTTTTGCACTTTTGCGTCTTCGAGGCTGGTACTTGTAATCTGGATAGTCTCTTTTGTGTTGCAGTCTCAGCTTTTCAGCCTCCTCAACAAATGGCCGCCTTTCTGTTTCAGAGAGAAGCCTGACAAAGGCAAGAAGAAGTGACTGGACAGGGCATTCTCTCTTCAAATAGCAGACTAAGCATTATTTTTTGTTTAGAAAAGACTAAAAATGGTTTTGCGTTGCAGTTTTTAATTTAAAAGTGTGAACAATTTTCCATCGTACCGTTCGAATGGTTTAAAGTAAGGTGTTAGTAACAATGCCAAAGTGATCATAGTTTGTTTTTTTTTTTAACTAAAAACCCCAACCTCATGGCAACTAGTGGCATGTCTGTTAAGAAGCTAATTGCAGACTCTACCAGAGTAGATAGCCTGACTAATTAATCAGCAAGTAACAATATCCAAGACCTGTGCTACTTTACAGAGAAAATGGATAATATTCTGCGTGAGAAGCATTTGAAAACTGGTACAACATTTTGAAGGTCTGTAAAATATAAGTCTATCTGTCAAAATCAAAATAGCAAGAAATGTCATCGAACATTGTGATAATAATCAGTACTTTTAGATGATTTTCCTTGAAGTAGGATCAGTGTTGCCAAATGTTTGTTTTGGGGGGACTTTTTGCAAATAGAATGATACTGGTAATTAAATTTTTACTTAAAAATGCATACCAGCCCTTGCCCAGTTTTTGGTAATAAGAGTAGCATTTCTTTGTGATCTTCAAACAGTATGCAATGCATAGAAAAACTGCTGAGGTTTTTATTTCACCCAAATTGAAGTTGAATTTTAGCCAAATATTTTGTCAAAAATTGTGACCCTGTTTGTTGAGTTGGAGAAGAGACTAGAAGATCTTCATTCTCTACAGGTAGCCATTTTGAAATATACAATGACCTGAACACACTTCCACGGGATGAAAAAAAAAATATATATATATATTAAGATAGCAAAATGATGCAGTGTAACAATGTTTGTGCCAGTGGATTGTGTTAATGACTTTAGTTCATAATAGAGTACAAGTTTGTTCCCATAAGTTATCAGTAGCCTTGTAAATGCTAAGACGTTAGCACAAGCTAGTGCTAGCTATGTTCAACATTCATACTTTCACAAAAGAATTGATGATAAAATCAATACAAACTGGCAATATACTATACAGCTTTGTTTTCTGAGTGAGCGTTTTGTTTAAAATTTAATAGTTTGTCAGAAAAATCTAATTAGAGATTGGATAGTCAGGTAACTTTTACTTTAGAATTAAACCAAAGATTAAAATCTATCATTTTAGGTCAAGCGATGCCAAGATCTTGTATGCAGGATAAAAGATTCTGGGTTATTTATGTGCCTCAATTTACATAGCACCCGTTGAAACGCTGTGACCTGAAAGAGCAGAAAATAGCTGAATTTTAAAAATTTACTGAACATGTAAGATGTTCAGCAGATAATATTTGGTGAGTGTTGTGGCTACCTAGTGGTTGGACTAAACATTGGGTCATTCACTTGTAATAGTCCTTTTATTCCAACAAAAAGTCACCTGTTAACATGACGTTTTTAAGCTTAAAAACAGAGACAGAAGGTTCTGCATGAAACAAAAATACATTCGATTTGGGTTCTTTTTCACTTGAAACCTTATTCCTGAAATTAAGATATAAATTATTCACAATTTTTGATGGAATGACCTCACAAGAGCCATGTGTTCATCATGTATCAAATCAGTAGATGTTTAGTATGTGGAAAACAGACAATTAAACAAGCTTTTTAGACTGCTTTAGTTTTTATATCAGACAAATCATTGTTGTACTATCTTCTACCACCATTACCCATGTAAATAAGGATTAACTGCTGTGTAAAATACAGCTCAACAATTGTTACATTTGCATAACATTTGCATAAGCTGCTAAAATGATTTTTTTTTTAGATTGGAATTGTTTTTAGAAGGTAGAAGTCCGCTTCTGTCTTGGATCCCCATAGGATTACCTCTTGGCTTCAGCGTCTAACTAATCTAACTAATCTGAGTCTAACTAATCGAGATTAATGCTAAATGAAGGCACCGGGAAAGTTATACAGGTAAAATATTACTGGCTTATAATCTTTAAAAAATAACCTCACTTCAAAAAATCTAAACTCATTTTTCCTATTTCTCAGGTAGAGAACCTCACTCATTAGATTGGTTCAAACTCTTAAGCCAACCCTACAGTGTAAAATTTGAAATGCCCATTCTGCAACCCCCTTATATGAAGACAGTACAGTAAGACTCCTAAAATTATCTTATGGCTTGCTGCTCTGGTATGCTACCCCAAGATTATCAGTGGCCCCCATCTGGCTACCCCTTAGAAAATTTTCTGGAGGTGCCCCTGGCCATAGATCAACCAGAAATGTCCTCAAACTATAATGACCCTCTAACAAATCCTGAATCCAAAGGTCTCTATTATATCTATGACTGTTTTCATGAATAACTTCTGTGGACATTTTGGACATTTGTTCTATGTTGCGTTTTACTGTACAGTTCACAACTACCGTAAATCTGACCCTCCTTATATTGTGCTCGACTTCTGTAAAACCAGCCGCTCACCTCCACAGCTTGCCCAATGTCTTGCTCAGTTCAGCATTGTGCAGATGGGGATACTGGTCTGCCAGTTTCCTCCGCGCTGCCTGAGCCCACACCATGAAGGCGTTCATCGGCCTCTTTACGTGGGGTTTGCTCTTCAGCCCCCTCTCCCCCTGACTCGGCATGGGCACCAGCGACCAGTCGTACCCTTTCAGCACCTGCGACACCGCGTCCCGGATGCAGGCGGGAAACCGCTCGTCCTCCGGGGAGCTCTCCGCTCCGCGCGGACGCGCCACCACCAGCGCATCAGATCCAGCGGGAGAGTTCCCGACCTCCTGGTCCGGTTCGTGCCGGGGCGTAGAGCCGTCGCTGCTCTGTGGACTACATGGATCTTCAGTCAGTAAGTTGTGCGCCTCAGCCATAGTTTATTGGACTTATTTTAGCGCCACCAAAAGTTTCCGAAGAGCTCTCCAAGTGCGTAAAGGCGCGCCGTTCTAACTGGATCTCCACGAAAACAAATGAAGTATCCTTACTGAAAAGGTCTGGCATGGGGCTGCCATTCCCTTTCACATTCTCCCCCAATGCCTGACAACTTTGACAAGCTCATCGAAAAGTAAACGCTGCAATCTCTCCACCCCTTATGGGCTATTGGCTTGCATAAAAAATTTGGGGACCTCCTTCCTGCGCAAAAAAAGGAGGCAAATAAATTGGAAAATTCAATGGAATTCTAAGTTTTTGCGTTTTATCTTCTCCTTTAAATCACTTGCAATTATAACTTTGTAAACCGTTAAACCAAAATATTCCACGTCTACGCATGAGCACCTTTATTCTCAGCAAAAGATTTCGTCAAACCTTACAATACTTATTTACCCTATAATTTTGAAGGTGTAGGCCTTTTCTTTGGAGGCCAAAAGGTGCCCCAAAACAATTTTAAATAAAATAACATTCATTATCACTTATGGCTGCAGCATGTAACTTTGCACCACTCCCGACCTAAAATAACCAATCAGAGCCAGGAGGAAGGTCTTAGTGCTGTCAATCAACTTCATTTACTCGGTGCTAAATTTGATAATGGCGGAGAAACAACTTACCATTACAGGAAAACCATTTATCAAACGGGGGGAGGATGAGCAGGCCGCTCAGAAGGTGATTGACAGCGCTAAGGCCCGCCTCCTGGCTCTGGTGAATTGTTTCTAGATAGCACTGGGAGCGCTGGGAGAAGGCAGAGGAGCTCGATTTTTTCACAGATTATCTGTCTTATAATATTCTGTCACGACATAGTGACAGTTTCAGCAAATACGTAGAAAAGTACTTTTTATATATCTTACATGCTGCAGCTTTAAATGTCATGTATAAATTCTAACTAAAAACAAATACATAGACAATTTATGAAATGTATGATAATAAGTATTATTTTCATAAACATTTTCTGCCACACTTTTTTCCTCCACTCAACTTTACCTTATTTGTTTGGATATAGAACCCTGCAAACAGTCAGCTTCTTTAGCAGTAAACCTTTGTGACTTGCCCTCCTTGAGGAGGGTGTCAATGACTGCTTGAAAACTGTCAAGTCAGCAGTCTTCCCCATGATTGGGTCGACCCTCCCTCTTTAAAACTCTTTGTGGTGCACTGCAGCAGCACTGCAGCAGCAAAGGAACCATAAATGAATACTGACATATTTATGAAATAGATTTAACATATAATGATTTAACAATATAATTGCTGATAAATTTCACATTTACAGTTTTATTCAAAACATGACATGTCTAAATAACTATTTAATCATTTGCGGCACTGTTGGCTCTCAAACCAGCTCTCTTATAAAAAACAATTACTTTTTATTAAACAAGCTCCTGACCACCTGCTATCTATGATAGTAGGGCTGTATAAACACACTGTTTTATAAATGTTTTGTATTTTTCAATATCTGTTTCCTTTTTGATTTCACAAATTTCTTATTTTTTCCTGGGTTTTTTCTTTAATTGTTCTGCCCTCTGCTCCCATGTTGTCTACATATGACGTTTTTATTGAAGACTTTATTTAATAGTTATTGTCTAAATGTCAGTCAGCCACAATTTTAGCTTTGTTTTTCTATTTCATTGTTAATAATTACTTGTCATTAGTTATTTTATTGACCGTGTTATTATTGAACCAATTCTTCAAAGATAGTTTTAAGTTAAAGGATGTCATATCATTCTTTAAAGCCCTTTCTAATTTTTTTAGAAATTAGAATAGAATAGAATAGAATAGACATATCCTTTATTGTCCCACAATGGGGACATTTCTGTGCAACAGCAGCAAAGTGGCAGTGACAGGCAATAACAGAAAAACAAACTCACACAATTATTATAAAATATGTATAAAAAAAACAGAATAAAGAATAAAAAAAATACTGTACAATAAGGCAAAATTTCAACATAAATACTGTGTTGTTGTAAAAAAAAATACTCCAGAGGAATGTGCCAGTGAGTTGGTTAATTAAAAATGTACATCATGTGCATGTTTCTGAGCATTAAAAATACAAAATGTTTACAGTTAGTGACAACAGAAAAATGGTGAAATTGTACAGATACTAGTATGGATATAAACATTTTTTGGGGAGCAATGATGCTTATAGAGTCTAACAGCTGCTGGGAGGAAGGATCTGCTACAACGCTCCTTAGTGCACCTAGGATGCAGCAGTCTGTCACTGAAGGAGCTCTCCAGCTCAGCAACAGTTTCATGCATGGGGTCAGGGACATTGTCCATCAGTGATGTTATTTTAGCTAGAGGCCTGTCTCTGACCACCTGCACTGGGTCAAGGGGGCATCCTAGAACAGAGCTGGCCTTCCTGATGAGCTTATCTAACCGCTTCCTCTCAGCTGTAGATAAGCTGCTGCTTCAACATACAGTCCCATTGAAGAAGGCTTTGACAGAGTCAAAGAAGGTCTTTAGGAGCGCCCCCAGCACTCCAAAAGACCTCAGCCTCCTCAGCAGGTAGAGTCTGTTCTGACCTTTCTGTATAGTGCATCAGTATTGTGAGTCCAGTCCAATTTATTGTTCAGGTTAACACCCAAATACTTATAAGTCTACGATCTTAATGTCCACTCCCTGGATGTTCTGGATGTAGGTCTGCACCTGTGGAAATTCACCACCAGCTCCTTGGTTTTAGAAGCATTGATTAGGAGGGGTTCTGCTAGCACCAGTCCACAAAGTCCTGAGTCTACAGTCTGTACTCTGAGTTGTCCTTACCTGTGATGAGGCCAAGTATGGGAGAGTCATTAGAGAACTTTTGCAGATGGCAGTGGGGAGAGTTGATGGAGAAGTCTGCAGTGTAGAGGGTGAAAAGGAATGGTGCCAGCAGAGTTTCCTGCAGAGCCCCTTTACTGCAGACCAGCCTGTCGGAGACACAACCCTGTGTCCTCATATAGTGTGGGCAGCCAGCGAGGTAGTCAAGTATCCACTGGGACATGTGGTGGTGCATTCCTGACAGCTCCAGCTTGTCCCTTAGAAATCCTGGCTGGAAGGTGTTGAAAGCACAGGAGAAATCAAAGAACACGATCATCACAGTGCTTCCAGGTTTCTCCGGGTGGGTCAGAGCTCGGTGCAGAAGGTAGATGAAGGTGTCATCCACCTCGATACCAGGCTGGTAGGCAAACTGCATCACATCCAATGAAGACATCACCAAGGGCATAGATGTTTGAGGACCAGCCTCTTAAGGGTCTTCATCAGATACGACGTCAGGGCTACCGGCCTGCAGCTGCTGAGGTCCTTTGGATGTTTGGTCTTTGGTATCGGTACCACACAGGTCTTTCACAGTTCTGGTGCTTTCAAAATTGGTTTTCAAAAATGTCGTTTTTCAGAAATGATCAAATGTCTGTGAGAAATGCAAATATAAACAGAATAATGTTACATACTGATAAAACATGTTTCTATTGGTTTGGAGTGGAATACTTGTTCCTGTTACTTCATTCCTCCATTTTTGTTGAGCACTACTTTTTTTTTTTTTTTTTTTAGCTTTGTTACTATAGTGGTTTATCTTAGTTTTCTTATTTTATTGATGTTTTTATGGTTTACCTGTCCAGATAATTAATATTTATTGTAAAGCTGGTGGAAATTTTCTTTGGGTTAAAATGCCGCTATTATTTTTCTGTAATGTTGAGGATAACGATTTTATTTATTTATTTATGAGCTGTTTAAATTTATTTCTTAATGCTATATATTTTAGTCAATACTGGTTTGGATGGGTGATTAGACCAATATTTGATGTCTTATGTCTGATAAGTAATACTGATCCATTAGAAAGTTATAATAATAATAATAATAATAATAATAATAATAATAATAATAATAATAATAATAATAATAATAATAATAATAATAATTTTTGTCTTGTTTTAATTACATATATATTTTTAATTTCATAAAAACACACTCAAAAGTCATATTATTTTTAATCATTGTTATTCACTTCCGCATATGTTTTTGTCACGTGACGGAGACCTCCGTGAACATGGCGGCCAACGCTGCGGCTGCAGAGAGCTCCGTGAGGAAGAGACGTGTGGACAGCAGGAGGACGAAGACGGATAGAGTCCCCGGCGGCTCAGAAGACGAAACTGCCACCAATGGGGACTTGGAGAAAGTGAAGCCGTTTGTGTCCTTACAGCCCGGAACTTACTGGCTCACTCGTATTGTGCTGCTGCGTTCTGTTGCCTTTATTTACTGTGAGTTTCTCTGGCTTCTGCAGAACCGAACCGAACCGTGTTCGTGTTTCAGTACTTCCTTTTGCTTTTCCAACCAAAAGCTGCTCAATAAACTTTTTCAAACTATTCAAATCACGAGCGCTGTAGTTTTAAATCCTTCTGTATTCTGGCCTCAGTATCACAGCCATCAGCATGTTGTGTTGACTATGAACACAGAACCGTGATTACTCTGCAGTTAATGTGTGCAGGTTGTAACATGTGATACATTGTTATTGTGGCTATGTTGCTAATGCTGTATCTTTGAAACATTAAAGTCATAGTTTACAGTTTTGGCTGCAACACTGATGTTTTCTTTTGTAGATATTGCAGGGTCATAGAACTTAGTGATGATCCATAGTGCTTTCAGAGAGAGCTCAAATGTGTCTTAGTGAGTTTTAAGGAGCTTTATTAGCTTAGCTCAAAATCATTTCTGGACTGGAGCAGAAGTGATCCCTAACTTGATAGCAGTGCAGTCACATCATCACCACAGGTGAAACTAAAATTCCAGCTTGAATCATTAGACTGATTGGTAAAAAAAAAAAAAAACCCCATAGGTGCTTGGAATCCTTGTCTGCTTGTGTTGGAGATGGTTACCTCAAAAGAAAGAAGGGTTAACAGGTTAAAGGGTTAAATATTGACTCTACATATATATATATATATAAAAAAAATGAAATGCTAATGTTTCCTTTTTTTATTCTAGTTGTGGCCTTCGCAGTTGCCTACAACCAGAACAAGCAGCTGATTGGCGAGAATGGGCTAATGCCCTGCAAGAGCTACTTGAACAGTGTCAAGCGCTACGTGGGAGGAAAGATCGGCGCAGCGGCCCTGGCGTACACCCCTTCCATCCTTTGGTTTTTGGACTGGAACAGCATGGACACCAACCTGGATTGCATTGCCTTGCTAGGGATGGCGTTGTCAGGGTTTGTCCTGGTGACAGGAATGGCCAATATGGTGATCATGGTGATTCTGTGGGTGCTTTACCACTCCCTGGTCAATGTGGGACAGCTTTGGTGAGTTCATGCCCAGGGTGGACCCTTTATTAGCTAAAAAAAACTCACCAGAACTGGCTTTAAATGAGACTGGTCTTTGATTAGGTCTTCTGGGCTTTAACCATATAGTTATACTGTTGCCACAAGTGGGTAAGCTCTGCACTGGTGGCAGCATGATTCTGGCCTGGGCAAACAATTGTTTTTGTTCTAAATAAAGATTATTATTGCATTCAGTCCAATAAAATTACCCTAACATTTCTTATCAATATTATTTTTTCTGTAAATACCTAGCTCCCATTTGCATTCTAAAATATAACATTCTGCTGTTGAAACTTTTCATAGGTGCAGACTTGCTTCTTGTCATATATTTAATTATATGTGTTGGCATTTGGAGTTTGAGAAGCCTGTTTTGTTAAGTTTTTATGGATTATTTGATCTACCATTTAAAATCAGATGTGATTTAGTTCCATCTAGTGGCAAAACTACAGGTGACATCTAACTAAATGCCAGCTGGTTCCTCCTCCTGATGCTGCAGTTGAGGTTTATCTAACCTGTTCTGCACCTATGAAAATGCGGTTTTGATCATGTATGACATTTTAGCCTACAGATCCTACGAAAATGTCAACGCAAACCTCAACTGCAACTTGTGTATTCAGCATGCTATGACTTCCTAAGAAAAAAAAAATGCATTTGGTTATTTCAAGCCATGTTAGAATGTTACACACTTTTCAAAAAATTAGATTCAGTTCTGATGTTCTTATTTCCATATTTTTTTCTAGGTACTCCTTTGGTAAGTGAACATCATCCTACTTCCACCAGGTCTTCCTTTGCTATTCCTTCTCCAAAAGAAGATGTGGATTGGAAGCATGAAAGGAAGGTCTTGAAATAATTTTGACTTTCTCTCAGATTTCCCACCACTTAAACACCTTAATGGCAAAAATGTGCATTACTAAAAAACTGAAATTTACCTTTTTTTTTTTTTTTTTTTTTTTGCTGAGACAGTAAAATTAGAGTTCATGGAGATCTCCATAATTTCAGTTATTAATTTTGTGCCAATTTTTTGAAAAGACTTTAGAGCATTTCATGCTAATGCTGAAATGTGAAACCGAGAATAATACACTTGCTAAGGCTAAGTGTGTTTCAGTTAACCAGGTCCCTCCATGATAGAACGGGTTCATGCTAGTATTTTGTAGCAGAAAATGCAACAGTTCAATGGTTGTGTTCAGTTCTCGGTGGAAAATTACTCCAACGTGTTTTCCTCTTCTCTTTTCAGTCGAGAGTTAACGATCCTGAGCACTTACTAGGTAGCAGTGTAAACTCCAGACCACTGAGTCAGCCGCTGTGGTGTAGCTTTACCAAAGAAATAACACAAGCATGAACTTGTTTGCATTGGTCGCTCTGCTTTCTGTCCTTAATACTAAAGAAAGACTTCAGTATAAAAATAAACATCAGTGTGGTAAATTTTTGCTCTGCTTTACTTTATAAATGTGCTTGTATGTGCAGGTTGGGAGAGCCAGCTGTTAGAGACAGGCTTTCTGGCTATTTTCCTGTGTCCAGTGTGGACTCTGTCCCAGGTTCCCCGCAGCTGCCCCCCCTCCCTGATATGCATCTGGACCTTCAGATGGCTCATCGTTCGCATCATGCTGGGGGCTGTGAGTAAAAATCACACAGACGGGGTGGGGGGGTGGGAGAGACACACAAAGATGCATCGAAAAGGTTTTGAGTCTAATAGCTGAAAGCAGATTTTCATTTGTGGAAAAAAAAAAAGGTTTTCCTTCCGCTTCATAACTATCCAGTCCTTCAAACTGATTGATCACATCGAACTCCAATAAAAGAAGCTGAAGTTTGTGGTTGGAATGTGACAAAATGAAAAAGTTCAAGCAAACAGTGAACAGATGGAATCAGCAGCACAGTTCCCTGGTTTATTCTGGTGTTTGTCCTAATTTTAAAGCGATACTTCAGAACCACTGTCCTGCAAAAAAAAACTGCTGGTATTTGGTAAAGCCAACCAAATAAATCATCAACTCAACAACGCACCTCCTTGTTTGTCAGATTTCATGGTGAATTATAGAGCACAGACCTGGGATTTATGTGGCACTCGCCACCAGCCGAGTGGAACGCCTCCCAGCGGGAGCATGGAGAAAACTCAACACGCCTCCAGCTCGCTGGAACACAGAACCTACTTCACATTTAAACTCGCCAGTGTGTTTAGGGTTCCACTTCAGACTCCGAGTTCCTGCAGTCATGTCATATTTTAAAGCTGTTTTAGGGGTGACGCACTCAACAGTATCTAAGGTGTTTGCCTTGAAACTCTTCAGACTGTAAAGAAAGCATCTGGAACAAAGTATCTGCTTTCTGTTTCGTTAAAATCTTCAGTGATGGAGTGAATCAGCTTGTTGCATCAACAGCAGACTGGGATGGTAGCAAACATGTAGCAAACTGGGTTACTGAGGAATACTCCAAATATGTTTGGTATGTTGTCAGACTCTCTGTTGCTGAATTAAAATGAACCCTTGCAACACTTCAGTCTCTCGGTTTATATATTTCCATGTTTTTCTCCGTTTTTATGTTTTATGACCTCAAGTGAAGCCTGAGAGATCCTTAGCTTTGCTTTTAGTCCAGTTGGCTGATCCAGATACAGTACTCGTCCCCTTTAGATTCAGTAGTTGGATTGATGCAGGCGTTTATAGCTTTCCCTTATTTTGTTGTTTTACTTTCTACCGAACTAATCACTAATTTACTGAAAGCCTACAAGATCTGTTCTTTTTCGAATAGTAAAAATAATGGCCGGTTATGAAAATTTGGATTAGATATATATTGCACCTTGCAAAAGTATTGTTGCAGTCCAGGCATCATTGTATTTGATTGGGGTTTTACGTGACAGACTTACACAAACACTTCATATTTGTGAATTGGAACAAAAAGCAGTCAAAACGTAAAACAACGGGGTGCACCGATCAGCCGCCCCCTAACTTCCTTAATGTTGGGTGTTGATCCACTGAAGATGGGACTAGTGTTTCTTTGGAAGGTGGAACATTTCTTATTTTAGCACATCTAAAAACTTCTGTCTTGATGCCTTTTTGATGTCACATGCTGACAGATGATATTATTCCACCCCAGTCTCAAGTCATTTGCAGCCTCGAACAGCTTCATCAGTCTTCCCATCAACTGCGACAAACTTTACCGTCCCTTCTGAAGAAAAGCCTCCCCACAGCATGATTCTGCCACCACTGTGTTTCACTGGTGTTTTCAGGGTGAAGTCCAATGTTAGTTTTGTAACATTAGAGGACATTTGTGTGGGCTGAACTTCCAGCTCTCTCTATGTGGCGCTCTGCGTGTTCAGTCTGGTTGTAACTGATGACGTCTCTGCATCTCATGACTGAAGTGGATAAACAGCAGGGTACCTGGCCTCACCACTTCCACAGCCAAGCTCCTAATCAGAGAGAGATGTTCTGGTTTCTGAAATGAAATTAAACAAGTTAGCAGGCACTTTGCTCTGCTTTCCGTGCCCAGCCACATGACGGGCTGATGTGTCAATGTCGACGGTCTCGTGTTTTGGATAAGACGTTATTTCCTTAGCTGTGTGGATGGAAAACAGCCACACAAGTGAAGACATTTTTTTTTATACATTTGAGGTTGTAATGTTAAACATGAATCCCTAATTTGTTCATATAGTGTGAATCAGACAATCTGTGATTGACTATTTTGCACATACTATATCAGCTGCTGGTTTACAGACAGTGGGAACAGATTTGATCCCTCTGAGAATCTGTCTCATTTCAGCTTTTATCATCAGAGCAATGGATGTCCTTCATTTCACGGTGGAATTTATGCCTCTTTCTACTGTTGTGGCCACAAACCACATTTCTGTGGTGACATTGTTTCATATTGGTGGGAACTTACTAAGTGATGTCAAGTTTATTTGTTTCACACATTTCAGGAACAAGGCAGTTCAGAGTGCTTTACACCATAAAAATATCATACAGAAACCAATTATGAAACAAGTAATAAACATTACAGTTTGTCAAATGCCATCATCAAAATCATCACACAAATATATATCAAATATACTGATCAAGGTTCCACTTACTACCAATCAAAGACAGCTCTAAAGAGGTGGGTTTTTAGCCTTAATTTAAAGGAACGCAGTGTGTCGGCTGTTTTGCAGTTTTCTGGAGGTTTTTCTGGAGGTTTGTTTCAGATTATTATTTTCCTGGTTTTAGTGAAAATGTGAGCAGCAGCGTTCTGGATCAGCTGCAGCTGTCTGATTGATTTTTTTTTTTTTTTAGGCAGACCTGTGAAGATACTGTTGCAAGATACTAAAGATAAATGCATGGATGAGTTTTTCTAGATCTTGCTGGGACATTAGTCCTTTAATCCTGGAAATGTTCTTCATGTGATTGAAGGCTGACTTTGTAACCGTCTTTATGTGTCTCTGAAGGTTCAGGTCTGAGTCCATCACTACACCCAGATTGCGGACAGGATCACTAGTTTCTGGTTGTAATAACTGAAGCAGTGTGCCAACTCTAGATTGTTCCTTTTTGAGTCCAAAGATAATAACTTCAGCTTTGTTTCTGTTACGTTGGAGAAAGTTTTGGCACATCCGCGCATTGCTTTGTTCAAAGCCTCTGGAACTGCAGTGAATGGTGGTTTGTTTGGTAGTAATCTTAGGAAAGTTTTGAAAACTCTGTTCTGAACATCATAGATGTTTGGGGGCAGACAGTCAAGGCCCATGGTTGATCCGACTTTGAGTTCTAAAATTTTCTTAATACATATATTTCCTATCTGTGGCTTTTAGACATAATCAACACTAATGACTTATTTAGTCGTTATATTGGAGCAGCACTTTTGGGTGAATAGCGGTGTTTGTCATAGAGCTAAACTTTGAAGCCCTAACTTTGGAAATTATAACCTTAGTAGCTCATGCCTCCAAACTTTTTTTTTGCAGTAAGTCGAGGGTTTTTACCTTCTTTTTCCTCAGGAATGTGGTGCCAGTTGTTGATGGCATCTTCCTTCTCCCACCAGGTGGCGTAGCCACTGTTTCTTTCAATTTAAACTGGCAAACTATGCTTCAAGCTCTTATCTCTATGAACATTCAGGGCCTTTCTATCTTTTAGTATCCTTTCCTTGTTTGTGAAAGGCAATGAGCTCATCTCTGACATTTTTGGAGAATTTGCTTTGCTGAGCCACATTTCTAACTTGCAGTTGAGGCGTAGCCCTCATGCAGCTAATGAAACCTTTGATTGGTTACATCTGGGTTGCCTGAGACCACACCTGATTTGCACACGTTTGCTCGTGTATATATTTTTGTTGAGGAGGTTGAATAATTTGGTGGATTTAGTGTAAAATTAGGATACAGTTCATGCACGTTACTTCTATTTATATATCCAAACTTCTTTAATTTGTGTATATCAGATCAATTTTACTGAATTGCCAGTAACCCTAATAAGCAGTGAGGGTTGAATGATATAAACTTTAGACGTTGAATGGCATTCAGTTTGATTTCACATTGAGTTCAGTGGTTGTTTTCTTTTTGTTCAGGGCCTCATTAAAATCAGAGGAGACAAGTGCTGGAGAGACTTGACCTGCATGGACTACCACTATGAGGTGAGTCTTTATTTACTGGCTTTCATTCCATTAAGTCGTTGCACTGGATTGTAGATATAATATGCTGATGAGTCATTAATGCATGCAACTAATTAAAATAGTTCAATAAATATTTCTTTGTGGCCTTTCGTGTTTAAAGTCATGATTTTCTAAAGTGAAAAAAAAGACATAAAATCGTCTCGGAGGATAATTCGTCATACCCACAAGTCTCACATTTCTGCTCGGTTATGATTGTAACTCTAAGCCACGCCAATCTGTGTTGTAAAGGTCTCAGAGGGGTGGAAGAGTGCCTTCTGTAATTATTTCACACAGGCTCCAGTCTGAACTCAACTGGAGAAAACACACACAAGGACAAAGTCATGATATCACTTGTAACATTATGGAAGATTGTTGCTTTCCTGAATGGGTTAATTAGATGAAATGTATCTGAGTTAAAACACCAGGCTTGTTTTTTTTGCAAGTCTTTATTTATGATAACTTATGTTCATATTTTTTTCAATTCCATCCTCTGGGTAGCGTACATTTTTAGGCAGTCTGTCAAGATGAGTCAAGATTTCTGACATTTAAAATTGTATTCAAATTGGTAAATTTCAGATGCTTTGAAATGAAATCTTGTTCCACAAAACGTGCAGATCTGGTAAAAAATAAATAAATAAAAATTGATCAAAACGTTTTGCCGACTGATAAAAATCTGCTTTCTTTTAGATTTTTTTCCTAATTAACTTGGGGCCTAAATAAGAGTGCAAATGAACAATGTGTCAGTTTTCTAGAAGAGTCTCAGTGAACTGATGTACTAAAACTGTTTAATTTTTTAAACATAAATAAATAGATCTATTAGTAGTCTTGTTTCTCCTTCATTTTAGCTAGGCTCTTTGTTGTCATGAAGATCTTGTAACATTTTATGTTTTGAAAACTGACATTCGAGACCTTTTCAGTTCCTAGAGAAAGGTTTAACTTGGGCACAGAGTTGCCACAAAGTCATGTTAGTGTTTTTCTATTCACCATCACCAAACTGGTGAGACGCCAACTGAAAACACATCATGGACCAAGACCCAAAGAGGTCCCCATGGCAGAAGCCCCGCACAATTCAAATCCTCCACTCTGCAGCCCACAGCCAAAGAAAAGACCCACCATCATCCCGCCTGGTGCCCCAAACCCCCTGCAGGTTCCGTAAGAACACAACGCCCATTTCCCAAAAACACAGACCAAATGCCACCAAGCAGACTAAAGGCCTCCACAAAACCCATGCCCTGGAAACCCCCCAGAGCACAAGCTGACACCACCAGGCTCCACCAATGAGCCACCACCAACCAAACCCCTTTGCCTAATCAGACGATGGCACAACACTAAGCCCCCCCCCAGACCTCCTGAAGCACCACCGCCAGAACCCACGAAGCACAACTTCACTGGTTCCATCATACCCCTGAACTTTGCAGAACAAGATGGGGACCCTGCAACCCAAGCTACTCTAGACACCCCAGGCCCCCTCTTCTGACACGCATAAGAGCACAAATAGTGAGTGCAGAAACTTCAGAAGTTGGCCTCTGAAGCTTCTGCTGCTTCCAGGAAACATGTTTTGTCAAATTCAGCTGAAATTTACATTTGTTTATTGCTTTGTGGTGTTACTTGCTTCAATTACTGACTTTCTGAGAGAAACAGAATGAATCTTGTTTTATATCTCAGCTACCAGAAACATTTTTGAAAGGTCTCATTGCATTGTGCAGTTTATGCCTTGGTGGTTCAGTTTCCCTGGTTCAACTTCAGCTGTCAACACCCTCAGTGCTAATGTCGATTTACACTCACACACGTGCACACACACACACACGCATTCTAAGACCGGAAGGCCATGGCGCCAGTTGACGCCGCATTAACCCCTCTGATACACTGCTCCCTTTCAGTCCTGCAGCGGGACTGCAGGTTTCCTCCTGTCCCGACTCTCAGGGGACCGTGGCGATGCATTGCAGAACAGTTGGCACTTTGTTCCCTCAGGTTGGTTTGTCGTAGCAACGGCAGTTAGCGGGCCATGTGGGGGCGCTTTGTTTTGCTGAGATTTAGGTGCTCCACCTGTTAAATAATCAAATTTTTCCTGGAGTTTTATTCAAAAATATAATAAAAGGATTGATCTGTTTGACAGCCGCCTAATTATTTTCCCCTTCACTCCACCTATATTTGTGCAATATTTATTTTTCCCCACCTAACCCTGGCCTGTTTGCCTGTTCAGCCAAAAAACAGTTTGCATGAACAAACACTGCGAAGCCTCTACGTGTTTGCCTGTGTGAGGGTGCGGCCGTCTTCATTTAAATAAAGTTCCATTTTTATTTAGTCTTGGAAAAGTTCTCCTCAAGGTGTGGTGCACAAATGACTCCCTAAACCCACTTAGAGACGAGTGCCAAAATAAAGCAGTGAAAACTTCCATCCTTAGCATCAGTAGTCCTCGCAAATTGAACGTTTGCTATAAAAGTTTTACTGGACATGCACTAATCAGGGATTTTTTTGCCGATTCCTCATCACCCATATGGTAAAGCTCTGACTTTCTAATATCAGTCCCTTTTTTTTTCTGTTGAAGAACAATACATTTTTATATAAATTTATGTTGTCTGCCATTACAGTGAAATGTTTTCAGTAAAATTAAACTTGCAGAGCCATGTTTGAATTCCTCACAAAAAATCTCCTTGGACATTAAAATCCTCCCAGTTATGAGACAAATAAAACCCAACCAACATGAATTAGGTGCTGCATCTTTTGCTTCTTTATAAGACAGATTATAGCTCACCAAATGTGATCTTTTTTCTTATTATTCGATGTTATAATGGAGACTTGAGCAGCCTTTTTGTGAATGATCAGTAATTATGCATATTAGGACCAGAGGTGACATCACACTGTGTGAGAGAGCAGTCTGCATTACACAGCTCTGCAGCAAAACAGGAGTTTTCCATTATTCTCAAAGATAAAATGACCAGTCAACATTTTAAACTGTCTTTAGCATCTCTCGTTAGCGTTTAGCACAGTTAGCATTGCTGATCTAAAGCATGAGACTTCATGTGTATTCGTTGTAAGGTAAGTAAACCCATGCCATTAATGTAGATTTCCAAAAAAAAAAAAAAAAAAAAAAAAAAAAAATGCTGATATTTCCTCATCCATCTTGTTCTGTGACAGATAGTTTGTTGCATGAGAGATAAAATGGAGGGACATTGCTTCCTGTTGTTTGCTTAAGTCTCACTTCCTCTGTAAGCCTAACAGCCTGGGGCGTCGCGTGGCGTAGCAGGTAGAGCGGGCGCCCCACATGTGGAGGCTGTAGTCCTCGTTGCGGTTGTCCAAAATTTGATTCCTGATCTCGGAACCCTTGCGACATGTCATCTTCCCCTTTCCTGTCTCCATACTGTCACAAAATTTTTAAAAAATGGCCGCTAGCACCCAAAACAAACATTGAAACAAAGAAGATTAACAGCCTGAATGAACATCCAACATGTGAAAATACAACTTCTCTTTTTGGAAGCTTCTTGTATATTTAGTGCTCACACATCACTGATGCTGAAAATAGCTAACTTTAATTCATCTTCCTTCTGCAACGACTTCCACATCGAACAGTGTTGTTAGTGTGACCTGTCAGAATTTAGCTATGGTGCATTCACTGATTTGCTAAAACAACTGTATTTTTTTTTTCACCAGTCAAGTATTAACTTCACCGACTTTTAATTTGAAGCGGAAGAAAGCCTCCTGTGATTAATAAAACTCTGGACTTGTTCCACTCAAGGTGGCAGCATGTTGGAGTAGCTCTGTTACATTTGTTCTGATTTCTTCTTTTTATAGACTTTTATTCATCATATTTTTTGGTTGGGGCATTGCTGGTTTGAACAATTATTCCCTCTGTTTTGGATACCATAGAGCTGGAAGCATTTTTGCTCTTTTTTACCTTCTGACACCTTTTACCTACCTTACCTTTTACCTACCTTCTTTACCTTCATGTTGTGTAACTGTGGCAACAAGGTGTTTTTTTTTGTTAGGTTTTTTTGTTTTTTGTTTTTTTTTTACAACTGGGACCAGCTGATTAGCTTCCCAAAAATTCAAATAATACCTGAACTATAGTAGGACTGAAGAACAGAGAGAAAAGGAGGAAGTCGAAGCCATCATTTCCATTGATCATAATGGGGAAGGATCATATCCTTTACTCCAGCGTCCAGCTCTCCCCTTTTTTTTTTTTTTTTGCAGGATATGTTGGGGAATATTGTCTCTGCTGCCTGCAAATTGAGCTGTTAGCATGTCATGAGACAGTCATACAGCAACAGTCTTCAGTCAGAGGCCTCAACAGATTCGTTGCAAAACTGACTGCTACTGACCATAGCATTTCCAACCATGACTCTTTGAAAATACTTGGATTCTATGAGTTACAACAACATTTAATTTTCCTATTAAAGTATTTTTGAATGTAATTAAATTGTACTGGATTGAATTTGAATTTCTGCACATGACCAGTGTATCTCTGCAGACCCAGCCGGTGCCAAACCCCATGTCCTACTACATGCACCGCTCTCCGTGGTGGTTCCACCGCTTCGAGACGCTGTCCAACCACTTCATCGAGCTCATCGCTCCCTTCTTCACCTTCCTGGGCAGACGGCTGTGCATGGTGAACGGAGCTGTCCAGATTCTCTTTCAGGTAGCTCGCTGTAAGGCTAACAAACAAAATCTCAGTGGGTGTCTTTATTTTAACTGTATGTTGTGCCCACTCTGTTCTGTGGCCTTTGTTTTCTCTGTCACTCCTTTCTGGCATGCAGGTGGTCTTGATCATCAGCGGGAACCTCAGCTTCCTCAACTGGCTGACCGTCGTTCCCAGTTTGGCCTGCTTCGACGATGCATCTCTGGGCTTCCTGTTTCGCTGTGGCTCCAGAGCTAAAGAGGCGGTGCTGGAGATCCAGAAGAATGAGGCAACCGGACAAACCCCCAAACCCACAAAAGGTGTCTTCACATTTCGTTTTTATATTCTTTCCAATAAATGCCAGAAAAGTCAGAGGTTATGATCCTGATGGAGAGAGAATTATGGAAATAAAAGGGATCAGCACTTGGACAGTGGAGTATTTTTGGAAAAATCATTAACATTGAAAGGGTTTTTATAGTGCAGGCTGTCATGACTGTAAAAGAGTGGCCCCTCTATAACTGGACTTTTTACTTTATTCAGTTTAAAATAAGCTTATAGCTTCAGTGGGAGCATGTTTTAATCACTTGAACAGATCCAGAGAGTGATTTTTGGTGGAGGGAACAAAAAAACCCGGTTTTATGTGGATTATATAGATGTGTTTAACATGCCGGAGTCCAGCAGGCAGGTGGAAAAGAACCGACACAGACTTGGCCACCGCTTTCAAACACCCACCATCCTCTGATGTAACCGATTAAACATTCTCCATTGATGATTAATGGGCTCACACACCTCCACAGTGAGATTTACTCTCCTAATAACACCGACTGTGACATCCTGCCAACTTGTTAAGATTTAGAGTCGGCGACAATAAATGTGACCGTTTTTCTTTGTGAGTCTCCACATCATTCCCAGAAGTCCCACCAGCCAGCCTTCGATACGCATAACTCATCCTGTTCCTGTGCCTGTGTGTTAGGTATGTTGATACGGCGGGTGGTGAACATTTCTTTGGGCGTTCTGATTGGCTGCCTGAGCGTCCCAGTGGTGATGAACCTGCTGAGTCCACGGCAGGTGATGAACACTTCCTTTGACCCGCTGCGCATCGTCAACACCTACGGAGCATTTGGCAGGTACAGTACGGAGGATTTCATCATGACCATTCGGGCTGAAACGGTTCATCGGATGAATCGCGATGAATCGATTATTGAAATAATTGTCAAATAATTTAGTAATTGATTCATCGTTAACTGGAGTATACAGACTCAAAAAAAAAAGACCATTTGCTGAAAAAACAACATACTCAGAACATTAATTAGGTCAAAACTGTACAAAACAGATATACATTTAGCATTTAAGATAAAACAAAATCTTTGTCTGTAAATATGTTCTACCCAGAACTCCTGAAGTGGCAGTTTCACCTGCTTCACCTGGTTCAATTCTGTAAGAAAAACTCATATTAAGCACCTTTTGCTATCTAATTATTAATTGGTTAATCCAAAAAAAAGTTGACTGATCAGTCCTACACTGCATTGATGTTAAGTCAACCAAAGAGGGCTGAGCTATTTCCATGTTGATGTTAGAAGTAAGTTTTTAGCTATAGATGCATTATTTGCTACAAATGATCAAGCGTTCACTAAAGGAATGCTGTTGTTGCATTTTAGGAATTTTTAATGTATTTCTAATATTGTATCAAAAAGGCTGAATCGGTTTAATCAAAAATCTGCAGAATGTGTCAATTTTTTATCCGATAAATCGTCAGAGTAATCGATAGAATAATCCGTTACTAACATAATGGTTAGTTGCAGCCCTTATGAACATCCATGAGCGCTTCATCTTTAATTTATTCATTATTCTCTCATGAAAGGGGCATGCTTTATTTGATTAAAAAAAATTTTTTTTATCTCATTTAATCCCGCTTTTCTCTCTCCTCCGGGAAGCATCACCAAAGAGCGGACTGAGGTGATCTTCCAGGGAACTCTGAGCCCAGATCCCAAAGACCCTGAGGCGGTTTGGGAGGAGTACCAGTTCAGGTGTAAGCCAGGAGACGTCTACCGGCAACCCTGCCTCATATCGCCCTACCACTACCGGCTGGACTGGCTCATGTGGTTCGCTGCCTTCCAGGTGTGATAATAACTTATTTGTAATCTTTTACCTTTCATCAGTTCCGCTTGTGTTGTTTTTCTGTGCTGACACTGGAGTAACGTTGTGTTTTCACAGACCTACGAGCAGAGTGAGTGGATCATCCACATAGCAGGACGCCTGCTGGCCAACGACAGCACCGTCCTCTCGCTGCTCGACCACAACCCCTTCCAAGACAGAGACCCCCCCAGGTAAACACAGAGCATCACCAGGGTAGCTTTCAGAATTCACTTGTAAATGTAACCACCTCTTCTGAGCAGAGCACGTTTTGCCTTAGGGCTCCCCCTGGTGGAACAAATAACAAACGACATCTGTAATGAAAAAAATATATATAGATATTTCTGTATTTCTATGTTTCTGTAGGAAACGGGTGATTAATATGTTTTTGTCCTAATGGGAAAAAAAAAAAAAAAAAAAAAAAAAACAGATGGCAAATTGTTACAAGGTGTAATTGCTCTACCCATCGTCCTGCAGGTATTTCAAATGTAAGAAGATTTCAGACCAGCAGTTAAGATTGAAAGTCAAAGGACATTAAAGTAAATAAACTATTTTGTGTCCAGCATTTTTGAGACGTAGTTCTAACTGTTCTCTTAGGTAGGAAAGTAAATGTGAATTAAAGTTATTGCAAAAGTATTCATACCCCTTGGACCTTTTCCAATTTGGTCATGTTACATTCACAAACTCCTGTGGATTTTATGTGATTGACCAACACAAAGCAGCACTTAGTTGTGACATGGAAGGAAAAGGATGTATGGTTTCACATTTGTATTCAACCCCCTTAACTCTGATACCCCTAAATAAAATCCACTGCAACTAACGGCCTGTGGAAGTTACCTAATTGGTATATAGAGTCAATCTGTGTGTGATTTCATCTGTGACTGCCAGTATTTGCATCTGTGCTTCCACTTTGCCGTTCTGTCAGATGGGTTCGAGGAGAACACTTCAGGTACAAGTTCACGCAGCCGGGCAGCGCCAGCGCAGCACAGGGCAAGTGGTGGCTGAGAAAACGCATCGGAGCCTACTTCCCCGCTGTAGACCTGGAAGGACTCCGAGGCTACTTCCAGTCCAGGAACTGGCCTCACCCACACATCCCAGCAAGCAGGAACTGAAGCCACAGAGGAGGAGAACCCAAACAGCATGACCAGGGGGACATGAAAGAGGTCGTTTCAAAGCAGTTTGGAGCAAAGGTTACACTGTATGCAGATGACATCAGATTTGTAAAGAGCTGCTTGATAAAACCTCCCTTGATGCACAACAGCAGAACAATAATTCCCAAGCAATGTGAAGGTCTAAGCTTTCAGTTTGAAATGAATACTCTGCTGATCTGATCACCTGTATGTTTCTAAAGAGATCCTGAGGACACCTGAAAGTAAACATACCAACAGGTTGAACATTAAAAAAAAAGAAATTATCTGCTATGACAACAATCAACTCGTTTCATTTTCTCACCAAGTCTCTGGGACTTCCTGGCTGCATGTTTTAAACTAGCTTTAGATTAACAGGATTTTGGGAGGTGAACCATATAAGCATGCTAACTGGAACCGGATTACAGTGTCAAAACAAGCTCTGCTTCATTGCATCAAATTAGGCCTGGGCAATATGGCTTAAGAATAAAAGTGGCTTTATTTTAATCATCCCTTATGTGAGTTGTACAACGGAGTATTAGGGCCAGGCTACAAGAATTTTTGTTTAATTGCGAGAATAAAGTCGTAATAGCAGAATAACGATACAATTTTCCAAGAACATCTTAAAATTACAAGAAAAAAGAAATTTTAATCAAAATAGCTTCTAGAGTTATCGAGATCTAACGTAAGGAGCTCAGTCCGTGTGGTTCTTTCTTTGAAATAGACTGTCGTTTGCATCCTGATAAATAGAAACTGTAAAACACGCTTATCAAACCAGATGGTTGCCCTGGCAGTGCTGACATCACTCTGAACTATGGAAACACAAGGAGGATATTGGTGAAAAAAAACCTCCACATTTTCCAAAAACTAAATCTTCAAAAACCAAAAATTTGATTAATCGATAAAATCGGGTTATCGCCAAGCCCTTATTTCCAGCCCTGCAAATAAGCATTTGCTATTTAATGCTTAAATAGCAAAAAACACTACAGAGGTTTTCTTTGTTATGAACGTTTCGAATCTTAATATATTTTTTTCTGAAAAAATATATTGTTATAGACTAAATTACTTCTTGTGTAGTGTGGCAGAAATCCCCCATCAGAGGGCGACATTCTTAAAATCATTGTCTTTCTGCGTTAGTGACCATTGCCCTTTAAGTAAAGAGTGTGGGCGTCATTGCTTTGTGTCCAGAAGGCCTCACATGTAAGGCTAATGCTGTGAAGTGGAGTTTGGTTACCTCCAGCGCAGAGCTTGTTCACCACTGGCAGCAGATATTTGGATAAAATAGCGTTGAGACAAGAAAGGAGAAGATGTGCACAGTTATTTGGTAAATTTTTCATCTTCCCTGAGCTTCACCTTTTCTTCTTCTCAAGCCCCCTGCCATGAATAAAGAGTGAGCTCTAAATGTCTTGCAAGAGTATTTTCCAGCGCGATGGAGCACCATTTCACATGGCACAATGTGAGAACAATGTTTCCAGGAACCTCCCTGTTGTCAAGCTTTTGTCAAAAGCAAGTTAAGACAAAGAATCCAGCAAACCTGATCAACTCTGAGCTCCAATGAGACAAGAATGGGTCATTATCAGTCGGGACCGGGTCCAGAAGCTGCAGCACGGAAAACCGAGTTGGAAGTCCTAAAGAAAAAAAAATCAACACTGTAAATGTTGATTCTTTACATAAATTTGAAGAATTTATACATAAAAACCTTAAAATGTATAAAAGGATTTAATCATCCATCAATAATCTGCAGAAATGTGCTAAAGAGACTAAAAAGCCACAGAACAGACATGTCACCTTTCGGTCCTTTAGGCTAAGGGGTGCAGTACAAACACAGACCAGCAGATGGTACTGTTACTCTAAACTCCAAAACATTGTGATGGGAGCAATAACATGAATCTAGTATGTGCAGTTTTAGATTTACATTTGGATCTAGTTTTAGATCCAAATGTTTCCTCCCTTTTTATGTAACACTGATAAACAATAATCTGTGATAATCGCCTCTAGTGATTCATCCACTCTTCATGTTAGAAATGGTGGTGTTCATTTCAATTTCTTATTTTTTTCTGGAGCAGATAGAACATCCAGTCCTCTCTGACCCCAGCTGTACCTTTACAGATAAAAGATGTGGCTATAATTTTCAGGAACAACCAAGCCTCAAGCTTTTCTCACCCATTACAGGGAAGAAAGTCTTGCATCACACATGGAAAAGCTAAATGTCTTCTGGAGAAAAGCTTTATGGACGACGTGACCTGGATGCAAAAAAGAATAAGACAGGGTGAGGCTTTCAACCCTAAGAACACTGAAACGAGTGGGAAGCACAGTGGGGCAGCATCATGCTGAGGGATTGTTAAGCTGGGGGGTAAGTGCGTAAAATAAAGAACGGAATCCTCTTTAGTCCTTGTCCTACCTCCCTTACATTGGTCCTTCTTACCTCCTGTTGCCTTGTGTCCTACATACCTTCTTTCTGTCCTTCCCTTGCATCTTTCCATCCTTGTTTCCTTGTGTCCTTCCTCCTCTCCTTCATTGTGTCCTACCCCTATCCTTCTGTCCTTTCTTCCTTGTATCCTCCCTTTCTTCCTCATTATTCCTTATCCTACCTCCTTCCCCTTATTGCGTTCCTTGTTACTTTCCTTCTATCCTCTCTGTTCTGTGTCCTATGTACCCTCTCTCTTTTGTACCCACCCCTCCTTACTTCCCTCTTTCCTTCTTCCTTGTGTCTTTTCTTCCTTCTTTATGTCCTTCTCTCCTTTCTTGCATCCTACCCCCCTTCATTCTGTCCTTCCTTCCTTTCCTCTGACCTCGTCTTTGTTCTACCTCCCTTCCTTACTTAATTTTCTACCTCCCCTCCGTTAAGTGTCCTCCTTTTCTTTCTCCCCTTGGATCCTCCTTCCATCCTTGCATTTTCTTGGGTTTGTAGATCACATTTCTGAACCCCACCTTCTGCACATTTACTATAAATTTAGTATTTTATATTTTAAGATGAATGTAAAGGACTGGGATTTCTGGAAAGTTGAGTTTGGAAAAACATGTAAGAGCCCTGAGCCTAACAAATCGTGTCTGTACAGTTAACGGATAAATGTGCCTTTGTAGTGAAGGTATTCCAGCATGTTGAATAAATTCCCCAGAGAACTGAAAAGCCCTTTCATGCACAGTCTATTTACCATGACAATATCCAATACAGTTTATTTCTCAATGTCAGCTGAGGATCCAAACTGTTTTGACAAAAAGAAAGAGACCTTGAGTTCCTCAGACACACTGCTGCAGAGCATCATGTTTAGCAGCAGTGAGCCGGTTGAATCTGGCTTCTCCTGTTGTCCTACTTTAGGTAACTCCTATTTAAAAGGAGTCAGCTTCTCTTTTCAGCCTCTGGGTTTCTTTTGTACATTTTGCCTGTTTTCTAACTTTTTGCCAGGAGGACAGGACTTACTTTTTACCTAGAACATTTCGCATGGATCGAACATGCAGATCATGTACTGTCCTGTCTCGTCTCTTACGCTCTCTTCTCCTCTGGTTTTTCAATAGGATGGAGATCCTGAGGACTTGGATGGCTATTGAAGAAGGCTGGTTTTGTGCCTGGTGAACCCTTTGTGGTGATTTGGTCATATGTTCCTGCTTAAACCCCACATGGCCACCCATTTTCAGTTTTCTGTCAGCAGCCATTAGATTTTTATTTAAAGGGGTAGCATTATGTGTTTTTCACAGAGTGTTATTTTACAGCACAGTCAAGTAACTGTGTTGCCTTCAGTTGCTATAAAAATGCTGTATAAATCAAACATGACTTAAAAGAAATTTGACTTTGCAATTTAATGCCTTGAAATTGGGCCTTTGTCTCTTTAAGAAGCTCCTGCTCTTTCTGACATTCCGCCTTCAGCATGTCATCACAACTGTGCTCCTCCATTAAGCCCTTAACAACGTTTTTACCACTGTTTAATTGAGAAGGAGTTGCTATGAGAAGCTCAGCAGATGCGCAGTTCCATAGTGGGGGAGTCAGGGGGAGGGGGGCTCTGTGAGGCGGAAGCTCGGCACTGCATGGAAAAGGTGGTGCTCGGTTAGACCAAGCGTTTCTGCACCCAGAATGGTTGCCACGGGAGACTAAAGGATTTCTCAAACATGCATGAAAGAATCAAAGCAACACTCCAGGTAAGTTTTTGATGAGAGAATAACATTATAACACGATGTAAGGCTCAAAAAAGTTGATTTTACATAATACTTTCCCTTTAAAACATCCCAAAAAGTCAAAGAGTCCACAATGCCGTGCAGTCTAACAACAGTCTGAGAAACAGGCCCGCAGCATCATAGAGCCTTCACCAAAGTTAGCCCCTTAATTTATCCCTGAATTTATATGCAACTGTTGGAATTTTTCGTTTGAATATATCCATCCATCTGTTGTCCATATGCACTGGGTTGCGTCAGAGCAGGTGCCTATCTGCAGCGGTCGCCAGTGGATCACAAGGCAATAATTTGAACGTAGCACATACAAAATATATACACTTAGGTATTTAATATGCAAATTTCCTAAATTGGGGATAACTTTGACTCCTTGTTATATACAGAATATTAATCAACAGGTGCATATTAATGGTGGTAATATCTGATTCACCTCAAATCCACCGAGAAGTTAGTTTCATTTTCCTAAAGCACATGGTCAAGTAAAAGTGCAGTAGGGATTATTCAGCTCCACATGTTTACATTTGTGATGGTAGGACATGAACGGCTTTATTTGCATCATCAGTTGGCATCTAGATGGTGTCTAATGGTTGCGCTGGCGATGTAAATATGGATCCTTATCTAGACTCATCCCCAGTGGATAACAGAAATGGGCTGCTTTAGTTTACTAATTAGAGGTCCCAACACTGATCAATTTCAAGCATAAATAAATACATTTTTAGGGGACAACTATGTGTGTTTTGCATTTAAATATTATTTGAACGACTATTATCAATAAAATAATACTTTTTTTTTTTGCCATAAAAGTGTCAAGTGAGAGAAATGAATCTCGAGCAAAGCTAAACAAGCAGCATTCCTCGGTTGGTTTGCTTGGAAGTACATCTTTGTTACAGCAGCAGTTATGGATGGGTGTGTGTACTCCACCTCATGTTTGCAGCTCATTGGTTTTGATACATCAATCGCACAGCAAGAGTATTTTTAATAGCCTCGCCTCCAAACGGATCTGCATGCTTGTTTGCCGCGCTTCCAGTCTGCAAATAAATGTGCTCGCTGCCTTTCTATCAGGTTTTTATGGGACTTTGATGGTTTACTTACAGATTGCTCACTCTGTCACACCACTATCTATTTCAGGCCCCCCAACGGTGGCGCATGTTGGAGACGTTTCTCACCATCCACCAGTTTAGCTTGAGATATTACCAGGTGTCCTCTGGGTTGATGTTAAAGCAGAAATGGCAAGATTAGGAATGACTACAGAAAAGGGTTCTACAAGGAAAATATGTCCTGTTACATCAAGAATAAACATCAAACTGCATCAAAAGTTATTCAAGAAAACGATGTTCTGCAGATTTTGCTTCAAAGTAGCAACAATATACACACACTCTCCATCTCAGAAGAATGAGTGCCTTGCTGTGGACAGCACATTCTTTGTGGTCATGGTTACAAAGATGTCATGTGGAGCATGCATTAATGGGTTCCTAAAAGATGTGAGCTACTGACTAAAATTTGGTGACATATACTGGGTTTTCATGCTGGCCAAGGCCGCCATGGACAGACTTTTTTTTTCCACATTTTGTCACATTGCAGACACATATTTCAGTGTTACATGCAGTGCAAGTCTTTGGGGTATATGTCTGCCATCTTTGCACATGTAGACACAAACCTTTTGCCCTCTCTTTGCAAAATAACTCAAGCTAGGTCAGTCTGGATGAAGTTAGATTAAATGGGTGCATTATCATCTTAAAAATCAACATTGCAATTACGAAATCTCTGTAAGGAAAAACGTGCAGAATTTCAGTGTCAGCTTGGATTTTTTTCATATTTTCCTCAGGTGGCATTTTTTTGTTTGGTCAAAACAGACAAGATATAGTGTATTAACATTTATTCATTTGGCCATTACGCACTGATAGAACACAGCATTTAGTTGAAAAAGTTAAATTCATTTTTAGATTCATTAGACAGAAATATATAAAGTGTTTTTTTTATGATAATGTTAAAATGTTTTGATGATCATGGGTCATGGCATTTTCTATCAAAGTAGTTTTTTCTTCCACTCAACTTTCCATTACCATGCTTCAGTACGGCACTCTAAACAGTCACCTTCTTTTGCAACGACTTTTTATGATCTACCTTCCTTGTTTGGAGCATCTGCGAGACAGTGGTCTAGTCAGAAGACTTCTCCAGGACTGTTTAGGCCATAGTATAACATTTCTCTATTTAAAAGACATTCCTTAAATTGGTGTTATGAAATATTCCAATTTTCTGGAAAACTAGATTTTAGATTTTTATTAAGCCACAATCAAGTCAAAATGAACTGAAATAAATGCTTGAAATATATCGCTCTGTGGCTCACCCTGGGCGCTATTGATGCTTGAACCACCACTGACTGGACTTGAGCTGCTTTGATTGTGGGTAGCATTAATTTTTGTCTTCTGAACTGCATTCGGTTTGATGTTTGACTGAAAATCTGCCTTTGCATAAAAAAAAAAAAAAAAAAAGCCAAATCATATTTTCTGCTTTGGTAATGCTCATGATTGTATGTATATTGAAGTGTTTTATTAAGTTCTTTTATTATTTTTGGTTTATTTTACGGTAACCTAGTTTTTCGCATCAAGGCGACGAAGCAACTCGCTCTGAGAGAGAGAGCGCGCGAGCGTAACCAGTCCTCAGCCTTCTTCCCATCCAGCTGCATCAGCGGGACAACAGCCGCTCCTCCTCAAAGCCAGAGCGCTGACGCCTTCTTTTTTTATTATTTATTTATTTTTTTTACGCACAGCCATGATTTTGACGTACAGGTGAACTTCTCTTCCCTCAACAGCGCAGCAGCTAAAACTTAACGTGGAATAAAGTGTTTGTTTTTTTTTTTCCCTCTCTCAACCAACCCGAAACTTCACGCTCTCCTCTCTTAAAGCGTAAAAGTTGAACCCCTTTCTACTAGAGCCATGTCCAGGAAGAAGGCAGCGAAGGGCAAAGGGAGCTCCAAGAGCCCAAAGGCGTCTCCGAGCAGCGGGCGGACGGCGAAGGGTCTGGCCGCCGCCGGCGCTCAGTCCTCGGCTCTGGTCTACCCGAGCAGACCGTCCATCAGCAACAGCGGCGAGTTTTACGACATCGCTTTCAAGGTGAGCAGATCTGGGCTTTTCAACGCCTTCCGAAACGCTCGCGCCGGGGAACCTGCCAGTCAGAGAAAGCACGTGCAAGTTTCCCCGTCTGCAAATTCCACTAATTTGGCATCACACGGGCTGCTTTAATTCTGTATGGGTTCGTTAACCTTTAACAAGCAACTAAAGTGCGTAAGTACGATTTTTATTAGCTATTATTTGAAACTTTAACTGTATTTTGGTAACATATGGGAGCGCTTATTGTACAAAAAAAAGTAAAATACGAAGAGTTTTGAAAATGTTTACTAAAAAAAACAAGTCGCATTTTCCACTCACTCTGTGTGGCAATTATCGGCTTTCGGTAATGTTTCAATAAACAAGTTAAAATAGTTGTTTTCATGTCTATTGAGAGTCTTGTGCTTGTTGTAAAGCTAAAACGGTCAGTATTCTTAGTTTTAAGGGATTGATTCGTGTTGTCTTTATAGTTGAAGCTTTGTGTAGTGCGCCGCAGTCCAGTTCAATAACCCAGAGGAGACGAGGGAGACAGGTTTCTATAATTAATGAGATCAATTAACTGCAGAGCAGAAGGACGCATTTGCTGAAGCAGGAGTCCAGCTGATAAAATATGTCTATTGCACCTACTCACCCTGCAGTGGTATAACATTATCATATATCTTTGAAGTTATCACCATAAAAAATACATAAATTAGATGGCTTTAAAAAAAAAAAAAAAAAAAAATCATTAATGTAGTGACCTGCAGACTCGGCTCCACAGGAATTAAGCTGGGGCTGGGGGCTATGGCTGTTTTTTGTTTGTTTTTTGGTGGGGGGCAGTAACGGGCTTTTATTTGATATAAATAAACCTCTGTGTCACATTTCAAAATAAATAACCATGTTGTTTATTTATACAAACTAAACAATAATGACGTAAATGGTGACATGTAAGTGTGCATGTGTCACCAGAAAAAACTGAGTAATTATGTTCAGATTAGCATAAACTATAGCTCATAGGTTGCAGAAATCGAAGGGAGTGATGTTTTCAATCTCTGAAGTTATTCTATAATGCAAAATTGGACAATGATGCTTGAGATATAAACTGTCTTTAAAAGAAATAGTATGCTGTCTGTGCTCGCTATGCAAACAGAAAATGAGAATTGTTCTGAAATATCTGTAAAAAAAAAAAAAAAAAAACTGCCCTCATACCTGCCTGGATTTTCCCTGCAGCAGATCTCTTTTTCTCAACAAGTTTTCTGAGAAGACCCTGCATCATTGTCCATGGTGGTCTAATGTCTCCTCCTTGACCTCCTTCCTTTCTATATTTAAATATATTTCATATATTTAAAGACTTCTTTTAAATATATGAGAAGCAATAGTAAGCAAAACTTCTGCACAGAAATGAAAGAGGATTATGTTTATTCCTAGCAGTAAATAACCAGCAAGGGATGGAAGAGGATGGCAGAGGTGGGTAGAGTAGCCAATAATTGCACACATGTTAGAGTAGCACTACAACATACTTTTACTCAAGTAAAAGTAAAAAAGTAGCTTTCCAAGAAACTGCTCAAGAGTAAAAAAGTATTTGGTAAAAATGCTACTCAAGTACTGAGTAACTGATCATGTAATCTTATTTAATATTTTAAAATGTCATCAAACAGATAAAAAAATAAGGCCATGTGAAATTCTGGCATTTTAAAGACTTCATAATATTTAAGTAGAAGTAAAAAATACAATTCAATAAAAAATACTGCTGAAAGTACCTTTTTTTTTTTTTTTTTTTTTTTTTTTTTTTTTCCCCTAAAAAGTTACTCGAGTAAATGTTTCTGAGTAAATGTAGCCAGTTACTACCCAACATTTAATAGAACATTGCTCAATCCATCATCCAAAAATAAAAAACATTGTGGCACAACCTCAAGGAGTGTGATCAGAGAAACAGCCAAGACACCCGTGCTAACCATGGAGGAGCTCTGGAGGTCCACAGCTCAGGTAGACGCCACACGAATCGGTCACATGGCAGCTAATGGGGAGGCGGACCAAGCTAAATGCAGGACGATCCTGGGAGCAAACCTTTTGGGGATGATGAAGTTCTTAAGACAGGAGTTGAGATTCATTTTCTAACAAAGCAATGGGTGTAGATATACATCCGGAGCTGCTGTGGAATAGTTCAACTCACAGGTGTCAAACTCCAGTGCTTGAGAGTTGGTGTCCTGCAACTATTGGATGCGTTTGTGCTTCAGTTCACCCAAATCGAATAATTAGGTCAGTAGCAGGATTCTGTGGAGCTTCATGACCTACTGAGTATGTAATTCAGCCATTTTATTCCGGTGTGTTGGTCTGGGTTCACATCTGGAAGTTGCAGGGTACTGGCCCTCGAGAGTCAAAGTCCAGACCTGGAGACATGCACCAGAATATCCCACTTGCAAATATTGACTTAGGCTGGATGGAAAGGCATGCAGCTGTTTCAGTTTTGTTTGAAAAAGTTTCCTTCCACTTCAAAACAATACACTACTTTGTGTTTAAAATCCCAATGATTCATATTGAAGTTTGTGGCTGACAACTCAACAAAATGTGGCGATGTTCAAGACTGCGAATACTTTTACTAGACACTGTGCTATTAATAATGTAAATGGTCATTATTTCAGGGCCAGTTTTATGCTAATGTTCTTGTGTCCAGATGCCACAGAGACTGAGGGCCACTGCACACGCTCCGCAATTTCCATATGCTTAAGACTGAGCCGTGCATCAAGTGATGTAATTACTGTTAAATGGATGCTGTTGCTGTATCAGTTCACAGTAGCTTTCTCTTGTTCTGCAGAGATATGTTGAAAATACAAGTGTTGGACAAGTTGGAAAGAGCAAAGCTCTTTATATTTAAGCTTTTTGAATTTATGTGGAACTCTGTAGAGCTTCCACTCAAACATTTATATAAATATTTCACACAAAACCGCAGAGATTTTCTTTTATTACTTAAGAAAAAGTGTTGTTGATAGTGCCTGTTGAAATCTTGGGCATTACATCATGTACTTCAGTGGTCCTTACCCCTGGTATCTTGAATCTGGTATCTTAAAACTGAACAAAGCGTAATAGCAAAGGTCACAACCTCCTGTAATGTACTCAGATGCTACGGTTACTGATCAAAGTGATTTAAAAGAAGGTTCTTCTGACTCTCCGTATGTTTGCATTCAGGTTACAGTTGTTTCTTTATTCAGCGTTTTCCCTACCATTATCCAAGGGGGGCACCCCATCCCACCAACAAGACCACCCCCTTAAGAAGATTGACATGTAGCAGTTGTAGGCGTTCACAGTTAACGCCATTAGTTTTACTAGCCTATCTAAATAACGCCAGATCAAGTTGTGAGAGATTTCTGGCCCAATGCGGTCGCTCCTCAACCTTCATCTCTCTCTCAAACTGGGCTCATAGTCGACGCGTTACCCTATGCAGTGGCCTCACGCGGCTGTCACAGTGCCTGGTTGTGCACCTCTGAACTTTAGTAACTCAGTGTGGACCTTTCACTCAAACTGGACAATTTGGAGCAGGTTCAGGTATTAAGCCTCATTTGTAGCAGCAGGAATAGCTGTCTTACATCTACATATGGCAAAGGTACAAGTATACAAAATCGTCCAAGTGCCTCATGTCCTGCCCCTGACACAAAGAAAACATCCTGTCATCACCAAATAAAAAGACCCCCTGCCTGAGCTCGGTACGGAAATGCATGCATGATAGTTAGAGACAGAAAGATTCAGTAGGTAAAGACTGAAAGATGGGTAGAGACAGATTAAAAAAGATTTATATAAATGAAGAGTGATGTATAAATACAGTACATATAAGAATAAAGAACATTTTCAAGTGTTTTTGTTTTCCTGAGGAATGTTCTGTCGAGTGTGTAGACATATTCAGGACATGCTCAAATACTTCTTCAATAACTGCTAAATGTATTTTGAATTCCAATTTTGGCCGATACAATTAGTTGCTAGGGGAAGCACTATTTATCCCCTATTTCCAAATCATCACCCTGCCACCACTGTGCTTAGCAGCTGGTAGTGGGGGGTCCGCCTCCTGTGGGTGTGCTGTCTTACTTTATGTGAACAAGTGAGATCTGGGAATTTTCTTGATTGATGAAGCTGGCAGTGTTACTTGATGTCTGAACAGGGTTTAAGAGATTTAAATATTTTAACTTTTAATAGATCAAGTGATGGGTAATCAGCGATGATGGACCACAGATGCAGAACATGGAGGTAATTAGAATTGTAAAATGCAAATCAAAGACTAATCATAATCAGCTCAGGAAATGTCAGTCCAATCTTTCATCATATGTACTGATTTTATCTCCCCCATGGACAACGGTACAGCCCGACTCTGCATCAAAGTGACACATTTGAAATTGTTCAGTGTTTTTAAATGTTATGTCTAATCACTGCAAATCATTGATTGTATTTAAATTTGTCAGCTTAATAACCGTATGCTGTCTTCTTTCTGCTTTAGGTGATGCTGGTGGGGGATTCAGGTGTGGGAAAGACCTGTCTGCTGGTTCGTTTTAAGGATGGAGCCTTTTTAGCTGGGAGCTTCATCTCCACTGTTGGCATCGATTTCAGGGTATGCACCTTGACATGCTCACCTGAAGACATGCCATCAACCTCTGTTTAGCCTTGATGTGGTCTTTTTAGAGAGTTAAGTTCATTCTCCCTGGTGGTTGCATCAAGCATATGTTCTGTTTTGTGCCAAATGTTCAGGAATCTCTAACCCAGCACCATAAAAAAAACCCAAAACCCTATTTTATTTCATTTTGAAATACTGGGTTGCATCACTGAGATTTCCTTTCCTCGAAGGTATCTCAGATGTAAATTATAATGACATCATCAGAAATATTTTCCAGAAATGACACTCTGCACAATAATTGCCATCCTTCAGGAAAGAACCGACCTCTACGTCTAGAATTCTTTAAAGTCTGAACATCTCCTAACCTCGTCAGTAGTTAATCAAGAGTTTTTCTCCCTTTGACTGAGACTCCATGGTGCCGTGTCCTGAGCTTGGATCTTTTTCCCATGTGCCCATCTTCCACAACCAACACCACGATTGACCTGGATGAAGCAAAAATACAAATAACACTTTAAAGTGACTGTATACATTGATGGATGAAGGGTTTATTTATTGTTTTACTGCTAGTGGCAAACCCAATTACTACCTACAGTGCCTCAAGGAACAATTAGAGAGAGGTGTTACAGTACCAATAAAAACAGCCACCCATTAATTGTGGCTGCTGAGGACTAGGAGCGGTGACCCGTCCAACTCTTTTACCGCCTAGTTGCTCCCTGAAGCAGGACCGAACACAGCTGCCCTCCAGGAGGCTTTCAGAGCCCCGTTTCACTGATGCTAGCAACCAGAGCTGTTTATAGGGTAACAAGTGCAGAAAAAAGATGCTCAAATCAGGTAAATAAAAGCAGAACTGAAAGGTGGTATTTCGCAGACCAGCAGAATACTTCCGGATATGTAATGATAGATCCCCTCAGCATAAGCAGGATAGAGTATGTAAACCTAATTAATGAAATGCTAAGCCATTTAAGAAGCAGTGCATTAGGTCCAGTTTTTATGTGCTTTACAAAAAAAGCACTCATACAGATTTATATTAATATTATGTGTCTTTGCAGTCTGCTCAAAAGACATGTTAGACACACTAGTTTGATAAATCATAGAGAAACATTAGTATGCACCGCCTCAACTAAAGGTAGGGTTCTGGCGTTTCTATGAACTTCATCTGATGGCAACATTTCAGTGTAGCGTCTGTTCAACTTCTGTCCTCTCCATCTGACAGGGAGAGTGATTACTCAAGCATAGTTGTGTGTTTGTCGTCTGTTCTCAACATTGATCACTTGCTATTTTAGATTCTAGCTCCTCTAAATATATCTTTTTTCATCTGGAATATGAGAAACTTCTCTGTTTCTGTTTTGTTTTTTCTTTTTCCTGCCTGGAGCCACTACGCTCCCACTCACTCACTCACTGTAACCTAGTCAGCCTCCGTTGCTACGGCTGCTCCTCTGGCGTATCAGTTCTCACCGGCCCATGTGGAAACGCACTGCCACGAGATCAGGTACAGAAGAGCTTTCAACAGAAATCTATTTCATCTGGAGTTGCAGCACCATAACCTCACACTGATTATTTTACAAAGCGCCAACTTTTATTGAGTGTTTGTCCAGTGGTGGAAAAAAATTCCATAATTGAGAAACAGTTTTTGATTAAAATCTATGATGGTGCAAATATTGGTTTCCCTAACAATCCCTTTTAAAATAAGTGTTATTGAAACATTTCTGGACTTTAAACAGAACATTTTTAATTTAATCAGTTTTGAGGAACCTCTTATTAATACTCCAATGACCATACATTTAAAAAATGAAGAGCAAAGAAACAGATCCAGAATGTCCCTTTATTTTTTATTTTATCCACATTATTTATCAATTAACAGAACACTGAGGTTGTGTGAATGAAATGCAGGGATTTAGTTTGGTGTGACAGTTTCATTTAAAAAAACTAAAACTTTAGGCAACATGGAAAAACTATATTTACCGTAAAGCGGAATAACCGGCAGCTTTGCGCATGCATGATTCCATTGGAAACAGAATGGAGTGGGTCCTCTCTATGCTCTACTGCAGCCTGCTGTCAGTCAGACTGACCGCCTGTAAGGCTTTGGAGGTGGGAGGGGCTCATGGCAGCTCTGGCTGCGTTCGAGTTGTCCTCGGAACTGGGAAGTTCTGACTTCCCTCTCGTGAAACTCAACTGGAACGCCCTCCGAAGGGGGATTTCCCACTGGGAACCTGGGAGCCACTCAAACTACCCCCAGTTCCGACTTGCATGGCCGACGTTGTGTTTCAATATGGCCACTCCTCGCATCAACAGTAGTAATATGTGGTGGGAAATATGTTTATTTTACAAGAGACACATGTAAGAGTGCGTCTAAAATCAGTATTACATGTAGCGCCTGCAGTTATAAACAGAAAAAAATAGGCCATTTCGGGTGCATTCATGCAAACCCTGTTTAGTCCGCTTTAATTGAACTCTTGTTCAACTCTAGTTTTGGGAGGAATGAATGCACAGTCAAATTCTGATTCAGACCAAAGAAGTTAACTCTGGGCCACCTAAAAGCCTAGGGCTTTGTTCGGGTACTATAGTGCAGGACATTCTGGGTAATTACAACCAAAACAAATGTGTGTGTCTGGGTTAATTGTAGGAAGTCTTTGCAACATAAAAAAATGTCTTTCTGGAAAAGCAAACCCTGTGAAATCCAAGACCCCATTTACAGAGTTCAGTTCATAACGTTTTTTTAATCGGCAGTCATTACAGCACATTTCCTATTGGCCCAGTATTTCTTTGTTCCTGTCCATCACATCACTACTCGATCTGTGCTGTTCATCCTCATGGCTTTGACTGTAAATGAAGCACTTTGAATTATTTTATGTACAACCAATACAACCGGGTTACGATCTAGACTTAGATCCCCGGAAAATACTTTTTAATTGTATTTTTTTTCTTTTTTTTTTTTGTTCATGACCAGCTTTATGATGCTAAAATGACCAGTCATTAATGACTACAGACCTGTTGCCCTGACATCCCACATCATAAAGGACCTGGAGAGACTGCTGTTGGCCCACCTGAGTCAGCACATCAGTACACATCAGGACCCCCTGTAGTTTGCTTACCGCCTTGGAGTTGAAAACGCCATCATACACCTGCTTCAACAAACCCACCGTCACCTGTACAAAGCAGGCAGCACTGTGAGGATCATGTTCTTTGATTTCTCCAGTGCATTTAACACAATTCAGCCTGATCTGCTTCGTCTGAGACTTCAGAAGACACAGGTGGAGGCCTCAACAATCACCTGGCTCAATGACTACCTCATAAACAGACCACAGTTTGTAAGACTGAAGGACTGTGTGTCTAGCCAGGTGGTCAGCAGAACAGGAGAACCACAGGGGACTGTACTCTCACCATTCCTTTTCGCTCTGTACACTTCAGACTTCCAGCTCAAGTCAGACTCCTATCATCTGTAGCACACCTGCTTAGAGGTGTGCTACAACAAGAAGGTAGCTGAATGTTGCTGCTGCCCCAACAGATGATGGGGCAGCACCATCAGAGGCAGGGACCTAAAAAGGCTCAACAACCTGATAAAGAAGGCTGGTTCTGTTCTGGGGACGACTGTGGAACCTCTGGAGATGATGATGCAAAGAAGGATTTTACATAAAAATTAAGAAAATTATGGACAACCCTGACCATCCTCTTCATGTGACTGTCATTGGAAAACAAGAGTCTCTTCAGTCAGAGGCTTCTTCACATTTAAACGGACCGCTACAGGAGATCTTTCCTGCCCTCAGCCATCACCATCTATAATAAGTCCTAAATTAAATGAGTTACAACAACATTGATTTCCCTTTGGGATAAATAAAATATTTTTGAATTGAATTTGAATTTTACTTTGCTAGTTCACAGTTAAATTTAACTCAAAAAGACCCTGGAATCCTGTTTCTATATTCTTCGTGTGTGTGTGTGTGTGTGTGTGTGTGAGTGAGAGATTACATGCTGCTGCTGCTGCCATTGACAGCTCTGTTCCAGACTGGTTACAGGTCTGAGATGAAGTGACTTTTATTTACAAAACCAGAGTCACTGTACTTGTGATATATTGTAAAGCCATATTTCTTGTGTGCCTTCATGGAAAAGGTAAATTGTAACCTGTCTGAACATTTAATTTTTCCATCCACAGAACATTTTAAAGCATTGCTCTGAACTCAGACTCCTTATTCATGTGCTTGTGCAATCTATTGGCTGTTTCTTTAAAGTCCCTTTGTCCCATCGCTTTATGACTGATTTCATTATTTCTCAGCAGACTGAATGTCTGAGGAAAGTACTTAAAGAGCTCCTTTTTTCAAAGAGCCTTTTGATTCTTGTCAGGCTAACACATTTATACATGTAGACAAAATAATAATGTGTGAATTTCCCATATCAGTGTGTGACATGTTTTGTAAAGACACTTTCCCTAATGTGTGACAGCTTGGACATGGTTTTTAAATCTACTTTGTTTAGACTTTAAAAGAACACAGAACATTTAAATAGTTATGACCATTATGGCTACTCTAAATCTTTCCTGAGACATCTTGCCTGTGTTCAGATCATTGCTGTGTCATAATATAGTCTCTTAGTATCAATGCCAATAATAAAAATACAGAACATCTGAAATGTAACCAGAACCATTCAATTAAAGATCCTGCTTTTGATGAATAATTGTGATATCTGTGTTATGATATCTTAAAAATGTAGCTGACTAGTTGGCATATCTCCCAAAGATGAAGTACATTCAGATTTTTCAGTTAAAATCTGGGAGCTTCAGGTTGACTTGAACCTTGAGATGCTTCGGGTTTTAGCTGATTCCAAACTCTCCTTAGGAGCTGTGATGTAAGAAATACATATTTCTTCGATTTCTGCTTTGTAGTTCATGTTTTAGATTAACCAAGTAAACACTAAATGCAGTTTTGAAATAATTTCATTAATTAGGTCAAAAAATATCTAAACCAACTTTGCTCTCTTTGAAAACATGATTGTCCCCTAAACCAAATCAGTGGTTGTTGTGGCTATCAAGCATTTGTAATGACTGGAAATGACCGGGAAAAAGTGCTTTACGTCTCTGTGGGAATTTTAGCCACATCTTTCTGGCTCTTTAGTTTTTATTCAGTCACACTAGATTATATATAGGGTAATTCTGCTAAAATTTGGGTCGTGATTTCTACTGTAAAAAATTGACATTTTGAAGATCATCAAGATGAAGATATTTTGGAAAATGTTTGTCTTTGTTCTTTTTGGTGAGCATAGGCTTTTTTTTTTTTTTTTTTTTTTTTTTTTTTTTAACCTTGGAACTCTTCCATGGATGCCATCTTTGCCTCGTCTCCTTCCTATTATTGAATCATGAACAGTGATGGTTACACAGTGTAATTATTGGCTGTCTTAGACAAAAGAGAGCATCTGTGGTTGCGAGCTTGACTCTGTGGCCTCTGGTTGTTCATTGTAACAGACGCACTGACCACCAGCTTAAGCCTCTCACTGAAAGTTTAGTACATCGAACATCTTTCTAGTAAACTCGTTCAGTGTGACTGCTCCTGTAAACGTCTGATTTGTGTTGTTTACCAGCCATGGCTGCTTCTACTGCTGTCCACTTTTCACCGTCTCCCTCTTTTCAGCATTCAGCTCTAATAATTAGCACATTAAGACCCGCACTTAACCTGCTGTCTATCCATTGTCACTCTGAGAGCTCTGCTGGATGCTTCTGATGCAGCAACAAGTCACACAGTCATGCAGTGTAACGAGGTTATTGTCACATCAAGTTCTCACAGTGCGACATGCTCACGTCCTGTACGATTTTTGATATTGCACATTGTCTGCCAAGCCCCAGGTGGTGTTTCGTGTTCTTCTGATAGAGATGTATGGCAGTTTCGATACCAATAGTTTTTTCATTCCAAAGCCCAATAACATACCTGGAAATAAGAAAGGCTAGTGAGTACAAATGTAAGGCTGTGACATCAATACTCTAAACAAGACCAAAAACAGTTGGTCCTAAAAGAAAATATAACATTTTGAAATGGAAAAACTATTAGGCCAACATTTGCCAAAATATATTAACAGAAACCATATCTCAAATGGACATCTATTTAAGGTTCATTACATACTGATGTAAAAGATAAAAAAAAACAAGGTCTCTAGAATTGATCCAGTATTTAACATAAATACAAAGTGTAAAAAATGCATTCCACACGTTCAAAATAGAAAATGCCCTGACACAAGTTAGATTCAAAGTACATTCATTTATATTACTAATGTATAATTATGGATATTTGTAACTCGTATGTCCGTGGTGAAGCTTACGTGAATAAGAACAGTAAGAGGCAGCATTACGCCAAGCCAGCCTACAGCCTGCCGAAAATTATTAGTAGAAGAAGAAGCTCTTGTCATTAACGCTGCTGTCAATTAAAGCGTGAATGAATTTGCCGATCGCATCATACTTCTGGAAGACGCACAGCAGAAAAGTCGGGGCGGCAGCTCGGCGTGAGAAACCTCGGCTCCAAGTGGCTCATGAGCCAAGAACAGCCCCCGTGAAGCGCCGTCATTCCCATAATGAGCGCTTTAATCGCTTCGGCCCTTGTATTCTCTCGGGCAAATTTTCTTGTTTCGTCAAAAGTTTCGCCAATGGATTCCAGTCCCGACGGCTTCTTGAAGACCGTCTTGTTGTCTTGAGCATCGCGGGTGTCCTCAAACGCTTTGAATACTCCGTCGAAGCGATGGTTGTGTTTAAGGTGCCTGATCAAATTAGACGTGTTAAACTCGCTGTTTTTCCCTCCTTGCGGAACTTGCTTTCAACGTTTGTTAAACAAAGTCAGAGTATCGTCTTCCTCCGGAAACGGAAGTCTTGACGTTCTGTTTACTGACCAGCTGTGCTGCATTCACATGCTGTTGGAAATTCACATGCTGTTGGAAGTTCCCAGTTTGGGAGTCGTTCTGACCTGTTATGTTTATATTTATGTTATTTGCGTGTATACCCTGGTGTAATATATATATATATATATATATATATATATATATATATATATATATATATATATACACACACACATTGAGGACAGTTACAAGTACCTGGGAATACCACAAGCAAATGGCAGCCTCGATGAGGTCACAAGGAAAGGAGCCACAGCCAAATACCTCCAACGAGTAAGGCAAGTCCTGAGAAGCCAGCTCAATGGCAAGAACAAGATCCGTGCGATAAACAGCTATGCCTTGCCAGTAATCAGATACCCTGCAGGAATAATAAGCTGGCCAAAGGAAGAGATAAAGACCATGGATGTTAAAACTCGGAAACTACTAACCATGCATGGAGGGTTCCACCCTAAATCCAGCATCGTGAGACTATACGCGAGCCGTAAGGACGGAGGCAGAGGACTAGCGAGTGTGAGAGCCACTGTCCAGGATGAAACATCCAAGATCCATAAATACATCAAGGTCAAAGCCTCAACCGACGATGTGCTCAGCGAATGTCTCAAACAATGGGGACCAGAGGATGAGGTGCTGGAGGAACCATCATGGGAGGATAAGCCCCTACATGGGATGTACCACCGACAAATAACTGAAGTGGCTGATATCAGGAAATCCTACCAATGGCTGGAAAAAGCTGGACTCAAGGACAGCACAGAGGCACTCATCCTGGCTGCACAGGAACAGGCCCTAAACACCAGAGCGATAGAGGCTCAGATCTACCACACCAGACAAGATCCAAGGTGTAGATTGTGCAAGGAGGCCCCTGAGACAGTCCAACACATAACAGCAGGGTGCAAGATGCTGGCAGGGAAAGCGTACATGGAACGTCATAACCAAGTGGCGGGCATAGTGTACAGAAACATCTGTGCAGGATATGGACTGGAAGCCCCGAGATCAAAGTGGGGCACACCCCCAAAGGTGGTGGAGAATGACCGAGCTAAGATCCTGTGGGACTTCCAGATCCAGACAGACAAAATGGTAATGGCGAACCAACCGGACATCGTGGTGGTGGATAAACAACAGAGGAAAGCCGTTGTGGTGGATGTAGCAATACCAAGCGATTGCAACATCAGGAAAAAGGAACACAAGAAACTGGAGAAATACCAGGGCCTCAGAGAGGAACTGGAGAAGGCCTGGAAGGTGAAGACCACAGTGGTGCCTGTGGTCATCGGGGCCCTCGGGGCAGTCACCCCCAAACTGGAGCAGTGGCTAAAACAGATCCCAGGAACAACGTCAGACATCTCAGTCCAGAAATGCGCAGTTCTCGGCACAGCCAAGATACTACGCAGAACCCTCAAGCTCCCAGGCCTCTGGTAGAGGACCCGAGCTCAGAGGTTGAGAAAGACCACCCGTGGAGGGTGAGAAGGGAATTTTTTTTTATTTTTTTTTTTTATTTTTTTTTTTTATAACTATTAAAATTATGACTGTTGATTTCTGACATGAGGGAGTTTTCAAATGATTTATTTCTTGTCAGAGTTGTTTTCTCCAATTACACTTCAACGCTGTGCAGGTCTCATGCAGGAGTGGAAGCGCTTGATTTAAAAAAACAAAAAACACACAAAAAAAAAAAACGCCTGTCACCCGCCCTACCGAACATGTTATCTGTGCTATTCATTATATCGGACTGATAAGAATGTCATTTCTTGTTATTGGGCTGATAGTTATCGGCCGACAGTTATCATGCACCCCTAATAATTATCATTTAAAAACTACATGTTGTATTTACTTAGATTGTGTTTGACATCAAAACCTGATCTGGTGTTTGTGAAAATGAGACAAAACCCGGGATATAAACCAATAATTAACTTGTGAATAATTGTCAAATAGTGGGTTATTAGATTAAAATTCATTCCATTCGATTAACTAATAGGGTCTGTTTAGACGGACCTTCTTTCAGTGTTGTGAGACCGCTCATCCAGTTGATGGTTTTAAGAGAAATAGTCATGGTGGAGGCATCCCAGAACAGCAAAGTAACACAGTCCAAACAGAGTCTGGTATGGTATGGACAATGCACTTTATGCGATTTTTATTTTGAAATATAAACACTCAACAAGCTCCTTAAGTTTCACCTTCATAGTGCTCATTCAGCCATGCTGCGTGGCGGAACAGCGTTAACTTCTCAATCAGAAATTATTGATGTTAGGAAGGCAAGGATGTGTTAACAGAAAAGCAGAGAATTACGCAAAAGATTTGTGACATGATAGAAAAAGACATTATGCTGATAAACTCTGTTGATGGTGAGGGCTTCCGCGAGTTAATTCACTTCATGGAGCGAGGTTTAAACAATCTTTTGGAGAGCAACCATAACCACCTGCTTTGAGGTGTGCTACAACAAGAACGTAGCTGAAAGTTGCTGTTGTCACTAAAGTCCCCACCCCAGGTGGCAATGACTTTTGCCTTCCACTGTCGTCTGTCTCTCCCTGTGTGTCGAGCCCATCGGACTGCCCTGGCACAAAGAGCTATTTCACAGTTTCTGTCCACAACGTTGACACGGGCTGGTAATCACAGACATTACTTCTGTCTGAACATCTCTCTTTTCATAGGGGATGAAGTGTTTCACAGATTTGATTCTTTTCATCTTTTATTTCTCTTACGATCAACTAAGACGTTCCTGTTTTGGTATATTTCATAAATGTGTCTTAAGTATGGTAATGTGAAAAAAAAACTCATTTGTGCTTATTCAGTCAGTATTTAATAGAGCTGACACAAGAAATAGTTAAAATATAATATGCTTTTTTTTTTTTTTTTTTTAAATCCAGCATATAAAAAATTTAGCCCTTCACCTTATGGAAAGAGGCTGCTTATCAATTATTCGATAAGATCAGTGAACTTTGGATTAACTCATCAATTGATAACTTCCATCCCTGCACAAAATCAAAAACAAAAGAAATCTGTTGGTGTGAAAATACTAGAACCTTCCTGCTGTAAGAAGTTGTTTATTTTATGAGCAAGTGAGAGGAGTTGCTCTACTGTGACGACAGCAGTCACTGTTAAACGAGGTTTTCCTAATATTTTAAGACAATGCTTTTGAAGTTGACATTTTAAACTGTCTTGAGTATCTTGTATTGATCATCAACTCAGTTACTATTCCTCCAACAATTGCAGTTGTGTTGCATATACCCTCACCTTAACTCTCAGATTTATAAAAGGCCACTGGCGTTTCTAAATCCAGCATGTTTCACAACATACGGAGTTTGAAAGCATGAAGTGTCAAAGGAAAAAAATTCTATTTGAATATCGTTTAAATTCCAACAGTAGAACAATTTATCGACAGGGAAACTGAGCTGCTTCTGTCTTGTCATTTGGAAATGTATTCCAGTCTTTGTGCCCATCAGGCACTGATGTGTTATAATGTACAGCTCTTTAGTTAATATATGCAGTTAATGCAGCAGTCTGAGCACTTTTCAGCACCGTCAGGAATGTGCACCACTGACCTTGGCGATAATGAGGTGAAGGTGTCAGAAACCTAGAAGAAAAGGGAAAGTTTTTTTCTGGAAAAGAGGGTGGACTTGTGGCAACCTTCTGTGCTGTTTTATATTTTTCCTGACAGAAAGCGATGACGCACCAGAAATCAAACATCAAATGCTGCCCTCACTCCCTGTTGTTTTCTGTCTTTTCCAGGAAGACCTTAGTTTGAATTGCTGATGAGTTTTAGCCATTTCCAGACCAGAAGAATTTTTATTTTTGCTAACACCCCTTCAGCTCACCTCACCTCTGAGGCTTATTATTATTATTTTATTTATTTATTTATTTTTACTTCTGTCTCTTGTTTCCATAGCATACATTTTTCTTGCCTTTTAGATGGAGCTGCACTTCACTGGGCAGTTTATTATTTAAATAGCACCAATTGTCATCTTGAGGCACTTTACCAAAAAAAGTCATTTCAATCCAATCGTAGATAAATTCCAATACCAATCCCTTATACTGAGAATGCATGTAGCGACAGTGGAGAGGAAAAACTTCCCTTTAACAGGAAGAAACCTCCAGCAGAACCACAACCTGGCTCAGAGTGAGCGGCCATCTGCCAGCATTACACAGACTTGTGTGGTGCTCCTTCATGCAGACACTCATGGTTGATACTTTGACCTTTTCACCTAGTTCACAATGTTTGGTTATTATTCAACTATTCATCCATTTGTTCCGGTTTTTCTTTGACTGGAAATGGTTGAATATGGAAAAACACTCCAAAGTAGAGACTTTTTATTATATTTTAAACTCATTTGTAGGTGTATCAGTTTACTTGGCATACAGAGATTTTTAACACTAGAACCACCAGAGGGAGGGGTTTTTTTTTTTTTTTTTTTTTTTTTTTTTTTTTTTTTTTTTTTTTTTTTTTTTGACCATGCATCGCAGATGCCTTACTATGACAATCATTTGAATTCTCAGTGGAATAAGAGTTGATCTATAAACAATTTTAAAAAAAAATGTCTGGAAAATAGCATTTTCCCTGTTCTGCCCACCACCCCGCTGGATGTTTCTCCATCATATATCCAGGGTCATGTTAGTTTTGATTTTATGCAATAGCTTCTGATCACTGATCTCAGTTGCTTTGGATTTTTCCAGGCAAATCAACTGAATTCTTCCCATTTCAAATCCTGCATACTGATAATCTAGAATGTTGCCAAAACTATTTGTCATTCCTTTGCTCTTGCTCATCATTCCTTAATCTTTGTTAGTCAAGCAGTGACCTGAACCTTACAGCCTACTATTTGTTTTGGCCCATATCACTGTATTATATCCTGCTGTATCTCTTTGTTAGATTGGTTTTCAGGGAGTGGTTCCTTGTTAGTTCAACCAAAACAGCAATAATTTATTACAGTTACTTTGTCCTTTATAAACCCTGTCAGTTGTGTGTGCCACATAATTCTGGAACTAATAAATAATAGTCGAGTATTTTTTTTTTTTTTTTGATTATTCCTTGATTAAATAATCAAATAAATGCAGGTTTTATTTCAAAGCCTGCATGTCCCTGCCTGCCATTTACAGTCTGCTTGAAACATTGTTTCACAGTTTACACACTTAGGTATTTAGATACATGGTAAAAAAAAATTTTAAATGCAACTTGTTACATTGTTTCAGTGTTGTTTTTTTTCTTTGTTTTTTTACCATGGAAAATATTTGTTTGCAATAATAGCTTTTTATATTGTATTGATCTTGGTCACATAAATATCAATACAGTAAACAGAAAAAGAGTAAAGCACAGCATACGGTTTGTCTCTGTGTGTAACAACGTTCTCGATGATGATCTTATCATTTTTATATCTCAACTTATCTGTTTTTCTTTCACGGTAAAACTCCTCCTAGATATTCTAAGCTGGAAATATAGCACTCCATCATGACTTTCCAGAAATATTTGAGCATCATATTATGGAAGTTATTCTGCTCTTCAAGGTTGTTGAAAATCTTTGCAAAGGACGCTCAGAGCCAGACTATTGCATCTGTGGAGCGCATCATTATAGCTCATCATGTCAAGCTTTTCATGCGAACATCTGGACCCTGGTTTGTTCATGATGGTTCAGAATCATCCATCTGCTTGTGGCTCCAACAATAGATAGATGATGTCTTCTGGTAAAGCTTTTTAGGGTCTTCCACAGTGAATGCATCACCAAATCGGCTGCACTCTAAAATCCCTTCATTTTTATTGTAGGCGCCACAACAGCGGTTTTTCACTGCGGTGAGCACTGCACAAATGAAGCTCACCAGCAGTGCTGGCTGTGCTCAGGTCTCAGTTGAAATTGTTTAAATTCTAACTGCTTGAATTTTGCTCCAACAGATCCTCACACAGCCACGAGACAGGATAGTTATCAAATAGCTTCAGACTGAGCAGGAAGCAGACGGTTAACATGGAAACCTTCACAAGCACTACGTTGTTCTCTGAATCATAGTCTCGTCGTCATTTTCTCATAAAACTTTTTTTTCCTCCTCCGTCTCTCTATAACAGGTTTAGTTCTATTGTTGGTTTTAGCTCAAGAATAATTGCAGCTTTTCAGCTCAGATGTAGCCATTATCTCGTTATTTAACTGACTCTTTTCTGCTGTACTCTGCTGTGGATAAAGAGAGTGGGGTAACTGTAGATGTTATTGCAACATTTTAGTTTTCATATTTCTAGGGAGGCAATGAAGTAGGGCTGGACGATACGGCTGAAAAATGTATCAGCATTATATATAATGTAAGCATTTCTTATCAGTAGCTTTTGATATTTATTGGTTAGTTTTTTGTTTGAAATGTCCACAATTCTGCTAAACTAGTGACATGACCTTTACTTTTTTTTTTTTTTTTTTATTCACGATTTCCTCTTGAGCTGTTGTACTCATTTTTTCCTTTCACTTCACCCCAGTCTTTTTTATTTTTAAGCAGTTATGGGGCCCTGTGGCAAAACATGAAAGGGCCCCCACATACTCAGGTGCTCTGTATGTAGTCTGTGGACCGCAGACAGTTGAGATTTCATGGTCAAACGTACCGATTGCCTACAGTTCTTGTGACAAATGCCTTCATTTCCCACAATCTGAATGGATACTAGCAAGTTTGATGAGCTAGTTGGGCGCCTCGCTCTGTTTCTGATCGCAGCGCAGCCACCACACACCTGTCAATGCGGCACAGAGAGTGGCAGTCACGCTGCGCATCCTTATTGGGACTGGATGCACTGACTCTCAACATGATCAGCTCGGTGTCGCATAAAAAACATTTTGATTTGAACACTGTATCCTGGCGAGAGGTTTACTGTGCGAATCAGTGAGTACGTGTCCACGGTCGTAAAAATGAACCTTTGTGCGGACGTTCTTTCAGTCCGCCTCAAGTACGTGCAGACCTCAGAGTGTGTTGGGGGCAACATGAAGCTGCTACTCGGCATGTCACACAACAGGTTGTTGCTTGGTAACCAAAGAGTGAATGAGGCATGCAGGATCTTAAAACCCTCCTGAAAATCTCCCTGGCCCCCACCCCCATGCACCCCTTCCCGAGCACTCATGACAATTATCAATTTAAATTTTTACTGCTTTGGTTCGTTGTTTATCTGACCCAAAGGGGGGCCAGGGGTGCACCTGTCCCACCCTCCACTCAACTGCATGTTGGCCTCGTGCGCTGCTGTGTCTGGTCGTGCTCCTCTGAAGTTTTGCACCTTGGCACGGATCATGTGCGCCACCTTTCCCTCAAACTGGATGATTTGGAAGATGCTTAGTTCGCTTATGCCTTATCTATAGTAGTATTTGTTACATCAAGGGGACCCCCCTTTCCTCCCCAGTCATAATTCACTGTCCACTGTCTCAGATTAGAAGTATCTTTTGAAAATAACCTTCAAGCCACTTTTAAACATACTTTTCATTAAGCCCACATTTCTGTCTTAAAAATGTTTTTTATTGATCTGATGTAATATTCCAGTCTTAAATGTTGTGTTTTCATCAGATATAAGCAAAAATTCATCATAATTATTAGAAATAAAGGTTTGAAAACATCAGTCTGTGTGTAAATAATCTGTATCAGGGCTGTCAAACTCATTTTCATTTCGGGCCACATCAAGATCATGAGTGTCCTCAAAGGGCAGGTTATGGCAGAATGTAATAATAAAACTAACACGCTGATGAAATCTTATAGCTTTCTCAGTATTTAAGTACTTGTACTTGTAAAAATTTAGTATTATTTAACATCTTTTCATTTTGATGTAATTTGGCACTATATAAAGACGGACTTGATTTGACTAATAAAATAATATTCAAGCACACAACTGTTATCCTGACGTTTTATTTCTGTGGCCCTCTAGAATCTAGAGGGCCACAGAAATAATTATGGTGGGCCAGATTTGGCCCGTGTTCCTTGAGTTTGACACATGATCTGTATAATGTGTTTCATTCAGTAAGTTGAGTTACTGAAATGAATGAACATTTCAATAATATTCTGATTCACTGGATATGACTGTTCTCCCTTTGGTTGCAAAACATTGTACATGACCCCAAGAATATTTTTTAAAAATTTTGGTGTATAAAGTGAATTTACTGAATAAAATCCTAACAGCCTTAAAAATCTGGACAGAGGTCAGATTCTAGAGCTTAGTTTTGTGCAATTTCAGATGCTGCTGAATCCAATTCCGATTCTTGGGATCTTAAAAGCTTTTTTATTCATAACTGACTCTTGTTTCATGAGTTATTGTGAAAGGCAACGTTTAGAATGTTTTCAAAATTACTGTGTGCCAGAAGCCTCATTTAACTTAAAGTATACAATCATAGTCCAAAAACAGGGCAACCGTTTGTGTCAACATGTAATCAATTATTGTAGCTGTCATGGTGCACCTTGTAACATTTATATTAGACTATATCAGACTAGAATATTTTATTTTATTTATTTATTTTTTTTTTTTTTTGTGGTGTTTTTTTTTTTTCCCTATTAATTTTAGACAATGTGGGATATTTTTTTGCCTCCTACTAGAGCTCTGATAACTTGGAAATTCACCCAAAAACTCTTTCTGTTTCTGTTCATTTTGATGTGCACTCAACTGTGTCTACTGTATTAGACTGCAGAGGTGGTGAATTCCTTCCCTTCTTATTCTCATTATCTTGAAGCAGTTTGGCTTCTACCTCAAGTGGTTACTCAGCAGCTGTTTTCAAGAGTGAAATGTTGCTGTGAACATTAAGCATGAGATTACAGTAAGTTCTATTTTCTAAGAGCATGAAGCAACTTGTTCATGGGAAATGTGTTAATTTGAGAGCTGGGAGTTGTACTGATGGGAGTTAGATGCTTAATCTCTGGGCTGTGGTCTCTGTAATTAAATCAGTAAATTAGATTGTTGTTAACTGGCATATTGAGGAGTACAATGCCTTCCAAAAGTATTTATGTGCCTTGATCTTGCATTTTGTCATGTTAAAACCACAAACTTCAGTGTATTTTGTTGGGATGTTGAGGAGAAGCATGAAATAGTGCATAATTGTGAAGTTGAAGGAAAAACATTTATTTTAAAATAATCTGAAAGATGTAGAGCGCACATGTATCCACCTCCCTTGTGGCTGCACAATCTATTTTGAATATATCACCATCACAATATCGGTGTGTGCAGTATTCACATTGCAAAGGGTTGTTTGGAGTGCAAGAATTGTTGGCTAATGTACTGCAAGTGTTTATTAACCTGCATTTTTCACGCTAATGTAATATTCAGCTAGTTGGACAGAGTCTTATGGCAACAGGTGTTCACACTGGACTCTATAAATGTTGCCCAAAATGCTAAAGGTCACAGAGTGACTGAAGCACAGATGAGAAGGAGAGCAACGAAGAAAATATGACAATTAATACTGTCATCGCAATATCTTCCAGGATTCTCAGCGCAAGATTTTCTAATGTTATGCAGCCCTAACAATAAGAATAACTCTCAAATGCAGACAAAAACATACTTGTAACATTCACAAAAAGTTATAAATCATTATACTAAACTTTGAAGATCATAGGAAGGTGATCTAGTCAGGTGAGACGAAATGGAATGTCTTGACTTGGATTCAATACATCGTGTCTGCCTGTCACCCTAAACACATCATTCCCAAGGTGAAATGTGGCAGCATCATGCTGAAGGGAAGCTCTTCTTCAGCAGGGACATGGAATCCGGTAAGAGTTGATCAGAAGATGAACACAGGGCTGATGGCACTCTGGCGCCGTGCCGCATCTCCAGGGCAGCTGCAAGGATTTATCAGACGTTTCTCTGAATCCAACAGAGGCGCAGCTTTAACTCGCGACCACACTAGACAGGCCTATTAACCAATCAGAATTAGGGTGCAAAGACCCTGGGTCTTTACAGAACTTTGATTCAGATCCACCAGTCGCTCCGTGTGCCGTTCGGTGTCACCGTTTCCCATACTGGGAACGGCCACCGAGCATGGACCGCTGATGAAGCCAGAAAGATGTCGAAAAAGACAGAAGAAGTGGTTCTGGGCTTGGATAGAAGAGGTGAGGAGCGAATGCAGTCAGTCACTGACCAATCATGTGACTCATTTAAAAGTTTACATCCTTCATTGCGCCAGATCTGCCATTTACCTTTAGAGTTTAGATCTACAAGCCGAGCCCGACCCAGCCCGAATTTCTGGTAGGGTTCTGTGGCGCCTTTATAATAAGCAGATTTAGTCACAAATATTGCCTGACCTTTTGAAAAAAGATATCTTATAAATTTTAAATCAACATCTACTGCAGGAAATCTCTAAGACATAAAGAGCAACAATTTTATTCCTATTTTTAGGTTTTAATTTATTAAAAAAAGCATAAAACTTTCTCAGAAAGGTGATGGCTACATTTTCTTATATGGGATGTTGATATTTACACATAGTTTCCAGCCTTATAACAAGAAAAATAGATATCAATAAAAATGACTGGTACTTTCAGTGTCATTCTGTTGTGGAAATTAAATGGAATTATTCCATGAAAAAACTGAAAAATAGCATAAACCTGCATTTGTTATTATATCTGTTTTTAAGACTTCAGTTGTTTCTGTACCATTTTTAGTAGGAGCCAGTTTTTTTCCCCCATGTCCACGGGGGAAAAAGTTCAGGCCCAGGATTTTTTTTACACTATCAGTCTTGTGAACAGAGCTAAACACAAAGCAGTCCTTGAAGAAAACCTGTTAAGAGGCTGCAAAAGACTAAATACTGAGGTTGAGGTGCATCAGAAGGAAAATTACCTTAAACATATAATCTGAATCAACAATGGAATGTTGCAGAGATCACAGTTTTTTATTGTTTGGAATTTGGATGGGTGCAAAATGTAACATTTTATTAGTGTAATTCATCTTCTGTCTTTCAAGTCCAAACGGAACCCATCAATACCCAATTCTATCTGTGTGATGTTGGCTGCATTCCCAAGAAAAACTGAAAACGGATTTTAATATTTTGTCTTGGGGAAAACGTCTTCAGTCACAGAGCAAAGTGAAGACAAATGATCACAACTTCTTTATAACCTACTGTCCACTGATGTAGTCTTTTAAGTCTCTGTTTTGGACCTGATTAATTTATTCCTGATGTGGAATGGAGCTGAAGTCAATCTATCCCTGTAGATCAGTCACACACACACACACACACACACACACACACACACACACACACACACACACACACACTCACTCACAAGTCTAGCCTGCTTGTCTGCTCAGTTTTACCTTTTTTCCTTTTGCATCACATGACTCCTCAAGTACTTGTTGTACTCCCGGGAGACCGTTGTTATGGGCGAGTAACCATGACAACATGGCAACTGTGTGGTGAGTGCTTCTATGAAATTCTGCCCGTTTACCAGGCAGATGGCTCTCGGGCTTGTTTAGCCTCAGGTTTGCCTGAGGTGGAGACATAGACTGTTCAGACGTTCTTGTACCCACTGAGCAACAGTGACAAAATCTGGACACGGTGGCAGATTTTCAGATGGGTCTGTCAGACGCTGTTTTGATTCTTGCCACGCTGGACGGTAAAAAGCTTTACCTCACACTTACAGCTGACTTCTGTTCTCTGAGAGCTGGAAGCCTTCCAAGTCAATCAGAGCGGTTCAGTGAAGGCTGCTGAACACCTCCACTGGAGTGAGACGGGGTTAAAGTGTTGATCTGCTCCCCACGCAAGGCTTCACATGGAGAATTGATTTCTTTCAGTGAGAAACAAATTATTTTCTGCTCACAGCATTACGGAAGGGTTGATTATGTCCAAACTGCTTATGAAAACACAATGCATGTGTTCTTTTCATTGTTGGTGTGATTTGAACATTTTTTTAAAGTAGTGGTGAAAATCATCCTTTTATTATAAATCTAAAAAAAAAATGGTGCAGCCAGCAGGAAGTTATCTTTTGACCATTAAACATTTAATTTATCATCCAAAAATAAGCTATAGGCTTATGTAAATCATTGTGGAAATTGATCAGATTTTATATTTACCCCATTAGAAATATGAAGACATTTATACTGAAAGAAAAATAGTGTAAAGAAATTAAAACCTGTTAATGCTTAATTCCATTATATTTTGCACTAAATAGGATGTTCAAAGATGTTCAGATTTAAGGTATAAATTCCATTCTAATAAATGACACAAATTGTAGTAAGTAAATAAATTAATTATGATTGAACAGAAGAGAAAGTGCTTTTTTTTTTTTTTGCTTTTTTTTTTTTTTTTTCAGTCAGTGTCTTGTAATGTAGCAGCTAGCTTCACAGTGAGAGAATGTTGGCGGTATGTTTATGTTGTTCTGAAATGATCCAAAGTTACTTGTTGCTGTTAAATAATTTTCTACCATTATTTAGAGAGACATTCATGTGGTCATTATCATGAAGCTATAGCTAATATGAACAGATTGTCATGGACTATTAACATCCCATAATCCACCAGCATCATGGGCTAATAATCAAGCACATCTTTTCACAGTAAGATATGCTCACTAGCTGCAGTCTCTAGCTTACGTACCCAGGGCCGGCCCATGGCTTCGACAGCATAGGCAAATGCTAAGGGCGCCAGGACTCTAGGGGGCACCATAAAAAGGGGCAAGAAAAGTAAAAGCTTTCATTATTTAAAACAAACAAAATCTTGCCTAAGGCGACAAAGTGTTTATGGCTGATCCTGTACATACCGGCTCCCTTCCACGCCTCATTACATGAGATAAAAACTGTTTCAAAGACTTGAGTCTCAGATCAAGAGTTCAAGTCAAATCACAAGTCTTAGTCGAGTTTTAAGTCTTTTTTTTGTTTTGGCTCAAGTCGGGCTCTTGGATTTTAGTTGCTGTCTCTGGTTGTGCTTAATGTCAGCAGAAGTGCTGTGGTTTGTGGATTTGTCACCATAACAACTGATACATACTCAGCTGACTGGGACTAATCAAACCATAGTTAAAATGTTTGAACTGAATAAAGCCACTGCTCATTCACTGGCCCCCATCCAGCTGCCATCTTTTGCTCTGTCAGTTATATTTATTGATTTCTGCTTTTCTTTGAAGTATTTATCTTTGTATCGACAAACCTGCACATATGTGAAATGCCAGCCCTCAGATTATTGTAGTCACTAAATCATTTATAATTAGAAATGTTGGAGGAAGGAGGTCAAGTTGTTACATAAATCAAAGGAACAGGTTTCCATTGAAAGACAATGCTATGACTGCTGAATCATTCAGTTCGCTGCTGCTCAGACAGGATGCAAAATGTGTTTATATGACACATTTATTTTATGTGGGTGAATGTAAGTGAATGAATTTTTAGTTGGATGGAAAGAGCTGTTTAACAAACAGCCTCAGCTTGCATGGTGCGAGGAAAAGATTTGTCTCCAATTTATCACAGTTGTGAGAAACCACAAAACAGCTGTTAAAACTTCTGTTCCCTCCATATGGAGCAGCATCTCATCTTCATCGTTATTTTTCACACGACTGCAACTTCACACAGTGTGCCCATTTGCTTTGAGCTGTTTGTTTCCAAGGAAATCATTTTAGCAAAATATTAAGATTATCACAGGAAAATTCTGGGATATTTAGATTTAGATTTTTTTTTCTACTTTTTCTGTTACAGGAATCGAAAAACGTCAATTTTAACTGAAAGCAAAAACACGTTCGACTTTGATGTAGACCCTCATATCTCATATTTTTGTCATCACTTAGATTTCATTTAAGTTCATCTGAAAGTACCAGCCAGCCTGCTCCACTTGTCGTGTACACGCAGAGGAGTTCCAGGTTGTGTCTGCAAAAAAGGCTGCATGGGAAGGACGTACTTTCACATGTTTTTAGCCCAAGCATACAATGCATACTAATTCAGTAGACTATAAAGTCTAGGTTCAAATCCATGCACCATTACATCCCAGTTGCTTATTTGAATTTGACCATTTGAACCATTCTGCCAAATATTCCATAAACCACCAACTAGACATGCACCAATGTAAATTTAGTGGCAAAAAACTGATGTCCGCTTTTGTGAAGCTGTGACCTGCCAACATCTGTTTCAGCCACTTCAGATTAGGCAGCGTGTGAGAGCAGTCTGTTATCAACAGCACTTTAGTGATTTTTGAAATGGACAAAATAATTGTAAAGCAGACATTTTAAACTCGCTGTAGCAAGTAGGAAGCAGTTAGCACAACAGCCTCTGGATTTAGATTCTAAATAATGTACTCTTACTGTAACCGAGATTTCCAGGAAGCTGCCAACATTTCTGATCCAGCATGTTGCTTTACAAATGGTGGTTCAAAGCTCAAAATAACAACAGCAACATTGCTTTTCTCTGTTCAGCCTTTCTATTATCTGGTAAAAAACTGTGTTGCAGCCTGAAAAAAATGCAAACATGTCAACACATCATAGAAAGTTTCTTTCTAAAAAGGTTAAAAGAAACAGTATATGAATGCAATTTATAGTGTAAAATTGAAGAGTCGATACCCATCACTCCTATTAATGCGACATAGTTTTTAAACAGCAGTTAATCAACTACAGGACATGTCTGTAGGCAGACGTCTGCAGGCTGGTTACCTGAGCAGCCTACAGCCATGCAGACGCAGCTCATTAATTAAACTAATTAAACAAAGCATGTTTTTGTTGGAAACACATTTGCAGAATATGTTCTGACGTAGCGAACGTTCTCATACACCGGTGGGTCTGTGTTGTACCAGAGGGTGCCAGTAACAAAGTTACCAGTTTAACAGTTGGTGAAACCCATGTTGATCCTTCTTAGGCAGGAGTGTCGAACTCATTTTCATTTTGGGTCATATCAAGAGCATGAGTGTTCTCAAAGGGCCAATTGTGCCACAATGTATTGGTAAAATCTGTTAAACTGTTAAAATATTACTAAATAGTTGTCTCTGCATTCAATGAGTTCTTAGAATTAAATATTATTGAACATATTTTCACGTTGATCAGTCCCGCCAGTATTTCTTAGTTTTTCTTTTTTAATTTTTAAAAAAATCTATATATATTTTTGCAATAAAAATCAAAGGTTTTGTGGCACTAATTTAGAAAAATTTTCATGGAATTTTGCAATATTTGCCCTTATCTATGATGGTACATGTGACTTTTGGTTACTTGCTGCATTGATCACAGATATTAACTTGACATCAAGTAAGGCTGAGGCAGCAGAGTAGTAGAAGTAAGAAACACAGCCACCTCCAGGGGACAGTAAGCAGTCATTTTAACCCCAATGTTTTTAACCATTATTACGGAAAATTTGCGATAAACTCATAATCACGCGATTAATCAATTAATGCGAAAAATGTGGGGACCCGTTGACTTTACGTGGGCGAATTTCCACAAAAACTTGAGGGACTGATTGATATAATTTGCCAGTATACAGGTGAAAAACTGCTTTGATTTGACTGATAAAACAGGATTTAAACACATAACTGTTATCCTGAAAGTTCTATGTATGTGTCTCTCTGGAGTCTAGAGGGTCACATAAAAAGCTTTGTGGGGCCGGATTTGGCCCCTGGGCCTTGAGCTTGACGTGTTCTAAAGAGTTGTAGTCACATTTATCAACAAAAGTGACTGTTTTATCTGCTCATTGCTGTTTGGAGCTGAAGAGTAGAAGAACAAATAGTTTTTCTGGTTAGGAAATTAAAGGACCTACCAAACACTACTTGCATTCCAAAATGAAAGATTTGAATGATTGATTGTGTTGCAAAGCATCTAAAAATGAAGAGAAACCTTCAACAGGACCTTAAAAAATATCTGCATATTCAGAGTCTGGCTGTAAAACAGAAATAGAAGCAACAAGAAGCAGCAGCTGGCAAATTCCAACTCGGATGATTTTTCTGAACGACCGCGATAAATATGATGATGTGGGTTGTGTTTTAGTCCTTTGAAAAACGATCAAGAATCAACTGCCTCATGTTTAATTGTCATTATCTGAAGGGCATGGTGATATCTAGATGATTAATTAATGTTTCCTCAGTGTCCTTTGTGGAAATATTGTCCTCTCCTCCCTGCCTGTACATCCCTGCTGCAGTAAATCAACCTTCATCAGATACCAGTGAGCTTCCTATGGACTGTACTGAACACAGCAGTGCAGCTATATTTCATTTTAATCTGCAGAAGACTTCAGCGATGTTCCAGATTAAATTTCTTTTTTCTCCACCTCTTTGAAAAGGAATGAATACAGTACCTAGCAGTGGTTGGGCAAAGACACTGCAGCAGAGCTCAGCCCATAAAAGGCAATGACTTCTGCATTTGCTTAACTGTATGATGAAGATTAATACAAAATGATTTATCATCGACTGATCCTAATTACTGTGTATTGTAGAATTTGATAATGCATAATAGTTTGTTTCATATATGATTCTGGTGGTTGGGGCAATGACATTCACACTGTATCAAAATATTCAACAATCAAAGGCATGGTGTTTCATTGGTCAACAGATTCTGTAGTAGAAACGTATTTTCTTTACGCAGTAACACCCAGATGTCTGGGATTAAACTGAGATTACCCAGAGTTGCACTGGAATATGGTCTGAGTTTACAGGCTGGCATTCTAACGTCATTAAAAGCATCTCAGTTTGGTTCGTACTTTTTCTTTATCCAAGTTGACTTTATTTCTTAATGTCTCTTAATACGAAAGTCGTAAAATTACTAGAAAAAAGTTATTTTAACGAGAGCAAATCTTCAGTAGTTGACAGGAACTGACGTGACCAGCTCGTCTAGTCTGTATGTCTTGGAAATTGACACAGTAGTTTGCGCAATCGTTTCAAAATCCTGCTGCTGATAAAAACTTGATGCTGTTGTGTTAAAAGATGAAGTATGTCGTATTTGTAAAACCAATACCAAAGTATAACTTCACAAGATGCTTAACATTCCTAATTTTAATTTTATTATTTTTGTGGAGGAGTTATCATAAATAACTTCATTCTACTAATGCTACAACTTTATTCTGCTAATATTATGAGTTTATTCTTGTATTATTTTGAATTCATTCTCATACGACTTTTTTTTCTCAAATTTTATGATTTTATTCTGGTAATATTATGACTATTCTCGTATCATTACAGTTTTTTTATCGTATTATTATGACTTTATTCTCATAATATTGAGTTTATTCTTGTATTATTTTGACTTACTGTCATGATTTTATTCTCATATCATTTTATTCTCCTAACACTATGACTTTATTCTCGTAAATACATTTTTTTTCTTAGCCTGGTCCTAATACTCCATCGTACTCTTACAGTGTTGAAATGGGAAAACTAAATATATTTCTGGAGATAACAGATATTTTTTGGAAGAAATTAGATTGTCAAATTAAAAGTTAGCATCCAAGATTTTTTTTTTTTTTTTTTCTTGTAATAAATTTTTTTCGTGTCTCAAATCAATGCTTTGCAGGGGACAAATACTCTTCATAGCTGGTTTATGTATTTTTTTAGGACTCCCGTATGAATGTAATCTAACTTAATTTTTCCTAAAATAATTATCCATTATTTCAGCCATTAATGGCACTGAATGCCAACTTTGAAGGTACAGATTTAAAAATAAATTAATTTACTGTAGTGATTGACTTTCTCAGTGTTAGGATATGGTTATGGTATAACATGTGGTTATTATCTAAAATTAATAACACTGTTATACGTCATGTGATGGAACCAGTATTGAGAAGTTTTCTGCTATATCAGCTGCAGCTCTTTAGTGGTATGTCCTTACCATTTCTGCACATCTACAGACTGAACTTTCTACCCAGGCTTGTTTGCAGAATGGCCCAGTCTCAACCAGACTGCATTGAGAGATACTTTGGACTTCTGCTGTCAAGTTTTGGCCCAAATTTTCAGTTGAAATTAGGTCTGGACAGTCTAACATATGAATATGCTTTTATGTAAGCTAACCAATTTCTGTCCTGCTGGAAAGTAACAGTGGCATTCTTCCAGGATTGAGCTGTCTGTAGCAGCTGTGACCAGTTTCTCTGTCCCTGCCAGAGAACAGCATCCCCACAGCACAATGTTGCCACCACCATGCCTCATCTGGGAGATGGTGTTTTCAGTTTATTGTGTGATATTTGTTTTTCCAGAGTTACCATGGTCAGTTCAGGTGGGCGGCCATGCTTTTCTAGGTCTAAAGTTGCTCCATGCTCTTCCCAGTTTGGGATGCTGGATTGAACAGTGCTCTAAGATGTTCAACATCACGTTATTTTATAACATAGGCCTTCTTTAAATGTCTGTAGAACTTTATCCCTGATTGGTTCGGTGTTTATGTAAAAAGAAGAGTGAATACTTTTGCAAAAGCACAGTAATATCCTCAGACTGAAAATATTCATAGCTACTGTGTGAGTGGAACTCAAAGACACAGCTAAAAAAAACTAAGGCTGTTAGATCTGAACAGAGGAGCAGAACTCAAAGCTTTGATAAGCATATCAGCATATTGCTGAAAATAGTTTGCCCTCTGTTGTAGCTATTTTGAACTGAATAAAACAGAAACGTTCCTCAAGGCTCTGCGAATGTACAGCTAATCTGCTCTGTATCTATAGCAACCGCATATGCATCATACAGTATGAGTCATACATCACGCAGCCACGGTATTTAAACTAACGGCTGGTCAGGTAAATAAAGATTATCTTTCCCTGGATAATCTTTTGTAAAGCTTTGATATGTCAGAAGTAGAAAATATGGACCAATAAAAACAGCGATCAGCTTTTTAAAACTGTCATGAAAACATAAACTGTTGTTTAAATGACAGGCTTGCATTGCCTTCTTTTACTAGCTAGGGGTCACAGATCCCCAAGGCACACATTAAACACTGCCCTAATGCTGGCCATGTCCGTAAGAAACAAACATGTTGCAGTTTCTTGCAAAGCCACAGAGATTATAGAATCAATATGGGCAAAACACCTTCACATTAAGGAGGAGCAATATGAACTATAGGTTTTATCATGATATTTTGTGGTGATCTATTGTGAGAATGATAAAAGGTGATCATTAAAAAGAAATGTTAAAAATCCCTTCTGTTTTTGGCAACAGTCTGGAAATGTCAAAGCCCCATAGACACAAATACTGCTCTTAAAAAAGCAAACCAAAAAAAAAAAAAAAAAAAATCACATAACAGCTTTGTTACATTACCAATTATAGTACTTCAAAACACAAGTTACATGAGGTGGTGCAATTTTATCAATAAACTGGACACAATAATGGCATTGAATCACATGCTGCATATACAATGTTAATTATCTGCCATGATTGTTCAGGAAAGCCGGTGCAAGGAAGTATGGGGTTTGTAACAGTTATGTCAAAATATTGATTATTTTTACTACCATAGTCTCATTAAAATTTTTGAGAAACCCGATTTTAGCTTTTCATTAGTTGTATGCCATAGTAATCAGGATTTCCTGGTTTTCTTCACTACTGGTGAGAATTAGACATTTTCAGAACTTGATCAAATCCTGACAGTGTACACACTGAGACTACATAACTCACCCTTTTTTTAAACCATAAAGGTCAGACTTGAATGTACTGCTTATCAGTAGTACATTCTAAATACATACAATTAAATATGTGTTTAGTTTTGAAAACAATAGCAAAGGAAAACAAGACTTCCTTGAGAAAATTATTATAATATACAAAGAAAAACTGTTTAGAACAAACAAATGACTGCATTTTTCTAAAATCAACATCGTGCAGTTCTTTCCCCGTTACATAATGTTTTCTGATTTGTGTTTTGACTGCTGTTTTTTTTGCCCTTTTTAATAATTCTGATGTACATTACTGACCCTTTATACTGAGAGAAGAATCATCTATTATGTGGATGAAGGCTGAAACATTAGCTAAGCCACAAATAAGCAGGCATAGTTTCACACTGTTGTCTTTAAATCTTTCGTTTTTCTTTTCTCTTGCTGTTTTTTTAGTGAAATAACAAACTCCCATGTATAGCAGAAATCTAACTTTGGCTATCACAGTTCTAAAATGGTGTCCAAAAAACACTAAGGCAGAATGAAAGTGCGTCTGGGAACATCTACCAAGATGTGAAACTAATTTAGTCTTCAGCTTTTGATCGTCAAACAGAGCACAGTTTGTAGAAAACAGCCCCTTGGAAAGCAGACTCCTCGCCGTTAAACCATAGAGATACATTGTCTATTACTTCACTCTCTTTACTTTATGACATTTTAACAGGATGCTGGAAAATTTGATCACAGAATACTTTGACCTTTTATAAAACTGCTCCCACACTGACACTTTTGAATATTGTAAGATAAAGCCTGGACTTGAACACAAGTTTTTAAGAATGGTAAGATTTAAAATAAGAACACCACATGACCTAATAGGATTTCCAACCTATTGTTTGGATAATACTATCATGTTTAGGAAAGGATTGCATGGTTTAGATGGGCTTAGCATGCTCCTTGCCTCATAAGTTTTCTAAAGCCCATTTTGTGGGCTTGCACATCTATGGAAGATGTTCAGGCTTTTATGTGAAACAAAAAAATGGCACTATTTTGAAACGCTTCATTCCAATTCATTGATTGGTGTGAGTTTCTTGCAGGATAACCTTGAGCATAAATAGTATTTCTGCAATCATGGGTGGAAATTAACACAGAAACGTAGGGAAATTTATTCAGTGGAGGATAAATGGGATCAACCCGCAAGCTAAAGTGGGAGGTTTGCAATCTAAACAAGGGAAAGAAATCTGTTTGATGTGACTGGAGCTCATCTCTGCCTCACACCAGCAGCTGTAAAAGAGAGGCTAAACGTTATGAATGGTGAAGTTCAAATCACTCGAGCAGAACAACTCTGCCTGTATGGAAAGGCTGCACAGGGTGAAAATATGTCCAAAAAATTGTTACTGTTGTTCATACTGATGTATGCTCATATTCTTGGCCTGGTTCCGTACTTATGTCTGCTAATTCGTTTTAAATCAGCAAATTATTGAAAGATAACATACTGGTAGATTTTAAGAGCATCACAAAATCAAAACATTATTAAATAAATCCCAGTGAACTTGGTTCAGTTGTTGAAATTTTATTCATAAATCCCATAATTATAAATATCTCTAAGTGAAAGAACTTGGAGGAAAAAGAAAAACCAGAGAAACTATTTGAACTTGGAGAAAGTTCAACATATTTAATAGTCCTAAAGAATGCAGTATGGTCCCTTTTACAGAATTATATATAATTGACTGATTTAAAAAAAAAAATCCATGTTCTCAAGCATTTTACTGAAAGCTGTTGGAACAATATAATAGAAAATTATAAAACTTTTTAAAGTTTTGTTATACCTTGATGGCTTTTACTTGCTTACAATGATGCATCATTGACTGGAATTTGAACTGAAGCTGACAGGCAATACAATGTTTTTTAGATTTACCATCATACACAGCTGACTGACAACACAAATGGGTGGGTTAAGGAGAGTGGTCTGTACGATCAGACAAAATCGTGTACTACTACTCCAGCAGGTTTCTGGGTGGACTACTTATAAACCATAATATGGAATTGATTGCTGAGGTGACCTACATACACATGGAACTTTCACTACATCTATAACTAAAATTAAATCTTTCTTCGTAATCTATCAGTTCTCTGCTTGACACGTATGACTCTCTTTTGCTGTTCTTGTTACCGAGACATCAGATTTCGTCGGAATGGTTTTCTATGCATCACACGCTGTAGCTGTTTTACATGCTTGTGTTCGGGTTTCGTTGTAGTGGGTGTGGATAAACGTTCCAGGGAAGTATCTTCAGTGTGGGCTGCTGTATGAAAAGAACGCTGCACAGTGCAAAAACTGGTTCTGACTTTGCACAGATGCTTAAAAACAAAGTTTGGGACTTTGGGACTGTTCTTTGATGACAGATTATTTAAAGAAAAAGGTTAGTCTTTGTGAACTTTTCCTATTTATAAAAACATAGAAGGGGATTCTTAGTTTTTCCAAAGATAATGTTAGATTTTCATCTGGTTTTTGTGGCCCCAATATTGTGTATCATCTCAACTCATGAGCTTGCTGTATTGGTACAACCCAGTGGAGACCAAATCACTGAAAAATGTAGTCCCTGGTTTAAAAACAGTTCATTCTAAAAATACTGTTATTTAGTCCAGATGTTAAGCCGGTATGCGTAGACTGCCACATATCTTCTGCTGCTGGCTATAGTAATAATAAAAATAATATTGATTAGTGTGGTAATTGCTCAAGACGTTACTGAAGGTAATGCACTGTTCTGTCAGTTTGGCATACACCGTCAGAGCAGCATACGGAAGTGTGGCTGCTTACCAAAACAGCATACCGATGTTTGAAGGGGTATGCTGTTTTGATGTGTTACACTGAACCAGCAGTTTGAGGAGTGCGTAGAGAAAAGAGATGTCAAGTCCCATATCTAAAGAACTGAACAATAACTTATACTTGCTAAATAGAACCAATTTGAAGAACATGCTTGAAAGTATGTTATGTTAACAGAAAGCTTTTATTTTTGAAGGGTTATCGCTTTAAACATCCTGCTAGCTGTTTGCTAGCTTTAGTGAAGAAGCGAACCCAGAAAGCGAGGCTTTCTGTGTTTTAAAGCAATATAACTATCACTTCAGTATACCTCCCACTACGAGTTCTTGTGTATTATGTCACACATTTATTACACAACCAACACAAACATCGGTAGACTGTTTTGATAAAGTAGCCGAGTTGTCTTCCGGTATGCTATTCTGACAGTATTTTCCAAACTGACAGAACAATACATATGAAATTATCTGTGATGTCTTTGAAGTTCTACTCAGTCATATTTGAGAATATTTTATCCAACATCAGATCGCTTTTCCTTTTTTTACCCTAACGCTATTATTTCATGTTAGCTAATCAACTTGTAGCTTATGAAATTGCTGACAATAATTCTGACTAATATTTTTTGCACTTGAAAAATAAATCTGCAAAACATTTTTTAAAAATATATATTTTAGAGCTATTTAAATGTTTTTGTTTTGAATTATCAATGAAACAAACCATCAATACACCTTGCTATTAAACTGCAGTACAAGTAAAAATTCTCTGTGTAGAAGTTTTCCCCCAGGATAGAAAAAGAAGCTTTATTTGGAAATGTGAGCCTGACTTCGGTTGACTACCCCTTGTTTGAAATCTGTGTTGACTTTTGACAGTAAGGCCAAGACAGAGAGGGTACGCGCTTTCATGGAGCTGTAGCTTTTATGTCCATAAGCCAGACCTCTTAGAGAAACACATCAGACACAGCTGTACCATCCCACAGGGAATGAAATCGCAAGAATAGAAAACTGTAGATGAGGATAAAGAAATAAATAAAGGGAAAATCTTGTTTCAGCAGTTTGTTTGAAAGGAAACTCGGGGATACAAATTGGAAGACATGGTCATTCAGTGGATTTGTTCAGAAACCAGAGGTCAAAGAATCTAACAGGATGGATGAACAAGCTTATTTATGTGGTAGTAAGATCAAAATGACTACCCTAGAGATTAGTTTACAATCCTCAGGCTTCAGAAGCAGCAACATTGGAAGCTTATAACAGGAAGTTGGTGATTTTAGACTGTAGATGGAAGACAAAGTCGAAGTCATTTCTTGTAAAAATAAATAAATAAATAAATAAAAAAATAAAATAGATTCATAGAATGGGATGAGGAGGCGTGAAAGAGAGAAACATTCACAGAGGATGACAAATCTAGGATTAACTGGTCTTGTTACCAGATGTTGTACATTGCATAAAAGATTTTATTAAAGAGGATAAAGCATAAGAAACAATTAGCAATCTCACAAAGGTGTGATTAAATACTGTAAATAATCAATTATTTCAACTCTTAATTCCCCTCAGTGCAGATACATGGTAACTATGACTAAGCAGCTGGTGAGAACCAACCTTAACTTTGATTAGTGAGTCTGACTTCAATAATGGCTGTATCTTCTTCTTTTATTTAAGGGCTATTTGGACCACTAAGCTAACTAAACTGAAAATTCATTTGAATGAAGTCATCACAGTTAAACAAGATAAACAAAACACTGAAACCCAAGGCCAGCATTTGGCTTTTTTTAAACAGTGGATTAGAATAATGCTTTATCAAATTACATAGAGAAAGATTTGTACTGAAACGATTTGTTTAAAAATTTGTGTGTTTTTTTTCTTATTTTCTAATGGAAACATCTGATTACCTTCTTCTTATACTGGTGTTATTAAATGGCTCTCAATTGGCATTTATCTACTTTGAGAGATGTGGAAAAATATACCAGTTTTATTTGCCTGTCAGAGCATGAAAAACTACTTAAGTACACAAATCAATATTCTGTTCTTTATATTGTAAAATGTCAAAGTTCTCTTTATGACCCCAGCATAAGTCAGTGCTTTCAACATTTTAAGTGTTGTAGTTTGTTCACAAAAATCACTGTTTTTAAAAGTTGTTCATCAAACACATTAAGGTGCAATCAAATGGCTAAGATGCAGCAACCGCATCGGGTTATGAACCCCACACTCAATGAAAACATCTTCAGCTATATTTTACAATGGATTTAAATAGTAGTTATAGATGAAACGTGTGCAGCTTGTTCTGTTTGTCGACTTTGTTTCAGTGTTTAATTAGCTTTTTACCAATGTATGGCTGCTTCGTTGAAGATAATTGGGGTTGCAAGAATTTACCACTTTTACCACCGTGTGTCAGAAATGGTATGTTTTGGAAACTGCACTGCTGATTTACTGTATATTTTACAGGTTCATCACAACCAATTTACATTTAAATGTATTTATTGATGATTTTGAATCTTCAGATGTGAATCATATGTATATAAATATAGTATAATAAGGCAATTTTGAAAAGAGTAACATATTGTCAATGCTAAATGCATTTATTTCATAGCAGTTACAAATGATCATCATCTGGCAAACTTGTCTTCATAAATTGAATGTGTGGGTTGCTGCTGCTCCGCCCCTCCCCCCCCTCCAAAAAAAAAAAAAGAAGAAAAAAAGAACCAAACTTACAGATCAGGTGAGTATTATTTAGCAGTCATTTTTTATACAGTTCCAGTCGGAAGTTTACAAACACTCCTAAGCAGCATAGACGTGTTAATTTGGGTCTTTTCAGTATTGCTTTCCAACCATTTATTTTTCAGGGTGTAATTATTATATAACCCCCAAATTTGAAGAATTTAAAATCTAGATTTAGGTGCACAAGTCTGACCTCTTTGGAGATATACACACACCCCCTAGCCAATATTTGGTTAAATGTCCTTTGGCAAGTTGCATAGAAACATTGGAGACATTTTTTGTCACTCAGTAGGGTTCTGGCATAATTATGGCTGGGTATTTGGTAATTTGTCTTATCAGCGATGTTCTCACTCTTCACTCTTCCATTCACTAAGCTTTTAATAAAGTGAATACATTTACAATAGAACTCAGCTCAAGTCTTTGGAGTCTTTGTCCACGTACATTTCTGACTGACGCCTATTTGTTAAGGTTTGTTTTGATGGCCTAAAGTCTCTCCCATACTTCAACCGAAGCTGAACAGTCGATGCTCGGTCAACGTGGTTGCAGAATGTTAGTATTCACACACACCTTGCATATATTGCACAGACCACCTGGGGGACACCCCTCCTGCTTCAGTGTATATCACGCCCCTACCCACCAAGGTTCCCACTCCCTCCCTGCATCCTCCGTTTTGCTTTTAAGAAACAAACAGCGCTTTTCTAAAAACTCAGACACTTTACAGGAATCAAGCAAAAATTACAAACAGAATAGTTAAGTACATCTAACAAAATCATGAAAGGAAAACACTTAAATACATAGCACTGAACATTTTAAGGGAAGAAAAAGTACATAATTCCTCACTGCATCTGATAAACATTCCTCAAAAGTATTCATGTCTCCTGTGGATACAAAAACCGGATAGTGGAAGCGGACTAGTTGTGTTGAAATATTAACATTGCTGTCCAAGCGCATTTCTGCATAAAACATGACAACAAACTTCTGACCAATTACACAACACTTTGCACAGAGCCCTGTTGAAATGGTTCGACCCCAGCCTGGAGTCGAGAAGGGAAGACGGATGCCTCTCTGTGTACAAAATGGCACAATTCTTGTTATGCGACTATGTCAATGAGAGCCCAATTTGACACTTGGGATGAAGTATGGGAGAGCCTTTATTTGGCAACAAGGTAATTTATGCTTGGTTGTCTTGTGTTTTTCAATTTGACCAGATTTACCAGGTTTTATCAGGTAAAAAAAAAAAAAAAAAAAAAACTTGAATACCGCTGAGCAGCTGATAGGACATAGCATGTCCACAGCAGTTGTCTTCCATTCTCAATCAGCCAATCACATTATGTTGATTACAGTTTGTATAAAACCATGTGTGTACTGGTTTTGGCTCCCTCCAGTCAGAGAAGGTCCTTCTTTAGCCATGTTTATGTGCAGGCTGAGGCACCAGCAGTGTCTTTGACAGCAACAGGGTAAAGCAGATGTTCATACTACGTTGGGTTATTTGGACCTAAGGCTGGTGAAAGGAAATTACTTTTCATATTTCTTTTTCCTTTGTTGGATTGAGTAATAGTGATATTAGTCAGTGTCAAACAAGTGCCGACAGTAGTTCTTGTGGTTATCTCTTTTTTTTGGAGCACAGACTTCTTCCTTATACCTAAGTTCTAAAAACTTGAGGAGCCAGCAAGTTGCAATTATTAACTCTCATTAAGTCCCCATTAATTGGACGGAGCACTGTTGACACATGCATTGTTGAAGCCCAGCTGTGTTTGTTGTATAAGCTTTTTGTTGTTTGCAGGCTGTTGTTTACTTTCCAGCAGTGAATCATGTAGAATCTGTGGAGGAAATTAGCAGCAGCTGAAAGCCAAATGCTGACAGCTTAGTTTGTGTCCCTAAAGTTTCTTGTTATCTACTTTGCTGACAGGTTTTCTTTTTCCTTTTCTAAATGTCTAGCTGAGCTAGTGGGTGTGAAAACTTGGAGCCTTAACAAGCTCCCTTGCCTGCAGGTTTACTCTTCAGAGATTAAAATTGCATTGCAATTTCTACATGAAGATATCATGTAAAATTTAGCAGATTCTTGCATAAAGAAACAAAAAATGACCTTGAGTATACTTTTCTGTACAGGGATGAAAACTCTTTATTATTTTGGCCAACACTGCAAACAGGCCTTTATTTCAATTAGGCTAAAAGATAACAATGATGAGCTTTAATTTTACCGACTGAGATTGTCCAAATGCAATAGTTTGATTATGAAATGGTTGATGATAGAAGTGTAGATGCATATGAATTAGTGGTGGGACTTGATTTAAAATTTTTAATCGAGTTCATTTCAGGGTTTGTAATTAATAGCATTTTAATCATAAACCATGCATTGACAAAATAAACATGTTCAATTAAAAAAACCTTTTGCTGCTAAATTATTGAATAAATAGACCTATGATCTCAACAATAGATATTTATTGTTTTTAATCTGGTATTTAGGTTATTCAAAGTGCTGTTATATTTCTTGAGCTTTGAAGTGTTTCAGGAACCCCTAAGCATCCACGTCACTTCTTAGGAAAAACACTTCTGTAGAAATGTAAGCTGTAGACGCTGACGGCGTTGGGGAGGTCTGTGCTGCTGCAACATGTTTTGCATGGAGGTGCTATTTTAGGCTTGAGTAGCTTCGGAGATCGGCCAACTCCTTTTTGTACAACTTGCACACAACAGTAGTTTTTTCCATCGTCCATCAGATCGTTTCTTGAAGAAAAATAGAACTCCCAGTGGGCTAAGAGAGGCGGCTTTGTTGTCCATCGCTGTTGTTTTTGCGGGTGCGTCAGATTTAAAGAGGTACCGGAAACGTGAATACAAATGTTCCGGCTCATGAATTTTGTACGTTTAAAAAAAAAAAAAAAAAAAAAAAGGTGATTAATTGCATTAAAATCTGTCATTAATTAATCAAAATTAAAGTGTTAAAGTCCTTAATATGAATACATGTACAATATTCTCTTGAAGATGTTCTATAAAGTAATGACCTTTTTGCTAAGAATATTGAAGTACACTCTGAGACTTATCTTATTAAATTAAAATATGATTAAAAAGCTGTGTTTCAGTGATTCAAAGTAAAAGTTGTTTAATAAATAGATTTTAATATCCACTGATCATTTCAGTTCAAGTGTATTTTTCTGTTTTAGTTTAAAACATGTGGCTCATAGCATCCAAACCTCAGTTTTTCTCAAAAGTTGATTATATAAGCCCATTTAAAGCTAGAGGATTTTATCAGAGAAAGTATGTCCCTTTAGTCCTGAGGTTTCCTAAGGAAGTACTGATATCCTGTAGACATGAACACGTTTTAGTAGGTTGACATCATATCTTGTGTGATGTACAAATCTTTAGAGAAACAGAATTTCAGTGCTTCATGAGCTAAAAGCCATAATGATCAAAATCAAGTGAAATTTACGGTTAGTTTTTCACTTTGTCTAATGAATCTACTGTAATTTCCGAACTATAAGCTGCTACTTTTTTCACACCCTTGGAACACTGCGATGCGGCTGGTATGAGTTTTTACCAACGGGTTTTGAAAGGCTGGACTGCTGCGTGATGAAGAGCACAGCTGACGCCCGAGAGCAAATTTGCCTCGAGACTTAAGTGACATTGAGAGTGAGAATGAAACGGAGACTGAGGAGGTGTGTGTGAGGCTGTTCAGTTCTGATACCAAAGAAATTACTTTTGTTTTTTTTTTTTTCAATTACTTTTTCAATTACTTTTCCTGGTAGGCTACCTTATTTTAGGGTTTTTTTTCAAAGCAGCTGTGTTACAGGCATATATTTGTGTATGTTACTGGTATGTATTGTATTAAAAGTTAAAAATAAATCTGTCTCTGTAAATATCTCATGTTACAATGTGGACACCTTCGGCTTATACACCAGCGTGGCTTATATATGTACAATTTTTTGGTTTTCTAAGGTGGTAGATGCAGCTTATGTTCTGATGCACTCAAAAGTCTGGAAATTACGGTATATAATGTTTCAGTTTTTGACTTGAATTTCTAAGATAAATCAACTATTTGCCATTAAAATTTATTGAGTTGCAGTAAAACCCACATTATTGCCAGTGGATGTACTTCCTTTTTACCATGACTTCAGCTTCACAGGGGTTCATGGTTGTGTTGTTTTCTGGTTTGCAGATTCTACTCTGTGTGACGCATGTAGTTGCTAAGAGGTTTTAAAGACGACCTCTTTAAATGCAGACCTTGAGGTCTATGTTTCATGTCTTAGCTGAAGGACTTCTTGGAGATTGATTGTTCATATATATTCAGAGCAGACTCTGGTCAGACTGGGAGATTGATTGGCACGGCTGTCCTATGGCTGCTGTTGAATGCGAATGCTCATGTGTGTAGGTGGTTGTCATTGTTCTGTCCGTTCGTTAGTATTTTAGCATTTTACTATGTTTCTGTAATTGAAATGTTCTTCTTCTGTAAAACATGCCTTCCTCAGTGTTTGATAGTCTGTCCTCTTGGTGTGGATTTATGTGGGAGTGTGTGGGTGGATACACAGCCCAGTATACTAAAAATGTCAGTCTTTTTAAAAGCCCATTCCAAAATCTGCCGTGTTCCTGTTGCTATGCATCTCAGAGCTGCCTCAGTAATCTACTCACTCAAACTGACTAAAGTGCTCTTTGCCAGCTTTCAGCATCAGGCTTTTAGCATTCAGCTTTAGTCTGAATACTTTCGCTTTAGGCAGTGTTCTTGTTTTGTGTACCACAGATAAGAGTGTAGTAGTGATCAGTTTCATTATAAATCTACAGTCTGGAGTTATCAACAGTGGAATAGCTTTTCTTTTACCAGTGTTCCTGAACGGCAACAAGGTTTTCTGCACCCTAATGCAGCTGTAAAGATAAGTGGAATTGTGAGAAGTGAAACTGGTGTAGAATTAGAAAGCCACCCTGATATTTTTATGGAGTTATCCGAAGTAGAGCTAAAACAGATATTTTCTGACTTGTATGCAAGTGAGTAATAATCCAAATAAAAACAAAGCTCCATCACCTCAGCTGGTCTTTTAAAGCTGTTATTTGTTAAGGAAAACTGTAGGAGGGCAGTAGCTTTACCTGGGGTGAGAGACCTTGGTGCTGGTAATTTAAAGTCTGTTCACCTTTTTTATGATCCTTAAATTTACGGCAAACAATTAACAGCTTTGGGCAATAGATTAGGCCTTTTGCAAAACAATGTTTCCTTTGAGAAAGTGCTGTTAGTATGCAGTATAGAGCCTGAAAACCTGTCTGTTTCATTTCTGCCAGACACGCATCCTGCAGTATCTGCACATTTTCTTTTTTAAAACAACAAAGTATGCCTCCTATCAAGTAGGCATGCACCTATCAGGGTTTTGTGGATCATTAATCTCTGATTTTGGATAAAACTGTTTTTTTTTTTTTTTTAATAAAACTGTTCTATTGACTTTTTTTGTTTTGTTTGTGTTTTGATCAGTGTAATTTGTCTTTAAGAACTGGAACTGCAGCATGATGTGTTTTTTCCTCTTGTGTGTTTTTTTTTAACTTTCTACATATGAATTTTTTTTTTAAATGGTATATGACCAGTCAAAGCACTTTATGCTAGAGCCATATTCACACACATCCAATTCAGTTTCCAACTTGGAGTGAAGTGCCTTGCCCAGAGGCACACTGACATGTGGCTCGAGTACGATGGGATGGACCTCGACTGTTCCCACTGAAAATTTACAAATACAGAAAGATCCTCCAGGTTATATAATGGAGGCACGCATACAAATAAAACTTAAAAAGGTAAAATAAGATTACGTTGGATTTGCTTCTTTTAAAAAACAGGTTATAGCTCACTACATTTTCTTTCTTTATTTTTTAATCTTTAGGAACTTCTCTGTTGATCTGTCCTGAGTTATTTCATTTGGCCCAGAGCTGACATCCCATAGTGTATGAGAGTAATCAGTTAATGTTACTCAGCTTTCACTTATTACAAAACAAATGCAAAGTAATTACACTTAACATTTTGATTGACTTTAGTATCTTATTTTAGCATTTAGCATGATTAAAGCGTGTGGCTATTAGCGGTCCCTGTGTGTATAATCCAGATAATCTGGAGTTAGTCAACCTTTTTATTAACTATTAAACTCAATCCAGGATATTCCCTGACAAACAGAACTAAACTCTTTATAAAGGATAAAACAGAGGCTTTGCTGTAATATGTTCAGTTTTCTGTTTGTTTAATTCTCAGACTGCACGATATCGGGAAAATATTGTGATAAGGTTGGTAAAAATTGCCATTTCAAATATTGATTACGATCAAACTAGATTTTCCTGACACTTTAGTTTTACTATGATACAATGAGTATAATAGTTACTGTTATGCAATGAGTTTTAGTATCTCAGCCACTAAAGATATACCTCTAATGTGGGCATAAAAGGCAGCTAAAGACCATCCAGTAGGCCAGATATGTTATCAATAGACAGAGTGTGAAAGTTTGACACTAAAAACATATAAATTTGAAAATATTGTGCAGCTATACTTTACATTTTACTCCCACTGCTCAAGGTTTTTGTTTTTTTACATTCCAAACAGGCTGCTCACTGATAGCAGTAAGCAGCCTGTTTCTGGTGTCCATTCATGCTCTTTATTGTTTTAGAGAAATGTTACTTTGTAACTTAGTATCGGCGTTTGTATGTTTAAAAAAAATCCTCTTTGCTAAAGTTAAGATACTTGTAACTACACCGAACAACCCTGCTTCAGATGAGCAAACACACTCTTTCAGCTCCAACTTACACATGTTTTTGAGCGTGAGCAGGAGGTTTGCTGTCATCTGAGTTAGATGGATAGGTAGAGCCTCCAAGATGCTCCTCTGAGACTCTAATATCCTATCCACAAATTTTACACAAACAGATGGCAGTTTGTTCTAAAAGTGCAGGACAACCAAAAGGGATGCTCTGACATGAGACAAATCAAATGGAGACAAAATAAGACAAGTTCTGTTAATCACAGTAAATTTCAGGTTTACACCTTTTTAACTGTATTGAAAAAAAAAATACCTTTTTTTTTTTTTTTTTTTTTTTTTGGTCATGTGGAACCTTATTTTTGCTTTCGTTTCTAGTGTGCAGCTTGGACAGAAATCACAGTAAAGAACAGGGCAATAAACCAGTCTGCGAGTGAAGAGGTCAAGGGAACAATGAAAAAGAGGACTAAATGACAGGAGAGGAGATTGAATTGGAGCCTCAGGTTGTTGGAAAGTCATTACTAATGCAGTCATGCAGAATATTGCTTAAATGTAAAGGACAAACAATGTGTGTGGGTGGGTGGGGGTGTGTGTGTGTTATTTTAATTTCATCTGGGACTTCTTCCTGGGTCATTTTCTCCAAGGCGGGAGACCAGATTTCTTTGGTCATGGAGAAAGTTTGGACATTGGTTCAAATGTTGGCTGAACGATTCTTGAGGACTGTTTATTGCCAAGTCAGGGTGAGTGGATATGAAAATGTGATTCCTTAACTGGAAGCTTTTCCTGAGTGATTGTTTTATTTATTAGTAAAAGTTGTTTCAGATATGCAAGTCATGGGATGCTCTCAAATTTCATGTCAGCGCTTCAGTATCCAGCAGGATGGTGTTCAGTTACACACCCAGCCTGTACACACTTTAACACCCGTCCTACACACAGAGCTGCAAACAACTTCACAGCAAAACAATGTAGTAACACTGAGTCACTCTCCTACTTTACTTGCTAATAGTCCTGCTGTCACCATATATTATTAGAAGTGGAACAAAATATAGAACAATACAATTGACATACAAAGAATTTACCATCAGATGACCTCAAAAAAAATCTTAAACGTGTTTTAAAATTTCTCTAACACTTGAACGTTGAGATTGGGATAGATTTGTAAAGCTGGCATTGGAGAACATCAGCTGTTTTGGAGCTGAAACTTGTTGGCTTTTGGGTGATTAGGACTTCAATTTTTAACTATCTCAGTGCCATGTTAGACCCAACTGGTAGCAATAACGATTAAAAACCAAAACATCTATTATTAAGTTTCTATGTTTAACGTGGCATAACGTTGCATATGGTGATTGAAATCTGAGGAATCTATTTCTGCTTAATAGAGTAGGATGTAGGAGCAAATCAGAACTGTGGAAAAAAAATTGGTTGAATTTATTAAATAAATTTAAACCAGCATTGATTTACAAAGTAGCATTACTTTGTAGTTCAGTAGCTGTCATCTGCATGCATGTTTTTTTTTTACCGACAGACATAGCTAGCTCATCTAGAGGGAGAGCTGCTAAAGCCTTGCAGTCCTCTCCTTTTTTTTGTTTTTTTGCATTTATAATCTGACTGCTTCCGGAGTCTGTTTAAGCTTGGCAGCTCTTTACTATCAGAGTAAGCATGTACACGATGAAAAATGTTTCCCATTTATAAAGTAAACTAACCAGAACCCTCAGTATCCCATGAAATATGATTGAAATGCATTAAAAATGAAGGAGGTATGTTGTTTGGTGAGGAGTGGAATTGCTCCCTAAAGGTTTCACTCAGAAAAACAGCATCTGGGTGGGTTGCTCTTTTTCAAAATTGAAATAATAATAATGGAAAACTAGTTGGGGCTTTGAATTATGTGAATTCAAAAAACAGAATTAATTATTTTATGTCAATGATGATAATTAACTGAATTGGACTTTCCTGTCCACTTGGCCTAGCTTGGAGATGCTTCTGTTAATCCTAATGGTGCTCAGGTTTTAAATTATGTGTTTAATATATTGGAGGCTAAGGACCAAGAATTCCCTATTATTAGAGCTGTATGCTGTTCTGGAGCAAAAACAAGAATTTCAGTTTTCACTCCTCATTTAGCTGGAGAAAATATTTAGCCACCCAGCGCTACACACAGCTTAAGCACTTCTTTAAGATGTTTCAATTCTTCATGAGGAATTAAAGAGAAGTACATCTGAATATGATCTGTGTAACAGTGAAATGAGACATCTTTAAAAGTGCAGAAAGTGTGCTGAAGAGGGAGCAGGTAAACCAGGAATAATAAGGGCCCCAAAATAGCACCCGGAGGTACACCAAAATGAAGGTAGTTTAAAGGAGACCTATAATTGGAAGCAACCACACAGAATGAATAGTCAGAACAATTGTTCACTGTATGCAAAGATAATACTGTGCATCAAAAGTAATGAGAAATTTAGATTTTGTCTATGAAGCTTTGTCAGATGATTTTACTTCCAGCACCTTTACACTTCATCTAGTGAGTCAAATAATTTGTCCAGGAGAGATTCTCAGCTAAGAATTTTGCACAATTTGTAACTGATGAGCCTTTCCACAGGAAAGCCTCCAGAATATAATCAGCCTTTTTTACTTAATTATCCATCTGATCTCTGTAAGTTGTTTATGCATCTGTACTGATGAGTACTGAAACTGTTGTCATTACCAAACTTAATAGGCTGGTTATGCTGTATTAGGCAGAAACATATAGCATAGATGGCTGATTACTTCTCCATCAGTACCAAGATTACAGTTTTGTTTTTTTTTTCTACCTGCAGCACCACCACCACTCTGTGTTGATTGCAGCAGGATTTACTCAGTGATGTCTGAGTGCCTTGAAGATATTGTGAGAAAGTCAAAGAAAGAAAATTAGGAAAACATGGTTTAATTTCAATATTCAGGAATAGAATCACAACTACATGCCCTGATATTTTGTATGGTTTTCATGAATTTGCTATAAATGTTAGTCTTATAGTAAGGCTGAATTATGGCACTGGCCTTAATCGCTTCTTACAAGCGTAGTGATTCACACTAGTGATTTATGTTCCATGAGGTCCTGTTTCTCTGTGCAGGAACATTATATTAAAACTAGAACAAATTATTGGAAAATGTTTAGGGTGATGCAGTTTAAAGACGAGAAGCATCATCAGACAATTTTATATTTCCAATATTGTATCAAATTTATTTTAAAAAAACTTTTCTGAGTTAGCAAGTTGTAATATCTAACATAGCTTTTCCAGTTTATTGATTTTTTTATTTTTTTTATTTTCATAAATGTTCCAGGCTGAGAGCTGCTACAATAATCATCTGTTTGTTTTAATGAATAATACAAAGCTGTCAGTCATTGCTGTGTAAACAGTCTTTTTTTTTTTTTTTTTTTTTTCTCTTTGCTACAAAAAGAATCCTATTCCGTCTTCTCAGTAGAACTCTCCGAGATATGACCCAAGAGAGAGAATACCAAATACTCTCACAGGAACTCTACCTTCTTGTTGTTCTGTCTTCAGGGGACAAATATGTAGTGATTGTAAGAATGAAGTCGGTGGATGCAATACACCAGGGCTATGATTCAGCCTCCAAAGCCGGCAGGATCAAAAAAATAAACATTTCTCAAGTGTTACAGCTCTGTGTCGTCTTTGCAGTTTATTCTTTGTAACTCTAATAATCTGTTTAGATCCTGATATTCCCATAGTCTTCTGACCAAGTCTGTGCGCCCATCCATTTTATTTGCCAGTGTTATCTCAAACCTTGTAATGATTGATGGCTCAGTTAGTTCCATTCTCATTTCATGGAGCAGAATCATTCCTCATGAGGTGACGCTGCAGAGGAATGGAAATGCTTTTGTGTATTTTTGTGCATTATGCAAACTGCCTTGCAGTGTTGGTAAATGACGCAACTCTCTGAAACAAAGGCTACATCAAGCAAAGCTGAGGATTTGTGTCTGAGACCCATAGATAGTACAGTGTAGAGAGCATTACAGTGATAAAATGGGTCTTCCTGGAGAGACCATTTCTTTTTTTTACAACAAATTGTTTTCTATTTACTTTCCAAATCAACTTTTCCTGCCTACTTGTTCTCCTGCTGTGTATGTACATACATTTAAGTCATTTTCAAATTGTTTTTTTTTTTTGTCTTTCAGAATAAAGTCATGAGCATCGACAGTGTGAAGGTCAAATTGCAGGTGAGAAAGAACACCTGTGTATGTGTGGGTTCGTTTACAGGGTGTCCGCACGTCCTTAAAATGTCTTAAATTCATGTATCTAAAATTAAGGCCTTAAAATACCTTAAATTTATTTTTAAAAATGTAAGTTGGCCTTAAAGATGTCAATCACAGGTCTTAAATTTTTAGAGGGAGGACTATTTACTGTCACATATTCAATGTAGTTTTTTTTTTTTTTTCTCGCAGGACTTTTCAGGCAAGTTTGTCACACGCAGACGTCTTCATTGCGTTCTGTGACTAAAGGTGGTTGAAGTTACCAGTAACAAGCTGCTAATATACTCTTGCTAGCTGGCTAGCTTTTTTGCATCTTTTATGGATAAGTCCAAATTTATCGCCTGCTGGCTGGACCATGTTTCTTTGATATGTGCATTCTGTGGAAAAAAGCTTGGCACTATGGGGTTTAAGGCTTAAGAGAGCCCTATGCAGTGTGAGAACCACAAAGCTTCTGCCAAGAGCCACAAACAGATCCCAGAGCTGTCACAGTTTTGATCCCCTGGCATGGCTAAAGCTCCCCAGAAAACTGTCGCCACTACTACTAGCACTGATCTAAGAGCAGCATTTGGTGCGTCACAAACTCGCACTGGATTTTAAACATGGTGGTCAAGGTCCAGTCTTGACTATTTAAGAGTTTTATTTCAACAAAGTTGTTACTATGGAGGGAAATACAGCTGAGAAGGAGGAGAAAAGAGGTAGAGTAAGGAACCAAAAGAATAGAGAGCCACAGATGCAGCTATGATGACAACCAGGGAAAAAGGAACGGTAATTAACGACTTATATGTGTATGTGTGTGTGTGTGTGTGTGTGTGTGTGTGTGTGTGTGTATAGATAGATAGATATTTTTTTCTGTTGCAATACAGGTCTTAAATTTCATTTTTAATGGTCTTAAACAGTCTTAGATTTAAGTTGGTGAAACCTGCAGAAAACCTGTTTTAAATAACTAATCAATGGTAAGTTTCCAGTAGTATAAATACCTTCCTTACATCTTTGTTGCCTTCAGTATGAGGGCAAAGAGGCAAAAACGATGAGTTAATGAGGCGTCAGTTTATCCATCAGTCAATTAGGCAGCAGCTCCACCTTACCGACTAGAGCATCAGGAGGCACAGAGGAGAGGGATGGAGATGAATGCCAGTCACATTTCTCTTCTCAATTATACAACCTTCCTCCTTGCTCTCTCTCTACCTTTTACTCTTCTTTAATTGATTCATCTGTCAGTCTGTGAAATCTGGTATATCAGGTGATATTTTAAAGATAGGCTCCATTACTATTATTTCTTTAATTGCTGCACCACTTCATGATTTGAGAGATCTGTCGAGGCTGAGGAGAAGTGACCTTCCCATATTGTGGACATCCCTGCTCCTTAAAAACGGCACTGGAAATTAAGAGTCAAAACTGAAATACTAAATCTTTCCAGTCTTGTTAAATGTAATGATCATGGCCAGAGGTCGGTTGTCTGTCCATTTTTCACACATCTACACCATTTTATTGGGTTTGAGGGAATGCCTGCTTGGATTATTTTTAATTTATTTTTTTTGGCACTCCTCCTGGGTTACTTTTACGACAAATAAAGATCAGCTGAATGTGAGGAAAGCTCAGCTGCAGTTGTAACTAGCTGGTGTTTCCTGTACCAGTCTGGGATCACAAAGCAAAGTCTGACTTCCTGACTGAAACCTCAGCAGATTTGTGATGCTGCTGTATTAGTAATTAACTACAACATCATTACTATGTTAGATGTAACAAAATCTGGTTTAAGATTTTTATGATATGATATGTAATAAATACTAAAGTCAATTTTGTAGTGGTAGTGATATTACAAACTTCTTGAGATGATAATACAATGAAGGCTTAGCCTGAAATGCCCATAATATGGAGATAGGTCTGGTTTAGAAAGTCTAATCACTGGTGTCCACTGTCTACAAAGTCCTTTAAAGCAAAATTACAATCACACCAAACATGCTTTGGGTTTTCAAATAATATACATTATATGATATTATAAAATACAAATTCTATTGATAAATTCAAATTAGTCTTCCATAGTCCAAGTTGTCTTGTCTAATTGGAGCAGTTGAAAAGAAATTTCATACCTAAAATACTGTAAATGTTTTGGATTCATATGTATATTATCCTGCACACATATAAAAAATATATTTTCCTAAGAGGCTGATAACAATTTTAACCCATGCCTGTTATAAAAAAATATAAGGGTCTGTAGCAGCTATATCTCCATTACTTGATGGCTGCTGAGCTTTTGTCCCTGTTCTATGGTCCAATTTGTACTGATTTGGTTATGATTTTGGTTGTGTGTGTGTGTGTGTGTTTTTTTGTATTAGCAAAATTGTCTTTTTTCTGTTTTTAACAGTTTATCAAAATACAGTTTCAAATTAAGTCTGTGTTCTAAGATAGTATATTTTTCAAAGCTAAAGAACAAATTAAAATAAGAAAACATGAATAACTCATTTTCAAACGTCATGAACTAAACACTGAATTCCTCTAAGAATTCTAGAATAACTTGGATTAATGTCACTTTCTCAACAGTGCATTCATCATGTGCTCAGCAGCCATAGTGGTCTGCCACAATTCCCTATTTTTTTGTTTTGATATGTATATAAAATATATATGTGTGTGTGTGTATGTATATGTGTACATACGTATGTGTGTGTTTTTATTTGCAGATTTTATTTGGTAAATGTGTCAAGAATACTGTGGAAATTCACCTAAAACCTTTTCTTCCATCCTCTTTCAGATTTGGGACACAGCTGGGCAGGAGCGTTTCCGCAGCGTCACACACGCCTATTACCGTGATGCCAACGGTATGTGTGTGTGTATATGCGAGTCTACCTGAGCTGTCATGACTGATATCTTTGCTTAAATTTTCTCCTGACTGAACTAAACTGCCCTGACATTTTGCTATGCTCTTGTTTTCAAAATTTTGGCTGACATCTGATAACTCATCGTAGCTCCCTCACTTCTGTTGGAGTGAAGTGGCACAAAATCTCTCATTATTGTGAGCAATAAAATGTGTTTTGCCAGTTGGACACAGTATTTTGGGCAATCTACTGGGTACAAAATGAAAGTTAGATTAAGGTGAGTACTTATGTTTAGTAGGTCTGTTCAATAACCTTAGCTGAAATGTATAAACAGAGGGTTGAGTGTGTGTATGTGCAGTAGGTGCAGTTTGTCACTTTGAAACTGCAAACTTGAATGCATTTTGTTGGGAGAATGTTTTGTCTGACAGAAATCAACATGAAATCTGAGTCTGCTATGCTCTGAATAATCCAAAATTGTAACCGTGTATATATATATATATATATATATATATATATATATATATATATATATATATATATATAGATAGATAGATAGATAGATAGATAGATAGATAGATAGATGTGTGTATGTGTGTGTGTGTGTGTGTTTATATGTATTAATAATGCTCGCAGATGATCAGTACTACAGAGCCCCAACATTTAAAAACTAAAGCCAGCTAATGTCTGTAGTGGTACGAGACCTCCAGACAAGGTAAGAAAAAGAAAATGGCTGAACACGTGTCCGTGTCTCTATGCTGACTTACCTTGCGTTTTTACTTTTGGTCAGTTATGGGGCATTCACACTGGGGGTAGTGTTGGGAAAAATAGATTACATGTAGAGGATGGAGTAGGGCTGGGTGATGTGGCAAAAAAAAAAAAAAAAAGAAAAAAAGTATCACAGTAAAAGCATTTCATATCAGTCGATGTCAATAATTATTAGTCCGGTTTTTTTTGTTTTAAATATCCAAAATACCGCTAAACTAGTGACGTGACTTTTCATCTGATAGCCACAATTTCCTCTTGGGCTGTTGTACTCATTTTCTCCTTTCACTCCAACCCAGTCTTTTTTATTTGTAACAGTTACGGAGCACGGTGGCGAATCATGAAACTGCTCCCTTATACTCAGGTGTACTGTGTGTAATCTGTGAACCACGCAGATGCTGCACACACTGTCAGTGGACGGTTGATATTTCATAGTCAAGCATACTGATTGCCTATGTTTGTAGTGACGAATTCCTTCATTTCCCACAAGCTGACTGGATACTAGCAAGTTTGAGCTAGTTGGGCATCTAGCCCCGTTTCTTTTCCACCATACTGCACTGAGAGCGGTAGTCAAGCTGCGTGCGAGCAGTTTCCTGTGTAAGTCAGTGTGTCACCGAGTACGCAAACACCATTGTAAAAACTAACCTTTGTGCCGATGTCTGCTTTGAGTACATATCGAGTCCTCCTCGAGTACGCGCGGACCTCTGAGGAGTGATGTACGGCTGAGTATCTTGGGGGGAACGTGAAACTGCTTCTGCATGTTACACAACAAGTTGTTGCTTGCTAACCAAAGAGCAAATTAATTAGTTGATGCCACAAACCTTGGTTAGCTGGGCCATGAGAGGTTGAGCGGCGAAAGCCTTTCCTCAGCCTACATCCCCCAAAATGCTGTGCGGTTCTGGATTGGAGTTCAGTGAAATTATCAAGTCTATTGGATGTATTTTCTGTTGATATTGATCATGTGTCTAACACAAGAGATAACACTATTATTTTATTGCCCAGCCTACATCCTGTGAAGGATGTAGGAATCATATTTCCACTAAAATCCAGTAACTGTAAAGAGTGAGAGAGACGGAGGTTAAACACTGGTAAATGTAGAACTACACAGTAGAATCACTGCGTAGTAAAATATTTATCTAGGACATTTTTATTATAACTAGCTCTGGACGAATGAATAAACTACTTCATAAAAGCAAAGACACAACATTCTAGTTTCCATGAAATTGAGATGGAGATTGTAGTACAGAATCATAAAAGAAACTGTATACGTCCATTTATGGATTCAGTCATTTACCAAAAAGTTAAATCTAACTGATGTGTCCTTTTTTAAAAAAAAAAAAAAAAAAAATCACATTCCACCACTTAAACTGTGCAGGAGAAAGCTGTAAATCTGCAGATCCCTCGTGTCTGGCCACAAATATGTTTAGTGGTGCAATATGGAATATGTGGTAAGATTTTTATTTTTATTATTATTATTATTTTTTTATTATTATTTTTCCTCCCCAAGTGCTATGCAAGCTGCTATGCCATCAATAATAGATGTATGCAATTATCGAGTGGGTCTGATACAAGTGTATTCTTATTAGTTTTGGACCTTGAGCTTGACACGCCTGGGCTATCACATATAATCCAGATAAAATACACTAAAGTTTGTGATTATGTGTAAATACTTTGAGAAGGAGCTGTAGATTATAACCTGAACTTAGTTCACATTGCAGCATGCCTCAGAATAACATAAATGTTCCAGAGCACAGGTATTTACTTCCAAATCTGGTTAATAAATTACAAACTGAAAAATTTGTGTTGGTTTCCAGCTTCCACCTTTAATTATTAGCCTGTGTTTGATTTCACACATGGTCAGCTCCCGTTTCATTTGATGTCAGCTTATTTATAACTGAATGGGAAGTGTTTCTCTTTGTGTTACTCGGGGCTGTTGCCTATTCTTCTGATCTGTGAATTCTACAGTTTACCCTCACTAATCTTTAACAAGATACCCAGGGAGGCTTGGATCAGAGCCTCTGAGCTGTCCGTCTGTTCCTGACGTTAAATAAAACTCATTCAGGCTGACAGGCTGGACCAGGGGAGAGGATGCAGCCCAAACGCAGCTAATACCAACACTGGCTGTTCCCTCGAACTAATGGGCAGTTTTTAACGAGTCAGACTTTGAAAGCTGAAGATCTGGTGTCAGAGGATTTGAAAACATCAATGAGTCAAAGTGAGCAAGTTTTAACACACATGTAATGTCTCATCTCAAAATAGGAGCTGAAAAACATGAAGGATCCTGTAAAAATTCCTCCCACTTTTGCTTTTTCTTCTCACACCTGAATGTGACGTGTCACGAGAAAAGTAGGAACAAGTCGCCAGAGTAGAAACAGAGAAAAAAAGATGAAAACCACAAATTTCTGAGAAAATAGTTATTTTTGGTTTTTTGTAAAATATGCTAGTTAAAGTTATGAAGCAACCTCCCCATGCTTTAAATAGCAATTTCACAGGTTTTAAAAAGGTGGAATTTGTGTTTGAATTCTGCTTGTTTACAAAGTAAATTTGAGCTGTTTTGAGGTGTGGGGGAAACTCATAGCTGATTAAGAATGGCTTTATTGGCTATTCACATGCTTTTGTAACTGGTTTTCACCAATAAGTTGCAAGTTTGAGGTAAAGTCATGGCTCATTAACATCACTAACACATCACTCAACCCAAGCCGGTAATGGGCCAGTAGAAAAAAAGATATGTCAGAGATGAAAGCATCCGCCTTAGAAAGCTTAGAATCCACACTTTCAGAATCTGTAAATAATTTAAAACACCTCAGAGGAGACGTTTTCCTGGTTTTATTGTGGTCAGTCACCAGCACTTCAGACCATCACACAAACTTTTTAATCAGACAAACATGACCTGAATAATTGGAAAAAAGTCTGAGAAATATTGAGATGGGTTTGCTGCAGTGGAATAGGCATATGAAGAGTCAGAGTTTTGCATTTTAGTTCTTGTGAAGCATGAAATGACCTGATTTTTTTTTTTTTTTTTTTTTTCTTGTTCTTGGAGACTTGAGTAAAGGAACTTGCAGAGTGTCTTAATGCTAGTGCAAGTTAAAATCACCACTAAATTACCTTTCAGATAGACTGGGGTTGTTTTTCTTATGTTTTGTGACAGCTCAATATCTTTTACATTCAAAACATTGTTTCATGTTCAAAGGCTTGAATGTGAACGTTTTCCTTTAACCTGCATGCCAGAAGCTGTAGTGTATTTTATCATTAACTTTTTCTGAACAGATATCTGTGAAATTCTTAAAAAACAGATTCAATTTTGACAATGTGGAGGCTGCAAGGAGCATCTTTGTGGGGTGCCTGCTGTCTGTCTGCCTGGTGACAGGTTTAAAGCTCCTGTCTTTATATCTTCATTAGCTTAAACTTCATCAGATGAAATCTCATGCTGGCACTGGCTGCATAGCACTTTGTATGATGCCCTTTACTTTGACAGGCATTTTAATATCATCAGATCTCTTGGTATGATATTGCGATAAACCCTGAGTGCTAATAGAAAGACCATAAAATGTCTCCACTGCTGTCTTTTCATTTTAAAAACTCACAACTCCATCAATGAAGTAAAAGGAAAACACAAGAGTTGACTGTTGTTTGTAGAGCTCGGTAATTAATCGAATTTATGATTTAAATTAGTTTTTTTTGCTTCAAACAATCACATTACATGAATGTTTTTATATTATTTTAGAGTATATAATCCTTTGCAAATATGCCTTTATTCTGTAACATACCCCTAAAGATGTGTATTGCCTCCCTTTGCAGAGTCTAAACTTGCTTTGAAAAGTCAGGTCTGGTAAAGATGGCAGAAAGTGTAGAGGAGGAGTAGCGAAAGGTCCACTTGATTTGGGGCATGAATTGAACATGGGTTGGTACCGTAATATAGGGGTAAGCGATTGGATTTAAAAATTTTTCATATTTTGTGGCACTATTGTGATACTAATGAAGGTGACCTATGTATCACTTTTTTTTAGTTTTAGGTAACTATATGGATGTGACTGCATGGCACATGGCTGTTCTTCTTTAGGACACCAGTCAAGAGAGAGAGAGAGAGAGAGAATTTAATTAAACTTATAGGATCTTTTAGTTAAGTCAAGTTTATCTGGATAGCACATTTCAGCAACAAAGCAGTTCAAAGTGCTTTATATCATACAGTCGCCAATTATGAAACAACCAATAAACATCACATTTTTTCAAATGCTATTATCAAAATCATCAGGCAAATATACATTAAATATGTTGGTCAATGTTCCAGTTATTATGAATCAAAGGCAGATCTAAACAGATAGATTTTTAGCCTTAGTTTAAAGGAACTCAGTGTGTCGGCTGTTTTGCAGTTTTCTGGAAGGTTGTTTTAGATTAGTGGTGCATAGACTGAATGCTGCTTCTCCAGTAGCTGCACTTGCATGGGCAAATTTGTTTGATCAAAAGAAGTGTTTTTTTTTTGTTGTTGTTGTGTTTTTTTTTGTTTTTTTTTTTTTTTTTTGAGAGAACTATTAGTTGACCCATTTGGTTCTGGTTTGTAGTGTATTTAGAGTTTTAATTTCACACTTAAATATAGTATTTTGTTTTACAGAGCTTGCTAAAATACACTCTATTGCAGAATTTGTGTGTTTTGTGTTTTTTCATATAAACTTTGACATTTAAACAAATAAGAGTATACTTCTGTGGTAGAAAATCTGTTAAGCTGTAGAAAGATACCTTTGACTTCAAATGTAAAGGTTGTGTTGTGGCAAACTGGTGAGAAATGTTCATTTGACAGATATAAGAAAAATCCTCTGTGTGGATTTTTTGAGATTCAACAGATCTTCTCTCCAAATGGACTGACAGTGTAATGCTGTCTGATGACAGAAATGTTAGCCCTGCAAAGTGCCATTTTGCCCCACAGACATCATTTAATGTATTTTTAGCACAGATTTGGCTCAAGCCTAATTTTCATTAAGCTCATAATGTGAGAGCAAGAAGATGCTGGCTATCTGTGCAAACAAGCTGGTGATTGGAGTCAGCCCAGTGCAATCTGCCAGGCCCATCTCGTGTAGGGCACCATCAAGGTCTAGATGGGTCCAGAACCCAGCTGCATACTGCTGGCACACCTTCCCCCACTCCTCTTTGACTGGAGTTGACACTTTGTCATTTCCACAGCATGAACTGAAACCACAGGGTGCAAAATATGAGAAGGGAAGCACACTCAGTAGGTGGAACAAGTTAGATGAGGTGTGTTGCCTGAGAATAGGGACAATTTGGGTGCAAATTTAGGTGGAGGAAAGAAATCTGATGGCAGAACAAGAACAGAGAAAGAAAACTTAGAAGAGATCACTTCTTTCATTATTTAAAGGAAGAGAACAATTGGGATATTTTAGAATAATTTAAATATGAAACGGTCTAGCTTTTAACGGTGATTGAAATATATAATTAACTAATACAAAGGAACAGAACATTCTGTCAGAAGGACTAAGTGATCCTCTTGCAATGAACTCTGACTTATCCTTGAAGGAAAGGTAGTACAAAAATCAGTGAAAAACAAAATATAGCTAAATAAAGCTTTGTGTTTTAGGATAGGCCAGGTTAATGAGGGATTATCATTTCCCCTTTGACAAATGATAGGCTCAGACTATTTCTCTAAAGAATTCGCAAAATTTGGGGGGGTAAAATCACAAAGTATGTTTCAAAAAGTGTCACTTTGTGGAATAAATGTCTCTTTTTCAAATGAGAGACGTTTCAGCTTGAAGAAACCCTCATCACTAAAAAGATAACGAGTCAGAAGAAATGGAGTGAGAAAATTGATTTTGTGAAACAGGTAATGACTGCGTTACAAATTATGCCTCCAAATGGTGCTTCATGATTGAGTATTGTAGGCAATATTGTTGAGAACAAGGACTCCTGCTGCTTCATTTTCTAGTAATGGCCCCACAACTCACTCTCTCTCTCTTTCCCATGTTGTAAAGAAACTGTTAATGACTCTAAATACATTTCAACCAGACATCACTTTCATTTCATATTGTTAAGTGTGTTAGTATTAAAATTTTAATTAAAAAAGACATTAGAAATCATGTTCCTTTTTAATTGCATATCTTGAAGTGTATTTCTTCAGTTCCAGTGTTATAAAAGGTGTTAAAAGAGAATCAAGGACACCTCTCATGAGTTTAGAGTCTAAATGGGAATCAACTCGGGTGGAATCGTTTTTAGAGATTTCATCACCGCACCATCTCAACTCAACAGACACATTAAATTAAGTTTAGATTAACATCTTGTACAGAGGGAGGGAAAAAAACCTTTCTAAGAAATGAAGTAATTCTGTTCTAGACACTATGATCTGATATTGATTTGATTGATTTTTATAAAAATATTTATTCAGTCATCAGATAATTTATCAACACTTCAAAACACTGCAACGATTTAAACAAGTTGACTGAACACTTAAACTACCGCTCATAATCACGACAATATATTAAAAAAGAATCCCCAAAACACATCAAAACATTTTCGTATAAGGAATCATAAAGGGACACTGTAATGTTAAACAGCAGCCAGAACGTGGATGTTCTTTATTTGGTCATGGAGGTTTTTGCATTAAGAAGGAAGTGCGCTCCCAGTTGTGTGCAATGGACTGTGGAGTACTCAGACAATTTCAGCATGCACAAACTTCCCTAAGGAGATCATGTTGGTTTATTACTGTGGTGGCAATAGATCTGGTGTCCTGGAGGAACAACTGTGGCAGCTTATCCATGATGTGTAGCCTATGAATTCGAAGCAGGATTGGCCATGCTGACCTCATGGTGAGGCTGGAAACACTGGCCGGCTGGCAGCACTCCCAGGTAATGCCATTGGCACCGCTGCTGCTATACCCATTGCTTCCCATCGCTGCTCTACCTGCAGCCAAAAGGATCTCATAAAGCAGCTGAACCAAACAATCCATGATCTGTCTGCCAATAAGTACTGCACCACACTAAGGCCACTTGCGCATATATGTGTGTGTATTCAGCCATTGTTGGATTAGGCTTCCTTATTAAGGAGTAGCACCCTCACCCAAAATTGCTGGGAGATAAAGGGAGACTTTGAGTTATTACATGCAAAATGTACCTGTCGGGTTGTCAAAGAGAAGACCTGGCATTGTTTTCAGCAACAGGTTAAAAAGCAGAGCAGAAAGTTTCAAAAAATATTTTAAAATGGATGCAAAAACAACTTTAGACTTCAAAAGCTTCAATTTGATTATATCACAGTGACCAACTAAACATAAAGGATCTTTACTTTTACTGGCGTGATTTCTTTGCATGCAGTCACCAAGAGATGCACACACTTAGAATGTTTAAGACATTTTATTGCTGGCAAATATGTTGTGGCCCTACTTCCCACGGGTCTGTTTACAGCTGACCCAATTTCCAGTAAGCTTCATCGACCTGGTACATTACATACGTCAAGGTTAAACATTAGCGATTGTGTAAAATCAGATCCAATCATTTAAAACTTAAACAGAGTCTACGGCTCCAGCAAGAAATCATTTCTCAATAGCTGGGGGTCCAGACTCTCTGTATGAAGCAAAGCATAGCTCAAAGGGGTGGCTTTTACCAGGCTACTACTTCTGTAGTGTAATGAATTTTATTGCTTTTCCTAAAATTTCTGCTTTTACAACCATATAATTTTGTTTAGGAAAAAAGAATATGAAGACTGAAATAAGGCGTTTTGAGTTGCTATTTGATAAAATGTCTTTATGCCTGATACATGTTTAGCCTTTCCCATACAAAGAACTGAGTTTTGGCAAGAGTTTGCAATTTGAATATTGTCAGTCCAATTTTACATTGTGACTTTAGTTACTAATGAGTCATAAAACATAACTGCTTCTTGAGACTGATGAAGCTGTCAGCAGTTCTGTAAATGTTGAGGCATAAAGCACAGAGCACATCAAACGTTCATCCATGCTGGCATTTCTGAAATGTTTCTTCCACATCAGCTTGTATCAGCAGTGTCAAATGTCGACTTCTCTTTGGTGCAGTGGAAAAAGTCACTAGGTGACTGATGTAATTACTTTTTAATTTATGTGACAATAAATTGACAGAATATTGCAACTTGTAATCCCATTGGCCCCCATATAAAACATTTCCAACCTTCAAATGTCTTTAAACTGTTGACAGCTTCTTTTTTTTTTTTTTCATTTTTATGAGCTCCACAACAGTCACTATCACATGAAAATGCTGCAAAAGGCTACTTTTAGCAACTAATTTTAGCCATGTTGCTTTTTATTACATTGTCTCTGTTTACAATTGTCTGTGTTCTGCTGACTAACCAAAAGAATGAAAGAACAATGTCAACATATGGAGAAGCATCAAAGATTTTGACATTCTTAAAGGAGTTGGTTGTAAAACCCAATCGATACCTTAATGCATGTAACTGATTGACTGAGTTGATTAACTAACTCTAATGGGCAGTTAAGTTATTTTTAGACGGCAGTATCTTTTTTCTTGTTGACTTCTCATCTACACTGTTGTTCAGTATTCTCCTGATTATCTCAATACCATAAAAGCGAAAACGTCCAGCCATCCCACTGTTCAGGAAGGAGACTGGTTCTGTGTCCCAGAGATAAACACACTTTGGTGGGAGATGTTCAGATTAAGCCCAGAATAAAAGCAAGAATCTTCTACCAACATGATCTGAAATGTCATTCAGAGAGCAGACTCAGTTACATCAGTTATCAGGAGGAATTGGGCAGAATTCCAGAAAACTATTGTGAGGTGTTCCACTCACATTCCCCTGGAGGGACCATGTTTCTCAGCTGGCCTGGGAACACCTTGGGATTCCCAGCTGGCCTAGGATCTAGTCCAAGTGGTTTTGGCTGCGGCCCTAGTGATCCGACCCCGGATTAAGGAGATGGATGGATATTGTGAGAAGGATCCTGACAAGCATTGGACTGAAGTTACACATGTTAAAAGGCACTTAAACTTTCTAATTTGAAGAGAGTAATGAATTAACTTATTATTATTACATTTATCAAATGGGAATACTTTATTCCTAGCTGATCAAACTCCAGAAATGTTTAATGGGATTTAATGACAGTTTCATTTCAATTGTATATATCTGCTTCAACACCCCTGAAAGAATTAGGTCATTAGGAGGATTCTGTAGAGCTTAGCTTTACTCTTGGGTGTGTGCAGCTGTGTAGATGTCAGGGAGGAATTATGAAACATGAATTATTTAGGAATAACGTGAAAGGAAACCATAGTGTTTGATTTGGAAAAACAAACAAAAAAAAAAAAAAAAAGCTCTGAATTGCATTAAACTTTTTTGAAGTTTTAATTTCACAGGACTAAAAGACACCTAGATGCAGAAAACATGCAAGACAAACAGCTTCTGCTTTATTAAAAGAAATTAACAAGTTAGAGTTTAACATAATGTCTCAACAAAAATATGTCAGGTCTTTTTTTCAGGAACCAGCTTTCATAGTATAATGTTCTGAACATCAATAATTTATTGAGCTGCAGCTGTGAAGGGAATTTTACTTCTATTATGATTGATCCACTCTTCCGTAAAAATTGATGCAGCAAGAACGAGGCCTGTAGCCCACTCTTAACCAGGAGACACGGCAGAAATGACAACAGCTGCTGGAACGTTCAGAGGGCCAGTGGAGAAGAGCATGATGGTCACCCTGTCTGTTGTACAGTAAAATCAATGGCTGGTCTGCTGGCGCTTTGTTGCTTCTGTTTGTAAGGTGATGGAATTACTAAGGGAGTGGTTGCATTTTCAGCTGTTTCTTCTTGTATTTACTTCTCCATAGATTCATGGCCAGAATAGATGCACAGATCACTGTAGTAAGCTGGACATGTAAACACTCTGCTTGGATGTCTGCTTAATGTCCCATTTTCTGTCTTTTGTATGGGCTCAGAGTTCAGTATCAAGTGTCATAGCAGCAATGAAATATTGTAAAGCAATCAGAATGAACGCCTTGGCCATGGTGGGCTTTGTTTACACAAGACTGCCGTATGGAAACTGCTAGTATTATCGGATACGTTTAGACGGCACTGCATAACCATTTAGACAAGACCGCCAAGACACCGCTGTAGTTTTCATGCCAGGGCACTATATGGCGCTGTGATTTTAGCAGGTTCTTCTTTGCCTCACGGGTCTGTTCTGTATCTGCATTAATTGCAAAGAGTGTCTCCAACGCCGGTGAACCAAGTGCTCATGTAACACAGATATATTCCGTATCAGCAGAAGTGATGAACTGAAAAGGTTAAGTAGCACACATTTTTTTTTACTGTTATCTTCCCGTTCATGCATAGAACAAATCCTGCAAACATTGCGTTCTGCACGTGCGCTTTTATTCCTGCGGAGTACTTGACACCCCTGCGGGGGGGGGGGGGGGGTGCTCCGATAAGTTCCACTCCGAGACCTGGTTTCAGAAAGTGCTGGTGTCAGAGATTCTGATCACATCAAAAATGCTGCGGTTTTACTGCAAACCAGCTCAGTGTAAACAGGACGTTAAACTTCCTCCTTCACTTATGTTTCCGTATGTGCCTTCAGCTCCAAATACGCTCCAGTCAAATGCTTAGTCGACCCCAGTCATATCGCTGGATTGGACACACTGGTCTTAAGTGACTCCACAGTCCAGACAACTTTGGTTCTTCAGCACGTTTAAGCAACGTTCTCACTGGTAGCTTGTCAATGTCTCGATTAAATTACACATTTTAAATGCGACCTAAATGCGACCTTTTTAGCTGTCGCATTTAGGGCTTGCTGCTTTTTAAACACCCATACCAACACAACTTTTTGCATGTTGATGTTTTGTGTGTTTTCAGCACCAAGTTTGCAGTCTCACTAATTGGCAGATGGAAAGTTTACAAGAGACACTTGGCCATTATGCAGGAATAATTATCTGGGCTTTAACCTTGTATGGCTTAGAGATAAAACATGTCAACACCTTCTGAAATGAAGAAATCTGCTTGATTAAAGACAGGGTACCACATTATAAAATAATGACTCATTCTCACAGGAGAAAACAGTTGACCGGTGTAAGTAAATCCTTCAGTGGAGGTGTTGGGCTTTTTTTTTTTTTTGACAGTGTTTTTGTCTTTCTTTTGTCTTCATAATTGGATTTTGTGTGTGTGTGTGTGTGTGTGTGTGTGTGTGTGTGTGTGTGTGTGTGTATCAAGTTCTTATGGTTTACTCAGATCCTCTTACAGTGGCAGATAACCACAGGAGCAATGAGAGAGGAAATTAACTTGTTGGACAGATTTTCCCGCTCTTTCTGGATACTTTCCACTTTCCTCCTCATCCTCCGTTTCTTGGTTTGGCACCCTCAGACAGCACTCAAAGTGATTACAACTCATTAAATACCCTTCACAGACATGCCTCGCTGGAATACACAAGCAAAGGTTTTAAGTCATTATGGATTGGAGATATAACTGTTACGACTGAGATGTAGAAGGGTCGTGTATGAAAGAGAAAAGTGAAACACAGGCAGGGTAAAAGTAAGGTTAGTGAGATATATGTAACAGACAAAGACTGTGGGGATTACATACAGCAGGAGGAGGTGAAGTGCTGTGGAGGTAATCGCCTAAGGCCACATTTTCCAGCCAGAGGCCAAGCCATCTGTGAAAATGAGGTAAAATGGTGTCGGTGTAATGATTTTCTTCTGTCCTACAGAGCTTCATAATGCTCACATTTTTCCACTAAAACATGCCTGAGGTGATGATATTCTCTGCGGCAGCACAACGCTGTTGGAGTTCATTAGGATTCACATGTGCAGTTATGTTGTCAGGTAGCAGACTAATGCTGTGCTAAAGAGCAGAGTTCAGCACTTTCCTGAGCTAATACTGTAATCCATTTACATTTTTTTTGTTCCTGCATTTTGCCTGTGCAAATTTCTGCAAATTATTATTCAGAAGGGGGATTATAGATTGTTTTTTGATTGGTTATCTCACCAGCTAAGGCTGGGCTCTAAGCTGAAGTCTGAAATGGCAGTGTGATGCGTTGCTGCTACATTGTAGCAAGTATCATCTTGCACTGGCAGAATTATCTACAACAGCAGAACTGGAAAGGTAGTGCCTTACTGGATCAGATGTATTGGACTCCCCACAAAATCAACCAGTGCATCAATGTGTCTCCCTCGGTTTTCGGGGAACAGTTTTGGTTCTACCGTACACCCCCGATTTAGTCCAGTACAATCCCAATATAGTCAGATTAAGAACCAATTACATGTAGACCAATTTAATTCTAATTATAATACAATATAGTCAAATTCTATTGGAAAATCCAAGGAAGGTGTTTGCAAGAGTCATGAACTTTGCAATGTTGTGATGCTGAAGAGGAAAAAATGATTTTTAACAGGAAGTTATATCTTCCAGAACCAGTCTCATCATTAACATCCATCTGCCACATTGACCTGCGTAGAGTAGAGGACAGAAAGCAGACTGAAATAACACAGAAACATTTGTCCATGAAAAGGTGAACAAAAGCAAAGTACACAAACTTAATGGCAGCAATATCTCCATCAATGACTATGCTACCATGTTAGCAGGTTGTAGCATGCTCTTTTGTCCTACAGTGTGTACCCTAGCTTTGTGCTTTTAGAGCTTGAGCCTGTTTCCTTTTTCACCTGAGTTGACAGTCAGAGGTTATATGTAAATACATAAAGCTGAACAACAGTTTGTGATAATTGTTATGATCGCAACAGCAACAGATACACTTCTCATCATAGATTTAAATGTATAAGCCATATTTCAGAGCTTACCATTGAGTACATTTTCATTTTGGTAACTCAGGATAATGTATCTGAAGTATGGCATGTTTGAGGTTAAATTATATGCTGGTAATGTTCAGGTACACTTTTGAAACATCAGCTCTGTCAATAGTTTTTACCAAAGTCTGGATGTGTGTTTAAAAAAAAAAAAAAAAAAAAAAAAAGTGCTGGTAGTTTTCTTATTTGGTAGTGAATGAATGAATTTGTCTTACAGTTGCAGAAGGAAATTAAAAGTGCTTCACTTTGTTAAAATCGCTACATTAAAAAAAGATATAAATCTTATACCAAGAAAATAATTGTCCAAATGCTTTAATTCTCTAGCAAGATGTTGCTAGAGCTTATGTTTACAGCTTAATATCAAGTGAAAATAAATAAATGCTAACCAAACCCTTTCATAATGTTGCTCTATTCACTGGTTTAGAGACTTGTTTTTTTAATTGTTATTATAGTAGCACATAAAATGATGGAGCAAATGATACATTGGAAAAGTTTTGTACTGTAGCTGAAGAAAAATGCAGAAAATCCTTGAATTTTCAAAATGAGCTTTAGAGAGAGCCTTTGGTAGGTAGTGTAATAGTCGGTTGTGTAGTTTATATACATTTCTAAATATTAATTGCATTGTCACGGTAAACAGGTTCTCTGCTGTAACCATGGTTACATTTGTTGAAGTATATCATGCTAGGTGCTAAACAGACAATTCTGACATCAAGATTCAGCTTCTTGGTGAATTTAGGCTGTCCTACTGAAAAGCAAAAATGTCCCGATAAACTTGAGGTTAACTTCATGTATCATTGGAGTATGTTGTCACATTAGACAAAGGAAATGACACTAGTGCAGCAACTAAAAATATTTATTCTGTTTAGAAAATAATTGTTTGGAAGTTGAATCTTATTAAGTTCTGAAAAATATCAGTTAAAAAGCATGTTGTTAAAATTTCTGTCTGTATAAAAAAAATAGCATACCCCATAAAAGAAAGTGAAGGTAAACAGTTTCAGATCCTGTTTTTAGTTCTTCACTCATGCCTTGTTTTATCTTCATGCCTTGGAATCTTTCATTTAATAAACTCTTTCCCAATGGCTTGATGTCCCTGTTTCACTATCAGTGGTTAAGATCAGGACTGGTATGAATTAGTCAGCATCTGGTAGAAACTAAAACTGAATTGAAGCATGATAAGAGTTCCTCTGTGGGGTTTGTTGGATTATTAAAAGATGAAATAAAACTAAGTGTTAAACAATCTCTTTTTTTTTTTCTTTCTCCTACCAGCTCTGCTGCTTCTGTATGACGTCACCAACAGAGCATCCTTTGACAACATCAGGGTAAGATCTAAATGAATGTCAACCGCAATCTTCCTTTTTCTTCAGTTTTCTTTCTAATGCAGTGTTGTTTGCTTTCCCTTTTAAAATAGCTTTAAAACACAACCCCGAACATCAAATCATGTTATATATACCTGCAGACTGTTTTCTTTATCTTTGACAAAGGGTTCATGAAGTTAATAGCATATTAACTTCATGGTAGGTCGACTGTATGCCTGATCAGAAACAGTTGGGAGGAGAGTCGAGGGAAGATCCGAACTCAGGAAAGTTTTTCTTTGTACGGCTGTGGATGATCTGATGTGTGAAATTCCATGCCACTTTAAAAATACAAATTTGGACCACCTTCCTGGAATCATGCCTCCATGACAGCCATGTGTGTGTCACTGTAGCACCTCAGATCACGACAAGTCTAACATCAGTCCTCCTCCATTTGTTTCCTTGCAGGTTCCAAAGTTGAAGTATAACTTGTAATTTCAACATAATATTCATGTATACAGCAGTTGTTCAAAGCAGTTAGCAAACGAGCTGAAGCTCACCGGGAGGATCAGATAATGAACAACAAGGCCACTCAGTGAGGATCACAACAATGGCAGCAAATAAGGGAGGTGACGAAACTGAGCTGCATGGGTCTGCAGATAAGAGCACATGGTGTCCCCTAATAGATGGATCTCTTTGTAGTCAGTGTCTCTGGTGTCTGAAGTCTCTTCCTCTGTTATTTTGCAGCCATTTCCTGCCCCATTTGGTGCTGCTCTCTTCTCTTCTTGGTGCATTTCTCTCCTTTGATGAACATGGAGAAAAGATGAGAGCAGGACATGGTCATTGTAGGATTGTCTCGCATGTGAATGTGTGTGTGTGTCTACCTGTGTGACCTCAGTGTCTACATTCATTCATTCACACTGAGTCTAATCACAATAACAAATTTTGCTGGACGATAAATTGTCCCAGAAATTATCACAATAAACGATAATGTTGTTTTGAGGCCATTTTCAATTAATATATTGATAATGGCTTAATAATGCAAGATCACCAACACAAAGCTCAATCAACTTTACTTTTGTAAAGAACACAGAAGACATTTTAAATATCCAAAAGAAATAGAAAAAAAAAATCAACCAAAAACAATAAATAAAACAGAAATAAGAACCACACACAACCAAAACTATAAATGAAATGGATTATAAAGTCTCTGTAAACAAAATTTCCCTTCAAAAAATATTCATCAGCATGTAAATTGTCAAGCTCATTTTATCATGCGGTTAATTACTGCAACAGGCATATTCACACATTGTCGCATAACCACAAACCTCACTGTATTTTATTGGGATTTTATCTGAGAGACCCATGAAAAGCAGCACATAATTGTGACTTGTTAGGAAAATGCTACTGTTTTTATTTTTTTTAATGTTTTGCCCCCCACCCCCAAAAAAAAAAAAAATAAAATCCTATTTTCTACAAAATATCTCAAGCTCTGTCAGCTTGGATGGAGATCATCTGTGATCATCAGTTATTTCCAAGTTTTGTCACAGATCTTTAGTTCAGTTTAGGTCTGGACTTTGGGACATTCCAACGCGCAGACATACTTCGATCTAAACCATGCTATTGTAGCTATGGCTGGATGTTTAAGGACTGTTCTGTGGGAAGGTGAATCTTTGCCGCAGCGTCAGGTGGGTTTTTTTTCAGTTTCTAACAGGTTTTTTTAAAGTACTGCCATTTTAGTTTCATCGATCAACTCCGACCAGCTCTCCTGCTAAAGAAAAACTTCGCCACAGCACAATGCTGCCACCACATTTCACCATTGCTATAGCGTGTTAGTTTTCCATTCAGTTTTGCAGAGCACCACCTTCCACGTGTTTTGCTTTTTTCCTGATAAAGCTTGTGACAAGCCTGAAATCTGACACCTTATGGCTTTCTTTTCATAGTGCTATTCCTCTTTCCACCCTTAGATGGAGCCAGATTTGTGTAGTGCATGACTAATAGTTGACCTGTAGGCAGATTCAGCTTTCTTTTTTCCTTTTGTTGAAATGCAGTTCACCAGTGTAAATAGTATCCTGGAAGCAGACTCCATTAAGGACATGATACCTTGGTGGGTGGGTGGGTGTGTGTATGTAAAAAATGACAACTCTTAAACAGCTGGATTCTTTTTTCTGAGAACCTCAGGAGCATCTTCCTGTCTGCCTGCAAGATTTTCCTGCAGCACATAAGCAGAAAAACATTCCTCTAAACCTTGGATTAAAGTCTGGGAGGGGAAACAAGCATGTGAAGCAAGACATAAGCATGCTTGGTTTGCTCAGTTAATCCGTCTTAATTTAAATTTAGGAAGCAGCGCCACTTCAATTTTCATTTATTTCACTTCAGTAGACTAATCCTTTTCATCCCTCGTGTCATGGTGCAGCACAGATACGTCTGCACCTCTAGTTCTGCAGTGTATTGCCCTTATATCATCTACATGTGTGAAGCATGGACTCTGTTCCACATAGGTATGTTTGGCAGTTAGTGTGTTTAGTTCCCATCATGAGGACAAAACTGTGCCAATGACCAGAGCAGATGCAAACACAGTAGGAGGCTGATGAACAGTGGATGTGTGTGTTAACCTGCATGTGTTTGTGATTGTTGATCAAGCTGTAATTGTTTGTGGGGAGGTCAGAGACAACACCTGTTCAACACAGAGCTTGAAAACAGATTCTAAGTATATTATATAAGATGTTCACCTGCCTCACTGGTATATATGCTAAAGGTTTTAGAAGATGGCGTTAGGTTTCACTGCAGGACATGCTGTTCTCCTCATCTCCCTGCACACTTCAGTTTTAAATCATTTGTTACCACTTCGGTCGATCTAAAATTCCACATATTTTCCTGCTTAATAAAACTTAAAAGCATACATTTATTTATGTTTTAAAATGTGTATGCACATATGTTGGGTAAAATAAGCATTGAATTTTTCATAGTAAACATATTTCTAAAGGTACTATAGACATGAAATTTTCATCAGCTGTTGGTAACATCCCATGTAATTCACACACAAAGAAACCTAAACAAATAAGCTCAGAAATTAAGTTATGTGTAATAATGTGAAATGACACAGGGAAAAAGTACTGAACACACACAGAAAGTGAGGTGGAAATAGGCATGGAAAGCCAAGACACCAGCTGAAATCTATCAGTGATCAGAAAGCCATCCTTCCCCTTGTCGGTGCAAAGGAATATCAGCTGGTTCAGTCCAAACTGATGACCTATAAAAAGGTGTGTCATCACCAAGGTGTCAGACAAGGAATATCTCATGATGGGTAAAAGCAAAGAACTCTCTCAAGTAGGGCTATAACGATCGAATGTATGACAAAGGTGCCAAAGATCCTGTAGTTCACATTAAGACAAAATCCATAAAATGCCAGTGTAGAATGGGAGATCATCTGTTAAATTGGGTAAAGATATATAAACTAAAAATTGGAGTATATACTTTCTTAAAAAAGTGTCTTTGTGGGACTGCTGCTCTTTATTTTTATTATTACGCTAAATATAATTTCAGATTTTTGTGTAATTTTTGTCCAGGTTGACTTAAAAAGTGAGTTGCTATTGTTACACGTAAATTTTTTACCCTACAGAGTAGTAATTTTTAGGGATGCACTGATATGAAAATTTTAGCCAATATCTTTCGCTGATATTTATACTGTTGTTATGGAAGTATTTACCAATATTTTGTTTTATCAAAGTTTTTATTCGATTGCTCAATCGTCAGAATAATCGGTAGATTACTCGATTACTAAAATAATCATTTACAGCAGCCCTGCTCTCAAGAACTTCGCAAGCTTATTGTTGCAAAACATTGTGATGGCACTGGTTACAGAAGGATTTCTAAACTTCTCAACGGTCCAGGGAGCACTGTTGGGGCCATAATCTGGAAGCGGAAAGAATATCATTTGACCATAACCCGGCCACGACCAGGAGCTCCCTGCAAGATTTCGGACAGAGGAGTGAAAAGAGTTATCAGAAGAGTTGTCCAAGAGCCAAGGACCACTTGTGGAGAGCTTCAGAAGGACCTGGAATTAGCAGGTACATTTGTACTCATTAGCCATTGCCTGTGTGCACATTCACCATGCAAGACTCCAGTTCTGAAGAAAAAGCAAGTTGAAGCTTGTTTAAAATTTGCTGCACAACATTTGGAAAAGCCTGTAAAATACTGGGAGAACATAGTCTGGTCAGATGAGAGCAAAATTGAACTCTTTGGATGCCATAATACACACCATGTTTGGAGGACAAAATGCACTGCACATCACCCCAAAAACACCATACCAACAGTGAAGGTTGGAGGTGGGAACATCATGGTGTGGGGCTGTTTTTCTGAATACGGAACTGGCAAACTTCATATAATTGAAGGGAGGATGAATGGAAACTGGACCAAGACTTTGTTGAGAAAAATCTGCCACCATCTCCCAGAATGATGATATAATGAGAGAGGACACTTCAGCAAGACAATAATCCCAAACACAGAGCCAAGAAAACTCAATTGGCTTCAGAGAAAGAAAATAAAGCAGCTGGAATGCCCCAGCCAAACACCTGACTTGAATCAAATTAAAAATCTATGGAAAGAACTAAAAATCAGATTTCATAGAAGAGGCCAATGGAACCTTCAAGCTTTAAAGACTGTTTGTGTGGAAGAATGGGCCAAAATTCCACCTGAGCAATGCATGTGACTAGTTTCTCCATACAGGAGGCATCTTGAAGCTGTTATTACAGCAAAGGCTTTTGTACAAAGTATTAAATATCAGTAAATGTGTTCAATACTTTTTCCCTTTGTCATTTCACATTATTACACATAACTTAATTTCTGGACTTATTTGTCTTGGTTTCTTTCTATATTTTCTTTTCCTTTCTATTTTATGCCATTAGCACCTTTAGAAATATGTTTGCTATGAAAAATTGTGACTTGTTCAATACTTATCTTGCCCGCTGTAGATATGCCTGATCATTATGGGGGCACAAAGTCATTAAGATACATTTTTACATTTCAGTTATCTTTATTTGATGTTTACGTGCCTGACAGCAGCACTAACCATTCAGGAAGCAGCAATCACTGTTTTTCTGAAAATAGTCTTCTCACCCAAACAGGAGTCTTATCTGAAGAATAAGATTTTTTTTTTTTTTTTTTGCCAATCTCTACATCACATTTTTGCCCTTTTCAAAGTTTACAGCTTTCAAAATGATCCCTGTTGATACAAATGAGGAAACTTCATTGCAACAGAGAAAGGCAGGACGAATAATGTCTGTTTAGTACATCTATGAAATAACTAGATTTGCTCCAATCCAGGATTATTGTTGTTTAAATATCTGCTAATACCTATAGTTTCCAGTCAAGAACATTTTTACTTCCACTTAATGTTTTTGTCCTGTTGTAAACAAATATATTATTTAAGATGGCAACGTTGTTGAGTTAATTTGCTTTTCTGTCAGGTGGCAAATGTGTCAATAATAGGCATGGAGTGGTTTGATATCAAGAAATACAAAGACTTTCTAATAATAATAAAAAAAATTAAAAAAAAAAGCTCCAAGCTACCTAAATGTTTCTGTCACAATGTTTGGTTTAAAGTCACTTTAAGAAGAGGTCAGAAAAGGTGCTGAGAAGATAAGTTTTTCCTGCCTATATAGAACATAGAGTAACACTGTTGTCCTTCTTTCCCAACCTGTTGCTGCGTTCTGCCAGACACTCCTATCATTAGCCCTTGTTTCCAAGAAATACAGTCTTAAATTAAAAACTACGTTGTCTATCATTTTTAATAAACTTTTAAGAGTAAATTTGGCAAACAGTCTGCGGCCTGTTTCCATCCTGATAGCCTGGCTTATCAACCAGCTGATACCAGCGTTTTATACTTTTACAGGGTGTCTGTGTACCCTTAAAAAGTCTTAAATTCATGTGTCTAAAATTAAGGCCTTAAAATGGCATGGCAGGACTATTTAACATAGTTGTTGTTTTTTTTTTTTCCTCGTGGGACTTTTCTGTGAGGCAAAGGTTTGAGTCACACACAGACATCTTCATTGTGTTCTGTGGCTGAAAGCAGTTGCTCGGTATATATGTGTGTGTGTGTGTGTGTGTGTGTGTGTATATATATATATATATATATATATATATATATATATATATATATATATATATATATATATATATCTTATTATTATTATTATTATTATTTTTTTTGCCTGTATTATGTATTATGCCTGTATTAAGTGCAAATTTATCGGCCGTTGGGTGGATGATGTTCGTTTTCACCACTGACTGACTTCTGCTGCCAACCCATACGAGGCTGGTGCAAAAAAATTTTGAAGCTTGGCACTACGGGAGTTATGGCTATAGAGAGCCTTATGCAGTGTGAGAAGCACAAAGCCCGGTTTGCAGTTTTTGCTATGCTTGATTGTAATGCAGCAAGTTCCCCCCAACCATCCCCTATATTAACAGGTTTTTCAGTTTTACATTTCATTCAAGGTGGCATTAAAAAAGGTCTTAAATTTAACTAGCTAACTTGCTGAAACATGCAGATACCGTGCTTCTAGTGTTACTTTATAAAAAGCTGAACAGCAGAAGGCCAGGATATTCTGTGCAGTAAACATGTTTACTTAACTGCAACTAAATTCCATGGTTGAGTATTCTATATTTTGCTGAAGTCTACAAGCAGCTGGAAGATGTTCAAAATGACTGACCAACTGACTTCTTAATCCTCTCATATTGAAATATCTATAGCTAAAAGAAACTGAGGGAATCATTGACAAGAATTTATGAAATGCCTGATGGATTTTTTTAAGACTGGCTGTCAATGTACGTACTTGTATTCTCTCACTTTCCAGTAGATGAGTCCAGGTTTCAAAATTGAAATGGATGTTAAAAATAACACAATTTTAATAATCAATTCTTTTAAATGATTATTACACCATGTTTTACTTATTTTGTATACTTAAATACATCATGTTTTAAATGTGTGTAAATACCATTAAACTGGGGGGGTTTACTCTAGTTATTAACCTTAATGTAAAATACTGGCTAATTATTACTTGTTAGGGAGAAACAAGTAATAATATTCCAGTGTTATTCAGCAGGGGGAAAAACTTGAACAAAGTGGATTTCAGATAAGTTTATTTTAAACTTCTGTTGACTACACAGCTTTACAAGGCCACTGCTTCCATTGTATCAAGACTGTCTCCTATAGTGTGAATCCATTAGCGGCTGAGGCTCGAGGTGAAGGCTGAAGGGCAGCTAAATGATGGAGAGATAAAGAAACGGGGCCCAGTGCTGTCCATCTCCCACTGTCTCATTCTGTCACCCATGCTTTCCTTTGCTCTCTCGCTCTTCTTTTCACTTTCCCTGCTGCCAGCAAACACAGCCAAGGCCCTTTTATCAGTTCTGCTGCATCTCAAATCACTTAGTTTCTTAAGGTCGTCTAATTGAACATGCGGCTTTTTACATGAGATCAAATTGGAAGAATTGTTAAATGTTTTTTGTTTTTTTTTTAATGAAAAGATACCTGAATAAAGTTTAACATTTGAAAAAGGTTTTATTCTGTCTGTTGGGAAAAATGTTCTATGCTCTTTCCAGTTATTTATAACCCTTTAAGTAACTTTTCTGAGGGTGCTTTGACATTGAGGATTATTCCACAGCTGCACCAGCTATTACCTTAACTCTAAAATTTCCCTAAGACATTTTTATCATGTTTTATGATGGGCAAAAGTTAAAAGCACAAAGGAATAAAACAGAGCAACTCTGCTATACTAGCTTTAGCTTTGTTTTATACTGAAAATCTGGTCTCACATTTTATAAATTTTTGATTACATCACACTTAAGCTGCACATGCCTAATTATACCATAAAAATCTATCATATGTACCAAGCAAGAAACTCTATAATAGTATTATCAGCACGACCTGGTAGTACTTGCACGTGTTGGGTATTGTGTTTGTAAAATCATGCTGGCAAAGTTAAATAACCGTTACCAGCTGCATTTTCATTACAAATGTGTGCAAAAACCTTTTCAACATTCTGCTAATGTCCACAAAATACAATTTCCAATTGTGGTGTTTCCATTAAATAAGAAATGCAATTAAAATCACACGTGAATAAACTTTGTTCATGTGATAAATCATTAAAAATCATGGCGGCGACAGATGTAAACATTTACATGAGATATATTCATATTTCCATCAGATGAAGAGTCAGCATCTTATTCAGGGGTTGGAGGAACAAGTTCCTTGTACTTGGGAGCGGCTACCAGGGATAGTTGAGACCGGTCTCAAGACCAACACCAATCTCAACTGTTTTTCCCCCGGTCTTGGGCTCAGTCTTGGTCTTGGATTGTTTTTCCTCGATCTTGGTCATGGTCTCGTTCGACAAATTGGCAAAAGACCAGTTCGAGGCTCAATAGTTTTTGTCAAAATTATGAAACTTAACTCCCTTTTATCTTCACCCGCAGATGCATAGCAATGTGAATTAAAAGCAGTGATCAAAGCGCAGTTGCATCCCACCATCTCAGAAAAAAATACAATATTGTTATTGCTAATAGTCACGAAAACATGTTGCATGTGAATGTTTACAAAACCAGACAGTATTTGGTCATTTGATTTAAAAGAGCGCATCTATGTGTTTACATGTGGTGCGGTCTAGCTTTTGCTGAATAAACACCTGCATCTGACCGCAGAAAATTATTAAATTTGCTTTTTAAAACATGAAGAATCATTGATTAAAATGCCCATCATATGTGTTTTTTAACATCTGATACTCTTCTGAATCTTTATTAGCCTAATCTCTCACTGTTTTTTAAATTTATGATACAACTATTGTGCAATGTAAGATGATTATTTCAGTTTAGGGAATGTGTAACAATGTATGGCTGCATTTAATAACATAACATAAGTATTAATTTATTATGACCATTATTAATTTAATACCAAGAAGTGGTTTTGGTTGAGTAATTAACTGTTTTTTCATTAGTTTTTGCATGTTGTGGTGTACAAAAAGCAATGTCCTGAAATATTTGTCGACATTATAAACATTCGGTCTCGGTCTCGGAACAACAGGTCTTGACTCCATTCCTGGGGGCTACGTATATATGCAGCGTTTTAGGGACATTGTAGACTGTGATTTTACAGAAGAACGATGGATACAACATTTTTGAATCTCAACTTTTGATGAACTGTGTGATGCTGTGAGACCTCTGATGGAGCCAGCTGCCCATTGTCCAAGGAGGCCAGTGCCTACAAATTAGCATGTTGATGCTGTACACAAACTTACACAAACTGGTGTGATGTGAAAAAGTGTTTCCGTTGCAGTATGGGAAATACACAAATTACTATATGTCTGAAAAAACAACCTAATCCTATCGCAAAAAGTTTTCCTCGGAAAAAGGTGAGTTTTTCAAAATTGGTGCGTTTCCATTAAGGGAATTTTTTTATTTTTTTTTGTAATTCCACTTTGCGCAATTTTATGTTCAGTGGAAACACAGCAACTGACCCTTGGTTCCAGATAGCGCTCACAGCAGAGCTAAATGATTCAAAATATTTATTTAAATTTATCATTTACTATTATTTACCATTGTCCTATAGTTGCTTGATTTTTGTCAACACATAAGCTTCAGTTTGTTAAACTGATACATTTCAGTTTAGTTGAGGGTAAAAGGCATGTGTGGCTTTGATTATTGTTACACATGTTTTCTATCTCCATAGCTGAATCCTCTATGCATACCTGGCCTAATGGGCTTTCAGAGAGTGTGCTGATACATAGGCAAAAAATATGCTCGTCTTTCTGAATATAAAAGCCTTAATTATATTCATCCACATTATGAGCATAATTGATAACTTAATGTCATCCTGTGAATGTTGTCATGCCAACTACTTCTTGAGTAATACCTTTTTGTTTTTTTCCCCCCATCCCTGGTGACATTTAATTGGAGCGTGATTGTCTCCCTGTTTGGTTCCAATAATGGTGGGTGTGTCCAGTTTTGAAAGATGATTATGCCGAAATATTCAAGTTTGTCTGGTCTTTCAGTATAATTATAACTGTTTACAGCTTAATTTGAATAGTCAGTACAAATAAAACAAATCATTGCGTAGGAAGTGTTTGAAGCAGCCAAATAACATTACCTCACCGCTGCTGCCCAAGCTCTATCATCCAGAATAGATGCATTATCAACTGTATGTACTAGTTGTAATATTTCAGCGGGCTGAAGCTTTTAAACCCCTGAATCCTTTACAGCCTGGTATCAGGGCTTTACAGCTGCTGCCATGACACAATACACCCTGTTGGGTTAGGATTTATGCTTAAATGTCAAAAACACACATGACGAAGTGCAGCAGGAAGCACAAACATACAGTAGACTGCTATTGACCAACGTGTGCCTGCTCAAAGCCACAAGAGTGGGGGGATCAGTAAATCTTTAAATCAATGAAAACCTTCCCTCAGCAGGAAAGATTTGTTTTCTGAGACATTCTCTTATCAACAAAGTAAAAATCAATGTGATGTACACCTGGTGTCTGCTGGCACACGACCAGATAAATGTTCAGTCAGAAGGAAAAAAATATGGTGGAACAAAAAGAGAGGATGCCTAATCATAAAAAAAAAAAAAAAAAAAAAAAAAAAAAATGGTTTACATTTTTTCCTCCTAAAGATGAGCCCACAACTATTAATTCACCTGACAAATTTCCAGCTACATCCAACAAGAATTAAATATTGTCAAAAAGTTCCATATTTTTTGGGACTCATTTCAGAAAGTGTAACTTGTCTATGATTCAGACTTTGGTTTGTTGCCTTCTGTTGAGGCTCTTTGCCCTTCTCCTCCACCGTAACTACGACATTTTCTTTTGTGTTTTCCTTAGAAACTGTCCCCACCTTGAGCTGGCTTATCAGTGAGGGGTGGAAGCAGCATGAAAAGGCCAGTTTGGGTCCGATCATTATGTAAAGTACAAAGAATAAGCGATTAAGCTGGGAAAGGGTTTTATAAGTCCAATGTTAATTTGTTTTTTTGCCTGGAACAAAAACTTCAGTGGCTTCATTCCTGGTTTGCTTTGTTCCAGTATGAATGTCAATCACACACATTCATGCTTTTGGCTCAGCTGTTGGTCCAAACACTCATTCACGCAAACACAAATATGTTCCCATTGTAGTAAGCTATGCAAAGTATTCTCGGTTGAACGATTAAAAACAGATCAAATCTGGAAAAATATTACGTGCCAGTTTTGACCATAACAGTATACATTTCAAATATCACTCATGTCAGTGTTACAGTGTGAAGTATTAATGCGGACCCTTTGTATAAGTGAGTCCTAAACATACTGGCCGTTACCAATTAAAATGCATGGTAAAATGTTAGGCGACACTGAGCAAAGACTGTTGCACTTATCATGAAGAAACATTTGAAAAATGTTTCAGAAGTAATCTGTACAGTATTCCAACATTTTTACCAAATATATATATAATCTCAAAATCCTTTAGCTAGAAATGTTCAGTATTTCACAGCAGCATCTCGGTGAGCTTTAACAAGGATAATAAGGTGGGATCAGGTTCAGTGTGTCTTGATGTTCACCTTGTATGTTTTTTTTTTTTTGTTTGTTTTGTTTTTCCAGCCTTGACTGTGCTGCCAAACCAACCGAAGGAGTTGGAACACCCACATATGCAAACTCATGCACATATTGGGTAAACAGATGCTGGCACAATGCTCACACGATGTGCCATCCCGTGCTCATGCAGACTAATAAGTGTCAGCATGTTCAGCCTGTGCTGCTCACCTCACTGGATGGAATAAGATTTGTTCCTCCCCCACTTTTCATCTCTTCTTGTTGTTTCGTCTCAGACTCCATCTGTGCAGCTCATTCAGACTGTCAGATTTTAGTTTAAAGTTAGTTACATTTTTAAAGTTTTGTTTATTTGAAACTGATTTCAAATAAACAAACTTTATACTTTACTCCTGCCCAAAGAAGCAAGTGGACAGTTCTGTACCTAATATAAATGTATCTAACTTGATGTCTTCTCCCAACCACCGCCGACAAACCATTTAATTCACATTTAACACTATAGAATCATAAAAGAGCTATAAAAATCACAGACAGGGGTCATGTATCTCATGTATCATGTCAAAAACACCACCAAAAGATATATGCTGAACTTAAAAGGGTTTTGGGTCTGTTTAATAGTGAATTAGTAAATTATTTGTATGGTATCTGCATTAATTTGGATCTATGTGCTGTGGGACCCTTAAGGTATAAAGTGCACCTTAAGGGTCTTGATAAAAAAAAAAAAAAAATTAATTGAGTTAATTGCAGGGTCTGTAATTAATTAATCGCAATTAATCACATTTTAATTATACATCAACAAAATAAGCAACATTTTCAAATCAAACCCGTTTTTGCTGCTAAATTATTGAAGTGACATATGAGCTCAACAACAAAGATTTTTATTGATTTTAATCTGTTATTTAGGTTATTCAGCCATCAGATTGGTGCAGTGCAGTTATACCCATTCAGTTTTCATGTCTTTCAGGAACCCCGGATCGTTCATGTCTTTGAAAAAAGTACTTCTTTAGCAATGTGAACTGTGGACACTGACATTAGCTTTGGGAACGCCTATGTTGCTGCAACATGTTTAGCATTGAGATGGTATTTTAGGCTTAAACAGCTTCAGTGATGGGGCAACTCCTTTTTGCACACAATAGTCTTTTCCAGTGTTTCATCAGATCAGGTTTTTTTTAAAGCAAAAATTAACCCCCAGTGGACCAAGAGAAGCAGCTTTTCCGTCCATCACTGTTGTTTGCGGATGTCGGTTGTGCGTCAGATTCAGATTCATACTAGAAACGTGCAAATACAAAGGTTCTGGCCGGAAACTTTGTATGTAAAATTTTAAAAAACATGATTGATTGCAGTAAAAAAATTTAACATTTTAAAATCTGTGTAATTAATTAATCGAAATGAACGCGTTAAATCTCAGCCCTAAAAGTAGCATTTCTCAAAGACAACACCAGGTGCATTCAGACGTAGACCACGGTGTGGAAAATGCAAACTGAATTGTGGAATTTGACATTTAAAAAGGTAGAATATTACTTAATTTGTGCATTTGATTTGTCGAATCTCCAAGGAGTGTAGGTGTACCCTGAAACTGGCATCCTTGGACTTTTGATTCAAATGCAAAATAGTTTCAAACCATGCTTTTGATTTTTTTTCTCTAAATGGACCAGGTTTAGGTTTGTGGGGTGACTGTGGTTAGAGTAGCTTTCTTGCAATAGGAAAGTTTTACGTTCAGTTCCACCTTCCTCCTGTTGATGTGCCCTTGGGCTAGGCACTTAATCCCAAATTGCCTACCAATCTGTGTGTCGGTGTAAAATTGTGTGCGCATTTGTGAATGACCTTTGAGTGGTCGATATGAGTGGAAAACCGCTGTACATGTTCAATCCTTTTACCATTTAGACAGCTCAGTTTATGGATGTTGGTGTGTTGCTGTGCTTATGTTCAGATTATTCTTATTTTCTTTATTCTTGTTTATAAAGAAAGGCACTTAATTTGTTGAAATTAAATTTTCTTTTTTTATTTTTAATCAAATTTGAACTCCCAGTAAGCTTCACTGTTGAAAATCCAAACAGCTGAGAGGCACAAACAATTGTAGGCATAATGCCACACATCTTTGCTTTGTGAGCAAATTCAAACTAATTACTTGTTATTATGTACCTTAAACCTTGTCTAGAAATAAGATTTGAACTTTGAACATGAAGTACAAGTATATCAAGTATAAGAAATCCTGACATAGAGGAAGCCAGGGATCTGGATTTCTGTTCTGGTATCAGAAGAAGCAATAACACAGGAATAAATGTTATTGTTTAGGAAAATGGTGTGTTTTTCTCATGCAAGATAACAGTGATTGAAGCCTGCACTTTTTTTTCCCCATATATGCATTCTGGTGACTTCAAAATGTGAAATCATAGTATTTGACATATCATGCAGTCCTTGTTTTCTGGGTGTCATGGCATAAGAAAAGTAACAATTTTTCCTGTCACAGCATGTCACTTGCAGCCTGCATTTTTTTAAGAGAAGAAAAAAAAAAACACAGCAAGACAGTGTCTCAGTCGACCTCAGTATGATTCTATATGTAAAAATGAATTTAGGAGGTAGTAGGTGAAATAAATTTTACAATTTTTTTTGCCGTCTGTACAGTCTCTAACTGCATGTGGTATTTTTGCTTCTTGTTTCAAATTAAAGTAAAATCAAGAGATGTAACTCAAGCACATTTCATTTGAAGTTGTGTTTAAATTGAATAACTACAGATATTAGTGTGGTTCATAATATTAACTTGTCCGTACAGTCCTTTTGCTAAAGTGTACAGTCATGCGGAAAAAAAATAGGATACTATTGAAGTATGTATGTTTTTTAAAACATATTTGGGCATCATGATATTTAAATCAGTTTTTTTAAAATTCAGGAAAATTCAAGTGATATAAAACATACACTTGACTGTAATTCTAGTCTATCACCCCAGGGGTGCAGTATGACAACATTTTCAAGGAGGTCTAAACTTTTTAAACCTCAAAGATTAAATCTGGTGTCCTCTTGATTGATAAAGTAAGGGTGAACACCATAAAAAGGTTCCCTGGGGCCTTCAGATGAAGGTTATAACAACTTACAAATCTGGTAAGTTATTTAAAGGCGCTTCAAAAGAATTAAAAATTAGCTGTTGCATTGAATGGAAAATATTTTGCAAGTGGAGAACATTGAAAATGATTGCCAAAATGACCAAATCTGGCCTGCAAGATGCAAAAACTGAAGTTTCCAAACCCCTGAAAATGTCATCACTGGACTTCCAGCAAGTTTCTGCTACTGTAAATGTGATTGTGCATGGCTGTTGAATCATGAAGAGACTGCATGAGTTTAACTTTAGTAGGAGGTGGTCATTAGGAAACCCATGCTGTCCAATAAAAACATGAAGGCCAGACTAAAGTTTGCCAGAGAGAATGTAGACAATAACCAGGACTTCTGTAATAATATTCACTGCACAGATGAGACTAGATTTGAAATATGTGGACTCTGGAACAAAGGATCTGTTTGCCTTCAACAAAATGCATAAATTCTGCCGTGTAGAAAGGAACAGTACCTGAAAGTGACCAAAAATATACCAGGAAAGCCACCAAGAACAAGATAAGAACTAAGAAATGAAAAGTCATGGACTGAGTCAAAGCCCAGATCTAGATGTTATTGAGATATTCAAGGGTGATTTGAAACAGACTGTAGAAACCCCTCTCACATCTCAAAGCTGGAAATCAGGAGTGTAGTTAACTGTCCTTAGACAAATGTCAAAGACTGGTAGCTCATCACTAGAAGCAGCTCGCTGACGGTTCACCCAAAGCGGGTTAGACTAGCTATTAGAGGGTAGGGTGTCTTAAGTTTTTCCTGAGCTAAAAACAAGTTTGTTTATCTTATGTAACAAGTGAAAGATAGTTATTTTTTAAGTGAAGTTGAATCACAGTTCAAGTTCAACAAACAGGTCAGCATTGTTTTGCAGAAAAGTTTCTTTCAGTTATATCAGGTTGCTAAACAGTCTTGCCAAAATATGATTTTGTAGTAACCCATAGTAACCCATGCTCTTATTACAACTTGAACAGAGCTCGTTCAGAATGCATCTGCACGTCTTTTAACTGGTCTCACCTGTTTTGTCATCCCTTCATTGGCTGCCAGCTCACCAAAGAAATGATTTTAAAATCCTTCTCTTGGCCTTTAAATGCCTTAATGAACTTCCATTGTCTTTTTAGTATGTCTTATTCTTTTAATGTTTTTTATTCTTATTATTGTCACTGTTGTTCTTTTCTCAGTTTTATTTGTCCTTACTGTACAGCGCGTTGGGTAAACATTTTTTTTTTTTTAATGTGCTTTATAAATAAAATGGAATGAATCATGTTTCTACCCAAATATAATGATTAGACATAGATATGTGAACATTTCTTAATTCCAACAAACACAGCAGATAATTGTGAATTTGGATAAAGATAGATGGGCTTCAGTTTTATTACAAATCTGAAAGATGCAGGCAGCATTTGTATTCCTCTCATCTTTACCTTGATAACTCTAAATAAAATCCTGTTCAATCCAGTTACCTTCAGAAGTAACAAAAAGAAAGGTCTGCCTGTTTACCTGAAATTTCAATCTCATTATAAATACCGTTGCTCTATGAAGGCATTAAGGGTTTTTCACCAAGACATGGCCGACCAGACTGACATGAGAGATCCTGTTTGCCATTCACTAAAAGCCAAGTAATAGTGGAGAAAACACATGGAACATGGCTGAACTTATTCGCCCACAGGCAAAATCCTTTGTGTGTGGAAAAACTATACATAATCCTGGAGATACTATTTCCGAGGTGAAACATGGTGATGATAGCATCACGTGGTGGGGATGCTACCATGACAGGCATATTAAAGCTGGTCAGAGTTGATGGAGGTAACCACAGGAAAATCTAGGGTGGAAACCTTATTGAGTCCTTAAAAGACTTGAGACTGGATCGGCAGTTCATCTTCCAGCAAGAAAGCAACTCTATACAATCAGAGTGATCCAAACACATCCAGTGGTTTAGCTCAAGTCATATTGATGTACTAGAAGGACCCAGAGGAAGTCCACATTTGGAGACATTGCCCAAAACAGCTACAGCTATAACTGTAGTAAAAGGTGGTTCTGCATTGATTCAGGTGGAATGAATTCAATGTCCAGCAGGGATGGAGGTCTCGAGACTGGTCTCAACCTGTTTTCCCCAGTCTCAGTCTTGGATTGTTTTGCCTCGGTCTTGGTCTCGGTCTTATTCCATGTGAATGTTTACAAAACCAGACAGCATTTAGTCCTTTGATTTAAAAGAAGGCGTCTGTGTGGTCTAGCTTTTGCTGAATAAACACCTGCATCTGACCACAGAAAATTATTAAAATTAGCTTTTTAAAAACATGAAGAGAAAGGAAAGGGGAAAGCAAAAACCCCGGGCTACCTGTAAGTTTTGTCCACCGCCAGGATTAACGATATGTGAAGTGGGTGGGACAACATCTAGTTTTACTAGACATCTACAGACACAAGGAAAAGTAGTAATGCAAAAACTATGCACAACACCCAGTTTCAACACTGAGCAGCTAAATGATAATAGCAAAATGTAAATAGATGCTAAACCTGCATCACCGCTCTAAGTGCAAAACTCACTTAACCAGTTGTCGATGAAGACAAAAATAAGACTCATCAAACCAAAAACATAAATTCAGTCTTACCCTCAATGTTTTATGCTCATAATCAATGTTAGAGAAAATATCCCCATTTGGCTCCTGTAATCTGTTGTCCCTGCATCATTCCTGTTAACTACGTGATTTTTGTAAATCCCACAGATTCTATTGGCTCTCATTGTTTTGGAATCCCCCCTGTGAGGCAATTTGCTGCCTGCATGGACTAATAATCATATTAAAATGTCTAATAATTTATTAATATGTCCATCATGTGTGTTTTTAACATCTGATACTCTAATGCATTGCTTTTATTCAGATGATCATAAGAGGAAAGATTTTTTAAAAATATGACAAATCTTTATCAGCCTAATCATTCACACATTCTCTAAAGTGAAATAATCAGCTTACATTGCACAATAATTGTATGATAAATTTAAAAAACAATATCAGTGTATGGCTGCATTTAAAAACCTAAGTTTTAGTTTATTATGATCATTTTTAGTTTAATACCAAGAAGTGGTTTTGGTTGAGTAATTAACTGTTTTTCCATTAGTTTTTGGATTTTGTTGTGTACAAAAAGCAATGTCCTGAAATATTTGTCGATGTTCTAAACATTCGGACTTAGACTTGGAAGAACCGGTCTTGGTATCGGAAGGTCTGGTTTTGGTCTTGGTGTCAAAAGAACCAGACTTGACTCCATCCCTGATGCGTAGTTTACTTTAGTCATTTTTTTTTTTTTTTTTTTTAAGTCTTGAAAACCATGTATCCTTTCACTTTAGTTAAGTGCTGCTTTGAGTTTATCACATATTCCATTAAAATACACTGACGTTTGTAGATGTACCAAAACAAAATTGAGAATTCTTAATTGGGTGTTAATTCTTTAGCTTGGTACTTTATCAATTTTGTTTGGATTTGTAATTGTTTTCATATATTCAAAATTTTATTTCAAGTTAAAGTTAAACATGAAAAGAATCAGGAAAACTCCCTGGATCTATGCAGTAAAAGCTCTGTTGGATTTCACGATAAAACAGTCAGTGGAAACTTGTTGAGGACTCCCTTAAGATTTTTATCTGGCTCTTTTTCTGTTATTACGGTTACTTCCTGCTGGTTAGGATGCTGTGCTGCTTCTAAATGATTGCTGCTGGTACATGTGGCACTTTCTGACATCTGTTCTCATTAGTAATCATGCCAAATTTTTTTTTTTTTTTTTTTAAAAATGAGGAGCAGCTGACTGAGCTTTTAAAAAGAGCTGACAGACACCTGGAATAAGATTCAGCTCCCTGGCAGGAGCAGAATGAAAAAGGAAGGAGGAGGAATTTGAAACTATTTCTTTAGTTGATTGTCATGGTGATTAAGGTGTCTGGGAAGTAAATTAGTCCTTGAAATGCCAACAGTGAGAACTGATAGTGCAGTTTTGAATGAGCCTCAATGAACAACAGAACCTCCTCGTTTGGCTTTCAGACTATATGTTCAGACAGTCTGCAGAATGTTGGCTGGAGTTGCAGGAGCTGTTGCAGAGCATGGAGCATCTGTTCAGAAGCAGTTCGGCCCCTGGACACAATGTATTTAAGCCTAGAAGCACAGCGCCCCTGTGCATTCATATCAGTCTCTGGAGAATTCAACAGCTCTTTGAATGTTAGCTCTTTTTATTTCCCAATTTTCCCAATATCTTTTCCCTTTGAGGATTAATGTTGTATCATACAACTGGATTCAAAACTGAGTCTCTCCCACATTTACTTCTTTTGCATGTAATGAATCTGAGTTTTAAGTTCTGAAATAATGGACAAAAAATAGTAAAATTTATCACAATATTGCAATTTTTTTTGTGACGTACCTATAAACAGCATGTCCTGGATAAACCATTATTACTGGGAGTTAATTTCTTCTATTTTGTCTGAATTTAAAAGCAGAAAATATTTATCATCCAAGTGTATGTCTTCAAGACATGCCTGTAGAGGACCTACCTTATTGGATTCTTCAGGATTAATGGGTAGTTTTGGTAAGGCAGTCCTGGGAAGGGTCACCACTGTTCCATGTTTTCTCCGTTTGTAGACAGTGACTCTCTCTGTGGTTTCCTGTTGTCCCAAAGCCTAAGAAATGGCCATGTAACACTTTCCGGACCAATGTCAGTGGGACTTTTTCTCATCTGTTCTTGAATACTTTAGTTAGAAATATTGACTTGCTTTCTGAGATCTTTTAGCCTACTTCATGTTGTCAGGCAGGATCTATATATTTTTCTAATCTATATTTCAAATGAGACTTTCCTGACAGTGTGACACTGTTTCCACATATTACCAGGATGGTTTGGATCACTTTAAATGCAAGGATTTGAAAACTGCATTTTGTGTTTACTACGGTCTTATTTGTCTGATACTAATGGAAGAAAACTGTGATGGGGGTAAATACTTTTTCATAGCACTGTAAATACCACCAAAATCTCTGTAGGGTACCACCAATGGTACTTCTACCACAGTTGGAGAACAATAGCTTTAGTTTAAAATATGAACATAAAACACAAATTGTCAAAATATTAAAATATTATTTGATGACGAGACTAAAAAGTGAAGGAAAGGTAGCAGACTTCACTGTCATATGTAATATGTTGCATGATATGATATTTTGAACATAACACCATCTGAAGCTTGTTTAAAGTTTTATTGTCACTTTGAGAAAACTGTTCAGACAACTAAATGACTTTATTTACAGATTTGAAACAAGTTTCTTCTCCATAAAGCAGCTTTTTACAGTATGATGACACACACTGGAGTAGCGGGTCCAGAATATCCTGGAATTAATATGTAGATGAGGATTAATGTTTTTAATAACATTTCTCTGGTTATCTATAGCTCACACAGCTGCAAACCTGTTACATTATGAAGAAAAATTGTATCCCTCTGGGAAATACAAAGTCACATTTATTGTTAACTGGGTTGATCATTTTTTAATTTACTTAAAAATCTTATTCCATAAAAAGCTTACTTTTCCTCATGAATTTAGTATTGTCATGACCAAGTTGTTTTTAATAATAAAGGAAGGGCTGCTGCTGTTATTTTATGCACATTGTCTGACATGTAGACAGTTAAATCATGATACTTGTTATCTTTATTTCAGACTTTTCAAGTCTGTTCAACTATTCAACTGACAGATGATGTAATTACTTATAAACAAACAGATTTTGCTAAGTTTATTTTAAAAGTAATTGTTTATCTGGTTTTGTAAACACACAATCAGTCAGACCAACAATTTTCACAAACAAAACATGAGCTGCAATAGCAAGAGGGCACAGATGCTCTGGGAATACAAAAAGTAAAATCCTGAAATAATGAGACTTTTTTTTTTTTGTTTGTTTGTTTGTTTTTTTTTTTTTTTGCTTCCAATAATCTCAGCTCCTTGAGCATAAAACCTGAAAAAAACCTGACAGAACCTGGATCTTAGTCTTTGGGGATGCATTGTTCTCTTGCTTCACACCCTGTGGTAGTAATTTGTGAAGCTGATGAGGAGACTCTTCGGTTATCGTCTCACATTTCACAGCCAGGGAAGTGTGGGGTTCACCTCTTCCTGTTGCAGATGTTATCAAGATGCAGCTCAGCTGAAAGAAAGGTAATTCTGTTAGCATTGACTTAATGTTAGGCCTGCTCTTTCTTCTCTTCAAATCCTAAAAAAAAAAAAAAATCATTGAAGGTTAGTCAGGATGAAAAACACTCTGGGCTGTTCACTTAGTTTGAGAGCACACTGCAAAAAACTGCCTTGTAAATCATTTTATCCTCAAGACTTTTTAAGATAATGTTGTTTGTGAGCAACTAAACTGACATTATACACACACGAAACTGGAAACGATAACCTTTTCTGTCTTCAAATGGTGCATCCAAACTGAAAAACTGTTTAAAACAGTTTTGTGTATTTTACAATAAGTAATAAATTAATAAATAATTTTAGGCCGCAACATTCTCAAAAAGACATCACAACATTCTCAAAAAGACATCACAACATCCTGGAGAGACTGGATAAAGATGCTTTTCCATTCAGAGGTGTAGCTCAGAGGTGGTGTGGATTATGCAGCACTCAGAGTGAAACCCTTCATTCCTTATTACAAGTTCTTTTACCCTGATAAACCTGAAATGATAAAATATCTCAGAATTAAACTCCTAAGAAGTGGTTTTAAAAAAAATAAATGGTTTCAAATACATAATGATTAAAGATGTTTGATACAAAAAGTGAAGAAATCCAGGGGTTGAAAAATTTAGGATCTGCATTTTGTGCCTTTCTAGGTCTCCAATTAGTGTGCCCTAAGGTAGAATCTAATAAGCACACACACACAGGTGTTTAGATTTGGATGTTTTTGAAATACACTCTGGGGTGCGGTTGACACTAAGCACACCTTGTTTTAACTTGTACCCTGTACTTTTTAGTGATTTTATAATTGTTATTATATATGCATATGTTTGTTGCTGTGGTTTAAAAAAAAAAAAAAATCCCTAAAGCTTACTCCAGTTACAGTAAACTTGGTACGGACTTACGAGTTGCAACTACTGAAGGGTACTCGTACCAGGAGTATCGACAAACATAATTTCCACATCTGAATCAAATGACTGCCTCATTACCAGGTCTCTGCAGAGCTGAATGACTGACTGCTGATGAGGAAATTCACATATTTGATCCAGGCAAAGTTGCAGGATAGTAGCTCTAAAGGACTGGACTTGGGCACCCCGTCTTAAAGTGACACAGCTGTTTGTTCGGCTGAGAAAACAGTGGCAAACCCAATGGTTTTTTATGAAGTTGTAGACCTTTAATATATTTATTAATACAGCTTTAGATCACACCAATAAAAATATTTAACAGTTTGTTGCTTATATGTTGCTGAAATCAGCAAAAACTGGGGGTCCTGTTGGCCTTCCAGCACTATCAGGATTTCTTCACTTCTCTTTCAACCCATAGGATTACGTCATCTTACATCAAAATCATTACAGTACACCCCTTTGGATTTTTTTTTTCTCCATATTGGATTGGCTGATTACATGATGCATGGAGCTCTAGATAACGTATTTCTTCCTTTACAGGTTTGTAGTAGGCGATTTTTATGTGTGACTTACCCATTTTTGTTGCACATATGTTGTTATGGCCCATATTCGCATGCAAATGTTTAGACATTAGCTCCATTGCAGTGATGTTGTTGATGTTGGCTGTAACTGGCCTGCAAGGCTGCCGCGAACAAGCAATCAGCTGTGCGATTTTTCTGGCCATGGCCGTCTTCTCTGGAACAGGTGGCGGTATTTTCCGAGGTGAAGCAGTCACCCTCTCCTGCCTTTGAGTCGGCTCATCAAAGACATCGTCTGATTCATCGGAAAGGCTAACTTGCTGGAGATGCACGGCTTGGAGCTGCTCTAGAGTCACCACAGGCAAAGTCTTTCCAAGTGTTCTAAGAAAGGCAGAGGATTCAGAGTGGTGGCGGCGGGAAGGTTTGGGTCTGAGTGCAGGTTTGGTTTGAGATGAAGGTTCTGGGTTTGGAGAGCTGGGAGTAGGTACAGCAGGGAGAGGAATTTGCAGAGACAGCCTCTTGGCACGTATCTGAGAAGAGTTGGACCTGGATTTGGGTTGTATTTTCCAACCTAAAGGATCTGGGCCGATGATGACAGATGTCGGAACAGAAGTAGGTGAACAGCAGGAGGAGGTGGAGGAGGAAGAGGAAGATGTTGATGTAAAGATCCCAATGGGGGTGGATGAGTACCGTTTGAAAGAAGAATGTGAGGATGTCTCTAGTTGCAGAAGGGAAGCACTGCGCTGAGGAGGGTCAGGTTCTTTCTTGTTTTTCTTCACCGTAATGACAGGTGGTGTCTGGCATTTACAGAAGTCAACTGACCACCGTCTCTGATAAGAGCGCAAACTCGCATTTGATGTCAAGGCCGTCGAGTTCGGTTGCTCTCTGGAGACTTGGCTGCGTGTTGTTCGACATCTTGGTCCTGGCCTCTCTCTGCTTTCTCTGCTCTGTGCTCTGATGCTGACACTATTCACATTAGAGACTGTTTCTCTCTTCTTAGCAGAGCTGTCAAAAGCTGAAGCTACATTTCCATTACCAGTAATAGCAGTTGAGCATTTCTTCATCTTGCTTGGTTGGGTGGAACCTCGGTGTGTCAACAACTCTCTAAGGAGAAACATGAAGGGAAGAAGGAAGGGGTGTGTTCAGGATGTTTTACATCTGAAAAGAGGAACAGCAGATGACCATCTGAACTTTTCAAGTTTCATAACCACTATCTTTTCACAACAGGAACTCAGGGACACACATGGCAACACAAAACATTGCACATCTGATGAACCTCACCTTTTTTAATGGGAAAAGACAGTTGCAACTTCATCAAATATTAGATGAATACTTCTCATAAAAGGTATGTGCCAACAAATGAAATTATTCTTTTCCAGAGTTTAGAACCTTTTTATAAAAGGTCTATTGTGTTTTCTGAAGTCCAGTCAAACAATAAAAGTCAAAAAGATTTACTAAATATACTCTTAAATAGCTAAAGAAATCCATGCAATTTGTGACATTAACTTTGTTTATGCTGATACACTTTCCTTAGAGCAAGTTTGCTCTTTGTTCCTACATTTTATAAATGTATGATACTTCTCCTAATTAAAAAAAAAAAACTAATGTAGCAGAATTGATCAATAGACGCATTTTAAAAAGACCAATACATTTAATGAGCACTTTCTCCTTTTATAGTTGTTAATTTGAAATTAAAAGAATAACAAATATTAATGTTTATATTAAGCTTACACTTGATTACGCAATGTAAACTATCAAGTTAGATGCTGTTTACCTGCAACGCTGAGCTGATTTCAGTCTTGACTAATATCTTTCAAAGATTTCTGTCTGTTATATCTATCTTTTATCCTTGTAGCGGTCCACCCAAATACCACAACTTCCTGAAAGTAATACCCTGAGTACAACAGATGCCTCAGTTCACACAGTGTTGTGAAATCACATCTCACAAATACAAGTTAGGGTTGGCAAACAGCTGTTTCCATCGTACTGTGAAAGAAGTGTGTGTAAGGAAGGCTTTTAAGTAAGATGTTTTTCAGGCTTGTGATAAATGTAGAGATGTGATCATGGCCTCACCATAACCTCTATAAGTCAGTATTTTTAGAAATCACTAGCAGTTTTAAATTCTGTGTTGAAAAGCCATTACAGTGAACTTGATGTTTTCTTAGTTTGTGTGTCTTTTTGGCAGCAGTTTTGCTGCTTTGCATTCTGAATGCCTTCTCCATATGGTGCTTACATTTAAGCGCTCCCTATCTTAAGATTCAACAGTATCAATGATTACAGACATTTGCTTTCATGCATTTCATTTCTACTTTCTGCTTCACAAACTCTACTTCAGTTGCAGACAGAAATATTTACAGCAGCACCAGCAGGGCGTCTCCTAGGGAGTTGATCTTGCCAGTGAGTTGCCAAATTTCCGTCAGCTACTTTTTTGGTCCAGATTTTGTAACAAGGAGTCAAAAGATTGTGTTAATGTAACTTTAAAACTGCCTAACACACCACCCAGCTCCTGGTGTAATCTTTGGTCATCTCCCACCCTGACTACTTCAAGGCAAGGCTCTCCAAACTGGTCTCCCAGCCTGTGCTGTGAAACTTCTGCAGATGGCTCATCTGGTCTTCAATCAGCCTAAAAGAGTGCAACTCTGTTAGTTGAACTCCACTAGCTACCTTTAGCTGCCCACACCAAATTTAAGTCACTGATGTTAAACTATAAGGTGCTAAATGGAAAAGCCTCCATTTACTTGAATGCTCCTGCAAAGGTTAATATCATCACCCAGTTACTCTGGCTGTGAAAGGTCTGTGGTCTAGCACTGCCTACACCACACTCAGGACAATCCAGACTCTTTCCATGTATTGTTCCATGATTGTTGAATGACCTACCAAGCTCTACCAGAACTGGGATGCCACTGTCTGGCTTTCAGAAACTCCTAAGGACTCTGCAGGCCACACCTCACCTGAGCAGGACCCTGATCAGTGAGCCATATTGCCATCGTCAGAAACCAAGACTGGGTGAGGTCTGATTTTAGTGGCTTAAACCATAAAGAGTCGAGGAATTGTAACAATATGTACACTTCTAACTTCAAGGGACTCCTAAAATCTCTGGCTGTAATTGGTTAGCAATAACTTTTAATTAGTCAAACAGAACTTTTCAGCAACTCTTGAAAGCTTTTGTAGGTCACTTATAGTCAGGCCCTGCAGCAAGGTGGCTATGTACTGCAGCCCTTTACATGCTTCTGGCCATTGTTCTCTCCCTCTCTTTTTCTGGTCTGTCTGTGCACAAATTATGTCGGTGCAGAAAGTCAAACTGTCTAACTGGAAGCTGTGCAGATATCCAAAATATGACAGTAAGTCACAAAGTATCACATGTAAACCAGCCCGAACACGTGTCCTCCGTGCATCCTGCCTCATACCGTATGAATCCTAACTGTGTGTCGACAGCTAGTCCTTTGAAGTTTGATCACTTTCAGTTCCCAAACTGTGTTCCTTCCCCCACTTCTCACCTAATCCACCCACAGGCTGCCAGGATCTTTAAAGGCTGTGTGAGTAATTGGCAGGTGTGTGTGTTGTTGGGTGTGGGGGCTCAGCACCATTGATCTTAGTGTAATGAAATGATGTAAAGCTCTCAGGATACTGTAAACTTGCACACGAGGGGAGGGATTACTGCTGATCTGAGAGCTCTTCCTTTGATGATTCACACACTGAACAGTGGAAGAAGACTGGTGTGTGTCTGTGTGTGCTATACAGTATGTGTTTAAGAAAAAGCTCTGACCTTTTCCCTCTGTTTCTTTCAATAGCAATGAAATATATTTGCCTCTGCTCCCTACTAGTAAGAGTCAATATGTGCTTATTGATGCTTGAAATGGTAACAGCAGCTCTCTGTTCAGCTCAGTGTCTCTACTTGATCTCTGTGTTTCTTTCATTTTAGTGGCCTGCACCTCATCCTGTAGAGTACTCTGTTTTCAGTGTGCTCAAAGGTGGAGGAGATGGAAAGAATATAAGCCCAAAGCAACTCAACACTCAGAAATCTGGTACAGAAACATTGTACAAGGCTTGTGTTTGAAGCTGACAGAGATTTGTTCATAGTGTCAGAGCACAAAAACCAGCTGAGCTGAAACAGATAACACACATTTGAGGCCTGGTCCCCTGTGGTTTGTTTGGTAGAATAAAAGATCTCAGATTTTTGTTTCTGTTGAAGGATGGCGTTAAAGGTGTAAAACTGTCAGCTAGTCAAGCAGAGCCTGGATTGGGAACCTTTGTGGAAATAAAAACTGTTCTTTCAGCTGTGCTGTAGAGCTCTCTGTTAAGATTTACCAGAGAATGCTCAACTTCCATGTTTCAGATTGTGAGAAAATTCAGCCTTCATATAAGAAAAGGAAAAAAACCATAAAACTAGGGTTCCTGTGCATTCTGGAAGAGTACTGGGGGAAAAATTATCTTGAGGGCCTGATAGGCAAACCGTACAAGAAAACAGTATCGAAAAATATTTGCTTCTCCACACTTTACTGCTGGTGCCATTGTCTAAAGCAGGGGTCCTCAAATCCAGCCCCCTAGGGCCGGTGTCCTGCAGCTTTTAGATGTGCCCCTGGTCGAACACACCTGAATCAAATGGCTGAACCACCTCCTCAGTATGCTGTCAAGTTCTCCAGAGTCCTGCTAATGATCTCATTATTTGGCTCAGGTGTGTTAAAGCAGAGACGCAGAAAAATGGTGCAGGACACCGGCCCTCGAGGGCTGGATTTGAAGACCCCGGTCTAAAGGTTGGAGCTATCAGCTAGGACATCTATCCAGGAATGCATATGTCCTTCTGTTCATTGTTTCATTTCTTTTTCCATCTGTCATCCATCCATCCATATATTGAATTGTTCATTCATCCTGCTGTCATCCATCTGTCTTTTCATCCATTAAATCATTCATTCATCCATCCTTCCATTTATTTATCTTTCAGCCTGTCCATTTACCTATTTATTCATTCATCCATTTGTTTGTCCATCCACCCACCCATCCATCCATTATTTGTTCTTTCCTTCCTCCCTCCCTATTTAAAGCCTAACCTATGTAGGTCTTCAGCCAGTTCAAACTGACCTGTTGTATTGATGGTTTAACTGTGGTTAAAAAGGGACTGAGATCTCTGGAAATTTGGGTCTGAATTTGGACATGAAAAATGTGAATGAACCCTGCCATTCAGGAGGATTCTTTCCAGAAGGTATTTTTTCCTAAAGAAAATTATATTTGATCGCTTAATCATTTCAGTTCTAAATGTTTATTTTGAATCCTTAGTTCTATATCCAATCATGTTTAGTAATATTACCTTCATCGTATGTATTGGCATCTACACACATGATCAAAGCATTCTGTTCCCCAGTTTTCCTACAGTTGTTGGTTCAGTTACTTTGAGAGTTGATATTTATCTGATCTTCTTGTGACCCTCAATGTATGTTAGGCCTGAGTTGATTGTGTAGGTTGCCAAGGAGAGAAGCAAATTAAGTTTGTTTTTTCTACCATATCTCTGCAATCTTAAGGTGATGTCAGTCTCTTAAGTAATAGCATCCATGGAAGTTTTGTTCAAGGGCAACTTCTTCTTTCTGCTTCTCAGTTCTAACAGAATGCCTCCTGTTTTTCTTCACTGAAACCACCATAAACTGCTCAGATTCCAATTTGACTTTTACACAAACTCGCACTTCAGTAACACTTGCCTGTCTGGTTCTGTTCACACATTATTGGGATTAATAGGATAAGCACAGAAAATCTAACTATTCATCATCTTTTGTGAACAGAAAATTATACAAGATTGAAAGTTAATGAGGTCCTTAGCAGGGCATCCTCGGATTCTGTTGGACTCATTATTTGGCATCTTGTCCTTCACGTAGTTTTAACTAGAAAAACTCCATCTTTCAAGGACCAGAAAAAAAATGTAAAAAATTAGGAATAGCCCTTTTCTTCTTTTAAAGCAGCTTTCACATAGTGTCTTGTTAATGTATTGATAAGTGTGGGTTAAAAAGATAAAGATGCATGGTCGTAATTTACATCCATCCATGCCTGGAACACCTCACCAGGGAAGCATCCTAACCAGATTCATCCCCTCCTAAGTCAATACTTTGTAGAACCACCTTTCAGTTCTAGTACAGCTGCAAATATTTTCCTGCTTTGCATATCCAGAGATGATGATGATGATTATTCTCAGCTCAAGGGTCTGTCAGATAGAATGATGTCTGTTTTTGAACATCTGTTAATAAGTCATCCCATAAAATCTCTATTAAGATTAGATCTAAACTTTGACTGGGCCATTCTAATTCATGACTGTTAACCAAACCGTTCCTCATAGCTATAGCTGTATGAAGTTGTCCTGCAGGAAGGGGAACCTCCTCTACCAGCTCAAGACTTTTACAGCCTCCAAGGTTGTGGTTATTCCCTGTGCCTTTGGAATTTCTTACCCAAACCTTCATTTGTGAACCAATTTGGTTAGATTTCTTGGAACGTACCCAATATGTTGTGTGAATTTTGTCAATGGCTCCATTAGAAATATTTAAACTAAAAAAAGAGATTTAGCTCTTTCCTTGGTAGTAAAAAATTGCAACTTTTTTTTCTGCATAAAGTGCCAAATATTTTCCCCTGAAAAATATAGATGTTTCATTCACTCCTGAATAGTGATATAAAATGACACCAGGTTCTTCTGTGTTCACTTCATTTTTTTTTTTTTTTATTCCATGTAAAAAAACATCACTGGTTTGTTTGGTTAGTTTAAGGTTTTCGATTTTTATTTCTAAAACATTTTTAAAGAACTGTGCATGATTTCCTTTCACTAAACATTCTAGCACTAATTTGTATTAATCTATAAATCTATCTTTTTAAATCCTTTGAAAAGGATTTTATGCGATCCCCCAAGTTTTCGGGGTTTGAATACTTGTGCAAGGCACTATATGGTGTCTTGGAAGCCCTAATCTGAGCACAGGTTTGCATTTTTCCTTCATTCAGACATCACTAAAGGTAAAGATATTTTAGTTAAACCTCAGTGCTCTGTGATGAAATCTCAGTACAGCTATTTAAAGGAAATAACACACTGTGAGATTATTGGGCCATATTCTTGTTGGAGTAATTGGCATCCTGAAGTAGTTTTTTCTCTTGGTTTAATTTTGTTGCACTTCTCACCACCATGCCAACAAACTGTCAAACTGCTCCCTAATCAGCTTCAGGTAAACATGGAATCGTTCCTTGGATGTGAACCCAAACCTAAACCCTCCAAACACTGAGAACATTCTAAATACACACCCCCTTAGCTGCTGCTCATCCCTTCCTCCTCATCATCATCAGTAGAAAGTACTGCCAGGGCTGACATATTAAGATACACATTGTTCAACCGAGTCTGCAGCCGAAAAAAAGGAGCTTTTTTTTTCCAGGATATCTTTTTTTGGTACTCATCAACTCTCATATTTTTCGTTTGCGTCTGGCTTGAAGTGGTTATGCAAGCAGGAAGCAGCTGGAAAGTTAGTTCAACAAAGAGCTGATTATGTAAAGTTCTCTGGATTTCAACCAAGTAATATCACACCTAGTATTACTGGACATATAAATAATCTAATCAGGGTAGCAAAAGTCTAGCAATGATCCAAGTTGAGGATAAATGAATGAAATGAAGGTTAAAACAGAGCAGAAAGAAAGTGGAAAAGGAAAAAGTCACAAATGAAATGAAAGAACTTTTAGACTTATAAAAGTGGAAAAAAAGTGTAATCACTATTATTTTTAATAAGAAATAAGCTCTTGCACTGTATTATTTTCCATGATCAAACATGCCGAAGGTGGTTAACATTAATATTTTACCTTTTTACACTTCAAAGTGCATTTGTATAACTGTGTTGAGGAGAGACTGGTTTGTGTTAAACTGGTTAATATGCTGCTTATGTGAGCTTGCTGTTGATTTTATTTTCTATGCAACACCACAGTATTTGTATAGATGGTCATGAGAAATAGAACTTTTGCCTACAGTTATGTTGAAAATTAGCTCCGCTCATGATTTTAAAGCCGATAGAACCAGCTTTAGTAGTGATGTGTATGAGCCTCTCTCATTGCCACGGAGCACTTTTCAAACACTCTTCTCAGCAACTTTAAGTTGTAGTTTTTGAGACATTTGTTTTTCCTCAGCTCTCTTAAGGTTCCACCACAGCATTTTGACTGATGTTGGTTTTCAACATACTGTCAATTTCCTGCTGTGTTTGGGATCATTGACAGGTTGCATGACCAAAGTAGAGCTAAGCCTTAGCTTTGGCCTCACATTTGACTCCAGAATACTTAGGAATACAAATATTCCAAACCTCATCCTTGAACCATTGTGACTGATGGTTCATTCAGATGGAACTTTGCAAATTTAACTTCTACTCACTTACTTTAAAAAAAAAAGTTTTCTCCTCCAATGATGGAAACCAAATTATTTCCACATAACTTTCTAGTTTATCCCAGATTTCTGAGTAGCAGCAGTTGCTTCTCTAGGGTAGGGTTCAAAATCCCTGCTTTCACACAGTAGATAGATCAGTCTGATCAGTTGACTAAAGTGCTTTCTGTTAGCTTGAGAATAACTTTCAGAAAGTGCAGCTGGTTTTGTAGCTTACAAGGGTCAGCTATATGTATTGAAATGGTCTATTACAGAGGTGTCCAAATCCAGTCCAAGAGCTACCATCCTGTTTTCGATGCATCCCTGCTTCAACACACCCCTGGTTTATTACATCATCACCAAAAAACAGCCTTTTCTGAGTGTTGTACAGCCTGACCATCAATAATATAATAAGAACAGCAAATAAAAGCTGCAAGAAAGAAAGACCAAGTGGAAAGTTTTCAGAATTCCAGAAGTCATTGGATCAAACTTTTAAAAACTTCAATATCAGCAAGTCTTCATGATGGCTAGATGGGGTTTTTTTTTTTTTTTTTTTTTTTTTTTTTTTTTTTTTTTTTTTTTTTTTTTTTTTTTAAAGTCCCTAAAGGCAGAACAAAAGGGTAGTATTTTCCAACTGACCAGAACCCTGCTGCAATTCCCCATGAGCAGAAACAATTCTCCCACCGCAGTAGGAGGGATCAACCTCTAAATGTCTGTCTTCAGTCAGTAGCTGGAAGCATTGCAGAGGCAGAGTGGATGTCATTCTACTACACACCCTTTTATTGTTGTTTGAATTTTAAGCCAGCTTCTATAAGGTTTGGTACAAAATAACTGTATTAACTTCCCTAATATTATATTTGACATTGAAAATGAACAGCAGCAGTGCTTGGGTCGGAGTTATTTTTTCAATAATCTCCACACTAAAGTGTAATGATGTGTCCAAGCCTGATGGCAACAAGAACAACTAACAGGCAGAAAACAGTATTTAAAACAAACAAACAAAAAAAAAGCTTGAGACATGAATCACGATTTAAACAGAATACAAGTACCAGAAAAGACACAAATTTCTATTGAAGACTGAAACTACTTGGACATGCTAGTTGCCATAGTTTCTCATCTATTTGTATTTCCATTCGTCCCGTGTATCAGTTAAGAGGTTTTAGGGCTGTGTATCAATCAGAACCTAGATGAGTACTGACACCAGCATCTCCTCTGACAAGCTGACCATCCCAGCTTCTGAAGGAATGTCTCATCTATTCTACTGAAATATACAAAGCACACTTTGCCGATCCCTTAATTGGTGCAGTGGAGTATTGCCAAGTGCATTTATTCATTTTTCCAAGTGAATTTAATTATGTCATACAAGCCAAAGAACTTGACCAATACTAATTAGATCTGGAGCTCCTACAACCATTTGTCTTTGTTAGTCCTGTTAGAGCTGGATCTGTCACTTTTTTCTGTGGGTTTAGGGTACTCTGTTATTTTACTGTTCATATTTCATTTCAAAAGTTTGCACCTAAAGGTTGAACAGAACCCACAAATAAATGAAAAGGTTTCTTGGGAAAGTTGTGCTTGACTGACTCCCAAAGACTCTAACAAGTCAGATAACCGAGAGCAAAGAAACCAGTCGGCTGTAATTGGAAGGAGATGGATGTGTTGAGATACAAGAAGAAAACACAAGAGTTGCTGATGATCTGGGGCAGAGAACAAATGCATCCTTTATCTTTCTCTTCATGAAAGAATCCATCTGGTCAAACAAAAGCCTTTATTCCTGACTCTCACCTTTATCACTATCTCCTTCTGTATCCCCCAATTTGTCCTTTTGTTCCTGTTTTGATTTCTTTCCTAATCTTTGCTCTGTTTTCATCCACAGGCATGGCTGACAGAAATTCATGAGTATGCCCAGCAAGACGTGGTCGTCATGCTGCTGGGCAACAAGGTGAGGCCTTGTTGGCAACACTGGGAGATAGATGGGCAGATGGACTCAGAGGGTGGTTAGGAAGGCTCACGGAGGAGGGCGTAGTAAGAACTGGAGTGCCAGAACAGACTGGTGAATGCAAACGGGTAACCAAAAGGAGGAGTAGGAGCAAAAACACAGCAACTAAAGACTCCATGATAAAGCAGCATTACGTTCCAGATTATCTTATAGAGCTGGGAACAGTTGAATAAAAAAGACCCTTCAATTAGATCCCCACAATGGTTTACTAGAGTCAAATGCAGGTGTATCACAGTAAATAAGAAAATCATGAAAAATTGATTTAATTATTTAGTTACAAAAAATACTTTATACAGGCTGTGGGAGCATCTAAAAAGTCTTAAGTTCAGTTATCTGAAACAAAGGCCTTAAAATGCCTTAAATTATTTTGAAAAAATGTAACTTGGCCTTAAGTACATTAATCACAGGTCTTAATTTTTGTCTTTACAGGACTATTTAATCTTGTGTATTCTGTGCATAAATTAATTAATTTATTTGTCGTGGAAGTTTGAGTCGACCGCAGATATTTTCCATATTTTGTATCATGACTGTATGTAGGCAACCATGAAACATAATATAAACCAGACAGATATACCTGCACACTGCTCACCTTTTAACGGCGTCGCTGGCTGGACTGCAGCGGTGTTGACTGTGCGTCTGCGGATGTCTGAGTGCTGGAGAGACTGGCCTCTCACTGACATGGTTGTCCAAGGCATGCTATTCTCTCTGCTACTTCCGCAAACACAACTCATTCCTCGTAGCTCCATAGAGCTGCCGCTGAATATCACAGTTGCCTATGGTGCTTAGACAGCCTGCACCTCATCGTTCCTCCACTAGCTAGGAGCTTCAGAGGACTCAGGAAGCCAACTTCAGTGGCCAGTTCCTCTCATATTATGAATAATCAGACAGTCGAGATCTGTCTGTACAGTGATGATCAAGAAAGCAGAACTGGTACTTTCAGCCTCCTCCACTCTAAAAATCTGAGACACTGATTTCAAAATGAGATGGGAATTTTACCTTCATCTCAAAAGTGGACCTTGAACAACTGAGCAGCATTCCATTCCCCTTTCTCCTTAGCCCCGGCAAGATGCTTCTGACACAAACAATGCAGCAGTTGTAGCTCATGTCCTAGATCAGTGATTCTTAACCTGGGTTCGATCGAACCCCAGGGGTTCGATGAGTCGGTCTCAGGGGTTCGGCGGAGCCTCTGCAGCGGAGGTAAAGACACACTTGTGTAAAGTCGTGATGACACACCCCGCTTGGCCCTGCAGCAAGTGATGGCTGCAGAGTCATCCTCTACAGTGCAGAGGATCACGTGATTGGCTGCAGCACTGATTGGCCAATCAGTGCTGCGGGGACTTTAGTGCGCGCAGTAGTCAGTGGCTGTCGTAGTTGTACGTCGTGTGGTTTTTTCCTTAATATTTTAATACACTAAATATGTCGAGCAAAAAAAGAAGGTGGTTGGACGAATATGTACAACATGGATTCACGTGTGTCACGGAACGGGATGGGAGTCAGCGTCCTCTCTGCATGACATGCAACGCCAAGTTGAGCAACTCTAGTCTCGCACCGGCAAAACTAAAGGAACACTTCATGAAGCTGCACGGAGACGGGGAATACAAGAACACAACGCTTGCTGAATTCAAGGTGAAACGAGCCAGATTCGATGAAAGGGCCACTCTGCCTGCTCTTGGATTTGTACCCGTTAGCAAAGCGATCCTCACAGTATCGTACGAAGTTGCTTACTTGATAGCACAGCAGGGTAAGCCACACGCCATCGGTGAAACACTCATAAAACCAGCTGCGTTAAAGACGGCAAATCTGCTACTCGGAACAGTGGCCGAAGGTCAATTATCCCAAATTCCTCTTTCAAATGACACCATCAGCGACAGAATAAAGAACATGAGTAAAGACATCTTGGCTCCAATAGTTGCAGATCTAATTTCAAGTCCGGCAAAATTCAGCCTTCAACTTGACGAGACCACAGACGTTTCTAACCTAAGCCAGCTTGCTGTTTTTGTGCGCTATGTGAAAGAAGACACAAAAAAAGAAGATTTTTTTATTTTGTAAGCCTCTTACAACAACTAAGGCAGCTGATGTGAAGAAGCTTGTGGATGACTTCTTCAGAGACAATAATCTTTCATGGGATATGGTTTCTGCAGTTTGTACGGACGGAGTTCCAGTCATGCTGGGAAGAAAGTCTGGTTTTGGTGCGCTAGTAAAAGCCGATGCACCACACATCATTGTTACGCATTGTATTCTGCACAGGCTTGCATTGGCAACTAAAACCTTGCCTCCAAAAATGGCAGAAGTATTAAAAACTGTGGTGGAATGTGTGAACTATGTGCGAAATAGTGCTCTGAGGCACCGCATCTTCAGTGAGCTGTGTAAAGAAATGGGCTCTGAGTTCGAGGTACTCCTGTACCATTCTAATGTTCGGTGGTTATCCCGGGGACAGGTGCTGAATCGTGTTTTTGCCATGTGTGTGGAATTATCCCTGTTTTTGCAAGAGCAGCAACATCGTCATGCAGATTGCTTCAAAAATCCTGAATTCATTGTGATTTTAGCTTACATGGCTGATATATTTGCAGCTCTCAATCATCTCAATCAGCAGACGCAGGGTGGTGGTGTCAACATCATGCAAGCAGAAGAAAGCCTGAAGGCTTTTCAAAAAAACCTGCCGTTATGGAAACGACGAACAGAGAACAGTAACTTTGCAAACTTTCCCCTTTTGGACGACTGTGTAACTAAGATCGAAGATGTGCCTGGAATCGGAGACGTTTCTGTATCCATGGAACTGAAGCAAACAGTTGCCACGCACTTAGATGAGCTCACAAAGTCTCTCAACGGATATTTCCCTCCAAGAGAGTCCTATCCAGCATGGGTGAGACAGCCATTTACGTTTTCTGTTGAGACAGCGGATGTCAATGATGAATACCTCGACGAAATCCTTGAAATTCAGCAGAGCCAGGTTCAACTGCAGCTCTTCAGAACAACAACACTCTCAACGTTTTGGTGTCGACAAATGGAAAAGTACCCAGTTATTGCTAAGAAAGCCCTGGAATATTTTATACCATTTGTCACAACATATCTTTGTGAGCAATCCTTTTCAAGGATGCTGGACATAAAAACGAATAAAAGGAACAGACTTCGCTGTGAAGATGACATGAGAGTAGCACTTGCCAAGGTGAATCCGAACCGGCCTCTCAGAAACAACAGCAGAGGTCACACTGATCTGCAGGTATGTAATTTGATCAATGCTTTACTCTGGCCCCCAAAAAAGTATTTTGTGTATTCAAAACGACAAAATACAAATTAAATAAAAATAAATAAATAATTTAAAAATGTTAAATTCTTCAAAAAAATCCTATTTTATTTTTAATTAGAAAAATAGTACAAAAATATTTTTTGGGGCTGAAACTCGTATGGGGCCAGAATAAAGTAATACCATAATTTGTTGTGAGTTCATGCACTGTGTTGGTTTTGTTCTTTGAGCAAGGTGATGTTGATGCACGGCTCATTTTGTGCACCAGTAAATTGAATTTGTAAAAAAAAAAAAAAAAAAAAAAAAATTCATATTTTATTTATTACCTAAGAAGGGTTCAGTGAGTGGGCATATGAAACTGGTGGGTTCGGTAGCTCAAAAAAGGTTAAGAACCACTGTCCTAGATACATCTGTGGGTGGCGCCTCTTGAAGCTCTGACCGCTGCTACATCAACATCTTTTGTGTCAGCTCAAGGGTTTGGTTATCTCTTTTGCTTGGTATACATTCCTTTACCACAATTGTTCCTTCCACTGAACTTTTCACTATCATGCCGGTCTACCTACAGCTCTGAATACTTGGCTTCTTCAGCAGTTTTCTTTTGTAGTTTAGAAACTGAATCTGAATTTTAGATTTACATTTTCTGTAAGCAAAAATATTAGATATATAAAAATATTTTAAAAAATGAATAATTTGAAAATAATAAGCAAAAATATTCAAGATTAACAGAAAATAATTCTATGTGTAATAAATCTTTGAGTTTGTTCCTGATATGAATGTGTTTTTTTTTGGGGGGGGAGGGGAGTTAAAGTTTTGTTTTTTTTTTTTTTGATGGCATTCTAAGTTATTGAGCTGCACTCAGCTGTTACATGTGCAGAATGTTGTTTTGCTGAAGTAAAATAAAAAGTTGACTGTATTATTGCATATTATGCTCCCACTTTATGATGCCCACCATGTTACAAGACTATAAGAGCAACCGTATGTTGTCCTCTGTGTTCCAGGCTGACTCCACACATGACAGGGTGGTGAAGCGAGAGGAAGGCGAGAAATTGGCCAAGGTGAACATTCTACAATTTACAGTCATGTGGAACACAACAGAGGATATGCTGTACTTCATCTACTGGCACAAACATCTCCCTACCTCCTTTGTCTGTCTCATTTCTTGATTATTCTGTTAAATTATACATTTCGTAGCACTGCATAATGTTGTTATTATCATAAATGGTGGCGCCTTGCTAAATGAATTATCCAGGCCGTTTCACTCAGAGAACCTCCGAGAATAAATTTGAATTCATGGGGAAGAATTTAGCCGAGAGTCTGCAGCTGTCAGGACGTCATTCTCAGGGATAGAAATATAATTTTATGGAAATGTCAAAATATTCCAGCTGAGAGTGTTTTTCATTGACTCTGCTCACGTTTGCTTGGAGAGTAGAAAAAATAAGGGGAGAAAAATAGTTTGAGGCCAGAAATATTGACATGTTTTCAAAGAAGGGCTGAATTATTGCCATTGATTTCCAGCTCCATCATGCAGGTATTTTAAACCCCAAGCATTATACTGTACATTAATAAAAGACCTAATCATTTCCAGGGTTATTTTCCCCTCACTAGATACCCATAAGCATGCTAAATTCACCTACTAATAGCTGATATTTGTTCTGTGCAGGAGTTTGGAGTACCCTTCATGGAGACGAGCGCTAAATCAGGACTGAATGTGGAGTTGGCCTTCACTGCTGTGGCCAAGTGAGTCACACAAATACAAAATCCCAGCATGAAAAGTACCAAGTAAAGTGGTATTCAGAGTTTTATAGGAAAAGCTTGTTTGTTGTTGCTGTTGCCTCCATGTGGTTCTACAAGAATTCATTCCAGTTCACCTGGTGACGATTTGAAGCAAGAGCATGAAAATCCAAGGGGTTCCATCATCCTGCTGTTTGTCATGGCTCAGAGAAAACAAAGGCTCTTTAGTGTGGAGTTCAAGAGATTAGTTGCTTCTTGCCAATAGCAACCAAAATACACCCCCACCACAGGGGGGCAGCACAAGTAATGCTGGGATTTTTACCTGTATTTAAAGCAATATTTCCTCCTCCTTCAGCGCACTTTGGTGCCCGTTAATATGCCTGGACAGCTTTCCAAAGAAGTGCAGAAGTTAAAGAACATGAGCAGCCCGAATGACTTGCGTATATAGAAGTTATGTTCTTCCGTCATACACAGTGATATATACCTCGGTTATTGGTAGTCCTGGCAAAGATGTTTTAAAGCCTTCATTTTTTAATGGAGGGGCATAATATCAAGCTTGAACATGTAGAAATCTTCAGGATTTAATATGTCTACATTTATTCAGTAGGGCATGTAGACACCTTCTACTGGTTGTTATGGAAACTTTTTGAACCCAAGATGCCCCTATTTGCTCAGATTCTTAAACTGTGACTTTAGAAGATGTTTTAAATATCTTTTTATTACATGGATGCTTTGTCCAAAAGCCACCAAACCATCAGGCTACACTCATTTTTATCTCTTTTTAAATTTTTTAAAATAAAGTCCTGACCTGGGGTGCTGGGTGGCTCAGTGGGTAGAGCATGCGCACCATGTGCAGAGGCTATAGTTCTCGATTCGATTCCCAGTCTTGGGCCATTTACTGCATGTCTTCCCCTTCACCTTCTATCTCCTCCCCATGTCCTGTCCAATTACTGTTAGATAAAGGGCTCTAGTGCATAAAAAAATCTAAGAAAAAAAGATAAAATGAAAAAAATAGTTTTGACCGCCTTCTGCATTCTGTGATTATATGACTCCAAGAAAAGGTCTTCAAATGAAGGCTTTTTACTAGGGCCGGGACTTTAACACATTAATTTTGATCAATTGATTACTTAGATTTTAACACATTAAAATTTTTTAAAGCAATTAATTGGAACCAAAACCTTTTGTATTTGTTTGTTTGTGGTACATCCGCAAACAGTGGTGGACGACAACACAACTTCTCAAGGTCCTCTAGGTGTTAATTCTTGCTTCAAAAAATGATCTGATGGGACGCTGGAAAAGACTATTATTTTGTTCAAGTTGTGCAAAAAGGTGTTGGCTTATCACCGTCGCTATTCAAGCCTAAAATACCATCTACATGCAAAACATTTTCAGCAGCACAGCCCTAATGTCAGCATTCATATTTCTACAGAAGTACTTTTTCAAAGAAGTTATGACTCATCAGGGGTTCCTGAAACTCTTTAAAGCTGAATACGTATAACAGCACTTTGCACTAATCTGATGGTTGAATAACCTAAATAACAGATTAAAAACATTAAATGTCTTTGTTGTTGAGCTCATATGTCTATTTATGACTCAGTAATTTAGCAGCAAAAGGGTTTTTGAATTGAAAAGGTTTATTTTGTTGGTATATGGTTTTCGATTAAAATACGATTTATTTTGATTAATTGATTACAAACCCTGAAATTAACTCCTTTAAAAATTTAATCGAGTCCCACAGCAGCACTTTACTGGGGTGCAGCAGTGCATATTAGCGTTTAGTTCTTACAACCATGGTGTAATGGAAGAAAGTCAAACTTCTGTTCAGATATTCTGGAAAAAAATAGAAGTTCCATCGGTCGGTCGGAGGAAATGGTAACGCTCTCGCATCTGGAGAGAATACGGTTCTCATTAGCAAACAGACTGGAACAGTTCAATAAGACTTGGAAACCAATTCAACATATGATAACTCCAACTGAAGGTGTGATAAAATAGAAGTCCTAGGAAAGGGAGGAGGATGGGATAAGGGAATGTTCGTGTTCATTTATGTTATTCTTGTTTTGTTTTGTATTGTCTTAATAATTTGTTCTTTATTGTTTATGGCTATATTAGAAAAGAGGACAGAACTGTACCATTGAAACTTGGATTCTTCCGAACTGATCCCTCAATAAAACTGTCTGACAGAAAAAAAGAAGTCAAGCTTCACTTTTCAGATTAATGGAATGAAATGAAAAAAAATGTCTGAAAAATAAGTAAAAGCAAAGAGGGTACTATTTCAGCTGTTTTTTTTTTTTTTTTTTTTTTTTTTTTTTAATGTATAATGTCAGGCAGTTTGTGTGGGAGCCATTTCCCTTTTATAGCCTCGTTATGGTAACAGGCTGGCATGCTGAAATGTTGCCAATAATAGACTCGCTGTCTGGCACACAATCATTCTGCAAATACAGAATATAAAATCTGATCCGTTCATCTTGTAGTCATCTAGCTCATATTTGCTACTTCATAACTTGTATCTCTCATTCTTGTTGTCACATTTAAATCCCCACAAATATGTGTGGTTTCTCCACTTTGTCGTTTTCATTATTCACTTCAGTAACACGAGAAAAGCAACAAAAACGGTGCAGGGTGATGTAACGTGCATATTAGTGTGAATAAATAACCCGTTTTTACTCAAACCTTTAACTAATGTACGGCTTTAATATTAAATCACTAATTAAGACATAAATTTTTGTGGTGAAAAATCATCCTGCACTCCTTTTCAATATTAGGTTAAAAACTCATCAAGCTTCTGTTTTCTGAGTCTTAATGAGCTAATTTACACAATAAGCATGGGTGGGTTGCTGACATGCTCTGCCAGATACAGACCCAGGGGCTCAAAGGTTCAGGAGGTGGTGGAATATTAGGTCCATTAGTTTGAAATTATTATTATTATTATTTTTTTTTTTTTTTTTTTTTTTTTTTTTATGGCAGGTCAATAAAATAAGTGTAGAGGCTCCTAATGAGACACAAATCTACCATAAAAAAGCTCAAAATGGCAACAAAACAGCTCATAGGAGACACAGATGGCTACAAAGAGATGCAAACATAGGAGAAAAGTTTTCAATCATAATAGCTAGATTGCTTGTATGCCTCAGACTTACAAGAATGTATTCCTACAATTCACCGAATCCTACACAAACCCTCACACAAAGCTTGCTGTATTGGGGTCCTTTCTAGAGGAGTTCCAGTATTATATTCTGTTCTTATGCAACTCAGGGGAACAAACTATTCGCTGCTCCACAACCTTACAGCCAACAGATTAAAGTCATGGAGTTCAGCTATGTCTTTTAAATCCATCTGTATGGTCCCTTTCAGAAGGATAAATGTGTGTTGAACCTTTTCAGATTTGGCCACATGTAGCATTGTCTCTCTCGGTCAAAAAGCCTAACTTTGTTCTGATCTGACTAGATCTCCTTCTCCCACATGTTTGCTGTGTCCTCTTCTTGGCTTGTGGGAAACTGCAAAGAGGATTTTATCTGATTCTGCCAACTGAGAGAACTTTGGATCTCTCTGTTTGTCACAAATAATCTTTAACAAACCTCTGTCTTCAAAGAACAGCTACATTCATGTTAAGATCAAATTATAGGTGACTTCTAAAGGCTGATTGCAGTGGATTTTATGTTGAAGCATCAGAGTAAATGGGCCTACGTGTTTGTGAAAAATGTTGAAAGGTGTGGTTGTAACATGACGGGATGTGACAATGTTCAATGGGAAAGAATACTTGTGTAGGGTACCATAAGTGTAGCTGCAGCTATAACAGATGAGATATTTTTTCCTAAGCCTATTGAGTAGTTTGGTCATAACACTAAATCGAACAGTGGAAGTAATCCCAATTTGATATGTAAAGGAAAATAGATGTTTCTAAGCTACTTAGTTTCCTATTTAATATCTACATGCTCCCACTAGCTCAAGTGATAACAAGAAATAAGATTAGTTACCATAACTACGCAATGATACACAGCTCTACATTACAATGTAGGGTGGTGACTCTGAACCCATCCAATCATTGAATAGATGCTTAGAATGAATCAATGTGTGGATGTGTCATAAACTTATTTAGATGAACAGAAATAGAACTGAAGTTATCTTTGGACCTAAAGAGGAATGATCTAGAGTCAGCACGCAGCTCCAGTTATTAAATCAAGTCAAGTTTATTTGTATAGCACATTTAAGCAGCAAGGCAGTTCAAAGTGCTTTACATCATAAAAACATCAATCAAGTATACAGCTTTGTTCAGTTATTACAACTAGAAACTAGTGATCAGACCCGAAATCTGGGTGTAGTGATGAACTCAGACCTGAACCTTCAGAGACACATAAAGACAATTACAAAGTCAGCCTTCTATCACCTGAAGAACATTTCCAGGATCAAAGGACTAATTCAGTTTCTGTGCACTACAAATCTTGAACAAACTTCCAGAAAACTGCAAAACAGCCAAAGCACTGAGTTCCTTTAAATCAAGGCTAAAAACTCACCTGTTTAGAGCTGCCTTTGATTCATAACTAGAACATTGATCAATATATTTGATGTATATTTGTGTGATGAGTTTGATGATGGCATTTGATGTTTGTTGCTTGTTTCATAATTGGATAGTGTATTATGTTTTTATGGTGTAAAGCACTTTGAACTGCTTTGTTGCTGAAATATGCAAAACAAATAAATTTGACTTGACCTATGTACTGCAAGTGTGACAGAAATACAAAAACAAAAGAAATCTGGAAAGGGCTCAGTATTTCTTCCTAACTTCCTTCCTACTTTTTTAGCAATTATTGAAAATGTCTGAATGATCAAGATCTTTGCAGAAAACCTACAACTACTCAAAGCTCACATTAGGTTTGTTAATGCTGACTTTCTGTTCATGATTACCAGAGAGCTGAAGCACCGGACCATGAAGGAACCAGACGAGCCCAAGTTCCAGCTGCAGGAATATGTGGACAAAGAAATGAGGGTTGCTGGCTGCTGCCGGACCTAGACCACATCCGGTGTGTTTATCATGTTTGTACTGAAGGTAGTGAAAGGAAGCAGGGATATTATTATTGATATTAATAATAAACTACACAATAAGCTAGAGTATGTGTGTGCCTGGGAATGACCCTGAAATTCACTCTCTCTCTCAGTGACCATAAGGCCAACCTGCTCTCCCATAACCCACCCATCTGCTGCAACTGTGAATGTATTATAACTCCTGTCCACATGCATGTCCACACACACACACGTTTCAGCTCAGTTCACTGCCTGCAGGATCTATGTGGCCCAGATTTTCATACGTGATGTACATATTTTTAAAATAATTTAGATTTTGTCTTTTGGGAGCTTTGTGGTTTGTTAAAGCATTAGAACAGAACTAGGTGGTAATAATGTTGTACAGTTTATCAAATCAACCGTAGAGTAACATAATCTGATCAAACTCATTTGTACCCCAACACTGATGCAGCTAATTTGCAGTTTCTGAAGTCACTGTGTCCTCTTCTTGTACAGTATATAACCTGTTTTATTGATATGTGTGAAACTTGATCTGAACCTTCGGCCTTCTGTATGCTCGACATTTCATATTTTAAGATTTTGTCACTAAACAGCATTCAGTTTCTCTGTAATTTTCACCCAATCTGAAATGTAAAGAACCACATCATCAGCAAAAGACTGTACTCAGCACTTTATCACAAATACACAGAGGGGCCATTATCCTGAGATGATGTTCAACTTATTTATGATGGTTAAAAATGCTGAGTGTACTTTTATGATCAGAAAATGCTCCACTGCAAAATACATAAATGGGTATTCTGTGTAAAGGTTCACTGTAATAAAAATGTCTGATTTAAAGGTCATTCATTCACCTCTCTGGAAATGACTTTTCATTTCTCCTGATCTGCATTAACTACCATCATGTTACCTGTCGAAGACTGAGATAAAAGTTAGCATCAATTTGAAGCTTAGGCTACGTTCACACAGTCTGTAATCCAATTTTTTTTTTTTTTTTGCAATCAGACTTCTATGAGAACGGTTTATGACTCCAAACTGACCCACATGCGTAGAAAAAGAACGTTGACATCACACAGCAGCACACTGTTCACAGAAGTAATAATGGATGCCACCGTCTATGGACCGGTTTTAAAATTATTCAGCAATGGGAGCTGACAGTTTTATCACATCGTCATAGCAGGATGCTAATAAAAAGAAAGCACGACTAATGAATGGTGTTTTGTGGAGCACTGACTGCAACTTTTGTAGAGACGTCTGTTTGGACGCGTAACTGGAACCAGGAGGGGAAGGATTGTGACATGATGCGCTCCACTGACACAGAGACTTCTTTCACAATTTCATAATTATAATTTTCAGCTATTGTTTACATCTGGATTTACCATGCCTGGCTTCTTCTGGTACAGACTTATGATGACTCATTCAGTTTAAATGCAACATGACCGTTCAGACTGCAGGCGCTTTGAAAACAATCAGCTGTATATCTGATTTCGTACCACATATGGAAGTGGCACAAATCAGATTTTTGGAATTGGGCCAGGGTGCCATGAAAAAGTCGGATTTGGGTCGCATTCGGCTCTTGTGTGAACGTAGCGTTAGAGTACTGTGGGGTTTGACTAAATCTGCTGGCAGGAATGGTTTTGTGGATGTTTTCATCTGTATAAGATGCATGAAAATACTTCAGAAAAATTTGTTCTTTATATGAATGATGAGCCTTCTTTCAGAGCAGGTGGGGTTGTTTTTCTTCTACATCCCTGTAAGAGTCCAATGGCACAGGAATATTTACTGATACCCATCAGAGGTTGCTAAATCTCATGGGATATGCCCATATCCTCCTTTAAACAAAAAAGACTGACTTCTAGTGAATCAGATCACTCTTCAAATTTGAGTCATGACATAGTGAACAGCTTAAATAAAAGCCAAGGCACTGGTGGATGCTTTTAGATTTGCTTTTGTTAAGTATTGTTCATGTCCATTACAATAGTTTCTAGATTCTTTCTTTGCATTTGGTTTTTTTTTTTTTTTTGGTTTTTTTTTGTTTTCTTTTTTGCGCAGTATTGTAGTTTTTTGTTTTTTGTTTTTTTTTTTTTGTTCCTCCCTAATTGAAAATGTTTTTTTGTGTGGATGGGATGCACATATAAACAGAATCACTATAATATAGAAGGTTCCTAGCTTTAAGAAATGTTTTTCAACTTTTCTCTCCCCACTGAGTATTTTTCAGTCCTCACGGATGAAGTCGATCTTTGTAAAGTCAATGCTGAGTTACGGTGTGACCACACAACCCTAGGAGGAGCAGAAGTTGATTCCAAGTTAAGACACTTTGATTTATTCTTCAAATACATCAAATAGATGTCTTCATGTTTCTTTCTGTTGAATAAAACACATTTTGTGTATTTGACAGATTTTTTTTCTGAATCTGAAAGAGCAAATCACATATAAACTTGTCTTGTAATCTGTAACCTGCAATTATATTGTGTAAATTGTGTTGAAATAAATTCTGTCAGATTCTTTCTGTGAATCATTGGTTCCATCTTGTGGTGGCAGATTGGAATCACAGCTTTTTCTGGGACAAATTGTCTTCCTGCAGAGAGAGAGAGAGATTTATTTATTTTTATTTACTGATTTTTGGGGGATCAGCAGCGAGAAAAGTAAACCTACTAACTAAATTAGTCATTAGGTCAGCAACTGTCGACCCTCACATATTATTAAACATTATTGAAAAAAATTTGCAAATTTACTCTTCTAATATATGAAAGAATTTTATTTTATTTTTTTTTTTTGCCAAAAGCATTTTTTAAAATTCATGTTTTAATCCTGTTAAATATGAACAGATATGAACAACTTTGAAAGATATTGGTGTTCATAGCGGAACCAGTCTCTCTGGTTATCAAAAATCAAATCAGTCTCATAACCTGCCAACAAAATGTATTCATTTTTTCCAGACTTTATTACTGCATTTGAAGGAGATGGCATATTGTGGGATTGATATTAATTAGAAGAATAATTAAAGTAAAACAGTAGGTGATTTTCCAAAAGTTGCAGAGAACAAACAAAATCCAACATGAACCAGTGACTGTCAACTTACAATTTATGTAAAAGATAAACTACTGATTCTAAGCAACACAGTGAAAGGTTTGGTGTCAGAACAAAGCTAAGTGTCTCGTTGTAAGTTAGCCAGCAACCTGCATAAACCACTTCAACCAAGCGTCCTCAGATGTACACTTATATCGTAGAAGCTGACCAATGTCAGATTGTCCACAGAGCCTACGTAGCTGATGTTGTGAATGATGATGCAGAGATGGCAAGGAGGCAGAGGGATGGACACAAAGATCCACCGATGGAACAAGACACATTGACCAAGAAGCATACCCAGTCGACTCAGCCAACATGTTTGATTCTCTTTAAGATGCATTTTTTTCTTTACTTTTATCATCTTTAATCTTTCAGTTAGCAAGTCATTGAGTTCAGGGTTTTGTGATGGCTACGCCACAACACTGAATTTGCTGTCCTTAAGCCACTTTTCTAACAGTCTGGCTGTCTGCTGAGGGTCATTGTCCATCTGAACGACCCATTTGCACCCGAGCTTTAACTTCCTGGCTGATGTCTTCAGATGTTTTAGATACTTCAGTATTTTTGACATAATCTTCTTTCCAAATGATGCCATTTGTTTTATAAAAGTGTACCAGTTCTTCCTGCAGCAAAACAGCCCCACAACATAATGCTGCCACCCCCTTACTTTGTTAGGAAGGTGTTCCCAGGCTTACAAACTACCCCCTCTTTCCTCCAAATTTAATGATGGTCATTACTGCCAAACAGTTTCATCAGACCACAGAAGATCTCTCCAAAAAGAAAGGTCTTTGTCCTTGTGTGCATTTTCAAACTAAAGTCTGTCTTTTCTTATGTTTATTTTGGGGAAATGGCTTCCTCCTTGCTAAGTGGTCTTTCAGCCCATGTAAAGACATGTTTCACTGTGGATAATGACACTGTCTTACCAGCTTCAGCCAGTGTCTTCGCAAGGTCTTTGGCTTTTGTTCCTTTCTGAGCGGTATGACGATTGTACAGTCCCATCATGTCTGTACTACCATATAATTATTCGAACAGATAAACACTCCACCTTCAAACATCTGGATTTTGTTCCCAAGGAAGAACCAGACTTGTTCAGCTTCAAAATATATTGTTGATGTTTTTGGAGCTTTTTCAGGACTGCTGTATTGTGCCATGCACAACACAGGGAAATTTTTTTCCTTAGAAGAAATCTATCTGAAGAAATGACTGAAAACACTTTGGCAGTCTTATGAAGAAGAAGCTCAGGGTTGTTGTTTTATGAAGAATCCTTCTTTGCATCATCATCTCCAGAGGTTCCACAGTCATCTCCAGAATAGAACCAGCCGTCTTTATCAGGTTGTTGAGCCTTTTTAGGTCCCTGCCTCTGATGCTGCTGCTCCAACAGATGATGGCAGAGGAGATGACGCTCTCAACAACAGACTTATAGAAGATCTGCAACATCTTGCTGCAAACCTTGGAGGACCTTAGCTTCCTCAAGAAATACAGTCTGCTCTGTCCCTTCTTGTAGATGGTTTTGCTGTTGCATCTTCAGTCTATCCTGTTGACCAGGTGAACATCAAAGTATTTATGTTCCTAAACCACCTCCACTTTATCTCCAATGATGGAAATAGTGCTTGACCTGGCCTTATTTCTCCTGAAATCTACAATCATATTCTTTTTGTTCACATTCAATATAGAGCACTAAACTTTCAGCCCAAAGTGGTCTACAGACCAATTCAATAAACTAGAATATTACTGAAAAAATGTTTATTTCAGGAACTTCATCACTAAGTGAACCATATCATATACATTAATTACACACAGATGGATATTTGAAAGCTTTTCTGTTATAATTTTCAACTTACAAGTAATAAAAACATGACACTTAAAATTAAAATATTACATCAAACCAAAACAATGGCTTTAAAAACAGAAAGGTGGGCTTAAAGGAAAGGAACGTTGAAGGAACTACGTAATTCTGTGAAGTTATCCATAGGCCTGGGATATTACAGCCAGCGTTAAGTGCAGTAATCCCTGCCATGTTAACATGATCAGTCGATACATGAGATTCTCCTACACTGTGGGAAAACATGAATCCTTCAAAAATAATTTGTGGAATTCAAACGATTAGGACCCGATGATGCACTGTTCCGCTGTAATCTGCAGGGGACAGTGGCTAGAAATGCCAGAGCCGATTTATAAACTTTATTTCACGTCACCGAGGTTTCCACTCTCCACCTCAATCACATCGCTTTCTGCCTCTGAGGAATTGCATTCCCCCCCACCACCATGTTAATCATGAAATAACATGATCAGCTGGCTCATTTAAATAAACACTGACATTCATGAGGCGCTTTGCATTGACCATTTATGGATGACGGTGGGCGTGTGGAGAGCAGAACCTGAGGCGGGGCCTTGTGCACAAACTTTGAAGTACAGCTGTGAGCTAGAAAGGAAAATTGCGTGCTGATGTGTGTAGGTATGGTTTCATGAATCTGATTTTTTTTTTTTTTTTTTTTTTTTTTTTTTGGCGTACGTACACTTTTAGTATGAATCCTACACAATCCTTTATAAATGAGACCCCAGGTCTGTTTGTAGAAGCACACTGTAACCCTTCCTCACATTATGCACAATAAAAATAGCACATCATAACATACTTTATATTCTCGACAGGACTTTGTCTCACCAACTGCAACATACCTGTCAAGATAAAAACGATGCTGGAGCAGCTAAAGTGATTTTTTTTTTCTCTTAAATCCAGATTGAACTGGAAAATCAGGAAAGATATATATATTGTGCATCTGAATCCAAAACTAATTAATCCACTGAGTCAGTTAACCTGACAACGTTGCCTTAAACATTGTCTCGGAACTTTAAAACTGTTAGGGGTTGTTGTTTAGGATGCTTTTGGTTTGTTGTATAATTTTTTAACATGATACAAGCACACTGGTAAATGTGTGTGTGTATATATATATATATATATATATATATATATATATATATATATATATATATATATACACACACAAAAAAATGAACACATCATATGAGATTGTGCATCAATCAGGATAATAGCTGGTTGGTTCTGCCTCCAGAAAAATACCTGACACATAATTCATGAGAGGCAGGAAAAGGAGCTGAGACCGTGAGCACTGATTATAAAGTCGAGATGACCCGAAGTGATGATGAATACAAGTGGCAGAACATACTGCAATGGCAGGAATGTTTTCACCAATCTTTCATTTTGATTAGTTTGTAAATGTTTGCAACAACTGCTATACTGGGGCTAGAACAAAGTGGAAGGATCCAGCTCCATAAGCAACAGGAGGAGGGGGCACAGCGTGACCAGAAGAAGCAGGTGTAAGTCAACATCTGACACAAATGGAGCAGAAAGGAAACAAAATACAGATGAGCAGGTGAGAGTAGAGCCAAACAGGAAGGGAAATCAGGGTAACATGCTGACATGTTGTGGTTTTCATTTTTAAAATGGTGGTGAAACTTTTTGACCCAAAGATTGTTGGTCTCCTATACCTTTTAAAGTTTGAGTTGAAGCAAGAGTTTTGAATTCTAATGAATAGGGCTGAAACAAATAATTGGATTAATTGCAATGAATCAATTATTGAAATAATCAGCTACTTTAGTCATTGATTAATCATTAACTAGAGAATACAGACTCAAAAAAGGCCATCTTGGGATTGGGATGATTGAAAGGTGAATGTTCTGGAGCGGCCAAATCAAAGCCCAGAAGCTGAACTTGAAGGGTGTCAGCCTTCAAGACTGACACACATCCACTCAGAGTCAGCGCTGTGATAGAAGCCAAAGGTTTATCTATTAAATACTGATCTGAAAGGTGAACATTTATCCAATCATGTATTTTACCTTTTCTAATTTTAATTGAAAAGGTAAGGCTTTGTAAAAATCTAAGTTACATTTTAAGATCAAATGATTTGGGGGGTTTTTTTGTTGTTGTTTTTTTGTCCAGAAACTCAAAACATAATGACCATGAAATTATGTATGAGAGCAATTAAAGTAAAACATCTGAGGGGAGTAAATACTTTTAAGGGTATTGTGTATACTCTGCTGAGACTTGCATGCCTTACTTTCTCGAAATCTAGTTATTCGCAAAGTTATTCCATTTATACTAGTTTTAGTTGTCACCTCTTTACAATTCACTCTTGATTTTTGCACGGTCACCTTCTCCTGCTGCTCATGATGATGGAGATAAAAAAAATCACCTCTACATGACATTCTGTCCAAGTTTTTATGTAACACATCTGTGTGACATGATCTGTGTCCTCTGCTGCATCCGGAGAACACGTTTCCATGCATACGTGATCAGCGCAGTGTGTTGGGACGAGTCATGACTCACATTCTGAGTCATTATTATTCAACTTTGCTTCAAACATCCCAGTCTAGAGCATCATGACAGAGACACTTGCCCCCTCTTGTTTCTTTAATAGCATTTGAAGCATGTCACTGTGACATAAAACAGCTTCATCACATCTTGTGCCAGCATAAAATGAATTTTATTATAAATGGGCATGCCTATTTTGTTTCTAAGTGCAGGAGTGGACCTTAGAGCTGCAGTATGTAATTTTTATAAAAGAAAATATCAGATGTCATGATGTCTTGACAGAATGGTATGAGACAGATAATCTGTGGGGAAAAGAATGAGCTGCTCTGCCTTCTCCCAGTGGTTGTAGTTCTGTCTAGAAACAACCAGTCAGAGCCAGGAGGCAGGTCTTAGCGTTATCGATCACCGTGGTCACAGGGGCTAGGCTAGTTAGCATGGCCACCGATGACGGATAAACAGTTTTCCTGAAATTGTAAGTTGTTTCTCCGCCTTCAGCTCATTTAGCAGTGAGTAAATGAGGTTGATTGACAGCACTAAGACCCTCCTCCTGGCCCTGATTGGTTGGTTTTGGTCGGGAGCGGTGCATTTCTTTAGACTGCAAAAGAGGCTCAGGGAGGAGGTGGAGGAGCTCCATCTTTTCACAGATTATCTGTCTCATACTGTCACGACATACTGATTATTTTAACATATGTAAAAAACATATTTTCATAAAAATTACATACTCCAGCTTTAATACTGGATTATTCTGGAAGAAGTTGTAATACCTTTAATACTCAACAGGTGTCTCCCTTGTAACATAGATCTTCACTGTGGCCTTCTCAGTTTTTAGTTTTATTTGCTGAATGATGAAATTCAGAAATGCTTCTTGGTCTTTCTTTCTTTCTTTCTTTCTTTCTTTCTTTCTAACTGTATTTTTATTTATGCTCCATGGTACTGTGCAAGAAAGAAATCTGTTCACATACTTTTAAATTTCATTTCTAGTACAGCAATACTAGCGATATGGATATTAACGAACAAAATTAAAGGACATGAAACAGAAGATGCTGTGTCTTATTCAGGAGCTGGTAGTTGCTCAAGTTTGTGTGGAATTTCAGTTTTTTTTAAGATGACAAAGAACATGGATGTCTTTTTTAAGTAAATGGGGTAATACTGGTGTGTTGTGTTTGGTGGATGAAGCATCTGTAGTTTTTGCTTTTTGATTTTGAGTATTGTTTTTTTTGTTTTGTTTTCTTGATTGCCTGAGTGTGTAATAAAAGCAATTTTAAACTCAGTTTCTTCCTTCCTTCCTTCCTTCCTTCATTCCTTCCTTCCTTCTTTTCCTAGCCATGCAGTTAATCCAAACTCTGTAGTTTTGCTGCTAATCCCAGCTCTAAACATGTAGTTTTGTTGCCAATCCTAACCCTAACAATGCAGTTTTGTTGCTACACCTCATCCTGTACATCAACATGCAAGACGGTCTGTTGCTATCTTATGCAGAATGCTGCAGATTTGTAGTACAGCCATGTGCTTTAGGCCATGATCCTAATTTTGCTCCCTAAACCTCACCAGTTTTTTGTCAAAACATAAGTTAGAAATAGTTTGGGGTAAACATGTTTCACTCTTAGATTTAAAAAACTGAAATTAGGATTGGAGTCAAAGGGTTTTTTTCACTGACTTAACTGGATTTCAGATGCTTGAAGATAGCTTTGTTTAATTACAATGAATAAATCTGATTTATTCCAGAACCGCTGGTCATGCACATCATTTCTTTCAAACTGTTAGCTAGAATTTCTACACCTAAAGCTTTGCATGTAAACGGTTGAGATCATTTCCTACTTACAGCAGTAAAGTGCCTCAGATTCTGTTTTTCTTCTTTAGTTTGGACAAACTTTTAAAGGTGTTTTTCTCGTAGAAATTTCCAGTTGCTGCCCCACATTAGGGGCATGATATGGAAAACCTATTTAGAAAGCAGCTTCAAATGATATGTTCGAGAGTGGTCATGCCACCCGACTGTGTGTAAATATGTGCAATGGTGTGAATAAGTAAACAAGAGCCAGTCATTGACATCCCGCTTGCTAACAGAGGCCTTCATATGGCTTCTTATAGCTTAGCAACAACCATCTGTTGCAGCGGTTACTCTCCGTGTCATTAGCCCTTCCCGAGGGCGCCATAACCTCGATGGCTCCTCTGCAGAGGTGTGTGTTTACATGTAGCTGTGTGTGTTCATCCTCAGCCAGTTGCCAAGCAGTCCTTTCTACTTCACTAAAGTGAGCAGGACCCCCAAACAAAGCCATGTGGTGTTTGCACTGGTGTTTGCAGAAATGCTGGTTTCAGTGTGTCATGGAGTGCATTGAGTTTCTGGAAAATCACACCAACTGTTTACACTCACCACTGTACACACACAGCACCCCACCCGCACTATTTTAGATGATTCCTTCTTAGAGTTAGCATGTTAGCATTTGGTAGCCACACTATGTGTTGTACTCTTTCTGGAGTGTAATTGCTGCTATCACTGAGTTGTGTAGATTGTCCTGTTTCAGTGGAAACCTCATTTTAAAACTGCAATCAACAGCTAAACATAGCCCACTTGATGTTAATAAAGGACTGACTGAAAGCACATCATAAAGTTCAGCATCTGGTCTCTGTCATCTGAGACACTGAGGTGGCTATATTTGGACACAACAGTGGAGCTCCATCCTTCTACAAGCACAACAAGCAGCCCCAGTGAATCCAGCTTGTAAAACCATCTGTTGTGGGTGAAAAGTTTCTTAAGTTTGTACCTATAGTACCAGTACGACTGGAACATTTTAAAGCACTTCCGGATTAGCTGTACTTGAATTAGTGGTGGGACTTGATTAAAAATTTTAATCAAGTTAATTGCAGGGTCTGTAATTAATTGGAATTAATCACATTTGAATTGAAAACCATATATTGATAAAATAAGCAACATTTTCAATTCAAAAACCCTTTTTGCTGCTAAATTATTGAACGGTCATAATAAGAAAGAAATGTATTGTTTTTGATCTGTTTTTTAAGGTTTTTCAACCATCAGATTGGTGCAAAGTGCTATTATGATGTGAATTGTGCACAGGGATGATGCTGCCACTACTGTATGTCACTGTGGGTACATTATTTTTGTAACAATCCTTTTGGAATTAGGGCCAAAAGTTCAAGTGTGGTTTCATGAACCATAAAACATTCTTCCTCAGGAGATTTTAGTGAAGCCTTGAAATATTCTTTGATAGAAAAAGCTTCTTTCTTTCAGCACTGATTTAGATTGTTTTAAACCTCTGTAACCTTTCTACAAATGATGGCTTTAGCTTAAGGATCCAAATGAGAAAATATTTTTTAAATCCTTCTTAGTCAGCTGAGCATTATTTACAGTTAATCTCATTTACTGGGATTCACAGTATGTATGAACCCAAGAACACTAAACACTGAAATTTAATCAAAAGGTAATTAAACAAAGTTCTAGTTTTAGGGTGTGAAGACTTTTACCAAGTGAACAAAGGATGCAGGGATGGAGGGGGAACCCCGGCAGGTAGAGGCATGATGTATACTGAAGCAGGAGGGGTGTCCCCCCAGGTGGTCTGCGCCACTGTATGAAAGGTGTGTGCAAATATGAGCGGTTTCCAATCACGTGACTGTGCATCAACTATTCGGCTTCGGATAAAGTATGTCGGGGCCTTAAGTGTTTATAGAAGGGGTCTCAAGAATTTGCGGATTTTAGCTATTCAAAGGCAGCTTTGGTCCCTAACCCCACAAATACTGGGGGTATTGCCCGTTACTGAGGCTTTCAGAAGTGTAGAGGGATCAGCCTGAACACTCAGACAGGCCTGTGGCTATGCAGCCCTAAACACATTTGCAATTCATTTACAAGATTTCACCTTTCATTCAAAAGGCATTTTCAATTGTAATCATGAGTTGAAAGTATCAGGCTTGTAAGTTGTAAGGGCCCAGCATGATTGTACTGAAGCCAAACGGTCAACACGCAGTCATCTGGTTGTGGGATGTTAGTTTTCGCACACACAATTCAAGGTCCACGAGACACACTGAGCTGAACTTGTGTGAAACCCCTCCACTGCAGTACACATTACCGTGTTACGAGTTCACAAGCTCGGCGGAGGAGGAAGTAATGATCGACAAACTTCTCATCTCATTTTATTTTCTATGTTATCAGGCAAAAAAAGAACAGAATGTGTTGGTGGACGGTGACCCACCGCATCGGACCAGTACCGAGCAGGGGTAGTTCGGTGTTTTGGTCCGACAGTATGTACTTCCTCTTCAAAACAACCATCCTGCTCTCTGGCTGAAAAACCAGCTTCTGGAAGTTGAGTAGTTGGGACTATTTTCCACATAAACAAACATATCCATGAAATTCTGACCAATCATGCAATAGTTCTGCATGCAGAGGGGGGAGAAAAGTTCAGCAGGGGGACTGTGACAAGGAGGGGCGGACGACATGAGACTGAGAACAAAATGATGTGATTTTCATCATGCAACTGTGACAATGAGAGCTGATTTTGGCAATTTGGCTCGAGCATGCAGAGCCCCATAGTCAGAACAATGACACTAACAGACCTGTTAAAGTCACTGGTAGAGCTGTTAAGGTCACTGACCCAACCCTTCAGTTCAGTATTTGGATTGTTGTTACTTGACTATTCTAACATGTCAGTTAAGGATTCAATGTGTGAATTGATTTGGTCACCTGTCTCATGGTGAAAACCCATATGAGTGGATATATCAAGGCTGCACTGCAGCTGTTAGGAAGATGAAACCTGAGACAATCTCCTCTGTTTAGTTTTGTTTTTCATGCTTAGGGTAATCGACTTCTGCAACAATTCAATATTTATTATGACACCTTTCAATCAGAACCAGCAATACCTTCTTCAGCAATTTAATCTACAGTAACTCGTCCGTTTGATCCGACCATACAGGCCAGCCTTCGCTCCCCAGACACACTCTGACCCTGTCGTCCTGACATTTCAATTTGGCTCTTGTCAAGCTCACTCAATTTCTTCCACTGTCCATCATTCCTGCTTCTAACATATCAACTTGGAGAAGAACATGTTCACTTGCCGCCCAATATATCCCACCCCTTATCAGGTGCAGTGACTATGCGTCATGCCTAATTGGTGTACATTACTTATATTGCTGTGAGTAGAATTAAATCTAGTAACAATGAGGACTAAGTCGATCTATAGACGTCTTTGAGTAGTCACGATTGTTTGGCTGAATTTGCTGGATCACCATCATGCGTAAACATCATTGATTTCTTGAATTCTGCTCATGTCATCTTAAAACATTGTTGGAGTTAAGGATAATGCCAAGACATACTACCCCTCCTCTCCTCTCCATTTCAGTACAGCCCAAATCTAATATTGATCCAGCTTTGTTCCATCAAAGAGTCACCCATTTAACTTGTCATGAAAAACCTCAAAGAAAGTTCGTCTTTCTGTGTTTTGTGGCTTTTAACATTTCGAATCATGCTCAGAGGTTGTCTTTAAATGTTCGCTGCCTTTGATCATGTCACTGAGACATAGCAGCTTGTGCGTCTACACCCTCTAGGGAGGTTAATGGGTGTCTGATAGTTTCAGTTTCTATGTATTTTTCAAAGTTTGTGGATGGGGCTTTTCAAGGTCAAGCAGCAGGGATTAGGTTAAACTGGATTAGTTTTTGTATCAGGACTGATCTGACATATTAGGCAAATTCCATTGGACTGAGCTCTTGGCAGACTATTCTCCCCAAGACTAAGTGAATAACCTTATCTCAACAATATTATCCAGACTTGATTGCATTAAAGTGGCAACAATTTGTTCTGTTTGGTTTTTATGTAACACACTAGCACAAAGTAGCATAGAAAAGGATGGTTTTCAAACCTTTTTCCAAATAAAAATCTGAAAAGTGGACCATGCTTATTTACTCTAATATTCCTAAACAAACTCCAATGCAACCAACTGATTTCAGAGTTCACTTAACCAGTTAATAACAGTGTATAAATTAACCTCAGTATAAACTCAGTTGTTCTGTTGAACCCCCAGAGGTTGCTTAAAGAAAATTATGCCTGGTTCACACGCCAAGATTTTTATGCTGGTTTTTATCCTGATTTTTCCGTTCTAACAGTCTTAATGACGTCCCAATTATTGTGATGGCTCTTAAGATAATCTTAAGAGAGATTTCTGTCGTGATTGGTGTGTTAAGAGTGATCAGGAAGGACGTCGGGACCTCTCCAATATGAAATCGGGGACATTCAACATGTTGGATTGTCTTGGCCCAATATCGCGGTGTGTGTGTGGTGTTCCCCAAAGACAAACGAAAATGCAGCCTGTTGAATGTGACGGGTAGCCAATCAGAAAGTAATGTGACAGAAACACGGAGAGTAATCCAAAATACATAGAAGACAAAACAACTGCCATGCTACACCAGAGTCCAGTGGACATTGGAGACGTCTTTGTATTGTTTTTTTCTCCATTAAATATAGTCCACAAACTTTTGCCATTGGTTCTTCCAAGTCGGCCATGTTTGTTTCTTCTGAACTCACGTTTGGTCTTGAGAGGTTTTCCCATCTGACATCTGAATGCTGGTGAGTGAAATCGCTTCATGCGTTCTGTGTTGCCCCTGCCATGTGGCTCGACACCATACACTGCATGACCAAACCTGTCATAGCTAAGATTTTTTATTGCCATGTGTATCGTCTCTCAGGTTTTGAAAATCGGCTAACAATTTTAAAATCCTGACATGTGAAGCAGACATAATAGTGAACAAACAGTGGCATGACGACCAAGGAACACAGCAGACAGGTATAGAAAGAAGTTTAAAGCAGGCTTAAATTTTTAAACAATATTCTAAGTTTCAGCTCACAGAGTTTAATCGATCATTTAAAAGCTACAAGAGTATGGCACAACATCAAACCCTCCCAAACTGAAAGATGGGGCAAAGAGAACATTAAAGCTGTAGTATATAACTTTTTTTTTTTTTTTTTGAAAAAAGAAAAATGTTTTTTTACATATTTGTTAAAACTGTCACAATGTCATGACAGTATGGTATGAGACAGATAATCTGTGAAAAAAAATCCAACTCCTCCACCTCCTCCCAGTGCTACTATTGCCATCTGCAGAAATGTACCACACCCAGTCAAACAACCAATCAGAGCCAAGAGGAGTGTCTGAGCACTGCTAATCACGCTCGTGTACGCACTGCTCAGTGTGAAAATGGTGGAGAAACTATTTACCGTTACAGGAAAACTGTTTATCTGCCGTCATCGGTGGCCATGCTAACTAGCCTGAGCATTCATGGCAGGCTCTGCTGTTGAGGAAAGCTGCAGCATAGCAGAGAGGAAGAGGGAGGATGTGAGCAGCATGTAAACAAACATGATGGACAGTGCTGAGAACCTCCTTCTGGCTCTGATTGGTTGTTTTGGACCGAGCAGTGTATTTCTGCAGATAGCACTGGGAACACTGGGAGACTGTTTTTCACAGATTAACTCATTCTGTTACAACATAGTGACAGTTTTAACAAATATGTAAAAAAACATTTTTTTTTTTTTTTTAGAAAAGTTACATACTGCAGCAATAATCAGAGAAGCAGCCAAGAGGCCCATGGTAACTCTGGAGCTCCACAGAGCTCCACAGCTCAGATGGAAGATTTGTTATCGAATAACAATTAGTCATGCACTCCACAAGTCTGACATGGAAACTGGATGGATGCAGCTAAATACAGGACGAACCTGAATTAAAACCTGGGGTCGAAGGGTGAACCTCTGGCACCAGAGCAAGACCTGAGATTTGATGTTCAGTTCAGTCTGACAGAGTTTGAACTATTTTACAAAAAAGAATAGGCAAACATTTCAGCCAGTCAAGTGAACTGGTTTGAATGGTCCTCTTGTAGTTACAGGAGGTCAGCCCACAAACATTGCCTTCTGTTTCCACATCATTCTGCTTCAGACGCTTGCCCTGTTTATTTGTGGAGTGGATTGTAAATGGGTCCCAATGTTTATAGATAAAAACTGTCAGTGGTCTTGGAAAGCAATTATATTCATGTATCAATACTGGAAATCAGTTGTTCCTTGATGTTTGTTAGCATGTGACTCATTTTACAGTAATATAGATTATTCAGGTTCAGTTCACAGATTGAAAGTGGAAAACATCATTGTGACCAGCTGTATTTTCTGTAATGTCGACATCCAGTCTTCCACCTCTGCACTCCTGTTAAGATAAACCTCCTCTCTACTCAGCCGAATGAACCACAATAAACACAGAGGAAAACCTCCTGCTGTGAGACTCACGTGCTAAGTTCCGTTTGTTTCCTTCTCCAAAGCATTGCTGAAACTGATCACGTGTTTCTACTGTACTGTATGTTTTGAGGAACAGATGCCACCCAGTTTGACTTTACCCTGATATGTATGTTTTATTTTTAATATTCTTATGTATTAATTCCTGACAACTTGGTGGGTCTGTTTGTTTTGCAGATTCACTTCACAACAAAGACAACAGGTCCCAAGTATAGAAATAGAGTGGAGACAGGGAAATAACAAACAAGAATGTTACATATATATATATATATATATATATATATATATATATATATATATATATATATATATATATATGGTGGATGTAGCAATACCAAGCGATTGCAACATCAGGAAAAAGGAACACGAGAAACTGGAGAAATACCAGGGCCTCAGAGAGGAACTGGAGAAGGCCTGGAAGGTGAAGACCACAGTGGTGCCTGTGGTCATCGGGGCCCTCGGGGCAGTCACCCCCAAGCTGGAGCAGTGGCTAAAACAGATCCCAGGAACAACGTCAGACATCTCAGTCCAGAAATGCGCAGTTCTCGGCACAGCCAAGATACTACGCAGAACCCTCAAGCTCCCAGGCCTCTGGTAGAGGACCCGAGCTCAGAGGTTGAGAAAGACCATCCGTGGAGGGTGAGAAGGGAATTTTTTATTTTATATATATATATATATATATATATATAAAATAAAAAAAAAAAAAAATTCCCTATATATATATATATATATATATATATATATATATATATATATATATATATATATATATATATATGAGAGAGAGAGAGAGAGAGAGAGAGAGAGAGTACGGTTGTTTTGCACCGCCCTCCAGAGTGATTGCTGTGTTCACATTTACACAAATGAACCACACCAAAGAGGGGAAATGAACCAGAGTTTGTTTTAAACGGACTAAACACCTTTGGTGTGAAAACACCCTAAGAGTTCCCTTCACTGGAACTAAGGGGCCAAGCCCAACATGAGAAAAATGTCCCCAAGCCATTATCCCCTCTGCGGTGCCAAACTTTTATTAATCGAAATTCAAATCTAGCTCAGCCAACAACGGAGTCAAGGTCTGGATTTTGCATGAGACTGTCCATTGTACGGCCACCTCTTCACAAATGTAGACCAGCGCCAGGCTTTTTCCATTTCTTAATGATGGATATAACTGAACTACATGAGATGTCCAATGTGCTGGGAATATTTTGTCCCATCAGCTGACTTATACTTTACAGTGATCGTTTCTTCGAGTTGCTTGGACTGTTCTTTAGACTTCATGTTGGCAGGAATACCAATGAACCAGAGACTGGACCTCCCAGATCCAGCTGTTTTTTTTACAACAGTCACTTCACACACATCAGCTGCTCTCAGGTAATCTCCATTTCACCAGCTGTGACATTTCTGGCATCCATTAATGGAATCTCTATTAAATTAGGTAGGTCACTTTAATGAGGATTAATATATGTCTATCTTTTACTTGACCTTATATTGACCCTGATTTCATTGTATTGTTATAAAATTAAAGTGTGTTGCATAAATCATTTTAATAATTTGAGAAGTTGGGATGCTTTTCAACTAGCCAAAGGCTGAGGTGGGATCCAATTCTGACAAAGTTATGTTTTCTTTTTTTTTGTCTCTTTAACTGAATTCAAAATCCTTCTAATGTTCATTATGTGTTCATCTGTTTTTTCTTTGTTTTTTCCTGTTTTGTTTGTGGAGTGAGTCTTCTGTAACTACATCCACAGTATTGAGGGATAAATTCAGCTGACTTGCTATCAAGCTAATCTTTGACTTGTGATGTTTTATTTTTACCAGCCAGCCCAGTCCCTGCTGTTTCTCTAAAGCCCCACTGCCCTAAAAGCGAGGGTGGAATGATTGTGGGAGTATGTTATAGAGAGATTGTGCTGCTATGGGACTCCGCTTCACAGGGATTTCAGATGCCATGCCAGAGGGGCATAGTTTTAGCATACACAAGTATTTTTATCTTTGTGTATGCTGCAGATCCTACATATATGCGCTAAAAGCCTTTGTAGCCATTTTTGGTCTCCTAATGGAGCAGATGGCCAAGTGGTTCCTACAGGGGGTTGATTGGTCCCACTTGGCCCAAAATGACTCAGAAAACATGGACTTGCGTAGACTTCCTGTGAATTTGTTCTAAGAATACTTAATGCAGTTCAGTTAACTCAGCTATCGTTAAAACAGCAGTTGTGTCTTGCTGGGAAAAAGTGTTTTAATGTTTGAAGAAAGAAATTATTCATTGCCCATTCATGATTCCAACTGTTTTATTAAATGCTCACTATTTGAGCATAATTAGAGAACTTTTATGGTTAGATTTAAGTTATTTTATGTGGTGTTCTCACACTGAAGAAACTTTACACAAAAACAAGAAGAAGAAAGGTCTGAGGTTCTCTTCAGCAGCTCCACAAGAAGAACTTGTATTTAGCTATTTTTAGTCCTTCTGACCACTCAAGGCATTTACACTAGAGCCACATTCATTCATCCAACACCACAAAGACCAGCAGGCAACTTGGGATAACATGCCTTGAGTTTAAAATCTCAGAACTTTCTGAAATCCTTAGACCAGCTCATTTGGCACCAGCAACAATGTCCTAATTCCTGTTTTCTTACCAGTTCTGATATTCAGTTTGAACTTCAGCAAGTTTTATTGACCACATCTAGATACTGAAATGCACTTGGTTGCTGTCGTATGATTGGCCAATTCACTGTTTGTGCTAAGAAGCAATGGAACAGATGTAACTTGTAAAGTTTTTGCTGAGTGGGTTTGCCCTCCTCCTAAGTAAAACTTGTCCAAAGTGGCAAAATTCAACTTTAACTTTAAGTTGTTACCTTTAAGAAAAACATACTGTCTAAGAAAACGGTATGCTTCATGGTGGAGTTGAAGAATCTCCTTTTAATTTCTCTTTTTGGGCTATAGAACAAAGAGACACACAAAACCTTTATATAATCATGGAAAAATGCAAATTCTTGAGTAGAAAAACGGCAAGACAAGTCTTTTCTATTTATGGATAAGTAGACAAATAAATAAATAAAGGACTTAAATTGTGGCCTAATGAAACAACAAAACTATTTGAAAGTATTCCTTGTACCAGTAGTATCATTCTGCTGTGTAAATCTCTGCACATGGAAACTGATAGAACTTTTCTTTGGTATTCTTTTAAACTCTATAGAGAAATCTAATAATCAGAAATGTAAACTCGCTTTACCGCAATCATATTGCCCAGTCAGTGGAATAAAGTCTCAAGCAGCTTTATGACTCAACAGTTAAACTTCCACAGAGACCAGTACTCTAGTAGTACACATCATTCCCAGGTAAGTTAGCTGTATCAGTGATGTGGAATGCATCGTGAGTTAGATTTAGATACAGCCCTTGGACTGGATGAGTCAAAGATTGTATTAAAACAAACTGCACCCTCCAGAACCACACTGCCTGTAACAAGAATCTCATCAGCTTGGATTGCTCATAAGTGCTCTGGGGTCAATAGCTTAATAAACTCTGATTAAGTTCCCACAGGAGAATATTGGCAGTTGTTTCAGATCAATATACGCAGCACAAATGAATAAATATTGAAATTCAATTATTTATGGTGGTGTTTAGGAGCATGCTGCAGGCTACATGGACAATTTTGTGGACTCGGCCTGTTTGTGGAAAATCTCAAGACATTTCCAAAGATATTTCTGATGCACTCTTGGAATGTTTACATTCTTTGAGGAGAAAGTTTATTTCCCAAAGAAATAAAAACATTAAATATACAGAGCAAATATTTTGTTATTTTGCTTGAAAAGCCCCATGTAAATTAGCACTGTTGGCTTCCCTAAGGAAATTAGTTGTTTCAATAGAGTTTGAAATGTCAGTGAGAGATAAGAGTTCAGCATAAGACCTCACAAACCCTCAACTTTATTTAGAGTTGGAGCCGTTTCTGGAGCACAGTATTACCCTTTGTAGAACTGGCATTTGCTTGGAGCACATCAATGTTAGCTTGTTTCTGTAGCACACCCATTATAGCTTGTTTTGATAGCACATCAATATTAGCTTTTCTTTAACACACCAATATTAGCTTGTTTTGATAGTACATCAGTATTTCTGGGTTGCCGTCATGTGACCCAGATGATGCGTGAAATTCAGATGGGGGCAGGAAGTGATTTGCTTTGGTTCAAAACACAGAAATAGATGACAGTGAGTACACTAATGCCTTAAATGGGCTGGCAAAGACGAGATATTGCAAAAAAATACACGTACATTTAGGATATGACCCATATAGTCTCAATAAAAAAGACTTGTCATTTAATCTGGAGGATTTACCCAGCGTGGAGGCGATTGGCATAACAAATTATCTGGTGGTACAGCCCTCGTATTATACAGCAAGCCAGATGAAAGCCTTCAAAAGTCTTGAAGCCTACAATTATTTTGCTTCAGGTTGGGTCAACCGTTTAGGATTCAAAGAAGCTTTAAATGGCTGTTGCCTTGTTTCTGCCTGGGTGAGTTGTGAGTTGTACTACTGTAAGTTATTAGCCTATGATAACAATGCTACTGCGAACAGTAACAACAAGTTACCCTGTCATTTCTATGCGCTTGGATCTACCTGTAAGTAATTTATTTGGCTTCTGTAAACCCAGATTTGTGCTGGAGTTGTATGTATATGTTGATGTTAAGTCATATAGAATTTTTCATATGTAGGTCAACCATTATAGGTGATCTACAGAAACAACTATTAAAAACAGTGCTTGTCTGTCTAAATAATTGTCCAGTGAAATATCTGAAAATATGATTTAATAAATGATACCATCCTTACCTGTTAGAAAGTGGTTGCTGCAAACTCTTGCATTGTCCGTTTCCGCACCTCCTGCTTTTTCGCCGTAGAATGTTGATTCACTTTTGTCATCTTTTTTTTCTGTAAGTTTTTAAAAAATTAACTCCCTTGTGAAACACTACTTTTGGAACACGAAAAGAATGTTTATCTTTCTCTTGATTAGAGCAGTTGCAACAACTGTGCACGGCACAGAAATTGGGCATTTTGATGCTGAATCAACAGAAGGAAGCAGGGTTGTGTACAACTGCATTTACTTCCTGCCTCCCATCTGCATTTTGTGATTTAACCACCATATCGCCTGCAACCCAGCAATTAGTTGTTTTGATAGCACACTAATATTAGCTTGTTTTGATGGCACACCAATATTAGCTTGTGTCTGTAGCACCACCATACTGGGTTGTTTCAATAGCACATCAATATTAGTTTGTATTAGCTCAGATTAATCCCTTGTCTTAATCAACCTCAAGCTGTAGAATTATCCACCCCCAAGACACTTAAACTGGCTCTGCTAAATATAAGATCACTATCAGCAAAAGGACTTCTAGTCACTGACTTCATTACTGAGCATAATATTGATGTTATGTTTCTCTCAGAAACATGGTTGGATGACAACAATGAAACACCTGTACTCATTGAATCAGCACCCCCTAATTACAATTTTTTAAGTGAGAGTAGAAAGAATAAGAGGGGCGGAGGGGTTGCTGCAATATTTCATGATTCACTAAACTGTATAAAGGTTTCCCTGAGCAATTTTGACTCTTTTGAATGTTTGGGAATTGAGATAAAAGGCCACAAACGAACTCTGACACTTAACTTGTTTTGATAGCACACCAATATTAGCTTGTTTCTGTAGCACATCATCTGTGCCATACTCTTCATTTTCGGATGATGGATTGAACAGTCATCCATATGTTTAAAACTTGAAATATTGTTTCATAACCTAAACTCAATTTAAATTTCTCAGCCTTATTTCTGACCTGTTTTATGTGTTCTTCACCCAGGATGCTATTTGTTCTACATTCTGTAACAAACCTATGAAGCATTCACAGAACAGCTGGTGTCTTCTTAAAAGGAAATTAGCTGCACTGGATTTTATTTAGATACATCGACTTAAAGAAGTTGATACATATACATGCCACATTTTCATATTTCTATTTTCAAAACTGTAATTTCTATTCCACTTCTCAATAATGTATTACTTTTTGTCATCTGGTAGGGCTGGCCCATGGCTTAGGCAGTATAGGCAAATGCTAAGGGTGCCAGGAGTCTAGAGGGTGCCATAACAAGGGGCAAGAAAAAAAACAACCTTAAAATATTTTTTTTAAAAAACAACTGTAGGTAATAATATAATTATGAAAATTTCTGCATTAATTTGGCTGCATAATGAAAAATATTACATATACTTCAGTTAAAAATAATACTTTGCTTCGCTCCCCCCCCTCCTTCTTTACTAGTTGGTTTGTTCCTGCATCCCATGCACCCCCTGCCCTCATTGCGCCATTGCTGCTCAATGACAGTAACACAGGTAACTTCAGAAAGCATGACGTCAAAACTTCCCAAGTTGTCTGGTTCCCAAGGAAGAAAAAAAAAAAAAAAAAAAGAGGAAAAACGTGACAGAAACAGAAGTACAGTAAAAGTGACGTGTTGTCTTAGTTACTTAGCGGAGTGTAGTGTAGCAGTTAGGCTAGCTATCTATGGGTCTAATTAATACATAGCCCAGCCAGTTTTTCTTGATTGCTTCCTTTCAACTGTCCACTGAAACTCCACATTTTCACAAAGCTGTCCACTTCACAGGATCTGAGTGGTCCAGTTACTGCATCAAGCACTGCTCCTGTTGCCTCTTCCTCGCAGGAGCTCATCCATGCATCGAAAATAAAGAGTGCACCAATAGACCCTGCTGACTAGCCATATCCTCTAAGTGATCAGGTCAGAATATTTTGAGTATTGTTGGCTTACAGCTAATTTGTGTTTTGGTGAATTTTTTTTCTAAATAAAATTAAAAATCAAAGTATTGAGTGTATGCATATGTAAATCAGTGGAAAGACTGGGGGGGACGCCCCACAAAATCTTGCCTTGGGCGCCAAAGTGGCTAGGGCCGGCCCTGACATCTGGGAACACACAGAATCCCCATTTAACTGCTTACTAAACATTTAAACATGATGTTATGAGCAACAACAAAGTCACATTGTAAATGAGTGTGTGAAAAAATTGAGAATGTGCTTTCTTTCTAGCTTAACAGAACACAAGGAGTAATTTTCTCACTGATATTTAATGTCACTGTGCTTTCAGCCACCTGAGAACGTGTAGGATTACATGGTGAGAACACAGTAAACCTGTTAACCCTGAAAACATCACTGTGTCTATTCATGTATCCACCACTGCCCTGAATATACATCGCATTTTTGCTATGGAGTTTCCAGCTCTCTCTCACATTGCATCATGGCAACATCTTGATTTCAAAGATCAACGAGTACAAACCACCTGATAAAAGATCTGATCCCTTTTCTTGTTACTCTCAGTTGGAAACATGAACCTCCCTGTTCCTGAAAGAGGACTTGGTTAACAATTAAAAAAAAAAAAAAAAAAAAAAAAATTAAAAAACATGATCCCTGTTACCCCTATTGGAAAGTTTTCCTGTAGTTATGAATATTAAAGTCTTCATATTTGTTCTGTTGGATAAATAAATCAACAGTAAGGGTTTTTAGATGTAAAGTTAAAGCATAACTGTTGAATAAAAACAGAATCAAAAAGAAAAAGGGTATCATGTCGCAACTCGAGACAGATTTAAGTGACTCTGGTCATATACTGCTGATGTACTGAGACTTTCAAACACAACTGCCTCTACTTCACAGAGAAATAACAAAATATCCAGTGGGTGGCTGTTGAGTGGACAAAAAGAACACACTGGGTGCCGCTCCTCAGTGAGGAACATCAGAGGCCAAAGTTGCACAGGTTCACCAAAATAGGATAAGAGATTGGGTCGAGCAGGGGTGTCAAATGGTTCCATGCTGCTTAAAAATTCAATTCAGATGTTGCTTAAAATGTACAGTAAACCTGTTAAAACCCAACTTTCCTTTTCTTTTTTGAATTAAAAAAGCTCTTTGTATGTCATTCTGGTTCAACATTTATAGGAACCACTGTGGAAGGCTGAAACTCTATATGTGGTTTTGGAACCACAGGTTGCTGATCTGTACTCTGTCATCCCAACTTTCTGTACTTGAAATATCCTAGCCCTTAATACTTCACCAGTCATTCCATAGGATGCAAATCTATCTTATCCAGCTACACGTTAGCAGATCGGATTTTTAAAACAGTTATTTACAAAGTTTGAGCCAAGTGTTAAGTTTTTGAACTATTTGTGTATACATCACCTGGTTCTTCATGATCCACGTTGGTCAATTTAACACTCTGGTATTCATTTATAGATTATAATCTTTCATCCTGCTCCATGCTGTTCTCTCTGAGTACACTATGTCCACCTTCACCTGAGAGTAGCATCATAACCTTAGTGTATGCAGCATCCTTTTTATTCTGTACATTGTGCCCAGTTGTACTCTAAAGATTAGTGTTGTGCAACAATATGTTTGGTCTGGCTATGAATAACTATAAATAATTGCTGAGGGCAAATATTAAGAGAATTAGTAATTCAGATTAAAATGACCAAGTCAGGGCACCACCATGATTATTAGAAAAATACCCAAATAGTTATTGTTTATGAATACCTGCCTGATAAGGCTTAGGTATTTAAGAACAATATATGAAGGGTTTAAGTCCAGCACTCATGTTTTTGAACAGCAAGGCACTACACATTTATGGAATAAACACAAACAACTTCTCTCCAAAAGGTTAACAAAAATAATTCAACCTTCCAGTTAAAATGCTTTAATCAATGGCTTAGTAACCTAGTAACATTCAACTAAGTAAAAGATGAAAGATTAATGAAAACTAATAATTTCTTCATCTCACACCATAAATATTGGAGCATGCCGCTGCTTCCAACCAGAACAACCTTTTTAGAAAGCGTTTTGGAATGTTGCCTGTTCAAAAATGTAAACAAAGAGTTTCTAAAAGCAAGGATATTTCAATATTATTTAATTGGTTGTGTAATGTGGCACAAACACTACTTTTCCAAACTCTTCCCCTGGTGGGATGATCAGCACCTGATGACATCACAATGGGTAACTTCTGGAAGGTGTTTAAGGGGACTCAGTGCCCATCCACACGGGAATGTTTTATTTCTAAAACAAGTTATCGTTTTTAAAAAAAAAAAAAAACCTGCATCCACACGGTGTTGTTTTCAGAAATGTTTTCATCCACGCGTAAAAACAGAGAACGGTCCAAAACACTGTTTTTACTCCTCCAGACCTGTAAGTGGTGCTAAACATGGAGTATGGACCATGTGCATAAAGTCTTTGCACCATGTTAGCAGTGAAAACAAGAATGGTGAATAACAAAGTGTCAGTGGAGTCTTCTGAGGAACGTTTTTGAGCTGCTGCAGAAACTTTAATGAGATTCTGCAGCAGCTGCAACACCACCACCAACATGTAATCCACCATTGTTGTTGTTATGTATGATGTGTATGGATGCATATGTTAGGGTTCCCTAAATCTCCATTTTCATATGGACACAGAGCAGAACTGATGGTTGTGCATCATTCACATGTGTCTGTAAATCGCGACAAATCAATTCATTTATTCACCCTCACTGTGTCTGGTTGTTTACCAGGGTTGAGCCGGGTTGAATGATCAGTTTTGTGTTATCATGAGTTTAAACACATGCTTGAACTCTCACAGATGAATTCAGTTTAGTCTTGCAATCAGTATGACATGGCATGATGAATATTACAAAAATCCCTTTGTTCCTGTTTTCTCAAGAAATGTAGCAGCTTCTTTTAAATGTAGCTTCTTTTAAAAGAAGCCTTGAACATCTCACAAGTCACTGTTCCATCAATTGACTGGAAATGGTAAGAGGATGGGACAGCTGCAAACCCACCAAGATATGGCCGTCCATCTGAGCTGACAGGGTATGGAGAGAATTAAACAGTTAAAGTAGCCATGAAACATTACACCACTAGAGGAGCTGTAGAGATCCACAGCTCAGCTGGGAGGAACTATTGATGGGACAATTATTAGGCCCAAAATACACCAGATCCGTTTTGGCATCCATTCCGATGGAAAATCGGGCCGGATGCAATCAGAACACTTTCAAGTCAAAGTAGTCTCGCAGATCACTTGCAATTCCATGTGATAGTCTCTCCAACTGTCCAACCAAGATCTACCTGAGGTCTGTTTTGTTCAGAACTATGCAGCAATTTGATGGGAATGAGTGAAACAGGAAGTGAGACACGCTGGCAAAGTAAAACACATCTGCTTAGGGGGGAAATACAAACTAAAATCTTTTACTCATAAAAAAGTAGTGTACTTACCCTTTGTAGGACCTTACAAGTGCAGAAAAAAATGAAAGCGTGAAAAGGCGAGCTTGTTCGAGCAACTTTCTGTTTACTACCAGACCAGTCCTGTGTTTATAATGACAGGATTTCTGGTACATACTCTCATGTAAATTCTCGATCTTCCAAGTCTGGTGGTTTGTATTGGACCATTGTATTGGAGCCCATGTGTCCTGTAAAAATCTGGTCGGAGCATGAAAAGTAGGACGTAAGTGGTGTGTTTGGAGCCTCGGTCAGGCTCTCCACAAAACAGGCCTAAAGAGTGGAAAGTTGAAAGCCATAAGAAATCCTGTTTGCAGTTCCCCAAAAGGCATGTAGTTAATATGTGGAAGAATTTGTTCTACTCAGATGAGACCAAAGTGAAACACTGTGCCCTACATGCACAATGCTTTGTGTTGTAAACTGAATAATGCACATCACCCTAAACATGCCCCCTTACCCCTGAGGTGAAATATGGTGCAATACAAATGCAAGCCACATTATTCCCTCAAAAAAAAACAACCCGTTTGTTTGTGGATGTAATTTGACAATATGTTAAACTAAAAGATTAAGGAAATTATGATTCATACTTACTTTGATGTTTAAAAGATGTGTTTTTTCTTTCTGCAGTGCTTAGTGGATGTGGTAAGGTATGACAATCATTCATAACATTCAAACACCTTCACAATGATGGGTTCTATCAGTCACTTCAGTAACTGGATTATAGAACCCACCGATTTCCCTTGTTATGCTTGAACTGCAAGAATACCTCCTGGTGAGCCAGCGGGGTGCTATGGGAAAATGAAATTGGTGTTGCAAAGGAAATAATGGATGAGATCACAGGGTCTGCTTATTGCTACCGTTTGCCCTGCAATGAAAAATAATGAAAACTGAGAAGCTAAATAAATTCAGCAGCTGAGAAAGTGTACTTAATTTTGCATGCATAAGTATTACTTCAAATATTATAGCAAAGTTGATCTAATTATCAAAACACTGAATCGAATTTCTTTCCGCCATGTCAAGCTGTTTGTATGAAGCAGGAAATTACCAATTTGCAAAGCCTGGGAATTTAAATAAGACAAACTGTGACATCTCTGGCTTTGAGGAATCATAAAATGAAGCATAATGGTCTGGGCTTAGTGTAGACTGGAGGTAGCAGCACATGGCCTGAAACACAATGACAATGCTTGGCATCTCTTTTCTGGATTTAGCTGTACTGACTGACTGTGTACCAGTGTGATACTGGTGGAGAAAACTTGAACTTTCTTCAAAAAACATTTTTTTCAGAGTTCCAGTTGATAGCACTGTTGCCCTGCATTAGAAGATCCTGGGTTCAAATTCCAGCCCAAGTCTTTCTGCATGGAGTTTACATGTTCTCCATGTTCTACTGGGTTCTCTCCAGGTACTCTGACTTCCTTCCACAGTCCAAAAATATGACTGTTAGGTTAATTCAGTGTTTCTCTGTTCCAGTCCTGAGGGACCACTCCCCTCCATGTTATAGGTGTTTCCCTTCTGACACACATCTGACTTGAATAAGTGGGTGATTAACAGCACTTGATGGCATGCAGAGAAGGTCTTGGAATTATTTGAATCAGGTGTTCTGCAGCAGAGGCACATCTAAAATATGCAGGGCAGTGGTCCCTGAGGTCTGGAATTGAGATACTCTTGGTTAATTGGAGTGAGTATGTATGTGTGCGCATGGTCGTTTGTCCTGTGTGTCTTTGTGTTGCCCTGTGATGGATTGGCAACTTGTCCATCACCCTGCTTCTTGTTCAATGACTACTGGAGATATGCTCCTACGACCCACACTGGAATGCAGACCAGATTGGTGCTTGACCACCATATAGAAATCCACTAAACCTCCGATTCCAAATGCTGCTCTTGAATCAGTGCTAGTAGAAGTGGCAGCAGTTTTCTGGGGACCTTTAGCCATGCCAAGGGATCAAAACATTGACATTTCTGGGGCCTGTTTGTGGCTCCTGGCAGCAACTGTGTGATTCTCAAACTATGGCTCTCTACAGTCTTAACCCAAGCTTTTTTGCACAGAATGCATGTAGCATCTTATGGGTTGGCAACAGAAGTGATTCAGTGGTGAAGACAAACGTCATCCACACAACTTGCAATAAACTTGCACTTACCCATTACAGATGACTAAAAGCTAGCTCGCTAGCAAGGGTGTCCCAGCCCCCTCAACCTTGAGTCACAAAACAGAATGAAGATGTCTGAGTATGTTTCAAACTTTTGCCTGACAGAAAAGTCTCAAGAGAAGGGGGAAAAAAGAAAAAAAACATGTTAGGTTCTTGGGTTTTTGTGTTCATGTGAGTGCTCGTTCCTTTGTCAGGATCTTTGTGAGAGCTGGGCAAGCTGATACACCTGCATCTGATTTAGGCAATTAGCTGACTGGAGCGTGGTTGGAGCAGTCATTCTTCACTCGATGGTCCCACATGGATGGTAAAATGAAGCCTCAAGCTCTGTTGTAACCACATTTTGTTGTGTTTTACCCATGAAAGGTTTTTGTCTGGACTCATCTTTGTTACCCTTTCCTTGGATCAGGTTGAACTTCCTCATACCACTGAAAATCATGCCTCGCCTTAGAACCAGTTCAAGAACCTCCATGATTGCTCCACATCAAGCTCCAGTCCTCACAGCCTGCCTGCTCTCTATGCCCATCTGGACAACATCCTCCATGAGCCCACCCGGCTCCTAACCTATCCCCGAGGATCAATATCCTCCTTGGACAAAGTAAGACTAACCAATCCTACCATCCCAAGACTTCTTCATTCCTCATTCTTGGAACAATAACTCTGCCCGTCTTTCTGCAGAACCTGAGTTCCTGCCGCCTACCTGTGCTCCAGAACACCGTTTATTTCTAAATTATAAATAAATCTCAAGCAAACCTTTTCCAGGTTCCTTGTGTGTGGTATCTGCATGTGGGTCAGAAAAGCTTAAACAGAACATGACACTACATGGAATATATGAGATTAAATAGTCCTGCCACGACAAAATTTAAGGCCTGTGATTAATGTATTTAAGGCCAAATTAAATTTCTTAATGAATTTCAGACATTTTAAGGCTTTAATTTTAGAGGCATGAATTGAAGACTTTTTAAGGATGCACGCACACCCTTAACAGTGATCTCATGTCCTAAATCTATGCAGGAACCCTGGAAGCCAAACACAGAGCCTTATAAACTGTTATACTGCTTTGTATTTTTTCAATTTGTCACATTATAACCACAAATTTTAATGTTTTTATGGGAATTTATGGAATAGAGCAATACAAGTTGGTGCATAACATTTGTCGAAGAAGAAGAACCATGGCCTCAAAAAATTTATATCAGACCAGTGTGGCATGCTGGTACCTATCTATTTTTAGTTCCATTTGCATTGATAATAGCCCTGAAAAGATCCAGTGCTACCAGTTGCCTTCAGATATAACCTAATTCTAAACAGAGTGTAATTTAATCTCAGTTTTAAGCACGTCTTCTTGTTAGAGAACATTGCAGACAGGTTAGGGAGATAGCTGTAGAAGTTGATATGACCACTTGGTCCATGAACTAATACTAATGCTGCGTTCAGACCGAATGCATTTCGTGCGTCAAAAATGTGTCCAACGCCTCAAGTTGGATACTTGTGCACTTTAAAGTCAGACACTTGAATCACTCTTGATGCGTCGGGAGCAGGCCCTATACTTGACTGCTTCGCATTGACTCTTCCACCTACTGCACATTTCCTCTGAATAAATACACTAATTCTTCAGTGTGATACTAGTAGTGGCTCAATGTTGTGCTGGACAGATTTGGCTAGCTCAAACGGGGGGGAACTGTTCACCGTGGTAACAATGTTGTGACCCGAGATCCTGACTCCTCGCTAATCTTCCTCCAGGAAAGGTCCTTTCTATTCCTTTCTCTGTAGTGATAGCTCGACTGGTCATAGATGGGCTCTTGGTCCGTCAGTCCCGTTGGAAAATGTGCCACTATGTCACATAGCAGAGTCTCTCTGATTGGTCCAGCGGCAAAAGTTCAGAATTTCCAATTCCAGCGCCTGATGCTCTGGTCGGGCGTAGAATGCTGGAAATGCTTCCAAACTTGCTGCAAAACTTCTCAACGCCGCTAGACGCCCGACGCCCCTGATGCTCAAATCGCGTTTGGGCTGAACGCAGCATAAACCGATTCGCTGTTTCTGTTGTGGTATTTTCAAATTGAGCATGATCATTCTCGTTTGGCTTGTCAGAGTCTGAGATTTCTTCCATTTCCTTTGCATAATAAATCTTGTATTTGCTGATTTGAACACCACTACTACTCCCTGGTATCCGCCCTGTAGATGATTCAAATCTGGTAAGGACACTGTCCTAGCCTACATATAGCCTAGATTGTAATTTTTCAGTCCATGTACTCAGGCACAAGTAGTAACATTTCATCTCTCTGTTCTATCTGAGTACACTATAGTTTCTGTTTGATTCTTTTGATTATAAGTTCAGAAACAACTCAAGGGACATTAACAGACAGTTCTTCCCTGCAGTAATGTGGAGTCAGAGTCAGCAGTCTGCACTAATCTGCTACAAGTGAAAAAAAGATCCAAACACAACCAGTAGTCTGTAGTCCTCTACTGACGCAGGTCACTAACATACAGTTTCTGCCCTCAGGAGTAATATGTTTAGAACTCACCCCAGTTTTGGCCTTTTAAGCAGTGTGTGTGTCTCATGTTGTTGGATAATTGAAGCAAAGTTGGGTGGGGGTTGGGAGGAGTTGTGTGTGTTCATTTGGCCATATCTCCCGGCTACAGAGATCCACTGAGTAAAAAGTATCGCATGGAAATAAAAGTGTGTTTGAGTTAAGAAGAAATTTACAGAAGCTCACAGAGAACATGTTTATGAATGTAACTGTTAGCTATTTATCTTGTTATTGTATGATAACAAAGCTTGTTCATAGTCTTTACTTTTTGATGTCTACTTGGAACAAAAAAGGTAACAGATTTTAACTGAATTATGAAAGAGAGGGTGACAGAAGAACCCTTCACTTCTGAGCCAGACTCAAAAACCAAGCTTTGTTCTCATGCAATGAGATAAAACTAGCTTGGTTATGTCAAGATAAGAGAACAGTGAACTTGTATTTACAAAAAGAAAGCCACATTTGAAAGGAAGACTTAAGATGCACTGTTTATAATTTACAATAACTGAGCTTGAGGTATTTTGCAAAGAAGGATAAGCAGAAGTTTCTCCCTCTGGATGTGCAGAGCTATCAGAGACATACCCAAAAAAGACACTTGCAAATACAAGACACTTGTACTTGCAGCAAAAGTTTCTGTTTTTTTCAGTTACTGCAGGAAGACCTGCAGAAAATGGCCCAGCTTTGCCACTCCACCCAACATATCACACAACAACCCTAAAAAAGTGTTCTATTGATGTGGGGGAGCTGAATGCAAAGGCATTTCTTGCTGTTCAAATTTTTATGCTAAAATATTAAAAATCATGGGTCCTTTCCCTTCTATTTCACAATACTGCTCTACTTTGAGTTGGTCTCACCCAGTGTTCTGCAGCCTGTGGCTCCAGAGCCTCATGTGGCTCTTTGGGCCCTTCATTGTTGATCCTAGAAGCTTTAATTCAAAATATATACACCTTTTATATTAAAAAAATTATGGGACTAATTTGACCTGTTCTCCACAAAAAGAACAGAAATTTTAAATGCCATGGCTACAAATGGTATCTATTATTTATTTATTTCCATGATTCAGAACATGAAAAACATGTTTTTCTTTTGTTCAAAAACTAATAAGAAAAATTAAAATGTTTTTCTTCACCAAAAAAAAAAATAATAAAAAAATAAAAAATTGTTATTCATTTTAAATGAGAAAGGCTTCAGTATGTTTCTTTTATGGTTCATTAGGGGTTTATGGCTCCACACTAATTTTACTAAGGAGTTGCAAGCCCAGAAATGGCTCGTTTGTTCATAAATGCTGATGAAACAGTTCAAGATGTATTAGTTTGCATTAAAGAAACAAAGTAGCCACAAAATTACCATTGAAGTCACAGCGGCTCCACAGTCCTTCACCAGGATTTCACCTGAGTCTCAACTAGTTGTCAATGTTTACCTACTTTTGCTTGAATACCCCACTTCCCAGGGCAAACTGGAAAAATCACAACCACAAGCTGATTAAAGAGGTGTCTGAATTATTAGAGGGAATGATGGGGTCATGGGGCAACAACTGAGTGCACAAGTAAATGAATACATAAATTATTGAGGAGCTGGTGGGCTAAGTGAGGAGGGTCTGCCATGCTTACATCAGCAACATGTCATTAGACACAATAAATGTGTAGCTTCTGAAAGACTGGAGGGTAAGGGGCAGTGAGTGGAAAAACCCAGGAAGGGTCAGAGTGAACAAGGGAGGAGCTGACAAATACAAAAATGTAAGTCAGTGAAGTAGTTGGAGGAACGAGATGAATGAAGTTTTGAATGTAACTAAGTACGCAGCTCAACGGATGAATGGGAGATAATCAGGGTTCTACCAGCTTTCACAACAAAGTGATGCCTGATTCATTCTCTATCCCAAACTCACTGTCAAAATTAAAGCCCGTTTTACCCCCGTCCTCCTCTGACAGGCTCATAATGTTGCTATTAAATTGGAAAAGCTTGTTAATCTCATCTAAAAAGAGTCTCCCGCTGAGACGTGACGCATGTTTCCCGGTGACAATGTGGGAAAAGGGCAGAACCAATAAGCTTCTTCCTCTGTCAAACTCAGTTTTAATAGGGTGTATTTATTCAGTGGTATGCAGCTTTGGAAGGGGTGCTATGTAACATTTTTAATGGGAACTGTCAATGTTAAAGGTCAAACTTAGAGTCGGTGTCACGGCTTAACAAGGACTGTTGTGACAACTTCTCTTCAGGATCTATTTAAAGATCATTCATGACTAAATTTCCTTTGATTAAACATTCAACAGACAGCTACATTAAGTCACTACATTACATTAAGTCACTGCAAATAATTGATGGGAGTGGCTTCTTCAGTATCATGTGTATCATCTTTTTTTTTCCCTTTCTGGTGGCACAGTTAATGATCCACATGAGAATGCCACTTCCCATCAACGTGCAGCGACGCTCATGCGGGAGGCATCAGCAGTATCGATCCACTAACATGGCAACCCAGTGTTTACACGCGGGGTTTAATCGTAGCTCGCCTCATTTGCACCGTAATGGCAGGGTGGGAGGCAAAGATGAAGGGAAGGGAAACTGTCTAAGGTGGGAAAGGAGGACAGGAAGATGGGAAGAGGAGGAACTGTGTACAAAATTAGCTGAACCTTGTTGGATAGCCAAGACTTTCAGGAAATAATTAATATTGTAAAAAAAAAAGAAAAGAAGGTGGTGAATAAAATAACATTTTAAAATAACTATTGTGCCAATATTTAGAATTAAACCCCCCCAAAAAAAAACTGAATACAAAATTAGGCAACCCCAGGAGTGGATCTACACTGGGGCAAGTGGGGAGGGGGGAATTGCCCCCCTACAGCAGACCCTTGCCCTCCTCAGCTGGACCCACCAACCCAAACTTTATGACCTTAAAATCATACTTATAAAAACTAATCACTTGTTTAACCAGAAACCTCTTATTGCCTTGAAATGAAATATTAACTCACCAAAAAATATATGATTGTAAAAATGATCTTAGGTCCCTGAAAAACAAAGTCACGGCCCTGCATCAACCACCGCCTGCCTCCTGCTCCGTGGGTACACCTGCTGGTTTGTCACAGGCGTATTTATGAGGCTTTCTGTCTGCAAGCCGCCAGAACGGAGCCACTGAGCCGCCCAACTTTCTCCAGCTGATGTTTTAACACAAACTTAAAGTCCAATTAAGTTTGCAATACACGAAATGTTTGCTGAAGGTGACGGACGGTCATAGTTTAACACGCCCATTAACCGAATGCCCACAATGATTCACTTGCGTGTGATCTGTAAGAGCATTGTCATATTTCCCTTGTTAGTTTTGCTTACAATAAACACAAGAACAGTTTATGAATAGTTAAAATATGAAAAATGTCTCGGACTTGCTGTTTCGGGGGTGAAGTTTCAGCGACGGCTCTATAAAATCAGTATCACACCAGAACCAGCCTCAGCAGACAGAAAATAACACTGGAACAAAAAGGTTGTGGAAAAAAAGAGGTCTCACTTTGACATAAACTGTAGGTCTGAGTCTGGTGCAGTTTTGGTGAAAACATGTTCGCTCTTCATTCAGTGAACTTACTGCCAGTGGGAAGAGGATCCAGAACTTTTACTCAAGTAAGAGTAGCAATTCTTCATAATGACATACTCAAGTAAAAGTTAAAAGTGCAGTGCAGTAAAACTACTCCTAAAAGCATATATTGTTAAAGAAAGTTACTCAGGTAAATGAGTAAGTGTAACTAGTTACTACCCACCTCTGCAGAAGATAAGTGAATGCCATGACAGCATAGAGTTAGCGCAAAAGTATGAAATATATGTCTGCACTCAGAGAAGGGAGATTTTAATTTAAAAAAAAAGGCGAGTTATTGAAAAGCAAAATTACATTAAAGCTTTGGGTGAAATTTTGCTTTAGACAGCTACTCAAAACATTTCTTATTCACAAAACAAGGTCATTTTCATGAGAGCTTTGGTCTTATGAGCAAACCTGATACCTGAAGTCCCAGAAATTGAAAATACACCAGCAAAAGCGCACAAAATGATGTGGAGTGTTTAACTGAAATGTTGAGAGCAGACACTTTCAAGGAAGTTGAAGAAAGTGAGCAATTTTTATTTTGACTAATGAGACAAAGGACATTTATGTCTTTGTTTTCTTGGAAGAGACAGTGATACGATAAATAGTTAAGTGTTTTTGTGAATATTTTGTTGACTATATTTACATATGGGGGATTTTCATATACTTCACTGTGGAGGTCCAGCATTGCCACCCTGCCTCGACTTATTGCCATTCCTTTGCCCCCCATGTAAAACCTTCCAGATCTGCCACTGAGCAACCCCAAAACCAAAACTCTCTTTCAGTTTTAGATAACTTTACGAAGTTTAATTCCTTAAAACATGTTGATGTTTAACTTTGAATAGGCCTATAACAAATATTCTATGGTGCTTTTCATTCTGTCACTTTCTTTTTCTGTAAATATGGCTTGTTTTTGTGGCTTTCACTTTTATACGACTGTATACCGTACTGTCACATGACTGCTCCTGTCCGAAAATATTGTTTCTAAGCTTTTAGCTGAGCCAGTCATCCTATATTCTTACAATAAGTATGAGTCATATACTCTTCAATTGGTATTACTGTAGCTTGCCACCATCAGTGTGTGAATGTGAGCGGGAATGGGTGAATGACTGAATGTGGTGTGAAGCGCTTTGGAGTCCTCTGGATTGGATGAAGTGCTATACAAGTACAAGCCATTTACTATTTGTTGCACACAAATAAAACAGATTTCACAATCTCTCCTCAAACATTGCTCACACATCATTCATATTTTACAAACTGTCCTCACGTACAAACCGATCTGTTCTTGCATACAAAACAGCCTCTCCTCGCATATGAAATAATTCCACACTCTGCGGCAAGTTTCTGCCGAAAGTCACATGATACCTGAGATCACATGCATCAAACTCGAGGCCCCCGGGCCAAATCCGGCCCGCCATGACTATTTCTGAAATAGAACTTCAAGATAACAGTTTTGTGCTTGAATATTATTTAATCAGTCAAATCAACTCAGTTTTTATTAGTATAGTGCCAAATTACTTCTGTTAAAAATGATTTAATTAGTGCTCATCAAATGCAGAGTAAACTATAATATATATTTGAACAGCTTGTTATTAGGTAGTTTTATCAATACATCCTGCCACATCTGGCCCTTTGAAGACATTCATGATCTTGATGTGGCCTAAAATAAAAATGAGTTTGACACCACTGTTTTAGATGGAATTAGCCCCGCCCCACCCCACCCCGGCGCCAGACAACTGAAATGTGCAGGGAGGATTTATAGGAGCAGCTGGGTCTGAGGGAGACTGGCATTATTGGTCTAATTTGTCAAATACATAACTTTAATATTGGCCATTTTATAAAAAATGAAAAGTTCATTTTGTCCTTGAGGACAGTTTGTAAAATACATTTTATTTGTTTGCAGCAATTTGGGAGGAAATTAACTCCGTAGGTCCGCCATTGTTGTTGTGCTGTGTATGGGTGAAAACGGGCCTTTGTGCACAAGCGCAACATGACGTGACTGACGCCATCCTTTCCAAGTGTTTTCGGTTTGCGTTTTCATGGGCATGATTCACGTTACATTTCTAAAAAGCTTCGAAGACTCTGCAGCCAGTTGTCAAACCCCAACGTTTCTGTCCATCCAAACCTGTTACCATGTAAACAAGAGGCCAAGACGCAACTGAACGTTTGTGTTTTACTGTCCTGCCGTTGTCATGTAAACAGGGTCTCAGTCTGACACTACTAAATAAAATCCAGCGCAATCAGATAGCTTCAGAATTCACTCAGTTCATAAATAGACTCCACCGCTTTGTAATTTAGACATTATTAATAGATGCAGGCAGAACACTGCAGCTCAGATGAAGAGTCTATTTAAAGGAAAACTGTTTGTCATGCACGCCACAAATATAGCCTTTTTCCCACAAAGGCTTTAGCCTTTGTGGGAAAAAGGGCAAGAAGAAACCCACTACAAAAAGGAAAAAAATCTTTTAAAAAAAACACAGTAATGATTAATAGTTGGTAACAGATTCTCCAGCTTTAGCTGTGGAACTCTGCAGCTCCTCCATACTCTTCCCATTTTAGATGCTGGATTGAACAGAGCTCTGTGAGATGTTAACAGCTTTAGATTTTGTTTTCTAACCTAACTCTGCTTTAAATTTCTGTCTGCTGTGTTCCTTAGTCTTTATGATGCCTGGATTTTATTTCTTGGAATCAGAGCAAAGGGTACTGAATACGAAGGGACACCACGTTTGCCTGCTTGTTGCAGCTGTACTCTCCTAAACCGTTCTTTGAGAAGAATTGACATTCTTCTCAAATTCTTTCTCTAGCACAGTTTACCTGGGTGCTCACACAGTTATTTGACTGGATTTGCTGCTTCTGCAGCACCTTTGACTTCATTTTGCTATAAAAAGCTTGAGCTCCAGTCCAGCATCATTCTTGGAAACATTAGCATGCTTGGTTATGAGAATTTCATCATTGTCCCGTACATGTTGCTGTCCTGTTTCAGTCCCGGGGCTTATCATAAACCTAATTAAACACTTTTAATATATATCCTACTCAGTCTGTTTGTTTACTTGCTGGGTAAAAGGTCATGAACATGGATCCACCCTCCTGTACCGGCACAACAACGTCAGGAATCTGCTGTCCTCAACCAGGCGATGGCCGTCCTCCTGACCAGGAGAACATTCCTGGTGTATCAGGACATCTTGTTGCCTGATATAACTGTAAGTCTGCGTATGCAAGGCAAGGGGAAGGGGGGAGGTTTATGCGTAGATTACAGTTAGTTCAACACATGATTGTAACAAATTAATGGACGAGGTGTTCAGTACTGAACCGCTGGTGCTGACGACAGCAGTAGTAGGAGTGCCCAGGATGCAGACTTGGAGGATTACTGCCTTTGTTTGCTTCGACAAATTTACAGCACTGGTCAATTTCCTGTCCTGTGTTATCTGATCGCCTGCGCTGGTGATCAGGCAGGAAGCTGCTCAGCAGACCGATCAGTAGGAAAAGAGGCTTGAATCATGATTTATAACAGAGCAAATGGAGGAGTGGATGTGTGAGTGAATTATGAAACACATGAATGTTTTATCAGTAGCTCTGTAACTGGGCGCATCAGAAGGAAGAAAATAGATTTATGCAGCTAAATATGGCTCCATGCATGAATGACCTCACTAAGACATACGCTACTGTGTGTTTTTTAAGAAACTACCTGTAGAGACTATAACCTCTGTGGGGGAGAAAAAAGTTATGGCAGCTCTCCATCGGTATGTTTTTATTCTTGGCTTCTTGTAGAAACATAAACAGCCTAAGAAAGATAACTGATGCATTTCTATAGAAACCAGTGACTTCCAGCTAAACTCCTTTCATCCGTTGTTCTTTTGGTTCGGTTTCAGTCTGTGGATTTAGGGATTTGCAGGGAAATGCTCCAAGTATTTGCTGCATGTTAAAAACATTACATTCTTTTATTATTTATTTAGAGCTGTCGCACAAATGCCTGCATCTGTTAAGGAAGGCTGAGAAGCCAACACACACACACACACACACACACACACACACACACACACACACACACACACACACACACATGCACAAACCCATGTGGACACATTTATTAAACCCCTATTGGTAAACCGTAAAAAAAAGAAAAAAAAGGAAAAAAAAAGAACTTTTCCGGGGTTTTTTTTTAAATCTACCATTTAATTTATTCAGTGTAGAATCCCATGACTACACATAATTATGTTTATGTAAATCACTGTGATTTTACTTTAATTTAAGTTGTTTCGAATTGATGACAGAGGCTCATTTCTTTATTCATTTTGCCACCACTTACTGTGTGCTGCTACACGTGAGCCTTGATCTGACCCACTCTGCTGCCTGCCAGCTTGAATTAACACACCTTATTCCAATCACCTCCACCTCCTGTGTCCATTTTTTCACTATGTTCCCTTGCTTCCATGCCAGTTTGTCTTTGTATCTAGCAACAAGCATTCCAGTCCATTTTCAGGTTTTGGTTTTGTTTTGTTTTTTCACTTCAAGTATTTCTGATCCTGTTGTGCCTTTTGGCTCAGCAAAGTTCAGCGTATGTAGTCTTAAAGACAACCATTATGCTATTTACATGCTAACTGTCCTACCATCACAAATGTAAATATATAGTTTCCTAAACACTACCAGGACTTTATCTGGAAATCTATGCTTGGTTCAGATCAGACTAATACCCCTCTCACACTAGTCCATATCAGCCTTTCATTTAAATGCCATTGGAAGATGTGACACATCAGGAAAAAGATGCTTCTTCATCACTTTATAATGCATTTAACAGTGTAGCATACACCTCTGCATGAGCAGCCATAGATTTGTTGGACATAGCAACAACACAATAATAATATTACTTAACTTCACTCTATGCTATGCAGACACTTAACTCACCTCAGGATGTTGGATGCTTGAGAGTAAAAGGAAAGCTTATGGCAGAATTGACTTTCCGGTTAATTTAAAAAAAAAAAAATCATCTAGTCATTTAGCGTTTATTCACAACTTAGAACATCAAGCTTTTATTCCCTGATTATTGGTAGATACTTTCAAACCAAGAAAACCACAAAATTTACGGTCACGATTAAAGTGACATACTTCATCCTGATGCAGTTTATAACTGTGGTTCCCACAACAACTCATCTCAATACACACATGTGGGCATCAGAACAGGATTGCATCAAAGCAGCGCTCTTAAACACATGACAAGACTTGATGTTTCCAAAAAATAGCTTTTTTTTTTTTTTTTTTTTTTTTTTTTTTTTTTTTTTTTTTTATGCATCAGCATAAATGGCAAGACAGGAAGCAGTGTGACAATACGTTAAGATTGCTATTTTCTGCAACAAAAACTCCACATGAGTTTGGTGTGAAACAGCATAACAGCATGAAGAAAAGCACCTTATGCCCAGTGTTAATCATGGTGGAGGACCTGTGCTGCTATGGGCCTTCTGGAACTGTGTTAGAAAAGATGACATCATGAGCTCTCTGGAATACCAGGATTTTTCAAATAAATCTCTGTTGGACTTTGCCAGTAAGGTAAATATCAAATCATTTTCTCTCATGATTCTCCTCTATCATCCCCTCAGTCCCTAGACCTAAATCCTGTTAAAGCACAGTTGTCAGTTATTGTGCCATCAATAATTGAATAATTTAAATCATTTTAACAATTAAAAACAAATATTTGTAAGATTTAAAAACTGTTATTTTTTTAATAAGGAGGAACCTACTGTTTTTAAGTAGTTTTATTGTTGTATAACAATATACCATTCATCCATCCATCCATTTTTATTCATTTCTCTTGATTGAAGTGAACCATGTCTTTAAAGCCAAAGGCACATACAGAACCATGATTCCTATGAACAAATGCACAAAAATGATTTAGACTGGACTTTTCCCCAAGTTTTTATCAGATTATGCCAGTGCATTTTGTAGTTTTATAACATATCTAATTTCTCCATTGACTGAATACTTAATACAACGAGTCTTGAAAAAGCTGGAAGGAATTAAAGCATGACTCTGTGGGAAAGTCTTTGCTTTCTGCAGAGATATTTGTGTATTGAGACTTTAACAGCCATTTCAGACAGCTCTCTGACCATGTAAGGTCTCAAACACAGCTGTCCCACACTCTTGGCTGTTAAAGTCATATAACAGCAATGTAAAATAATGCTGATCTAGATCTCCTCATTTTCTCTTTGGTCAGAAGCAAAACTGATCAGATGCAGTCCAACACTTGTTGTGTGCGTGGCCAGTACTGTCTGTTTAATTGTGGGACCACTGAGTTTTATGAATTGACTTCTGTTTGACTAAAATTGGTGCAGTTAAAGAAAAATAACAACACTTAGAACAATGGTTATGAATCATACCAACACAATTACATACTTACACATAGTTATAGTAAAAAAATGTACACCCTCTGTCCTTCCAGATTTTTAACAAAATCTAGCCTTTACCTATTTTCTAAAATATTTACTCCGACTTGAAGAGTTTCCAAACCACTCGCTATTAATTCCCTCCTGACATTATCTATTTATCAAAGATAATACCAACCTGAAACAGTTTAAAAGAAAATGAACATACCCCAAAATACCAAGACATATTTTTTCTTTTTACCATGACTCTTTACAAATACACTCACAGGGAGCAGACTGGACTTTATGAATCGTGTGATCATAATAATGACGTCATTACAAGATTGTTGGACTGCTCGTGCATTTACCATACACATCGCCCACTCTGTGGATGGTGAATGAATACCTCAGCAGCTTTGTTTCTCGCAGCTTCTAAAGTGAGAACGTCTTATGTTGACGAACTAATATATCGTCACCACAGCAGAGAGAGTTTAATTTCCCTTCCCTTTCCCAGAAATTACGGCAAGCAAAACTACAGAGACAGTGATACAGAATGCCTGAGTGTTGAAGGAACTACAGTTCATTTTTATTTTTTATTTTTTTAAAAACTCATCTGCTTTGACAAACATAAATTCATCTCCTGTACTATAAAGATGCATCAGCTCCCACAACTGGTTTCTTCTGTTTGGTTTTTTTTACATTTAAATTTTCAGATCATGAAAGAAGTTGTGTTATGAGGCACAGATGTCTGGTAGTTTTTAAAGAATGATTACGTTTATCAAGGGAAAAAAAACTGGACCTGGACTGGACTGAGACAGAACAAATAGGATATAAGCCAGGTGAAACTTTGAAAAGCCTGTGGCAGAATGGAAGCAGAGAAACTGAGGGAGAGAGACTAATGAACACAAGGACCCAAAGGATCTACAAACCAAAACAACACTGACCTAACAATAATCAAACCCAGAAATGATTAAGACTGGTGGTGGGAGTTGATTATATTTTTATTCGGGTTAATTGCAGGGTCTGTCATTAATTATTCAAAATTAACTACATTTTAATCGAAAACCATACACTGACAAAATAAACAAAATTCAAAAAACATTTTTTGCTGCTAAATTACTGAGTACAAGTATGAGCTTAACAACAAAGATATTTATTGTTTTTTTATTTATTTAGGATATCATTTATTAATGTTATTTAATGTTATTTAGGACATTAACGTTGGGGATGTCTGTGCTGCTGCAACATGTTGAGCATGGAGATGCTATTTTAGGCTTAAACAGCTTCGGTGATTGGCCAACCCCTTTTAGCACAACTTGCACATAACAAAAGTCTTTTCCAGCATCCCATCAGATCGTTTTCTGAAGCAAAAATGAACCCCTAATGGGGCAAGAGAAGCCACTTTGTTGTCCATCGCTGTTGTTTGCGGATGTCGCTTTTGCATCAGATTCACAGGCATACCAGAAATAAGAGACTACAGAGGTTTTGACTCAGGACTTTTGTATGTAAAAAGACAAAAAAAAAAAAAACATTATTTGCATAAATTTTTTTTTATATGTAATTAATTAATCAACATTAACCTGTTAAAATCTCAGCCCAAATTAAAACACAAAAACAAATGAAAACCAAAACACAACCAACTTGTGGATTGTGATAAGGGGAGTCGATAAAAAAAAAAAAAAAAAAAAAACAGGGACGAAGTAAAACAGATGACAAAGCTAACAGTTAACCTCTTAAAAAACTCTGCACATTTGCTCAGTCTGAAATTCACAGGTGTTCCTGATGATATGCGTATGAGTGGGAAAACAAGTCAAAGGAAAGCAGTGGTCTTCCAGGCTATTGGAACTGAACTATGAGATAGAGGAAGCACATGGAGACAGACAGCAAACTATATACAGTACTCACAAAACTGACCAGCCTCTACTAAATGTTAAATGCAATTTATATCAAAAACTCAGTGTGGCGCCTCCTATAAGTACGTGGACCTTTTTTAAAAATTATTTAGACCTGCATGCCATGAGTACAGTCAAGGAAAAAAACTTTGTACACCCCTCCTGCTTCAGTCAGGTTTAAAGAGTAGAAAGCAGCAGTCAGTTCCTGCATATTGAATTCACTTGATCCCCTGATCATTATTAGTATGAGCATATTGTATCTATAAAAGCTGAACATTTGACTGTTTGCTATTAATACAACCCTATGTTGGAAAGACATCTGCAATGACTTCATAGAAACTATTCTTGTTGCCTTGCACTTTGGAAAAGGTTGTAAGACCATTTTCCTGCACTCTGTTGACTGTGAGGAAGGTCAATGTATGAGACAGCTTTCAGTCAGAAATAAATACAAAATAAATAAATAAAGACAGCTGTCATCTTGAGAGCTGTGGATGTTCAAGAAATCTTCCCTAAAAGTCAGACTGCACAATCCCCAGAGTTTGAGAAATGACAAAAAAATAGAACAAGGGAGTTTAACAAGTTTTAGGGAGCTGCTTGGAAATAAACTTATTCATTGTCTCAAAAAGAAAGAAAGAAAATTCACGTTATCATTGTGGTTTGCTAAGCTGCATCTGAAGGAACCACAGGACATTAAAGCCCCTTCTCCCTTGTCAAGACTCACTCTACCTGGTTAATGTCTGGTTCGGGTTCTAACCCACTTGGGTGTATCTCTATTTGCTGTGTGTTCCTCACTAAAGTGGGTTAAATATGGACAGGAGCATTGGCAGGCTATGAGCGCCCAGGAACTGTGGTTGACGCTCTGATGTCTCTTGGTATATTTGTTCATTGCAGGTTGCCCCATTCAGTTGACGCTGTGTGTGCTCTTCCTCCACAATTGATCAAAAAGTTTTGACCTCAAGGTTTGACCGTTGAATTATTGATTTGCAGCTCCTCGTCTCACCAACTACTATGGTCTCGTCACGGATTGGTTAAAGTGTTGTTGTTTGAGGAGGAATCAATGAGCCAGTCAACGAATGTAGTCTGCTGCCAATCAAATCGCTTGTCCAGCTTGTACCAACCTTGAGGTGGTTCTTAAAAAAAAGGGCTGGAACCACACAAATGGAGACGAATCTGGCTGGGGCTGACTGGGGAAGAACTTGTTAAAGCCATGCCTGTGGAGAAGAAGCCTGGTAAAAACCACCCCCTTGTTCTATGCTTTGTTTCGACAGCTGAGGTGTGGACCCTCAGCTGTTTGGAAACGATTGCTTGCTGGAGGCGTGGACTCTGTTGAAGTTTTAAATTTTACCCAATCGCCAATGTTTGGCGGTGATGTATGTAATGTGCCAGTTTGATGCTATGAAGCTTACCGGAAATTGTGTGCACTGTAAACAACCATCCCCCACTGTGAAGAGAGAAGTGCCGAGCCGAACATGATGGTTGTAAATTTAATTTAGTATTTGGAAGTGTGACTAACATGGACTGAACACGTTTGTTCACTTCTTCCTCTGCCATTGCCAAAATACAAGGCAGACTACAATTTTAAAACAGCACAGAAAACCGATGTCATCGTTCACAACTTCTCCTTCTGTTCGCTGACTGGCCTGGTTGAAATTCTACTGAAGAAATCTAGTTCAATGGGAGAAAGCCCAGACAGAGCGCTTCTTTTTTTTTTTTTTTTTTTGGGTATTTTTACTTGGTCATCACATTAGACAAACAGCAGTTAGTTTGCTCTGAAAATTTCTTCTCAGGATTAGAGGTGGGCAGATTGATCCAAAATATCGATAATATTGATACCAAGTCAACATCAATATCAGATCGATACTAACAAGGTAAGATTGATACTTTTGTTTCAGATTCCCTTATGAAATTTTATTTTATTTTTGTGTTGTAGTTTCTCAACTCTATCTCAAAAAATGTTTCATTTTGATTTTGTCTCAAATTATATTTTTTTGCACATTGTTTATTTAGGAAAAACGCACACAAATTAGTTTTGTGATTTTATTGTTTCTGTTTATCTTGTTAAGATATTATTAAAGTATTTTGTAGACACCTAGAAACTGTGTTCAAATTCTTTCGAAGGTTTAAACAATGTGATTCAAAGGAAAAACCACAAAAAAAAAACCTAAATCTCAGAAGTTTGACATATCAAACTTAAATAATAAGTATCGGTATCAGTATTAGTATCGGCAAATCTGGCCCTGTATTTACTTGGTATCAGATCGATACCAAAATATGCAGTATCACACACTTCTACTGAGCATCACTGAAGGCATCAAGTGGTATAACCACGGCCTGTCATAGTTAGCTGATATTGTGGACATTTTTTCTTTTCTCAAAGCTTCTTTATTCAACAGTTTATTTTCCCTTTCCTTTAATTATGTAATCATCATGACTAATGTTTGTCCTTTGAAGTCGAAGGCTAATCTGCTTTCAGTGATGCATCATAAAGGCACAACACTGTAAAAATGGCTTTTTACGTGGTTGGGATTTTTTTTTGTTTGTTTTTTTTTGCCTGATGGGCGGCACAGTGATGTGTATGCAGCTAAACTGCTTGCAGCGGCATAGAAAAAGAGAAGAAGGACTAAACAAAGAAGAAGAGACCAAATCTCAAATACGTTCATAATCTTCATCTTTTGGCTGGATGTCATGCTCATGTTTTTTTTTCCCCACAGATAAGACGCCCTGATGAACAAACATTATGCTTGATCACAAAGCGAGGAGGATTTAAGGCTCTGCCACTGTTTCTGCCTCCACATGAAGTGTCTTCTATTCATCTGACACGCTCCAAACAAATGGTGGGGGGTAACAGAGGAGGAAGGTCGATGCAAAAAAACAGTTGGAAGGCAAATAAAATTAAAAGTGTGTAATTATAATATGGCAGCCAGGAAACAATCAGCGAGGGAAAGACAAAGAGGCACCAAATAATTAATGTTTACTTCAAGAAAAGCATGAAATTATTAAAATGAAGAGCTAGAGGAAAAACAAACAGGAATCGGGAGGAAAATAATGACAAAATATAAGATGGAAAGAGTTGTGAGTGTGGATTTGAAGTAACAAACAGAAAGACAAATTATGGCTACAGAAATGGGAAGGTAATCTGTGAATAATGGATGTGAAAAATTAGGATGACTGAGAAGAACAAATGAGGAAAAGGGGAGAAAATGCAAGGTGGAGTAGAACATGGCTTCATATCATCATCGCTATCATCGTTATCATAAAAAAATCAGACTGAGATCTGAAAGATTGAGACCATTTTCAAACATTTTCCATCTTTAATGATACATTTATTTTCTAAAATGCAGCTGAATCCCAAACAAGGGTGAACAACATAGAAACACTGAAGCTAGAGGTAAAGTGGGATTGCATTTCTCAGCTACACATTGAGTACAGATTAGCAAAAGAAGGGTTTTAGGCTATGGGAGGAAGCTGGAGTACCTGGAGAGAATCCACAAATGCACAGGGAGAACAAACAATCAAAAGTTAACCTTTTTAAAATCACATTAGAATACTCTACACTAGAGCTGCAACTGATGATCATTTTAGTAATCGAGTATTCTGTTGATTGTTTTGATGATTAATCGATGAATCGGACAAAAAATTGACACATTCTTAAGGTTTTTCAATTAACCACTTCAGCTTATTTTATACAACCATAAAAATGCATAGAAACAAATAATCCTTTTCACATGAGAAAATCAAAATTTTATTGCCTAAAATGCAGTAATATAGCATTCCTTTAGTGTACGCTTGATCATTTGTAGTAAAGAATGCATCTGCAGCTAAAACACTTGTAACGTCAACATGTGAAAAGTTCAGCCTTTTCTGTTCAACTTAAAGCTGCAGTGTGTTAAAAAAAAAAAAAAAAAAAAAAACTTCTGCAGTTCTGTTTCAGCTTTAGGACTTCTTTTAAAGATGGTGTTACATTTTATCAAAGCCCCCTGTGATGCATTGCAGAATTCACAGCGGATTCTCGTGATCATCAAACTGTGACACTTCAAGTTCTATGCTTCACAGTTGCTGCAACAATCTTGCTTTTGAAAGCGTCAGACAGCTCTTTCAATCTTACCGTGCCGTTCACTCTCACTTTAAAAGAACACAAAATTAAATGTCTGAGGTTAAATTAAGACAAACCTCCTTTAAAACTGTAAGTAACACTGTTCCATTGATGTGCAATCTGATTTGTATATGCCAGCGTGTGTGCTTTTTAAGCCATTTTAAGTGGGGAAATATTTGAAGGTGTTCTAATTTATTCCTCCCCAGAAATAGATGAGATTTATTTCATTTTCTAAAATATTTTAAAGAAGGTATTTTCCTGCTGTTTTTATTTATTTATGCCTCTTGAATTTGTCAGTTTTCTTAAAATTATATATATATATATATATACCCAGTAAAAAAAAAGCAAGTAAAGCCCCGAAAATACATTTGAACCACATTACCCAGAATGCACCGAGCGGGGTTAGAGGTTATTTAGACATGAAAACCATAACAGCTTGGCCACGAGCCTCTTCTTGCAGTTTAAATCGGACTCCTGCCCTGTTTATTGAGCAACATTTGTTATCTGCCGGACACGCCTGACAGCGGGGCTTTCTGCCCCGTCTCTGGCCGTGTGAATGAGCGACAGCGACGCTGCTGCTGACCCGGAAACCCGTCGTACTGCCGAACAGAGCAACCAGCCCGTCCCGCTCGACTGCTGTGGAGGTCTGAACAACGTGGATTACTCCAAGGTAAAGCTGCAGACTACACTGTGAGGCAGGCCGAGATACAGCACTGCCTCGAGTTTTGTCTTCTGTCTGACCGGAACACAGCTGGTGAGAGGCCCTTTCCAAAATAAAAGCATGATTCTTAACAAGTTTGACAGCTTTCACACACATATCAAACATATGTGGTCAAGTCACATGTTATATATAATGTGGTATATCACCATTCGTGAAAAAAAAAAAAAAAAAAAAGTTTATGCAGCATCTAGCCTTCTGGAAATTGTGCAATACTCCTAATTGTGCATTGTGCAATATTCTAGCTGTGTAATATCTGCAACATCACTTAGATTTTCCAGTCCTTGTATTTAAAATTGTGCACATATTCCACCCTCTTGTCTAGTGCTTGTATATTTTATATCCTATCTTTTTGTGTATTTTGTTCTATATTTTTATGAATATTTGTTTTTTCCCCCTTCCCTTACAGCTGCAGTATGTAATTTTTACTATTGCTGTCTAAAGAGATGTACAGCTCCCGACCAAAAAACACCCAATCAGAGCCAGGAGGAAGGTCTTTGCTTTGTCAGTCAACCTTGTGTATGCTCTGCTAAAGGTGCTAATGTTGGAGAAACAACTTACCGTTCCAAGAAAACTGTTTATCCGCTGCCATTGGTGGCCATGCTAACTAGCCTTAGCATTTGTGGCAGGCTATTTTGTGCTGAATCAGCTGTAGTGTAGCAGAGAGTAAGGGGGAGTGTGTGAGCGGTGCACATGAGGATGATTGACAGCACTACGACCCTCCTTCTGGCTCTGATTGGCTGTTTCTGACCGAGCTGTGTATTTCTGCAGTTAGTACTGGGAGCACTGGGAGAAGGCAGAGGAGCTAGATTTTTTTTTTTTTTTCACAGCTTATCTGTCTTATACTGTCACGACATAACGAGATGTTTAACAAAAATGTAAACAACATTTTTCATAAGAGTTACACACTGCAGCTGTAACTGTGGACTGAGAGATAGCTGCACAAGAATTCCAGTTTGTCTGGATTGTCTGGTTTTATGCACAGTGGCCAATAAAGAAAGAACCTTGAAGAACCTAGAACCCTGAAAATGTAATCAAGAGATGAAAGACTTATAGTCTAAAACGTCAATAAAACGGAAATATGACTAATATGCCTTAGTGTCATATGTAGCTACTTCTACCTTTATTATAATGACATTAATAATAAAATGAATCACTTAATGTAATTTCTACATTGTTAGCACTTAAAGCTAAAAAACATTTTGTTTTTGTCTAAACTTTAAACTTAAAGTTGAAAACTTTGGGTTGGCTTATTGGATGATTGAAAATATCAAGCAGAAAGCTCCAGTTGGACCAGTGCTACTGATTTATTGCTCACGCATGCAAAAACATGCACTTGTAAATTTGACATTTGTGTCAGTTCTAATGCTCTTGGGACCCTGGTGGTGAAGATCAGCTTCTTAGTTCACCTTTGCCTCAAAATGGCTTTGTCTTGCTTTCAGTTTACTTGACAACATTGAAACAGCAAAACAAAGACATGTATGTAAAATATATTGTTAGATATTCATATGACCAAACTGTTTAGCATACATTTTGTGTCCTACAAGGATTTAATGAAAGGAGTTTTTTTTTTTTTAAGTTTGATTGATTAATTCGACAGTTAACTTGTGATTATTTACTTTAGCTTTCCAAATATTTCACTTTTTTTCATCTACATTCTTGCTTGCTGTCCACAGGCAACTTAGCTGATGCTACATGAACAATGGCATTATAGAGCTTTTATTGTTTAGCCTTTAGCGCTAATTTCAGTGGCATTCCCCACAAACCCAGAATCACAGAAGGAACCACAATTAACTCAGTTTCTTTTTCTTTTTCTGTAATACCTTGTATGTTGTTCTCTGTTAGTAACGTATCAATACCTTTTTTGTTTTCAGTCAAGCCAAGAAAAAAAAAATTACAAGACCTTGTTGTGCTTGCAGTAGCTTTGACAGTGTTGCTTTTCTTTCCTTGACATTGTGAAGGAAATGTCAAGAATGTCATGATTCATCCTGGAGCCAAAGCGACTACACTCACCCTAAAGCACTTATCTTTTTGCTCTCACTTCATTCATCTCAGCAGTAGATCATCCTTTATGTAGCTCCAGATCTCATTAGTTAGAGGAGCTAATTTGATCACCCTATTATTATAGGTCATTTTAAAATCAACCCTGATACAGATGTAACGTCTTCCTCTTTTCTTGTAGCCTATATCACAAAAATGTTGCAAATGAGTTTGATTTTGATAATTCTGCTTTAAATTCACCCCATTTATGCAATTAAAACTTCCATCCAGTGATCCATCCTTGCAGGGTCATGTTGGGGGGGGCTACAAAGGGGGAAGGCTACACCCTGGACAGACCGCCAGTCCATCACAGAGCAACAAAGTAACACACAGGACAAACCACCTTGCGCACACACACACACACACACACACACACACACACACACACACACACACACACACACACACACACTCACATCTAAGGATAACCTAGAGTGACCAGTTAAGCTAACAGTCATGTTTTTGGACTGTGGAAGGAAGCTGGAGTACCCTGAAAGAATGCATGAATGCAAGGGGAGAACACGTATGCCGTTGCAATTCCAATTCCAACACCTTTACAGAAAAGTAACATAACAATTGTTTACATAGTAACAGCATCAAACTATATAGATTATTCATGCAAAATAGATAAAGTTAAAAATAAAATATTCAATATGATTAAATACATATAATCATAAAGGTTAAAATGTGGCGCAGCTGGGAGCATTGTTGAAATATTACAAGTAAAACAATTTTAGTTCACTGTTCAATTGGAATTCATTGTTAAAGGCTAAGGCTGAGATATTCTCACTGATTGAACAGTTATTGTATGAACTGAAAATATGAATACACAACTTCTAAATTTATCTCAAATGTTTGAGATAAAATGTAGTCCTAAACGAAACTGGAAAGGTTAGCAGATGTATGATTTGAGTTTTAAACATCTATAAACATCAACGTTTAGTTGAAATCATAACCTTTCAGCTCTGTGTTGCTGTTCGTCTTTTCCCGTTGAATTACTGAAAAAGTGTTTCAAGAGCTTTTATGGACTGAAATTTCAACATCTCAAGATAAATAAATCTAAATGAGAAGACGTTTTAAGGGCTAAACATCATATGAACATCTTAAACTTTGTTTAGTTTTTATTTTACTAAATTTTGTGTTTAATATGATTCATTCATGGGTCTATCTAGCTATAAAAATATTTTATAGTGGGGTTTTTTTCCCCAGCCGATAACATCTGGCGACATGAAACAAACAGAACCAATCGGATTTTTTATAGGACATCTTGAAACGAACACCGAGCCGTCTACTTGTTATGAACAACGTATATTTTGTGTAAAAATGTGTAAATCGAGTTTACAGAGACTTGGTTGGTTGTCCTCTTATAAGGCAAACGTTGTTGGTTTGTTGATTAAAACACCAGCATCTTCATGTTTGCTTGGTTGGAGGTGCAGTCCACTGGACCCGCGCTCCTGCACAGTGCGCGCTCCCGACGCAGGGAAAACGAATAACGACCTCGGCATGACACTCTTTAGCATAAATACGGTGCGGTATATTTTTGGCTTCATTGTATCTTAGTAAAACAGTGGCTTAACTTTCCTGGTCGAGCCGCTGTCTTCGAAACGTAAACACTCCCCCCGTGTAATTTAACTCCAGTGGCTCGGAGTCGATCGTTTGTGGCTGGGATGTGGACGGCTCTGTCTCAGAGCATTGGGAATGATTTTCTGGACTTTTTTATAGTTTCTCTCCCCAGCCACGTTGCCTCCGCTCTCTTGACCTGACTGCCGAGCCTATTCACCTCTGACTGCAGGATACAGGCGCGTACGTAGAGAGATCGCTGGACCCCCAGTCACCGGGGGTTCCTGCTACCTTTACTATCACTGAGTGGCTAACACTGTGATATGTACCTGATGTGTGTCTGTTGTGAATCTTATGGAGACTTTGAGTGTTGTTATATGTTATGGTTGATTTGATTATTTTTTTTCTTACCTCTCAACAACTGGTTGCACCAGTGCGACCTGTTATTTTTTTTTCCCAGATGCACTATTGAGAAATCCTGCTCTTGTGAATTTGGCGCACCATTAAATAGCGTAGTGAACCGCACTGACCTGTGCCGTACAACTCATTTTAAACAAGGCATAAGATGGAAATGTTAAAGTTTAAATAAATCAGGCCGATGGAGAGTCTGTTTGTGCCTTAACCTTAACATTGCTCAGTGGGTTAGTCTTATTTTTTCTCTTTAGTACATGTAGCAATCAAATGATGCTGTCTTCTTTAATGAAGCTAACTACTGAATGGGGAGTTTGAGGGAAAAGTATATTTATTAAATAAAGGCAGACAAAAATTGGCAGGTTTGTTGTATCTTTTAAGTGAAATTGTGGCTTTATTCTTCTGTTAAGGCTCTCAATCATGAGGCAAAGCAAATTGCATTATCATTTGTATGATTGGTGCTTCACAAATAAAAATGGCCTCAAATTAATAAAGAGCAATCGGTGGAAAAAAATCATAGCATGATTTGCTCATGAAGTAAATGGCCATTCTGCCACTGTAATTCCAGATAAGGTATCTAGCAGCTTTATTAATAATTAACGCATGTATCAAGCTCGATGTTTGTCGACTTTTGTTGATTGTGTTATTTGTGTTTTCTTTCAGATGGACTTGATGCCGATTGAAGAATTCATAAGACACATTAACTTTCATGACCCCAGCTTTGGTATAGCAGTGATAGCCATCATATTCAACCCTCTCTTCTGGAATGTGGTAAGAATGTGTGTTGATATTAAAGCTTAAACAGAAAGTTCTGATGTTCTTAACCATTTCCAGTAAGTACTTAATATAAAATAACAGGTCAAAAATATTATCAAAATTGTTTTACAGTAAAATATCAATATCATCACATTTTCCCTTTGCAAAAAAATGCAAGTATGTATATACTGCAGTAAGTATATCTTGAAAGCCTGCTAATTTTTCAGCCACCACCATTAATCCAATGCAGTATGTCTATTCCATAAAAACCTTAAATTTGTGGTTGTGGAGTGACAAACTCAGGATTAGTTCAAACAATCCTGCTACTGAGCAGGGTTGGTTGCGGTCGTAAGTTGAGTCGGGATAATGTGCTATTTGGCTTTCTGAAACCGAAAATCCAGGATATGCACATAGTTACCCCTGAACTTACTCAGGATTTTCACTTATCCCACTTTCTGAAACTTTCTGAACAGCTTCCAAAAACTTCCCCTCTTATTTCATCAGTCCACAGAATATTTGCTTGATGGTCCTCATGATTTTGATGCATTAATATTTGCTTGATGGTTTTGATGATTTTCATGTATATTTGCTTGATGATTTTGCTGTATACCTGATTGATGTTTTTGTGATGTGAAGCACTTTGAACTGCCTTGTTGCTAAAATGTGCTATACAAATAAACTTGACTTGACTACAAGTTTTGTCATCAACAGCTGTGAAAGTGTGTCTGACAGGCAAAATATATTATTGGCTTGCAGAGTATGCATGCATAGCACTTATAATAGACTTTTTGACCAAATATTGCATCCATAGCAGTCCTTTGCATGTGTAAATACACATATAGACATTGAGATGACAATTGCAATTTGAGGCATTTTTTAAACAGATTGAAATGACTTTGTTTTCTAGGTCTTTCACGATAACAAATTTTGCTGGACGATAAGCTATCCCAGAAATTAATGTGATAAATGACAATATTGTTGTATTGAGACCATTTTTAACTAATATAATAATGGCATAATAATGCAAGTACACCTAGGCCTGTCACAATAAGAAATTTTACTGAATAATAAATTGTCCCAGAAATTATTGATAAACAATAATGTTGTTTTGTGACCATTTTCAAGTAATATATTGATAATGGCATAATAATGCAAGTTCACCCTCTCAAAGACAAACATAAACTTTGTACAGAGCACTCCACACTAGAACTGGAAGATATTTTAAATATCCAAAATAAAACAGAACAACCAAGAACAATAAATAAAGAGGAAATAGAACCACACACAACCAAAACCACAAATAAAAAGTATTATGAAGTCTCCATAAAAAAAATTGCCCTTCAAAAAATATTAATTATCAGAATGGAAATTATCGTGCTCATTGTAATTCATCATGTGATTAATTGCTTATTGCAACAGGCTTATTTGTGTCTAATCTGTTGTTGAATTTCACAGTTTAAAAGTCAGCAAGTGAGCTAATCATGCCAAACTGTGAACAGCTACCTAAATAATACTGTCATCAAGCAAAACAACCAACTCCACACGTAAGTCATTCATTGTTCTAGTTCTTAAATATGACGCACATGCGCTGTATACAGTACTTACAGTACTAATTAATAAAAGAGAGCAGGAAAAATGTGCTTAAGCGCTGATGAGGGGGAAGAACATAAAACAAATCAAGCCTAACGGGAGGCTAAGAAGGCGTGTTGAAGTGGGATTATTCTCATGATTCAAAACTCACCACTGACCTACTCATGATTACAACCTAATTATTTAATGATCTCTTGAACTGATATTTTACTTGCCTTTGGGGGTCGCTGGCTTTTTCATTCGATGTACCTCTTAGTGATTACTTACAGTCCTCTGAGTCAGCTCACCATTATCTACATAACAAGCCAATGAGGAGAGAGAATGGAACTGAAGAGCTTTTGGTTTTGCACATGATTCCAATTGCTCCTTGTGCAGCACTGTGCAGAAACAGGAACTAACAGTGACCAACTGTGATTTCTGCCAGGAAGGCCCTGAAACTGACCACCCGCAGATATAAGGAGACCCAGCAGACTGATTTTAAACCACTACCCAGAATACGCTGGTCATTTATCAGTGTGATGTCTGCTGTCAGAAGGACAAAAAAAAAAAAAAAAAAAAAAAAAAAAAAAACATACAATACAAAAAAAACTCTAATTAATTTTAGAGTGATTTACAAAGGGTTGTAGGTTAAAATTTTATGTCATGCTTTCATGTTATAGCTTACACGGGCTAGATCACTCTGTCACACCTTCATTTAACCCTAACCCATCTTAATAAACTGATCAGAAGGGCTGGCTCAGTTCTGAACTGCTCTCTGGACTCCATCGAGCTGGTGGGTGAGAGAAGAATGTTAGGTAAGCTAAAAGCAATTATGAGCAACTCCGCTCACCCCCTATAAGAGCCTGTAGGGGCCTTAAGCAGCTCCTTCAACAGCAGACTGATACACCCACGATGTAGGAATGAAAGGTACTGCAGCTCATTCATACCAACTGCAGTCAGACTGTATAACACCAACAACCGGTAATGTATAAGTTATTTCTTATATACATTATTTTACTAGAATATCACAGCTTCTTCTTTTTTAAAGAACTATTTTTATACGTGGTGTATAGCATTTTAAATATCCATCGCGCTTATCCTTGCAGGGTCGCGAGGAGGGCTGGTGCTTATCTCCAGCTGTCATCGGGCGAGAGACAGGGTACACCCTAGACAGGTCACCAGTCCATCGCAGAGCAACACAGAGACAGACAGGATAAACAACCATGCACGCACACACTCACACCTAAGGAGAATTTAGAGAGCCCAATTAACCTAACAGTCATGTTTTTGGATTGTGGGAGGAAGCCGGAGTACCCAGAGAGAACACACCCTCCGTCAGTTTTTCTTCTTTTTTTTTTTTTAAATATTAGTTGACATATTTAAGTGCTAAATGCTAACTTCTTGAAAGCTGCTCAACACATTTGCTGAGGCGCATCAGTGCACCGATGACGTCAGGAAAGCAATAGAGGGGAATAGAATGACAACTGATGGAAATTTGTGTAGTATACAAGAAGATAAATATGCTATTAAATGTAATGAAATTATGGCTGATAGATCCAAGCATTTTATGACTATTACTCCAGAATTTATTAAAAATGTGTGATTGCAAAGGAAAATAAACTGACATTCTATGGTTTCAGTAACTACATAACTTGTAGTAACTACAAATTGGGGTAGTTGGAGCTAAGCCCACTTAAAATCTCTCCAAACCCTACTTTTTAAAGGATGTGCTTTATTTATAGCATGACTGTGCCTGGACACTACCGTGTTCATAATTATATTTCAGTGTTTGTGATTTACATCAGACAAACACCTGTATGTGATGTGTTCTTATAGTCAGTCTGTACGGTACTTTTTGAGTGGCAGAAATTGTATTTATCTGTATCTTAAGGTTTATTTTTTAACTTTCTTATATCTAATTCAGATGTCCAGAAGTAGGTCACAGCAGTTTTTAGGTCATATTTCACAATCAACAACATACAATTTTGTAATTACAAGGCTTTTATTATGTTGTTGAAAAAGACCCTCTGAAGAAAGGTGGGAAGGTGGGAACAAGAGGCAGAATCATAAAGCAAACCGCTCTTCATATATTTTTGTCTCTGCTGACAGATTGCAAATGAATTAAGTGAAATTTCAACTGAAACACAACTCATTAACAGATGGTGCTTTTAAACAGCTAAAAGCTCCTTCAGTTAAACTCCTGATTTTATTTTGACACAACATCAACTGATAAAACCATTCTTATGTAATCTGAAAACAGCATTTGGACTTTCAGTTGCTCTGCTTTTTAATGCTGCCTGGAAGCTTTGATCTGATGTAGATAATGCTCACATTGAGTGCATGCTGAACTGTAAGGATAAGTGGGTAAAGAAGGTGGATGGATGGATGGATGGATGGATTTATTAACCAAAAATTTCCCCTGAAACTGCAGGAATACAATTAGAAGATAAATGGTGTTTTAAAATTCAGTTTTCATAATGGAAAGCCATTATTTACTCTGTTGCATGAAGTGCTGCAGTCCATTCATTTTGTACCAGTTTTTATTCTAAAATATGGAAATGGAAATGGCTTCACTTGGCTCCAAAAAACTGCATGTCTTTTTGTCATTTTAAAAGTTTGAAGATTCTCTTTGTATTAGTAAATGTGTTTTTTTAACATTCATAACAAAATAAACACATTTTTATATAGGAAATGTAAAGCTTGCCAGGTTGTCCTTTTACCACTGGCCCAGTAAGGTTTTCCCGGTCTAGACAGATGCTACTTGGTGAGAGCAGGGGGAAAAATTATCTTAATGGACTTTAAGGGTTGCTGGTCCCTAATTTGAGCTTACTTTTCTTCGGATGTGTGCCAGAGAGATTTTATCTTTGGATTCACAGTGAGTCCACATTTAAATGAACAAACGATTTCCCTTCATTAGAGGAAAACTAAAGTCATGGAATGACCTAGCCAGAGTCCAGAGGTAATCTAACGAAGGCCGTTAATAAATGATATTCTCCCAGTCCAAGTTGGAGAACTTTTACAAGGTAGAGTGGGTAAAGATTGTTGGGTAAAAATGTTTGATGTACTTTTACCAAAGACTGAATGCTGAGTCACAAGGTGTTTTCATTTAAAGTGGTTGCACCTTTTTTTTCCTCTGACAGATTTTTTGTTTTACCAGTTTCATATTATATGTGGCAAATATTCTGTAATAACTTATCATGGTCTCATTTTTGTTCATCACATAAACCATTTTAACAGTGCAGTTAAGGTCAGAAATTTTACCCCCCGATGAAATCTCACAAACCGATATTTACATGGAAATTATCATAATGAAAGCTGTTCATACTTGTAATGCTTCCAAAAGAACAAAGACAAAATCACCACAAATTTTGATCTGTATATTTTGTTGATGTGCTGAATTGTAACAAGAAAACTGAAAAATGACAAAGCTAAAATCATTAGCTGTCCTCTGCTTTCTTATCTTCAAAGACAAATTTGACTATTCAGTTAGCTTTAAAACCACACCTGAACTTTCGCTTAACTTTCACACCACACAATCAGAAGACACTGAACCTTGCATAAGGAACTCTGGTTAGCAGGGCTGGTGGCACTTGAACACTTGGACTACTCTGACACTCTTGGTAAGAAGCAAATTGGTCATGCCGAAAAAAAAAAAAAGAAATCAGTCTGGACCTCAGAAAGAGGATAGTACACAGTTATCATGATGGTGAAGGCTACACTGCCATTTCCAAACATTTCATAGTGTTTAGAACAGCTGTACGATTCATTATTGTCAAACATTGGTTCGGTTCTGATCAGTTCTGCTGCCTGGGCATGGCCATAATCATAACATTACAAAAACTTTGGAGACAAAAATAACCGATGTCAACAAGGATCACCGGGTGTTTCCAAAGGCAGTTGTTGTTCAGCTGGCCTGGACTGGAGTTGATGTGTCAAGGAAGACAGTTGTGAGAGCTCTTCACTGTGAAGGACGTCGAGGTCACCAGCCAAGAAAAACAGCTGAAACAACGGCACATCAATGCCTGACAAAGGTTTGCCCATGAATATTTGAAACATAGTCATGTGTTTCAGAAGTCTGTTTTCTGGTCTGATTGGACTAAGCTTGAGCCCTTTGGGTACCTGGATGATAGTGTTGTTTGGGAGAGGCATTCAACCCTAAAACATAGTTCCCACTATCGGACACAGTGTTGGGAGTATCATGCGGCTTCCGGCATTGAAAACTTCATTTTTGTTGATGGGATCATGAAAAACCTAGAATGGAAGAATAATTTAAAGAAATCTGCTGCAAGTCTCACTTCAGGCTGCCAATTAGTCTTTCAGCAAGCTAATGACCCAAAACATACCTCCAAGTTGGTCACAGACCTTTTGAAGGACCTAAAATCCATGTCCTCACAGAACGTAGGTCTCAATCCCATTGGAAATGTTTGGCAGGTGCTTATGGTCAATGTCCATGCTCGAAGACCACACAATCTAGATGAGGTGGATCGATTTGCCATGGACTCATATACCTCAAGAGACATGTGCCAACCTAGTGAAGAACTACAGGGAGAGGGTGATGTTAGTTTTGAGACAGAGGCCACACTACTGACCATTAAATATCTGGAGGGATATGAGTTTTGCCGTTGTCATATTTCAGTTTTCTTGTTAAAAAACTGGGTGAAAATTCCTCATGGATTGAGTAGTATTTTTCCAAATTCAAGTTTTATATCGTAATTTTTTGGAGTTAAAGGTACTCAAATTTGGACTCAACCATATGTTGTTGAACCTACCATATTTTCAACTTTTTCTGTCCTGCCTTTATAATGATAGCTTTGTTCCATCAATAAAACACCCCCCATGCCATCAGCTGTTGCACAATCCCAAACCATGATTAACCCCTCTAAAGTGTTTAGCTTGAAGGACTTTTCTTTCTATTCTTACACTGCAGCGGTTTCCTAGGAAAATCTTCAACATAGGACATTAAACCTCCCTACCTGATCGCACCGCTCTAAAAGCATTATGTTGTCTGTTTTTGATTAAATAACCTGCTTTTTGGGCCTTAGTCATTTAAATTCTCTGAATAATGCACCGCTACCTAGACCGGCAGATTGTCTAAAATCCATTTCTTAGAAAGCTTTTAAGTGTGAGTCACTCATCTTGTTAAATTAAACATTTTGAGGCAACCACAGGTCTTGCATACTGAGTCAGATTTTGGAGCTTTCAGTTCATCTTAGAATGAGTATACTTTGGGTTGCTTAAACTGATGGAGGCGAATCATGCTGTAAACCTCTGACCTTGATTTCTATGTGAAAAGTCTCCATATACAGTGGATAATGCAAAGGTGTTCATACCTCTTTAACTTTCTTACACATTTTGTATTTTTTTTTTTTTAATAGACTAACCAGGGCTGGGCAACAAATCAGTAACAATATATATAGCGTATTTCACTGAACGCTGATCCAGAACCGCACAGAATTCTGGGGGATATAGGCAAAGGAAAGGCTAAGCAAGTTTGGTGGCATCAACTAACTCACTAACTCTTTGGTAAGCTAGCAACAACCTGTTGAGTACCTTGTCCAGCAGCAGTTTGAAGTTATGCCACAGTGCCTCAGAACTGCTTAACAATAAAAAACAATAGCGTGGAGTGAAGGGAGAAAATGAGCACAACTCCTCGAGAGGAAACTGTGAATAAAATGGGGAAGGTCACATCACCAGTTTGGCAATATTTATTTAAAACAAAAAACGAATCAATAATTATCGATATCGACTGATATGAGACCCTGATATCATGATAAGTTTTTCAACCATATTGTCCAGCCCTAAGACTAACTCAAAGTCGTATGTAGATTTGAAGTAAAAATAATCATTTGGAAGTAGGTGTTCTCTTCAGAAAAGACCGAATTAAACTTTTTAGTAAGGGTGTGCGATATTGGGAATTTTTGTATCAATTCAATTCCAAGCAAATGCAGGACTATTATTGCCAATAACAATATCAATACTTTTGTGGAAAAAAAAATTATCATTGAATAATTTGGCGAGTCGACTTCCGTTAGTTGATGGGGTTTTTTTTAATCAACTAACTACAACAGAAAACAATGTAACAATATGGAAATAACTTAATTCCCTTATTACCTTCTACTACACACAATTGTTTATTAGGATAACTGAGTCTGTAACTGTAATCTGCATATAACCTAAATAGGAGCACCATTTTTTTCTTCAATAGTTATTATTCAGCCATATTCATATTCCAGGTTTGAGGTATATATCTTTACATAAGTGTATATTTTTAAGTTCCAGTGACATTTTATTTCAGCTGACTAAATAGATAATAATACAACTGTGCTTATGGGAGAATTAAACAGGTTGTATTTGAAAGAAAGCAGACATTGTGAGTGCAAACATTATAAAGGTATGAAATCCTGTTCTCAAATTGAAAATGTAAGCTCTTGATATTTGACATTTTAATTCCTGTATATGTGCTGGCATGACCTCTGGGAGGAAATTCAAGTAATTTGGTGGACATATGGAAGAGAAACTGTAAACAAAAGTATCGATCTTATCATGCAGATATCGGTCCACTACCAACATTCACCTTGGTATCGATAGTATTGATAATTAGATCGTTAAGCCAAGGCATACTTTTTGGCTTCCAAGTTGCCTCTTTGGAGTAGAAACCTAGGACTGCATATCATCCCAAACACACCATCCCCATAGTAAAACGCAGTAGTAGCAGCATCATGTGTGAGGTTCAGTTGAAAACCACAATTTTCCCTTCACAACATTTTGGTCTATGATATAAAATCCTAATAAATGAAAAAAACTCAGTTGGAGTTGTAATGTTGCCAAAAAGGTATGAATGCCTTTGATTTGTGTTGTTTTTGTCTCAATCAGTTATTGATTTACTGGACGAGAGCACTCCAATAGCTGTAAATGTTCCACTTATGTTGTTTTTGAGTCTCAAATAGAGAAAAAGGACTTCTCAGGCATTCTTTAATAAAGGGGGAATAAATTTTATTAGCTCTGAACACAGTGTTCAGAGCTAATAAAGGGAACAAATACACAACAAGACCTTTGAGTTTATCTGTGTGTGGGAACAGATCAGGACATACCATTCCCTTCTGTGCCACTAAGTGATTTTTTTTAATTTATTTATTTATTTATTTTTTTATCTTTTCACACTGGCGTAAATGTTGTCTATCAGTGGAAATGCAGTCACACATGTAGACAAGATATATGCAAAAAGATTGAAATAAAATTAAATTCTTGCCTCTATACCTGGAGCTGGAGCTGAATCAGAGGAAGGAAACAGAATGGAACTGGGTTAGGCATACATGCTCAGGAGGACCTGGGGGTCAGTGTGCCACACTGCCGCTGTGACACATTGACCTCGCATTGAAAACAGGACCGGTCCTGCAGTCAGGCCCCAGGATCTCTCACACTACAATTAGGAGCTTGGCGCTCTCTCTTTGTTGGGAATGTTAGGACTCTCTTCAGGCTTAACCCACCTTAGCAACACCTGCACAGTGTGGGCTAAAAGCAAGTGTGTATGTGGGAGATCTATGATATGACTCATACATGGACTGAACAGAGCACCCAAAGGCCTCGAGAAAATTCAGATTGTTTTCGGTTTGTCCCCATGTATACAGTGTGTATGCCAGCAAGTGCTCATTAGAGTTTGAAGCTTAGAGTCTGAAGCTAATAACAACCTGCGTTCTGATTGCAGTGGGATATTGAAGCACATTTCTACGAGCCATGTAAAACCATTCACCATCATAACAGAGTCACATCTTAATGTTCTGTTAACCTTTCAAAACTTTTTTTTCCCATCTGTGGATTTGTATTCAGCCTCTCTGAGTCAATACTTTGTAAAAGTACCTTTCACTGCAGTTCTTCACAGGTAAGGGGTATGAGACTGAAAACGCTTGCCATGTATCCTTTCAAAGCCCATTCTTTCAAGCTCAGTCAGGCTGGATGGAACATAAAATGTAAAGTCTCGTCACGTATTCACAGTTGGACTTGGATCTGGACTTTGACTGGGCCATTTTAACACATGAATGTGATACCTCAGGGGTCTGCAGCCTCCAGCTCGTGGCTCTTTAGACCCTCCATTTTAGCTCTTAAAAGGTATTGTTCAAGAATAGCCAAAAATGCTAAAGAATCGAGCAGTGTTTTAAAATGTAAAAGAATATTCTTTTTATGAAGGGTTTTTTTTTTTTTCATTTACTAGAAGCTTTGAATGCCCCATTGAAGAAAATGTATTATACCTGAAAACAAAACTAAAATTTTTGCTCTAGTTTAGAAATCTAAACAAATTTCCTTTAGCTGGTATTATAAAAACAAGCTATTTTATTTTGAAGAGTCAGGTTGATTTTATGGTTTTAAACAATTTTGCTTAGTTGGACCAAAGTCAAAAATGACTCTAGGGTTGCAAAGGTTGCTGATATGGTAAGGCAGGGGCCTTACTATATTAACGTAACTTTGTTGAAAGAACAGGAGATTGCTGCCCTATGCAGAATAAAAAGAATAGATCGTGACTTTAGTCTTGCAAGATCTTGCAAAGGTTTTGTGAGATCCTGCAAAATGTTAGAAAAGTCCCGATCTACGTGTTTTGGTGAACATGTATATTAAGTTTCTGCTACTTATCATGCAGGTGTTATGTCAGTCTGCATTTTTTTCATCAATGTGTTCCCCTACAGTTCCGTACCACCAATGTGATGTTTGAGCTTTCATGATGGTTTTTTGGAGGGTCAAAACACATATTTTTGGGGAAACACAACAAAGACCTAAGTAACACTTGTTAAGCTGCCCAGATTGCTGCAGTTGGTTGTTATTGAATTAAACCAAAACTGCCAAATCAGAGTAGGATTTGTGTTGAATGTGTCCTCTTGCACCAAGAATGCTCTTGAGAACTCTCTCACTTACTGTAAATGAAAACCATGTCTTCTGTCAAAGCACTTATTTAATGTGTTCATAGTTCAGGCCAAGCTCAAAATAACAATCTATAGACTACTTTTCCTGCATATGTTATCTGTTGGAGAAGTAAGAGTGTTCACTTCCTCATTTTTTGCACATCCATTTGACATTCCCATTAGGAAGGTATTTTTTGTATACAAGAATAGGCAGTCACACTATGAGATTCCAGGCAACCAATCATCATCCAAATATGGTAGAACTTCCTGTTTTAGAGAGATGGTCCTCCAAAGGCTGTTTTGGGATCAGAAAAGTGTGTGATGGATTATCTGCTTTTGGCCTTTCAAAACAACTGAAAGGCTATTTCTGATACGTTCACTGGCTGTTACAAACTTTTTAAAGTTTTCTGGCTTATATTTACTACTTGTAAAATAATCTGACAATATTCCATATTGTCTGTCTTTATGAATCAAAACAATCAAGATCCAATTTGAGATTCCAGTTAAGTCAACCAAAAGCCGAAGTCGTAACTTGTGCACACTTCATTTAGCCTCATATATGTCTTCATATACAGCTTTTCTTGTGTTTTATCTATAAATTATCCAGACTTGCTGTTGCCTCTGCATCTTGGCAAAGTGATGTGCAGTACAAATAAAACATGTTTCAGTCAGGTACCATAAGAGGCATGACTACAACATGTCTAAATTCATTACAACTTGATTTTGTTCATTATATGGACTGAGGTACTGAAATAATTGGACTTGATTCTCCAGTGATAAACAAGTACTTCCACCATCCAGAAGAGCCCACACTTGGAATAGTCGCCTAATCTCATTTGCCTGTTATATATAACTGATCACTTCCTGCTGACTCACTTTTAGCATTGCACAGTTCCAGAAACTGGTTACAGGAACAAATCTTTATTCTGAATACATTACTGATGCTTCAAATGTTTCATTATGTATTCTCAACAGTTATCTTCAGCAATTTTCACTTTATGCCTCTTCTGTTTTTTTTGCTCCTTTTTGTTTGTTTCCTCAATCTATCATTCTTGCACTATTTTTCTCTCGGTACCCCCTGCTGTTTTTTCCTTTCAGTCTGTTCTTTTTTTCAATAATTTCATCAAAAGGAAAATTCATGAATCACAGGTGGTTATTCTCTTTTTCCGTGTATGACTAGGCCTTGCATCTCCTCTTGCCAATCACCCAAAGAGCCCAGAGTCTTTTCTTGGCTTTGGGTTAATTGCATTTGTCATTATTTAGGCCCTGCTCTTGTTTTATGTTTTGCAAAAATGTCCATCCATCAAGCCCTTCATTGTCTTCTTCCTTATGTGTGTAATTAATTAATTAATTAATACTCTGGACAGGTTAGACGTCCATCACAGGGACAGCTCTCAGTCCACCTTCTTAAACGTATTTTCTGCCTACAAAAGGACCAATTTGATTAGGCCATGCATGCAAACTAATGTCACAACAGTGGCTTTTATGTGCATAAACACTATTTTAACACTACACAGCTGCAGTAAGGAGACACTGGGAGTTAGTTTAGCCTGGCTGAAACTATCCATGGTTTTGTGTTTCCATTGCAGAAATTTTAAGATTTGTTGAGACCTGAGAGCTAAGATAGTTTGCATTACTGTAAAGTACAGTAAGTACACCCCATGAGTCAATGACTTCTATGAATTTATCAGTCTCTTACTTCATTGTGGAGAATTTTTTGCCATTACTCTAGATCCTTGCGATTTGCAGGCATTTGTTTGTTTGTCTCTTTATATTCCACCACCATGTCAAGCAAGCTGAGGCCTGACTTTGACAGGACCATTGCAACACCCCAAGTTCTTCTCTTTTGTTGTCTTTCTGTTGTAGATTTGCTGGTGTGTTTGGGAATATTGTCCTATTTCATACCCCAAGTTCATGTGCAGAAATTTGTTACACTTAAGGCCTCCCATTTGACTCTAGAATACATTGGTATACTGAAGAGTTTGTGGATGACTTTTTGACTGTAAGTTGCCTGAGTCCTCTGGTTGCAAAACAAAAGCAAATAATCACCCCTCCACCTCCATGCTTAACAGTTTGTATGTTTGTGGTGATATGCATTTTTTTGTTTGACCAAAGTAAGGTGGAGTGTATTATGGCCATGCACTTCTATTAGGTTATCGTCTTGTAATGGGTTATGTACGAGCCGGACCCGGAACTGAAACCACAACTTGAGAAAGATTAAACAAGTTTTATTCACAATAGTAAGAATCTGCAACATGGAAGGCAGCTTCTTCTTAGGATTGGATCACATATCAGACTCTATGAAACAGACAGGAAGTGAGTATTTGGGAGGACAAAAAACACATCATGTGCAAACAGAAAATAATAGGATATGTGGGTTCCTTTGAGATCCTCTTTAGAGACTGGGACATCAACACACTTACATCCTTGTGGACATAACAGTAGAGGATAGGAGTATGTATGTTTTCTGGGGATTGTTTCACTCACAGGACCGTGTTGAGAAAGAGACTCTATATGCTAGAAACTGGAACTGATGACATTACATAGTGGGGAGACTCCGGCAGTGAGGTAAGTTGATGTAGACACACAAATCCTCTTCACGGGAAAAACCATTGAAGAATTAGGTGTTACAATGTCCACAATCCAGAAATCAGTGGTAGGGGAAACAGTCCAAGTCAGCAACAGTGGAGGGAGAGATGGCAGAACAGATCCTGAGTCCATAAGGGAGGAATCAGGGTCCAGGTACATGAAGCAAGGTTCAGAGCCAAAAATAGAGTAACTCATTGAGCAGTCAGGAAGCAGGCAGAGGCGATGGTCAGGAAGCAGAAAATAGGTCAGGTACATAATCAGGAACAAGGACATGGAACGCTCGAAGCCTATGACTAGGGCAATGACGAATGTTCTCGCACTGAGTGGGGGCAGAGCAGCCGTTTATATAGGCAACACCATAGGTGGGAGCAATCAGCAGCCAGCAGGGACAGGAGGGGCAGAGCTGATGAACAGCATGAAACATGGCAGCAACAGGGAAATCATGACACTTCTGTCCAAAGGACCTTGTTCCCAAAGCATTTGATTCATTTAGTTGACACTTTGTAATCCTGTTCTACCACATTCCTTTGAGGGAAGATACTTCCTAATGCCGCACTCCCAAACAGACCAAAATCATTCTGTGTTTTTGTAACTGACATGGCTTAAACATCAACATTTGACATACTAAGGCCTGTAGAGTCTGAGATGTAGCTCTTGGATTGTTGCAAACCAAGCATTGAAGGGTCTGATCTTTAGAATGCAAGGACATTCTCTACTGGGATAACTGCCTGCTGTCTTCTTACTTGCTGCAGAGTGATTGATTTTACATTATTTGGAAATGGCCTTATAACTCTTTCCAGGCTGATGGACAGTAATAGTTTCATATCTGAGGTCATTGCAGCCATCTTTCCTCCTTAACATTGTGTTAACACACATATAACTGCCAAAATGCCTGCCTTTATAAAGCTGGTCACACCCGCTGGTGATCCATGAATCAAGTGCATTTGATGAGCAGTTTCTGGCTGCTACATCCTCTGTGAAATCCTAAGGAAACAATGAGAATGGCGATACTTTGTCCTATGACAGTAAGCATAAAACACTTGTTTTGCATTTGAAAATCATATAGTAAGAGGATATGATTTTACTGAATTTTGCAGAAGTTTAGTGCAACAAATCTTTAAAAAGTAACAGTTTTCTTTTTGTTTGATGTTCATAGGCATTTTTTATTCAACAACGAACAGTTACTAGGGGAACAGGCATGTGTATTACTGTGTGTGTTCAGTAACTGGAGGGACATCTGATCAAGTGTCCATCCTGCTTGTATTTGATATGACTTTCTACTGCATTGAGGCTGTAAACAAAGGGTCTCATTTAGATTTAATTTTCTCTTCTTGCAGTGTCATAGCAAACTGCTTCAGTCCAAGATACCCTTTCACTTAAGTTGAATAGGGTCCTCAATGAGATTAGATTGGTGCAGCATTAGAGCTATGTCATGGTGACACACGTTATGCTCTGTAAGAGCTGTGGTCAGCATGTTCTATGTTGATCTATTTTTTTCTACTACAGTTTGACATCTCACATGTAATTATATGAACATGACATAAGGCTAAAGATCACAAAGTGTGAAGGCAACTTTAAAAGGATATTTTTTACTTCAGTGGATATGATTATGAATAGTCAGTAGACTGGGTTGATTCAGTCTGACGAATCAGGTCAGGAACAAGCTAACCCCCTTTAATGTAACATGTATTATGTAACTTTAACTGTAAAACAACCTAATATGTTGGAGGGAAAAATGTGAAAAAAAAAAAAACCCTTCTGCAATAACCTAGTTCCATAAGACTTTACACCCTTAAAATGACATTTTTTAATTCATTTCCAGCATTCAGTTATGGTCTTATGAAAACAAACCCAAACTTTTGGCCAAGATTCTAAAAAGGAAGTTTTGTACTAAACAACACATCAGTAGGGCTGCACAACATATTGCAAATATATCATCATTGCTGGATGAGGATGCACAGTATTAATATTGGGTATGCACGATATATCAGCACTAACATTAGTATCGGCTGATATTAGTCGTTTTTTAACATATCGAAATTGGTCCAATAAATAAATCTGGGCCGATGTTAACAACCAATATTTATTTCTAGGGACGCACCAACATGAAAATTTGAGCTGATATCAATATCAGATATTAATATTGCTGTTAATGCCAATAACCGATATATATTTCACTACTCTTTCCACATCTTGAAAAAAAAAATGACCACACTGCTTACTTCACCACTGCTTCTCTGCTTCAGTTAAACTCCCCACAATCTTGTGTAGCATAACTACCTCTGTTTAAACAATCTGCTTTAAATAAATACCAAATGACCAACACCCCTCCCCAGAAATAAACGACATGATAGAAATAAACATCAGTTGTTAATATCAGCCCAGTTTTATTTATTGGACCAATACGGATATGTTAAAAAAATTACTGGTATTGATCAATACCAGTAATTTTTTTTTACACAATATTGTACAGACCCATTCAGTAAATTAGAATATTTCGGAAAAGTCCATTTATTTCAGGAACTTTATCACTAAGTGAAACACATTTCATAGATTAATTGCACAGATGGATGTTTGAATAACTTTATTTCGGTTAATTATGGTGATTTTTCATTCACTATTAATGAAAACATGAGATTTAAAATTAGAATATTATGTCAGACCATTGAAAACATTTTTAATTAAAAAATGTAACCTTAATTAAAATTAGATGTCATACCTGCTTAAAGGTTATTTTCAAAAGGTACGTTTCATCTGAACGCATATTCTAATTTATTCAATAAGATTGTATCTTGCAAATTTATGGTGTATTGATTTCAATCACTGTACACAAAATCATATTGGTCAATTCTGGATTCATGTTAAATATGCTAGTGATATTCTTGCTGATGCTTGCAGAAAATGATTTAGGAGAGCATAGAGAGAGAATACCAGGGGTCCACTCCACTGTACACCAGACATTGCATGCTTGACACCTACTTCAGGTGCTTTTTAATTGCATTGAACCCTACTGTTCATCTCACTGAACTTTTTGGAATTGCTGGGTAGAATTAGCAAATTAAGTAAAAATAAAGATTTAAATTCTTTTGATTTACATTTTCTCATTCATTTGTGAAAATGCTTTCAAACAAATTTATGAAGTTTGTGACTGTAGTGTAAAAAAGTGTGGAAAAGTTCAATGCATTGTATATATCCTCAAGCAAGTGCAGCAAGTGCTGTGCCTTGGCAAATTGCTAGCAGGAGAGTTTAAAAAGAAATACAATGCATGGTATGGTCTTCACAACCAGAGCTTGCTTAATCTTGAATTGCTCGTACTCACACTTAATTTAAGCTGATATCAGTGCAGAACCCAAAGACCGATGTTTGGTTAGCACAATCTTGCTCAGGATGGGATTGACCAACCAGTTGTAACCTGTTAAAAACCAGCCCTTTGTTCTACCCCTTGCTTTGTATGGAGGATCTGGATCCTCGGTTATGGAGAAACAAATGCTTGCTGGAGAAGTGGACTCTGTTGAAGTTTTAAACGACTGGATCTAATTTTACCCAATCGCTAATGTTTGCCGTGACATATATAATGCACCAGCTATGCCATGAAGCTTAGCGGAAATTGTGTGCGCTGTAAACAAACTCATAGGAGGAAGTATGGCCACATCTTTGCCAGCAATAAAATATCTTATACATTCCTCTTGCTTCGACTTTAAATGCTCAATATTTGAAAGCGTGGCCAACACAAACTGAATAACTTCATTCACTTCCTCCGCTGCCATTCCCAAACTACAACCCTATATAGGCAGACAACAATTCTAAAACAGCACAGAAATTCACCGTCATCGTTCACAACTTCTCATTCTGTTCACTGATTGGCCCGGATGAAATTCAACTGGAGAAATTGAGCTCTATCTGAGAAATCCCAGATGGAGAACTGAAGGGAGATGAGAATCGAGCAGAACTGCGTAGGAAGGCAATGGCCGGGCTAAGCCTGTTGAAGTTATTACCAGATTCTTAAACCTGTTCAGCAGTTTTAAGAATTCGGCAGGCAGAGAGTCAAAAGTCAAGGGTCAAAACCATAAAATCAGAGTCCAAAAATAACCAGGCAAGCGAAGCGAATGAGTTCATAGTAACTTGGTTTGGGTTGAGGCTTGATTTCGTCTGCATGTAGCTTCTATTATTCTAGCACTAGTGCTGTGGCTAGGAGACACTTGTATCCTGAAGAGCACTGGTGGAGACAGGCACAGGTGAGCAAGTTTAAGTGATTGGGCAATCAAAGGTAAGGAGTGCAGTGAGAAATAGAAAACTATTCAAAGAAACAATCATGGCATGACACGTCCAGAAGCGTGAAGCATGACAACAGTGGCAGAAATAAAACATAAAAGGGGCAGCAGATGAAACGGGGTGTACTGTAGTAAAACTGCCCAATCACACACACACAATACATGGAATAACTTGGTTATGTAAAACTTCCACGTTGCTCTCTCTGTGGGGGGCTCTTATTATGTTTGAACAAATGAGAATCTCTGTGAAAATCCACAAATCCAGAGTTTAAACTCGTGAAAAAGGAGAGAATAATTTCATTTTGTGCAGCACAGACACCCAAACTCAAGTGTCACATCTGAGCCGAAAAACAAGTTTGTTTTTCTGTAAACAGAAGAACAAAAGAGAATTCTGATGAATGTCTTTATGAACAAGAAGAAAAGAATGGCAGGTGAAGAACACTGATGGTCCATGTGAGGGAAACCGTAGAAGACGACCTGATGAGCCGCTCAAACGAGACGTTAGGTCTGTCCTTGTCCCTACAGTTTCACGTGTCCTGACTTTTGAGCAAAACAAACTAGTTTTTATGTTGCTTATGACTGGAAGCTTGGAACTTAATTTGAAAGACACTTTTTTAAAATTGGTTGAAGATCATAAAGTAAATCATTAATGCTGCAGATTTTCACACACATGAAAGAAACCAAAACCCAACTTTTTCTGTTTTAGGTCAGTTAGGATCAGAAAAATCGTTTTGTTTTTTTTTTGTTTTTTTTTTTAATTGTGATCATTTTTACAATATGTTGAATGATTTTTGCTTGAAAAATTACTTCTTTTTTTTTTGTCTGCAAAAATGAACAAATCCTGTTTGCAATTAATGAATCACATTTCTGGGAGTATTTCTTACCTTAGTATCCCAAATAAAATGTTGATTCTCAAAAGAAACTAAAGTTTTCTGTCGAAGCTGTTGGGTTTTCTCATTTATGCTGAGCACTGTGAATATCTGGTTCCCACTTGATCTTGGTGATCTATAATGTAAATCTAGCTTGACTTTAGACTGATGTTGCTGACATTTTTCTTCTTCTGTCATATTTTTGTTCCACTTTCAACATCCACTGAAGTTATTTTAAGATCTGACGTACAAGACTTGCGTACATGGAAGCATAATGTTGGTTTTGGAAGACAAATTTAATGGCAGGATAATTATTAGTGGCACTGTGTCTGCCAAGGACTGTGCATTAAAGTGTCAGCTTGGATGCTGCTGATTTCTTGTGACAGTGTGGAAGAAGACAGTGTATGTGTTACTGTGTGAGTTTGTCTATCTTCAGACCTTTAATATGCGCCTTCTGTGATCAGAGTTTGGTACATTTTCTCTGTATGCTGCAGCAAAGTGATTGTGTGTTAATTTGAATATCTTACTGTAATTTGCTGTGCTTTCATTATGTCATTATTGTATAATTAACTGTTAAAGGAGCCAAAGCTCTTCTTAGTTACTGTTATTTCAGGTAGCTATGGGAGAGGATTAGGACCACTGGGGAAAAAAAAGAAGTCAGATAATTTTCCCAGATATCTGAGAGAAAACACAAAATTCTGAGAATAAAAGTCCATTTTTTTCCCAGTGGCCTTAGTCCTCTTCCGTAGGTAGCTCATGATGACAATAATGATGGCATTTAAAACTACAGATCCATTCAATAAATTAGAGTATTATTGAAAAGACCATTTATTTCTGGAACTTTATCACTAAAAGAAACACATTTTATTGATTAATTACACACAGATGGATGTTTGAAAACCTTTATTTCTGTTAATTATGATGACTTTGTTTATAGTTAATGAAAACATGACATTTAAAATTTAAATAACACTAACATCTATACAAAAAAAAAAAAACAAAAAACAAAAAAAAAAAAACAATTTTTAATACAGAAATGCAGCCTTAATAAAAAGTATGTTTCATACCTGCTTAAAGGTTGTCAATTTTCAAAAGGTTCTTTTAATCTGACAAAGAGCCTGATTGGAACGCATATTCTAATCTATTGAATATGACTATAAAATTCTTCCATCTGGGACCCCAGTCTTAAGAAGGAGCCTTGAACACACCATCACATGGTGAAACATCACATTCCTAAGTTGGGAAAAATGATATACTGTATTTATATGTCCCTCTTCCTTTCTAGATCTCTTTTTTTTTTTTTTTTTTTTTTTTTTTTATCGATTTCTTCTACTGTATCTTTCTCTCTATCACGTATGTATTTCCTTACCAACCTCAGTCTAATACAGCAGGGGCGGGGGCGCGGGGCAGGTCAAAACCTTGTATTCGGCGAGAACTGGGTTTATGCTGCGTGTCAGGGGCAGGGCATGAAGCCTGGGCTATTTTGCACACTTGTACCAGGAGTGGTGGTTACTCCTGCTGCGACTCGCAGGAGAGTAAAGGCTTGAGTCCAGTCACGCCTTTGAAAGTTACCGATGAGCGCGCGCGCGCGCGAGCCGAGCATGCGGTGTTGCTTTTACACTTGTCGCGTGCGTTGGTTCAGTTTTCTCCCGGAAAATGAAGGGTCGTATAAATGCTGATACAGGTGAACCTACTCGACAAAATTGTCCACTTTAAGTGAAAGGTGGCGCCGTGACAGCTGCGCACCGTTGTGCCCAGTTCAACGCGTCAACTATCAACCTGGTTTGAGAGAGAGAGCTGGAAGTAGAGGCGGGACCACGTCGGGACTGTAATAGCTCACAACGTGATCCGGCGTAATTTAAAATGAATGATATTAACTGTGAACACATGCTACATGTCTTGATCTTTTTGGGTCGTGGTAGGGGAAACGCTTTATTAGTTGTGCTTTCTTTTTGTTAGCTGCCTTCATCTTGTCATGATTTTGTGACAATATTGTGGGCTCTCATCCCTGAATAAACTTGATAATTGATCCGCAGACGGCGGCATCCATTATTACTGCGCTGCTGCCTGACGTCAATGTTCTTCTGTGCACGTGGGTCGCTTTGGGCTCGTAAAGCACTTAATTAGTAATATGGAAAACAAACAAAAAAAAAAAAATCGAATTTCAGCAAAAAATCGGACTTAAGCTTCATGACCTGCTGTGTAAACGCAGCCTATGTCCCAGCCCCGGAAGATGAAAGACTCAGTTTACATTGATTTTGACCCAGTTTTTTTTTTTTTTTACTTTGATTTGACAAATGGCAATTGGCTAAAGTTTTTTTTTTTTTTTTTTTTTTTTTCCCTTCAGTATTGCTGTTGTCCTGGACCTGCACCGTTGATCCATCATAACATTGTTTAAAGCGTCTGGCTGCATTTCCAGTTAGTGAGACTTTTTAAATATGTCAGTAATTATTCATGGTACTTTAACCTTACCAGCAGAGTTCAGCCCCATCTGAACAAACCACTCCATTCATGCATCAGAAACCGGTCTGTCCGTGGAGGTCAGGCTGACGAAGCATATTAAACAGCATATTAAACATCATTTGATCTTGTCCCTACATATGGAGATGGTTCTAATCAGCCGTCACCTGAGTCTGATCTGCCCACTGACCTAGATATAAGGGAACAAAGTACTCATCAGATGTCTGTCTGCTGCTGTGTGGCTAAATAATCTCACACAGTTAAAGCTGTAAGAGGTAAGAGAATCAAGCTGGGATACGAAAATTCAATTCAGTTTATTTATATAGCGCCAGTTCACAACAAATGTCTCGAGGCACTTTACAAAAAAAAAAAAAAAAAAGAAACAATTCAATCATACATACATTCCAATTGATCCTAGTTATCAAACAGTACAGTAAGATCAGTTAATTATCCAAAGTAGTTCATAAAGTTTCAAGTTTTTGTGACAAAAAAAAAATCAGATAAATTTTCACAAAACCTTTCACATCTTTTATGTGATAAATGTGATAAATTATGTGATAGATGTCATATATATATATATATATATATATATATATATATATATATATATATATATATATATATATATATATATATATATATGTGTGTGTGTGTGTGTGTTGGGACTCAATTAAAATTTTATTTGCTTGGTCTGTAATGAGTTAATCACATTTTAATCGAAAACCATATATAGAGAAAATGAGCAAAATTTTCAATTCAAAATTCAAAAATCCTTTTTGCTCCTAAATTATTGGAAAAAATAGACATACACTGAAAAACACAAAACTTACCAAGTATTTTTTCTCTAGTTTGTAGTGCAAATATGTTGGTTTTGTCTTATTTCAAGTATACTAACAGCAAAAACAAAAAAGTTAGTTTGTTTAAGGTTAATGAAGCCCAGTAATAACATGTCCTGTAAGTCTGCACTCCCTTAAGCTAATACTTTCTTCATTGTTGCAGAGCATTTACACAGGTTTCATTTTAAAGTCTACTTGGACTCGCTATGATACTGAAAATAAAATGTGCTTCATCTTGAGTTTTTAGCATTTGGAACTATTCATTATCTCTTCCACCTTGAGAAAACTCTGGGCTCTATCAGAAAAAAAGTAACTGCAGCTTGAAGCTACCACCCAGTTCACCATGGGTATGGTGTTCTTTCTTCTTCTGGATGTTTTCCTTGGAAGAAAGGGATTTTGTCTTGAAACTGTACTCCTTCGGCTGGACATATGAAGAAAAGAGAAGATTGTCCGCACAGGTAGAACACAATCAGTTAAACTGGACATTCCTGGAGCTCCTTCAGTGTTGCTGATGGGCTTCTGGCAGACTCCCTGACGAGGTTCTACTCCTGACTTATGGGCATCGAACCTGTGTTTTCCCAGTGAGATGGTTAAATACCCCTCTTTTCCCACAGTTTTGTTCAAGTACTATGTGGCATTATATTTATGCCACCAACCTCAGTGAAACTGATGTGAGCGCATTTATCTGTGTGAACAAGCAATAACTTGGGGTTTGTGCGTTTAAATCTCACACACGCAATATGTGAGCAAACTCTGACTGCTCTGAATGATCGGTGCTCGCACGTGGCTCTGTCGCCATGCTTGCACGCACCCTGCTCTGACTTTCACATGTATGCGATATGTGATGTTAAACTTGACAAAAGCTAAACAAAAATCCCCACTCTCAGACATATCTTTTTCATCCAATCAGAATATCCCTTGGAAATACTGCAGTCAGAATCAGCTTTATTCAACAACTTTGAATGAGGAATTTCACTTTGATTCAAGACAGATTTTTAAAATATAATTGTATAAAAAGGCAAAAGTAAATGGTGTGAAAAGTAAAGATTTTTCCTTCTACAAGAAAAAACAAAACTTTACTTTTTATCCATTTTCATCCAGCATCCATTTTTCCATCGATAAATGGTTTCAATTAAATTTACCACATCACAGAATGTTCCACTATGGTCACTTTACATTATTTAGGAAATAAACACAGTGCATCACAAAAGTATTCACACCCCTTGAAGCTTTTCACTTTTTTTTTTTTTTTTTTAGGAAAAGAGGAAGACAAGGATGGATGAAAAAGAACCAATCACAACCGCAGCACATCAAAATCCTCCACCAAGCAGCAGAAATTAGAAACAGTATGATTTCTGAAATCTGCAAGAGAGCATAACATAAACACTTGAATTTTTTTGCCTAAGAATATTCAGTTCAGCATAAAAGTATGCTTGTCTACATTTTGCATTTTAGGTTACATTTCTGTATTTGTTGAGCTATTTTGTGTGTGTGAAAAATATTTCATCATTTAACAGTAGATCTGAGGTAGACCCAGTCATGGCAGCTGATAATTCTGCCCCCCTGCTCCCATCAACTCACATCCCCCTCACTTTTGAGGTGGCTAGCTACGCCACTGATACCTTTATACAGTGAGATCCTTTTGATTGTTTGTATTCTTTCTGCAAATTGTTGTATGAGATAAATTGTGCAACTGAGTAATTGTCTGGAAAAAGTAGTTGGGAAATCTTTTGGGCAAACTTTTTTAGGGCGTACAGGAGGGGTTTTATTAGGTTATTGCAACATCACATCTCAGCATGCAGCTGTTACTGAAACACCTATCTGCTGAAAGACAACATTGTTTTGGGTTTGATGTGTATTTATTACACTTTATGCCTTAAGGGATTATTTTTCTTTGGTTAGATGTATCATGAATAAAATTATTATAAAAAATAAAGATTTAACCGCACCCCAGTAACAATCTAATGACAGTTAAAGACGTTTGTAGGAGGATTATGCATCGTTTCATGCAGAGGTTGAACTCAAACCCCATAAAGTTGCATTTGCTCACTTATCACAACAGAACATCATCAGTCCAGACAAAGAAGTCAGATATATGTTTACATTTATGCTTGCTTTTTAATTCCTCCACTATGATTAAATCACTTTGTTTTTGCAGTACAGCATTATTACTTATGAGCAGTGTTGGGCAAGTTACTTTAAAAAAGTAATTAGTTATAGTTAGTAGTTATTTTTATCAACTATATTGTAAAAGTAAAAGTAACTAATTACCAGGGAAAATAACTATTCCGTTACTTAAAAAAACATGTTTAAATATGTAAAAGCATTTTGGAATCCTTCTAAATGAAACTTTAAAATATTTGTTCAAATACAATGTTCTTTTTAAAACGTAAATATTCTCCCAAATAGGACTCCATGTTTTACATCTACACAATTTGATCTGCTGGAGAAGTGAAAAAAATCTTAAACTAAGTTAGCACAGGGTGAAAGTACTGTCAAATTATCTCTGGTTTATGTGGTAACAGATACTGATTTAGCTCCTCTGGCTCATAGACCAGGTTTTTTTTATTGTTAATATTGTACGTATATCATTTAGTGGTATTTTCAGATATGCATTCATGACTTAAGGAAAAACCTAAACAACAGTAGATTGTTTGGTTTTTCATTCTTTTATTGACCGGACTTAGTTACAGTGATTGAATTGGTTAAGTGGTGTGGGTTAAAGTTGTTGTGTGTTTGACAGTGAATCACTCCTGGGGTAGGTAAAAATCATATCAAAGACAGCTGTTGTGTTCACATTAGCTTCAGCAATAAGCCTTGTTCTCTTTTAACCTATTGTTATTCTGGGAGCTCAGGTATGTTGTCAGATTTTAGTTAACGATCGTTTCTGAAATTGAGCTGGAATGTTGTTCAGTGGAAAGCACTGACTGAAAGAAGTGCCAAATTGTAAAGTGGAAGGAAAACAATGCATGTATTGTGTGTATCTGCATTCAGACCACCTTACACAACCCTTTGTAGTACCACCATCACTGCAATCCCAGCTCAATGTCTTTTGCGGTTCTTCTGAACCAGTTCTTCACTTCTAGAGATTAAAAATGTACAGAGCTAAATTCAGTCACCAGATTTAAAGCAGTTCAATAAATTCAGCAATCCGATTAAAATACCTTGAAGTTGGTAGCCTGGCCATTGCCTTCCTAAGCAATTTTGCTTGATTTTCATCTCCCTTCAGTGCTCTGTCTGGGATTACGCCTACTGAGCTCAGTTTCCTCTGGTTGAATTTCAACCGGGCCAATCAACCAACAGAAGGAAGTTGTGAACGATGACGTCAATTTTCTGCTCTGTTTTAGAATTGTAGTCTGCCTATATAGGATGCAGTTGTAGTTTGGCAATGGCAGTGGAGGAAGTGAACGAAGCTTTTCAGTCCACGTTGGCCACACTTACAAATATTAAGGAATTAAAGTTGTAGCAAGAGGAATGTTTAAGACATTTTACTGTTGCCAAAAATGTCGTGGTCCTACTCTCCACAGGGTTGTTTACAGCGCACGCAATTTCTGGTAAGCTTCATCGAGCTGGCGCATTACATGCGTCACGGCCAAATATTAGCTGTTGGGTAAAGTTCAGATCCAATCATTTGAAACTTCATCAGAGTCCACGCCTCCAGGAAGTAATCGTTTCTCAATAGCCGAGGGTCCAGACCCTCTGTACGAAGAAAAGCATAGAACAAGGGGCTGGTTTTTACCAGGTTATGAAGTTGATGGTTGTAACTATGGGTTGGGCATTTATCATATCGTTTATCATTTATTGTGATACATCTCTTATGATAAGAATTTTGATTTATTATTCTCACGATAAAATCCGATTAATGATGTTCAAAAAAAAAAAAACAGAACTGTCCTTTATTGTCGGGATTGATATTTTTTTTACTATTTTCTCTACTGTTTGTTCAATGAAAACAACAATAAATATCAGTAAATTTGAAAATACGATTAAAAGCAGTTACTGTGTGCAGTTTAGTGATACAAATCCCACTTTTTTATGTGACTGGTGTCTTAAAGTAGTGTATTACAAACAGGTATGTTTTTCATGAGCAATATTTGTGTTTGTAGGACTGTTATTGCTATGCCATGCAGTCACAGCCATATAGTTACCTAAAAAAGAAGTAATAAATAGTTCTTGTCACTTTTATTGTTATCACAATATTACCACAAAATGTGATAAAATTTTAAGTTCATATCTTCCACCCTTAGTTGTAACATGACAATATGTGGAAAAATTCAAGGGTAATGATTGCTTTTGCAGGGACAGTAGAAACACAACAGATTCCTTTCAGTTATAGAAAGAAGTCATTTTTAACAGGAAGACACATCTGTTAGAAGAAGTGGTGGAACTGCATGACAAGAGGAAGACGACGGCAACAATAAGCAACTCAGACAACTTAAGGAATAATACATTTGGTCAACGTCATTTATTAGTAACCTGTTTTTTTGCTCAGTAGATGGGTTCAATTGAAAATTTCCCAAGATGCTGTATTATTAAAGTGTTATTAATGCATGTAAGCATGTGATTCGTCCATGTTGTTGTTCTCTTTCCCTTATTACCCATATTACTAGGCTGTGCCTGTGTGCAGAGTGTTCTGCATCAAACATGGCCGCACATTAATACAGTCAATAACATATCAGCTGCTGATCAGGCAGAGAGAATCATCATAGTCCAGTGTTGGGTCCCCTGGGGCTCTGAAAATTAACACAGCTCAAGTTAGAACTACAGTCACTCTTTTTCATTACTTAACTTCTACTTGGGGTTCAGTTCCGTGTTTTTTTTTGTGTAAACAAGGTCTGGGATGAGATTTCAATTCAGATAACATGTCTTTCCAGCGCCTGTATGTGAGACAGAAGTAGGCTGATGGGGGTACGAGAGGAGCTTGTTAAAGCCCTTATTGAATTAGTCTTGAAGAGCTTCCAGTTCTGCCATTCTGGCGCCACTCCCTGTACTCTCCTTGTCCGTGCCTTCTGTTATTTGGCAGGATTGCTTTGATCGCATCATCTGCTTTCTGCTCATAGAACACCTGAGTATTTTTAGCACACTCCACCATCCATTGGGTGGCTGCAAATGATTTTTGAACAATGATGTGTAAAGCTACCATTCTGTCTCTAGCTCGTGTTCTCGGGTTTGATGATAAGGCTGCACAGATTTCTTTCTGTATATTCTGTCTTTTTCTGTTGGGTCTGAAGAAGAGATGAGAAAATGATGTGATAGCTTATGTCCAGTTCTAGTTTCAACCCGATTGTCTTCTGCACCTCATTTTGATTCACTTTTCTTCCCAGGCGGCCTTTAATAGAGTATGAAGAAATCTGCCAAAGACGAAAGCTATCTCACTTTTAGTGATATGGAGAGATCAATAATTAATAAATTGTGTCCTAAATTATTTCATGGTTCCTGTTCCTGAAGTGTCACCATGAAATAATTTTATCTGTTAAACTCATCTATCAAAGTCAAGGGGCGGGGCTAACCCTGATCTGTTTATACAGATCCCCACTCGACTTTGATGGGCGAGTTTGATAGCTGAAATTATTTCATGGTGACACTTCATAAATAGGAACCATGAAATAATTAAGTAAGCATTTAATTAATTATCACCACTGGCTGTCATAAGTTTGCATTTGAATAATTTAATGACATATTTAATCAATTAATTGTCTTTTAAATATTCAAACATTAGTTAATGATTTAATAATGGATGTATTTATTCAGTTTTGTCCCTTTTGGCCCTCCATAGATTTTGAAGTGCCCCATTAATAAATGTTGACTTTAACTTGACTTGGCAGCATTGGCTTGTTTTGCAACTCATGTACCTGGTGTGTAGAACACAGAGTGGGTGGAATATTAGCGGCCAGATCCTGAAATCTGGACACAAGTGGGTGTCCAGGTGTCCAGTGGGTGCTGAAAAAAAGTACTGTTAAAGTTTTTACAGTTTTTGATTGGTTCTAAAGTGGTTCTGCTTAAAAATATGCAAGAAAAGAAGTGTTATTAATTGGTTTGGAATTCCACAGCAAGAGAGCCACCTCAGTGCCACATTATTCTAGCTCTGCTAAAAGTAAATGTCTAAGTCTCTTCTGCGCTTCAGGTCGGGCGTTAACCTACACAAATCATATCACCTGTCTCATTATGCATGAAAACAGGTGTCTTAATATCACCAGTCAAATTAGTAAATGATAAATATAATTTCCAACCTCCATCTCCCCTACAATAATCCGACCCCCCAATTGTAAAAACTCACAACAGGGACTAAATTTGACAAAATGCCACAAACTGAGCAGAAAGTTCAGCATAGCTTCCATGTCCTCCATTGTTGCATTGTGTTTGTGTCGTGTACAGATCACGTCGTGCTGCTTTTCGGACACTGTGGCTGCCCAACTATATGACGACCCCACCCACTAGAGCTGTTACTCGGTTGTAACAGAATGCCACCCAAACCAATGTAAAGTAGAGCTGAGTCGAGGTGCGCTGCTAGGTGCTATAAAAAGGCCATATATGAGACTCTGGTTTAATTGCTTTATTGGTTTTAGAACCACTGTTTACTTGCATATTCAGCAATGCCTACATGGGGCTTTTTTGACTTCTCTATGACATCTCTTGTAATAAAAGTGGTTAACCTGTAGTCAGGTTTCCTGAATCTGGTAAATATAGACCATTCAAGGTCAAGTGAAAACGTTCATCCGACAGAGTCAAATCTGATTCGGTTGCGACCTCACCCATATGGCATTGATTGGTGGAATCTGAAAACCACGGAAAACTCTAGTACAACCAGTGTTTGCTTTGGTCTGGTCAGGGAAACCATGTAGTCTTAACCCCCTATAAATATTATATGGCTATCCATTTATATAAGCAGTTTATTATGAGTTTTAGCTTATAACTACACACATAGAGCATATTTGATAATGACATGTTACAATAGCTGGGCTTCTCTGACATGTTCGAGTCAGTTGTCAATATTTGTGTGTGTGCGTGTGTGTGTGTGTGTGTGTGTGTGTGTGTGTGAGCAATTCATCAGGATGTTTAGTCAGTTCTATGTTTGAGTTTCAGTGCGAAAACCTTTTGTCATTTAACATAAAAGGAGGCTGTTACATAATGCCTCTAGGCCTAAAATGCCACACAGCGACATTATAATACTTGCCGTCATAAATCTGACTTTCCCCAAACGTTTGATCTGGAAGGCTAATCATTACTTCTTTCCTCTATTATAACCGTCTTTGTTGTGCTTTGTGGTGCACTACTGTGTTCTCAGTGGCCCACAGAGCATACCCTGATGTAATCAGCATGTGGATGTAAGCATGAGTCTGGGCCAAACAGATTTTCTTAGGCATTAAGGCCTAATTATACATACATATTCTATTCAAAGGAAGAGGTTAGTGAATAATCAGCTGCAGTCAGCTGGCGGGCGGGATAAAAAGATATGGGTCTCGGAACATAAAGAAACTCAAGGAAACTCAAGGCATCGTTCTGTCACTAGTTGTCTGTGAAGTTTCAGTAGAAGGATATTAGTTACAGTTCTGTTCTTCCTAAATTAATGACTTTCTTTTTTTCCTATTGTGTAAAAGTTGTTTCCTCCAACCTTTACCCATTTTAGCGTTGTGTCCCAGCTTGCCGAGCTCTAAACATAGAAAAGATGTTACCATAGAAACAGTTGTATTCCTTTTGCTTTGTCTGACAGGCATCTACGCACTTCCTCAACCCACAGTCAGAAACTAATACGACTTTTGTCATTTCTTAAACAACCTAACTATAGCTGGTCAGGTAAATACATTTTATCTTGCAGAGATGGAAATACTTGCTTTCTGTAAATTACTACCTTATGAAGGGCTGACTTATTCAAACAAGCAAGATTCATAAACAAGGATGTTCATGACATCACTACTGTTGCCCAAAATACTGGCCTGGTAGATCAAGCTATTGATTGTTTATAATCTGTGCAAAAAGTATTCATTGAATTTTAATTTTAATTTTAATTTTGGGCTTAACTACCATCTTTAAATTGCACTGTGATTTATTTGTCAGTGGAGGTTTTCTAAACTCGAGCTAACTGTTATCCTTTCATGATCTTCTGACTTTGCAGGTGGCGCGATGGGAGCATCATACACGGGGACTCTCCAGGCTCTTTGGTGGCCCCTACCTGGCCTGTTGCAGTCTGGGATTTATCATCATTCTGCTCAATGTTTTCCGGAGCCACAGGTAAAAAAAAAAAAAAAAAAAAAAAAAAAAAAAAAAAAAAAAAAAAAAAAAGATCAGGATTTTCCACCAACAATTACAATGTTATAAGATTCAAAAATCAACACAATACAAAGTTAATCTCAACATTTGGTATTTTTGGTTGCTGTGCCACCAGCAGGCAAGGCTGGACTAGGTGACTTAGGCCTAGTCCACACGTAGCCAGATGTCTGGAAAAACAAATACATTTTTATGTGTTTTGGCCTTTCATCCACATGAAAACTCTGTTTTATACCACTAAAAGTTATTGTTTATGAAATCTATGACCAAAGTGGAGATTTGAGAAAACCCCATATTTGTGTTTGCATGTGTACTTGAGAAAAGGGAGATCTGAGGTCCTGCACATTACAGTCTGTGAGAATTAATGTGCAGCTTAATATTGACATACTTGCTTTGACACAATTCCCAGTCAACATTGTCTTGTTTCACTTTATATTCTAATACGCTATTTAAAATTCTAATTCAAATTCAAAAATACTTTATTTATCCCAAAGGGAAATTAAATGTTGTTGTAACTCATTTAATCAAGGAGTTATTATAGATGGTGATGGTTTTGGGCAAGAAAGATCTCCTGTAGTGGTCCGTTTTAGAATCAATCTGACGAAGCCTCTGACTGAAGAGACTCTGTTTTTCAATGACAGTCTCATGAAGAGGATGGTCAGGGTTGTCCATAATTTTCTTGATTTTATGTAAAATCCTTCTTGCATCATCATCTCCAGAGGTTCCATAGTCGTCCCTAGAACAGAACCAGCCGTCTTTATCAGGTTGTTGAGCCTTTTTAGGTCCCTGGCTCTGATGCTGCTGCCCCAACAGATGACGGCAGAGGAGATGACACTCTCAACAACAGACTTATAGAAGATCTGCAACATCATCTCAAGAAATACAGTCTGCTCTGTCCCTTCTTGTCGACGGCTTCACTGTTGAGTCTCCAGTCCAGTCTGTTGTCTAGATGAACACCGTGGTATTTATATTCCTCAGCCACCTCCACTTCTTCACCCATGATGGAAATAGGGTTTGATTTGACCCTGTTTCCCCTGAAACTCTAAAATCATCTCCTTTGTTTTGTTCACATTCAAGATAAGATGATTGATTCCACATCATGCTACAAAGCGGTCCACCAGCTCTCTGTACTCTTGTCCATCTCTGAGACAACCAACCACTGCAGAGTATTTCTATAGATGAGAGAAGTCTGACTTGTGCTGGAAGTCTGACGTGTACAGAGCGAAAAGGAATGGTGAGAGTACAGTCCCCTGTGGTGCTCCTGTTCTGCTGACCACCTGGCTAGACACACAGTCCTTCAGTCTTACAAACTGTGGTCTGTTTATGAGGTAGTCATTGAGCCAGGCGATTGTTGAGGCCTCCACCTGTGTCTTCTGAAGTCTCAGACTAAGCAGATCAGGCTGAATTGTGTTAAATGCACTGGAGAAATCAAAGAACATGATCCTCACAGTGCTGCCTGCTTTGTACAGGTGACGGTGGGTTTGTTGAAGCAGGTGTATGATGGCGTCTTCAACTCCAAGGCGATAAGCAAACTACAGGGGTTCCTGATGTGTACTGATGTGCTGACTCAAGTGGGCCAACAGGAGTCTGTCCAGGACCTTTATGATGTGGGATGTCAGAGCAACAGGTCTGTAGTCGTTAATGACTGATGGGTGAGTTTTCTTTGGTGCTGGAATCAGACAGGATGTCTTCCATATTAACGGAACCTTGGGTCAGGGTAAGGTTGAAGAGATGTTGCAGAATCCCACAGAGCTGCTCTGTATAGGCCTTCAGGACTCTGGGGCTGATACCATCTGGACCTGCAGCCTTGTCCTGGTTCAGTTTCTCCAGCTGCCTCTTTACCTGACTTCTAGATACAGAACAGTGGGAGGGGGAGGCAACGGGAGCAGCAGCATCTCCTGATTTGGTTGAAAACAAACTAGTGGAAGCAGAAGAGTCCATGACTGAGGTCGAGGATAAAACATCTGAGGTGGGACAGGATACCCCCTATGCGTTTGGCATATTTAAAATGACGCTCAGTGGCGGATTTGTGCAGGTTCATGTGGATGAAAACATTTCTGAAACCAATCCTGTGTGTACGATATATATGATGTAACATAAGTTACATCAAAAGGGGACAGACTGAATCCTTAAGCCAAGTCATTTAAGTCTGTTAGAGGGGACACTTCTTGCACATTTAGTTTCTGTGGAAGCAATGATTTCCAACAAGGATCCTGAGGAAATGAAATCTTCATTAAAACAGTTAAGAATGGCAGCTTTGTCAGTTATATGTTGTGAATCCTTGGCAATACAAGTATAAAATTCATTGCATATTTTATTTCCAAATGAGTATTTAATCACTCTACAAAATTTCTTGTGATCATTTTAATTTTGAGTAGCTTTATCAACACAAAACTGGGATTCGGCCTTTTTAAACAAGGAAGTAAAGCGAATACCAGCAAGTCACACTGGGATTTCGAGTGCCTGGCCTTAGCCCAAGCATTACTTCGATATTTTAAAAGACAAGACGGGGGTTATTTCTACTCTTTACTTAAAATTTGCAAAATTTGCGGAGGGAGGCATGTTTGTTAAATAAAAAGTTAAAAGCATGATAAAAATATTTCTAAGCCAGTTCTACTTCATCAAAGATATCCTTGACCAATCAAGAGCCGCAGATCATGGTGTAAAGCCTACTTACAGAAATGTTTCACATCTATTTTCAGAATCAAACAAAGTCTTGGTTTGAGACGTTTAGCTCGTCTGAGAGTGCTTGTAGCGCAATAGTTGCCTTTATCATTTACAAACTCCAATATTTGAAAACTTATGTGGAAAATTAAGATATACATTATGCCACTTCAAGATGTTTGAAACGACACTGCTGAGAAACAATACACTGTTGATAAATTGTCATTGCAGTTCTATTTGTATTTCTCAAGAGAATGATCCGCCCACAGTGAAACTATATATGAATAACAATTCATTCAGATATTCAAGGACAAAAAATGTGTGTGAAGAGAAAAATAACTGTGGCACCCTGTTATTCAAGACGTCTTTTTTATTCTAGTTTTATTCTAGTTTTTGTACAAAGAATTTTAAGACATGTAACATGATTCATCCGTAAGGGAAATATTACCAATAATAACTATACAGAACCTCAATTTAAAAAAATAACAAGCCATTAGTTTTATCAGATTACATTGCTAAAAAATTATTACCTAAAATGCCCACATTACAATGGCCCCAGTATTCTGGTGCTCAGAAATTAACAGTCAGTCCTTTACTACTGTACAATGTAGTATGTATTAGATTAATAACAATAATTACACACATTATTATCACCTCATAAACAGAAAAGGCCTTTTAAGTCACTTTTGGTGACTTAAAAGGCCTTTTCACAAAATGTTTATGGAGTAATGGCTACAAATTTAGAGATGCACCAATATGAAAAGTTAGATCAACAGTATTTGACATTAGTAATGCATTATGGCTGATAACCAATATTTATCAATAGTATTCACATCACATATATTTCCTCACCCTTTCAGCACCATTAAAAACTAACATCAATTGATAATGATGTTAATGCCAATATATTGTACATGCCTATACAAAATTGAGCTCCTGTTTAAGCTCATAGTGTGTGCTTAAACTTTATACCCTATACTCTTTATACTACTACACTATACTCTGTATCGCTTGTGGAAATAAGGCAGCATCACAAAGCTAGCGTGAGACAGCAGCCTTGCTTGCGCTGAGCAACCCCTTCACACGTTGCCTCCTTTGGTGGGTCATATCGACACCGACAGCTAGAGGGGTCTCAGGGTCAGCTTAAAAGTGTTTTGTGAAAGAGGTTGAAATTATTACATAAGGTTAAAAGATACTCATTCGATAATAGAGTGCAAGTTATGTAATACATGCCTAACCAATCACCACATTTACAAGACTTCACAAGAAGGACAAGAACAGTTGCTGCTTTTACAAGGGTTATTATGTTTTATCCCTCTAGGGCCTGCATTTTACCAGAGTGACTCAGTACTATGTTCATTCATTCTCCTTGAGGTAATTGACATCTAATATCCTTTTAATACTACTGACACAGTGCTCTCTGCTCTTTCAGTTTCAATAGACAGTTTCATTTTGGATGTGTTTTTGTTTAGTTTTCTTTCATCTGAAAGTAATTTTCTCTTCAAGAATGCATTTCTTGTTCAGTCATGATGAACCAGTTTATTTATTATTAGTTGGAAGGTACAGTCATGGTTTGATGACTAATTGAACAATCTGGTGAACTACTATCTGTTGAAGGACTTCTGCCAAAATTAGCCATTTCCTTCCTTTCGTCCTTCCTACCTACATACCTTCACCAGTATTGGCTTCTTATAATTTACTAAAAAAAAAATAAAAAAAAAAACTCAGCAGAAATTAATTTGAAAAAAATCAATTGGAGCTCCAAAAACAACAGAACTGTCATGTGTATTCAGATATTTAACCTTAGCCAGTGTTCATGTATATTGGTATAAATCTATTATCTGCAGAGCAACATGACAGGCCTACCTACCTAAAAGAGCATTTTTTGGTTTTTCTGATGTTTGTTTAAGATCACATGCAAGTCGGAATGCTATAAATTATTGTGAAAAGAAGGGCTAAAAGGGCACTCAATGAGGGAGTAACCATTGCTCCAAAACCAGCATAAAAAACAGATTATACTTAGCAAATGTACCAAGGGTAAAGACCTTGAATTCTGGAGACATCTTCAGTGGTCTGATGAAACTTTGATCATAATGGACGTCTTTTTATGTGATGTCAAAACAGGGAAGCTTGTGTAGCCCAATTTTGGGTATAGTAAGGATACTTATGTAGAAAGAGAGATTGGGCCAATAGCTAGGTTCGTAGGAGTGTTAAGGTTAAGTAGTGTGGTGCAGAAGAATGACTGGAGCCACGGATAAGTTGCTCTGACTTGTATTGAACGGTATAGGCTAGTTTTTACCACTAGCCTGGTAAAAACTCAAGAGTTAATATGTTTCCAGGTTCTAGAATAAACAACATGAAAACAAAATAGCATACAAAAACAGTATCCAGTGTCCGTATCTGAGCTCAGATAAATGTTGGTCCAGCTGGCTTAAATTGTCGGGGTTCAAGCTAAGTCAATCCAAAACAGTCAGAGTTTGTGAGTAGAGCAGTTCAGCCCTTCCGCACAGTTGTAATGGTTCGTTATGGAAGAGCACCCTGTTCTACTGAGCCAAGTCAAACTGCCTCTAGGTCTGTTCAAAAGGGAAGGCTCACTAGGAAGAAATCCAGGTCCAGTGATTCCACTTAAAACCTAACCTGTAAACAATAGGACTCAATAACGTCACATTTCTATCTCATTACATGGCCATAAATAAAGTAATGGAAGTGCTTTAATTTTTTTTTTAAAATTTGCTTTAATTTAAAAGATAACACAACCATTAATTCCAAATTTCAAATATTTTTAAAGTACAGTTTAACCATGAAATTGAATTTTTAAATCCCAGTCAGTTGATTTATTCATTGACAGTTCACATTCTAGCAAAAATCATGAATTAACCATGTGTTGTTATTAACCATAAAATATGATTAATCATTTTTTATAATCCTACTCCTTTAAACCTAACTGCAGTAATATTGCTTCACAATGCATATTAATAAAGCAATGTGCACTCACAACACTCAACTTTAACAAAGTAAAATGACAAAAAAAACTCAACTTTACAAATCTGTTTTTTTAAGTGCAAAACAATCACCTAAGCAAAATAAAGATTTGCAATATAACCAAATATGTATCAATACCCTTTTTTTGTGCACATTAATATACTGGCATAAGTACAAGTGGTGTCATCACTTGTCTCTGTGCTGCAACATAGTTTAAGCATCAAAACAAAAATAAAATAGTTGAATAAATTTTAACTTCAAGAATGTCCTTACTGGTTTTTTTGTTTTTTACATTAATGCTCACTCAGTAACACATATTAGCATGTATTTTCAAGGTACTCAACTGAGTTTGCTCTGTGGGAAACCTGTAGCTCTTTTCACATGGTCAAAACGTGGTTAGATTTAGCATTAGCTGCTAACTTAGCCTAAGTTATCCCAGTCTAATTTGACCCACCATGATAATTCCAAGGTTCAATATATTCACCAAGAGGTTGGTTCCGTTCCTCTGAGGTCCACACAGCTGTCCAGAGCAGACACCAGCTCGATATGTCTAGTTTTCTTACAGTTTATTAACAAGTATCTTTCTGATTAAGGTTAGCAGCTGTCTCCCGTGCATTACTCTCTGCATCTGCCCAGTGTTATGGAGCACTCAAAGGTGAAAAGCAGGAGGGGACAGGGGTTGTGGCAACAGTAAGCAATGCATCACTGGTGCTAAAACTCACTGGGTTACACTTGCAAGCCTGAAAACACCACGGCAACTGTGATGTTTGGTGGTGGCAGCACTGTGTGAAGGTTATTTTGCTACAGGAGGGACTGGTGCACTTCACAAATAGGTCGCATCATTAGAAAAGAACATTGTGCAAAAAATATTAAACGGAATTAAAGTTTGGTTACTAATGGGTCTTCCAATGAAACAATGATTCTAATCCCACCAAGAAACTAGTTACAAAGTGACTTAAGTACAAACAAGTACCAACAGAAAGCTTCGAAATCGGTCCCTTAAAAAATTTTTGAGCACAGCTAAAAAGGTGTGTGAGCAAGGCGGTCTACAAACTTGACTCAGTTACACTAGTCTGGAAGAATGGGCCAAAACACTAGCCTGGTAAAAACCAGCCCCTTGTTCTACACTTTGCTTCATACAGAGGGTCTGGACTCTTGGCTATTGAGAAACGATTGCTTGCTGGAGGCATGGACTCTGTTGAAGTTTTAAATTTTACCCAATTGCTAACATTTGGCTATGATGTATGTAATGCACCAGTTCAACACTATGAAGTTTACCGGAAATCACCTGCGCTGTAAACAACACCTCCACCGTGAAGAGAGAAGTGCTGAGCCGAACGAGATGACTGGTAAGGTTAATTCAAAAATTGGAAGCGCGGGCAACACAGAGCGGAGTGGCTTCGTTCACATCCTCCGCTACCATTGCCAAACTACAGGCAGACTACAATTCCAAAACAGCGCAGAAAATCGACGTCATTGTTCACAACTTCTTGAGTTCATTGATTGGCCTGGTTGAAATTCTACTGAAGAAATCAAGCTCAATGGGAGAAAGCCCAGATGGAGCAGTGGAGGCAGATGAGAATCAAGCGGAATTATGTAGGAAGACAGGCTGCCAAAATATCAGCAAACTTTGCTAATGTGAGAAGCTTGTGGAAGAAAACCCAGAGTTTTGAACCTGAGTGTAATGTCACTACCAAATGCATACATATAAAGCTCTGACTTGGACCTCTGTCTCTTTAAGAAAGTCCTGCTCTTTCTGAAGCTCTACCTTCAGGAAGTCATCACAACAGCTAGCGCTTTAACAACGTTTTTACCAGCGTTGCACTGAGAAGTAGGTCATATAATGAACTCAGCAAATGTGCAGTTCCTCCAGGTGTTTGCTAATTGCTGCTGGCTAGTCTGAAGGCGCTCAGTGGAGAAGTCACGGGAGAGGGGTGCTCTGTGAGGCGGAAGCTTAGAAACTGCAGCTCTAAGGAGGAGCTACACCCCGAAGGCAGCGCTAGGTCCATCCAAGCATTTTGCACAGCTGAGTGGCTGCCATGGGAGATTAAGGGATTTCTCAAACATGCATGAAAAAATCAAAGCAAAATTCCAGGTATGTTTTTGTTGAGGGAATAACATTATAATATGATGTAAAGCTCAAAAAGGTCAATTTTGCACAACACTGCTCCTTTAAAATATTAAATGTTGAGCAGATAAGATCATAACTACTGCTGGTTTTAGTGTAATTTCAGTGTTGCCATGGGGTCAAAGGTTACTTCATGAACACTCAGCTGCCTTTGTTACTGCAGTTAAAGTTAATTATGGTACAGTTCACTGAGACATCTGCTTTAAGACTATGGACACCACAGGAAAGGCCAGATGCAGAGGTTATATCCTCAGAGAATGGACACAACCAAGACTCTGTTTTTAATCACATCAATTTGGACAATAGTTAAAATATGCTAATTTAATTTGAAAAAAGTGTGTGGCTGTCAAACCAGATGGTCCTCCAACCAGTTGATGTGTTTTTCCACCCATTGGATTCGCCCTGACCTGTAATCAAATCTGGAAATACCTTTCTGAGTTTTGATTTAAGTCAATGAAATCTGGGCAGCAGAAAGGAATGACAACAGTTGGATAGAGTACAATGAGTAAGTGCTGGGCAATAATTAATATTCAGCAAGCTGAATGGAAAATCCACATCATGCCATTACTCATCAAGCAGATAAATACATGTCGCTGTGGAGAAAAAAATTACAAAACCCACTGACTGTGGAACCAGTAACTACATATAAACAGTGAAACACACTTATTGTGCATAATCAAATGTCTCAGGGTTCTGATGTTGATCTGCAGGCTGAATACGAGCTCTGTCGCCAGACTATAAACTGGAATTACAAGCACCACTTCAGCCAAAGTTTTGAAATCAAGGAATCTTTTCTCCATTTGAAGCAAACCGAAGTCGGCATAACTCTCTAAACGCGGGGCAGCAGGAGGAAAGCTCCCAGAATACACTCCTTCACTGGACACACCCCAAAGCCTCCTGTCCATAACTCTTCAATGCGTTGTCAGCTCCCGGACTGCGAGATTCAAGGATTTTTATTATCATACCATTTCACATCTGCATGTTTATGGTGCGAAACTTGGACTCAGGTCCCAGTTCAAGAAGCCTAATAAATAAATAAATAAATAAATAAATAAACAAATAAAGGTCAAAAAGTGAGATGAAGCTGTATTTAGTGCATTAAGTGCGAGAGATGCATTTAGTTCAATGTCCAGGTCAGAGACAATAATCGGTTGGGATTTCTTCTTTTATTATTGTTTGATTTAGTTACCTCCGCGATGATTTCTGTGCATAAAGTTGCATCTGCACCAAGTGGTTCTGTGTGAATTGTAATCCATCATGGATGGCCTTTAGATTGTTCCATCACCGTTTTAAAAAAAACAAAGACAGAAAATATTCCGTTAATACGACCCATGTGTGTATTCTGTGAACCGCACAGACTCCGTGCACATTGTCCATGGACGGTTGAGATTTCATACTCAAGCGTAGCGATTGCCCACATTTCTTGTGACAAATCCCTTCATTTCTCACAAACTGAATGGATACTTGCAAGTTTGATGAGCTCGTTGGGCGCCTAGCCCCATTTCTTCTCCACCAGGGCAGCCGCTGCACACCTGTTAGTGTGCCCCAGGGAGGGCTGTTTAGGGTCATACTACAGCAACCCTGTCGGATATTATTCAGGACTGTTTTTGTAGCCATTCTGAGGTTGACTTGATGTTGCGCTCTGAATCTCTGTCCAGTTGCATAATGCAAATATGCTTCATCCAAACATTCTCCTTCAGAATTTTTTGGTAGAGAACGAAATTCCAGATTTCACAACAAGTCGCCCTAGTCCAAGCAGTGTCAGACCATCACACTACCATCATCATGTTTGAACATCTGCAGACTTTCTGTTCCAAAAAGCTGTGCAGATATAACAGGAACGAAAGGTTCACTTTTGTCTCATCAGTCCACAGAATATTCTCCCAAAAGTCTTGTGGATGATCTGGCTGTTTTTTTGGCAAATGTACTGTCCATGTACAGTGGTCTTTGCCTTGCAACCCACCCACTGATACCATTTTTGCTCTGTCTCCTTATTATGATTGGGTCATCAACATCATTAGTGCCCACTTGGAGTAAGTTTGGTAAGCCAATCACCCCTAAGAAGGTTCACCACAGTTTCATGTTTTCTGTTGTTTTCTGAACTCCTAAAGCCTCAGAAGTGTATTTTAACCCTTTCCAGACTGATAGCCATCGGTAACTTTCTTTTTCAAATGTTTTTCACATTATTTAGGTTGGGGAACAATGTGTTACTTTTTAAGTTCTTTTAGCCTAATTTCTTTTTAGACAGGTTCTATCTAAATAGGTTTTTGATTCTACGGGCCTACGGAATGTAGGTATAAATAGGGATAATTTATATTTGTTTACTGCACAGTGTATCCTCGATGTCACCTAAAGAAGTCGCATATGGAGTCTTACCAGAATTGTTGCTGAAACCTTGAAAAGACAGAAAAGGTTATGCTGTGAAACCTTCTTCCTCTAAGCTCTGCAGGGATTTAGTGTTTTTTAAAGGAGACTGACTCACAGACCAAAGCTTCCTACCTTGGCCCTCACATACCTCCTTTTCTTCCTCCTCATATCACCATTTATTTCTACAATGAGACTTTTTTTTTTTCTTTTCTTGAATGGTTCTAAATCAGCTTTGAATATCTATAACATTTTTCCTCATTTGCTATAATCTGATAGAATTGTCATTGTTACACAAATATACATCTGAATTTTTTCTTACATTACAACTGACTCATCATATGTTGTTATGGTGGTCCATCCATTTACAACCGCTAGCCCCCTGCTCACCTCCCCCGTCCCCCAGACCCCTTTTTCCGTCTCTTTTCTAATCCAAATCCCAGCAGTGCACCTGTCCAGGCTGTGTTATTCAACAGCCTGCCCAGCGGTGGCTCTTTGTGTCTGACATGACAGCACAACACCCCACATCACATTTCACTTCCTGGTCACCTTTAACAAAGGAAGAGCGCCATAAGAGTCACAGCACAGACCCCATAACCCAGTTTTCTCCAATTAACTCCAAACCTAGTTTTGACTCTGGAGCCATTTTTGGTTCCTAAATAAGATGCTACTGCACACTATTCCCCACATATAAAGGTGAACTCACAATTACGCAACCTGTTCAGTTCTACTGAGTCATTAGTGTTAAATGCGGCAGGCTGCTGACATTTGTAAAGCAGATGTGCTCGAATGCTTCGCTCTGATTCAGAAAAGCTTATGAAAGTGTGGAAATAAATGAGCAACAATTGATCATATTCACTGATAAAGCAAAAGAGCCACTTTACATTGTGTAGAAAGTTAAACAGAATGGATTGATATTAAAGTGTTTAATTGTATTTATTTAAAATTACTTAAGATATCGTGGAGAATATCTGAAAAAATGCCTAAAATAAAATCTGTTTGTTTTCCAAAACTAGACAGGAATAATTATTAATGGTGTAAAACTATTATGAAACAAGGATTTTTTTTTTTTTCAGCTGTAACGCATTTTCTCCACATATTTCCCCTTCATCATACTTTTCATTTGTGTCACCCATGTTTCATTCTTCTGTTGTTAAGGTTTCCAAACAAAAATGACGTTTTAATCCATGAATGTTTCAAGTTAAGCTTTTGGAGCCTACCAGCTGCGGTATTATAGATATGTGACGAATTGTAAGTAGGGCCATTGTTGAAAGCCATTTCATAATAAGAACTGATTAAAATGTCAGTTCACAGACCATTCTCAGTAAGTTATGTTCACTGTACACCACTTGAATATTCACAGCCACACACAGTTGTGCAAAAAATTAGGACACCATTAGATACAGTAAATATTTGTAGTTTTCTTACAAAAAAATTCACACATCGTTCAATCCCATTTTCTTTAATCTTTGGAAAAATAAATGCAAATTGCTTTTAAAATTGCTTTTCCAAGTTGTTTGTGGAAAACCCGTCTATTCGCAAATTTTACAGCATATCTAAAATATTAAGAAGAACTTACAGCTTCAGAAGCTTAAATACCTAGGTGCAATGCTACTTGACGCACTACTGGCTAGCATCTGCAAAGCAGGAGTGCCACTCATTTCCTTTGGCGCTGATTGGCTGTACACCCAAGAGCGGAGATGCGGAAGACTGTAGATGTGAACTACTATGGTCGTGTCAAGAAAGTTTCCATTGTGCATAATAAAGCTTATTAAATAAAGAGCTAACTCAGTCTCAATACTCACAAACGTTTCTGTGCATTTGTGAATTTTCTTCCGTGCATGTGTGAATCGCTCTGTGCATTTGTGAATATTGAGACTGATTTAGCTCTGTAATGAAAGTACATTTTGTGTTTGAACTATTAAAATAGGCAGTTATAAGCATTTTTGGAGGGGGTCTCAAGTGTTGATGCATTTCTGCTATTCACAGGGGTTAAGGACCGCAGTCCCCCATGAATAGCTGAAATGCATCAACACTTGAGAGGGGTCCACAATATAGCTAAAGCTTTGCAGCAGGACTGATTTGACTATCACAGCCATGTTGCTCTAATAAAAAGTTAACTTGAATAGATAAGAATTCTTCAGACTTTAAATTGATTGTTAAAGGATCCTTATCCAGTTTAGTGTTTACAAAAGCCAACACATTTCCGCTAACCTCAGATCTTTGTGTCAGTCATTAATTTTTATATTTATTCTATCACTGACTGTGTGTCATGACATTTGGTGGCCGGTCCGTCCTCTACACACACAAACACACGCAAAAATGTGGTTAAACTGTTGGAAATGGATTACTTGCATCTCCTGCACTTTTTTATGCTATAGTTTTCCAGTTGTTGATTAGTAAATGCACGTCTGGTCAATTACTTAAAAATTTCTTCATCACTACAAAGTTGTGATGCTCTGAGCTTCAAATCAAACTGAATTCCAGCAGCAAATACTCCAGAGTTTAATGCTTAATACGTTAGCAGGTAACATGTTTTCAAAAAGCCATCGCCAAAACCAAATGGAGCACCTTTTACAGCAGTCACCAAGCCCTTCATACGCTTTGATCTGAGCACCAGGAGGGCACTCGATAGAAAATGAAAATGCTTTTAGTCCATGACTGCACTTACACAACCCCACAGTCCTCACATCATCCGGAGAGAGCAATCAAGTGTGACGTCAGGCAACTTTAAATGCACCCCGGCAAACAAGCACTCTCCTTTCCTTCTGAATTCAGTGAACACTCTTTCACACACAAACATCACATGCACTGGAGGAGACTGTGAGAGTGGTGGAAATGTAGTGCTGCTAACGTGCACCTGCTGCAGGTGTGGAACTGCTTTGTTCTACTTTTCATCAAATAGACAGATTTCACTTGTCGAATTAAGTAGCAGCGTACATTTGATCTGCAGCGCTGTGCCTATTCAGTATTCAATCTCATGTCAAGTAACTGTTTAACGGGTGAGTGTTAATTAACTGGACCTCCAATGATGGAAGCACAGCAACGGGGTGCACCTGATCCTTTTCTGAGGGTGTTTAAGATGGGCTTGGAGAAGAAAGTTCATTTTTTTCTGCAGGAAAACACAAATTTAGCTTCAGTAACTTCCTGCAGTCTTTGAAAATACAAACTGCTTGCACTGGATTGATTTTACTCTGTCTCACTGTGTGTGGTCGACTTCCACGGTCAAATAAATAAACTAGTCTCACACAGTTTAATGAATAGAGGTATCATCTAGAGTCTACATAGACAGTGCAAGAGCTCATCATCGCCTTGAATCTTCATAATAATTTGGGGATTTCACAGATGCATTTGACCCTTTCTGTTTACAGGGTGGAATTTTACAGATTTTAAGGGTCAAGAAAATGCAAAAGCCACAACAGAAGTTATGCTAAAACAGTAGTTATGGAAAACTTGCTTGTGCCGTGGATGAAATGTGTATCTCATAAGTGTTTGCATCTGTTGATTTTTTTTTAATGACCTATCATATGAACAAGCTTATTCACGTGTGATTTTAATTGCATTTCTTATTGAATGGAAATACCACAATTGTGAAATTGTATTTTTTCAACATTAGGAGAACAGCAAAAATGTTTTGCGCAGCTAATGATTTAACCAACTAACTTCCATGGATGTGTCTTTCAACATGGTTGTTTAAGAAATGAGAAGCTACTTATTGCATCAGTTGGGGTAAACTAACTTGTTGCCATCTGGAAGATAATCACCCATGCAGTAAATATCTAATAGGAGGCTCATACCTATTTGCATTGTTAGATTCACTTTTTATTTGTTTTGGCCAGGCAGATGACTTTGAAATGAAAAAAGCATGCTAACATTCTGCTTCTGGAATAGCCCCAACTTTAACCCTGTTGCAATATTATGATCTATCTTGAAGGGCCTGAAAACCAAGCAATCTACATGCACATCTGAGAAGAAGTATCCAGTCAGGGCGGAAAAAAGCCAGAACCTTGTGGATGGCTACAAAAAGCATGAGTTTTCCCTGCCGCTTGCTTTGAGACATTTATTGTAATAAGAGTGGGGGTGTCTGTATATGATTGAGCCAGTATATATAGTTGTGAATATGTGTGGATTAGTATCAAATTCAAGCTTTTCAACCCAATCCTTGCCATGGAAAGTCTTTAACGTTTAGTTGTTGCATCAGTAAAAGCCCACATAAAATATCCATGCAGAAAACTAGTGGATGTAAACTTCTGTCCATCACTGTAAATTTAGTCCTGTCAGTACTTCAGAAAGCACTGATGATAAACACACTATGAGTGGCACTAGGCATGCTGTAAAAATAGTATTTATGACTGACATAAACCTTGGGAAATTGGAGTGCTTTTGCATTATTAAAACGGCAAGAATCAAAATGAATCTAAAATAGCTTATGAACAAGTCATTTGTTCTGTTCCAGTTTATCCCGCATGTATTAGTTTGGAATGAAGGCAGATGACCTCAGCATTTAAGCCCTGAGGAACGGTTGGGCAAAAATAGCATCCTGGAAAGTGTAGATTTTTATGAGAGCCTGTCGTTCGATTGATTGTCAAAACTTGCATACACCTCAAGCTACTACTGAAATAATATGAATAACGCTGCATAAAATACTTTCTGCATTCTACGTAAAAGAAAATGTTTTTACAAACAATAAAGTTAAAAGTAAAATAAATAAGGAGGATGCTTTTATTCTCATTATTATAAATTAATTAATTGTTTCTGGGGGGGGGGTTTCATTCTCCTTTCATTCTATATTACAAAATAGAAAACCTGAAAAACCTCACAAATCCATCTCTCCAAACCACTTCAACTGAAAATCCTAAAAATGTAAGCTAATATTTACAATCTCACTTTGCATTAAAAAGCACTCTGTCTTTTGACAGCATTGGCAGATGGTCACATTAGTCATCTTCTCCTTAATTTTCATAATTTTGCCAACTGCTGGTCTGATGATGTCACTGCGAAAGTCAACAAACTTAGCAGCTGGTTCTATGTCTGACTAGCTAGCAATAGTGACCTCAAAGTTTTGTTGCTTTTCTTTCACCAAAACCGTTGGGGAGTAAATCTTGGCATCAGCAATATTTTTTCAAAAGATGCTGTTACCATGTCAACAAAGCCAGAGAATGGTTTGTAACCTGAAGCTGAAAGCAAGAAAGCTCTGCAAATGAATGCATTCATGACTCCCCTTCACGCTTTTGATTCGTTGAACTGAACAATGCTGTTTCATAGGTGATGAACTTGTTTTAAGTGCACCTGATCCTGGATTCAGGTGGGGATCAGAAGATGACTTAGAGCTAAAAGGGAAGGTTAAGAGGGAAAATCTCTGACTGTATGCAATCTATTTTTCCAATTCTGTTCAGCGGTCACATGCTTCCTTTCTGATGGAGGTAGGCAGAGAACAACGAGAAGAAAAACTGACAACAAATAACCCCCGCAGTACCACAAGTTTTGGGGCTACATAAAACATAACTTAAATAACTTAAACTTAATAACTTAATTAACTTAATAATAACTTAAATAACTTTCTTAACTTCCCTTTGGAATCAATAAAGTATATGTGAATTAAATTGAATACTCTGTATGTTCTATAATCAAGTTAACATAGCCAATCTGTGTATCACATGGGCTCATAGCCAGATTTCTGCACTGGGTTATAAAAAAAAATTTGTCACATTGTGCAGATTTTTCATTTAACCACATAAGCCTTTTTTATACAGTATTAGAGATATTGTATAAAACATTAAAAGATGCAAGTAAACAAATAATTCAGTTCCTTTTTAAATAAGAAAATAAACATTTTATTTCCTAAAACACAATAACATAGCATTCCTTTAGTGAACGCTTGATCACTTGTAGCAAAGGATGCATCTACAGCTAAAAAAACATCAACATGTGAAAAGCACAGGCATTTCTGCTTAACTTAATATCAATACAGTGTAGGACTGATTTTTTTTATTTTTTTATTTTATTTTATTTTTTTTTTTTGATTAACCAATTAACCAGTGTGGAGTGTTGTGTAGAAAATTAAAGTTTATTAATCTTTGGGAGGCCAAACTTGCATTATTATGACAATGTATCAGTGTATATCTTAAAAATTGTCTCAAAACAACAATATCATAGCTTATCGCAATAATTTCTGGGACAATTTATCATTCAGCAAAATCTGTAATTGTGACAGGCCTAGGTGTGCTTGCATTATTATGCAGTTATCATTATATTAGTTGAAAATCGTCTCAAAATGACAATATATTATAGCTTATCACAATCATTTCTGGGACAATTTATTGTCCAGCAAAATTTATCATGTTATCATGACGAACTTATTTGTTTCAAACACTATAGTTTTCCACTGTTTTTAGATTTTACCTAACTCTATTGATGATTTTTTTATTCAATGTTAATATTCAACAGCTGCAAAGGAGACTAATTACATGGTACCCTATTTTAGTCTAGAACAGCAAATAAAGCTATTCTTTATCTGTGTTGTTGTACAGTATGACAGTGGTGATGAAGACCCAGGCCAGATGGGAGCCGATGGAGCGGACAGAAGTTTTCTACTTTGGGATCTCTCTTATAGTGGTTGGAACTGTTCTGGTGGTCAGCAGTTTTCTTGCTCTGGGCTTCACTGGAACTTTTTTAGGTAAGTTTTAAATAATTTCCAGTGTCATCCCCTCTGACAGTAGTCAAGTCAAGTTTATGTGTATGACACATTTCAGCAGCAAGGCAGTTCAAAGTGCTTCACATCATAAAAAACATCAATCAGGTATACAGCAAATCATCAAAATCATCAAGCAAATACACATGACAATTATCAAAATCATTGAGTAAATATCAATGCATCAAAATCATTAGGATCATCAAGAAAATATCATCAAGCAAATATAGTTCAGTGTTCCACTTACTACTAATCAAAGGCAGCTCTAAACATGTGGGGTTTTAGCCTTGATTTAAAGGAATTTAGTGTTTTGGCTGTTTTGTAGTTTTCTGGGGATTTGTTCCAGATGAGCGGAGCATAAAAACTGACAGCTGCTTCTCTATGTTTTGGTTCTGGTTCTGGGGATGCAGAGCAGACCAGAACCAGAAGACCTGAGTGGTCTGGAAGGATGATACAACGACAACAGGTCTTTAATGTATTTTGGTGCTAAGCCATTCAGTGATTTATAAACTAACAGAAGTATTTTAAAGTCTCTGAGCTACAGGGAGGCAGTGGAAGGACTTTAGAAGTGGGGTGATGTGCTCTATCTTCCTGGTCTTAGTGAGAACATGAGCAGCAGCGTTCTGGATCAGCTGCAACTATCTGATTGACTTTTTAGGCATACCCATGAAGACACTGTTGCAGTAATCAATGCGACTAATGATAAACACATGGATGAGTTTCTCTGGATCTTGTTGAGACATTAGTCCTTTAATCGTGGAAATGTTCTTCAGGTGATAGAAGGCCAACTTTGTAATTGTCTTTATGTGTCTATGTAGGTTCAGGTCTGAGTGCATCACTACACCCAGATTTCGGGCCTGATCACTAGTTTCTAGCTGTAATAACTGAAGCTGCACGCTGACTCTAGATCATTCCTCTTTAGGTCCAAAGATAATAATTTCAGTTTTATTTCTATTCAGCTGGATAAAGTTTTGGCACATCCACAGACTGATTTATTCCAAGCATCTGCTTAGTGTTCGGATGGGTTCAGAGTCACCTGGTGACATCGTGATACAGAGCTGTGTATCATCTGCATACAGAACCAACACTGTGGTTCTTCCACAGTCTGTATTTGTGTGGATATCATTAAACACTGACGAGGGCAGTCTCAGTGCTGTGGTGAGCACGGAAACTGGACAGAAATACATCAAAGCAGCTGGTCATTGTTAAAAAGCTATTTAACTGTTGAAACACAGCCTTTTCAATAATTTTGCTGATGAATGGAAGGTTAGAGATTGGGCTGTAATTCTGCAGTCGTGATTTATCCAGATTGTTCTTTTTTAACAGTGGTTTGATAACTGCTGTTTTAAAGCCTGGGGGAAATCACCTGATGAGAGGGAAGAGTTTACTATTTGAATCAGATCAGATGCAATGACAGGCAGAACTTTCTTGAGGAAGGTTGTAGGTAGGATATCAAAACAGCAGGAGGAGGAGTTTAATTGAGTTATAATTTCGTCTAAGCTTTTATAGTTGAGTAATTGAAATGTGGCCATTTTGTCTGCATTTGTTATGATTGGGCATAGCATCGTTGTTGGATTTGGTGTGGATGTGCAGATTAACCTTAAATTTACTCCAGTAAATAATCTAGGTGTAGCGGTACTCGTATTTATATGGAAAATACACGCTACAGCCCTTTGCTACACACACTGCATGTAAGTGCAGTAAGGGAATTTTATATATATATATATATATATATATATATATAAATTAAATTCCCTTCTCACCCTCCATGGGTGGTCTTTCTCAACCTCTGAGCTTGGGTCCTCTACCAGAGGCCTGGGAGCTTGAGGGTTCTGCGTAGTATCTTGGCTGTGCCGAGAACTGCGCATTTCTGGACTGAGATGTCTGATGTTGTTCCTGGGATCTGTTTTAGCCACTGCTCCAGTTTGGGGGTGACTGCCCCGAGGGCCCCGATGACCACAGGCACCACTGTGGTCTTCACCTTCCAGGCCTTCTCCAGTTCCTCTCTGAGGCCCTGGTATTTCTCCAGTTTCTCGTGTTCCTTTTTCCTGATGTTGCAATCGCTTGGTATTGCTACATCCACCACAACAGCTTTCCTCTGTTGTTTATCCACCACCATGATGTCCGGTTGGTTCGCTATTACCATTTTGTCTGTCTGGATCTGGAAGTCCCACAGGATCTTAGCTCGGTCATTCTCCACCACCTTTGGGGGTGTGCCCCACTTAGATCTCGGGGCTTCCAGTCCATATCCTGCACAGATGTTTCTGTATACTATGCCCGCCACTTGGTTATGACGTTCCATGTACGCTTTCCCTGCCAGCATCTTGCACCCTGCTGTTATGTGTTGGACTGTCTCAGGGGCCTCCTTGCACAATCTACACCTTGGATCTTGTCTGGTGTGGTAGATCTGAGCCTCTATTACTCTGGTGTTTAGGGCCTGTTCCTGTGCAGCCAGGAAGAGTGCCTCTGTGCTGTCCTTGAGTCCAGCTTTTTCCAGCCATTGGTAGGATTTCCTGATATCAGCTACTTCAGTTATTTGTCGGTGGTACATCCCATGTAGGGGCTTATCCTCCCATGATGGTTCCTCCAGCACCTCATCCTCTGGTCCCCATTGTTTGAGACATTCGCTGAGCACATCGTCGGTTGAGGCTTTGACCTTGATGTATTGATGGATCTTGGATGTTTCATCCTGGACAGTGGCTCTCACACTCACTAGTCCTCTGCCTCCGTCCTTACGGCTCGCGTACAGTCTCAGGATGCTGGATTTAGGGTGGAACCCTCCATGCATGGTTAGTAGTTTCCGAGTTTTAACATCCATGGTCTTTATCTCTTCCTTTGGCCAGCTTATTATTCCTGCAGGGTATCTGATTACTGGCAAGGCATAGCTGTTTATCGCACGGATCTTGTTCTTGCCATTGAGCTGGCTTCTCAGGACTTGCCTTACTCGTTGGAGGTATATATATATATATATATATATATATATATATATATATATATATATATATATATATATATATATATATATATATATATATATATATATATTTCAGATGTATACATATTTCAGATGTAATGGACACAAAAATTAAAAGAAAAAAAGGGGGGGTGGAGGAAAGGTTTAAAGAGAAAAAAGGAGATAGAAGTAGAGGAAAGAAAAAAAGCATCGAGATAAAACAAGTCGACACACTTGAAGTCTGCCTCAAGACCTGCGGAAAGAGAGAAAAAGCAAAACTAAGAATCCACAATAACAAACAACATATGCATATATAATAATAGTTATAACTTCAATGAATAGTACACAGTATAATGTAGTACAAGATGTATTTAGTGACAATCACAGCCCATCTGAGAGTGTATCTGACAAACACCTGGATCTAGACACCTGTTTGTGTGCTTGTGTCTATGAGGTTTCTCCCTAAGAATATTTGATAGTAGGTGTGGGGGGCCCACACCTACAGGACATGCGGACGGCATGAGGAAGACCAGAGTCACAGGCACCCAGTGGCCCCCCCAAGCACGGAGCCCCAGGAGCCCCTGCAGAGACAACCAGGACACCACACATACACACACACACACACACACACATACACACACCCAGAGGGCAGCAGAGACAAGCTCCAGACACCCCTGCCCCCGGCAGCCACAATGTAGAAGTCCCAGGGGGCTGCAGCGATGAGCCCACAGGCCCCACCAGCAACCTGCTACGCCGGAGCAGATCCAGCCATGGACAAAGAGACCCAATCCTCAAGGGCACACCGCACCCCAGCGGAGGCCTGACGAGCCAGGGCACCCAGGCCTCGGCAAGCGCCACCAGGGTGACCTGCAAGAAACAGTAGGAAGCAAAGGATCTAAAGAATGGAAATCAGGGTTCAATCTTTTTTCTTTATTATTTTAGTTCTATTCCTGTAGCTTTATGCGCTAACACAGAGCCATGCTTAAAGAGAAGCAGACACCTCTTCAGCACTTGAGTGGCCAAGCATTTGATCTGCCAGTCAGGAGATCCTTGAGGAAGTCCGCAGGTCGGAGTACGTGTAAGGTGCAGACAATGCAGTGTTCACTGAAAATAAAATAATAATAATAATAATAATAATAATAATAATAATAATGTATTTTTTGCACCTATTACTCTATTATTATTCTATTTTCTTCTCAAACTACTCAACAACTTTTTTCTATTCTAAAAAAAGACACCTTTATTGTCAACATTCATATTGGTTTGACAAATGCATCTCAATGTGTTCAGCATATTCAGTGTAAATCACTGCTCATTGTGAGGAAAGCTTTTCCTGTGTTGTGCAACTGAAAACATTCTGGCATCATTGCAAATAAACACCAGCACAGCGTTGCAGCGATGACCGTTTGCTAATTCTTGAGATGTAGTTTCTAGGTCACGGACCTGAGTGGGAGTGATTCATTTTTATGACCCAGACTGACTCGCCTGTGTTCATCACTGTGTTCAGATGGCATCAGACAATCACAAAGAGGAACAGAAGGAATAGCAGAAGGTGACAGGAGTCCTCGGTGTGTGTGTCTCTGAAACCTACCAGTTAAAGTGGAGTTTGGAAGTGGGGGTGGATAGCAGAAGAGAAGATGTCGGCAATAATACACCATAGTAATCATTTAAATATCTATGAAAATAAGTGCAGGTGTTAGTGAGTGAATGAAATGCAACCATTAAAAAACAGTTATGTGTTTGTACATGTGTAATTATAACGATTTTAGGAGTAGAAAATTATGCTGCAGTTCAATGTGGCACCCATGGGAAAAAAACTAGTAAAGCTTTGTAGCTAGAAGCGTATTGTCTTGTTAAAGCCTCTCATTCGGTCTGTACTCCAAATGAGTCATACCAGGATAAAAGGGCTGTGTAATTACACAAATACACCTGTGCTGTGTCAAAATATAACAGACAAAACACAGTTGAAACCAGAAGTTTACATACACCTGAACAAAAAGACGCATAGACCTTTTTTTTTCTCACTGTATGAAGATAAATCAGGCAAAAATTCTCTTGTTTTAGGTCAGTTAGAATTACCAACATTGCTTCTATTTGCTAAATGCAATAATGAGAGAAAGAATATGTCAGAGATTTATTTTTTTTTAATCTTCAAAATCAGAAGTTTACTGTATTTGGTAGCATTACCTTTGGGTCAAACATTTTGGGTTTCCTTCCACAAGCCTCTCTCAACAGTTTACTAGAGTTCTGGCCCATTCCTCCTGACAGAACTGGTGGAACTGAGTCAGGTTTGCGGGCTGCCTCGCTCACACATGCCTTGTCAGCTCTACCCACAACTTCTCCACAGGATTGACATCAGGGCTTTGTGATGGCCACGCCAAAACATTAACTTTGTTGTCCTTAAGCCACTTTATAACCACTTTGGCTTCATGCTGAGGGTCATTGGCCATCTGGAAGACCAATCTGCGCCCAAGCTTTAACTTCCTGGCTGATGTTTTTAGATGTTGCTTCAGTATTTCTACATAATGTTCTTTCCTTCTGTCATCTATTTTATGAAGTGCACCAGTTTCACCTGCAGCCAAACAGCCCTACAACATGATGCTACCACCCCCATACTTCACAATTAAAATGGTACAAGCATCTCCCTTTTGCCTCCAAATGTAACAATGGTCATTTTTGCGTAACTATTCCACTTTAGTTTCGTCAGACCACAGGACATGTCTACAAAAAAAAAAACAAGTCCTTGTCCCTGTGCGCATTTGCAAACTGCAGTCTGGCTTTTTTAAGTTTTTTTTTTTTTTTTTTTTTTTTTTTTTTTTTTGTTTTTTGTTTTTTTTTGGAGTAATGGCTTCCTCCTCACTGTGGATAATGTCAATGTCTGATTTTGAAGACATTAATAAATATATCGGACATATTCTTTCTATTATTATTGTGGCATTTAGCAAATAAAAATGATTTTGGTAATTCTAACTGACCTAAAACAAGAGAAATTTGGTCTGATTGAACTTCAGACAGTGAGAAAAAAGATGTATTTTTATTCATTGTATGTAAACATCTGGTTTCAACCGTGGGATAAAACCAGTTTTAAATTGTGTCTGTTGGCAGATTGTAAGAAGAAGCCTGTTACAAAGACCCAGAAGGTTTGGATTTCTTTTGATGAAAAAAACTGAGATTTGGTTCCAGGAACTGAAACTGTTAAACTAAAATCAAGTGGTTAGGTTTGAAGGTTTAGACATGAATATGCTAGGTTTAGGAAGTAAAAACCTTTTTGTTGGGATTTGGAAAAGATGCTCGTTTGGGCCGAATTAAAATTAAAATCATAGCTTTATACCTCTCTACTACTGCTATTACTGCCAACCTTTACTATTTCTGCGAACTAAAACTTGATCAAATTCAGTCTTGTGCAAAAAAAGGTTTTTATACTTCAGATGAGCCACACTTTTCTCGAAATACTTAAAAGGCTCTTGATCAGTTCTTGTTTCTGTTCTTTCGACTGTTCTTTACTTCTTTAAGGTCTATTGTGCAATATGGAAGAGAATTTTCTACTGTATTATTGGGCTAAAATGATTAATCGTTCTAAATTGATTATTGAAATATAATGGTCAACTAATTTAGTAATCGATTAATTGTTAACTGGAGTATACAGACTCATATATATATATATATATATATATATATATATATATATATATATATATATATATATATATATATATATATATATAAGCGGCTGGGTAGCTCAATGGGTAGGTCACCCGACCTTCACCCGGGAGACTGGGGTTGGAATCCAGGCCGGGTCGCTTGGTTGAGATATCCAGTGTGGGTCCTTAGGCAAGATCCTTCGCGCTACTGCCTACCTCATGATGAGTGACAAAGGAATACACGCCATGCCGGCTCAGACGTCGCCCGGCCAAACAAGGTCTGCGTCAGGTGCTGGGGAACCAGGGCACCTTCACGAAAAATGGGTTACTGGAACAAGACGGAATTGGGCGAGAGGTGAAAACTTGGATCTGTTGGAATGCTACTACTCAAGTAACCCTAGTCAGAGGGGTTACATGCAAAGAATGCGGGAGGAATGGTTACATCGACATCCCCATTCAACGCTAACTGCCAAACAACTAGTAGCTCAGTGTTCCAACATCCGCAAACGGCAAATGCTGTCACAACTTGAGATAGACGAGGTACAACACAAATGCTACGGCAAGGGGGAGCCAGGACGCCAGGTCAGAGGGGAGTTAGCTTCAACTCCCCACCCGGAGATTGGGTATGCAGCCCCAATAATGAACGAACCATCAAAGCTGAACGAGGCAGCAACTGACCTGAGAGGTAGGATCGTGGCCCGAATGAACACCAGGCAATCCCGATGCCAATTACAACGGCTGAGTGAAGTACCATCAGAAAGTCTCATTGAAGATGTGAATGCAGTATTGAGAACGATCCCTACCAACACCATAACGGAAACCAATGAGCTGGTGTACAACTCAGCATCAGTGATCCTTGAGATGCTCGGCTATAGGAGCAACCATGAGATTCAATACCCACCATGGAAAAGACGGTTAGAGGCTAAAATCAAGGTAACAAGGAGGGAAGTGAGCCAATTGTCAGAGCTCCAAAGAGGTGCAATCAAAAGACCGGTACCCAAGCGGTACAGCCAGATGCCCATACCTGAAGCGCTCGAAACTGCCAAATAAAGGCTCCAAGCCTTGGCCAGTCGCCTAAAGAGGTACACGAGAGAAAATGAAGCCAGGAGGATTAACCGGCTCTTCTCCACCCAACCAGCTAAAGTGTACTCTCAATGGCAGGGTAATAACAACAGAGCAGACCCACCAAAGCTGGAGACCCAACAGTACTGGAAAGGCATATGGGAAAGGGAGGCGACCCACAACAGCAATGCACAGTGGCTAATCTCTCTACGAGATGACCACAGCAACCTCCCTGAGCAAGCCCCAGTAACTATCACAGTGGCAGATGTCCAAGAAAGAGTCTCAGGTATGAAAAACTGGACAGCACCAGGTCCTGACATGATCTATGCCTACTGGCTAAAGAAACTCACTGCCCTCCATGAGCGACTGGCAGCTCAAATGAACCAGCTGCTACAAAGTGGGACTCACCCTGAATGGTTAACTGAAGGGCACACAATCCTGATCCAGAAGGATCCCTCAAAGGGTTCGGTCCCATCCAACTATCGGCCAATAACCTGTCTCTCTACAACATGGAAGCTCATGTCAGGCATCATAGCAGCTAAGATAAGTGGGCACATGGATAAATACATGAGTACAGCACAGAAGGGCATCGGCATAAATACCAGAGGAGCCAAACACCAACTCCTGGTAGACCAAACAGTCGCCCGAGACTGCAAAACCCGACACACCAACCTGTGCACGGCTTGGATTGATTACAAGAAAGCCTATGACTCAATGCCACACACTTGGATCATTGAATGCTTAGAGATGTACAACATCAACAGGACTCTAAGAGCCTTCATTGCAGCCTCGATGGGGATGTGGAAAACCACCCTTGAAGCCAACTACAAGCCAATTGCACAAGTGTCCATCAAATGTGGCATATACCAAGGAGACGCTCTGTCCCCACTGCTGTTCTGCATAGGTCTGAACCCCCTCAGCCAAGTCATCAACAAGACTGGCTACGGATACCGACTCAAGAACGGAGCCACCATCAGTCACCTCCTCTACATGGATGACATCAAGCTGTACGCTAAGAGCAAACGAGACATCGACTCACTGATCCACACCACCAGGATCTACAGCACTGACATTGGGATGTCATTCGGACTAGAGAAGTGTGGTCGGATGGTTACACAGAGAGGGAAGGTCATCCACACAGAAGGGGTCTCACTCCCAGAGGGAACAATAGCAGACATTGAGGACAGTTACAAGTACCTGGGAATACCACAAGCAAATGGCAGCCTCGATGAGGTCACAAGGAAAGGAGCCACAGCCAAATACCTCCAACGAGTAAGGCAAGTCCTGCGAAGCCAGCTCAATGGCAAGAACAAGATCCGTGCGATAAACAGCTATGCCTTGCCAGTAATCAGATACCCTGCAGGAATAATAAGCTGGCCAAAGGAAGAGATAAAGACCATGGATGTTAAAACTCGGAAACTACTAACCATGCATGGAGGGTTCCACCCTAAATCCAGCATCCTGAGACTATACGCGAGCCGTAAGGACGGAGGCAGAGGACTAGCGAGTGTGAGAGCCACTGTCCAGGATGAAACATCCAAGATCCATCAATACATCAAGGTCAAAGCCTCAACCGACGATGTGCTCAGCGAATGTCTCAAACAATGGGGACCAGAGGATGAGGTGCTGGAGGAACCATCATGGGAGGATAAGCCCCTACATGGGATGTACCACCGACAAATAACTGAAGTGGCTGATATCAGGAAATCCTACCAATGGCTGGAAAAAGCTGGACTCAAGGACAGCACAGAGGCACTCATCCTGGCTGCACAGGAACAGGCCCTAAACACCAGAGCAATAGAGGCTCAGATCTACCACACCAGACAAGATCCAAGGTGTAGATTGTGCAAGGAGGCCCCTGAGACAGTCCAACACATAACAGCAGGGTGCAAGATGCTGGCAGGGAAAGCGTACATGGAATGTCATAACCAAGTGGCGGGCATAGTGTACAGAAACATCTGTGCAGGATATGGACTGGAAGCCCCGAGATCAAAGTGGGGCACACCCCCAAAGGTGGTGGAGAATGACCGAGCTAAGATCCTGTGGGACTTCCAGATCCAGACAGACAAAATGGTAATGGTGAACCAACCGGACATCGTGGTGGTGGATAAACAACAGAGGAAAGCCGTTGTGGTGGATGTAGCAATACCAAGCGATTGCAACATCAGGAAAAAGGAACACGAGAAACTGGAGAAATACCAGGGCCTCAGAGAGGAACTGGAGAAGGCCTGGAAGGTGAAGACCACAGTGGTGCCTGTGGTCATCGGGGCCCTTGGGGCAGTCACCCCCAAACTGGAGCAGTGGCTAAAACAGATCCCAGGAACAACATCAGACATCTCAGTCCAGAAATGCGCAGTTCTCAGCACAGCCAAGATACTACGCAGAACCCTCAAGCTCCCAGGCCTCTGGTAGAGGACCCGAGCTCAGAGGTTGAGAAAGACCACCCGTGGAGGGTGAGAAGGGAATTTTATATATATATATATATATATATATATATATATATATATATATATATATATATATATATATATATATATATATTGCATTTAAGATTTTAAAAAAATCTACTATTAATAGTAGGTTAATAAAAAAAATATCAGTCCTGCACTGTATTGATGTGAAGTCAAGCATAAAGGCCTGAGCTTTTCACATGCTGATGTTAGAAGTATTTTTTGCTGCAGATGCATGCTTTGCTACAAGTGACCAAGCATTCACTAAAGAAATATTGGTATTGCTTTTTTTTTTTTTTTAATTGAAAAAAGGAACTAAATTATTTGCATCTTTAATGTATTTCTAAGATTGCATTTTAAAGGCTATAGTGGTTAACTGAAAAATCTACAGAATGTGCCAATTTTTTATTTGATTAATCATCAGAATAACTGATGACTAAAATAATCGTTTGTTGTACACTTGATGGAGTGGTCTAGGTGGTTCGTTGTATTTTCATTTCTTATGAGCAAATTGTGAAGCAAAATATGATTTTATGCTGCTTATGACTTCACATGCTCATGTAACCACTACACATGGTAATCAAGTCAGCTTGTTCCATCTAAAACCCATCTATCAAACATGGAAAATGGCCATTTACCAGATTACCAATCCTGAATTCTGGCTGCTCAGTATGACTCCATGCATGCTTCGAAAGATTTCTTTTCAGCTCCTGCAAAATTTAAACGACCAATACTCAGGACATCTTCTTGGCTCTGTATTAAATGAGTCACAGTGACCTGATGATTCAAACTGAATAGCACACAAGCAAAGAGAACTATTCAGTTTAAATGAAATCATGATGCTGCTATATTGGCCCGATACAGATCAACAGAGCGGTTACTATTCCTCAGAGTTTATAACAGTAAAACAATGAAGACTAACTGGTGCTGGACAGCAGACATACAGTCATAATGTGGCTTCCAGATCTGAATGGAATACCAGCCGTCACTTTGCAGGTCAGAACTATTGAGGTTAGCTATATTGTGGAAGGCCAGGTGAGTCTGGGTGTCCATTGAATGCTAAGCAGTTATGTTTATATAATCACCTTTCTTTTGCACTCTTTCTGTGGCATTAAAAAGAGCATACATAATGAAAAGTGTTATGTAATTTGTGCATTACCAACCTCCATCAGACAGAAAACAGGGCCAGCAGCAACAAATGTGTAATTCAGTGCCATTTTATCTGCTGTGTGTATATGTGTGTGTATGAATATTTTTATGTAGGTGTGCAGGGGAGGCATAAGAGAAATATTCAAATGTGCACATCCTGTTACTCTTATCACACCAACTGGGTCAGATAATATTTGTGTGGGTTTGTTTGGGCACAACATGGGAAACTTATTCCACAGCAAAATGTACTAAGTGTACAAGTTACAGTGGGGAGTGTCCTACTTCAGCTGACCCAACATCCAACAATTTTAACAACAAAAAAACATGTTAACTAACTTTAAATTCACATGACCAACTTATACAAATACATTCTCAGCTGTTAAAGCTCTTCATTCTTCCAGTTTATTTAACAACAAATGAGAAGGAATCACGAGAACCCTACAAGGTCTTATGTAAAATATCAGATGAGAAGCAACATGTGTTAGATTAATGTTTTTTAGTCATAAAAACTAAGCTGGGATGCAGTTTATAGGCTACAACAATACCTTTAGGTTATCATGTGTCTGAAAGATCCTATTAAGTTGCTGTGGATGAATTTTATCCCTCTTTTCTTTAACTTGTAAGGGATAATAAAGAGACCTTAACTCTTGAGCTTTGAACTTCCGTGCATTTTACTGAGTGCATTTTCATCTGAGTTATTTACAACTCCGTTTGGATTTTGCCAAACATTTCAATCTGGACTTTGAGTAGGCAACTACTAAACTCAGTCTTTTTTACCCATTTTCACTTTAGATGAAGTGCTTCTCAGTAGAATACAAACTTGGTCAAATTCCATGTTTCCGAAACTTTAAAAAAAAGTGATCATACTAAATAATTTCCAATCTTATTCTACCTCGAATGTCACATATAGAGTACAGTTAGGGTTTTCTCACACCTGATAGTCTTGTAGGCTGGGATTAATAGGGGACCAAAATTGCAGGATTTGTTACATTTTCAGCTGATGTGGTTTGCTTTTACACTGTACTGTCAAGCGAACCGAGCCCCTTAGAAAAACCTGTTCACCCCCCTGTGATGGCGCTGCCTATTAAACCTATTAAATGTTAAAATGAAGGAAAAACAAATTTATGAAGAGCACTAGTGCAGTAAACACAACTAACCTTCAACATCTCTGTATGTATTCCAAGTAGAAAATGTACAGTATGCCTTACATGAAATAAAATTTCCAAAGATCAGCCACATTTTTAAATGCAGCACTTTCCATAACAGATAGGAGAAACCACAAAGCGATAAAACATGGCAACTTTTCTGCCTTCTGTTCAACTCTTCAGCCTGTTTAGGTGGCAGCAGATATGTCTCCACACCAGAACAGCTTACTGTTTAGAAGCTTTCATGCTTCCTCTCACTTCATCCCTCACTCCAACTTATAATAGTCAACCAACTCTTCATCAGTTGTTGAAAACCTTCACACTGAATAATTAGTGTGACCTAATAGCTTTTAGTTGTGGTGTGTTCACTCAAAAAAACTGGATTTTCGAGTTTCCGATTGACTGGTCACAGGTCAAACCAGTCAAGCGTAAAATGGGCCATAATCGTTCACCAAATGATTTCCCAATGCATCTCTAATTAGTGCCTGATAGAGATGGAACACACACACAAAAACAAACTTACATAGTAGAAGATGATTATGTTTACAGAGTACTGTGGCATATTAAATGCTAAACTGTTCTTTCATCATCATTTTAATCAAAATAAGTTTGGCGGAAGTCAGTGCTGTAAGGTTATCACTGCCAGGCTCAACCTGTTCCTCATCAACCACCGTAGAAAAGTTCCAGCAACCCCTACTAATCCTGACAATGGATGGATTTTACACTGTTTGAATAAAGTAAAAAAAAAAAAAAAACATCTGTTCCCTTTTAAATTGAAGTACATTCAAGTGTAAGCTGTTACATTCTTTAAAAACTTTCCTGACACTAGTCTTTCTTTCTTTTCTCTGTTATCTGTTATCTTCAGTTAACAAGTAGGGACAAAAAGGTTCAAAATCTGACAGGTTTTGTTTGTTGTTTGTTTTAAATAAATGCTTTAATCCAATGTTTGTGTGTTTTATTGTGTAGGTGACTACTTTGGCATACTGATGGATGAGAAGGTGACTAGTTTCCCCTTTAATGTCATCGAGAACCCAATGTATTGGGGCAGCACAGCCAACTACCTCGGCCTTGCACTCATGTAAGTTAATGTGCCCGTTTTAACTGATGCAGTTGTTGCTAATGGTTTGCTGTTAATCACCACTTTAGAAGTTTGTTGCCTCGAGACAATTAAACTTCAGCAGAATTAATACGTTAGATGGGCAGAACGGCACTGATGTACGTCAAATGGCGTTCTAAATTAAGAGAGTGCACGTATAATTAATGAACCTCCGACCTAAAAATGGAATATGTTGTTTTTCCCCAAGTTGCAAATTACTGCTGAAAAATGTAGCAAGGTAAAAAAAAGTTTTACGTGTGCTCCCGTCTCCATGGCAACTGTGACAACATGTGCTGGGAGATCAGTGTGTGTGGTTGCTAGGCAAGCTTTATGGAGTTGATGAACCAGACTAATAAAAGCTTTGAGTCTCCTTTTTTTTTCCTCTCGTTTTTCAATCACTTATTTCCCCTTGCTGTTAGAACCAGAGTTACTTTCTTAGACCTCCGCTTAATTTTGCTTTTGTGTTTAACTTTCAAATTTCTTTTTCCTGTTTTGTTTTTTTTTGCTTGGTCGGTTAAAATGTAGTGCCCTCCACATGTAATGGCACCCTGGTAAAAACGTTTTGAAACCCTCAAAAATTGTCTTTTCCAGTGTGGCATAGTCAAACCAAACTTTAAATTCGAGAAGACAAAGAACAATAACAATTTAAAGTAACATGATTATCAGAGGGGCTTCAGATAATGATCGGGCTAGAGGTTTTTTTTATTTTGCAAATACTTTAGTATTTGCTAAACTATTTCATTTTTGAAAACAATGAAAGGGGGAAACATCCATGATTTTGAATTTATGGACGATATCACCAAGAGGAAGTATATTTGTGATCAACAGAAGAGGACCGAGAACAGAACTGTGAAGAACACCTGTAGTACTTGGAAATGAATTTGAAATATAGAAGAGTCGGGACTTTAGCATGTTAATTTTGATTATTAATTTCACAGATTCTAATATGTAAAAACATTTAAGGAAATTAATCGCTTTTTTTTCCTGAGTCGGAACCTTTGTAATCATGTGTTTCCGGTACGCCTGTAAATCTGACATGTAAGCGACATCTGCAAACAGCGATAGACTAAAAAAGCTGCCCCAATCTGATGTTTGAATAACCTAAATAACAAATCAAAAGCAATAAATAGGCTATCTTTGTTGTTGTGCTCATATGTCTATTTATTCAATAACTTAGCAGCAAGAAGGGTTTTTGAATTGAAAATGTTTATTTTATTGATATATGGCTTTTGATTAAAATGCAGTTAATATCAGTTAATTAATTAGATCCTGCAATTAACTTGATAAAAAAATTTTAATTGAGTCCCACTGTTAATTTACAGGTTTTGATCTGAATGTCCTGGTTTCAGTCAGATGGATAAGAAAACTAAGCTAACTCTGTTGAGTCTTTTTTTTCTCTCCTGCACATTAGGCCAGTTGCATTTCTGTTTGTGTGCACTGGCCATTAAATGAGCTGACACCTATCAGAAAATAGACTGAAAATGTTGCATTAGGATAAATTGAACAGAGCTGTGTATATGAGATGGAATCTAAAAATAGATGTATCATGTTTTCCCATTTAGTGACCTAAATATTGGATTTTTTTAGACCATGTCAACAAACTGGTAAGGTAGGGCTTTTTTTAGCCAATAGCTATTAGTGCCAACATACAAAGTAAACAATAATTTGCAGAGCTATATTTGCAGTGATATAATTTTATTGTGGGATGTTCAAAACATAGGAAAGTATAACTATATAGTTATAGTAGGAAAGATAACTTTTGTGCAAACAGAAGCATTTGGTAATGTGGTCCCTTTTTGCAGTAACACTTCAAAATGTGGAGCTTCTGGTAAAAACTTACTTTAGGATGTCAATGATTAAAGTGATGCACTCAGACCTGAACCTATATAGACACATAAAAACAATTACAAAGTCAGCCTTCTATCACCTGAAAGACATGTCCTGGATCAAAGAACTAATGTCTCAACAATATCCTGAGAAACTCATCCATGTGCTTATTTTTGGTCACATTAATTACTGCAAAACAGTGTCTTCACGGGTATGCCTAAAAAGTCAATCAGATAGCTGCAGCTGATCCAGAACGCTGCTGCTCGTGTTCTCACTAAGACCAAGAAGATAGAGCACATCACCCCACTTCTAAAGTCCTTCCACTGCCTCCCTGTAGCTCAGAGAATAGACTTTAAAATACTTCTGTTAGTTTATAAATCACTGAATGGCTTAGCACCAAAATACATTAAAGACCTGTTGTCATTGTATCAACCTTCCAGACCACTCAGGTTTTCTGGTTTTAGTCTACTCTGTATCCCCAGAACCAGAGGCAAACATGGAGAAGCAGTAGTCAGTTTTTATGCACCACAAATCTGGAACAAACTTCCAGAAAACTGCAAAACAGCCAAAACACTGAGTTCCTTTAAATCATGATGTTCCAGTGTCAGCCTGATTTGATAATTACATTGCTCAGCAGAATCAGAGGCAGTTAATAAAAGGTTGAGGTGCACAACAATTTTATATTTAAAGCACTAAAGGGATCGGAAAAGCCAGCATTAAGAATGCAACATAGAGGTTAACCTGCTGGGAAGTTGCCATTAGTTCCTCACACATCTTACGTCTTGTTTTGCACATTTTTCAACCCTCCACTCTAATTCACACTTTTTTGACAACCCCCTCCAGGAAATTTGTTTTATCAGATCACCGAGTGAATTATAAGTGTGGTCAGTTCTGCTCGATAGTTACATCAGAGACATTCATCATGTGGTGGGCCTGGGGTCTCTGAGTGAGACAGAACAAAGATGCTCTCACTTTAAGAAGATCACTCTGTGCTCTGGGCCACATCACGCCCTCAAACTCTACCATTTTGGTGCGCAGCTACAGAAGTCTAGAGTAAAGCAGAGAAGGAGGGGTTCTGACATGTAACCTTAAAATCCATCTCAAGATAGCTTCCTAGACAAGGATGATATTCGTGGCTAAGTGTACCTCTACAGCAGTTTAGTGTCTGTGGTGATGATTTTCCTTTTTGTGATTTCTCTTGCTGTTAGACTGATACAAAGCTGAACTTATGGCATGTAAAACAAGAGTTTTCCTTAAAGACATTGTCATGAAAATAATGCTGAGAACATTCATTGATGTTCCACGGTTTTATTTATCCAGCATGATGCTGACATTCAACAGGTCAGTACATGATTTAACCCAGTAAACAGTGTTTACAGTGATAAATATTCTTATTGGGAATAAGGGAAGAATGCCAGGGACATTGGTCTATGAATTTCCATGTAGTTCAGGTCAGGTAAACTTCCCTGAAGGGTAATTTGCTGCACATTCAGCAGGTACATACAAAAAAATGTACAACAACCTCATCAAAAACAGTCTTTCAGTGCAGAAAAGAGGGGTCAGTAGAGTCTTCTAGATTTTTATCTTTTTAACAAAAGTGGTAATGAAAAATTTCCTCAGTTGATCAGTATCTATATCCCTTTCTTGATGGCAGAAGTTGAAACTCGCCCCATATTAGGTGGTTGGGATCAGATATAGTAATTTTTGCTTTCTTTAATGATCCAGTGTGTATAGCGATTACTGAGGGTTTTTTCACGCCTGATAATCCAGTAGACCCTGTTCAGTTGGGGACCAAAATTCCAACATTTGTTACATTTTCAGCTGGTGCGGTTCACTTTCACACTGCTCTGTGTCAAACGGACCAAACCCTTTGAAAAACCTGTTCCACCAAACTGCACCAAGAATCACTGAAGGAAATAACACGAAAACTTACAAAACCTTTAACAATGCCCTGCAAACAGTTCTTATTCTTGAGTGAAAGTGACCCATTTCAAAAGATAAGAGAAAAAGTAAGACTGGAAGAAAAGAACTAAAATTTGCAGAAGTACCCTATATAATGAAGAATCTTGTTGAGCAGCATTCACTGGTCTAACATTTTGTTTTAGGCTTAAAAACCTGAAGACATGCCTCCGTTGAAAATACAGTTTCCCTTAAATTACAGCGTGGATCGAGTTAAAACAAATCATGACTCCCTTGATCAGTTGATTTCTCTGTGCAGATTTTCCATTTACATATTTATTAGGTTTTTTTGTTATCAGAATGAAAAAAAATTTTTTTTAAGTTTGCCCCTTCGCGGACTTTGCCATCTCATATCAAAGCGTTGCCATTTTTTCATAACCAGATTCCACTTCATACCAAACACTCAACAAACGCATATCAGTTTATTTGTCTTAGTTAGATATTTAGGTCCGTTATGGAGATAAATATAAAAATAATGCTGTTGGTATTTAATGGGCAGAAGCAATTCATCAAATACATTCTTAAGGAAAGAAGCAACAACACTTCGGTAACATCTGGAGATTGTTGACCTCAAAAGGATTCTTCATAAAATAAAGAAAATTACAGACAACCCAGAGCATCCTCTTCATGAGACTGTTCTACAGAAATTCAGGTCTTCAGTGAGAGGCTTCTTCAGAATCACTTCAGAGCAGTAGTATGTAACTGCCGTCTAAAGAAATGCACCGCTCCCGATCAAAAACAACTAATCAGGGCCAGGAGGAAGGTCTTAGCGCTGTCAATCACCCTCGTGTGGCTCTGCTAAATGTGCTAATGGTGAAGAAACAACTTACTGTTCTGGGAAAACTGTTCATCCGCTGTCATAGGTGGCCATGCTAACTAGCCTTAGCATTTGTGGCAGGCTATGTTGTTAAGATCCAACTGTAGCATAGCAGAAAGCAATGATGAGTGTTTGAGAGGCGTGACATGAGGGTGATTGAGAGCGCTAAGACCCTCCTCCTGGCTCTGATTGGTTGTTTCTGAGTGGCGTATTTCTGCAGTTAGGACTTGGAGCTGAGGAGCTTGATTTTTTTCAGAGGTTATCTGTCTTATACTGTCTTGACATCATGATAATTTTAACAAATATGTTAGAAACATATTTTTTAAAAGTTACGTACTGCAGCTTTAATCCAGACCTCTGAAGGAGATCCTTCCTGCCCCCAGCTAACACCATCTCCAACAGGTCTTTGACGAAACTTGGATATGTGTTACATTCAATTTTCTTTTGGGATTAATAAACTGTTTTTGAATTCAGCTGTAATTAAAGATAATAGCTTGGATTACACATTGGTTTTCTAATAGGACTCGAGGTAAAAGGTGAGGAGCTAAATTTCTTTTTGTGACAAAGTAAATTTATGTACAAAATGTGAGAATTGGTTTTAAGTGAAACTATAGTGTTTGGCTCTCCACCAGACTCATGTCGAGCTTTTGATCTTAAGATACGTCCATCATTGAGGCTGAACTTAATCACTCAGATTTCACATGGCTTTGTTTTTACGTTTATTTCTTTACATTAAAATCTTTTACAGAACACACTTTTTTTTGTCTTTTTAATCAAGTTTGGGTGTTATGTTGTTATAATTTTCACCCACTTCTTTAGATTTATTTTAATACTTTGAAAAGCAATGGCTTGTTCAGAAATCTGACTGACTAGTGACAAAGGAGTAGTCTGAATGATACAGATCAACATGAGTGAATCACTTTTGTCATTTTGACATGAAAGACATGCTTTTTGGTGTTAAAACGTCCCACAGGATATATTGTTTTTACAGTTGGTCATAGATCTTGAGGTCATTGAATGGAAAATTTTACACTTTGTTTTTTCAGGGAGACATTTTTACAGTGATTTACAGTCATAGTCAATATTATTGAACAGTTACTTTATTTTAAAATCTTAATTCAGTAGGAGTTGCATTACATCAGAAGAATAAAAAAAAATTAAAAAAAACATTTCAAATCCATTATAGATATGCGGGCTTAATGAAAACAGTGGTGTGAAAGTGTTTGCCCCCTTCCTGATTTCCTGTTTTTTTGCATGCTTGTCACACTTCAGTGTTTCAGAACATAAATCTTTTTTCAATATAATTAAAAGACACAAGTAAATACAAAATTCAGTTTTTAAATGAAGATGGTTATTAATAAGGGAGAAAAAGATCCAAACCTACATGGCCCTGTGTGATCAAGTGATTTCCTCCTAAACCTAATAACTGGTTGCGCAACCCTTAGCAGCAGCAACTGTGATCAAGCATTTGCAATAACTTGTGAGGAGTGTTTTCCAGCTGTGGAGGAATTTTCACCCACTTATCTTTGCAGAATTGTTCTAATTTTCCATTGGAAAATGTTTCAGATCAGGACTTTGATTAGGCCATTCCAACATCTTCATTTTGTTTTTCTTCAGCCATTCAGCAGAGAAGTGGACTTGCTGGTGTGTTTTAGATCATTGTCCTGCTGCAGAACACAAGTTGGCTTACAAAGCTCAGTTTCTAAATCAACTGGGGAAAAAAATAAAATCCTGATGTCACATTTTGTCTATTTCCGTGTCACCAAAGTGGGAGCTCTGCTATCTCTGGATCAGGTGATAATGAGCTTGCACTTGGAATCACACGGTGAATCACTCAGTGTAAAAGAAAATCAACGGGGGCAACTTTTAAATAGATCTTTACCCTGCTTTACTTCTCCATTGTCAGTTCCTCTCAGATGTCCAAGCTGAAGGATAAATAGAAGGAGTGTTTCTCTCTACTAAATGGACATAATGTGGCACAATCAAGTCAACTGGCGGTGACCACTTTTGGTCATATTTGTTGTAATGAGGCTTTTGAAGTAGGGCAGTAGCACAAAGAGACCAAACGAGGTCCGCTGACTCATAGCGTCAGATTGGTCTGTCTGAATCAGTGGGAGGAAAATGTTGTGCATAACATCTGACACTGATGGAAGCTGTGAGAAGAACATAACCACAGCTGTTACATCACTGACATTGAAGTCATGTGAAAACCAGTGGCGGCTGGTGGAGTTTTCTCCGGGGGGGCTATATCTCCAAAATAGATATATACCAAAACATATACTAAGATATTCCACCAGTGTATTTACATAATGAAAACACCAACAGTAGCATTATAATGCCATGTAGTGTTCTTCTTTTTGTACATAAATTTTGCCATTCTGTCCTTGAGAGAAGCAAATTTCTCAGTAGCCTTCATCAAGCTGAGATGAAATGTTTATTTTCCCAAACGTGGCTGGTCGCAGATTGTTCATGCTTCTTTGCCTTTTCTGAAAAGTGCTTTAAATCAGTCATTCCTGTCTTAATCCATGCAGGGTCAGATCCTGATGTTTGAAAAAGGAGGCAGGGAAAGCAGAATCAAGCATTAGCCTCGTTACATGCAGTTAGCCGAGCCTTGTTGCTAAACCAGGTCCTGGAAAAAGACAGTCATTATAGTGTCTCCCTCTGTCTTTGGACTGCTGATTAATTGTGATGTTCAGCTGATCAGGTCCGAGCGCTTTCACCTCTACCTTCTTCGGATATGTTGTTCACTGAAAAGGTATTGTTTTAAGTGATTTTACTGAATTATTTCATTTCTCTTGCTTCATTTCGCGTCTCTGTCCGATCATCTCCAACTCCCGCAGCTCGATCTGTCAGCTGTATAATGACAGACGGCAGTGACGTCAGCCCCGACGTCATCCCCATGGTGGGAGGGTGGTGGTATGCAAATCAAGTTGCATTCAGCTCTGGGCGCAGGAGAGGTGTACCCCAGGATGGTCCTATCTCTTGTACTGAAGAGGAGCGACTGTGCATGCACAACTTTTAACGAGAGTCTATGGGAAAAGATTTTTGCACCCGAGGACAGAAATACGTCACCAATTAGATATTGTCAATGAACGAAACAACTTTACTCATCATTAACTATAAAATATTTGTCTTACACAACTAAAAATATATATTCATATATTTTTAAATATTTTTATTTTATTTAATTTTTATTTCATTTTTTTATGTCTTATTTAAGGTAATATGGTGAGTGGTGGTGCAGCACCCTTGCGCCATCTATTGGCCAGCTGAAAATGGTGAAAACACTTTAAATGCAGCAGTATTGTACCAACCTGTGTATATATAGTTAGCGTTTTTGAAGAGTTTGCTTTGATAGGAAAAAATCTAAATCTTTGTATTACACAGCACAGAGACAAGGCAAATAGTCAAAGTGCTAATTCATCGGCCAGTCACCTTTTATATCACAGATTTTATATGTTTAGATTTATACAACATGGTAACTGTTAGTATATATTCAGATGTAGGGACGTGTCTAAATGTTTTTTATGAAACGTGTTTTAACTACATAAATAAAGTAAGTAAGAAAAGTAAGTAGGAAATCCATTATTAACCAGTTTAGTGCTATTGCCAATAAACTGGTAACTATTCCAGGCTATGAGGTTGGTAGTCTCAGCCAATTTATGCAGATAATCCCAAACCTACTTCTACTAAAAGGAAGTGTTTTGTTGTGTCTTTTTAAATCAAAGCAGATGGCTGCCCAGTCAAAGTATAATTCTAAACAATCAGATATATCCAAATAAGCTTTGTCGAGATCTTGGAAAAAAAAAAAGTCTGCACCCTGAGTTGAACCCTTTGTTTCCTCTCTGGAATATCTGGTGATTTTATCAAACTTCACTCAAGACAAACCAAGGTCCTTCTCAATTGCATCTCATAATTGCTTTCATTCCTAAATTTGTGCTTCAAGCATCGTTCAGTGCCGGTTGAATAAACAAAGGGGAAAGTTACAAAGCTACAAAAAGCTACATGGCTGGGTCCCAACTGGCCTGGTAAAACCCAGCCCCTTGTTCTACCCTTTGCATTGTATAGAGGGTCTGGACCCTTGGCTATTGAGAAACAGTTGCATGCAGGAAGCATGGACAATTGAAGTTTTAAATGATTGGATCTGATTTTACCCATTCGCTAACGTTTGGCGATGATGTATGTAATGTGCCAGCTACACTATGAATCTAACCGGAAATTGTGTGTGCTTTAAACAACTATCCCCCACTGTGAAGAGAGAAGTACCAGGCTGAATGACATCTTTGCCAGCAATTAAGTGTCTTAAACATTCCTCATGCCTTAACTTTAATTGCTCAATATTTGGAAGCGTGACCAACACGGACTGAACAGTGCGTTCAGTCCGCCATTGCCAAACTACAACCATATGCAGATCGCAATTCTAAAACAGAAAAAAAATTGATGTCATCTCTCACAACTCCTCCTTCTGTTCACTGATTGGCCCGCTTGAAATTCTACAGGAGAAATTGAGCTCATTGGGGGAAATCCCACATGGAGCACTGAAGGGAGATGAAAATTGAGCGGAATGGTGAGGGAAGGCAATGGCCAGGCTAGGTCCCAATAGCTGGGGATACCTGACCCAATAACTGGGTCCCAATAACTGTTGCCTTGTTGGATTGAACCCAGTTGGTTCCCAAGAGATGAGGCTCAACTCCCAGACACTTTGCCACCAATTCCAGGGAATAACAACTGAAGACGGAGTTGATCATCCACTTCTCAACATAAAGAATAACTTTTGGGGTATTGAAATGCTGGTTGATTGGTGTTCATTGTTCTGTTTAAAATCTATAAACCATCAGCCTTCATGACCTGTGTTTAGGTCCAGTCTCTATTTGACCTAAGACGCAGACACATGACAGTGATGTGTGCCGCAGCTGACTGATCACAATTGCTGATTTAGGAAACCGAGATAGCAATGTTGCAGAACAGCAGAGTCACTCATCTCCCTCAGCTTTCAGCCAGATCTTCTGTCACACACACGGCTAGGATGTTGTTTATGAGAGTGTTAGCTGTGGATATCTTAATGTTAGTGTTAGAAAAGGAGTTATTGTATTTTTGGTTTGTTGCTTTTGGTTAGGGATTCTGCAAAGATTACTTTGTTTGTTATTATGACCTTTATCCACACCAAAGCAATTTTTAAAGCCGTTCTGCTTATTCAGTCCATCTGTCAACAAGTTACCGTGCCGGCGACATATCTGTAGTGAGTTGGGTGACCTGTCACCTACCAAAAACTGGTGACCAACCAAGATAGCCAGCAGGAATGCTGAATCATTTCACTTTCACTGAAGATAAATCTAACATCTAATCCATGAACTATTACAACAGCTAAAGTCTAAAATTACTTATAGAAATTAGTACTCTATGTTATAAACATATTTTTGAATCTGAGATCAAGACTCTTTGCCCTTTTTCAGATTTCAGTTGTGTTTGCTTTTAAACCACACTTAAATGTTTCAGATAATCAGATTTTAATACCAGACACAGATAACCTGTATAACCTGACTTGTACAACCAAGACACTACTCAAATAAAACCATCCTGTCCACATGAAGTAGGCTAAAATTAACAAACCATGAGAATCAAATGAGAATGAGAATCAAAGCCGCTGACATCTGGATAGAGTTGGAAATGCGTTTCTCAATTTTTACGTCCGCGTTCTCGGTGTCGCACTGTAATCTGCTCAAAAACAGTTCGATGTTCACATGTGTGGTGGCTGCCCTGGTGGAGAAGAAATGGGGCTTGGCGTCCAACTAGCTTAGCAAACTTTCTAGTATCCATTTGGGATGTGGGAATAGAAGAAATTTGTCTTGAGAATTGTTGGCAATCAGTACACTTGACCATGAAATCTCAAACAGTCACCGGACAGTCCGCGCGGCTCACAGAGTACACCCAGCATGCTCGAGTATGTGGGAGCCCTAAGGCTTTGGGGCTCCAGTGAATCACAGTGAGAGCCAGTATCTACAAACATGGATCATTGAGAAACCACCCCAGAAGTGGCCAGGCTACAAAAAAAATCATAAAATCATTCTAAGAGCAAATAAACAACTTGTCCAAAGGTCACAAAAGAGCCTAGATGAGCATCTAAAAGACCACAGGCCTTATTTCAGAACACAAACATCTTGATGATCCAGAATACTTTGGGGGGAATATTTTATGGATGTCACAAAAGTGGAACTTTTGAATCCTCTTTTTGCATCCTGTTACATAAGATACAAAGCTAACATTGCATTAAAAAAAATAACACCATACCTGCAGTGAAACATGGAAATGGTAGTATGATGGTCTGGGGTCTTTTGATTCTTCAGCGCCAGGACAAGTTGGCATTATTGATAAAACCATGAATTCTACTCTCTTGCTGTAAACCCTGAAGGAGAATGCCCAGCTATCTGTTCATCACCTTATTAAAATCGGTTTGATGATTTAAAAGCATTTAATTGTGACAAAAAGCAGAAGAAATCTGTTGGAGAGCACAACTTTTTTCACATCACTGTTAGGGCTGCACAGTATTAGAAAATATTCTATTGGTAAATATTGCAATGACGAAATCAGGTGCGATATATGGCTGTTTCCTTCATTTTTCTCATCCTAATCTGTGCTTCCAGAACTCTATAATCTTGAGAATATTTTGCAATGTCCTTTGTCTCTAGTGTTAACTTTTGCTGTTCTGAGACTCTGTCCTACTGGCTAAATACAACTTCAGAACTCATAAAATATATTAGCCACAAATTATTGCACTCCAAACAGCCCTTTGCTATATGAATATTGTGAAGACAATGCATTTTCAATATATTGTGCACCCCTAATCACTGTATTATATTTGGTCAGGTTCCTCTCATTTAACACCACTAAAAGTCAATGTGGTGCAACCAACTGAGTCCAGAAGTCACCAAAATAAATATTGTCCAACTCTGTGTGTAATGTTTTCTCTGTATGAATGCAGCTGTTTTGTGAAGGTCTCAGATGTTTCTTAGAGAACATTAGTGAATAAACATCATCAGGCGATGATGCTTCATCCAAAGCCATACAGTTGTCATGTGGTTGTGGGATGTTTGTGTTAGCACACAACTTACATACACGTCGCAGACCACCTGAGGGCTACCCCTCCCATTTCAGCATAGGTCATACCCTAAGCACATAGATAACGAAACGGTTATTAAAAGAGCTGCACATTTCCTGCAGACAGCCCCTTCCTTGGACAACAACTTTGCAATTTCCATTCAGGAGTTTTATTTGTGAAGAATCATACAAATGCACCGAATTCCTCACTGCATCTGATAAACACTCCTCCATAGTGTTCATGTCACCTGCAGATGCAAAAACCGCATAGCAGAAGCAGATTAGTTGAAGCAAAATATCAACATATGAGCGCATATGCGCATAAACTTCTGCCCGTTCGCACAACACACTGCAAAGAGCTCTGTGCGAAATAGTTCGACCTGCACCTGGTGTTAAGAAAGGGAGGGGGGCATCTCCCTGCAGATAAGATGAGACAATTTTCATCATGCGGCAACATCAATGACACTTCGCATGGAGTATGGGAGAGCCTATAGAGTCTGATTTCTACCAGAAACAACTAAGGTTTAATCAAAAGCTCTGATTTTACAGCACCCATTCACATATAAAACAGATAATTTGTGAAAAAAATCAAGCTCTTCTGCCTTCTACCAGTGCTCCCAGTACTAACTGCAGAAATACATCACTCAATCAGAAACAACCAATTATAGCCAGGAGGAGGGTTTTAGCGCTGTCAATCACCCTTGTGTATCCTCAGCTCACACACTCCCCCTTGCTTTCTGCTATGCTCCCGCTGGTTAACAACAACATAGCCTGCCACAAATGTTAATGCTGGTTAGCATGGCCACCGATGACGGCGGATAAACAGTTTTCCTGGAACGGTAACTTGTTTCTTCACCATTATCACATTTAGCAGCGTGTACACGAGGGTGATTGACAGCACTAAGACCCTCCTCCTGGCTCTGATTGGTTGTTTGAGGTCGGGAGCGGTGCATTTCTTTAGCAATAGAAGCTCAGGGAGGAGCTCGATCTTTACACAGATTATCTGTCTCATACCATACTGTCACGACATGGTGACAGTTTTAACGTCATCTTTTTGTAGGGGGTTGTTTTGTCAGGCCAGATTTCCCTCCTCTGTAAAAAGATTGGGTACGGTAATATGTGGCTCTGCCTAGTTGACTTCACTCTGATTGGCTACAACCATATTTGGGAAACTCTTCAGTAAAATGCGCTGAACATAGTCTCAACTTGGGGTTATAATTGTGTGGTACTTCCCCATCAATGAACTTCAGCCACTCTTCTCTGGTTCTCTCATCCTTCGGGAATAAGTGGAAACTTCCATCCGTTTTTGAGCTCCCTTGGACATAAACGCTCCCCTTTTTAGTTGCCATCCTCTTCTCAAGTGGAGTAGTCAGACATGCTAGTGCAACTTAGCCCTTAAATTAGCCAGTGTACCAATTGGGGGGAGGAGGGAAGGGGAGGGCTGTTTGCTTGATGATGTGCTCTATTGGAGAATATTAATTACGTAGAAAGATAACCTATGTAGAAAGATAAGCTGTTCTCTGATTCGTCCGTTTTTGAGCAAAGACACAAAGCTGACCATCTTTGAGCAGGGCTTTTGATACCAACTCTTGACATTCACATGTCCTCATCAGTGCACAACAGATCATATAATACCCCCAAAACCACAGAAAAATTAAATTTGTTGTCATGACCCCTTTAACAAATATACAAAAAGCATATTTTTGCAAAAGTTACATACTGCAGCTTTAATGCCACTAGAGCAGGCAGGGGTCACCAACCATTTTGCAGCTGAGTGATCATAGTTCGTAGGTCTGAGTAACACAAAAGGCTACCAGTTTCATATCACTTAATGATTATTGAGTTGTCTATTCATCTATCTATTGATTTATTTATATAGTTTATTAATGTTGCCAGAGTTTCTCCAATTTTTTGATTAAATTAATAGTTTATGTATATCTTATTGCCATTCACAACAACACTTATTTGGCTGGCGTTCATTGTGCAACACTGTTGGCTGAATATACTTAACATGCTTTGTTTTGCCTTTTTTCCACCTGGAAGGACGTGGTCTCTTAACTCCCTAATGTAAACCTGCATCAGTCACTGTGAAACATTTTGTATATGAGAGGACTTACAATGGTAGCTTTGTCCTTGGGTCCACTCAGACTGTGCATTAGCCTTAGATTCCAGGAAAAAATCATCTTTAGTGAGACAAAATGAAGATGCTGTTACAGATCACAAACTCTTAAAACAACTAAAAAACAAAGAAAGAAATCTGAACTTTTGTTTCACTGGCATATCACCTTTTCCAATAGTTATCTTATTGCTGTAAATAGTTCCAGAAGTTTGGGGTTGAAATTATTTTAAATAATATGAAGCATACTTTTTCATTTAGTTAAAGATTACACTTTTCGATGACATCACCCCTCTCAAAGAAAGCCAAAAAAAAAGTTACCCTTATTTTCTTTGGCTTATAATACTGTTTTATAACTAATGGTTTTTGCACTTCAGTCGCACCTTTTCATTGAGTTGTCCTTGTATATAGATTTTTTTTTTTTGTTGTCAGTGAATGAATTTTTTTCACTTGCCTGCTTTCTGATTAGCTACAGCCAGACGTTCCACATCGACATAAAGACCTCATCATGCTGCATCACATTTCTACCTAAATCTGTGTCACTTTTCTCTTCAGCAATATATAGGACAGGTTGTTCTTGGTCTTTTCTTGTCACTTCTATGGGTTTCAGTGAGGTTAAATAAGAATTTCCTGTTATCTTAGAGTCATATCCTCATATGACACTTCTCTTTTTCTCTCTGATTGTTTCTAGAGGTGCCAGTCCTGTTGGGTTACTCCTCACTGCTATAGTGGCTCTGGCGTACAAAGTGGCCATAAGATTCGAAGGGTAAGTCCCAAAAGCGGCGTTCTTATTTGTCATTAATGTATCATCCCTTTTTTTGTAGGTTTTGGAAGAGCAAAATAAATAACATTATTTAAAACAATTATCATACAGGATCAAAATAAAACAGACAGTAGAGATCAAGATATATACTGAAATGCAATAGCTAAGGGCATTATGGTACATGTAAATTATAATGTCAGTTAAACTGGTGTTTGAGCGTGGTTATCTTTCAAGGACAGATACAATTTGATTGGCTTTAGCATTTAAACTTTATTTTAAGGACTCTGTTTTGAGTCCTAGATATAATAGAAGATAATACAACCTGGCAATTAGGTTTTTGTTGCAGATGTTTGGATATGTGAATATGAGATTTATGGTAAATCATAAAAAACATAAAAGTTCACTCGGGTCACATTTTTCTATTCCAAATAAAACAGCTTCGTTTGACCCTTGTTGAGGGCAATATACTATTTTATAGCACATATTGTTCCATTGACCAATGGTGTGTGTCAACATAGTGGAAGTTAGCGCTTTAGCATTAGCTTGTGCCAAATACCATGTTAGCGTACTGCTTTAGCGTTAGTGGAATTAATATTTATGATTAGTGCTTTAGGGTTAGCACAACTAACTTTTTATTTACCGCTGCCCAAGTAATGCACCACTGAATTATAACTGAAGTCCTGATTATTATAAGCAGAGTATAAAATAAGTAACTGCTCATTACAGTTGCACAGGTTAACACATATTTATTGTTGTAAATATGGTGATATTAATATTAAATTTTAATTATTTGAAATGACTTTTTTCATGGAATTAATTTCACACATACCTACCAGTGTGGCTTTTCTCTGGTCCATGCAGAATCCAACACATTCAAATACATACAGGCTTTCTACGCAGTCTGGAAAAGTCTGGAATTTGATTTGAGTGTATCCCTGATCTGAATGGGAATAAAAAAATAGAATAAAAGAATGGAAAATCATTTGTACTTTCAAAATTTATTTTCTATTCCATTGACTAAATGTTGGTTCCTTTCTTTTGTCCTGGCCCCCTTTTCCTTCCTTTCTTGTTTCCTTCTTCCCAACGTTGTGTCCTTCCTTCATTCCTTTTAGTCGTTCAAACAGTGTTCTGTGCTCTGAAAGGTTCACCTTGTCTCCTATGAACATGTATTTTATGGTTATAAACAAACATCTCCGTCTTTGTCCTGTGCTTCTGGGGCACTGCAAATTTAAGTCAGGTTATCTGGTTAAGTTGTTCCTGAATGTCCTAATCCCTTCTTAGACAGTGACAGTTTGGGTCTTCCTCTAGATTCAGCTTTAACTTAGGTCAAGCTGTTTGAACTGATAATCATGGGATCACTTAGTGTTCTAAAATAGGTGGAAAACACTTTCCCAAGTCATGCGCATTTACAGTTTTCCTGCTTAGATCTTCACTGAGTTCCTTGAAATTACTTATTGCTCTGAGTACTAATCATTCCCAGTGCTGGCAAAGAGAAACAGCCAACTACATTCTATCAAGATAGTTTCTCTTAAAATGCTTTAGAGTTCCTTCTGATAGATTCATTCCTTGATTGATAAAAAAGGATTTCAATAAGTCCAAAATCAATATGTCACTCATATTCATGATGAGGGGATATGAAGTTCTGACTGGAAATGCACTTCTTCCACATCTGTGTGTCAATAATTTAATATTAGGGCAAAAAGAGAAATCATCAAGAAGCCTTTTAGCCAATAACCCCCCCAAACTAATGGCAAATTTAAATCTGAGTATTGTTTGAAGTTTAATTTTAAATTTACATCCATTCCAAATCTAGTCTTAAGTCTCGCGCTTCAAGCAGGCAAACAGATTACAGACCCTTTCAATAAATTAGAATATTATTGAAAAGTTCATGTAGTTCAAGAACTTTATCACAAAGTGAAACACATATAGATTAATTACACATGGATGTTTGAAAGCCTTTATTTCTGTTCATTATGATGATTTTCTGCTTGCAGTTCATGAAAACATGACTTAAAATTAGAATATAAGAATAAGATTACCTTTATTAGTCCTCCAGGGGGGAAATTACATCAGACCAATAAAAAACAAAATGATACGGAAATGTAGCCTTAATGAAAAGTATGTTTAATACCTGCCTAAAGCTTGTCACTTTTCAAAAGGTTTGTTTTAATCTGACAAATGAGCCTCATCTGAATGCCTATTCTAATTTATTGAACATGACTGTTGTCAGATTCTTTGACTGAAAGCTGTTGTGAACAAAACAGTTTTCATTCCTGATTTAAAGAAACCGTTTCTGCACAGCTCAGGTTTTCAGTGAGTCAGTGTAAAGAACCTTCTGAAGACCTGATGGATTTATAGAACAAGAACTTAAATAAAATGTCCAAATGTATATAAATGTTTTGAATGCTTTTTTTTTTTTTTTTCATCGAATTGATATAATTTTTCCAGCTGGCCTTGAAAATGTCTTGACTTCTAAGAGTCTTAAAGCTAACACGTGCATGCATCAAAAAAGAACACATCCTGGCTTGATTCATAAGTCATTTGAAATCATTTTAAAGTTATGTTATTTGGCAAATCCATCGCAGAAGAAAATAAGTAACAAGAAAAGAAGTGAACCAAGCTAAAGAAAATATGACTAGCCAGACAACATTTAGAGAACGGCATTGAGGGGCTGTGAATGGGTGTGGGTGTAAAGCTTGCTGTAGATTGTTTTTGCTTCTGTCAGGAGGACGGAGATGTTTCAAGGACTGACGTGGGTTGGCAGGCTTCTAAACTTTCTGTTGGCTGAAGAAAATTCCCAACTGTACCAAAAGTGTTGGTTTAGGGTATTGAGGATTTTGAGAAAGGCTGTATGTATGAATTAAAAAATAAGTAAGAAAAAGACATGCATATTGTAAATTTTGCAAAAGTATCCACATCCCTAGAAAGTTTAAAAAAAAAATGTTCTCACCGTAAAACTGCAAACTTTATCGTGTTTTGCTGAGAATTTTTGAAACACAAATTTAATCACAAATGGGAATTTGTGTAAAGCAGCAGGTTTTCCACATGTTTGCTCCCTTTTTGAACTTGTGGTTCATTTAAATTCTTTATATCTGAAACCTTAGATCTAAGGAGTGCTCTTTCTTTTTTTTTTATCATATATTTGCTGCTCCATGCAAACTGAAGATGTGCAGGTGCCAGATTTAACCACATGCTGCGATTGTCAAAAGAGCCTTGTGCTATATTTGTCTTGTGTGTCTCACAGATTCTCAATAATACAATTAGGTTAAGATGTGTGTGTGGCAAAAGGAATATTACCTCACACAGTGATTCCAGTCAGTAGGAATCACCAGTGGGAAAGAGGCAGGAACCCAGCAGAGAACAGGTGTTAGTGAACTGAATGCTGTGCAGCTGATTCAGCTCATAACCTTCATAAATCTAAGAGAAAGGAAGTGGGGATAGGGGAAATATTGGTTAAAAAATAAAAAAGATTTTTAAACCTCAGAATTTCAAAATACAAAAACTTCAAGTACAAATCCAGCTAAATGATTTATCTTTTATTCTGAAAATAAAATCCAACTGTAGTTGTATGTGGGTGGCAAGAGTGGATGAATCTTTGTGTTCAGTACAGCAAGACCTTGTCAAACAATACGGCCATAGAAACGTGTCCAGTTTTCTGATGTAGGTCTGTATGTCAGCTTGAAGAATATGCTCACTTTTTGTAACCTAAATGTCAAGTATTCTTTTACTCACGGTTAAAATATCATTTCTAAACCCATGCTTTTATTTTTCATAAAGTAAGCAAAGTACCACAAACTATGTGCTGTGGAGAGTTTTTTTTTTTTTTTTTTTTTACTTTTTCTTGGGATTTCTTTAGAAGCTAGATGTTTTGATGCTTGCTATGAAAGTTGCTAGTTTTATTAAGAATTTACCAGAGATGGTAAAACAATGCTGCTACCACCCTGATTCCCCTCAGGGATGTTCCAATAATACGAATGTTTTTTTGTTTTTGTTTTTTTTCCCCTTCATTAAACAGTTTCATTTCTGAAGCAGTTTTAGGGTTCTTTCACGTCAGCCCTGTTTAGTCCGTTTTAATCGAACTCCAGTTCATTTGCCTAGAAAATCCAGTTCGTTTGGGGAGGTGTGAATGCACAATCGAACTCTGATGCAAACCAAAAAAGCGAACTCTGGTCCGCCTAAGAGCCTAGGTCTCGGTTTGGTTGAAGTAAACTCTGGCGCGGTTCGAATTCATATGTGAATGCTATCTGGGGACCGCTCCAAAAGCAGGAGACGGACTAAAGCACAGGGCATTCTGGGTAAATACAACCTAAACAAACGCACGTGTCGAGCGCTAGCAGGAGATATGATTTGTGCTGAGCTCATTGTTGAAAAATGTTTGTTTGACACATTTGCCAAAGAAATCCTACAACTGCTAAAATCTGACACCACTCTATTTTTGTTTACATTTTGTGAAGAAGGAAGTTGCGCGTATTGTCTTCAGAGGTTTTCTTGTTTTTACCTTCAGTGGCTCTTGGTGCAGCGCCACCACAGGCGAGGAGGTAAGCATGTTTTTCAAAAGGTTTGGTTCGTTTGACAGAGTGCACTGTGAAAGCGAACCGCACCAGCTGAAAATGTAACAATGTTGCTTGTTTTTGGTCCCCAATTGAACCGAGTTTATGAGACTATCAGGTGTAAAAACACCCTTAGGCTCTCAAACCCAACATATTAGGTTTTAATCTATTTTTTTTTTTTTAATCCCTTGCAGAGTAATCTGCTTCATAAATCTAAAAAATATACTAAAATCCTTAAACTTAACCAATTAGTTCCCTATTCTAAAACCTAACTAAGTAAATGCTGCATATTTGAGTTTTTGGTTGTCATGTCACAAAATGGGAAATAATTCATTGCAGCACTGCCTGCAACAGAGCAAATAAAGGCTTTCCATTTGAGGATGGAATTTTAAAATACCAATTATTCTCTAACTATGCCTCTACATTTTCAGTGCAAATTATTGGTTAATAAATATCAATTTCAATTGAAGCAGTGTAGAATTTGATTTCTGGACAGTCTGGAATCTATAAAAATATGTTGAATTATGGCCTTAATCCCAGTTCTAAATGCATCCCATGTGAGCATTGTCTACATCAGATCAAAGCTTCCAGGCAGCATTAAAAAGCAGAGAAATTAGAAGTGTAAATGATGTTTTCAGGTTTTTGGGTAAGTAGTGGTTTTATCAACTGATGTTGTGTCAAAATAAAATCAGGAGTTTAATTAGAGCACCTAACAGCTGTTTAAAAGCACCAGCTGTTAATGAGCTGTGTTTCAACCCAAATTTCACGCCTTCATTTGCAATCTGTCAGCAGAAACAAAGATATGTAAAGGAGAGCGCCTGGCTTTACAATTCTGCCTCAATACTTTCTTGTTCTCGCCTTTTTTAGAGGGCCTTTTTCAACATGTTAAAAGCTTTGTAATTAGAAGACTTTATGTTGTTGATTGTGAAAAAATGACCTAAAAACTGCTGTGACCTACTTCTGGATATCTGAATTCCAGATATAAAAGAGTTAAGATATTAACGTTTAGATAAGAAGAATGGGCTCACGTTTGGCTCTAGAATACTTTGTAACACACAGTTTACGGTCAACGCAACGGCTGCGAGACAAGCCCAGCTCATCATCTCTACACCATCATGCTTGACAGTTGGGATGAGGTGTTTGTGTGTTGGTTTTACACCAAACCTGGCATTTTGCATTAATTACCAAACAGCTCTACTTTGGTTTCATCTTGTTTTGGGGGTTCATTGAGACACAACTCTCCCAACTGTAGTTGTGCTGTCATACTCTGTTTTGAGAAAAGATTACTTCTTGTTTGGAAGGGTTTTGGCCATGGTTGTTTGGTCTTTGTGTCTCCAGGGTGGCTTAGTTACTGTCTTTCCTTTTCTACTTGTGAACAATCGTCTCTCCAGGGGCAGACCGGCATACGGGGCTACCGGGGAAATCCCTGGTGGGCCGCTGGCTTAGTGGGCCAGTGGTTTATGGGCTGAACCACTGGCCCACCACCCTGCACAGACGCAGGGCAAGCGCAACAGCAAGTACGCAAGAGGCGACATGTTCTGGGGCGCTGATGTTTTGCTGGGCCATTGTGCCCCAAACTATGCCGCATCAAATGGCTTCTCTACCTCTCCTCCGCTCCAGTCAGGCAGATCAGCTCTGCTGCGTGTGGCCGCTGAGCTGATCTGTAATACATGAACGCTGCAGGGCCTGTCAGCTGAGCTGACGATGAAGAGCGCAGATCACAAACGCTCGTCCCAATAACCCCAGAGTACTAAAACAAACAGTGGCACTTATTAAAAACTAAACATTCACAAAATAAGAAATGCCTTGTCCCTATTAGTGCCACATAAATTAAATCCCCGTTTGTCTCTGGCATCCAGCAGAGAGATGCGCAGTGCAGAGGCTCTAATTCCTCATCTCATTCCTCCACGGAACAGTACCTGTCAATCACTGTCACTATAGGCAACATTAAATAACTCTGCATTAGCCGCAAAGATGGAGCAGCGAAAGCAAAGTACAACGCGTAAAGATGGCGCTGAAAAGAGGAGAGAAAAAAGACAGCCCTGCAGGAGAGTGCATCAACGAATGTAAAAATTTCTGACCTGTTTGGTGGGCCTTCCCACAGTTCTGGGTCCAGTATCTCCACCAGGCATGAAAGGTCAGATGACACTGCCTGCAGCAGCTTAAGCAAGGTTAGCATATTTTATATTATATTACATTTTAACAAAGAAATGTGGCCTTAATGAAAAGTATATTTAATACCTGCTGAAAGGTTGCTATTTTGGACATCATGAAAAATTACATTGGTCATCTCAGAATAAAAATCGTCATCAATGTAACTGCATATATATATATATATATATATATATATATATATATATATATATATATATATATATATATATATATATATATATATATATGAGACTATACGCGAGCCGTAAGGATGGAGGCAGAGGACTAGTGAGTGTGAGAGCCACTGTCCAGGATGAAACATCCAAGATCCATAAATACATCAAGGTCAAAGCCTCAACCGACGATGTGCTCAGCGAATGTCTCAAACAATGGGGACCAGAGGATGAGGTGCTGGAGGAACCATCATGGGAGGATAAGCCCCTACATGGGATGTACCACCGACAAATAACTGAAGTGGCTGATATCAGGAAGTCCTACCAATGGCTGGAAAAAGCTGGACTCAAGGACAGCACAGAGGCACTCATCTTGGCTGCACAGGAACAGGCCCTAAACACCAGAGCAATAGAGGCTCAGATCTACCACACCAGACAAGATCCAAGGTGTAGATTGTGCAAGGAGGCCCCTGAGACAGTACAACACATAACAGCAGGGTGCAAGATGCTGGCAGGGAAAGAGTACATGGAACGTCATAACCAAGTGGCGGGCATAGTGTACAGAAACATCTGTGCAGGATATGGACTGGAAGCCCCGAGATCTAAGTGGGGCACACCCCCAAAGGTGGTGGAGAATGACCGAGCTAAGATCCTGTGGGACTTCCAGATCCAGACAGACAAAATGGTAATGGCGAACCAACCGGACATCATGGTGGTGGATAAACAACAGAGGAAAGCCGTTGTGGTGGATGTAGCAATACCAAGCGATTGCAACATCAGGAAAAAGGAACACGAGAAACTGGAGAAATACCAGGGCCTCAGAGAGGAACTGGAGAAGGCCTGGAAGGTGAAGACCACAGTGGTGCCTGTGGTCATCGGGGCCCTTGGGGCAGTCACCCCCAAACTGGAGCAGTGGCTAAAACAGATCCCAGGAACAACGTCAGACATCTCAGTCCAGAAATGCGCAGTTCTCGGCACAGCCAAGATACTACGCAGAACCCTCAAGCTCCCAGGCCTCTGGTAGAGGACCCGAGCTCAGAGGTTGAGAAAGACCACCCGTGGAGGGTGAGAAGGGAATTTTTTTTTTTTTAATATATATATATATATATATATATATATATATATAGGTCTCTATTTTTTAATTAAAATTTTAACTAAGCAGCAGCAGTAGGTAGGCCAGTCTGTTAGGATCTCTTGGGCCACTTTTTCTCCCCAATCCACCCCTGCTTCTCTCTCTTCAGTGACTGATTTGAAATAGTTCAGAAATGGGTTTATAGCCTTTCTTAGATTATTTGGCAGTGGGGCTAAAACGATTAATCATATTAATCGTGATGAATCAATTATTGAAATAATCATCAAATAATTTAGTAATCAATTAATTGTAAACTTGAGTATACAGACTCTAAAAAAGGCCAATTGCTTTAAGTACAACATATTTTGTACCATTTAATACAAAATGGTATAAAAAATATCTACATTTTGCATTTAAGATAATAAAAATAAAAATTAAAAAAATTTCTGGAAATGTTCTGAAACTCTTCAAGTGGCAGTTTTAGCTTTACACGGTTCAAATTCAATATTAAAAAATCTCTATTAAGCACCTTTTGCTTTCCAGTTATTAACCAGTTAATCAAAAAAATATTCAACAGATCAGCCCTACACTGTATTAATGTTTAGTCAAGCAGAAAGGGCTGAGCTTAGAAGTATTGTTAAAATTATTTTCTTAGCTGCAGATGCATCCAGGGATGGAGGTCTAGAGACCAGTCTCAACCTGTTTTTTCCCAGTCTTGGTCTCAATCGACAAAATGGGTCAAGACCGGTTCAAGACTCAACAGTTTTTGTCAAAACTATGAAAACTGAACTCCGTTTTATCTTCACCCGTAGAAGTGAAGATAAAAAGGAATGTGAATTAAAAGCAGTGATATCAGAGCGCAGCTGCGTCACACCATCTAAGAAAGAAAAACAAGAAGAAAAATATTATTCTTGCTAATGGCCACAAAATCGTGTTACATGTGAATGTTTACAAAACCAGACGGCATTTGGTCATTTGATTTAAAAGAGCACGTTTGCGTGTTTACATGCGTTGTGGTCTAGCTTTTGGTGAATAAACGCCTGCACAGAAATTTGCACAGAAACATAAAGATGGTAAACCTGTTAAGACACTTTATCAGAAAAAAAAAGCTGATTTGGGGGCTAGTTACACTTTAAATTCTGTATATCTGAAAGCCTAAATGTAATTCAATTCATTTCAATTAATTTATATAGCACCAATTCACAACAAATGTCATCTCGAGGCACTTTACAAAAAACATAAATTCAGATCAATCACACATACATTCCAATTGATCCTAGTTTCTGAAACAGTGCACTAACTTCAATTAATTATTCAAAGTAGTTTAAAAAGGTTTCTAAGGAAACCCAGGAGATTGCACTGAGTCATTGACTTTCAGCATTCATGCCTCCTTTACGAATATGTAGCAACAGCAGATAATCACTTGTGTTGAGTCGTTGACTTTATAGCAGAATGGGGGTTTGAGAAGACAGAGCAGAATGCACAAGAAAAACCAGATGAACTGCTGTAGGATTAGGAGTGCACTTTCTTTTTTATCATGACTGCATGTTTGCTACTATATACAAACTCAAGATGTCCACACATGACACACAAAATGTACATTTATATGTGCATTGTCTGACATTAATCACAGGCATATATTTGCATGTGTCAGAATATAGTCATGGTGTGCATCGGTTTAACCTGTGTGCCAAAAGACACTGAACAGGCAGCACTAATCTACATTTATTATGAACACAACCCCTCCACACAAAATAACACACAAAGCCATTATAAATAAAGCTTCGAGAAGATAAAAGTGTATCCATGTAAATACTAAGCAATAAATTACATTTGATGAGCTGCTTTTCCCCATTTCCTTCCTCATCACGGTTGTCTTGTTTGTTTTACTCACATCCTCTGAAGATCAGGCTGTAATGGCAGGGGGGTGTTCAACTTAGCTTTTCCCAAGATTCAGTCTGACCAACAAGTGCAGGAAAAATCACATTGAATCTTAAACTTCATGGAGACTGAAGTGTCCATGGTTTAATATTGAGAGCACAGATGTAAGTCACGACTGCAACGCCAATCCACCATCATTTCATTTATCATCCACCTTGGAGCTGTAGGTAAAGATTTAACCACATGCTGCGATTGTCAAGAGAGCCATGTGCTATATTTGTCCTCAGTATCTCTCATGGTTTTTCAATAATACGATTAGGTTAAGATGTGTGTGTGTGTGTGTGTGGCAAAAGGAATATTACCTCACACAGTGATTCCAGTCAGTAGGAATCACCAGTGGGAAAGAGGCAGGAACCCAACAGAGAACAGGTGTTAGTGAATTGAGCACTGTGCAGCTGATTCATCTTATAATCTTCATAAATCTAAGAGCAATGAAGCGGGGTTAGGGGGGATATTGGTAAAAATTAAAATTGATAGACACCATTTCTGAACATTGAAATGTACTTTTTGTTTGGAAAAATTCATCCTTTGGTTTCTAGCTCCACATTTGTTCCCAATATGGATCTTAATTCCAGTGTAATAAGCTAAGGCAAGGAAAATTCTGATACTTAATCCACTTACTAACTCTACATAAGATCTTTATTGTGTGTATTTTCTGATTTGATTTAGTTTTTGACATTGCCTCTGTATAACACCTTTGGATACTTCTCCAGATCTATGCTTTACCCTCTGTATGTTCTTAAACCTCCACAGAATTTTAAAGTGCAAAATCCTATAAAACAAATCCAGTCAAATGATTTATCTTTTATACTGAAAATAAAATCCAACTGTAGATGTATGTGGCTGGCAAAAGTAGGTGAATCTTTGTTTTCTGTACACTATGGCCTTGTCAAACAATACAGCCATAGAAATGTGTCCATTTTTCTCATTTAGTCACGTTTTTCAGCTAGAAGAATATGTTGTCTTTTGGTAACCTATCAAGTACTCTTTTACCCAAAGTTGCAACTTCATTTCTAAATCCATGGTTTTATTTTTCTTGAAGTAATCAAAGTACCACAAATGGTGTGCTTTGGAGATTGTTTTGCATGAAGAATTTACCAGAGATGGTGAAACAATGCTGCTGCCACCCTGATTCACTAATGAAATGGTTTATTTTCCTTTATTCAAACTATTTCACTTCCTACTCTAACAAAGCAGTTTCACTGTCTTAAACCTAACATATTAGATTTTCAAGCCTAAATCTTCACAAAGTATTTTCATTTCATTGCATTTCCTTTCTTCATTCGCAAAATAATTTGGTAATTTAAAAAAAAACTACTAAAGTCCTTAAACTTAACAAAGTAGTTTTCTTCTTAAATTTAACAAAGCAGTTTCCTGTTCCTAAACTTAGCAAAGTATCATTTATAAACTTAACAAAGTTGTTTCCTTCTTAAATTTAACAAAATAGTTGCTAATCTTAATGAAATTTAGTTCTTAAAGTAGTTCAATACCAAAACCTCAGATAATACTTTACTGCCTAATAAAGTAGTCCTTTGTCCTGGGGGCCATGATCTTCCTGGATCATGTCTGAAATAAAATTGCTTTTATTTGACTCATGAGTACATTTAAGTATTTAAAGTCTTTTTCTCATTAATAAACAAAATAGTTTCACTGGTACCCTTACTTGGTTATAGTAGTAAAAGTCCTCATATTTTGTTGTTTGGCCCATCTGTCTCTTTGTTGTATCCAATATCTTTTCCATACAGTGAAACATTATGTGGTTTAAAAAAGAAAATGAATGCCCATATGACCAAGATTTCTAGAAAGCCCATATTCCTATAGATCAAAAGAAACCACGGCTGCACACATGCTTCAAATGTGTGAAGTGCTTCAGAGGTCCAGTGCAGGTCTGTCAGCGGCGTGCCACGGAAATGGAATCTTGTCACATATTGTCCCTGTCAGCAGCAAGCGAAGCCCGGAGCCATCTTCCTGTCACACACTCCCGCACTGTTGAGCTCCGCCACGGTTCGCTACACACACATGCTCCTGGCACTGTGTGGTACAACGTTCCATTCTCCCGTTTATTGTCCTATTACATGTTTGTTCTCCTGTATTTACAGACCATTCACGGAGCAGATCTATCTGCAGAGAAATCAGCGCTGCAAACATGAATGAGCGCATCCCTCACCTGCTCTTGGCGTGGCTGAGGATTCCCATCCGGGCGCGTGGATGGGCAAACACCAGCTTTAGTCATTAATGGACTGTTTGAGTGGAAATAAAGGAAAATGTTTGCGAATGCAACTTATTTCTTTGAATGAATCAGTAGGCTTAATGTAATTTTTCTTAAGTAATTCTGCAACACTTGACTGACACATGACATAATATTAATTTTTACATTGCCTTCAAAAGATCATTTATATTGCATAAACGATTTTTATTTCTCATGTTGGAATCACAAACTGCAGGATATTTTATTGGGATTATTGTTCTATAGGCTGACAGAAAGTGTTGCATAATCATAAAGTTGAAGTTGATGCATGGTTTTTAGAATTTTTACAAATAAAAATCAGAAAGTGTGGCTTGCTTCAGTATCCAGGGTGTCATAATGGGCCGTTTGTGACTCTACTGCTTGCAACAGTTATGGACTCAATGAACTTGGTAAGTAAAATGTTTATTTACAAGCACCACAGATGATATTGACAGCAAGCTGCAGGACGGTCGATCCAGTTCCACATGTTCTGGTTCGGACTAGGGGCCGAGACAACAGGGAAATTGAGTCCGTAGAGCCTAGGGCTTCTCAACAGGAGGAGGGCACTGGTTGCTCCTCTACATACTGCTCCTTAATGACTCCAAATGAGTGCCAGCTGTAGGCTCCACCTGCCAATCATACCCTGGAGAGGAGAGGTGAGAAGCAGCACACCCACACAACCCAGGGAATACAACACACAGTAAATTCTATATTGAACCACATTTTGCCGCCATGACAGATGCTTTAGGATGTCTTTTGGAATATGTCTGTACTTGTCTTGAACATCCAGAGACAGATATTTTTGCCCTTTGTTCCTTCTTCATTCTTATTTCAACTCTGACCAGCTTCCCTATCCCTGCTGCAGAACAGCATTCCCTCAGCATGAGGGTCCCACCGCCATGGTTCACATTGGGAACGGCACGCTCAGGTTGATGCACAGTGATGTTTACGTCACTGTGCATCACTTCTCTCCCTGCTGTGCTCCTTGATCTTCATGATGCTGTTTGTTCTCTAATGTCCTCTAACAAACCTGAGGCCTTCACAAAGTGTTATAAATTCTGCATCCTTTGCCTTTCGTTTTACAGTTATGCACGACTTTGTGTTGGTCTATCACATGCAGTCTCACTGAAGAACATTGATGTGTGTGACTGGGTTATGAACACATCAGGAAGGCACTGTAAAGTCTGCAGAGATGTGAAGGCTGAAGATGTGGAAGAAGTTGTATTGTTTTTGTTCTTCTGTAAGGAGGTGTTAAAGTCTTCTAACTCAAGTTCATCCAACAATCGGAGAGAGTGGGTGTTTGAAACAGAATGGACGACCTAAAATAACACGTAAAAACTGAGGGGAATGTTTTTGTTTTTCTATCAGATCTCAATGATAAGATTTATGTCGGACGTTGTGCAAAAAAAAGTCAGTGAATACACAGCTGCAAGTTCTGGACAGGTGTTTGTTTTTTATTTAGTTTTAATTATCCTCATCCTAACCAGGACGATCCCTTTCAGATTAAAAAGCTCTTTTTCAAGGAAGACTCGGCTGTGATAGGCGCTGGCAAGCATCAGACGATGTTACAGAAAATTACAGTTAATCACAGGCAAAAAAGAATACATTAAAATTCAATTAAACTGACCATTTAAATGAAACGGTTGCATGTTGTTGAACTGGCCTGAAGGACTCTTAAGATTTTATTTTAAAGCATTTAATGAAATGAACTCTGTTATTTTCCAGCTTGTTCCAAACCAGTGGTGCTGATTGGGCAAAAGCTTTTTCACCAGGCCAGTGCGTGCAAAAGGAACAGAAAGCAACAAGTGGTCTTGCAGACAAAGAGAATTTTCATTACAAGAAGGGAACATATTTGAGTGGCCACGGCAAAGAAAACAGGCCTCAAAGTTTCACAAGAACTGTCTCCATACCTGATGAGCTACCCAGGGGTGTTAACAAAAGCTGACCATTTACATTACTTTGCAGTAACCCCACCCCCCAGCATTGACTGTCAACAGGTAGGACTGTGAAGGTGTGCAGACAAAAATGAGCTTTTGGTTATTATGCTTCAATAAAAGATGGTTTTATTTGAAGACTTTAGTAACTGTAAAGGGTTCTGTAAGCCACATATTCTGGATGTTGGAAAATAGTAAACTAATGATTTTAAAAACTCATTTGGAGGTCATTTTAGGGTTCTGTTAGAGTTCAGTGATTCAGTCAAGGCCATGATGGCTTTCCAGTTATAAGAATTGCACAAAAAATGACAAACTGACCAAAACTTTCAATGGCTTCCACATAGATATGAAGATATGTTAGCAATCCTAACGATGTAACCTTGCTTATTTTATGTCCTTGTTTTTTTTAATGCATCATAAGAAATCAGTTATTCTTTAGATAAAAGTGTGTCCTTGTTTTTAACCTTAAAACTGAGAACATTCAGTGCTGCCATTCCCATCACAACATTTCATGGAAGCCTGTATATGGATTGATTTTGACATACATGGCTCTGATAGTTCAACTTTACTAAGATTGCTTTATTTCAGCTACACTGAAGGGATTTTGAGCATGAACAGCCTATTTAAGATCACACCACAATTGGATTTAAGTCTAGACTTTGACTAGTGTTGGGAATCAGAATTTGCATTAGTGTTTGACTTATGTAATTATTAATAATTATAATTAATAATTTATTATTAGTGAAATTATTAATAAAACTGAAAGTTCTTTCGTTGAATCGGGGCACCACCAGAATCTCTGGAATCACAAGTCAAACCTAGTCAGTCTCTCGTGAAGGAATGAATTCAGAACCACAGGTTCACACAATGATCAATGACACGCTTCTAATCAAGTCTGAGAATTTATTTACAAAAATAGCCCAACCTTACAGCTGAATTATTCTGCAAATAACTTCTTTTTTTTTAACTCCTGGCATGCAATCTAACTACTGATGAAACACAAAAAGGGATATATGGTGAATAATAAAAATGGGAATCAAATCAGATTAATGAACAACGTACGGTAAAATGAAATGGAATATTAACTAATTGACTTTAAACTAATTAACTAAACAAGAAAGAACAGGAAAAAATCAGATCTGCAGAACCATATATGCAGCACAGGGTCATAAAAAAAAAAAAAAAGAGTAGACCCCAATCTTAGAGTGGTGGGGCAAAGGAAGCAAAAGAGGAGGGGGTCCTAGACCAGGACCTGGAGAACTTGATATTGCATATAGCACCATAGCACCCACAACACCAACACCAACTTTTTAATGTCCGTATTATGTTCTTTGACGGGTTCTAAGACAACTGGTTGCACTGGACTTTTTAGGGGTGTCAAATTAAATGTTGGCTGAAAATAAATGCTCTATGCAAATTTTTGATATGTAAAAACTTTAGGAAATCATATAACATTTTCCTTCTGCATTACAATTATGTACCACTTTGTGTTGAACTATCACATAAAATTCCAGTATAACACAATGTAGTTTGTTGTTGCTAAATGGGTATGAATACTTTTAAAGGCAATGTAGCTGCTTTGTTTAATGAGGTTAAATGGATCACTATGAATGCAGACATCATCTGACAATGGAAGAGTCATAATGCCAGAGCTGAGACATCACCTCATTCTCTACAAAAGGAAACTTCTAGACAATAAAACTACCACATCTCTCTGTGATTCTTTGATTGCTTCCCTTCATATTCCTCTCCTGTGTCCTCACAGCTGTGACACTGAAATCCATTATCGCTCAGTACCTGGCCATTTTTTGAACAGCAGGCTAATAGTGAACAGCTTTTAGAAGAGATTGGTTTCAGGGAAACAATGAAAAAAAAAAGAAACATCATTTAACATTATGCAACTGTTTCCGCTCAGACTGTTTCCAGTGACTTTCAGCAGTAGCTTGGAAAGGTTACCACAAACAAGAACCAACAAAGTGAAGATGCTTTAGCCTACAATGGAGTAGATTGTAGATTTAAAAAAAATTTTAAAAACAAACATGGCCATGGAGGAGTACATTACTACCAAAAATTTTGGAAATTTTTAGATTATTTTCACATATTAACAAGAAAAGTCATGAATTTGTCAGAAAAAATAACTTAATGATAACATTAAAACTAAGGTATTCTCTGAAATTGTGAAGTCAGAAATGCGCATGGGTTGTGTAGCTCCATACGCATGTAGTGACCTCAACTCTGAAGATCTGAGCACATTCTTTCACTCCTTTAACCTTTTTAAAGGCCTTGGCCATGATCTTAGATAGAGTAAAGCAATCTCTTTTGATGAAAATGCATGACGAGAGAGACCTTGAGGCCGGTTAGAACAGCTGTGGTTCCAAGAGTTTCCCTGTCAGTTGAGGTGGGACATGTCTAAACATCCAGTTCCATTCATGAAAGGGGGGTGGGGTTATGTATTTTCCAGGCACATAATGCCATTTTATAGCACAGTCAAGAACCTGTGTTACCTTAAGTTGTTATAAAAATGCTGCATATATCAAAAATAAAAGAAATTTGACCTAGCAATTTCACACCTTGATATTGGCCTCTGTTTGTTAATTGCTGCTGCCACTAGTCTGGAGGAGCTGAGTAGGGGAGGCATGGGGGAGGGTGCTCTGTATAGCGGAAGCTTGGCTGGAGACCATAGCTCCAAGGACAGCTTTGGGTAAATAGGTGGCGATTTGTATGACCAAGTGTTTAGGCACCCCCGAATGGTTGCCATGGGAGATTCAAGGATTCCTCAAACATGCATAAAATTTAAAGCAACACTCCAAGTATGTTTGTGATGAGGGAATAACATTATAACATGATGCAATGCTCAAAAAAGCTGATTTTACATAATACCCCCACTCCCCTTTTAAGAAACTGACTAGAGCTGCAGCATCTTCTGGTATTAGAGCTGCAGTATTAGGTACTGTACCTGGAGAAATACGATGTTCTCCTGGAAATAAAAGACAGATCAGACTGACACCCTTCATTTGATTGATGATGGATGGAGCTGGTTCGCCAGAAAAAAACAGAACAGACTCTGGCAGATTGATGCACCTTCACCTAAAGAACACAAAGAGAACCCTTGGACCCAAGTGTGGACGATGTCTGTTAATCTTTCAAACATTGATTTGCTTTCAAGTAGAATTTCACTGGTGTTGCAACATTAATATTTCTCCCTGGATGAGCCTTCTTGTCACTTATCTTATGGAAAATAAACAGAAAGAAGAAAAGAAAAACAGGAGTTGTGAAACAGCAAAACACCTGAGCACCAAGCCAAGACGCAGTTATTGTCAAGTCTCACAAACTCTATCTGCAAAGCAGCCAGACCCACCATTCTGTTTGATACGGTGCAAATAAACCTGATTATTAATTAAATTTTTTACTAAACTAAAGCACATGGAAAAATAATATTTAAAATGTTTTCACAGAGAAATTTAATATTACTGTGCAAAATTTAGACTGCTGTCTCCAAAGAGTATTCTGAAAAACAAAAGTGTCTGATGTCGGCTGATTGATCGGCGGCAGTTGAGTGAAGTAATTAGATATAAAAGCAGAATTCGCCAAACTATTAACTTTTCCAAGAATTTGCTGCCAAATGTCAATCTCAAAGTACAAAAAATAAATATTTTTCTTACTTTTTTTAAACTTAAGTCTGTCACAATATTCTAGGAAATCAAGGGTCATATAACTTTGTAAAGGCTATAAACTTCTGAAACATGTCTTTAACCATCGACCCCCCTCTATTTAACCCTGCATATAATCAGCAGAGTCACACAAGCTGGAAAATACCTGGAGGAAGACCCTCTGTTTGTCTACTTCCTGTTAGATTTTACATAGATTTTAAACACAGCTTACATTCACAGCCTTTAATGGTCTTACCATTAGATGAACCAAAGACTGTCTACATGTCACCTCTTGTTCAGAGTTTTTGGCGGGGAAAAGGGGGAGAATCTGTGTTTAGGAACTCTATTATACTGTAGACCTCTGTGAGGAAGGAGATCTGGATGAGAAATCAGGAAATAGGAGTGTCAGAACCTGGGTAGTTTTTGGGTTTGATTCTAATTTTGATTGTTATCCTGTGTTCCTTAGTTGTTTTGTTTTTTGTTTTTTATTAGATCAGCCTTGTTTCTATTTTACTTTAGTTCAGTCCTTTCTTAGTGATTCGAGTTTAAATATGTTTATTTATTTCTTGTGTCCAGTTATCCTCTGTTACTGTTACATTCATTTTCCTTGATCCCGTTTACTCTTCCTCGCTCCCTGCTGCCATTCCCTCTCTTTCTCCTCAGTCTCCCTTCAGCTCTCTTTCTTCACACCTGCAAACTGTTAGTCAATCAGCCCCAGTCCATTGTTCCAGCATTCACACTCCCAGTATTTAAGCTCCTTTCTTGCTTTCACTCCTCGCTGGATCCTCCCCTTACTTACCTGTTTCTTCCCTGTCGTACTCCAGTGTTTTTGCTCCCTGGATTCCTGTTTTTGTTCTGCTCTGGCTCCCTGCGTTCCCTGTGGTTTTTGTAAGTTTTTTGTTCTAAATTTTTTCATCAAATCTCAAAACTACTCATTGCCTCTGCCTCTTTGCATTTGGGTCCACAACCAACCACAAATCATGACAATGAGTCTACTTTAGCCATACCCATTATCACTTTATGCACAAATGAATACAAGAACAGTAATGTGAAAGAAGAAAAGTTACAAATATTCAAGGTAAATTCCTTACTATGTTCACAGTGTTCTTCCAGTGTGCCATTTCTTTTCTATGTCATCACCACTAATCGCCGCAGCCTGACGGTTTGCTTTTCTGATAAAAGAAACGTATAAAAATATCTGGAGGACAGTAAGCAGGTCTCCACACAGCCTCATACATACTCTAATCTCCTTTTTTTGTTGTTTATTCACAACCCAGAGTTGCACATAATTGTGAAGTGGAAGAAAAAAAGCATGCATGGCTTTACAGAAAGCAGCAGGCAAGAGGCCTGCAGTAGAGGCCCACTTGAGATATTTTGCAAAAGAAAAGCAAGAATACAAAGTTATATTGATCTATCAAATGCAGTTCCAATTAAATACATGTATGTTTGGGATTATAAAATGACAAAATATGCAACAAATTCATTTGAATGAATAATTTTTCAAGTAACTGTCATTTCTATACGAAGCCTCTGAGAGCTGAGATAGCAAATATTTCACACATAGTGTGGTACACAATCAGTCTTTTTACATTCAGTCATACAATCCAATAGTGTATGCAAAACTGACAGTCGAATCTCAGAACTTCAGCTCAAAAGGCACCTTTATGAAAAAATTCACCAAGTTTTCTGAGCATGCATGCTTCACACGGACAGACAGTGGACACGTGTTCTGAGGTCAGATGAGTCAATCTTTCAGTTGGCACTAAAAGAAACCGAATATTAGCTTCTAAGATGACTAAAACTGACAACACTGTAGATGCCGATGAAGGATGGACATAATGAAGGGTGTCCCTAGAAGACGGTGTCACACCTGGCAATGGGAGTCAACCACACCTCCTCACTAAGATGTTCTGTCGACTCCTTCCTCAGAGTCACTCACAGCAGCTGACTGAATGACTCGAAAGCTAAGGCTCCTTGGCAGGAATTTTTAGGGTGCATTCACACCAGCCCTGTTTAGTTCACTTTATTTGAACTCTAGTTCGTTTGTCTAGAAAGCCCAGTTCGTTTTGGGAGGTGTGAATGTGCAATCGAACTCTGATGCGGACCAAAAAAAAGCGAATTCTGGTCCACCTTAAAACCTAGGTCTCAGTTTGGGGGAAGTGAACTCTGGTGCGGTTCAAATGCATATGTGAATGCCAAGCAGACTGGAGACCGCTCCAAAAGCAGGAAGCAGACTATAGCGCAGGGCATTCTGGGTGTACACAAAACAAACACGCTAGTCTAGCGCTTGCGGGAGAAATGGCTCATGGTGTTTTGCCAAAAACAAAAGAGAAATCCTACGGCCTGTAAAATCTAACGCCGCTCCATTTTTGTTCACATTTCGTAAAGAAGAAAGTTGCGCTCAGTGTCTTGTTCAGAGGTTTTCGTGTCGTTTCCTTCAATGGTTCTTGGTGCAGCGCCACCACAGGCGAGGGGGTAAACAGGTTTTTCCAAAGGGTTTGGTTCGTTTGACACAGTGCAGTGTGAAAGTGAACCGCACCAGCTGAAAATGAAACAAATTTTGGTCCCCAGTCGAACCTAGTCTACCGGACTATAAGGTGTGAAAAAAACCGTTAGGCTAAGATAGGAGCTTTCAGAGAGGACTCTGAGAATCTGTGAGAATATGGGCCCTGATGTTTATAAGGCAGAAAATGAGACGAAAACATTCAAACACCCTTTCTATGTATTATTTGACATTTATCATGTGCAATTCAACTGAAAATCATATTTATTTGAGAAAAAAATATATTATTTTATATGTTTATGAGTTTGAGGCAGACCACACTTATGCAAGCAAGTTCTTGCAAAATTTAATTTTCATTCTTCCAGCAGCTCAGCTTGTTTTTACTTGAACTGTGTGCAATATTTGTCACATATGTTAAAAACGTTTAAAAATGATGTAACATGAATGAAACCTGGCATTTTAGCAGGTGGTGCTTAGACTCTTGAGAGCCATTGTATGATGATGTTCATTTCCATTACAAAATGGTTTTTAAATGTGACGTACAATCATAGTTGACTGGGTGTGTGACAGCCAGTGTAGCTTCGAGTGAATGTGGGTAGATGAAAACTTCCCAGGTTTGGTAAGAACTTTTCAAATTCAGTTTTTACTTTTAACGTGGCCGTGTTTTATTAGGGGCCTGGAGAGTTCACATCTCTTCCTGTTACATTTCCTCCTCCTGTCCTACTCTTTGGATTTCCTGTTTTCCGGTTGCTTCTTTCTCACAGCGCTGTTGTTTTGTCCATTACCCACTGCGTTCCGTGCCTCCTCTGGCTCGTTACTCGAGCTCACACTGCAGGAGGGAAATGATTTTGTTGCTCTGCTTTCATTTTCTCCCACCCTTGGAAGTGGTCATGATGGAACTAATGCCTTAATAATGTCTGAGACCGTGCCGGCAATGATCCCTTTTCAGTGCATCCATTGGACTCAGATCGCTAATGAGCAGATTTTCTGATGCTCTGTCCGGCGTTTTTATGCCTCTCTGAGCGGTTCGCTGTGGCCTCTGTGGCAAGTGAAAGTATAAATTTCCTTTCTTCCATACACAGAGACAGCGGACCACGTTACGCCTCTTGCTGTGAAGTCAACATATTCTTTGTTGAAACTAGGTCATGACTCAGAAAAACAGCAAAATCCCATAGGTCATGCTAGCTGGGTCATGGGACACAGGAGGGTCAGCATGGCTGAGTTTCTTCACCAGGCCAGCAGAGACACAGACCATCTGAGCAGGGAGCGATGATGAATCAAACGATGGGCAACTTAATTATATTTATGGGTCAAAATTCCTACAAGTCTGATTTATTGTCTTATTAGTCTCATCTATCAAAAATTTATCCAAAGGGTAATTATTTTTACTTAATGAGTGAGTCGTTATTTTATACCTTATTAAGAGGAATGAGAAAAATATATAAAAAAAAAAAAATCTTTTCATTATCAGAGGCACAATACTGACAATTTTTTTTATATATTGAAACTGGACATGGTGGGAGGGAGGCCAGTCTCCGAGCAACATAGGTTCAACCTAGCCTAAAGGAAATCTCTCCAGGGAGACAGCCACGGCTGGATTTAGAAGGATAGGGCCCCCTGGGCTAGAGCCAGATTTGATGCCCTATTCAAAAAAAAAAAAAAAAAAAAAAAAAAAAAAAAAAAAAAATTAACTATTTTACTCATGCAAAATATAGTACATTAATAGGTAGGCCAATACATATCCCGATGGTTTAAAATTTCCCATGTGAGATGGCTCCATATTGGCCCCAAAAAGATGTACTGTAACTTCAAAATGTTCAAAAATTTGAGTATTGTATACAAGAATAAAAATGTAGCAATATTATAACACCACACTTCATAGTTTGAAGTGGTGAGTTTATATAAGGCACAATGTTTGTAAAACATGCATTCATTACAAAAACATCCTAAATCTTTGGGGGGCCCCAAAGGTTGGCGCCCTGGGCTACTGCCCCTGTAAGCCTTTTCTAAAGTCCGGCCCAGGAAGCAGCATCTTTTTTCATCTGGCATAGGCTTTCGATGTTCATGAGTCCTCTGTTTGGAATTCAGAAGCGAGTCATAAACAGAAGCAATGAAATCTTGCCAGTTAAACCGGGTTCCCGTCTCTACTGTACGTGCAAGAAAGTAAAAAAACAAAACTACATTTGCTGGAACTTTAAAGATTACACAGGTAAACAAGTAAAAACAACTTCAGAACCGAATTTGCAGACCAATCAGGCCCAAAATAAGACATGGTTATGTATGGTTAAAAATAAATGGATTCAACTATTTTCCAATCCTTTTCCTTAAATTTCCCAGAGAAGGAGGCTATTTTATAAGCAATCAATAAGAACTGGCTGGAAGCAGTGTCTGAGACATTTATGATACAGAAATGTGGGTTTAATGAAAAGTATGCTTAATACCAGCTTAAAGGTTGTTATTTTCAAAAGGTACTTTTAATCTGACAAGTGAGCCTCATCAGAAAGCATATTCTAATTTATTAAATATGACAGAAGCAGGGGCCGATGAGAATGGATTCATTTTGTAAGCTTACTGAGTTCTAAAATAGCAGAAAAGGATCATTAAAAAGCATTTGAAAAGCTTAATAAACACAGCAATTTCATCGTCTCAGGGGAATCCATGTTTAAAAAAATGATTTAATGTGTGCAAAAAGTCCAATTTCTGAAGGTCTACAAGCAACACGTTAAACATCACAGCGTAGCCTGGGATCAAATCTCAGCCAGACAACTTTCATGTGTCAGAATCAGCAAGTCATATGCCGCCATCGTGACCTTTGTCTCCAAACAGCCAGATTATCAATTTCTGGTGATTGTCTCAGACAGTCAAAACAACCCAGATCCTCTCCACCAGGACAGATAAGCACGTACAACATCAGAACCGTAGTCAGTCGGTTCAGGCTAAGTGTTTACTGTGCAGCGTGCTTATCTGTGCAGATAGAGATTCAGAGAACTGGATGCGTGCATCGCTCTCCGGGCCAGGCAGCACGGTGACTCACTGCTTGGCTTCCATGCGTGCTTTGTAAAAATTGGGAGTTGTCAGACGTGGCCGGCCACGTTTCTGTTCAAGATCGCAGATAATTGGCAACATAGGATGCAAATTGCTGTGTTTCCCACCTACTGCTGTTATGTGAATATGAACAGTTGAGTGGCTTGAGATAGAATAGAAAACAGACAAGAAATATGGCCTTTAAATGAGCTTCCTGAGCCTTTTAGTCGATTTTTTTTTTTTCTGTGATACATTTTTCTCTTCAGTAGAGGGCCAACTTATTTCATGCTGTAAGGATGTTTTTGAGGTACTTCAATAATTCAAATTCAATTCAAATATACTTTATTGATCCCAAAGGGAAATCAATGTTGCTGTAACTCATTTAATTTGGGACTTATTATAGATGGTGATGGCTGTGAGCAGGAAAGATCTCCTGTAGCAGTCTTGTTTTACAACCAGTCTGAAGAAGCCTCTGACTGAAGAGACTCTGTTTTCCAATGACAGTCACATGAAGAGGATGGTCAGGGTTGTCCATAATTTTCTTGATTTTATGTAAAATCCTTCTTTGCATCATCATCTCCAGAGGGTCCACAGTCGTCCCCAGAACAGAACCAGCTTCTTTGTCAGGTTGTTGAGCCTTTTTAGGTCCCTGCCTCTGATGCTGCTGCCCCAGCAGATGATAGCAGAGGAGATGATGCTCTCAACAACAGAAGATCTGCAACATCTTGCTGCAAACCTTGAAGGACCTCAGCTTCCTCAAGAAGTCCAGTCTGCTCTGTCCATTCTTGTAGACGCTTTGCTGTTGAGTCTCCAGTCCAGTCTGCTGTCTAGACGAACGCCGAGGTATTTATATTCCTCAGCCACCTCCACTTCTTCTCCCATGATGGAAATAGGGTTTGATCTGACCCAGTTTCCCCTGAAACTCTAAAATCATCTCCTTTGTTTTGTTCACATTCAAGATCAGATACTGCCACCTCCATGTTTCACTGTAGGCCTGTGTTCAGGGAGATGCATACACCTAGAGCTGTGCATTTTGGTCTCATCGGACCTGATGTGGAGCTGTTGTCTTGGTGAGACACAAGATAACAGCTCCACAAACTCATGTCACAACATAAAAGGTCTCTTGTATCTGTGCAGATCAACACTCAGCCATACAAGAAAAATTTTCTCCTCAAGCTGTTAAACAGATGTTTGCATCTTGAAATGTGCCACTGATACCACTCTGGATGGGGAGGTCAACAAAAAGCGACAACGGCCCAAACGACTCGTTGGATTTATGGGTCGCAAAACTCCAATGACTCTGATACTGTGATGACCTGCAGCTTCCCAACCTGAAACTTCTTGTCCCTGATCAGAGCAAAACATGCTTTCAGATGCTTTCAGAAGATTAGCATAGAATGGCAGACAGAAACCAACACTATGGGAGTGAACGCAAAAAGGCACGTGGACAGTTCTGGCCAATAGGTTTAGCAGTGACACAGATTTGGTGTTTTGCAAATTTAGTTTTGATGAGAGGTTTAGTTGGAGGGTAGCGGGTTTCAGGATGTACAAAAGTCTCTGTTAAGTGCAAGGAAGCTCTGCTCCTAAGCAGTAGAATGATGTTGCCACTAGTGAAGAGCTTGCAGCAGGTGTTTATGAGAGCAAAAGAATGCACCTGGAAGCGAAGAGATATAGAAATTGTTGTGGCAAGAACTGGCAAAAACATGGGTGGCTGGTTGAAATTCTGCAGGAAAAACAAGAATGGCCAGCAGATGGTTTTAGCTGACTAATCCTCCTTCTAAAATATTTTAGATAAAGTTTTTTCTGTTGACTTCGTTCTTTCTTTCTTTCTTTGAAAAATGCAATAAAAATAAATTTACAAAACTAACTCTGTAATGCATAATTTTGTTATTTACATTAAAAGGCAATGTCAGCTCTTTTTTTTTTAGTGATGCTGATTCATACTTATGACAGAACTTTACAACAAATGTAGACAAATAGAAAAAAATAATTCGTTATCTAATATTTTGATCTGTTTTTTACTCTGTTGTCTTACATTTTTAGTCGCACATTTTTCAGTCGGTACCTTGAAAAAGTATTCGTACCCATTGAATCTTAATTTCTATGTAATAGATCAACAGCCAGATTTAATTTGAGATTAAACTACGCACAGGAGGAAAATATTTCTTAATTTGGTGACTGCACTGGAATTAATTTAGGTGCATTAGAGTTTAAGGGGGCCATACAAATGTAGAGAATTAGTTTTGGGGTTTTTTTTTTTGTTTTTTTTTTTGTTGTTTTTTTTTTTTTTTTTCAAAAAACCAAAAGCATGTCGTTTTCTCTCTGCTTTCCAATTACACGATACTCAGTGTTGTGTGACATAAAATCCCAATAAAACCCACTGAGGTTTGTGGTCGCAATGGGACAAACTGTGATAAAATCCAAGCTGTGTTAATACTTTTCCAAGAAACTGTACTTAATCTTCCAGGCCTGTGAAGTAAATATAAACTTAAACTGCAAAAAAAAAAAAAAAAAAAAAAAAAAAAAAAAAAAAAAAAAAAAAAAAAAAAAAAAAAAACAGTTGTTTTTACCCCTGGTTGAGACGGTCAATGAAGCTTTTATGGGATGTCTGAAACTAAAGCTGACGTCAGGGAGTTTAATTTGACAACTGAAGCCCTTCAGTATCGAAACCAGCACGCGCCAGCAAGCTTCCTGCAAAACTAAATGGAAAGTGTTATTAATCTCATTATTCCTGCAAATATTGGGTCACATTCCATTAACCTGCAGGTGCCAGTCCGTGCTGCCAGCTTATTGTGCCATTCGTCATAGATGGCTGAATGAAGCGCAGAACAACAGCAGACTCATTGTTGAACGAGCCCGGCATCTTAACGCGCTTACTGCGGCTGCTTCGTCCTCTGCTCTGAAGCATCTCCTCTGTATCACCTGTGGCTGTTTGGCACAGGTGATTAACTGGGGGGAGATGAAATAATCTGTTGAAGAGAGAGGGTAAACAAGCAGTTGGAAAGCGCTTTTCTTGCCACGTGCACGCAATCAGGAAAGCTCGCGCTCACCAGCAGCGCCACACATTGTGGAGAAGCTCGTATCCGAGCGCCCTCTGTTGGCTTTTTTTTTTTCTTTGAAAGTGCTGCTTTTTAACCGCCTTTTATTAACTGAGTCACATCAAGCAGCTGCTCAGGCCACATTGGATGAATAAATCAATAGGAGAGGCTTTGGATAAACAACTGAGGCTAGACTTTGGAATACACGTGGCATTTAGATGATTTTGCATCTTTATATTATCGTTTCTTCATGGATTCTTTAGAACAAAAATGCCTTTTTTTTCCAGTTTAAAGAGAATTAACATAAGCTGTTTCCTGTAATCATTTGAGAACATGTCTTCTGTTGTGAACTAATTCAGTGGAAGTCTTGTTTGCGCACATCAGCCGAGTCTCTGAGCCACCATTCAATGCGTCCATCATCATTATGTCCTGTTTTTCTTCTTTGGGGAGCTCTGATTGCTCCCGTTTCCCTGCGCTCCCGTCCTGCCTTCGCTGGAACTGACGGGCTGACGCACCAGTGGGAGTTCTGTCCAACTTGCCCCCCTTCCTCCTGCTTCACACAGAGAAGCGTGCATCTACTCTCTGACCCGTGACGCTCACATAGGGGGCGGGGTCCACGGCGCGGATAAATACCCTACTCTTGGCCGCTGTGGAGACAGAAACGCGACCGAAGAGCAACAGAAGCGCCTTTTTTTTTTTTACGCACGATCCAGGCAATCGGGAATAAAACATGATCAAGAAAATGTCTCCATCCGAGAGCGACTTTGACATCCCCGCTAAGAACTGCTACAGGATGGTGATTTTGGGCTCCACCAAAGTTGGGAAAACGGCCATCGTGTCCCGGTTCCTGAACGGGAGATTCGAGGAGCAGTACACGCCGACCATAGAGGACTTTCACAGGAAACTGTACAACATTAAAGGGGACGTTTACCAACTGGACATACTGGATACATCAGGGAATCACCCTTTCCCCGCGATGAGGAGACTCTCCATACTGACAGGTAATTTATTTGCTGTTGTAAATGGTGCCAGTTTGGCCACTTCGTAGTTTTCGTGCGTATTTACGCAGGGCTGCAGCAGCGTGCGCCACTGCTTTTCACGTATCGTGTTGTGTTCATGCAAATGCAAAATGCAAGTTGAGCACAATCAGTGCAGAAAAAGTTAACCAACGCATCCATTTTTTTCTTCTTTTCTCCAGGTGACGTGTTTATTCTCGTCTTCAGCTTGGACAACCGCGAGTCCTTTCAGGAGGTGCAGCGGCTCAAGAAGCAGATCTACGAGACCAAGTCGTGCCTGAAAAACAAGATCAAGGAGAACATCGACGTGCCTCTGGTGATCTGCGGAAACAAGGGCGATCGGGAGTTCCACAGGGAGGTGCAGCAGGAGGAGATCGAGCAGCTGGTGGCCGGCGACGACAAATGCGCCTACTTCGAGATCTCGGCCAAGCGCAACGAGAACGTGGACAAGATGTTTCAGACTCTGTTTACTTTGGCCAAGCTACCTCACGAGATGAGCCCCGACCTGCACAGGAAGGTGTCCGTGCAGTACTGCGACATGCTGCACAGGAAGTCGCTGAAGCACAAGAAGATGAAGGACATCGGGGAGGCGTACGGCGTGGTGACTCCGTGCGCGCGGAGACCCAGCGTGCACAGCGACCTCATGTACATTAAGGAAAAGGCCATCGGAGGCAGCCACGGCAAGGACAAAGAGAGATGCGTGATCAGCTAAGGGGAGCACGAGGCGCAAGCTTGAGACCCCTAAAAAAAAAAAAAAAAATCTTTTAAAAGAAGAAGGAGCCTGGCGCGTGCGTTGCAGCCGGCTGCAGCTCTGACGTAGAGCGCAGCTTTGAAGGCGCCGCCGCCGCCGCCGCTGCTGCCTCGCGCTCACACGCCGCACCGTTTCCACGGACACTGACTGGACGACCGAGTCCGTTTTTTAAAAAAATAAAATAAAATAACCCACTGCCCACGAGACGTATGAGAATGTTCGCTTGTTCCGTCAGTCAGAGCGTAATCTGTGACGTGGCTTCATACCTTGTGAGACTCGCGCGTCCATGCCTAAAATGTGCTTTGTTGACCTTTCGCCTTTGGACAGCTGCCACAGACTCCTATGGCTGAGGAGGTGCAATGTTAGCAGAGAGAATGTTGTTTACATTTTATTGTAGGTTTTATAAAGGCTAAGTACACTTGAATGTTTACTCTAAACCTGGATTCTTTTTATTGTTGAATGTATTATTTATTGTTGGTGTTATAATTTTACTTTTCTTTTTTTTTTTTTGCAATGAAGTCAAAGAAATGTTGAAAATCCAATAAAAAAAAAAAAAAAACATGAAATCAAAAACTTTTGTTCTTTCTTCTTTTTTATGTCATTTATTCCTGTTTTTAGATTCATTTTTAGACAATCTTACACCAAGTATTAAGTAACCTTATATTCAGAAGTCTGGTACAGTAAATAAACTTTACACTGTTGCTAAGATTTGACATGTGTGTCCCAAAACCGTTGGGTTTTCCACTGGCCTATTGAATAAAAACTACAGTTTACATCTACTGATTGTGTGATATCAATATTCATTTTTCATCTATTTTGTAGAGCAAAGCATAATCCAAACCTGTTCAGACTGCCAAGTTTTTTTTAATTTTTTTTTTTTTATTACTTTCTTTCTTGCTGTGGCACCTTTATCCAAACAGAAATTACACTTATATTATGAAACGACAATCCGGTTTACATCACACTGAGCATGTGAAGATGGAAACTGCTTGTAATCTAAGCTTTAATAAAGGAGGCTTCAGTACTCGAATCACAAGTTGAAAACTCACCTCTTATGGTGACAAAAAGGCATTTACTAAGCTGTTACATCATAGTGAGTGTGCAGATTGAGGTTTTCACATCAAATTATCCCAAACTGAAGGCGAAGTATCTGAATAACGGGGAGCACAACAAAAATAAAATCAGACATACACCGTGTCTCGCAGAAGTATTCATATCACTTGAAAGATTTTTTTTTTTTTTACATTGTCACCTTGCAAACACAAGTGTCTGTGTGTTGTATTAGATTTATGTGACACAGACAAACATAAAGCAACAGAAAATGGTGAAGTAGGAGGAACCCGATCCATGGTTTTCACATTTACAAAGAAAAATCTGAAAAGTGTGGTGTGTCTTTGTATTTAGCCCCCCTCCCCCAGCATCAGGGCTTTGAAAACCACCTTTTGCTGCAAATGCAGCTGATTCCATAATTCAAGGTACATTTGGTCTTTCAAAAGATGAAGGAAAAGATAACAGATCATTTCCCATCTATTCTTCTATGTAGTTTACTGAAAACATATTCAGCTTTGAGAAATCATTAGCTACAGATTTTTCTTACTTTTTGTTTTAAGGAAAGATGTATTATGAGCAGCACGGTGATAGTACTGTTGCCTTGCAGCCTGGCCTGGGGTCAGAATTTGAATACGAATTCAATGCAGAAAGAACTCTTCTCTCTGGGTACTCCAGTTTCTTTCCGCAGTCCAAAAATACCCCTGTGTGTGACTGTGAGCATGGTTGTGTGTCTCTTTGTTTCCCTGTGATGGACTGGTGGCCTGCCCAGGATGCAGCGCCTCTTGACTGCTGGAGATGGGCGCGCCCGTGACCCTGCAAGCAGGTGTAAGTAATGGGTGGATGGATGTATTTGTTCCAGTATGTCGACTGTCGAACCAACAAAATTGCTTTTATTTTATCATACAGTCCTAAAACACCACTGCTTCAAACTGAGTTTTTTCACAAAAAAAATACATAATAATTCACAGAATTGTTGGCTTTGTTGGAAACATTTGTCATTAAAACTTATTGAATACAGAAAAAGTCAACCAACGATGTGTTTTATACAAAAAGCAATTTCCTTTTTCTTTTTTTAATGAAAATATTTCCTAAACAGAGCTGACCTCGAAAGTAACAGAATTGTCCTCGGTTACTGAAGGAACTGATAAAAGTTTCATTAAAGGATTACTTTTTTCTTTTTTTCTTTTTTTTTTTTTTAACAGAGCATCAACTTAAATAAAGTCTTTCAAATCCATGTACCATAAAAAGGAAACAATACTTTATAACAATAGACCTATTGTGCACTTTAAAAAGGGAGACTGTTATGTTAAAACCTAATAAATTCTGTTAAATGTTTTCTGGTCTAAAGTATCATTGAATTTAAATAATCAAAACAATAATCAAAACATCTCATCTTTTGATCTCATCTGACCAAAACACATTCTGTTTGTTATGCTTTACAGCTTGCTTCTTTCCACTCTTCCAAACATGGAAAAGGTTTTAGGGGTGTGACTACTTTTGCAAGGCTCAGTATAAAAAAAAAAAAAGGTGCCTTGCTGCAGCTCAAAGCCAAGCAGACGTTTGGCTCTTATCTCGATTTTAGTTCTGCATCACTGAGTCCCGCCTCAGACGTGCTCCGAGGTCAACAGCGTCCAGTGCCCCCCTCCCTGTGTGATGCTATCAGCAGCGATCCTGCAGACTCTATCTCTGGGAACGTTACAGAGAAACAAAGAGAGAACATCTTGCGTTGGCCTCTGTTTGTACGTGTCAGAGAAAACGTCTGGAAACAGTCGGGGGCTCACAGAAAACATCTAGGGCCCAGATTGCATTGGACAGTGTGTGCTCCAAACCAACAGAAACGCATGAGAACAGGAAACATAATAACATTTGTTTCTCCGGTGATGACATTTACACTTTACAGCCTGACCCTCGATTAAACTATGTAAAAACACACCACATTGTACATTTCCAGACAGCTGAACGGCTGCAAATGTGCTGCATGTGCTGAGCGTCAGAGATGGACTGAACGAGGAGTGACAAATTCCTGAATATGCACAGAATGTGCCAGGTCAAGAGCAAAATGATGTGGAAGGAGAATTTTACTTTAGAATGTTTTCACAAACAATGTTACATTTGATAACTTGGTGAAATTTATTCTCCACTCATCACTGCGAAACAGGTATGTGGGTGTAATCCTTTGCTGAGTCATCATGCCGACTCAGGTACGTATTTGATGTTTTTCACCCATCCCTGTTCTACAAAACTGCTCCTTGAGATATATCTATCTATCTATCTATCTATCTATCTATATATATATATATATATATATATATATATATATATATATATATATATATATATATATATATATATATATATATATATATACATACATATATATATATATATATATATATATATATATATATATATATATATATATATATATATAAAATTCCCTTCTCACCCTCCACGGGTGGTCTTTCTCAACCTCTGAGCTCGGGTCCTCTACCAGAGGCCTGGGAGCTTGAGGGTTCTGCGTAGTATCTTGGCTGTGCTGAGAACTGCGCATTTCTGGACTGAGATGTCTGATGTTGTTCCTGGGATCTGTTTTAGCCACTGCTCCAGCTTGGGGGTGACTGCCCCGAGGGCCCCGATGACCACAGGCACCACTGTGGTCTTCACCTTCCAGGCCTTCTCCAGTTCCTCTCTGAGGCCCTGGTATTTCTCCAGTTTCTCGTGTTCCTTTTTCCTGATGTTGCAATCGCTTGGTATTGCTACATCCACCACAACGGCTTTCCTCTGTTGTTTATCCACCACCACGATGTCCGGTTGGTTCGCCATTACCATTTTGTCTGTCTGGATCTGGAAGTCCCACAGGATCTTAGCTCGGTCATTCTCCACCACCTTTGGGGGTGTGCCCCACTTTGATCTCGGGGCTTCCAGTCCATATCCTGCACAGATGTTTCTGTACACTATGCCCGCTACTTGGTTATGACGTTCCACGTACGCTTTTTTCCCTGCCAGCATCTTGCACCCTGCTGTTATGTGTTGGACTGTCTCAGGGGCCTCCTTGCACAATCTACACCTTGGATCTTGTTTGGTGTGGTAGATCTGAGCCTCTATTGCTCTGGTGTTTAGGGCCTGTTCCTGTGCAGCCAGGATGAGTGCCTCTGTGCTGTCCTTGAGTCCAGCTTTTTCCAGCCATTGGTAGGATTTCCTGATATCAGCCACTTCAGTTATTTGTCGGTGGTACATCCCATGTAGGGGCTTATCCTCCCATGATGGTTCCTCCAGCACCTCATCCTCTGGTCCCCATTGTTTGAAACATTCGCTGAGCACATCGTCGGTTGAGGCTTTGACCTTGATGTATTGATGGATCTTGGATGTTTCATCCTGGACAGTGGCTCTCACACTCGCTAGTCCTCTGCCTCCGTCCTTACGGCTCGCGTATAGTCTCAGGATGCTGGATTTAGGGTGGAACCCTCCATGCATGGTTAGTAGTTTCCGAGTTTTAACATCCATGGTCTTTCTCTTCCTTTGACCAGCTTATTGTTCCTGCAGGGTATCTGATTACTGGCAAGGCATAGCTGTTTATCGCACGGATCTTGTTCTTGCCATTGAGCTGGCTTCTCAGGACTTGCCTTACTCGTTGGAGGTATTTGGCTGTGGCTCCTTTCCTTGTGACCTCATCGAGGCTGCCATTTGCTTGTGGTATTCCCAGGTACTTGTAACTGTCCTCAATGTCTGCTATTGCTCCCTCTGGGAGTGAGACCCCTTCTGTGTGGATGACCTTCCCTCTCTGTGTAACCATCCGACCACACTTCTCTAGTCCGAATGACATCCCAATGTCAGTGCTGTAGATCCTGGTGGTGTGGATCAGTGAGTCGATGTCTCGTTTGCTCTTAGCGTACAGCTTGATGTCATCCATGTAGAGGAGGTGACTGATGGTGGCTCCGTTCTTGAGTCGGTATCCGTAGCCAGTCTTGTTGATGACTTGGCTGAGGGAGTTCGGACCTATGCAGAACAGCAGTGGGGACAGAGCGTCTCCTTGGTATATGCCACATTTGATGGACACTTGTGCAATTGGCTTGTAGTTGGCTTCAAGGGTGGTTTTCCACATCCCCATCGAGGCTGCAATGAAGGCTCTTAGAGTCCTGTTGATGTTGTACATCTCTAAGCATTCAATGATCCAAGTGTGTGGCATTGAGTCATAGGCTTTCTTGTAATCAATCCAAGCCGTGCACAGGTTGGTGTGTCGGGTTTTGCAGTCTCGGGCGACTGTTTGGTCTACCAGGAGTTGGTGTTTGGCTCCTCTGGTATTTATGCCGATGCCCTTCTGTGCTGTACTCATGTATTTATCCATGTGCCCACTTATCTTAGCTGCTATGATGCCTGACATGAGCTTCCATGTTGTAGAGAGACAGGTTATTGGCCGATAGTTGGATGGGACCGAACCCTTTGAGGGATCCTTCTGGATCAGGATTGTGTGCCCTTCAGTTAACCATTCAGGGTGAGTCCCACTTTGTAGCAGCTGGTTCATTTGAGCTGCCAGTCGCTCATGGAGGGCAGTGAGTTTCTTTAGCCAGTAGGCATGGATCATGTCAGGACCTGGTGCTGTCCAGTTTTTCATACCTGAGACTCTTTCTTGGACATCTGCCACTGTGATAGTTACTGGGGCTTGCTCAGGGAGGTTGCTGTGGTCATCTCGTAGAGAGATTAGCCACTGTGCATTGCTGTTGTGGGTCGCCTCCCTTTCCCATATGCCTTTCCAGTACTGTTGGGTCTCCAGCCTTGGTGGGTCTGCTCTGTTGTTATTACCCTGCCATTGAGAGTACACTTTAGCTGGTTGGGTGGAGAAGAGCCGGTTAATCCTCCTGGCTTCATTTTCTCTCGTGTACCTCTTTAGGCGACTGGCCAAGGCTTGGAGCCTTTGTTTGGCAGTTTCGAGCGCTTCAGGTATGGGCATCTGGCTGTACCGTTTGGGTACTGGTGTTTTGATTGCACCTCTTTGGAGCTCTGACAATTGGCTCACTTCCCTCCTTGTTACCTTGATTTTAGCCTCTAACCGTCTTTTCCATGGTGGGTATTGAATCTCATGGTTGCTCCTATAGCCGAGCATCTCAAGGATCACTGATGCTGAGTTGTACACCAGCTCATTGGTTTCCGTTATGGTGTTGGTAGGGATCGTTCTCAATGCTGCATTCACATCTTCAATGAGACTTTCTGATGGTACTTCACTCAGCCGTTGTAATTGGCATCGGGATTGCCTGGTGTTCATTCGGGCCACGATCCTACCTCTCAGGTCAGTTGCTGCCTCGTTCAGCTGTGATGGTTCGTTCATTATTGGGGCTGCATACCCAATCTCCGGGTGGGGAGTTGAAGCTAACTCCCCTCTGACCTGGCGTCCTGGCTCCCCCTTGCCGTAGCATTTGTGTTGTACCTCGTCTATCTCAAGTTGTGACAGCATTTGCCGTTTGCGGATGTTGGAACACTGAGCTACTAGTTGTTTGGCAGTTAGTGTTGAATGGGGATGTCGACGTAACCAGTCCTCCCGCATTCTTTGCATGTAACCCCTCTGACTAGGGTTACTTGAGTAGTAGCATTCCAACAGATCCAAGTTTTCACCTCTCGCCCAATTCCGTCTTGTTCCAGTAACCCATTTTTTGTGAAGGTGCCCTGGTTCCCCAGCACCTGACGCAGACCTTGTTTGACCGGGCGACGTCTGAGCCGGTATGGCGTGTATTCCTTTGTCACTCATCATGAGGTAGGCAGTAGCGCGAAGGATCTTGCCTAAGGACCCACACTGGATATCTCAACCAAGCGACCCGGCCTGGATTCGAACCCCGGTCTCCCGGGTGAAGGTCGGGTGACTTACCCATATATATATATATATATATATATATATATATATATATATATATATATATATATATATATATATATATGAAATTTTCCACCATGAACACTCCATACCACTAGGTGGTGATAATGCACACCTTCACTTTTCCCACCGCCAAAAAACACCAGGGGAAGACAGAAGACAGACAATCACGTATGCGCGTGCGGCGTCAATACCAACAAGACAGGTGCGTTGGTAAACTACAGATAACACGAAGTGTGGGACAGTGCAGAACCATGTTTAATGGTTGGAAGTACTAACATTAGTTTGACTTAGTGACATAACATTAGCGTCCGTATAGTACGCTCTTCGTTGGAAGAAAACTTATCTACACCTCCACCTCAACTCTGAACGAGCACCTCGCAAGCCACAGAAGTCCCCGGATCAAACCCCACCCCACCCCACCCACTTGACTTGACCGATGCGGCCACCACATCCGATTCCAGCGGGCAAACATCCGACAGCCCCTCTCCTCCTGTTACAGGTAAAAATAGATTTATTTTGTTTTTATTTATTTATTTTTTTTTTTAAAGCTAATTATTTCGACACTTCACAAACTGTTAAGAGATGGAAATGTTAAAAATTCGGGGTACATTCATGAGAGACTCCGGTTTAAGTTATTTTAATGTAGTTATTGTAAACACAAACATAATTCTATATTGTGGAATACGCAGAAATATAGTTTAACAATTTTTTTTTCCAGAGTCTGTTGGATTTAATTCAATTTGTGCTTGATGCAATGTGTATAAAGTTGAGAGCAAAGCAAAAGTTTTAAAAAGAGACGGTTTCATTTGATTTAATTTTATATGATGAATATGCAGAAAAAATAGAATTGGGGTGAAATGTATATTGCTGTATAGCTACTCAGGTTGTGCATCATTATTTCTTAAAAAAAAAAAAAAAAAAAAGAAAAGTAAAGAAGTAATTATTAAAGTAAATAATTACTTTTGTAAATAAGTAGTCAGTCAAGTAATTGGATTACTTTCTTGGGGAAGCAATCGGTAAGTATTTACTAATTACTATTTCCTAGTAACTTGACCAACACTTGTAACTGATTAATCAAAATTAATCACAATTAATCGAAAACCATATTGATTAAAAAAAAACATTTTGAATTCAAAAACCATTTTTGCTGCTAAATTATTGGGTAAATAGACATATGAGTTCAACAACAAAGATATTTGTCGTTTTTAATCTGGTATCACGGTTATTTAACCATCAGATTGGTGCAAAGAAGCCCTGATCGTTCGTCTAACTTCTTTGGAAAAATGATTTATTTATTTATTTAATTTAGTCTCTCCCGGTGCTGTTTTTATATTCTGTTTGGGTAATATTTTTCAGTCTGTTCAGTGTTCTCTATTCCCTGAGGCTATTTGATAATGGAAACTCAAAAACAACATTGTAAGAGCTTTTTGTACATTTCAGTCATCAAGAGACCAACACAAAATAAGATATTCTTCATCAAATTATTGCACATCTTTAATTGTATATAGCAAGTATGAGTATTCTTCTGTGGGTGTTAGTTTCCAGTGCGTGGACACTATAGTTAAACTCTGCTCATATTTGTAGGTAGTTGGTGTGGATGGAGAGGGTGTAAATACAGTAATAACACATCCTTGCGATGCCATCATTTGAAGGCGTGGTTCTGCAGGTTTGTCGTCTTCATTCTTGTCTCGCTCTTGGTCAGACTCTGGCTCCAACATGTAAGGCTTGATGGACAAGTCTGCCGTTGACATCTGGGAATAAAAAGCTTCTGTGCCGGTAGGTAATCTTATCGCTGCTATCAAACTGCAAAAATGGCTCAGCGGGGTGAAGTAGAACGCCCTGGAGGGGTGTGAGGTGTCTCATCCGGATTTAAAAAGACTGTACCAAAACATGTTGCTCTAAGACGTGCCCCAGAAAAGGGCTAACGCCGAATTCAGACCAAAGTATTGTAAAGGATGCTTTTTTGTGTTATCGAATGCTGTCATCAAACGGAGGCAGATATTTTGCGACAGCCATCTTTGCTTCCTAGAACTGCTGGATTTTTGTTTGAAAACCAGTTTCTCAAATTGTTCTCATTTTCACACCGTAATGCAGTAGGTTCAGAACGCAGCAGTCCTCGATCGAGTTTGCTTTCTCCGTCGTACTTGGCATGTGGAACTGACTTTAAACTGTGTGGTCTTAAAAAAATCTGCTGTTTGTTTTTGTATAGCGTCTAATTGAAACCATTTTTCTTTGCAACGCAGAAAAGAAAACTTAAGAGCCAGGAGGTTTTGTCTCTGACTTCTTAGCCTTCCCTCTTAGGAGAACTTCAGAAACCGTTTGCTTGTATAGATTTTCTCCTGATGCTTTGCGTTCCTCCCAGCAGCGTATATGTTGGAATATCTCCCACAGTTTGCTGTCTTTGAGCACGCGTTGTTGTCTTCCTGGGTTCATTTCAGGGTCAGATGTTGCGTGGGCATCTGTGTGTGGTGCATTTTGTTAGACCGTTGCTGCTTAGAAATTAAAATCGCTCTTTAAAAGCAGGAGCTATTGTGAAAGCTACTCGCAGCGCAATCAGTCATGAGGACGAAACCAGCCTGACACAGTGTCACTGCAGGCGCACAGGGTAATAGGAGTTCAGATGCTAAGTGTTTCACTGGTAATTAATGATGCAGTAATGAAGGTCTCTGGGATTCTGATTATGTGACACCATGTCAAGTCTGACCTTAAGTCCATCAGTACTAGTCGGAAAAAATTGTCTGCCTGGGATCGATGCACCAAAACTGCTAGCATGTTTAGCCTATGTGCATTTCAGCAGATGCATACTTGGCTAAGTAGTAACCCAGGTATTTTTTGCTTCCCATTGTTTGTTGTCGCTGCGCAGTCTTTTCCTTTTAGAAGGTTTATCCATATCTGCTTGTCTTCTGATTATGCGTGGACCAAACGGCACCGTATTTTTACAAATCACGTATTACTCCTCACATCTGGTGTGCGTGACTGGCCATCAGAGACAGCTGTGAATGGACGCAAGCGCTCCTCTGATACAATTGTGGGCTATTCAGATTTGGTATTTGTAAGAGCGCCATCTGTTGGTGGCACTGCAGGTAAACGTCAATTATACAAGACATTTTAGAAAATGTGGCAAACCCAACTGTCATTATAAGGGATGTCCCAGCTAAAACAGAACTGTTGGCAATCCTACAGGCCTTTCCCAAAGAACATGGACAAGCAAACAGGAAACAATTTCAGCTTTTATTGTTGTGAAAATGGTAGATATAACAGATTGCAGTATAAAATGTGCATATATTACACTTGCAAAGCAATAGAGGATATCTATAAATGAAAAACAAATTCAGAGCAGTGCTCTGCTAAACTATAAAACTGTGCGGTTTGGTAAACCTGTAATACGTCAGTGTTTTTTCTGGAAGTAGACGTCACTGCAGTGAGTGACTGAACGCAGGGTATACAGCCTTCAAAGACTTCATAGAACATCGCTCTGACCAAACGGCATGTTTACCAGACTGCCTGGGTGCTGCCTTCAATTTGTAGCTGCTTTGTTCTGAAAGGAGAACTTTGCTCTCTTGTATTTATAGTGTGCTTCCTAAATCCAAATCCTCTCAGATCACGCTGGAATGCATGAACTGACTGATCTACAATCTGACCAGGCAAGAAATATTTAGCAAGAAACAAACTTTTCCTGACAGATTTGGAATAGTTGAACTTCCTTTTAAGTCTGGCTTCACGGGTCAGTTGAAGGCTGTTGCTCATGCAGTTGCTGATACACCAAACTGTCACCTCTCACACAAAATGATTGACTGATAAAGAAGAGATGAGTAGCAAAGTTGTCTGGCTTGGGCTATTTTAATACGTAATGTATTTATGTTGCAGCCTGAGCTTCCCCCCTGATAATTAGATCCAAATCTGTCACAGGTCTCCTGCATCTCGAACACGATTACACTGAATTTCACCTTCAAGGCCTTTCTGCGCATCTGTTTCCCACAAACACTGTTACACAGCTTCATTTAAACTTTTTTGTATCTATAGGGGCACTGACTGGTCAGAAAACCTTGGGTTAATTGGTCACTTTAATTTGTGCCAAAGGGTTACATGAAGGCTCAAAGGTTAATACTGCTTCCTCACAGGAGGCACACTCCAATTTGCCATACCAGAGGGCGTTTTAGATTCTCTAATCAAGCTCATACGCATGTTTTGGAGAACACTGGTGTACCTGGAGAAAACCAATGCATCCCTAGGGAGAACATGCAAAATCCACAGTACATTAGTCATACACATTTTTGGACCTCATTAAACTCTTCCTAAAGCAGATGTTATCTAACATCAAAGGAGAGGGTGAAGTGCTTTTTACTTCTCCTGATCCAAATTACTTGACGTCTCAATATAAGTCTGCAGCTACATAGGTTCAGCTTAGTGTTTTTATGTATTTTTACAGCAGAACGCTTACAAAATCAAATTATGACAATTTCATTGGTGTGTTTTTCCTTTATTTTTTCTAGCAAGCACTCTGGAGTAGCAGTAAGACGGATATTACGTGTCGCAAAGAAAAGTTGAAACAAAAAGAAGCACTGCATCAACACTGTCCAGCAAGTGCTTTTTAGATGAAAATACATGTTAACCATCTGTAAATGTGCCTCGGTATCTAGGCAAAATTTTGTATTAAGGGTATCATCAGCTTCTAAAATCAGCTTTTATTTAAGTTCACTTTTAGATGAGATATATGCAAGTTTTTTTCCAGATTGATTCGCATCTTTCTGAAGATGGCTTTTCAACAGGAATGAAGTCACTGAAAATTGGTCATTCAAAACAGAAAAACTGATTGATTCTAATAAGGAGCTATATGTCGCACAAAAAAATACCCTTAAAATCAATTAAAACCCCTAATTTTGTCTTGAGCAGTGGGTATTATTAATGGGGTTTCGAAAACTTTGTCTGGCACTTTTGATTCTTCCACTGAAGATGATTGGACCGGCATGATGACTTTGGAGGAGCTTCGCTGCTCGTCTGACTTTACCAACAAGCATTGCCGTTTATCCACCAACACTGCAGAAGCAAAAAGAAGTTGTAATTATTCGACTGGAAGTTATTTAAAGAGCAGTCTCTCCATCTCTAGCAGCTCTAAAATATAACTGCATATCCTAACAGCAAAAGCCTTGATAGTTGCATCCCTCCAGCAGATGGCCTTTGGATGCATTCATTGCATCTGCAGACATTAATCAGCTCTTCCAGGGAGTCTGGGCATTCAGGGGGAAGGGGCTCTTGATTTCTCTCTTCAACCGCTTTTTTATAAGGGCAATCCTTATCACCACTACAACCAGGGAAGTGAGAGAGAAAACTTTGATTCAAGTATGTGTTCTTTGTGTTTTAGCTTTAAAGAGTTCAAAGCTGTGGATGCAAAGAAGCCGGACTAGAAAAAGCAACGGCATGCTGATATTGGGGCTGTAACGGCACACAAAAATCACGGTTTGGTATGTGGGTTTTTTGGGGGAGGGCGGTTTTGTGCTTTAGTTTTAAAGTCACGGATTTGTTCAGGTTGCTTCATTCAAGAAAAGCAAATAAGAATTAGCCACTACAGAACCAGTGTTTGTGACAACTTTTTAGCTGCCAGACTGGAAGTGTCTCACACAGGACATTTTTTAAACACATCGGACAATTTACTCGCATGCCTCAGATTTCTATCTATTGAATTGAGGGTATTGTAGTGACCATTCCATATTTTACTCTGCACTTTAAGCATGTCAGATAAGAATTTTATACATCCATAAATTACAGCTCTTATGGTTACAGCCTCTGAAGGGGGCAGTGATATGCCTGCCAAGTATTGCAACAATGATTTGTTGGAATAATTAGAAAAAAAAAGAACATCAATGTGATTTTTTTTTTTTTTTTCTCTAATACTAAATATTTTCTGCCATTAGGTAGACAGTCCCTCTGCTCAGACAAATGTACCAAACAAACTCAACTTGAATTCACCATGAAAGCACAGGTATTGGGAAATTCCCTTTAGTCAGAGGGACTACTCAGGGCAATACCAACATGTTGTTGCATCTCCTATGCTGTGCATCATTTTGGACTGGTTGAATGCCACATGTAGCTGGATTTGGACTTAACTGAATTTTCTCCAGTACCTTTGATGTTTGCATTCAACCTGACTTTGTTTCAGGTGATTAAACATGTGTACAGTGAGAATGTTTTGGTTTGGTACACCTTTCATTCTCCAGTGTGGCTGAAAAACCTTTATGTTCCCATATATAAATACCACGGTGTTCATCTAGACAACAGACTTGACTGGAGACTCAACAGTGAAGCCGTCGACAAGAAGGGACAGAGCAGACTGTATTTCTTGAGATGATGTTGCAGATCTTCTGTTGTTCAGAGCTTCATCTCCTCTGCCGTCATCTGTTGGGGCAGCAGCATCAGAGCCATGGACCTAAAAAGGCTCAACAACCTGATAAAGAAGCTGGTTCTGTTCTGGGGACGACTGTGGAACCTCTGGAGATGATGATGCAAAGAAGGATTTTACATAAAATCAAGAAAATTATGGACAACCCTGACCATCCTCTTCATGAGACTGTCATTGGAAAACAGAGTCTCTTCAGTCAGAGGCTTCTTCAAATTAGTTGTAAGACAGACCACTACAGGATGTCTTTCCTGCCCACACCATCACCATCTATAATAACTCCTTAATTAAACAACTTTTAATTTCCCTTTGGAATAAATAAGGTACATTTGAATTTGATTAGTCACCTAGTCAAAGTCATAACTTAAATCTAATAGACGTATTAATACAAAACATTGTGGGCCAGTCGATGTAACAGCTCTATTGACAGGGATTTCTAATGCTTGATGGTAATCAAGTTGGTTTGGGTAGTTTTTTTTTTTCCCTTCATAAATGAATTAGTTACAAACTGCTTCTTGTATGTACTCAGGTCATCCATCCACTGTCTACAACCACATGTCTGTGTAGGGTCATTGGGTGGCTAGTGCCCATCTCCTTGTCATTGGGCAAGAGGTGGGGTACACCCTGGACAGGTAGTCAGTCCATCACAGGGCAACACAGAGACATGCAGAACAAACAACCATGCACACACACACACACACACACACACACACACACACACACACACACACACACACACACACACACTCACCAAAGAGCAATTTAGAGAGACCAATTAACCCAGTGGTGTCCAAAGTCGGTCCTCGAGTTCTCGCCATGGTGGTAGTAACTACCTCCTCAGCATGTCAATGTTCTGCAGATGCCTGCTAATGAGCCGTCATTTGATCCAAGTGTGTAGAACTAGGGAGAGAACTAAAACATCCCAACCCTCAGGACCAGCTTTGGACTCCACTGAATCAACCGAACTGTCCTGTTAGTGAATTTTGGGAGGAAGGTGAAGTATTTGGAGAGAACCCACGCCAGGATTTGAACCCAGGACCATTTTGCTGCAAAACACCGACTATGTCACCATGCAGCCCCACTCAGTTCATCTCTTGAGGGCTTATTTTTCTGAGTAAAAGATGTTCCCTGTTACTGACTTAGCCTGTAATGAGAAAACACATTTCTCATTACAGAAGCCCCAATGGTGGTCTCTAATCCTCGCAGGCCACACAGTTTATTCCTGGATTAATAGCAGCAGCACAGCATCAAGGATGAGAAGCACAGTATGTTGTGAACCTGTTTATGCATACAGATGATCTGTGTGTCGTTTTTTTTTTTGTTTTTTTTTTTTTGCCTTTATGATCTGCCTCTACTTCAAATGACAACACAGGCAAGACACAGGAGCAAAGATTCAATTACCAATTACTTAAGGTGCTTTCATCAAGGATCTTTTTGAAGTCCATTTTTAACTCTCTCTTGCTCTCTCTCTCTTTGTGTGTGTGTGTGTTTATGTTTGAAGGAGGTCGTCCATTGACGTAAAGCTCTTAGAAAGCAGTAATCTAACAGGCATCTTGTGGCAGTGAAAACTGGCCAGGTCTGGTCTTTAGTGTGTTTAACCACGAGTGGGCTTGCGGTCACCCGTTTGAAGGGCTTAATTGCCTTGTTGTGGTACATGCGCTTACCTCATGTTGCTATGATTAGCTGCTGCGAATCTGCTAACGACGACTGCAGGACTTCTGAGGATCATCAAGTCAATATTAGCTCATTTTTCTACAGACACCACATCCCTCCCTTTGTCTTGCAGTGCTTTTAAAAACATTGTTGCATTTTGAGGAACTGAAATACTTTTTGATCTTTTTATGGTAAATATTACTTTTCGCAGGAATTCAAAAATGGCTACTTTGTTTCTTCAAAACATAAGGAACCGTGTGGGGTTTCTTGTTGCTGTTTCACATGTGACCAAAACAGGCCTGACCACATGACAGCACCCCTGCTACATGTATGGGTTAATGTAAGAGCAAAGAATTTTCTTTACAGGAAGGAATTTGTGTATAGCATCTGAATCTGATACACAGTAAAAAATAAAAATAAATGCAAAATCAGTCAATTTGAGCATGAATGCTGTGCCTTGAAAAATATTCACACCTCTAAAATATTTTGAATTACAAATAGAGTCTTCTTTAGGATTGTATTTGACAAACACAAAGTAATAATTAGGTGTACATCAGTTTTCCAGTCATGCCACTGATTATCAATTGGATTTAGGTTTGGGCTTTGACTTGTTCAAAATTGGGCCTGAAACTTGCTTTCCGCGCAGTGGTTCTGACTTATAAAACAAAAACTTGACGTGAAAATGCGCGGTCCGACACAGCAACACTGACCCATGCATGCGCTCATTTTGGAGATGGGGGGAACTGGCAACAGTAGGGAATTGAAGCCACACTGCGTCACAATTCCTCTCAAATATTTAAGTTCACTCCATAATCAAACTTTAATCTTAGATCGACTTTATCATAAGTTTTTAGAACAGCAGCAGTGTTTATGCTTCCGATGGTGAGCCATAAGGACATTTCAAATAAAAAAGGCCATTAAGCCATCTTAAATCCTAAACAAAAGTTCACGCAGCAGTTCATCAAAGTTTTCTCACTGTCCCATTCCTATTCCCTGGATGATCACCAGGGTAGTGTGTACCACAGATTAACATAAATTGTAACAAGGTGTGAAGCACTCAGCTGTAAACATTTAAATACCATTGTGACACTGGTGCGTAATGCTGTGCCATGGATTCACTGGCACTGCCGGAAGACGTAAACGGGAGAGTAAGGAGGGAATGTGCTTTCAGGGATCACCAGGATCTTCTGGCCCATGATGATGACTGGCTATTGTGCCAATTTAGACTCCCTAGAGCATTGCTCTTGGATCTATGTGCTGAAATGAGTCCGGTATTGGAGAGAACAACCCACCAGAACCACACCATCCCTGTCCAGTTCCAGGTGGTAACTACTCTGGGGTTCCTGGCAACCGGCTCCTACCAGCAGAGAATTAGCAGACAGGTTTGTGTTTGAATTAATCAACAAATAATTAACTCTCTGCCTGAAACCACTTTAAAGAACAACACAATTCTGTGAAGTTATTGATAGGTCTGTGATATCACAGCCAGTTCTGAGCCATTGCCTGCCATTCTGGATGGCATTGTTAACATGACCGGTTGATACATCAGATTTCCCTACTTGTCTGAGAACAGGAGTCCATGAAAAACTTGTTTGTGGAATTCTAACGATTTGAGCCTGATGTACTGATGCACTATTCTGCATTAATCTTTAGGGGACAGTAACTACCCCCTCAGGCACCAGCTGCTAACCCGGATTCCAAAGAACGCAGAGAAGGCGCGCTGTAATAACACTCACGCCCATGCGCGCTCAACTGTGGAGTATGCCTTCAGCCCCCAAAAATGCCGGTGGGGGTGTGTAAACCTTATTTCACCATGGCTACCAAAAATAATATATTTTCAATTCTCCACCCACATCACTTTCTGCTTCTGTGAAATTGCATTTTTATGCCTCTTTACCCCATGGTTGCTTTTATTAATCATGAAATAACTTTGATCAGCTGGCTCATTTAAATAAACACTGATATTCACTGAATGGAGGCTTGTAGACAGCAGGACCTGAGGCGGGACCATGTGTGCAAACTTTGAGGTACAGCTGCGATTTATAAAGGAAAATTGCTTGCTGGTGTGCATACGCATGGTTTCATACATCTGATTTTTTTTGTTTGTTTGTTTTTGGCATACGCGTGCGTACACTTTTAGTATGAATCCCACGCAATCCTTTATTAATGAGACCCTAGATCTGTAGCTCTGAGGAGGTGCAGTGACTGATTTTGAGTTTATGACTGTCCCAGTGAGTTCTCCGGTGGGAGGGGAGGGTATGGATGGCCTGAACGCAGATCTTCAGAGACTCTTTGTTGATTGAAGTGCTCTTGGGTTGCTCCAGTGACCTCTGTGTGCTGAAGTTTGTGTTGTCTTTCATGCACTCTTAGGAGGGTGCATGACAAGCCTGTCATGATCTGTAGGCCATGGTTGTGATTTGCAATATTGGTTTTGAGTTCTGTGTGGTTTGGTACATTCTTAAATTTTCTTGTGTTCTGTTTTGTGACATTTTACCCATCCCTGTTATTCTTATAATCATCCTATTCAGTTTTTTCCAATGTGTTGCTTTGTAATGCTTCCATAGTTGTGCTTTCCATGTAGCCTGTTGTTGCTGCTTCTTATCAGAGCTGTGATTGTGAATAGCTGCATACAAAAAAGCTTTTATTGTTTCTGTTTTACAAAATCTTTTTACCTTTTTATTCTTTTCTAAATCTTTTCCTTCACACCAGAAGGCACTTTCCTATCTGGCATGTTAGCGTTTGTTCCCATTAGTAGTGGAGTATGGAGCTAATTTTGACCTTTGCCCTAATAGGGAAAAAGAGGGGAGTGGTCTTTGGTCCATTCGGTTATTTAATACTTTAGAGCTGTTTTGGAAGTTTTCTTGTTAAACAGCCTGCATTTGTATAGTGCTTTATCAAGTCAGAGGACTCCAAAGCATTTTATACTACATTCAGTCATTCACCAATTCATACACACATTGGCACACTAATGGTGGTAAACTGCATTGTATCTGCAGCTGCCCTGCGGCAGACTTACAGAAGTGAGCCTGCCATACAATCGGCATGCCAGTTTTCAATTAGCTGCATAGTTAACCACACAAAATAAAGGTTTATTAAGTTATATGACAAATGTCTATACTTCATACTAATGGTGCCTCTGCATATCAATAAAGTGCTTTTTTTCACTTTTTGAAAATTTCTCAGTGTTTTGAGGGTGCATAGTGCAGAACATGAACATGAGGCAACTCGATCAGCAGTAGGAAATAACAGCTGGCAACTGATGACAATTCTTATCAAATGTGGGCCATTTCATTTAAAGCAATGCTGGGATTCCTGTAGATAGTACCACCTTATTGCTGTTCTGTAAACAACTGGTTGTGTGATGGATTAGCTTTGGCCTTCAGCAGGAGATTAAATCACCTGTTGTGTGCCTCTGAAGTTACTTTACACTGTATGTGTTTAGTGTTACCTAGGCGTTTATTATATGGGTCGGAGCAGGTGTCGTTATGCAAGGGTAAGGTGCTTTGATAAGCTTAAAACCATGTGCTTAGTGACTAAATAAATTGGGATGAAAAAGTTGAGATGAGAACAAAGCAGACAGAGAATCTGGAATTTGAAAGTTGTATAAAGGGTAAATAATGCAAAGCAGAACCTTTACAAAAATCCTAAGGCTTAGTTTTGAATGGTTGTTTCAGATGGCTAGATTTGACAACAGAGAAAGCAGGAGGACCAATATTTTCTCCCTCAAAACATCATTTTGCTTGTGGCTGAGCATTCACTGGACCTGGCCTTGAAGCAAAGTCTCCCAGTGTTTGCGTTGCAGGGATGAGTATGCACTCCAGAAAATCTCCTGAAGTCATGAGTGTAAACCAGCCTGGCAGTTTTCTATCTCAGAGAGGTGTAATTTGTAAGCTTTAACATGCGTGTCACAGAACTTTTGGCGAGTGAATGTGGACAGTTGGCTAAAGAACCATTTATGCATTTGTTTCACCACCTTATGTATGCAAACATTCTCTGTGAAAAGAAAATGGAAGCTCAGAGTATTTATTTGAAAGCATGTTAATCCATATTGCAACTTAAAACAGCAATTATGCTAAAACACACAAAGAGAATAGCATAAGTAATGATAAAAAAAGCATGTTATAATATTGTTATGATATATTTTTGCCTCTATTTGACTGCTTGTTTACTTTCGTTACCATGGAGTGCTCCAGCATAATTCACAGTAACTAAATGATTGTCAGCAATTAATCAGTAACTTTGAGTTTGCCATTCCTGCCTGAGTAAATACCTGCAGATGGATGACTTCACATGCAAGCACAGGATATCTTATACACCACATTCTAATGTGTTTGTCTGGCTAACTTTGATTGTTGGAGTATATTCCGCCCTTAAACATTGCTGCAATAAAAAATTCCATACCTAAGACAAGCAGGCAGGCAATTGCTACAAGTACAGATCGGACTGCGTTAGTTTTCTTTGCATGCATGTCTGTCTGTCTCTTTCATTTGACACCCTCTCAACATCGACACCTCAATTTATTTTATGTAATTTGTTGTTCAGACAAAAACAAAATTGTCTACAGATTTTAAAAAACACAATCATGCAGAATATGTGCTTTCTGCTTCCACCAGGGGAACCACTTTCTGAACTTCATGGTTCTCAGGATTTCCACTTTTAGATTCCACTGTGTTGAAGTTAGTCAAGTGCCTGCTGTTCATCCTTTTCCCCTGGCGAACAGTGTTGAAAACCCTGATATCTAAAACCCTTTGTTCTTTATTACAATCTGTGATTGGAAATTTTATACTTAAATGGCAGTTTTGGTAGATAAAGAATGGTTGCATTTCTCTAAATGTAGTTTGTGTTGTGAATTTATATTAATACCAGAAATGTTCTTCAGGTGATAGAAGGCAGACTTTTAATTGTCTTTGGGTGTCTCTGAAGGTTCAGGTCTGAGTCCATAACTACACACAGATTTCGGGTGTGATCACTAGTTTCTAGCTGTAATAGCCGAACCCATGTGCTGACTCTTGATTGTTCCTCTTTAGGTACAAAGATAATAACTTCAGCTTGTCTCTGTTCAGCTGGAGAAAGTTACAGCATATCCACGCATTGATTTGTTCTTAGCATCTGCTCAGTGCTTAGATTGGTTCAATGTTGAGCTGTGTATCATCTGTGTAGTTACGGTAACTAATCTTATTACTTGTTAAAATCTGAGCTAGTGTGAGCATGTAGATATTTAATAGGAGTGGCCCCAGGATTGAACTTTGGGGTAGCCCACATGCGGCTGTCTGCTCCGATGAGAAGTCTCTGTTCTTTAGGTAAGACTCAAACCAGTCAAGAACTGTACCCAGCTCTCCTGTCACTTTAATAATATGTCATGGTCTCAAGTGTCAAATGCTGTGCTGATGTCCAACAGTGCTACTAGCACTGTGGTTCTTCCGCAGTGTGTATTTATGTGGATATCATCGAACGCTTTGATAAGAGGAGTCTGAATAGTGTGGTGTACATCCCACACACATGTATTCATGAAGCTAATGATCTGTCAAGCCTTGGGCCCTTTTTGCCTTAGTGGTTTAAGTTGTGTTTAACCAGTTTGTGCCAGTTTGTTCCTTGGTAAAAGTCAAATATCTGCCATAATCTCTTCCATAGGCACAGTCATCAGAGAATATTTGGGGATTATGTTTTACAGCTTGTTTAGTGAAAAAACCTTCCATCTAAGGACACTGGAACAGCTTAACATTGTTACAGATATCGTCATGTTTGTCTGGAAATATTTTGGAAATTTTATGGTGAAGTTTTGATTTTTTAATGATGTTTTGAAATGTGTTAGCCTACTACCCATTGGCAAAATGCATTGTCATAGCAAGACTTTTCAGGAATGTGTTGTCCTGCAATTTCCCACCTCAGAAGATGTGCAAATAGACCCAGTGACGCCAGGCTTGCCAGAGGCGGGGCCACAGGGGACTTGCTCAGTCTGGCTTGGAACCTGTTGATAACTGCTTGCAGTTCTAGTTTGTTTTTTTTTGTTTTTTTTTGTTTACAAATCTCAAACATAGGCCACACACATTACTTAACAGGAACTACACATTTAAGATGTAAAGACAAAGGTTAAATCTATGTAAATGCAGCACCCGATAATAACATCCCTAATCATTCAATGACCACATTGCTGTCTTTGTGTGTGTTTCCAAATGGACCGCTGACTTACATTAGTCTCCCCAATTATCCACTTTCATGGGTCAGCTCGAGACAGACAGCAGAGATATTTGAGTAGAATGAATTCTGAGAAGTTGAATACCAGAAAAAAATCCTTTCCGTTCTGAGAAAATCTGCCATGTTTCCAGATATTAAGTTATATTACTCTGCAGATGGTTAACCACATAAAGTATTCTGGTTAACACAACCCAAATGCTATGCGTTTATAGCATTACTAACCAAAGGTGAACTGAAAACCCTGTTATTGCAGTGATGATGCATAATTGAAAGTTTCTCTCACATTTCCACAGTACAAACATTTGAATGATTCATTACGTCACGAAGGGGTAAAAACATAAGGAAGTGAGTGTTTAACTTTCAACAAGTCATATTTAAATGAAGAAATTGTCTGGGTCTATATCATTCTCCAAGTCCAATAGACTGTGTTCGGTGTATTGAAATGTTCTTAGTTCCAGTTTATCATGATAACCAATCATTAGTGTCATTATTTCCTCAAGGTGTAGCTGAATCTGATCTTACAGACTGTCATGATTGTATGACCTGAATTGGGTCCATTGTACATTGTATCGTACAGTCCAGTTTTTGATGATCCTCGGTATTTTTTCACATCCTCGACATTTTTGATGACCAAAACTTTGGCTTGCTCCGGCTTCCCATTTCATGTAATGAAAACTTTACAGTTTGTGATCCACGTTTTTTTATCTTTGACCTGTTTTTTCAAGTCGCGTGTCTTTCTGGCAATGTTGTCACCTCCGTTGTCACCGGCCCGTGCATCTGACCAGCGTTGGACACGAAGCCCAGTCACAATTGTATCGTTTATCCTGGTATACTGCTCCAGCTTGGCCACTCTGTTCTCCGCGTATACCATATGCCGGTCGTTTTCGGCATTATGGATCTGCAGTCATCACCTCCTCCACCAGGTTCAGGATGGCTTTCCACTGCAGTTTGACAGCAGAAATTTCTTCCATCAAGAAGTCGAGCGGCCTCTTGATCTCCTCGGCTTCCTCAGCTGTCAGTGCCTTCTTAGGGGCCATTGTGGACGTGGCGTCAGTAGCGTCCACTCGCAACCATGATGTAACTTCCTCTATTTTTGAAGATAGAATAAATTTTGTATTTTTCCATTTGTGGTAACCAACATCAATCTGACTAATATCACTGGAGTAAAATATGATTGTTAAACAGCTGCACATCCCATATGTTCAAGAGTTGTAAAGGATGACTGATGCCACAGGCACAGGGCAAGGAATACATGAGGGTGTGTCCATGTGATCACTTAATTTCACAAGAGAGCTCATTAACTATTTACTCAGCATAATCCTGACAAACATCATGTGGCATGTGGTGGATGATTTTATCACACAGTTCTGAAAATGTGACGCCAGTATCCAGTGTTCACTGTTATAGGTGTGGAAAGTAGCCTCCCTACTTCTGAATGAGAGGAAAAGAAATTACAAGGCCACAACTCCGTGGCAAATACAGGGAAGAGAGGTTAGAAACAGGTGAATCAGAAGAGGGCCCCTCTTTCCAGGTAACAACTTTTCAAACAGCCCAACCAAGGATTGCAGCTGTCAGTCCTAGAGAGGAGTTTTATTACCGATTTCTCAGAGTGGTGAACCTGTCTGATCTGGTTTGCTTTCACCGATCCTTGTAAAGCCCTAAGAGGTGCTGAGGGGATAAGAATCACATCTGTGATGATGTGAATAATAGATCATTCAGAAATATAAAGCTGCGTCTTAGAAGGATTCAGATTGCATTGCAAAAGTATTCCCATCTTTCCTTTTTTTTTTTTTTTTTTTTTTTTTTTTTTTTTTTTTTTTTTTTTTTTTTTTTTTTTTTTTTTTTTTTAAGAATTTGTGGTAATAGACTCACACAAAGCAGAACACTGTTGTAAAGTCTAAGAAAAAGAAAGTGTTTAACATATTTAGAATTCAAATTCTAAAAAGTGTGTGGTTCATTTTCCCAAACTTAGTAGTTTGTTTGCTCTGTTTAGATTTAGGTCTGGACTTTGACTTGGCCACTCTGTGTGTTTGGTGTTGGTGTGGTACAAGGTGAACCTCCAGCATATTCTAGAGTTTAGATCAGGCCTTAGAAAATCTGACCCGGCCCGAGTCCGTAGACATTGTGTCCAAGCCCAATCTAACCAAACTTATTAACTCTAATTAGAGCCCTGAGCCCGAAGTAAAGCCAGCATACTGGTTGAAACTGCTACCTGTTTAAAATACTTCCAGACCTCAGACTTTGCTTCCCCTGCTTATTACAGTCTAATTAACTTCTGCACCTTATTTTCTTTTTTTTCCCTCACCAGGGTAAACTAAATAAGTAGATCACATTTGCCAAACTCAAGGCCTGGGGTCCAAATTTGGTCCGCCATGAGTTTTTATGTGGCCCTCTAGACTCTTGAGGGCCACATAAATAGACCTTTTAAGATAACAGTTGTGTGTTTAAATATTATTTTATCAATCAAATGAAAGAAGTTTTTATCTGTTATGTTAAACATTTAACTTCAAGAATTACTCATCAAATGCAGAGAAAGTTATTACCTTATCTTACCTTATCAATACATTCTGCCACAACCAGCCCTTTGAAGACATTTCTGATCTTGATGTGGCGCAAAATGAAAGAGTCTGACACCCCTTGAAGTGGAATAATGCATCTTTATATCGTGCATTCTCGTTCAGTTTTCTCTGTGCTCTATATGTCGTAGGCTCATTGAAAATGCACCGCAGAAGCCTGAGCCCTACCCAGATGTATGTAGGGTTTTTATATTCTTCCCTGTAACTGTTGGGGAAAAAAAAAAAAGACCCTTCCCACAACATTATGCTGTCAGCACCATGTTTCACCAAAGGGGACAGTGTGTTCACAGTAACGTGCAGTGTTAGTTGTCTGTCTGTCAGAAGAACCAGAGGCAGCCCTCCATGGGTTTCTTCTGTCCCATACATGACTCGCAAATTTGCAAGCAAGACTTCGTACGGCTTCCTTTCAATAACTGCTTTCTTATGCCGCTCTTGCGCTTAAGGCCAGATTTCAGTTTGACTTTATTGAACGTAGTGTAATAAAAGGATAAACAAAGTGATTTTCAACAAAAATAAATTTAAAACAAAATCAAGCTAAAGAACAGTAAAGTATATTTACACTTTCAAAGGAGTGGGTTGAAGTATAAACTTATTTTTACATCCACCCTTCTTACATCAGTAGCATCGTCCAATAAAATTACTATTCATGTTAACTTGCTTATAACATTCTTTCTTAGTTAGCATTTTTTATATCCTTATCTATGACTGGTACATTGTATTCATATTTGCATTCCATTATGAATAAGCATAAATAATTTTTAACATGTTATTTTTTTTTATATCAATATACCATAATGCAGTAATAATCAACAACTTCATTAAGTAGTAACAATAACATTGATAACAGCAGTAATAACAGTAATTATTTCTCATATTGATGGGCAATTTTCTTAAATGAGGTTTTTTTTTTTTTTTAACTATTTTATATGTTTGGACATTGCTTGATTTCCATGCTTCACCCCACGTACTGATGCACAAAAGCTATAAGAAAAGCTTCTGAATGTTTCCCGGTAACAAATTAGTTTTGGCTTTAAACAAGACAATAGCTGTTTCCACTATGTCAGTAAATGCTAACAGTTCAGATTTTATGAAGAGTGTGTTTGTATGATCCAAATAACCACCGTTATCGATGACTCTTATTGCTTGTTTTTGCAGTGTTATTAATGATTGCAGCGAAGTTCTTTAGTTGTTGGCCCATAACTCTGCACAACTCAACTGAGGTAAAACTAGGAAACAGTAAAAAATGTGGAGAGCGGTTTGTGTAGTGTGTACAGTGTTTGACCTTTTCCCTCCACAACTATGCACTACTATGTGTTGGTCTGTCACATAAAATCCCAAGAAAGTATTTTCTTTGTGTTTTCATAAGGCGATGAATACTTTTGCAAGGCACGTAATCAAGACTTTTTATTTTTGTGAGTGGGAATTTGTAGATTTATTTGTGTTCAGCATTTTATCTGCAGTAGCTGGTAGATCCAAGGATGTGACAATGTTAAAATGTATGACTACTTTTACAAGATACTGTGCACATTTAGAATACATTGTTCTTCTGAAACAAACATTTTAAGAAGTACAACGTTGCATTACATTTAAAATACAGGCTTTCAGGACACTGGAGTTATTCCCTTGTTTATGCTGAACTCTGTTTCAGTTTCACTGGAATTCAAATTTGTTTTGGATACAGTTTCCTCACGCTGACCTGCTGTTTTCCTGACTCGTAAAGAGCTGGAGATATGCTGCTGATGGGTATCGGGACATATGTTGTCATTCAGCTGTGATTCATTCATCAACAGCCGAGCTCTGGATATGATGTCATCCACCATCATGCTTTATTATGAGCAAAACAGACTGATGTCACCAAGCAATTCTCACTTACTCATTTAGAAACACACACATTCATCTTAAACATGCATGCATTCATATATTGAACATGTAACTTGCGGTGAAAGATGCATTTAGAGCATGAATTAGGGTTTTCTCTCTCAGTTTTATTGCAACCTGGACATGCCACAGTATAGGGCATATAAAGTTTGCATGTGTGACATGCACAAAATTATTCCATTGTGAATGGTTGTTTGGAAGTATTTTATCTTTGTCTTCTAGAAACATGAGAAGGCATTTTATTTGAAAAGAAATGCAAGCTTCAGATCCGAATATATTGCAAGAATAGTGTGGTGTAACCCAACCAGCAGGGGACGCAGCGCTTTTCTGTGTCTTCTTCTCTTGCTCTTTCATAACCACAGAGATTCCAGAAGCTACGCCATCCTGTTGTCCTGTCTCAGAATTACTTGCTTGTATTTCAGGGTTGTATCTCGTGAAAAACAAACATAAGTAGGATAAAACCAAGTTGTACTGTGTATCAGCTATTCTGGCCAAATCGTTGTGTTGTATGGCGCAGTTTTGTCACTGTGATTTATAAGAGTTGTGGCTAGCTGATCAGCCTCGCTAGCCGCTAGCTACAGTAGTCCGATATAAGTGTGCTGATGAGGTCTAAAAGCCTACATGTTTTAAATTGTCTCAGAATGCAAGTAGTTTTCACCACTGGCTCTGTTAAGTGAGGTATTGCTGTAAGTAACTTCAGGTTCTCTCACAAGTTTTTTTCCTGTTAAAAGACATTTTTACTTTCCACTGTCGCCACATGCATGCTCAGTATGAGGGACTGCTGCAAAGTCAATAGCTCTGTAAATAAATTGGTACTGTTTGTCATGTAAAGTGCCTCTAGATGACAGTTGTGAATCGTCGGCCCTTTATTAATGAACTTGAATTCGGCTGACATTCTCTCTCTGTTTGTGGCCTATGTTATGCACTTAAGAGTTTTTGTGCCTTCTTGCTTGCTTATTGCCCTCAGGAATGAGCCCCATCAATGCACAGCCCTCTGCAGGATGAACTGGGTGTATCTGATGGCTGGACAGATTAGCTTGGAAAATCGTAAGCATAACTGTAGAAACTGAAGTACAATTCTGGCTTTTGTAAGTGAGAGATAAACTGGCACATGACTTTCCAGATATTCATCATATTTACTGGAACAACTTTTCTAAGAAACAATGTTTTTATTCTCCTCAAAGCATATGATCACAGACATAATAATATAGAATGACTGGAAGCCTAATCACTGAAATGTGAAAAAAAAAAAAAGTTCTTGCGTAATATTATAATTATACCAGAAAGATGTGACCCAGTTGATGTCAAAAGTGTAGGACATGCATGATCCAGTTAAACCATTATTTCTGTTCCAAACCTGTAGGAGTGTAATTAATAAGCTAGTGCTCTTTCACCTTTGACCACTGAGGATGACACAGTCTAACTTTGTTATCCTTTGCAATGTGAGATAAGAAACCCAAGATTGCCTTGGAGCCTCCTCAAACTCATGATACAGCATACAATTATCATGTGTTTCTTTAAGAGATTTCAAAGGCCCAGTAAAAATGAAATTATAATCAAACCTTTTCTGGATATTGGTATGTTTAAATTTACACTTATGACTTGTGCAATAATCCGACGCAACAGAAATAAATAATTCAAACAGTTCATTAGCCAGATTTGTTGATCGATAGCTGCAGCAAACAAAATAAATAAATATCTCCTGATTTAAAGAATCCAACAGTTTCTGAACTCAGGTTTAGGACTTTTAGACCTGAAAGGTCTTCATGGGTTGCACTTGACAAGTAACTCAGGAATATATTGCTACCCAAGACAATTTAGTCCTTTATAAATCAATATAGAATAAACCAGAATTTAAAAATCTATTCCTTGACAAACAGGAAGCCAGTGCAATGATTTAGGAACTATGAAATGATCTTTTTTTTCTGGTGTTGGCCAGGATTCTGGCAGTAGCATTTTGGATGAGCTGCTTCTGCCTGATTGAAATTTTTTCTTCTTTTTTTTTTTTTTTTTTTTATATAGACCTGCAAAGACACTGCTGCAGAATTCTAACCCAGTGTGTTTCAAAGGCGGGGCGGTTTATTCAGGTTTTGAGAGAACACGCTCAGTAGATAACAGCAAGGTTAACAAAGTATCCCTTCAAGCTTTCAGCCACCGTCTATCATAGAACAAGCTAGAATGTGAAGCTTTTTGGAAATCTCAGTGAGGGTAGAATGTCAAAACAGAAATTGTGCATTTGTAACAGGGATATTTGCTAATTTAAGATGTTTCAACACACCAGCAGAGATGACGATCCAGGGAACTGACATTGAGATCGTGGACTCTTAAGTGCCTGGGTGTTCACCTGAAGAACACACTGGACTGGAGTCACAACACTAGTCCTCTTTACAGTAAGAGTCAAAAGAGGCTCTACCTGCTGAGGAGACGGATCTTTTGGCGTTCAAGTCCTGAAGACTTTCTTTGACTCTGTGGTGGCATCAGCCATCTTCTGTCATGTAGTATGTAGGAGCAGCAGCTTATCTACAGCTGAGAGGAAGCGGTTAAGCTTGTCAGGAAGGGCAGCTCTGTGCTAGGATGCCCCCCTCGAACTAAAGTAACATCACTGCTGAACAGTGTCTCCAACCCCATGCATGAAGCTGTTGTTGTTTGGAGAGCTCCTTCAGTCACAGACTGCTGCATCTGAGGTGCACAAGGGAGCGTTAATGCAGATCCTTCTTACCAGCAGCTCTTAGACTTTATTAACCATCACTGCTACCAAAACACTCAATAAGTGTGTACATTCTTGGTCCTATTTGGAGTTTTTACATTTCTAGGAAATCATCAGTTGTTTTCTATTCACAAGTATCCATGCATATTATTTAACTTTTTTTTTTTTTTTTTTTTAAATATTTCCCTACTCAGTTGTACATTTCTTTGAATCAGAGTATTTTTATCAACTGTAAAGGATTATTTAGCTCTACATGAATTTATGTTAGTTTTTAAAAGAGAAATCTGAATTGGGGCTGAATCGATAAATTGGATTAATCATGATGAATCGATTATTGAAATAATCGTCAACTTAATTAATTGGAGCATTCTGATTCCAAAAAAGGCCAATTGCTAAAAGAACAACATATTCAGAGCAGTAATTTAGCAAAAACTGTACAAACAATATAGATTTTGTATTTAAGACAGAAAAATCCTTCTTTTCTATAAAATGTTCATCCAAGAACTCTTTAAGTGGCATAGCTTTAGCTTCATCCCGTTCAAATTCTGTAAAAAAAAAATAAATAAATAAATAAAAAATTCTAATAAGCACCTTTTTCAATTCATTTATTAATCTGTTCATCCACATCTATCAACAGATCAGTCCCACACTGTATTGATTATTTGTCAAACAGAAAGAACTGAGCTTTTCACTTGTCGATATTAGAAACATATTTTTTGCTGTAGATGCATCATTTGTTACTATGTTACTATCAAGCGTACACTAAAGGAACGCTATGTTGTTGCACTGAAGGCAACCGAATGTTTGTTCCTTTTTAAGAAACATTGGTTTTGTAACACACGTTTGAGTTAAGCTTTTAACAATGAAGGCCTCGTTCATGATGCTTTTAGACAATTACAGAATGACCACCTGTTTGATAAGCACTCAGCCAATGAAATAGAAAATCTCATCCTTTTCATTTGGCACTTCATTTCAGTCTGAAAAAACATTTGTTTTAAATTTAACAGTTGGATCACAACTTTTCACAAGATGTCAGTTTTGGTTTATTGCAGGGAAACACAGATGTGCATCTTTCCCACGTAACAGCTTGAATCGGAGGCTTACTTGTTTTAGCAGCTCTTCACAGACTTGAAATTTGAAGCAGCTGAAGGTCACAAGACGAAATGTGAATTAAGCCAAAATCCTCTCAACACCATTAGTGAGATGGTATTCTAGACAAACACTTGATGTGGGATGTGTACCAGCATTAGCATTTAGAGGAATAAATCAAGGGTGCACATGGCTTAACAGCCATTAGGTGGGAGTAAAAGGACTGATGCACCCGATGTCAGCACATGCGCGTGGGTTGGCATTTCAGAGATCCACGCGTGAGAAGGTCTATGATTGGTTTTGGTTCTCAAGCTTCGTGGGTGGCCTGTGTTTTTCCAGACAATGGGGAAAAATGTACATCTAATATGGGGATGGCTCAGCAGATACAGCTGAAGTATTTACTCTATCAAGTGTGGGACAAAAGTTTTTGTTCATTCATTTGGTGGTGCCCTCAGAAATAGTTTCTAATGAAACTAAACAATTATGACACCCTTTCAGAGCCTGTTTTTTTCTAATATAACTGGACAATTGGATATTTATTATAAATTGTACCAGTACTGTACAACAATACCATCCATTCAAGCATCCCCTTTGTATACCCACAGTCTTGAAACAAATTTGCTCTAAAAAGAAAGGAAAAGTAATTTACGTGAACGCTATTTTGTGGACCCATATATCATCATCACATTACTATTGGGAGATTATTTAAAAGAAACCATTGATTAGTTACACATTAATGATTGGTCTTCATGATTCTTGTGTGAAGTGCATACTGAGGACATATAATTTGTTTTTAGGCAGATTTAAAGAGTAGGGCAGTGCAAAAATGTTAAATATTGTTCACTTAAAGCTACAGTATGTAACTTTTACAAAAATGTGTTTTGCATATTTGTTAAAACTGTCACAATGTTGTGACAGTATATCATGAGACAGATAATCTGTGAAGAGACTGTGCTCCTCCACAGCCTCCCTGAGCTCCTATTGCCGTCTAAGGAAATGTTCTGCTCACGACCTAAAACAACCAATCAGAACCAGGAGGAGGGTTCTTAGTGTTGTCAGTCACTTTCGTGCACACGCCGCTAAATGTGGTAATTGTGAAGAAAAAACTTACCATTTTAGGAAAACTGTTTACCTGCTGTCATCAGTGCCCATGCTAACTAGCCTTAGCATTTGTGGCAGGCAATGTTGTGGTGAACCAGCTGTAGCGTAGCAGAGATCAAGGGGGAGTGAGCGAGCAGGTACATGAGGGTGTTTGACAGTGCTAAGGCCCTTCTTCTGGCTCTGATTGGTTGTTTCTGACTGAGTAGTATATTTCTGCAATTAGTACTGGGAGCACTGGGAGAAGGCAGAGGAGCTTTTTTTTTTTTTTTTAAATAGATTATCTGTGTTATACTGTCATGACATAATGATTATTTTAACAAATATGTAAAAAGTAAATTTTTCATAAAGTTACATATTGCAGCTTTAAGCAACTGGTAGACTTATTTTATTCTGCCTTCTGGACAAATATTATTCATTATTCACCCTGATTGGCTGCTTTCTGGAGCCTGGGTACCCTGGCTCAGCCAGGCCTCTGCTGGGGGGGGGGGTGGCGTCGGGGCTCGGGTCTCTTTGCTTTGTCCATGGCCGGATCTGTTCTGGCGTAGCGGGTTGCCGGCGGAGCCTGTGGGCCCCTCGCTGCATTGTGGCTGCTGGGATGTCACCCAGGGCTCTCCTCTATTTTTTTCTGGGTGGTGGGGAGAGGGTTGGTTGTCCCTGCGGGGGGTTCCCAGGGCTCCATGCTTGGGGGACCACTGAGTGTCTGTGGCGCCGGTCTTCTTTGTGTCATCCTTATGTCTTGGGGGCGGATTTCTGGGCCCCCGCACCCTGTATTGAACATTCTTATGGAGAAACCTTATAGACACAAGCATACACACAGATTCACACACACAGGTGTTAAGATTCAGGTGTTTGTCAGATACTCTCAGTTGAGATGCAGTTACCACTAAATACATCTTGTATGACCTTGTACTGTGTACTTTCCATTGAAGTTAACTGTTTATTATATATGAATATGTTGTTTGTTGTTGTGGTTTCTCGGTTTTGTGTTTTCTCTTTCCGCAGGTCTAGAGGCAGACTTCAAGGGTGTCGACTTGTGTTCTTTCTATGCTTCTTTCTCTCCTCTACCTCTATCTCCTTCTTTCCCTTTAAACCTTCTCCCCACCTTTCTCTTTCTTTTCTCCTTTCTTTTTCATCTTTGTGTCCATTACATTTCAAATAAACCCAAAGCAATTTCTAATAAAGTTTCATATCAATATCAAGTGGAGCATTATGGTGAAAGTTGTAATGCTCCGCTTGTGAAAGTAAATCTGTTGGACGTCACCTTAACACTCAGACAACACTTCTGAGTGCCACACTGCCAAACAGGACATGTTTAAAAAAATTAAAAAGACAGTGGGACTTTTAAAGAAAATAATTTTGGTTCGATTTTCTGTCCAGAACAAGCTCAGAGTTTTTTCCCTATTTTTCAATCTGCATAGAGCAGATTTCTTGCAAAAATTGAATGTGAAGTTACATCAGTAAGCCATTAATCCTGCTTCAGATAGATAGATTGATTTCCAGTTCAGTTTATATTTACTCACAATCCACATCCAGTCAGATGACGACACACAACGTCAATCTGTGTCTAAAAACAACAAAACACCAGGAGAGGGGATGAGTCCTTCATGTAGGGATAAACACTAACGGTCACGCACACATGTACGTGCACACATGTACGTGCACATATGCACGTGCACGTGTGACTGACAACTTGGCACCGTTCGGCAGCTTCATACCGAGAGGCTTCCTCAGCGTGGCTGCCTCAATCTGTTCGGCAAAGACGTCAGTGTGTGAAGTTTCCTGGCGCTGGAAATGTGGCTAGTGATGAGGCAGCTTGCTCTCTCTCTCTCTCTCTCTCTCTCTCTCTCTCTCTCTCTCTCTCTCTCTCTCTCTCTCTCTGTCTGTCTCTTTCACAAACCCTCTCAAACTCATAACACACTGTATAAATAGAAAACAAGAATTGCATGTGTGGCTCAGTCATCATGGCTAAAAATGCTTTACAAGCAAAAAAAAAAAAAAATTAAGGTTTTTATACATTATGAAAAAGGGTTTTTTGTGGGTTTTTTTTTTTTTTTTTTTTTTTTTTTTTTTTTTTTTTTTTGAGACACTGCTTCCTCAAATGATTCCCATGGCTCTTAACTGCATTTTGTCATTAAAAGAAAGCTCTACGTCACAATAATATAACAACATCGATATAGGGGCAGCAACAATGTATATGTGTTGTTGTGGACAATGTCGTGCTGCTGTTTACTTCCTTATTACCCCTATTTATGCTTGCATTGGCTGTTAGCCTTGGCAGAAGCACAGACAAACACAAGAAAGAAGATCAGAAGTGACAAAGCAACAAAATTAATTTCGAAGTGTGGAGATAAAAGAGCAGAAATCAAAAATACCTCACAGGGTTTTGTTGAGATATCTTTTGCGGGCTTAGATGTCCTTTGAAGGTGTGTATTAAACCATTTATGGGTTCTGTTGATCATTTGTTGTATCATACTAGGTGGGGTATGATGAAAATTTACTCACTGAGACCACCGTTTTATTTTTTTTATATATATTTTGATATTTCAAAGAATTTGTGATGCAAAGTTCCCAGGGCCTTTGTAAGAGAAATTTTTGTTGCTGTTAATTGACCAAAGCACACGGGTCAAGGAAAAGTCTGTTTTAAAAGTAATAGTCACACATCTAACAGCTGGGTTTTTCTTTTACCTCCTTTACCTTCCTAATGATTGTTGCAGAATAAACTCAGGTCCTCATCTAGCCTTTTATTCACAGTTCAGCTGTTTTTAATAATTGTTCTTATTCTAGATTAGTTCAGTCAAAAAGAGGTGGTCTTGTACCCATCGCCTGACTTTAAAGATCAACGCGCCATTGCTTTTGCTGAATGGCATGTTCTCTTGTCTTTCACATTTTGAAGATTCCCTAAGAGAAATACTGTCACATCATTTCACCTCAGCAAAACAGGCAGCTATGGGTTACTATTTAAACGTTCCTAGATACATTTAACAAATTTAAATAGGAATAAATAAATAAAAAAACACTTTAGTTGACTTTATTTATTAGGAATTGTTGTGGAGCTGACAATATTGTTGAAAACTATTTTTTCGTAAGTGGGAATTTTACCTCCACAAAATAAATGTAATCACATTAAAGCTAAACTAACTAAACTTATCTTAGCGGACATTTACACATCTTCACAAGCACAACCAAAAATATCCAGATCGTTCTGCATCACCGTCCAGTTGGCTACCTGTATGTTCTTCAGACGATTTGGTTTGTGGAGAACCACTTTGTTGATAAATGTTTTGAACTTGTATTTCACTGCCAAATTAAAATTGGAAATGTAGACTCCATTCCTCATAGGAACCTGGATCTCCTCAAGACAATGGGGACATTTTAATGACATTTTAAAGAAAATGCATTTGGTTTGATTTTGTATCTAAAATAAGCTTCAATTTATTTATTTATTTATTTATTTTTCCCTGTTTCTCAACCTGGATTGAGCAAGTTAGATTTCTTGCAAAAATCAAAAAAATTAACCCAAAGTTACAAAAGGCATAAAGATAACTTTAAATATGCCCTAGTTATTCTTCGATTTGATCTGGGGCTCACCATGAGTTCCTTCACGCCGGACAAGAAACCCCAAATCAAAACACCTCCATCACTATGCTTGACATAGATGCTGTTTTACTGCAAACTTCAGTTTACACCAAGTATTTATAACAATACTTTCTTGGTATGCCATGCATTAAAGTCTATCAAGCTGGCCGTGGCAACTGTAACCGGTGCGTTTCCGCTTTGAATCCCCATTCTGTCCAATCAGTTCTATTCAGTTTATTTAAATAGCGCCAATTCACAACAAATGTCATCTAGAGGCACTTTACAAAAACAAATTGTTTAATTTCAATTACATGTACATGCCAATTGATCCGAATTATCAAACAGTGCAATAAGTTATTCAGATTAGTTTTAAAAGTTTGTATGTAAGAAAACCCAGCAGGTTGCATCAAGTCACCCTTCTTGCCTGCTGGTAGTGGTCAGGAGGAGTCTGTCAGTCTGCCTCAGGGCAGCTGTGGCTACAGTGTAGCAACAGTGTATGAATGGGTGAATGACTGGTTGTAGTATGAAGTGCTTTGGAGTCCTCAGACTTGATAAAGCGCTCAACAGGCTTCATATCATACCTATTTATCTCAAGGACTTTCGCTCAGACTACGATACATATTGTCATGTATTTCTTCAACAAAGAGAACTTCAGAGCAAACAGAAATACAAAGGACAAATGTATGCCACACATGTAGGGTTTTCTTTCTACATTATAATTATGCACTACTTTATGTTGGTTGATCACATAAAATAAAATAAAAACATTCCACACAAATGGACCTAATACACAATTGTTGCAATGAAGTTTAATTGTTTTACTATGTATATTTATAAAATGGTGCACCTTTCCACCCCCCATTTAAAATTCCACCTTTTTTACAGCAGCTTTAAAGACAGCTTTGTATTTTTATATCAGGATGACTCATTATTGTAGAAAGGAAAATAAAATAGCCATCTTCTGTGCCACCCTTGTCTTTTTTTTAAAAAAATTACTTTTCATTCTAATTTAAGCTCTTTTTTTTTTTTTTTTTTTTTTTCCCTCACACTTCAGAGTGATTCAGTCAGTAATGGCAGTGCCTCCTCCCTCGCCTGCTTTCATCCATACACAAACAAATCACACGTTGGAGCGAGACTGCGTGAGTCAATCTGTGCAGCGCGCTGACATAGACAGTTTCTTTCTTTATCTTCTCCAGGCGGCGCAAGCATAGAGTCCTCGCTAATATATAGCGACGTGCTGCGTGTTGCCTGCGTCATCTGTTTCCACCTTATGTTTGGGGGTCTTCATTGCCTCTAATCTTGCTTCATCATTTATTCCATGGAAAACTCTGCTGCCCTGAGGCACAGACGTTGATTTGAAATGCATAACGGCCTGTTGAGTCGTGCTTCTAGAAAGGAAAACGGTCCTGGAGGACTAAATTTTACTTTGGAAACACAACTGTAGAAAGAAGATGAAATTATATTGAACAAATAAATGAGATAAAGTTATGTAAAGTTGTTGGAGGTGCATGACTGACCTCCTGTACTGGTTCATTTTGAAGAGCTCTGTGATTAATCATGTTCTGTGACTTCATCAGTAATTTTTGTGTGGCAGATGAGCAGTGTTTCCCATCCTAATTAACATCATCTTCTCTGAATTTTTATCTGTTTGTTGAGCTTTAAGTGTTTGACTCTGATCCTGCAGACCCAACAGATGGCTTCAAAGGAAACTGGTCTCTCCCCTACAGATTCAACTATTTCTTTTCTATGGCAGTATGTTGGCCAGTTGAAACCACACTGAAATGTTTCAGATCAGCAAACCAGTGCTAATATCAGGTAAAGATAACCTGAGCTAATATAACATAGGCTTCAAATGATCACGGTAATTTCCGGACTATAAGCTGCTACTTTTTCACGTGCTTCGAACACTGCAATGCGGCTAATACACGGCTTTTAACGAGTTTCGACAAAAATGCAAAGCTGTGACAATGGGTTCCAGAGTGGAACTTTTTAGAAACGCAGTGTGAATCATACGCATGTAAACCAAAAACATGTGGAAACGATGGTTAGTCACATTAGTGCACTTTTCACCCGTACACAGCACAACAATAATAATGGTGCATCTTTGTGTTCTGTCTGTGCTGCCGCACCCCTTCAGATTATTTGCTGTTAAAGCAAAATCTGCTCATTGTGGAACAGTTACATGAACCTCTGTACAAGTGAAAATTTACGAAAACACACCTCACAAAGTTACACCGCCTCCTACAGGCCTGGCATTGCGACTGCATCATTTCTTGTGCAATTTGTGGGACCATCTGCACATGGAGCGTTTTCATCCCTCTGTTGTGTAAACGCCCCCACCCCCAAAAAATACACAGCAAGAAGACGTTTTTGGAATTAACATGTAAAGTTACAAGCACACTGCTTCACCCAGTTGAGCCTCACAGCTGCAGTACTGTTGAGACTTGGCATTGAAATGCATCTTGGCTGATCAGGATGTAAACAGATCAGCATAACAACCACCATTCACAGCAGGTAATAAAGTCTACCCTGAGTGATCAGATTACAGTCCCCACTTTCTATGCACATAAACACAGCTAGCCATGTCACAGAGTGAGTTGTCAGCTGGGCAACAAAAAGGACCTTAGTGGATCTGATGATTTTTCTGTAACATTTCAGATAATCAATTCAGACATACACACAGCTGAGATTCACGGGTGACAATTTTTTTCAACATTCTTTTTTATTGTTTTCATATCATAAACAAAGTTTAAGACAGCGTATAATCAAATTCTAAATTTGGAATCAGGTTAATGATTTAGATTGTATTTTAGACGGTGTCTTCTTGAATGAAGGAGTCCCAGCTCTGAAGTTTCCATTGTTTCTGCTTTATAGAAGAGATCGTTTTCTCTAATGGAAGGACTGTGAGTTAGACATACAACCAACCACTTAGGCTACATTCAAAACGCAGTTCTTGATGTTCAGTTCCGATTCATAGCTGAAGTCAGATTTTTTTATTTATGTTTTTTGCATAGTCTTTCATACTACTGATTAAATCCAACCACAATCATTTACGACCCCACGGTGCCCACATGCGCAAAATAAGAACATAGATGTCACAGCAGCAGCTTACGGAATAATAATGCGTGTCGCCATCTATGGATTGCATTTGTCTGCTGTATGAATGAAGCCGTAGTCGCATTTTTGGTTGTTTATTTTTGCTACATACTGTCCTGTATGGCTTAACAGCTGCGATGCGATAGAGTGGAAACTGAGAATAAATACTGTGGGACTTTAAAACAGTTCATCATCAGTAGACATGGACTTTAACCCTTAAAACAGCGGACAACTTGCTCACATAAAAGTGACTCAATATTCTACTTTGCCTGTTTAGCTCCGAAAAATTATAAACGAAATTTGAAAGACCAATCAACTTACCCCGACAGAGTCCTTCTAGCCATAGATCAGTTATATCCCAAAAAGTCAGAGAATATCTTTTTTTTTTTTTTAACTTGGAGTTCCCTTATTTACAGTATTGTATGTACTATAGTTATTGGAGAGCCATTTTTGTTTAGTTGACATTTTTGGAAAAGTGTGTACAGAAGTTTTTGGGGTTTTTTTCTTTTAAACCAAGAGTAACGCAGATAACTTTGCTGCTTCGTGTGAGTCATGTGATGTTAGGAGATGGTTTTTATGATGTGTCTCAGGACGGATTGCCTCCAAAGTGCCAAATTAATATAGGTAAAAGTGTTACCAGGCCACCTCTGAAAATCCCAATTCCCAATTCATCTTGTTTGCATTCAGACTTATATTTAAAACTACCTGGACTTGATTAGAGCCCTTAGAACTAATGTCAATGTCAGATGTGAACATGGCCGTTGTCAGAGTGCATCAAAAAAGTCTAACACCTATCGCCTGTGCCTGCCATGATTGGTTTTCGATTGGACCCAAATGTAGGCAGATCAAAGGCTGAGACTTAGTGGGGAGTTTTAATTAAGAAAACAATCAAAAACTTAAAATAGTGGAGCAAAGGCAGAAGGACATGGAACTGGTATTAGAGAAGAAGAAAGTGTAATGGAAGAATCCTGCAGTGAACAATAAAAAGCAGGAGTTATAAACACTGAGGCAGGGGAGGTAAATGACAAAGTACCAGATGAAATAATCAGGGGAGACGCTGAACAGCTGTGGTAGAGGGAAAGCAGGGAAACTGAGGGAGAGAGACTAATTAACACAAGGGGAGCTGAACTAAGACCCAAAGGACCTCCAAACCAAGGGGAAAAGAACAGCGGTCATCTAAGAGAACTAAATCTAAATGCACAAAGATCAGAAGACAAGAGTAAACTAAGAAACTAAACACAAAGGAATGAAATAATTTTTTGTGGTGCATCACCATTTTAAACTGCTTCAAATTAACAGTTTCCTAGATTTTCACATTGCATTACTTTTCATCAGATAGTGACTCTGCTGGATTGGGCTTTACTGGTTTAGGATTATAATTGATTATTGGGAATGCAAAATGGATCAATTTAGTCTTGAAGCTGCTGTCCAAATTTCTTCCTGTTTGTCCAAGTTAAAGTTATTAAGAAAGCATAACCACTGTTAAGATATTAAATGTTCATAACTTTTGACAAAATCCCACTTCTTAAAAATAAGTCATCAAGAGACAGAAAGCTTCCCTTTCAGTTGGAAAGTCTGGGGTTTTAGAAACAGTAATCACATTGAACTCATTAAAATGTCATTTGGCTAACACACTGAACTTAAAACACAACCCCACTTGTGTGCTTGACTTTACTCCTAAAGATTTCTACAAGACATGAAAGTTGTTTGCTGAACTGAAATGTCATAAATAATAATGGAAGTATCTGTTTGAATTCTGATGGGAAGAGGAATGGTGAGAGTTTAGAACCTTGTGGTTCTCCAGGTCTTCTGACCGCCCCCATGGATACACTTTGCTCCAGAGCCTTACAAACTGTGGTCTGTCTGGTGGTTTTGTGTTTGTTTGTTTGTTTGTTTCCTTCTCACCCCTCAGTCTGTTAAAGCAGATGGCTGTCCTCCCAGAGTGGGGATCTGCTGGTGGCCTCTCTCCCTCTGAAAGGGAATTTTACACAATGCTCCAACATGCCACATATTGGAATGAAGCTTTAATGTAATCCTTTTGGTTATTAGCTGGAAATGAGTAAAAATAGTGTTTTAGTATTGCATATAGGCATCTATTACGGTCATATTCAATAAATTATACTCTAATTTCCAATGAGTATTCATTTGCGGGTATTGCGCATATTTTTTTGTTGGTCTGACAATTAAATGTCATATTTTCATTAGCTCGTCGAACAATATCATCATAATTAACCGGAATACAGACTTGAAAACCTCAGTGTGCAAATAATCCATGTAAAATGTTTCACTGAGTGAACTGAATTGCTATAATAAATTAACTTTTTAATGATCTAATTTATTGAAAATATATACATATAGCTACAAAAGTAAATACAAGGCATTTCTTGAATGCAAATTTTTATTTTATTTTCATTTTATTAAGTAATGGAAAAGAACCATGGGCTGCACAGTGGTGCAGCTGGTAGCACTGTTGCCTTGTAGCAAGAAGGCCCTAGAAACTAGAGTTTGCATGTTCTCCCTGTGTATACGTGGGTTCCCTCTGGGTACTCCGGCTGCCTCCCCCAGTCCAAAAACATGACTGTTAGGTTAACTGGTCTCTCTAAATTGTCCTCAGGTGTGAGTGTGTGCATGCTTGGGTGTTTATCCTGTCTCTGTGTTGCCCTGCGATGGACTGGCAACCTGCCCAGGCTGTTCCCTGCCATTCGCTTGATGACAGCTGGAGATGGGCACCAGTCCCCTCGCGACCCTGCAAGGATAACCGTGCTCGATAATGGATGGATAGATGGAAAAGAACTATACAAATCAACTTGACCCTATGTGAAAACCTAATAATCTCCTAAACATAAATGTCATTAAGCATTTTGGACAACTGGCAATGAGTTTTGTACATTGCTAAAAAGGAATGTTAACACACTCTTCTCCACTTCAGGAGTTTCTACTGGAAAACAAAAATGATGGTTCCTAAAATTCAGGCAAATTGTCTAGATCGGTAAAGCAACCCCAGACCATTACACTACCACTACCATGTATGATGTTATTTTTCCGAAATACTTTACACCAGACATAACAGCATATAGTCCTTCCAAAACGTTCCACTTTAGTCTCGTCAATCCATCAAACATTTTCCGGATGTCTTGGGGATCATCAAGATGTTTTCTGGCAAATGTGAGATGAGCCCTTGTGTTCATTTTGGTCAGCAGGGGTTTTGGCCTTTGAACTGTCCCATAGATGCCATTTTTGCCCAGTTTCTTTTTTATGGTTTCATGAATAATATTGATGTTAACTGAGGCAAATGAGGACTGCAGTGCCTTAGATGTTGTTCTGGATTCTTTTGTATATTCCAGGAAGAGTTGTTGATGCGCTCCTGGAGTAATTTTGGTAGACCTCCCACCTCCAACCTGATTCTACAGCTCAGGCAGCAATCAGGCCTGGGTGTGGCTTCTGAGTTACAACCACAAAGATTTAGGTAATGATAGTTAGTTAATCTTGGCCAATTAAACTTTTAACACTGAGTTCGGATACCTGTTTTACTTTTAAAAAGTGTATCATTTGAAAACCGCTTTTTGAATTTACTCTATCTTTGTGTCATAATAAAATTTATGTTTATTATCATGAGCATTAAAGTGTGTATTCCCTGCTACAGATTCTGTTATAATGAACCATGTCATTCTCACTGTGGCTGTATAATTAAAACTGTTGTCATGCTGGGAGATCAACAGATCATATTGCTATCCTCTGGGTAGATGTGTGAATGAACTGTTAAGGAATGTGCATTTTGTTTTGCTTCCACAAGATTCCAAAGGGAAGGAATTAAAACACAACGGTAAGATCTGTCTTTAAGGAGTTGAATAAATAACTTGTATCTAGTGTTTTTCCATTGTCTCCACTCCCCCTCGCCCCATCACAGCAGCTCCTACACTATATTTAATAGTTTGTGTGTTCCCTCAGGCCTTTCAGGGAGATATAGATAGAGAAACATTGTATTAGCAGAGTGGTTGATTTGTGGCAGGAAGCAGAGGGCTTCTGGGAAACTTTCCCCCCTCTTTCTGGGCAACAGTATTTGGGTATTTATTTAGGCTTTGGAGACTGTACTGGCTTCTGGTTAAAACTTGGTAAACAAGGGACCTTCTGTCTTTTTTTTTTTTTTTAAAAAAGGCTCTTCAAATCAGTAGAGGCTATGGGAGGAATATAGAAGACAGTTCAACATATGGTTTAGATTAAGGGTGTTTTCACACCTATACAGTGGATCCACAGCCACCTGTAGATAGCTAAAATACTTGAGACGTCATTTAAAGATGCTTAGACCGGCCTATTTTAATTGTTCTCCAACTATAACCTAATATGAAATAATTTGCACAGTGGAAACTGTCTTAGTACTACAGCAGAAGCTAATATCTACAGCCTTCCTTATTTCCTGTGTTGGGGGTACAAGCAATCAGTGCCATGGAAAATAAATGGTACTCATGGATTGGCTGCTTTGCAAATGCCAGCCAAAAGCGTGTCGAGTAGCATTGCACGTAGGTATTTCAGATTGCAGGGTACACCTGGTAGCTGTGTCCGATGAGATCAGATCACGCTTACATCATAAACGGAATGCTCTGGAGTTTGTTTGGAACCGTATTGAAACTGTTTGGAGGAGGCGGTCTTTGTACAGTTCCAAACAAACTCCAGAGTAGTTCGTTTATGGTGTGAACATGATCTGGAACCAGAATTTGTTTTAAATGGATTATACACCTCAGGTTTGAACCACCCTCAGAAACTAAAAGTTACTGGTTAAACTGAACACATATCTAGTTGATTAGGAACCAAAGGTAATTGATTTGATAGAAGGCATAGTTGGATATTTAACTTTAGGAACCAAATTGATTTGGTCAGATTGAAGATGCAGCTGGTTGTTCAGGTTTGGAGATTACATGGTTTTTGGTGAGAGCTAGGAAAATATGGTTTGGACAGTGATATTTGGGTAAAAACTGATTTTAAAAGCAGTTGTCAGTGTTAATATTCTCAAGAGGGTCTGATAAGGCAAAAACCACGTAGGTCTTTGAAGGGTAAAGCAAGATCTTTGCAGTCAAGATATAAAGCGCACTGTTTCATCAGACAGTTGATAACAGAACTATTTGGATAGCACTCACTGTTGTCGAGGGACAGCCACTTTTACAGAATAGGCTACTTGGTAGGTGATTGGATGTTTTTGAAAAAATCACATTTAGTTGTGCTAAAAGAACTTGTCACAGCTTTCATCAGTCCATACCCTCCAATAGTTATATTTAATCTGGTAGTCCAGTCAATAATTGTTGTACAGCCTACTTGTCCTGTCCATGTTTAATCCGATCAAAGATGGTGAAATCAGGCGTAGACCGTTTGATCAACCTAAGCAACTTCAAAACTACATTTAAAGGCTGTCAAGACTTCAAGATCTGATGTCTTATCACCTTTCACCTTCCAGCCACATATTTACACCATCTTCTTTAACATTTTTTCATTAAAACTTTGATTATAGGACAGCAGCCATTACTGGGATCTAGTTATGCAAGTTTCCTATCAAGGTAAGGAAGGACAGTGCTGCTGTGCTGAAACCAAAAAGAGAAGTTTCTAATCTCTCCTTGAAGGCAGTTGTTCATCATTTGGTGACAAAGGGTTTGAATCAGTTATGAACACGTTTTATGAAAGCAAGGAATGTCAGATGGAGAAAACAAGACAGAAATGAAACAGTGTATGCATTTTTGGTGGTGACGTGAGCATGCTAATGTGTAAATTTTCCATATCAGTTTTTGCCTGGAAATGAAACAGTTCTATAAACTGATTTGTACCTCTAGAGGCATCAGTGCAATAACAGCAATCTCCGTGAAGGTAGATGGAGTAATGAAATGGCCCGTTCCGCCGCTCCAGTGGAAATTTACCCGCTTTGCTTTCCATTTCCCACACACAAATGCACACACACAGGTACAAAGACATAAATTTTAAAGTACACAAAGACAGGTGTAAACAAACAGAACCCACCATGTTCTTCCCATTCTTACTGAACACCTGGGAAACTAATCTCTGTCAGTGGTGCACTACACAGACCTTATCAAACTCATGTTGACACTGGATTTTTTTATTTTTTTATTTTAGTTCTGTGTGCATAAAAACAAAATTACAGCAGTATATTCCAAACAATCTCAGTTATATCCAAATCTTTTCCCAGACCTCTTTGAGGTTTTTTTTTTTTTTCAGTAAAACTTGTCAAGCTCTACTTGGAAGTGCATTACATTTCTACAATGCATGACAGATTCAAGCCTGTGACAGAATTCTTATTTTAAGAGAGCTGAAATTATGTGCTTAGAATGCAGTTCTGCAGTCAGTTAACTTCTTGTGCCACTTAGAGATTGTCAATGCTCTTGTCTTTCTCTGAAAAGGAAATGAATGCTGTTTTTTTTCTAAGAGGGGAAATATGGGTAATGGATTCTTAATGGAAGCCACTTGAAATGTCTTTGCTTCCATTAAAAACTTGAGAAACACCTACTGTGTGCCTTTGCCTTTAGGTCAGCCTTAATGACAGAAAATCGCTCATCAAATTAATATTTACTGCATTATATAAACAGAGCTTTCTTTTACGTTCAGTTACTCATCCTGATCCAGTCTATATGCTTCACTAATTGATCTCAGGTAGTGACTAACAGAACAACCTCATTAAAATGCTGTGAAATTGCTTAAATAACAACAAAGCTGCCAGTATATGGTTACGCAAAGCAACACAAAAGGCTAAAACATTTTAGCACCCACTTATGTCAAGCTTATGTCAAATATGTTGGTCCACAGTGGAAATTCTTTCCCAGTGAAAGCTGAAAAAGCTGGTCTGGTTCATGAATGTCAAAAAAAAAAGGAACACATCTGTTTTTGTATGTGATGGTAGTGTTATTTTATGCCTTGCTATATGATAACATTCATTCTCAGTGTAATTATAGGAGTGATAAGGCATGTCCGACACCAAAATGGTCCATTTTCTTAGGAAGTCAGAACATTTGCGAAGGGCATCACATCCAACTGAGTCATGCACTATCTGATCTACTGGGATTTTCATGCACAACTCCCCTTTGGGTGTACACACAAATGTCCCAAAAATAGAGGAAATATCTAGTGAGTGACAATTAAGTGGATGAAAATGCCTTGTTGATGTCAGAAGTAAGAGTAGATGATAAAAAGGGAACAGTGGCTCAAAATAACACTCATTAAAACTGAGTTATGCGATATTCTGTCTCTGAATGCACATCAAACTTTAAAGTGGATGGGCTACAGTAGCAGAAGACCACAGTAGGTCTCAATACTGCTGATAAAGAATAGGAAACTGGAAAATTCGACAGTGACAAGTTTTCTGGGCCGGTGAGTTTAGATTTCAACTGCAACATTCAGATGATAGCGTCAGAATTTGGCTCAAAAGACATGAAAGCATGAATGCAACCTGCCTCGTATTGACGGGTCAGACTAGCTACGTCTAATGGTGTGGGTGAGGTTTCCTTACTACTACCTGGGCCCCTTGGTTGCAACTGATGATCATTTAAATGCAACAGCCAACCTGAGCATTGTTGCTGACCATGTCCATCACTTTATGACCAGGACATACCCGTCCTTTGATGGCTATGTTCAGCAGGATAATGCAACTTTGTCACAAATCTCACCTTGCTGTCTTGAAGATGACAATGAGCTGTCCTCCAATGGCCTCCACGGTTACCAAATCCCAGTTCAATTAAAACGCTTTTGGGATGTGATGGATTCACATCATGGACGTGCAGCCAACTAATCACATCACCAAAATCTTCAAAGAATGTTTCTGAAACTTTGTTTAGTCCTTACCACAATGAATTCTGGCAGTTCGAAGGGGGTCTAACCCACTACCAGCAAGGCATGCCTTGTTGCTGGCAAAATAAAAGCTCCATACCTACAAGACGCGCTACTGATTTAATATCTTTAAACTGAACTGTCTTCCTGGTGACAGTTTAAAGAATTGGGCCTCAGATCTTCACCCTTCAGCTTTAGGGTTTGGATTTCCCTCTGGAAACACTACATTAAACAGCTTCTGGCTTGATATCGTTTTATGCACTTTCAATGGAAATCTGTACCACAACTATGCTTTGTTCTGACTTCAAACCTTATATCTGCTTACAAAAGTGGAAACAATACTCATAAAACAGTCCCGTCTGTGTTGTTGTACAGGCAGTGAGGGCAGGTTTGTATTTTTACAGTAATTACTAGCTATGTTTGACTTCCGACCATAATACCAGCTCAGCAAAACACTTATGTCCTGTTACTACACAGATGGACGGAAAAATGACTGTTGACAGACAGATGTCAATAAACCGGTTACGCTTGCTTTGGATGAATAACCCAGTTTGGCACTGGTAAAAACATGCTTGCCACTGACTCAGATATAACATACCAGCAGCTGTGGGTGTTTCACTTGCATAGAAATCATAAGCACGTGAAATCAAAATCATACCCACAAAAAAAGACTTGCACATGTATTAATTTTTGACTTCCACTCCAATGAAAGAAAGACAAGTAAATGCCATGCATTTCCTAAATATATGTCCCAAACACTGTCTGATAACTGGGATCAATTGGAATGTATGTGATTGAATTGAAATGACTTGTTTCAAGTGCCTTGAGACATTTGTTGTGAAATAACAGCATATAAATAAACTGAATTTAAGTATATTTTTTGCAGTTGTGCTTTCCATTTTCAGATATTGGACAGAACAGCACTCTTGGAGAGGTTTAAAGCTTGGGAAATTGTTTCATAACCTTACTCTTTAAGCCTCTCCAAACCTTTTTCTCTGACCTGTTGGGTTCCTTGGTCTTCATGCGGTTTGTTCACTAATGTTCTGAAACAAACTTCTGAGGCCTCTAAAGAACGTCTCGATTCATAATGAGGTAAAATTCTATACGGGTGGACAGTATTTGTTAGTTGGGTAAATTCTGAAGACAGTTGTTTACAGTGGATTTCATTTAGGGGTATCAGACCCTTTTTAGATGTCTAATTTTAAAAAAAAAGAAAAAAAAAGATAAAACCATGTATTTTTATTTGGGAAGCACAATATATCAGCAGTAACATCAGTACTGGCCAATATTAGTCATTTTTTTAACATATTGATATCAGTCTGCTAAATAAAACTGGGCCCATATCAAGAGCTGATATTTATTTCCGTTTTGTGGCCATTTGTTTCTAGAGGGGGAGTGGAGGAGGTTGATCATGTGGTATTTGTTTGGTCATGTGACGGTGAGTGAAGCAGCACGGGATTGTGGGGAGTTTAACTGAAGCAGAGAAGAAGTAATAAAGGCAGCGGTGTGGTCATTTTATTTATTTATTTTTTTTCAAATTCTTGAAGGGGTAGTGGAAAAAAAAAATTATATATCTCATGACTAAATATCGATCTGCTATAACAGCATTATTAATGATAATGCGACCAAAATTGTTACATCGATGCATCCATAGTTTTTATTTTATTTTCGCTTTTACTATCATGCAGTATCATGCAAAATAAAAAATCTGAATACCCTGATGATGATAATTCTAAAATTAAATGGAGAAATAGTGTTTCTGAGCCATAATAAAATGCACAAACCATATTATTTTCACACGGACAATGGATTGAAGAACTACTGTGTATAAACCAAACAGGTTCTCTTGAATTAATCACAACTCTTGCCCTGGGTTTGCCATCTATCGATCTAGTTTCTCACTATGATATGATAAAACTTCCCAGCAACAATGACAAGTGAATTATAAACTGGAATTACAGACTTTAGGGGTCATTCGAGTAACTCCTCCTCTGCAAAAAAGAGGAACTAGTGGCCTGCAAAGCACACAGGCAGTGTGCTTGATTGTACACATGAACCTGTTTGGAACATATCTTATACAACACACTTTTCCTCTCACCCATAAAGCAATTAGACAAACGGAAGGAGAGCAATACAAACAGAGAGCCAGGATAACAGAGTGTGGGATGTAGTTGCAGGGTTGTAATGAAAGTAAAAATGCAAGTAAGCAAACAGAAAAAGCTACATCTGACCCCTTCTACAGTATTTTATGTGCTCATTACTTTGTGGTTCCAGGTTTTTCAAGCCGAGTCTAATTCAGACGTTATACTAATTCTAGCACAGACCACGTGTGGCGGCTTTCCTGATCCCCGAGGGCACATCTTGTACATCATATCCTTACTGAGCAAGCAAGACAGACTGTACTGTTGAATGTCCAGTAGGAGTACATTCTCATGAGAAACATTCTTATTCAGTCCAGTTCAGGTTTACTGTTCTGCCGGGATTTCCTCAGAACTCTGATGCTTTTGACCATCAGTGAGAGTTCTGCAGAAATGCGTGGCTGTTCACACATGATTACGTCTATTATCTCGACCTAATTACCTTTATCTCTGATCAGGGGTTTGCCTCTGTTGCTTTCATTGTGCTCTAGATTTGAGACAAGACTATGATCAGAACAAACACATAAATAAAAACAAAAGTGTTGGATAGGTTAGATGGTGTTAGATAACAATGGAAATTTTTATTAAAGTAAATGGTCAAATGGCTGCAGTTTAAGCCCCCGAAAAGTCCTGATTTATTTAAAAAAAATGACCTTTTAATCCAGATAAGGTCTGTTATACACATTTTTTAAAAAGATCAAAGGACTGCTTCTTTTTACTATTAATCTATTGACTTTTTGATTAATCAATTTTGGAATTATTTTTTTTTACTCAAAGCAGTTTTATTAATTTATTTTACAATAAACTTTTATTGTTTTCATGGCTCAGAATAATATATAAAATACAAATTTCCCTTTAAAATATGAGATATAGTTAAAAAGTGACACTTAAAGCATGAGAAAGTTAATAAAATGTTATTTCCATCATTTATGCATTTTCAGGGGGAAAAAAATCCTGAGGATTCAGAATGTCAAACATAAGACTGAACAGTAAACTAATAACATCCTTCATCTCAGTCGTAAATGGAACTTTGTTGGAAAAATAATTTGCTTTTTAAACTTTTCCACTAAACTGTAATAATCAAAGTGTACAGCTTTAACAAGGTCTTTATTAGCTCATGCATTATGTAGGAGTTTATTTAGACATTAACATAATCTACACAAAACAAATCAAAGTGGGTTTAAGTAAAACTGATTTGGGATTCTGCAGATAGTCTCTCCACATTAACACATGTAGGCACGGGTTTACTAAACATTAAACAGTGGAAAACATAGCAGGCAGACAACTTTTCTAAGCTTAGAGTGAATTCAGGAGCTTTAAAAAAAACTGTAGTTTTTGTTTTCTGGTGCATCAGTAGCCCATGGGTCCATTTCTTCAGCTGCTCATGCACGCAGTGACCAAACTTCCTGTTTACTGTTTAACTTAAAGTACTTCCATGCTTTTGACAGATTTGACCCGTGAACTCTTCAAAAAAGTTTTATTACCCAACTCCCTCAGCAGTATTCAGATACTCTATGCACCATGTTAAAAGAAATGATGGAAATAAAAAAAATTAAATATTAGTTGACTAAAAATATTGATGTTGATGAATATTGTAGTTGGCATTGTTGATTACTTTGACAAATTGCAGCTTCCCAAAAAGGCCATAAATTCAAGGGGCAGTTCCACCCAGAGTCTCAGGCCCAACCATAAAACAGTCATTATATTACATATATTTTTTTTAAGTCAAGTCTCAAGTCTCTGACTAAAATTAATATCCTGACATGGAATTTATACCATCTACCCATAACACTACATTGCAATAGGTTATGAATATAAATCATCATCCATCGACCTAAAACAATTTATGGACATCTTTAAGTTTTTCAGAATAGAAAAACTTTTAGAAGCTGTGAATTATTTTCATATCTCGTTCAGTCAGAACACATTATTAGTTGCATGACAAACCTATACACCTTTCATTAAAAGATGCAGTAGCATAAGATTAATATTACCAGCCCCGTCATAGTGAGTCCTTTAGTTTTTAAAGGACTTTAAATCACTTAGTTCAGAGGATTGGTGTAGTAGAACTCAAAAATAAATTGGAATGAATACTCAGCATCCATGTAGCTTGGTTGCTATTGTGAAAGTCTAAATTATAGTTTAAAGGAAAAAATAGTGACCTATATTTTAAGATTCTGCCTAACACAATCTTAACATGTCACCACATTATCTTGTATCATATCATTTGTATAGGGACAGACCATGACATGATAAGCATAAGAAGCATGCTCTTTAGGTACCAGGTTAGAGAAACAGAAAATTCTCCTTTATTAACATATGGACCCCCTAAAAAAGCCTTGCCCACCCCATGTACCCCATGTAGCCTTGGCTACCCCATGTACAAAAGTCTAGTTCCGCCTGTGGCAGTCACTTGAAATAACAAAGAAAGACTTGGGCTTGAGTCCACCAACAAAAGGTTGATCATCAGGCGCTGACTGGTTGTCCTGCTGCTCCTAAAATCCCCAGCTGAGTAAAATATCTTGGTGTCCTTCTCATTTAAAATGTGACAAACATGTCAAGATGTGAAGAAGAGTTGCAAAAGCAAATTTGCTTTTTTTCAGACTAATTAAAGACCATCTCTAGGAAGCCTATTAGATCACATACATAATCCAAGGAAACCAAGAGAACAGTCTACAAGGAGTCAACATGTGGAACTTGTTACATACTAATTAAAATTTTAAAAGCCGTTTTAGACATAACCTGAAGGTTTTCCTAAAAGAGGACCAGCTTTTTATTAATAATGCCAATGTTCTTGTAGGTTTTGTATTGTGGGGTCTTGGGTAGTATTATGGTTTCTATGTAATCGTGATGCCAGCTCGGAACTGACTAAAATATTCCAGTGTCTGCATCAGTCCCTGCTAAACTGTGTATTGTGCTAATGTCAAGGAAGTGGTCTAAATGGTCCAGTGGTTGCGTATAGGGGTTTTGGCAGGAGTAAAACGCTCTTTTTATAGCCCCACCCTGCTAGTTGTTTCTAAAGGTAGCGGCAACAAATGTCCATGTTTGACACAATAAAGGAATGATGATCTTTACCTTGTCAGTTGCACAGCAGAAGGAATGGTTAAGCTCAGCAAAGAGCAATACTGTTGGCACTTTGCTGAGCAGACAAAATGCAAAAGGGGCTGACATGCCGTTTGCACGAAAGAAGTGTTTTTCAGTGGATGACAGGTTGTGTAACAGACAGCAAAGTTTGACAATAAGAACATGACTGCTGGAAGGGCGATCAGCTGGAACACTCGTTCCAACGCGTTCCTCCGCGGAACCTTCCAGCAGCTGAGCGATAGTTGATCCATTAGATTGGTTAACTACCTCTGGAAGTATGCTATGGAAGTTCATCAAGTCACAAACAGGATGGAAGGGCTGTTAGGAGAAAAAGTGTGAGTTTTTGGCTTCCTGAAGTCTTTGCCTTGTTCTTTTCCAACAGTCCACAGTCCAATCTGAAATGAAACCGGTCCAAATGGTTGATGATTGAGAATAAACAAGAAAAAGCTCGTCATGTCATGGGATTCTCTGAGATAGGCTTTAAGTCCAAGTAATGAACTTTAATAGATTTTCACAGGTATTAAATATGTTCATACTATAAACTGAACCACCTTCAACTTCTACTGTTGCAGTAGAGTTTCACGTTTAACACTTCCGTTAGCTGGCATGTCAGAAAATCTGCGGAAAACATCTTCAAACCTCCATCAGTAAATGTGCTGCTCTGGTGTTTGACTGTATATCTGATATTTTATCAGTATGAGGTCTGGATTTCAACGTTCAATTAAAATAGTGCAATGAATCTGATAAACAGACTGAATTCATTTCAAAGGCAGCTGAGGAGCGTTTGAAGGAAGAGAATAAAGTCTTCAAACTGGTCAAGTCCATTCATCATTTTTACAGAGGAATTCAGAGGTGCTCATGAGGGTCCATCTTTTTTTTCAGTATTTCCTCGTAAGAACAGATATTTTGCCATGGTTAATGGTTACAGATAAATAAAGGCCCAAATCTTTTTTTCCATTTACCTTTTTTTTTTTTTTTTTTTGCTGCTTAGGAACTCTGAGCACTATTTATTGATTTATTGACCAAACCATATAAAGAGAATGTTTTGGAACAAGTTAAACAACTAATACAAAACGTAAATTGTAACGGCTGCAGAACATCTGAAGTTTTTCATGCACTGCAAAATCTATCCTGGTGGAACAATAAACTACTCAGAGGAATTCATTAAGTTATGTTTTATGAACTGATATGATCGACTGAGGGAGGAAATGACAACAGCAAGGATAAAGAGGTGTGCCCCGTTATGTTTGAACTCTCCCATCACCCCACCGTGCTGGGAGGTGAAACTCTGAGGGTGGGTAAGTTTCCGAACATCTGTCCAAACTATCTGCCTTCATCTGTTTGTTTTAACAGGGTGAACCGAAATGAACAACAGATGAGAACAAAGACATTGTGGGGGAGAAAAATTCTCATGTCAAAGTGTTTTTTATTTATTTTTCTTTGTCTTCAGGTTGAAAAAACAGTGCGTTACAACAAAAAAGGTAGAAGTTGCAGATTGAACCAGGCACAAAAGCACAAATCTCTGACCACATCTTCTCAAAACTATGACGTAGAGCAACGAGCTCCTTCTAAATGCATTAAAATGAAAAGGTTAGTGAAATGTGAAAATGTCATTCTGAAGTGCTTGACTCAATTACTTCAATCAATGTATCTAACACTTGGGAGTTAGTTTCAACCCTCAACCCTCCATCTACTCGTATGTGCTAATGTAAACAGGCTACAGTATAAAAATACATACAGTACATCTCACAGGACAAGTGGAACATCTAACTGGAAATGACAGATTTGTCTTTTCTCAATATTTTCATTAATTAATTAAAATAGGAAAACACTTTTTTTTGTAACATGTAAGTGCTAGTACGTTTCCCTCAGTGGGTGAAGTGAGATGCATAGATCATTGTAAAACGCTAAAAATAATAAGAGCACCAAAGTTTTTAACTGCATAAAAACAAATGTGAACTTCCCTGCAGACCTATACATCTGCCGAGACAGCGGTGGTCAGAAGTTTACATACGTTCATCTTTGACACTGACTCCATGCTCATTTAGGGCCTTAAATGATAAATTTGAACATTTTATGGTGGATTTTCACTCCTGTTGGAACAACAAGAAAAAACAAGAAAAGCCTTACCTTGACTCCTCTAACCGTTTTTCTCATTGTTTGTGGATCTTTGTCTGCTCTGACTTTATAACCTTTCACCTGAAGCGTCCGGGCTGGACATGTAGGCAGCTCTTTCGTGGCCATCTCCAGTGCATGAGTGGTTCCTTGGTTTGGATGGTGCAGGCCAGAATTAACCTCAACCAGATAAGTCATTTTCTTGAAAACTTATGGAGCATGCCAAAAAAGTGCCCCACTTTTAATTTTTTTTTTTTATTCAGTCATATTTAAATGTATCATTAAAAGTAAAACATGCATGCCAGTGATGAGTGGATGTAAACTTCTGTACATTACAGAGGTGTTTCGATTAAGTAGAGGTAAAATAAGTGTCAGCCAAAATCGTTAAAGCAATCTCAGGTCTGATGGGATTACTGACGTCACACGCCTGTACACATATTCACCAGCTCCTTCGGCTCTGTGAGACTATTTTTGTTCGTTTTCCTGTGTAGTGGAGAGCCCTGATGTTTGTGTGTGAATCACAGTGCACGGATATGTCTGTGGGACTGGCCTTTTGTAATGAGGACGTAAATAAACCACTACAGCAGCCCAAAAATAAAACTGAGATGGATTCTAAGCAGAAAGGTCCAAATTTAGCTACAAAATCCGAGAAAATACCAACAGTCAATGCAGTCTGGCCTGTTAAAAATCGACATGCAGTTATTTAGAATTAGTGTTCAGTGGAGGTGTGGTTTGCAAGCGCAGCTTCTCAGTCTGTGTCATGCTGCCCTCTGGTGGTGAAATAAGTGAGCGTTCTCTCCCAACAATTGTACTTCAGTTTTCTCCTCCAGAAATGACGACAGGAAAAGCCGATCCATTCACGTTGTTGCAACTTCAACAGTGGGACGATCAGTCTCGCATTCCGGTTACCCTGGTAACTAGGATGCAGAGGACGAGCGGGGGTCCCTCACTGCCTTTTGCTGTCCAGGATGCCCCGCCAGTCATCCGACCAAGACAGCAGCCGTCTCTGGGAGGGACTGACGGACAGATGCTTGTTGTGACAGGCGGTGAACAGGATGTGTTCCCAAGCTGGTACGGGCTCCACGCCTGATCAAGACATGAAAGATTATGTAACCAACCACTGGTGTTTAACTAGGAGAAACATCCAGACGGTTGTTTCAGAGCAGCTACAGTCCCAGATGAGCACCACACACTGGTAGAAACACATACTGATACACAAAATAACATGCAAGGCATGCAGTTTTCTTTTATATAAAATGATTCAGACCTTTCAAATTTATCGTATACAACACCTTGCAAAATTATTAATACGCTTCGAGCTTTTCCATATTGTCATGTTGCAACCACAAACTTCAATGGGTTTTATTGGGATTTAACACAATAGACCAAGTTACAGTGGTACAAAATGGAGACGTCCACCTGTGTGTAATTTCATGTCCAGCTGTTCTGATGTTTGTTAGAGAACAGTAGTGAACAGCATCATGAAGACCAGGGAACCTGCACTTACAGAATTGGTAAGTAAGCAGAGAATCAGGAAAAGTAAACCTGCACATCACCTTCAGCGTACCATCTCCAAACTGACAGATGGTGGTGGTGGTGTCATCCTGTGGGTTCAATAAACTAAACTTCCAAGCTTTGCAATCATGTGCTACTTTGTGTTGGTCTATCACTATTAAATGCCAATGAAATCCATTCAAATTTGTGGCTGTGATGTGACTGAAGTCAAGGGCCATAAATATTAGGGATGCGCCGATAAATTGGCCCGATTTCCTTAATTTTGGAAGATCGCGATTGGCTGATAGTTATGAGAAACCGATCTTTTCTACCTCCGCAAAGATCTAAAAATCAGAGACTGTCCCTTTTTGCTGTGCCGTGAGAGAGGAGAGGGTTGACTGACTGACCCACCCACCAGGTCATGTCTGCAACGTGCATGCTTTACAATAGTCACCCCACTTATGCCAACTTTGCGACGTTTCAAACAAAAAAAAAAACAAAAAACAAAAAAAAAAAACAAAAAAAAAAAAATCAGAATCGGCAGGCGAGGCTTTTTAAAGATCGGTAATTGGCCAGAAAACTGCAATCAGTGCACCTCTAATGAATACATTTGCAAGGCAACAATCCCCTTCCATTGTAAATTATTTCTGGGAAGTAATTTTCCCCTAAGCCTACTAACAAGTTGTGCCACCCCTTGGCGGCATCAACCGCCATCAAGTGTTTGAGAGTCTGTTTGTTCTCCTTCAGGATTTTCCACTAGAGAGCAGAATTAATTGCGACATGAATACTGGCGTCCGTGAACTGATGCGGCCCAAGAACATCACACGAGCATCACCATGTTTGACAGTCAGTGTGATGGGATTGGAGGGAGGGGAAGGGTTCCTGCTGTGTTAGTTTTACACCAGGGATAGCAGGATGAATCTTTTCTGGCCAGATTTGAGGATCATCACAGTGTTTTGGGGGGTTTTTTGTAAAAGATGAGACAAGCCTTTGTGTTCATTTTGGCCTGCAGTGATGTTTACCGCTGATCTCTCCCATGGATCCCATTTTGGTCCAGTCTCTCTGTTATTACTGAAATACGAACACTCCTGAGAAAGTTCATCACTGTTCCATGTTCTCTCCATTTGTGGGTAATGGCTTTTACCGTGATTCGCTGGAGTCCCAAACCTGAAAAAAACCGCTGGAACCCTTTTTCATGATGCAGTTTCTCTCATCCGTTCCCGAGTTTCTTCAGATCAGGGTTGGCGTGTCACTTTTTAACAGCAGGTCTCGCATTAACCAAGCCTCGGTGCGGCTAGTAAAGTTAAACTCAGAAGGGCTGATAACTTTTCTACAGACTGGACAGGATAGCTGTCCCTTAGTAAATCAAATCCTACTTTAAAAACTCCTTTTTTGTTTTACTCGGGTTAATATTAAGGGGGAGACACTGTACAGACCTAAAGCTTTTGAATGTCACATAAACAAAGCTCACCTTGAATATCTGGCTTGTCGTCTATGAGGATGTCACCGGCAATGAGGGTTTTGTCTCTGGTCAGAATGACCTGCTCCAGAAAGTCACGGCCCAAATGCTTCTCCACCCAGGCGTACTGGAAAAACACACACAGAAACACAAAGGCAATCCAGATGCAAGCTCTTAGAGAAATCACTTTAATGATTATCAAAGAAGATTCCATGTTATTGATCAACAGCAGGCTCACCTTCTCATATGGGCAGTGTTTGTAATGTTTAATGGGGCTGGTGCAAATAAAGACATCTGTGCTGCAGGGAGAGGAGGAAACAAGAGCTCAGTGGAAACACATGGCAGTTCATTTCCTATTCCGGCTGCATATGCCACCCACACAGACTCTATTGTGCTGGAAACAGGTGGCATCGGTTCAGATGAAGAGCTCAAACACATCCTGAATGATCACTTCTGATAAGAAATATCAATATGTGATGGTTGTCTAAGGGGGGGCTGATCCAAACTGATCCTGAGTGTGTTTATGCTTAGAACTACCATCACTGATGGGATGGTGTCACCAACCTTTCAAACTCACTCGCCACCATGGCAGAGCTTGCTTAACACTAGCAGCGAGGTGAGACTTTTTAATAATGTGGTTTATGATGACAAGAAGCGCCACAAACACGACAATTCTAAGAAAAACGTCAGGAACAGACTTCGAATCTGCAGGAAGGACAAGGCTGGACACTTTTTATTGGTTGTTTGGGACACCTACACAGTTGTTTGTATATAAACAAAGAAGTATTTCCTCAATGAGGCAACAGGGTCCCTGCCTTCTGCCTTAGAACATTACCATGAATAAAGAGTGGGTTGAAAACATTTTTCAGATATAACAAATTTGTTTTTAGCTTGTTTCCACTGTCCCCTAGAGGCCAAATTAAATTAACCCACCGATCCACACTGCTTATTTTCCAAAAATAAGTTAGGATTCACTTTCCTAACGGCTAGGTGCATGGAAGTTACAATAACTGTATTCTGCTCCACTGTTTACCTTTAAACAACAAAAAAATCCTTTAGTCACAAAAAACAGGCAGAACTATGACCGATTCTGAGGGAACTGCACGGCTGGAGCTTTTTTATCCAGGGTCGAGATTACCGCAGTTATACAGAAAAATGTTAAGACGTGTTATTTTACAGCACTTCTAAACTGTTACATTCTTTTTAAAGCTATGATCCTTATGATTATTTACAGCAACAATTAAACTTAAGCAATTCAATCTCACCAACGTACTTCTATAAAAACGCCCAGCTGCGAGGCCACATTGAAACATACAAATTGCAAATTTTCAGCTGGTTTCTGACTTCAAAAGAGGTACAAGACAATTGTTTACATGTCATGGAATGTTTATTAAGCCACTTGCAGGGGCACTTCTAAAAAAAACAGAACAGAATCAGCTGTATATAAAGTCATTTGACTTATAAAATTAGGCTCTATGCTGATGATGCTTTACTCTTTTTCCAAAATTCTCAAGGTCTTCTTTTTTGAGACAATTATAGAGGGTTTTACTGCTTTATATTTTTGGTTTTCTTTGATGTTTGATCGAATGATTCAGTTTTTGACTGATTTAAATTTTTGAACTTGTACTTTAACACATAGGAGGGAAAAAAATGCACTGCAGGTTATTAAAAAGAAGTAAGAGTTTTTAATCCAGCAGAAAAGAAATCAGTGGAAGGAATAACTTTATTTATGCATCAAAAATATGCTCCTCGACTTTATCAGATTTATTAAACTCCAAAAGAGTGCATCAAAGTACATACTTTTGATTAATGCTTTATAGACCGAAAATGATGGGAGTTCTTAGTTTCGATGCTTTTAATGAAAAAGGGAAAAAAATGTTCTGCATTTCAGCCAATGTCCAATCAAACCAGTCAAATGCAAATTCACCAATAGACTGGAATAAACAAGTTTTTATCCATCTTAGGTTGTTCTGGCAAGTATTCTAATTATTCTTACTCATCCATCCTGGCCATCTCTTTCACTGCCTCCACTCCTCCAGGCAGAGGTTCCAAGTCTATGAAGAAGTCTTTGGACTCCCAGATACTGATGGCTTTTTCCTGGAGACAGAAAAACACACACTCAGTTGACATCCAGTGGAATATTGGCTCGTTTGTTAATATCAGTGTACCTTTACTGTAACATCAGAAAGGTACAAAGGTCAAGTTTGTTATCAACATGCGGTGGAAAAAAGTGTTAACCCATCCAAAACTTGGGACAGAGATCTGCATTATTACTGCTGGATTTTCCAAAACACAAAAACAACTCACTCAGCTTTTTGTGCATTTGGGTTAATGACGTCACAGGAAGTAAGGTGATCAGCTGGCAGCAGTGAAGATTATGGTAGATGAGTGACTTTTGACACAGTTTTGCATTCTGAAATGGACTGTAGAGCAATTTGATTTTTCCCTCCCTTCACTAGTCTGCACTCGGACTCTTCACAAGCTGCTTTCAAATGTTTTACTGTTACCAAGTTTTCCTGAAATCCATGCAGAGCTCCATCTTACTGCTGCAGCCATACAGAAAACAAGTAAACCCATCAAAGGAGGAATTATATTAAATTTATGGAAGATGATTAGGCCCAATGAAGAAGAAGAATCCAGACTTTAATCTTAGAATTCTGACCCTTTTTTCAATGATAAATCTGACTTTTTAAATTATAATTCTGACTTTTTGTTCTCATAATTCAGACCCCCCCACCCCTCATAATTCTGATTTATTTTCAAACAATTCTTTTTTTCAGAATTCAAATCACTTCTCAGAATTCTAATATTTTTCTCTCATAATTGCTTTTTTTTCTTAAAATTCTAACTTTAATCTTAGAACTTTAGAATTTTTAATCTCAGAATTCTTATTTTTTTACCCCTCATAGCTGATTTTTTTTTTTATTTTTTATTTTTTTTTTAATAACAATTCTGTGTCTCATCATCCCCCCGCCACTCATAATTTACATACTTTTTTTTTTTTTTTTTTCCGGACACTCAGATTAACCAGGAGCATTAATTTGCCTCGTGTGATGTCACTGGAGGCTGAGAAGCTTGTTTTTTGGGGGGTAGATTTTGAATTGATTAAATAAAAATACAACACAATTGCGAAAGTAGCGGAAAATGTGGCAATGGTACGTGATTCTAAAGAGCTAAACTACAGCCAAAGTAAATCTGATTTCACAAAAAGGTTGGCATAGTAGCTTTAACGTATCTTCGTGAAAAAGTACTGCCTTTATCTGACTGTCTACTTACACAAAGGTCCGTTCTCAGCTGTTCGTACTGGGCTGACACCCAAAAGCCTCTCCTGTCATCCAGGGTGATGAAGGGCTCGTCCGGGTATCTGGCCCTGTACTTCTTAAGGAACCCCCTCTCGAAGTCCGCCAACACCCCGTCCATGTCGACCAGGACCCGCAGTCTCTTGCCGGCAGCGGAGGAGGACGACATGTTTATGGCAGTCCTCTTAAACGGATCAGGGAGCAAAGTCTTCCCTCTTCCGAGTAGGCGGGTTGCAGTCGAGCATAGCAACATCGCTGCTTCCGCCGCCAAAGGTTGCTAAACCTCTCCGAACTCACTGCGACTGGAACAAGCCGACAAAAAGTCTGCATTTGAGAGAAAAAAAAAAATCTTAGTTTGCCACTGTAGTTTTCCCGTCTTATATATGACGTGGTGTTTCACTGCTGCATTTGAGCTAACACTGCTGGCTAGCTGTCAGGGTAACAGCAGCAGCGGCCAGGTCAAGTGTGACACACCGCTGGACGCTGCACTGAGAGCGGTTTGACCAGTCAGTTATCACTGGCCATCCCACTGAAACGGTGACAGTTGTAGCCTGCTTTTGTGGCATTAGGGCTCAGCTGTGGGAACAAGCTGTACAACAAACAGGTGCTGTGTCGAGCAGGGTTCCCCCGTGGAGATTTGTTTTCTCACCAATTGCGCTTCTAAGCGGTGTTTTACAGCAATGTTTCTCTGCCCATGGTGCATTCAAGTCAACACGTACATTTGATTCGGTATATTTAAATCTTTCCAAAATTATAAAATATAATTATTATTTTTAAATGTGTTCAGGGTCTTATTTATCACTTAGTAAATAACAAATAGCAACAAAATCCAAAATGAGAAGTCATTTCCGTCATTACTTTTGTCTTAATCACTTCCTATAGTATCTTCTTGCTTTTGTGTCTATGTCCCTCTTGAATTGTCACTGTCTCCTTGATCAAGTAGAATGGCTGAAAATGAAACATGATCTGCTAATTTCCTTTTTGTGATGCATAGTTTTGTTTGTCAAAACCAAACCAATAATACACTGTGGGTATATCTAGAAGGCAGGCAAAACAAGTGAAATGATCAAACTTGAAAATTCTGTCTCATTGTTTCATTCATCCAAGCAACAAAGAAAGAGAAATATCTGTTGTTTTCTGCTAGGGTGAGGACAACAATACACCCATCCCAGTGCATTCCAGTCCTTTACCCTATGCATTTTCATTTCCTAACAGAAATTGTTTCATAGTTTTTCTTTCATTATTCAAATATTATAATTTCATAAAACCAGTGTACACCAGTAAACCACTTGAAACTGACCAAAGGTATTAATTATGAAGTGTTACTTAAGGCCTTGGTGGCATTGTGTACTAGCAAAAGTAGTGTATTTGAATGCACCATGAGGTTATTTTACCCCCTCCGACCATAAAACATTATTTAGAAGCGCAATGGCGGGAAGGGCAGAACTGGCAGAAAGAGATCTCAACAGTGGAACTCAACCCGATACAACACCAGCCCCTTCAAAGACGGTCTACACAGAAAAGATAGCTCACTCCTCGGCGTGTTTTCAGGGTAACAAATCACTGTTGCAGGTTAGCAGCAAGGAAACACCTAATATCTATCATATGGATGATTGTCGTAGCCTAGTTTAAATAACTGTCTGCTTTGTATTACAATTAAAATTAGATTAATGGCTGTGTTCAACCAGTGTTGATTTTGTTTTCATAAATAAAGGTTTCACGGATCGTACAACCTGTCATCTGTGTGAAAGTTAAATGATAAACTGTTTATCTGCACTTGACTGTCTCTGTTTAAATAAGTGGCCAACATAGTTCAACATCTACATGTGACATGTTTTTTTCAGATTTAAATGTAAAAAAAAAAATGCTGAGAAATGTTTTATGGGCTTGTCAAATAGTAGTTAGCCTGGTTATATTTAGCTAATCCAACTAGTTTTTTTTTTTTTTTTTTTTTTTTTTTTTTGCAAGAAACTGGTTTTACAACCAGAACATGGTTATGTGTGATGTCATTCTCAGATCTGAGCTTTAACTTTCGAGACAAATCCAGCACAACACTTTAGTGTTTTTAACCGACAAACAGAACATCAAACTTTTGGTCAAAATTCAAACACTCTGAGCTAACACTGCTGGCTAGCTGTCAGGCTAACAGCAGCAGCGCTGGACGCTGTGTCACATTTTACCTGATTGAAGAGTAGGGGTTGCCTAATCTTCAATCTTCTATTGAAGATTAGGCAACCCCCACATCAAAATCCAATATGGCTTTCCATGCGTATATAATGTTTTGAAAGTTAATTGACACGATATGTCCATCTTATCTTCTAACTTGCAACTGGAACGTGGTTAAGTTGGGAGTGAAGTTATTTCCAACAAGTACTGATTTCTAAGGTAAAGGTTCATCCAGCCATTGTCTATACCCGCTTATTCTTGTCTATACCCGCAAGAATAAGCGGGTTGTTGGGGAGCTGGTGCCTAGGTAAATGTTAACATTTTAAAAACTGTTGGACAGAAGCTCTTACTGTAGAAAACATCTTTGTTAAAATCAAGGAAGTGGATTCTGTATTTCTAAATATATTGCCATTCTTTTTTTCTTCTTTTTTTTTATTTTTCTTTTTACATTATATTAGTCCCCCGCCCCTAAAATATTTGTTTAAAAAAAATTTATAAAGCAAGTTAGCATTTTTTTTTTTGTTTATCAAACCGACAAACCGGGTGTGTGGCACTTTAAGAATCAAAATGTCGTTTCGTCAATCTCGCAGCAGCCTGTTCTGTTGCTGTGATCTCGCGATAGCTTACCCATCAGTGGCGGCTGTGTGGCCCCCTGTCTCAGTCCGGACCGACTTGTTTCTGACGTTTGAATGAAAAACATTGCGAATTACCTCCACTTTGGACCCAGGAAATAATGGCTTCAGCATTGGAGCAGTTCGTTAACAATGTGCGGCAGCTCTCCGCTCAAGGTAGGGCAACTAAACTCACCGTAGTGGGAAGTATTAGCTAGTTAGCTAGCATATGCTACCCAATGCTTTGGCGATAGCCAGGCAGCAGAACTGCTCAGAGCTCTTGTTTTTGCTTTATCATGTAAACACACCACAAAAACGAGATAATTAGAGCACGAGAGTTCCGTAAACTCTCAGCAGGAGGTGCGTCTGTACGTTGTGACTCTCAAGACTCGCTCAAACTTAACGATCCATAAAACTAAATGTCACAATTCTACTTTTTGTTTTTGATCTAGCTAATAATTTCTGGGTATTGCCTACCGGTAGTCCCGCCTGGGCCTCCTCTGATTGGTCGTTGAAGCGAAATCTGGAATGTTATTGGCTCAAAGTCACATCTGTCAATCGTTTTTGCTTTACCTCCCTTGTGCAAGGCCTTGACAGGGCATCTGACCGGCCGATTGGTGTTTTAAATAACTCACAGCGGGTTGGCAAAAAACAAGCATGTGATCCACGTTGTTTTCTATTTTATTAAGGAATAGCTTCTCAGGATGTGAAAATGTATATTAAAAAAGTATTTATTAGTATTTAGTTCGTGGAATTTCAAAAGTATTCATCTCATATTAGCTGTTAAAGTGACACAGTTGACGTTTTCACATGTAATTACAATGTCCTGCAGTACTTTAATTGTTTACTGCTGTGAAGTTGTTTGTTTTTCTGGAAAAATCCATAGTGCCTTGTACTTTACCACTTTTTGTCAGATTCAGCCTCAAGCATCAATGTGTTTTATGGGGAAATTGTGCGACAAAATGACATCAGCTATTGCAAAATAGAAAGAAAAATATGTAAATCTGAAAAGTGTGTCGTGCATTTATATTCAGCCCCCTCAGAGTCAACACAAGGTAGAACCACTGCAATTAGAGCTGAGTCTTCTGGAGTATGTCTGTACCAGTTGATTGAAGCTCAGTCACTCATTCCTGATTCATTTTTGTCCATTACATCGCAATTAATAAGTTGATAATTATCTTTTGAAATATCATTTTCACATCATTAGCAACATTTCTAACTCAAAAGGCAGCAAAAGTGTGTGCTTTTCTGCACACACTAGCTCTGCTCAGCTTCTATTCCGAAACTTTAAAACAGATCTACATGGCATGTCGCTGTTAGCTCCCTGGTGTTCTCTAATAGGAACTAAAATCCAGGTAAACTGTATTCATTAGTAAGGGATCTGCACTGGATTTTATTCAGGGATATTAGAGTAAAAGAGGCTCACAGATTTTGCTTAAAAAAAAACATTCACAAACCATATATCGTTTACCTTGGGCCTTCTTTGAGCTATCACATAATCTCCCAACAACGTAGATTGCAGGTTGTGGTTGTAACGTGACATAAAGTTCAGTCAGAGTGCAGACTTTTTCCGAGGTGCCATAAATCCAAAAGTAGTTGTTGGAGGTTCAGCTTCTCCCTGTCACCTTTCCACCCCTCCCAGGCCAGATGACTCAGCTGTGCGAGTTGATCAACAAGAGCGGGGAGCTGCTGGCCAAAAATCTGTCCCACCTGGACACGGTGCTGGGGGCCTTGGACATCCAGGAGCACTCTCTTGGCGTGCTGGCTGTACTGTAAGTTTCCTCTCACACCTGAAGTTTTCCTGTCTTTGCCCTCATCCGGAGGCTGTTTTACGTTACTCTGTCGGAGCGTTTGGCGATCAGGTTTGTCGCTCTGGGACGTGTTAAATTGGAGAGCGTGTTTGCATGTTCTGGTAGCAACATGGATGATTCTACTCTTTAGAAAGGAAAGAAGAAACACGCTGAAGATTTTAAACACACACAGACCCATTCAAAAAATTAGAATGTTATTTACAAGTCCGTTTATTTCAAGAACTTTATCATTTAGTGAAACTCATTATATAGATTAATTCCATACAGATGGATATTTGAAAGCCTTAATTTCTGTTAATTATTATTTTCCACTTAAAGCTAATAAAAACATTTAATTTAGAATATTAAATCAGGCCAATAAAATCATTTTTAATACACAAATGTAGCTTTAATATATAGTATGTTTAATACCTGCTTAAAATGTTTAAAAGTGACTTTTAATCTGTCAAATGTGCTTCAGCAGAACACACATCTTAATTTATTGAATATGACTGTCAGCTCTTTGGTTAAACTTTAGTTCATATTTTACTGCTTCCTGTAGAGACATGTTCTTCTTTGTTTTCAGATTCGTGAAGTTCTCCATGCCAAACATCCCAGACTTCGAGACGCTCTTCTCCCAAGTTCAGCTCTTCATCAGTACCTGCAATGGGGAGCACATTAGATATGCAACAGACACTTGTAAGTCCTCGCTGAGCAGTTGCCCAACTCTTGTATCCTGGTGCAGAATATGGTGCCGATTCAGCCTGGCATTTCCAGATGTGACTGATTGATTCAGACACAGCCTGAACACTGTTCAGATTCACCTGAGTTATATTTATGACGAATCATTTTGGCTACAAAATATTAGTGTTGTTGAACATTATGACAAAATTTGAGAAGAAGAATCTAATGTGGCGACTCAAAGACACGGAACTTTTTGAGCCATAAGCATTCCCCCTGATAGCAGGCAGCCTTAGCCACAGGTGCTGCGTACAGTACAATATCCCATGTATTTATGCAAGTATAGAAAACACAGATGCGTAACATGATCTAATTCCTTTTATTTAAAACAGTAGCAACAATTATCTATAATTAAAAGCAACTTTGAATATTTCAGATATAACAATGCTGTCCTTTCGGCTCTTTATGGAGGAAAACGAGCTGATAACGGCTGATTAGAATTAGTCGGGGTATCTGCTCAGATGGCCAGCCTGCTGTCACGCTGCTCATAACTGAGGTTTTCAAACAGAGGCACCTTCATCCGTTTTGTCCTCTAGTTCCCACCCCATGGCTCTCTGTGTTGTTGTACTTATATCCCGGCCACAAATCTCTACAAACAGCTGAATTTGTCTTTCTGGCAAGCATGGGAAACATGTCGTAGCCCTCTTTTAGCCAGCTGACTGGCAGCGCACTGCAACGGGTGGGGGAAGGGCAGCGCTGCGTGACCATATAGATACACCATCAGAACATTTCAGTGGTTTAGAAACCAGAATTTTGAGTTGAACGGTATCTACTGAACCATTTATCAGAAAAGGAAATGCCACGTTTTCATGACATATTTTCTCTCTCCTTGCAGTTGCTGGCCTCTGCCACCAATTGACAAATGCCCTAGTAGAGCGGAAACAGGTAAGGGCTTGAGAAGATCCAAGTGAATCGCTTTCCTGCTTTAATGACAACATTTCATATCTGCTCATATAGTGGAGAATCTGACCTCCCCCTTTCCATTAAACACTGTAGACTTTCTGATGTTGTTCAGCTTGAGCCGGACGGTTACTGTTCATCAGGGTTTCAGCAAAAGTCTTCAATTCTTCTGTGTTCAAGCTGAACAGTTTCAGAAACATTTAAAAATTGAATATGTTAATCCGCTCCTGAAACAGAGACGGCATCAGAAGTTATGGAGATAAAGTGGTCCAAAGTCCTCTATCCAGATAAAAGTTAACGTTCTTCTGCTTCATTCTGCTGATAAGCTTTATGGAGATGCTGATTTTAGTTTCCAGCCCACACTGCCGAAACTACCAGTGCTCGCCTAAATCACCATGGTTTCACTAGGGCTGATCGTCCAGCAAACCGCTCTGACTTAAAAGACCCAAAGAGAACCTATGGAGTGTTCTCAGGAAGAAGATGAGACACGAGCTGAAGGTCTTCATCAACACTGCAGCACCGCTAGGCCACACTGATGCTGTAACTTATGGAAAAGGAGCCCCAACCAAGTATTGAGGGCTTAAACTGTAAAGTGCATGGACAAACTATTCAGTCAGCAGACATTTCTGTATTAAAAAGCATGGTATCATGTAATATTCTCATTTTCTAAGTGACAGGATTGTAGGTTTTCCTAAAATTGAAGCCATAACCATCAAAATGAACAGGACTGAGTCATTAAATGTTTTTGCGCTGTTTGTTATGAATCTGTATAATATGAGTTACACTTTTTAATTCATCAACTAATATTCTAATGTACGGGAATTTAGGTAAACTCGATGTAAGCTGACAAATTTAGATTTTACTTGTTTAAACTATGAAGTAAGTTTAATATAAGTTGAAAAGTAATTTTTAAAAATAAGTTGACGTGGGTTGGAAATCATAACGATCCTCAGTGAAACCACTGATGGCCTCTGCAGCAGTCTGTGCTGCAGCAGCTCATAAGGACAGAGTAGATGAGAATACAGGATGTTGTTCTAGTCATTGTTGCTGTTTGGTGTTTTCTTAACTTTGAGAGCATTTTTAGCCCATCTTTTCAGTTCTGTGTTTGCTTCAGTCTGCTGCAGTACCCTTCCAGCTTGCTGAAACCCTTTCTGATTGAGTTGGGCTCAGCTCTATGCTAACTGTATTTACAGTCCAGCTGTTCAGCATGAGCTTTATGCAGGACAGAGATCATCTCACATGAAGTCAGAAGGCTTCTTGCCACATTCATGGTGAACTAGTAAATCAGTCATGCTGCACTTGACTTGCTGCTGCATGAAATCACCACTTCCTCCCACTTCAATAGCTGGTCTTGATCTTTTGTGTGGGTGTTTTTTGTTTTTTTTTTTTGTTTTGTTTTGTTTTCTAAATGTTGCTCTGAAATGTGGCGGTCATTTTCCTCTTCATGCTTTTGTTGCATTTTAAAGAAATGAGTTCCAGGACCTAAAATCAGTGTTCCTTTTCTGTTTTCTTCTTTAAGTAAATATTTGGCTTCATTTTAAAGCTGTTTCAGTTGGACTGAATGTTTCCATCTTCTTCTTCTACAGCCTTTGAGGGGTGTTGTCATCCTAAAACAGGCAATAGACAAAATGCAGATGAACACAAACCAACTTACCTCAGTTCATGCAGACCTGTGTCAGGTGAGTCGCCCGTTTCCTTCTCCAGTCCAGTCCAGTCTAGCTCAGCCGCCCTCACCTCCTCTTGTTCTCCTCTGCAGCTGTGCTTGTTAGCAAAGTGCTTCAAGCCCGCTCTGCCCTTCTTGGAGGTGGACATGATGGACATCTGCAAGGAAAATGGAGCCTATGATGCAAAGCACTTTTTATGTTACTACTACTATGGCGGCATGATCTACACGGGCCTGAAAAACTTTGAAAGAGCACTGTATTTTTATGAACAGGTACTCCCTTTAGTTTGTCACTTTGCAGCCACGTGTCCGCTGAGAGGATGCTAACCCGTCTGTGTTCCTCGGCAGGCAATAACCACTCCAGCCATGGCAGTGAGTCACATCATGTTGGAAGCCTATAAGAAATACATCCTGGTGTCGCTCATTCTCCACGGCAAAGTGCAGCAGCTGCCCAAATACACTTCACAGATAGTAGGAAGGTTCATCAAGGTATGACTCGGATCACAGTGTTGGTACTTTTCCAGCTTTAGCAGAACATGTTGATAGAAATTCTCTTAATGTCTAACCTCCAGCTTGACTCTTCTTCTTTTGATACCAGAACATAGCATTTTAGCTAACAGTAGTGTTCTGGATGAAGACCTTTTAATCAAGTATTCATACCGTTCAACTTTTTCATTCTCACCTTCAGTGTATTTAATTGGGATGTTGGGTGATAGACCAACACAAAGTAGCATACAATTGTGAGGTTTAAGGAAAAGATTGAAACAATAAAAATCTGAAGTTAGGGGTTCACCGATTTGAAATTTAGACTTAATTTGCTTTAGCTATTAGGTAACTTAAATATGAGTTAGTCGGTAAGTTTTTAAATAAATTTGTGTGGGTCTTAAATCCCAATACTTAGAGGTGCACTGATTGTAGTTTTCTGGCCGATCACCGATCTTTAAAAAGCCTGACCTGCCGATTCAGATTTTTTTTTTAAGTTTGAAAAGTCGCTGACTGTAGCGACAAAGTTGCTAAGTTGGCAACAGTGGGATGAGTATTAACCACACGGGCAGACGTGACCTGGTGGGTGGGTCTGGCAATAAGCTCTCTCTCTCTGCAAAGGAAAAGGGAGATAGTGGCTGATTTTCAGACCTTTGCAGAAGTAGATAAGATCATTTTCACATGTATTTATTGACTGATTGTCTCCCAAATTTCTGGAAATGCTGTCCGATTTATCAGCCCTATCTGAATTGCATGGATTTGTATTCAACTCTCTTTCCTCTGATATACCAAAGTAAAATCCAGTGCAACCAGCTGCCTCACTCCAAAAATATAACATCTTACTAAGCAATTTTGGTCTAGTTTCTAGTGCTCAGACAAAACTAACTTGTCAGTAACTTTTCGGCAAGATATAGGAGCTTGTTTTAAGTAAATAATTCCTTAATACTGATTTTAAAAAAGTACCAGTTCCACTGGCAGGTTATTTCACATATAGCATAGAAAAACTGTCTTGTTAAAAGTGAAATAATTTGCCAGTGGAACCAGTACTTTTTTATCAATATTAGTTTTTGTGTTGGTCTACAACATTAAATCCCCATAAAATACACAAAAGTTTGTGGTTGTAAGGTGAAAAAGGGGTATGAATACTTTTGCAAGACTATGTTTCCTCCTCACTGCTTTGTTGCATAGTTTTATAACCCAGTTGAGGTCTGAGCGTGCTGGTTTGTATTCTGCTTTAACTGTGGTTTCTACCTTCACCCACAGCCCCTGAGCAACGCATATCACGAGTTAGCTCAGGTCTACTCCACCAACAACCCTGCCGAGCTGCGCAGCCTGGTCAACAAACACAGCGAGACGTTCACACGAGACAACAACACAGGCCTGGTCAAACAGTGCCTCTCTTCCCTCTACAAGAAGAACATCCAGAGGCTAACAAAGGTGGGGGTTGCATGGTTCTGGCTGTTTAACCTGCACCTTTATGTCCTCACAAGATGGTGTAAATGAACATCCTGCAGTTGATGAGTTTTTAATTTTGGGAGTGAGCTCTGATTAAAGCTGGTTTTAAGTGGAAGGAAACGAAATAAAACTGAAAGTGTCTCAGTCAAAGTGATGCAGTGGCATAGAACCAGCTTCAGTTGATGTGGATATCTGATCATCAGCTGTTAATCAGGCTCTGAAGACAAGTCTTCTTTCTTCTGAAGCTGGAACAAAGCTCAGTGCAAAACCAGCGGAAAGATTTGAATCATATGAGATGAAGCATAGCTAATGGCAAAATACCCTTTTCCTTTTCTGATAGAAATGAATCATTTTAGCTAGGTTTTTAGCTTCCTACCCTCAAATGAAGACAAATACAACCACTGTTTATTTTAAAATACCCCTGTGTTGAATCTGCTTTGTCTAATCTTACTCACATGATCCCTAAAGTGACCTTAGAGCAACACATGAAATATTCCACAGCAATTCTTGGACAAAATCGATGCTAAAATGCAAAAGCAACAAGAACGAAAAGTAAAAATCTTCTGTATGACTTAATCAGTCTCATATTATTTTGAGAAATATTGAACCATGCTTTAGAACAACACTGATAGACTTTGTTGAGCTTTTCGAGCATCTTTAATGCAGATTTTATGCCTGTATTCCTGCTTCAACCTTTCAATCAGGTTGAAGTCTGAGAGGATCTGGTGACAAAAAGATCTTTTTTTTTTTTTTTTTTTTTTTTTAAACCATAAAATGTGTTAATTTACCCAACATTTTCCTATTAAACAGAAATATCCTGAAGGGGGAAAAAACATGAACAGAACACAAACATTTCTGAAGAGGTTAATATTTTGTGTAGTTCTGACACTTAACAAATACAGATGAAGGATTTAAAATACCTTCTGACGCCAAGTAGTTTTGCCTAACCTAAGAAAATCCAATGTAAACAACAACTGAAACGTCAAGTGTGCACTTGAAACCTAAAGATGGCAATTATGTGCAAATTCATCACAGTTATCAGATTAATTTTCTCTCTATAACTACTCCTACTACTCTCATCAACATACACACTGAGTGTTTTCTGTTTCTAAATATATATACGTGTATGATAACGTGCACTGCAACCAGCATTCAGTCTGCTTAATTGGAGAATATTTGGTTCATTATGTTAGTTTTAAAATTTCTAATTTAAGTTTAATTTGCTTACCTCGTACAGAGTGTTGTTCTCTTGGTTGGCTGCTGTAAAGGAATTTCTGATATAATGGCGGAATTACCCACACACCCCCATGAATTAGCCTTTGAGTCAATTGTCAAATCACTTATGGTCCCTTTAAAAAATGGGTGCTTAGGCCTGTCATACATGAAATGGATTATGAAGTCTCTGTCAACAAAATTGCCCTTCAAAAAATATTCATCAGAACGGAAATGATCAAGCTCATTCTATTTTGTCATGCGATTATTTAATTTATTGCTTATAGAGAGATGCTTATGGGTAGCACGTTAGGGAGCTGAGACTCCTAAATCCTTCGTCCAGTTTAAACGTTGATGCCCTCAAATGAAAGCTGAGAGTCTGCACACTATGCCTCAAGCTGGATGTCAGTAAATGAATGTATCACAAGTGCCTTGTCTTGCTGAGACGGGAGAAAGATTAAGACCTTCAACTCTGAGATAATCATATATGTGTTCAAAGCTCTTCTCACTACGTCAGGTACTTACATTAACACAATATAGTCTAGATTGTATACTTAGTATAAATGGTTATTTATACTAAGTATACAACTTAGTATAAATAAGATGTATACATGGTTATTTATACTAAGTATAAATAACCATATACTTAGTATTAGTATATGGTCATACTAAGTATATGGTTATACTAAGGGGTGCACTGCCACGAATAGGCAGTGCACCCCTGCCTATTCGTGGTTCAGTATTCCCGGATTAAACTTTTGTGCTCAAGGCTGTATAATATCACATTAAATATATCAAACAGTGGACCTCCAGCTATTCACAAATTCAGCTATTCGCAGATTTTTCTGTGGAATTTGATCCTAAATTAAAAACCTGCCTATTCATCGATTTTCTTTTTTTTTTTTTTCGTTGAGCATTTCTAAAATATTTGAAAGTAAATTCAGTTTGAGAAGCTAAAATACCTAGAAGCAATGCTAGTTTTACACGCTGATGGCTGCTGCTTGCAAAACAGAGTACAATATATATTCCTTGGTGCAGACTGGCTGTAGGCCCAAGAGTGGAGATAAGGAAGACTATATTTTAGCTTCTGAGGTAGTGCAAAGACTGCTTCTACTGTGTCTATTAATGCATATTCAAGTATATTTGGTGTTTGAACTATTAAAATAGGTAGTTATAAGTGTTTTTAGAGGGGATCTCAAGTATTTGGGGATTGCTTTTCGCAGGCAGCTGTGGTCCCTAACTCCGTGAATACCAGGGGTCCACTATACATGGTTTATCTACATTGAAGGTTATGATTTATGGGTTCAGCAGGTCTCCAAAGACTTTCTGTTTCAATCCCCGCAGACCTTCCTGACGTTGTCTTTGCAAGACATGGCGAGTCGAGTGCAGCTTTCAGGTCCCCAGGAAGCTGAGAAATACGTCTTACACATGGTGAGTCTGTCCACAAAAATAAGTTTTGAGCATTTTTTTTTTTTTTTTTTTAAATTTAGCTTGCAATAAAAATGAGCTCTGTTAACAACAATAATGTAAAAATTTGCATTTCAGATTGAAGATGGTGAGATCTATGCTAGCATTAACCAAAAGGATGGTATGGTCTGCTTCCATGACAACCCCGAAAAATACAACAACCCAGCAATGCTCCACAAAATAGACCAAGAGGTAATTCTTGAATCTGCCTGTAGTTTTTTCCTGCTTTTATATGCTGGTTAAAGCTAATTTAATCCATACCATTGTTTTTTTTCTATTTACAGATGTTGAAATGTATAGAGCTGGATGAGAAACTAAAGTCTATGGATCAAGAAATTACAGTAAACCCACAGTTTGTGCAGAAGGTGAGATTGAGTTTAAAAGCCTCATTTTCTTTTTTTGCCTGGTTGCAGAATTATGCTTTTATGATGGAAGTTATAGCAAATGTCTCATGTGTTCATGCAAGATTTATGCCTGTACCATTCATGGGACAAATGTGCATAAATTGTGAGAATAATTGGTATTAAAAAAAACATAAAAATAACATTTTACAAGATTGTCTAAATATGATCACGAAAATAAATGTTGACTATAATTTTATGGCTAATGATGTAGTTTGAAGGTCAGAATAAATATGTTGCCCTCTCAGTATTGGGGATAGGGTGTACAGTATTACTTTCGTTCTGTCATGTTACCAGATTAAGAGATGTGAAAAAATAAAAACAATCTCAATTTTATGTTCATCAGCATTTTTGAATGCTTTCAAATTGAGTTTATAATTTTTTTTTCCCACTTCTGAATTTAAGAAAGGCTTGTCAAGAAAACAAAACTTTTTCTCCGTATGGTGCTAAACACTGCTGGACCTCACTCTGTTGAGTGGGGTGGCAATAGATTAAATATGGACCGCTGAGGTAACAGGTAACATTCTAGAGCAGCACAGATATCTTGAGTTTAATATCAATAAAACTGGTCTTTACCAGGACTGAGAGCAATGAAAGTAGTATAGGTGCAATATTACACATAAACTACCAGATTCAAAATTGAAGTTAAAAAGATTTCAGAAATGTTATTAATTTTTGAATGAAACAGTAACCTACACATGTCATATAATTTGATTTCAGTCTGAAACAGAGAGTTACCCTCTTTCTAGAAAAATAGAATAAAATAAAAATGACCAACACTGTTTGATTCAGTTAATTTGGCCTTAAGCTTATACCAAATAAAATCTGATCCACCAGTGAGAAAATAAGATGTATATTAAACAGTCACCGCTCACTGATGTGACTGATACTATGTGGCTCTTAATCAACATTTACTAGGTTTTATTACCAGACACAACAAAATGTGCTGTTTTTGACTTTTGGCTTTCCATATACTTCTACTAACGCTCCACTGACATCTTAGATCATCAAAAACCAAATGGTTTATTACACTGCAGTTTCAAACAAGGAAGTGGCTGTTTAAACCTTTGCATCATCAGTGGCAGTCATTCCTGTCTGACTTTTATTGTCAACAGCTCTAAATAGTATTTCTATCTACTCACTGCCTGTCATAGCCCGAACAAAAGTAATAAAATGATATGCACGCCTTATTCTGAATGACAGGTTAAAAAGTATCGCAGTTTCTCACAACTGACAGTTGAATATGAATTTATGTAACATTAAACCCATAAAAAATGCCATTTAAAACAATGCAGTATTTGGGCATAATGCACTGTGGAATGCTTGGTGAACACTAGAAATGCACCGAGAAATCTTCTGTTTACCATACAATTCAAAACTCCAGTTTACCTGGTCATCTTAACAGAAACTATCTAGGAAGTTATTTAAAAGTAAACATGTTTTCTACATGTTGAGACATGTCTGTGGTTCATTCAGGCTGCAAAAGAGAGCAAGACTTTATAAGCAGACACCAGGAAGGTGAAACAGACTTCAGCTTAGTAGCCATTTTGTTTATTTGCTAGAGCTTTCCACCTCTGTCTGTCATGGAATGTGCTGGATTTAGAAATGTTAGCAGTCTTATCGACATCTCAGAGTTAAGGTACCAATCCGTATCATTTAGGGAATAGATGTGGACACTGCTGGTTTAGTCATGCTAATTGCTAATATGAAATGATGAATGCAGTTTAGAATGTCCTTTCTGGAACTAATTTCTTTGTTTAAAAACAATAAGGACTCTTCATAAAATCAAGGAAATTGCAAACCACCCTGAGCATTCTCTTCACGAGACTTAGACGATGAGTGTTTTCAGTCAGAGGCTTCTTTACAGCTCTCTAATATAGACTGCAGCAGGAGATCCTTCCTGCCCAGAGCCAGCAGCATCAACAGCAACTCTTTGAAGAAAATTGTACAAGTTTTTATGTCATTACATATTATAGTGAAAAGCAAATACTTCACACAACTGTCAGGCATGGCAGTGGAAAGCTTGTGATTTGGACAGGAATGACAAAATTATATTTGAACTGAGGCGTTGAAATGGTCCAATAAAACTAAACGCCTATAATGTTTCTTCTGGCAAAAGTGGAGAAAAAAAAAACAACTTTGATTAAAACTGTTTTTGTTAAATAAAGTGTAAGTTTTGTACCATGACTTTATATAACATTAACAAAGGACAATGTTTTTATAGTAAACATTTCTGACCCACACTACTGTTTTGTTTTGTTTTTTTTGTTTTTTTGTTTGTTTTTTTTTTTTTCATTTTTCCTGTAGAGTATGGGATCGCAGGAGGACGATGTTGGTAGCAAAACATCAAGTTATTCATGAGGGGGCCTTGGACAGGGACAGAACGCCACAGCCACCCCAACACGTTCTTCCCAGGATGAGTTGGATTTTTTTTAAAAGGAAAAGAAAACATTCTGTTGCATAAGGACATTGGTCAAGGAAAACCTAATTGTGTGGAATGATGATTAATTTGGTTATTCTTACTTCACCGTGTCTTAAGGATAACAGATCCTTAGAGAAAAAGGAAAAAAAAAAATTACAATTTTCGTCAGTGTTTTATTTATCAATGTTCAGGAGCGCCACAGCTACGTTGACAGAAACCACAACAATAAAAACTGGACTTATCTGTTCCAAACGTGTGTGAATAAATCTCACTTGTTTGTTTTTGGTTCTTCTGCATGATGGCCGTAACTGGAGGGCATTACGTATGAAGCAAAACATCTTTGGCTGACGAGGAATAAATATGATTATATTCTACATTTGTAAAGACTGCGCTGATCGTTTTCTTCTCACTCCTTGGTTAGATTGTAGATATCATCAAACGCAAAGCTGTACACACGGACATACCCTTGACGAAGCTCAGCACTGTGGAGAAGTCAAACACAATCTGGTGCACTGTTTTGTTTGTTTTTGTTTTTGGGGTTTTTTTTTTTTTTGTTTGTTTGTTTTTAGGCCAGATCCACTAGGTGTCGCTAGAGCACTGCACAAGAAACTGTTTTGACAGCTTGAAGTCAACAGATGAAACCAAACTGTCTTACCAATTGGGAGCTTGAGCATTGCGGTTGTGGATCTGTTAATAAATTGTTTAAGAATACAGGTCTCAGTTAATTTCCTCTCTATGCTTTACTTTAGTTTCCATCATTTCATAATAGATCACAATCTTGGTTATAGCTTTGAGGTTGACTCACTTTTCACTGGGTGCGCACCATTTGTCAACTGGCATGGCAATGTGTTCTCTAGGCGATAAGTGGGGTTTATACATCATTTCAAACGGCTGATCAACCCTGCTGTTGATCAGCCCTCTACCAGAAGAGTGGCAGACGTCCACTTCGAGCATGTCACTAAGATAAAAATAACAGCTGTTTGGTTGTTGTAATAAATCTGCACTAATAATTAATAAAGTCAGTGAATCTGCAGCAGGGGGCTAAAATTCCAGTTGCAGAGAGCCACTGTTTTGCAAGTTTTGAATCCATTCCTGCTCTAACACGGCTGAATCTAATACCCTCGTTACCTCCTCCGCATGTTTTCAAGTTCTGTAGAAGAATGTTAATGAGTCATTCATTTGATTTATGTCTGTTAAGACTGTGGGTGTGCCTAAAAGTTGCAGAACATGGCGCTTGAGAACAGGAGTTTGAAACTCCTGATCTGTCGAGTATCATGCATTTCAAGCTGTTTTATTAACCAATAAGGAATCTCTGGTAGGGTAGGTGATATGGGGTTGCCTCAACAGTCAGCGGGTCGATCAACTGGGGCGAAGTAATTACGAGCCAGTGTCGGAGGAGTTTTCCTCTTAAACGGAGGGTGAAGTGTCTGTCTGTGGGACGATGACTAAGCGTCACCGGTGGCCATCTTGGTTTGTCCCACTGAGTGCAGACCCTATGGATGTCTGGGACAATGCGGGGTCTCCCTGAGACCACGCCTTTGCCATTTGCTGGCCTCCTCTCGTTCCTTCCCCTCCTTACCAGCCATGGTCAGGTGAGGGCCATCGACTTCGTTGATCAAAACATGCAGATGCAGCAGCCGGTGGACTGCAAATTCTTGTGACCACACTACCTGTGGGACTGCCCCGGCGCACGTGTACGATTGAGGTCACGAGGTGACCTACTAAATTTAGGCATACTATTAAACAGAGGAAAAGGACCTGACAAGGATTCCCTCTGCAATGGCAAGCGCGTAGGAAATGTACAGTACACGAGACAGGAAACACAATTTATTTTTATATTAGTCACATGGTGGGAGTCAGTATCCGCTTGAATGGGGCATCCAAGGGGACAGACCTTTTCAGGCATAACGTAGTGTTCTCTGCCACAGGACATTTAATATTAACAATGCGTCTATTTGTAGCCGCCAGAGAGACATTTCATACTCTCTTTGAGAATTAAAGTAATTTATTATGGAATGTGGTTAATGACCAAGAAACATCATGTACCAGTGAAAGGTCGCTTCATTTTCTTTGTTTGATCATGGGTCATAGTCTCACATTCTGCTGGCCAAAATGGGGATCAGAACCAAAATAGCAGGGAATAGGTTGGTGTGCACCCCATACTTTATCACTGTTTATCGGTTTACAGGGTTCCAGGATGGAATTTATTTTCAGTATTTTCCAGGACTGGATAAGTATGAAAAAATCTTGTGCGATTCATTCTTCCCTCCCTAATGTCCCTTCCTTTCTTTTTTGTGCCCACACTTCTTTCCCTCTTTGTCTTTCATTTTGTCCTTGCATCCTTGTTTGATACCTCTCTTCTCCCTTTTCTTCCTTCCTCCATATCTCAGTCATGTCCTTACTTTTTTCCTTGTGCCCTTATGTTTCCCTCTTTCCTTCCTTCCATCCTTTTAGTAACATTTATTCTTTCCTTCCTTTTTCCTACCTTGTCTCATTCCCTTCTTCATTTCATTACCTTTCCTTCGTTCTATCCAGATTTTAAGTTTTCACATCTAACACCTGCCCATTGTATTAATATTTGCCATAAATCCATCGTGACTTTTTAGTTCTTTGTATTTTAAAATGAACATAAAATACTAAGAACTCTTGGAAGTTGAGTCTGAAAACGTCTGTATTGAAAAATAGTGTTGGTTTTTTTGTTTTGTTTCATAAAAATGTGTAGGAGCCTTTGGTTGGAGACGTAATAAAAGGAAATGTTGGTTCTTAACGCTTCCCGCCAGCAAAAAACACTCCTCCCACACCGCCTCATATTTTTCCAACTAGGTCATCATCCGGTTATGTGTTAAGGAGTAAACCCAGTCAATGAGCACCTCCAAACCATACACACGAATACGCTCCAAACCAGCGGATGTGGTTCACAAGAAAAGGCCAACCAATCACAAAGCAGCACCCGTTGCGTAGAGGGCGGGACATGAAAGAAAAAAAACGCCGAACGTTGGCACACGCCAGTCAAATTCAGAACGCGGCGCTGGTTGGTTCAGCGATATTATTAGGGAGGGTCCTGACGACAGTCGCTGTGTTGAAATTCCAGTGCTAACCAACTTTAGCCAGCGCGCTAACATGTAATTGAGCGAATTTGAAGAACTTCATGTGCTGCGCACTCCTGGCTTTAAACGCGTCAATGATAAGTTGCAAACAGGCCGTAGTGTAAACATTCGCCTCCATGTTTGCTGCTGCGTGTGCATCAGCTCCTGCTACCGGGACATGGCCAGTTAGCCAGTACGCAGCATTCGTTGGATAAACGAAGCTGGCGAGCTAGCTGGAAGAAAAAAAAACCGTTCGGACTGGGGTGGCAGGGGGGCGGCTTGTGAACAGGTTCGTCGCTCGGAGGAGGCGGAAAGCCGGATGCTGTGACTGCCATGAGTCCCGCAGGCTGCCCCCATGTGAACAGCTTCAAAGTGGACAACTGGAAGCAGAACCTGAGGCTTATTTATCAGTGTTTCGTGTGGAGCGGTTCAGCCGAGACCAGAAAACGCAAGGTAACAAGTGGAGGGGAGACAAGTGTCCCACTGTGCGACACAACGTGTTTTTTTTTGTTTTTTTTTTTTTTTTTGTCTTTGTATTGAATGTCTGACGAGTTCCCCGCCCTTCCAAATAAGGCACATCTATTGCCAAAATTTGCTTTCACATAAATAAAAACTACCCTCAGAGGCATCTGTTCTTAGACACAATGTGTAGCTCAAACTAAAGCAAACTTGTCACTCCAAACATTAGCTCCTATCAAAGCTTAGGCTGGACACTCGATCTGAAAGCTGATGTGCGTCTGTTTGCGTTGGCACTGCGCCCGCTGTGGCTCCACTTCCTTCCACCAACGTTACACAGCGGTATTTCCTCGTCTGAGGGATTCTGCCAGATTTGAAACAAGCAAACCTCCCCTCCTCCCTCCCCAATAAATCATTCTTCATCCGCGGGAGGAAAAAAAAAAAAAAAATCCTTGCAAACATTTCACTGCGAGAGGATTGACAAGGTTCAGCCTCTGCTTCACTTTTTAGAGGTCAGGCCTTACGGATGTGAGGGTTATTAAGAGTGCTATATGCGCATCTGCAACGTGAGCTCAGTTCTGTGCCTGTTTGCATCCATTCTGCACTTGCATGATCTCACTGATGGATGTTGCAGGGGATGGGGGTAGGTAGGGGGGTGGGGGTACTTGCTAGATGCTTATTCTCTAACAGGAGGAGGCTGGCACTGATAGAAGGGCTTCCCACCCTTGCTTGGTAGTAACTCCCTAATGCCATTACATCTGAGTTAATTGTACCTCATGTCTTTCCCACTAATTATTCTTGCTAGAAAAACTACAGGATAGGACCTAAATGAAGGTCTTTAAACCTACAAGTAAAACGCTGCCTCTGGTGGCTGCGTCATGCTGTGGGCCACTCTGAGCCAATAATTTCTAAAACGAAAAAAAAAAAAAAAAAAAAAACAACCAAGTTTTTTGGTTATGTCTAGAGGTGTGCGAGACTGCATGTTTTGGTGTCGATCCGATACCAAGTAAATACAGGGCCAGAAAACAAAACAACATTGTATGCATTGTTTTCTACATGAATTGTAAAAACGTGTAATTTGAGAGCAAATCAAAGCAGAATCTTTTATGGTAGAGTTGAGGAACGACAATACAAAAGTTAAAAAAATATATATATATATATATCAAGAGGGAGTCTGAAACTAAAGTATCAGTCTTATCACGCTAGTATCGAACCAGTACTCATACCGACATTATCGTTATCTTGGATCAATCCGCCCACCTCTAGTTATGTCTCTAGTAGCTTTTTGTGCGCCTCCCGCGCTGAGGCAGTGGCGCATCTAAAACTTTTAGGGTACCAACCCTTGAGGGCGTCTGCTCTAAACCAACCAATTGCTCTGACTCCTACTGTTTAGGGTTGTTTTCATGTGGGAAGGTAACCCTCTGGCTCCTTGGCTCCATGTACTTTCGTATCAACTCTTACAAGCATCCCCACAGCATAATGCTACCACCGCATGAAAACCATGACTCATTTTCCATCCACTTCAAAATTATGAGCTTCTTTCAGTTAGTCGCTCACATTAAACCTGAAGACAGTACAGAGAAGTTTGTGGTTGGGATGTGAAAAGGAGTGAATACTTTTGCAAGGTAGTGCATGTCAACGTGACATCTGCATGAAAAGCAGGACAAAAAACCAAAAACGTGGGTCAGGCTGTGGATACACGGCATCGTTTCTTCAATATTTTCCAACATTCTACAGCAGACTAAACAGCACAGCCTTTGATCCCAACATGCATCAGCGAGCCTTGGTTTCCCGTGACCCAGTTTTCTGTTTTAACAAGTTTTCCTTCCTGTTTTCACTTTGGGCTTCAACCGATCTTTTTGTTTTCTTCGCTCTGTGCGTTTTTGAGCCGACTTTGACACCACTTCCAACCGCAGTGTTTCCCTTTTTTTTTTTTTTTTCTCAAGCCACGCAATTTCACTTCCAGTGCCTCCTGCTGCATTATAATATGATGTCACAGCCGTGAATCTATTTTCATTTATCTCCTCTCCCTCGTTTTGCACACAACTCCTTCAGCAACACTCGCGTTAACACACGAAGGCTTCTTGCCTTCCACACCTCCTCCATCCGTGTTCCTCTTATTTTGCCCTCCCTGCTGTTTCCTGCATTCCGCATTTCTGCCCAGTTCCATGCGGGCTCATTGGCATGCCAGCATTTCATCTGCATGCTTTTGAACTGCTGCAATCTACGCTCCATGCCCGTTTACGACCCCCCCACCCCCTGCTCTTTGCTTCTTGTCACAATCAAACAGAATGTATGTGAAGTACAATAATAACACATACCACTTGAAATATACCGTGTTTAAAACTCGATGTTTATGAAATGGTTTGTGCCGTTTTATGCAACTTTGGGAAACGTTATTTGTTCATTTATTACTTACAGAAAGTAATAAATTCTAGGTGCAAGTCCGCTTGAGACGGGCAGCTTTGGTTACAAGATTTGTGAATACTCATGTATTGTTTCCCACGCTGCCTTTTGTTTCCCAAACCCACCTCTCTCCATTCTCTGTTCTTCAGGCCAAGTCATGCATCTGCCACATGTGCGGAGCCCACCTCAACAGACTCCACTCCTGCCTCTACTGTGTCTTCTTCGCCTGCTTCTCCAAAAAACACATCCACGAACATGCTAAGAGCAAAAGGCATAACCTCGGTATGACCATACACACTCACTCACTCGCTCTTTCTCAAATACACGTTTTGAGTTGATTTTTACTTTTTAAACAGCTGATGCTGTATGGAATTTAGTACGTTAGTACAACAGACTACAATCGGTAAAATCAGTGGCAGTTCTAGCATTGGTGATGCCCTGGGTAAGGGGTTCTTCTGACCCCCCTCAAGGTGTCTTCAGCTTTTCTTCACCAATTTTTGTTTGGTTTTTTGTTGGTTTGTTTTTGATTTTTAAGCTTTCATTTGACCATATACTGAATTTAGCCACTTCCAATTTATCTTTAAGAGATATAATGTAGACAGTGGTAAAACAAGCATTCAAACATTCAAAATAACTTTTTTTTTTTTCTAGCCTTCCTGCTCTGAGCAGTGATTATTTTAGGAATAAAGGTAACGTTATACTGTTACATAAACAAAGTCTTATTATTTTAAATTCATGGCAAAATGATCACAGAATCAACATTTTAAACTGTTTTTAGCATCTTATATTGCCAATTAGCACCGTTAGCGCAGCTAGCATTACGTTAGTGATCTCTGCCTGTATTCCCAAGAGAATGTTGATCCTTTCCTTAACTTTGAGATTTCTAAATGCTTTCAACATTACCAAGACCAGCATGTTCTATAACACACTGAGGTTTAAAGCTAAAAGGGATAAAACAGGTCAACTTCGCTATATTCCGTTCAGCCTTACTGGTGTCTGCTCGAAGTTGTGTTCTCTTTGGCCGTCTCGCTGCCTGAATGCAGAGGAGGCTATCTGCAGACATGAAGCGGGAGTTTCTGAAGTGTTGGAGTTTCCTCAGCACAAACACTGATTGGCTAGTTCTTTTAGTTCTGTTTTTCTTTACCAGAAAAATCACTACTGTTAATTATTAAAACAGCAAGCTTATGAAATTAAATAAATAAATAAATGAAAGTCCAATGCCAGAGAAGTAACCCAGTGATATTTGAAAAAAAAAAAAAAAAAAAAAAAAAAAAAAAAAAAAAAAAAGGCAGATGACAGACGTTCGTTTTATCCAATCACTTCCTGTTATGAAGGAACACCTACTCAACATTCATGCATTCAGACTTTGACATTTTGATACGCCCACGACCACATGCTCATCCAGTTGGGTTGCGTTTGATGTTGCTCGTCCAATCAGGTGTGGTGGTTGACAAACACCTTGCTTTGGATACTCTGGAGAGATCAAGATGAAAATAGTCAGTTTCGAGTCGTCAGCCAATTTCTGTGTTCCTCAAGGTCTTTATTTTTTTGAAACGACCCTGGTTTCATCTCTAGTTCAAAATCATAAATACGGACTGATTTAATTTAAAATGGGTAATTTCACACCCAATAGAAAATGTTTAAAAACACTGAGAACAATGAAACCTTCTATGCCGATTGGTCTATCTTAGATTGAGAGAAGCATAAAAACCATAATGTATGGACTGCTCAAGCCTGGACTCAATTGTTCTAGACTGATTAGACTCTTTAAAACTATGTTTTTCATCCATGAAACCTTTACATCATTTGTGAAAACTAAAAAAACAGGAACTCTTAGTTTGCCCAAAGCACAAGAAGAGACCTTTAATGACCTACAAAACCATAAAGAAATAATATACTAGAATTTTTATCATCAATTTGGTCAAATCTTCATCCAATCCCAAACTTGAGTCGTTTTGTTGTCTTTTACACACATTTGTCAATGAAATTTATGTTATGTTTTAATTATTAATTTAACATATGAATGAAATTGCTTTTAGTAGAAATCAGTGATATAGTTGATGGGGCCCACATAAGAGACCCTATTCTCCTCTGTCGCCCCTGACGAGGTGCTGCCCTGAGCAGTGAGCCATCCTAAGAACCGCCACTCTGATAGATGTTTGTGTTTTGCTCTTTATAAATCCTGTTTTATCTTGTGTTCATCTGCGGGTATGTTTGTGCATTTGAGGAGGGCTTTTAGCTGTGTATGTTTGAACACTCAGAGCTCAGTGTGACACACTGGCAGTGTTGTGAGGCGTTTTATGAAGGGCAACGTAGTTTGGAGCTCTTACGCAAGCCAGTGCAACATAATTGCAACACCTTGTGCAAAGACATTAGCCTCAAGGGGGATAGCGAATGTTTACTGGTGTATTTGTAGCCCATTGGAGGGAAGAGGCGCCTGTATTAGGAAGGTAAATCACAACAATGAGGCGTACCTCCTTAAAACTCTTTTTTTCCAGGAGCTGAAACGACCGTGCTTTGGATTTCACCTCTCCTCACACATGGGCTGCTTTCTTGCTGTGCTCCCACAGCTAGTAAAAGAAAAGATCAATCTCAACCCACTTAATAACATCTTTGTATGAAACGGACTCCAGATTTGAGCAGACAGTCAAATGACAGTCGTTTTTATTTGTCCAAATGCTTTAGATGATCCTCGTTGCTACATTTTTAAACATTATTTTTTTTTTTTTTTTTTTTTTTTTTTTTTTTTTTTTTTTGCAGCTTGTTAAATCAAAGCCAAAAGTCTGAATTCTACTTTCTATTTTATCTTTTTTTTTTTTTTTTTTTTTTTTTTTTTTTTTTTTTTTAAAAATTTCAATTAATGATGTTTAAAGGAAAAACAAAACTGACAGTATTATCGGAAATGTTGTTTTTACTATTTTCTCCGCTTTTTGTTAAATGAGAGAATCAATAAATAGAAGTAAATTCGAAACTATGATTGAATGCAGTCACTGCGTGCAGTTTAAATCACTCTTGTTTAAGTAAGTGGCATCCCGAAGAAGAATATTTCAAATGGGAATGTTTTTCAAGGGTAGTATTTGTGTTTGTGGCGCTATGAATTCAGTGTTCTCTTAAAAAGAAGTATTCAGTTTCTATCGTTATCATAATAGTACCACAAAATATCGCTATAAAAGTCTAAGTCCATATGACCCACCCCTATATTGGACCATGGAGGGGCGTTTTTAGCGACTACTTGGCAAACAGTTTGGTGCGTTCGGTCCATTGCAACCGGGTTAAAACAAAAGACAGTCTTCTAAGAAACTGTTTGAAATACAACATTCCAACAGAACTATGCTCCTTACAAGGAGGCTAAACATTAAACATGATTGTAGAAAACTTAAGATGGAAAATAGAAAAAAAAAAAGTCAAAGAAGACTAAACTGATGAGCCCTTTTCACAACTGTTTTAATTAAAATCAAGAGAAACTCTCTGGTTTTATCATGATAGGACTGTGTAGCACTTTTTGGCCAAATTGTGCTGCTGTTCGCCGTTTGTGGCGTATTTGGTCATACCCTGGAATTGTCGCCTCTTTGTATGGGCTGCACGACTCACTGCCCAGGGCTCGCGTCTCTTCGGGGCGGCCCCAAGTGAGTTTTTACATTGCTTCTGTTACATTTTCTTCCTGTTGTGCACATGTGTTCGGGTCAGTAGGGAGTGGGTGCTCTCTTGTGTTGCCCGGCTACTGCTGACACACACGATCCTGGAAGAAGGGGTCTGCCCGGGGCGCCGTTCATTCTCGATTTGCCCCCGACTGTATGTGTTAGCATGAGCGCACACTGACGGATGCATCTCCAAGCTGACCTTCTGATGAACTGCTGGCCCGCTGAGAATGAGCCTCCGTCTCTGACAGGTCATCAGCGTAGACGGACTGCGGACCTCTGACTCTGATTTGATTCGACAGCTCTTCTGATCCGACCCCGACGTTTTCTTGTTCGCTCCTCTGCGTCACCTGACTGTGTTAAATTTGTGAGCTTCAGTTCATTTTCTCCTCCTCATCCTGGAGCTCTGCAGCAGCAAAGACGCTCGGGGACCCGAGATGTAGTTTTCTTTTTTTCCCCATCCCCACGCTGGGTTATTAGTCTGCTCAGGAAGGCTCCCTGCTGTGTGCATACGTGCATTTCCCACTGAGCATAATTGCACGTTTAATTAGGGTGGCTGCTGAATTATATGCTACAGAAATAGTTGAAAGAAAGCAGAGAAAAGGGACAGATCTCAGCAGACTGGGGACAGAGTAATTAAGCCGTCTTTAACGAACCCAACGAAGCCGGCAATTATTAAATAACCCTCCTCGTTTGCAGCTTTTTAACTCAACCGTTTATGTTGTTAGTTTCCTTGTTGTTCTTTTCTCCATCTCCAGCTTCTTGTCGTTTGCCCTCTTGTTCCCATGGTTACCCAGTGACCAGAGAAATGTCGGAGTTTCATTAATTGCACCTTTTTTCTTCTCAGATCTTTCTTAAATCCTTTCTTTCCTCTATCCTTTACTCCTTTTTTCCCCTCCATACCTGCAGAGGACGTCTGTTGAGAGAGGCCCATAGGCTGGTTGTTATGGCAACATCAAACAGGTAGCTGCATGGTGCATAGGAGGGGATGAGAAAGGAGGAAAAGGGAGTTGGAGGAGTTGTTTTGTGAACTCTTAAAGTGCAGTTTACACAAACGGGCGCCTCCCTCTTTCTTCTTCTGCTTCTTCCTCATGATTCCAACTGGTGTAGTTTGGTAATCTGAGGCGGTTCACACAGATTTCACCAGCATGTCCAATAAACCAGTGTGTCTTATGTTTTTTGTCATTGTGCTCTCTCTCTCTCTCTCTCCTTCTGTCCCTGTGTGTTCAGCTATCGATCTGCTGTATGGGGGGATTTACTGCTTTATGTGCCAAGACTACATTTATGACAAAGAGATGGAGCAGATTGCCAAAGAGGAGCAGAGGAAAGCCTGGAAGATGCAAGGTACAGCAGCACTGAACACACAGCATCATGCACTGGGGAACAGGCCTTTTAAGGTCTTTGTGGAGTTAAACGGAAGTAGATATTTTGCAGCACATGCAGTGCCTTGCAAACACATTCGTTCCGCTTGGACTTCTCCAGAATTTTTCTACATTGGAACCACAAACTTTGATGTCTTTTATTGACATAAAATCAGCGAAGGGTATTAACCTGTAGACTCTTGGCATCAGTGGCACAAAGAGGTCAGAGAAAGCTTCATTTGAGGTTTGCCACAAGCCGCATATATGGAAGAAGGTACTCTGGTTAGCTGAAACAAAAGTTAAGCATTCAGACCTATATGCAAAATGCTGTGGGTGTGAGGATGCCTTTCTGCATTAGATTCTAAAATTGTGCCGCTCGTGCTGGCAGCATGTCTGTTACGTTAGTTCTGATTTGTTCATCATTTCTTCAGTTGAGGTGTTGCATCTTTGGGAAATGATTCCCTCTGTTTTTGGATGCTGTGTAGCTGGAAAGCTTTGATGTTGGTGGAGATTGGAGATTGTGTCATCCAGGACATATTAGTCATGAGACGGTCATACAGCAACAGTCTTCAGTCAGAGGCCTCTTTAGAGTCGTTGCAAGACTAACTGCTACTGGCGATCCTTACTGCCCACAGCATCACCATCCACAACAGCGATGCACAAGCTATGTGGATGATATGAGTTACGACAACATTTATTTCCCTTAGAGATAAAAAATGTATTATTTATGTCCCTTCAAAAAGAGATTTTGTCTCAAGGAACGTCCTGGTAAAATAATAATGAAATAAAGATAAAATAATGTTGAACTGAATTAAGCAATCTGGTCAGAATAACGGGGATAATTGAGCAAAATACAGAGAGAATGGAAGGAAAAATGTTAGTCTGTAAAAGGCTTAAGACTAGGGTCATCTTCCAGCAGAGTGGCCTAGTCAAATCCAGACCTAAATCCAATTGAGAATCGGTGCTGATACTTAAAAATTGCTGATTACACATGCTCTTCATCCGACTGACCTTGGGCTGTTTAGTGTCGAGATGTTTCAGCGCTGCTAAAGATGAAGTCCAAAGAACTAGCAGCAGCACATGATGCAGAATGCGGCTCTACAAAGACATACTACACAGGTTTTACCTCATGGTTTTCTTTGCTTCTTTCCAGAATTATCTAACTCAGCACCGTTGCTAGGTGCTATTCAAATAGGTCTGCCTCCACAAGTCCTAAAATAAAAGCAAATTAAACATGCAAATGTATTTTCAAACGCATTTCCATTTGTGCTGCAGGCATCGGGGAAAAGTACTCGACGTGGGAGCCCACCAAGAGGGAGCTGGAGCTGCTTCGCCACAATCCCAAGAGGAGGAGAATCACCTCCAACTGTACAATTGGTTTGTGCCTCTGTGCTCACAGAACACGCACATCTCAGAACTGGAGCTGATTGCTGTCTTGATCATTTTGCCAACTCCTCAGTTTTTGATGGCTCGGAGCTCAGCAGAGGGAGGAAAGAGCAGCTATGTTTTATTTATGGGGTTTCGTAGGATTGGCACTTAGACCTGATGGATTGAGCAGTTTTGCTGATGCATTCAGTGAATTCAAGCATTAGATGATGTATTTCTAGATTAATGGCGTATTTGAGGCATTATATTGTGCTCGGGCCATAGTTCCGCTGTAGCACCAGTCGTCCGGCTGCGTGCAACACCGACTGGTCCTGGCAAAGCTTTTAACACCTCGCAGGGGCCCGCGGTGATCTGCCCAGCACCATTAACATCACTGGCACCGTTAGAGGATGGGATTTTACAGGCCTGGCTGCTCATCAGTGAGAATGCTACCTCCTGATTTTCTCTCCATCCCCCTCCACCCCCCACCCCGCCTCGGGCAGCGAGTGGTCGACTCACTGGGGGAAAGCGCTCTGTCCTTCATCACTGCAGAAACACAGTGGCTGGTGCGTTTTAGTCCCCCGTTACAGCTACAAATCTCCATTTTTTTGGGGGGGGGGATTTTAGACACAAAGTAGAGCTTAATTGAGCGCTGAATGGAATTATGCAGACGTTTTTTGTTCTACAATAAAAAAAATCTAGTGTGACCTCCATATTACAGCCCCCTCTTTCTCTGCAATCATAGCTGGAACATCTTTAACAGCTTTAAAATTTTTGCTAATTTTTCTTGCAAAATAGCTCAAAATGAGTCCGATTAGGTGAGAGCATATTTTCAGCTCTTGCTGCCAAGTCTTAATTTGATTTAAGACCAGACTTTGACTGGGCCCTTCTAACACACGACTACATCGTGGGCCCTAGAACCCATCTGGATGAGTACTGGATTATTTTTGAAAAGCAAAACAAAAAATTGAGAGGGGGGCTTCAAAATTGAGACGGGCAATTATGAGGGTTGGGAATCTTTATGCTTCAGTTACAATGCAGATGGCTAGAGGGCCATTTTAAATTGATAACTGATGTCCCATGATATTGATATTTGTTGTTTTCATCAAGCAAACAGTGAAAGTTAAAATCCAGATCATACCTTTTGTCTTTGGGTTTTGTAAATATCATCATGTAGAAGTAATCTTAAATTCTTGTGACAATAGAAAGAATTTCATGATAATGGCAAAACCACTCCGTAGTATGCACCATTTTGTTTCTGTATAACACTTCAAATCTAGGGCTGCACCGATTGGAGTTTTCTGGCCGATCACTGATGTTTAAAAAGTCAATTTTGACCGATACCGATATTTCTTTGTGTGTGTGAGAAGTCGCTAAATATAACAACAAAGTCTCTTAGTTGGTAACAGTGGGGTGACTGTTGCTAACTGTGAGCATGCATGTGTGACCTGGTGGGCGGGTCTGTCAGTCAGCGCTCTCTCATGGCAGACCAAAAGGGGTCAGTGGCTGATTTTCAGACCTATGCAGAGGCAGATAAGATCAGTTTCTTATGCAAGTATCGGCCCATTGCTTATCTCTCAAAATTTTGGATCATTTTCCTGTCGCTTCTCAGTTGGGCACCATTTCGTGTCGGTATAACAACAGGGCGCTTAAAGGTGCTTAAAACCCTTGAAAATGCTTACATTTCAGGAAGGTGTTTTCAAGGTTTGGAAAGTGCTTGATTTCTATATAAAGTCCTTGAAAGTGCTTGATATTCTATCTGCACAGTTTTGTAATACAGCTGTAATGAACTTTTAGGAGAAAGTCAGTTAATTATTTATATTGTGTTTAAGCCTTTCATTTGAGCAGAAAGGTCATTTACCTTAAGACAAACTGATTTGTTCAATTTAATGAATATTTATTATTCCTAATGTCTCGATGAGTCACTTATCTGCATAAATGAAATATTTTATACGTCAAGTTATTGAAATTTGGGGATTTTTTTGTTTAAATTTGTATTTTGTTTTCAGACCACTCAGCTACACAGGGTGTGTGTGAGAATTTTCAAAACATAAAATCATTATATTAGTATCACAAGACATTATTTATATCAGTAGTAAATGAAGGCATATAATAGTGAATTGAAACTGTCTTCTTTAGTTCATTTTTATTGTCTTTATCTCCAAAGTTAGTGCTGGAAAAGTCTGAAAACTTGTCTTGAAAATGCTTGAAAAGGGCTTGTATTTTACAGCGGGAAAAGTGTACGAACCCTGAACAAGAATCAAGAAACGCATAAAATCCCCTTGTAATATATGGAGGTTTGTGTTTACAAGAGGACAAAATGTAGAAAAGTTAAAGGGGTGTTAATACTTTCGCAAGGTGCTGTATGTGTGCATCAGAATGATCTTAACTCCCGTTGTTTTATTACTGATGTTAATTAACGCTTTTGACTTCCAGGCCTGCGTGGTCTGATCAACCTGGGCAACACTTGCTTCATGAACTGTATCGTCCAGGCACTAACACACACACCGCTGCTGCGTGACTTCTTCCTGTCCGACCGACACAAATGTGAGATGCCAAGCAACTCGTGCCTCGTGTGTGAGATGTCACAGCTCTTCCAGGAGGTGACTATCTGTTTTGGGGTTGTTGTTTTTTTTTTCCACTCTAAGTGGACTGTCAAGAGGAAAATTGACTCATTTCCTCGTCCCTCTCCCCTCCAGTTCTACTCAGGCCACCGCTCCCCTCACATCCCGTTCCGCCTGCTGCACCTGGTGTGGACCCACGCCCGACACCTTGCCGGCTATGAGCAGCAGGACGCCCACGAGTTCCTCATCGCGGCGCTGGACGTGCTGCACCGGCACTGCAAAGGTGAAACACAAACACAGAGATGCCTTTCAGGAAGACCTGGGGTGGTGCACGAGTGAAGCCCAGAGGATAAAACGAGACAAAAGCAGTTCAGACTGACGTCGTGTCAGATCTCTCCGTCACTTCTGTTAGCTTACAAGCCGAGTGGGTGGTTGTGAACGTTTCTGTTCTGAACGCGCGTCTGTGTGTCCCTGCAGACGACAACGGGAAGAAAGCCAACAACCCAAACCACTGTAACTGCATCATTGACCAAATCTTCACAGGGGGTCTGCAGTCTGACGTCACCTGCCAAGTGTGCCAGTAAGTATGTGTTTGTGAGTGAAAACATGAATACCAGTCACGCCTCAACCGGAGGCCAAGAGCGAAGAGCTAAAAGCACGAAATGACGAAGCTGTGACGCTGCTCTGGCTATAAAACCCCTGTCTCCTTGTGATCCACCCTGTTATTTATCACTCACACATCTGCACTCTGAGCTGCTACACTGCAGCAGCAACAAGCCCGGATCCCTTAGGTGTTGTTCTCTAGCTCCACCTGGTGGATTCTGCAGGCTATTGAACATTTAAACTACTCCTTTCAAATAAGTTGAAGTCTTTGGATATAGTCTTATATTAAAAAAACAGGGTGGGGTGTTCCCAGATCTTCTCTTTTCTTTTTTCATTTAGGGTTTACACAGAGGTTGTGGAAGTATGCTTAAAAAATAAAAGTAGAGGAACGAAGCTGAAAGAAGAATCCTATCATATGTAAATTAAGCTTTTGTGTTGCTTTGTTGGGCTGAAGCTACATATTTTCTGAAGATTTTCAACATAAAGCCCTAAAAGGTTAGGTTACTTTATTTGTTCCCGTAGGGAGCTTTGTTTTGCAGTGGTTCAAAGCAAACATATTCATGCACACACACTGTAAGTAATAAAAACATCAACATAACTAGACCCATTCTCATGTAATAGTGCTCAAGGCTCTTCGAATCAAATCAAAGCAGGACACAGAAGAAGAGAGTAAGACTAAAATATGAATAAAATCTTTTGAAATAAAAGTATAGATAAAATTGGTTGAATAAAATCAACTGAGAGCGTCTGTCATTTCAGTAACAGTTGTAGGAACAAAGCTGTTTTGAAAACGTCTTGTTCTACATTTAGGGACTAAAAACCTCTGTCTGGAGGGAAGAAGCTGAAAATCCCCATGGAAGGGATGAAAATCGTCTTTTAAAACAGAAGAGGCTATACGCTGTGCCTGCCTGATGTACAGGGATACAACTGATTGTTTGGTCTCTCCAGTCTGCTGAAAGCAACTCCTTTCTCTGTGCTGCATGACCAAACCATGACACCAGGGAAAAGGATAAAACTAATTTAAACTAAAATAAAGTAGCGCTTTGTGCTCTCTCACAATCCTGACCTCTCAATAATTACATGAACTTGGTCATTAAGACTATACAACCCTGGTGTTCAAGGAGGTGGCAGAAGAACCTTGTTTTAGTAAAGGATTATTAAAAGAACAGGTTGAAATGGGTAAGGAGTGAAAATGACCAGCGGCATAAATCAACAAGAGAAAAAAATTATGATTAAAGGCTAAAAAAATTGTAACAAAGGATTTGCAAATGGTTAATTTGTTAGAACCTCTATTTATGAAACATGTACTTGATAAACTATTAAATATCTAAGAGATTTTAAAAATTTTAATCTTAAAAAAGCTTCACAGTATGTGGCAATGGACTGCTTGGAGGCATTATTGGTAGGACGTTGTATTTCAGGTGCTCTCTCACATTGTTCAATAACACATTGGATAAAATAAAGAATAAATATTATAAAATGGAATGACTTAGGGACTGAACACAAGAAAGGGAGGTAACACAGGTCCATGGAAAGTCATGAATGCAGCTGGAATGTATCAGTATTTAAAAACTAATCCTTCCAATTAGAGCAGATTATCATCAGATGGTTCAGGCTCAACTGATGGCTTATTAAAAGGTGTCTCATTACCGAGGGGTGCCAGTCCAATGTGTATTAAGTAACTTATTTTTGTGCCTTCACTGTAGGTCTTGAGCCTAAATCTGGTCTCATGAAACTTGCAGCATTATCTTGTTTGGATCCTAGTATAGTGGCCAATCTGACATCATCCTGTTGTAGCTGTCGACAGCCACCAGAGGGCACTTTATAAGATTCTTGATCTTGATTCCTAACCCCCCCTGACCAGAGGATCATGTTCAGGTTATAGAAAGGCAAGCATTCAGAGTCATCTTCAATCAAGACATAAATGTAAAACCCAATAAATGAATAAATACTGTTAACTTACCCTAAAATGTGTGATTCACATTTCAGCAGGATACTTTTGCTTCTTTGCTATTAAAGCAGTAGAGCAGCTTGAAAGATGAGAAGAAGCACAGTTGGGGACTTGATATTGATCATTTTTCATGAAAAAGACCATCGTTTTGATTTTTTTGTTTTGCTTCTGCTTGGGCAGTTTTACCCATTTTGCATCTTTGCTATATTACAAAGCAAAAAGATGCTTATGTTTTATATACATTTATATATGTCTATATGTCATTCTCTGTAAAATCACAAAGTTCAGTGTCCTTTTTCTTGACAGTTTTTTATTTCCTCTGTTGTATCTTTAGCGGTGTTTCAACGACGATAGATCCATTCTGGGACATCAGCCTGGACCTACCCGGATCCTCCACACCTTTCTGGCCCCTCAGCCCTGGAGGAGATGTGTCAGCACTTAACGGAGAGAGTCACACCACTGGAGCCACAACACTTATGGACTGTCTGCGCAGGTAACCAACATGAAATCCAAAGTGTTGGTGTCCAAATCTGTTGAAGCCTAGGTGGCTGTACAAAATAGAAAAATAATAATACCTCATGTTTCAGGTTCACCAGACCGGAGCACCTTGGCAGCAGCGCCAAGATCAAGTGCAGCGGTTGCCATAGTTACCAGGAATCCACCAAGCAGCTAACTATGAAGAAGCTGCCTATTGTGGCCTGCTTTCACCTTAAAGTAAAACAGTTTTACATTTTTAAATCATGTTGATGAACTACAGCTGAGATCTAACACTCCTTTGTTTGTGTGTCAGAGGTTTGAACATTCAGCCAAACTACGGAGGAAGATCACTACTTACGTCTCATTCCCACTCGAGCTGGACATGACTCCCTTCATGGCCTCCAGGTGAGCAGAAATGAAAAGAAGATCCATCAATCTGGAAGTGACATAAAAGTACACCAAATTAGCTTTTAATTTGATCACATTAATGGTGCCCCATGTGAGGTTGGAACTCGCAACCTCCATGTTTTAAGACTGATATGCTGATCCAGCCCATGCATCATGTGTAATGTTATTACACCGTAGCTATTCATTCGTTCTGTTGTGTGTTTCAGTAAGGAGAGCAGGATGAATGGGCAGTACCAGCAGACCGTGGACGCATTCAACAATGACAATAAGTAAGCTTAACACAAATTGACACAAACCTAGTTTCTGAAGTAAAAATAAACAGTCTCACTTAGATTTATTCTGAGACTTTGCAGATTAGAATTGGGCCGTCGGGTCTGCCTTAAAAGTCAGACAGCTGCAGCTGATCCAAAGCGCTGCTCATGTTTTCATTAAAACCAGGAAAATAGAACATATCACCCCAGTACTTAAGTCCCTACACTGGCTCCCTGGAGCTCAGAGGAAAGACTTTAAACTATGTTTGTTAGTGTATAAATCATTGAATGGCTTAGCACCAAAATACATTAAAGATCTGTTGTCATATCAACCTTCTCCAGAGTTGGAACCAAACATGGGGAAGCAACATCTAATTTTTCTGTTCCTCTAATCTGGAAAAAAAAACTTCCAGAAGACTGCAAAACTGTTGAAACACAGAGATCCTTTAAATCCCATGTCAAATTTGAGGCTCAGGGCCCAAATCTGACCTACCGTTGCTATTTATGTGGCCCTCTAGACTCTAGAGCAGGGGTGTCAAACTCATTTTCATTTTGGGCCATATCAAGATCTCAAATGTCCTTAAAGGACCGGTAATGGCAGATTGTATTGATAAAACTAACATTAACAAACTATTAAAAATATTAATAGCTGTCTCTGCATTCGATGAGTACTTCTTGAAATTAAATAACATTGAAAAAATTTTTAAATTGATGTAATTTGGCAAAATACAGATAAAAACTGCTCTGATTTGGTGGATAAAATAATATTTAAGCACTGAACTGTCATCTTGAAAGTTCAATTTATGTGGCTCTCTAGCCCAGAGGGCCACAGAAAAACTTATGGCGGGCCGGATTTGGTCCCCGGGCCTTGAGTTTGACACGTGTTCTCGTGGGTCACATAAATGGAACCTTCAAGTTAACAGTTATGTACTTAAATATAATTTCATCAGTCAAATCAGAGCGGTTTTTATCTGTATCCTGCCAAATTATATCAATGTTAAAAGATGTTGAATATTAAATTTTAAGAAGTACTATCGAATGCAGAGAAATCCATTTCTTAATATTTTAACAATTTGTAAATGGGTCGTTTTACCAGTATGTTCTGCTGCAACTGGCCCCTTCAGGACATTCATGATCTTGATATCACCCAAATGAAAATCAGTTTGACACCCCTGCTTTAAATCAGCTCTAAAAGCCAGTGTGTTTAGAGTTGCCCTTGATTAATAGTAACTGGAACAGTTTTTTCTAATCTGGATTACAATTTTCATTTCATTATATTTCTCTTTATTTTGCCACTATAATATAAGGTTTCTTTTTTTTGTGTTCATTGTTTTTATCATGTAAAGCTGCCTTGTTGTTGAAATGTACCATACAAATAGGATTTGCTTAAGTCAAGTTTATTTCCAGAACCAGTGTGAAGCTTTCTTAAAACATACTGGTGGTCCTGGCAGCTACGATTCTTTCTTCCAGACACCAAAGCATTGAATCTGCAGTGTAGCCTATGTCCTGATGCTTCCATGGATCCTGCTGAAGCATGCTGTTGGACAGAAATTGTTTTCATTAAGAGTATCTCTCTCCCCATTTAATTCAGCTTTCAAACTTTTGTTGGAACTGATGATTGTTGGAGCTTAACGAGTGAAGCCACATTGCACTCTGCAGTTAATCACATTTGTACTTATTCTCTCGATCATTTAAAGCCTAACCTGAAACTCAGTTTTATTGACAGAAAATTAATTATTAAAAGGATTTGGCCACGTTTCTCTTTCCCGTTTATATGGTTCAGCTTCCAAACACAATGCTAAAATTTGATTTAAACGTTGACCAAAATCATTTTAATGCAGGATGAAGGCTGAATATTTGCTGAAATATGGTCACAGAGTGCTGGAGATGCCATTGAACATGGTCATCGCATCATTTTTCACCAATATCATCGCCATATCTGCGTTATATCATGTACGGACTCGTCATTTCAAAACTACCTCTTTTTCCCTTTGTCACTGAAGGTACAGTTTATTTGCCGTGGTGAACCACCAGGGGACACTAGAGAGCGGCCATTACACCACCTTCATCCGGCAGCACAAAGACCAGTGGTTCAAGTGTGACGATGCCATCATCACCAAGGCTAGCATCAAAGATGTACTTGACAGTGAAGGGTAAGGGGTTGTCGTTAGTGCACAGCAGGGGGGCACCTGTAATAGCTGGGCTCAGTTTTGACGCCATGGTGCTCTTATCTCCTCAGGTACCTCTTGTTTTATCACAAACAGTTCCTGGAGTACGAATAGTTTGCAACCTCTGGGAGGAACCAAATCAGGAAGGAGGGATTAGTTGCATGGAGAAAGGTGGAGAGTGTGTAAGGAGAGGCATGGAGGCAGAGATCACAAGGCTCACTCTGAACACGGAACCACCCTTACCACACCCAGATCCGCTGTCTGCTGTGCTGGATAAAACAGAATAAAATGACTCATGCAAAATGCTAGAAATACAGACATTTGTGTTCTTGCTGAAGTTATCACTTGAATTCAGGACATGAAGAGGGAAAAGAAGCTGTGAAAGTCTGCTCTTGCGTTCAGATCATGGACAATTAATGTCTTATCCCAACACTTTTTTTCTGTTGATGTAAAACTTCTGGAAGTTTGACTTCTTTATTTTTTTAACCCCACCTCCGTCTTCATGCTTGCACAGCTGCATTTATTGCCATCACGGGGTTCCAGCAAGCAGAGCTCCCCTGCTTGCTGCACCTGCACAGATTTCACCCGGCAACTTTCCGGACGCACTCGCATATTTTGTCTAACATGCAAACACTCCTCTACAAGACCAAATATGTTCAGAATGGGAGTTGGTTTATTATGCAGTTTTTGTTCAGAGTTGGTTGGGAATAATGGAAGACTATCCATTATTATGGACAGTATTCTAAAGTTATTCCAATTATTATTTGTCAGATAGTTGTAGTGAAAGTAAAGTCAAAGTACTAGTAAAAAAAAAAAAAAAAAAAAAAGCTTCCATAGTCAAAGAGGGGAAATAAATGACCCAGTGAATATATTTTTATACATCTTGCATTCAGATGGTTTGTTTACGGTTTTGCATTCTCTTTGAAAAAAAAATGCATTATTCGTCTGTTAACTCGTGTCGTCAATCATGTTTTTGTACACAGAAGACAAAAAGATGCTAATGGTTTTTGTGAAGCTGCTGCTATTGCCGTTTTTGTTTTCTTTCCCTTATCTAGTGCTTAACACATTTATCGGCACCCCCTGGATGCTTAGTGTAAAAACTGTTGAGATAAGTTTCTCTCTTATAGCATTACAATAATCTCACGATGGCAAATAAGAACAGTCCAACCTTTTGAGTTCAGCTGAGAGGAAAAAAAGTCCCGTTTTCTGAAATCGGTGGAGTCACAGTTGTTGGTGCCCCTGGTTTTAATACTTCTTCTGACAGGAGGACAGCGCTTCGTCTTCTTTAACGTTTCACAAGGTCAGAGCATTCAGAGAGAGGAAGCTGGTGTTACTCCCTTCTCTTAAGCATAAAGTACTCACTCATTTTCTGCCCCCCCCCCCCCCCCCCCCCCCCGTCCCCCTCTTGAGGGCACCACTGTCTCCACCATACTCCACTTTAGGAAGTGCTTTTCCCACATATCTGTCCTGTTTGTTTCACACCAGTTGGAACAGGTTTGACAACTGGTTGGCATGTTGATGGTGTGTCATGGTTGCCATGGAGACTTGACGCCGGCTTTAATCCAGGTCCCTAACAGTGAGCTTTTTTTTCTCCTTTATCTTCCCATTTGGCGGTTAAATCGGTGTCCTTCTACATCGTGTGGCCCAGAATAAAAAGAAGATGGACTTCTCGTGTTACATGTTCACTGCCCATTAAAACAGGAAGTCATGCATTACTAAAAACTAGTTCCTGTCAACTTAAAAAAGTACAGCATAGATGAAAAATGCCTTCAGGGTACCAGAAATTGTCTTTTTTTAATTCTTGAACGGAATTAGTTTTCTGGACTACATAAATGTTCAAGTTTGTGTGAGGTTATTCTACTGCAGTAAAAGATTAATTTATTATGATTTTGACACAAAGAATGCCAATAAGTTTTTTTTTTTTTGTTTTGTTTTGTTTTTTTTCTCCCTGTGACCCTTTTCTTTCTTCCTGCGTTGACGGCATGTTATCATGTTGCTGTTTCAGGTAAATGGCCTAATAAGAAACGAATGGTGGCGTTTGTGTACAGGGTCAAAAGCTCAGTCCTGCAGTGTTAACCGTCACTCGCATGTCGCTCCGATTGAGCCGTCTGTGTGCGCGCGTCCAAGAAAGGAGGAAAATCAAAGCTTAGAGTAGATGTTTGTATAAAATGTGTTTATGTGTAAAGAGGAAAAAAAAAAAAAAAAAAAGAAAGCGAGATCCCGTTTGTATGCACGTGTGTCGTGCGTATGCACTGTACGTTTGTGTACTGAATCAGTACTTGCATTCAGCATGCTGTCTAAGCTGGTATCACAGTTTGATATGTTTTATTTGTTTTTTTTTTCTGTTCACATGATGTGTGTAAAAGTGTACGTATACAGTTTGTATGTATGAGAGAAAAGGTGAAAACTCAGAGCTGATGGAAGTCGTTCCTCGAACACTGCTGGATCCAGCCAGAAGGTCGCCGAGAACGCGGAACCTGTCCCCAGCTCGTCAGCCGTTCCTCACACAGTTGTTGCTGCTGCAAGAACTGGGCACAGTGATGGAAACACTCAAATAAAGAAACTGTATCTGGAAAAACTTGAGTGCTTCTTTTTTTTTTTCCTGTAGTAAAAATCAAACATTAATGTGTTTAGGATTGCAACTACAGCCCTGTCCCAATACTCGCACTACACCCTGCAACTTTTCATTTGCAGCACAGGTAGTTTTGTTGTCCAAAGTCATTGCAGGAGATATGTCTGTTCAAATATGTTTAGCTGTGACTTGTTGAATACAGAGCAAAATTCGATAGTATTTCCACATGTACAGTCGAGTGAAACAAAAATTATTTCAATACTTTACATTTGAAAACTGATTTTTTTTTTTTTTTTTTTTTTTTTTTTTTTTTTTTTTTTTTTTTTTTTTTGTGACAAACGGAGCTGGTTGAACTCTGTGCCAGGACCCTCATGCAGGCAGTTCAGAAGCATTAAATGCCCATATTACGAGAAAATTTGTTGTGAGTAGGGCTAAAACCATTAATTGGATTAATCATGAATTGATTATTGAAATCAACTGATTTAGGAATCGATCAATCATTAACTGGAGTAAAAGAGGCAATTTGATGAAAGAACACAGAGCAGTAATTAAGCCAAAACTGGACAAAAAATATATACATTTTACATTTAAGATTAAAAAAACAACCCTTTGTCTGTAAATGTGTTCTACCCAGAACACCTCATAGCTTTAGCTTCACCTGGTTCAAATTCTGTAAAAAAAAAAAAAACAAAATAAACTCAGATTAAGCACTTTTTGCAATCCAATTAATAATCAGTTAATCAAAAAAAAAAAAGAACTTTCTGCCCACAGTCTCACCATCCACAATGACTCTGACGATACTTGGATGATATGAGTAATGACATTTAATTTCTCTGCTCAGATAAAGTATTTTGAAAATGAACTGATTTTGATGGGTCCAATTCACTTCCCCATTTCAAGTCAGGACCTTTCATCTGATCGTGAGGTGTAACAAAACAAGTTCTTATTATGGAGTGCTGGTTATCGCTATTTTCTGTGTAGCAAAACAAAACCATGAACTGAAAGAGGCTGTTTTTTTTTTTAAGCTTTAAAAAACATACAGACATCTGGATCATTTGTTGGGTGTAAACGGCAAATACTTTGTGTCAAAAACTAGAATCGATGTTTACTACTCTTATTAGCAGGTCACTTAGGTAACGTTTTAATCAATTCCATGACATTTAAGCATATGTTTATATTTCATTTCTAAGCTGCAACATTCACACTTGTATTTAATTTAAAATTAGATTTTGACTGCTGTAGCATCAATTTAATGAATCAATATCCTGTTTTATGAAACTGAAGGAAAAAAAAAAAATCAGTCGGAGGGAAAAAAACCCCAAAAATTGACAATTACCTCGAGTTCACATACATCTTATATCTATCATAGAGAATTAACTGTGAAGTATGGCTGCACAAGATATATATTTTTTCTGTTTCAGCAATAATGGTGTCCACAATTTGCATATCACAACAAGCTGTTTGGACTACAGTTACTGTCAACTAATTATTTCAATCCATTCTGGGCCTCCCACAGCATTCATCTAATTTATCATCTGTTTTAGATATCCTAGTAGGATTTATATGTACAATCGAAACCAGAAATTTACATACACTGTATAAAAAGACACACCTTTTTTTTCCTCACTGTCTGAAGCTGAATCAGAACAAACTTCTCTTTTTAAGTCAGAATTAACAAAACTATTTCTGTTTGCTAAATGCCACAATAATGAGAGACAAAATGTTAAGAGATTTATTTTTTAATGTCTTCAAAATCAGAAGTTACTTTTATATCCACTACAATGTTCTGTCCTTGTGTTCCCACTTCAGAAAGGCAGGTGCCATAATAATGAAACCTTGTCCTTTCTATTTAATAATGAAAACCAATCAAGAGCTTGCTTGACAGATGGATTCATGTAGACGTTCATGTGAGCTGGAAAGCTTGAGCAGGTACAGTAACAGCAAACAGGTTTCCTAGAATATGGCTTCAGTGTTCCGTGCACACTCATACGGAGCCTCAAAAGGACTGTGAGATAAATGTCTGAATAAACTCTGGAGCAGACCAGCTACTGTGATGACTCACAATGCTCATCCCTGCATCGATTATTCCCAAGAGAGCTGACATGAAAAGCTGCAGGAGTTCAGCTATGACACAATCTTTGCCCAGTTTCTTTAGAACTGTCTGCCAGGTAATTTTGACCTTTACACCTGTTGTTAGGACTTCAGCATTTCTTACTTCTCATATTACCACTCAGTCTCTTTATCCGTCATGTGTTCCTTTTGTTACTCACACACAGTAAGCGAATACCTACGAACACTTAGCAAAGCACTTTACATGGAACCGAACCATTGTTATTTTTCTGTATGAGACAACCAGCTGTGGTTTTAGATTGTTCTAGAAGATCAACACGATTCCAGCCGTCTATGAAAAGAAGTGAAACAACCTAATCTTTATAGTAGCAACACACTCACAATTTGTCACGTTAAAACAATAACTTAAGCATTATTTGCTGGGATTTTCATCAAAACATCCCCATACCATAATGCTGCCACCACCATGTTTCACTGTAGGGATTCTGTATTTAGGGTCATGTGTTGAGTGAGTTTTCTACCACAAAGAGGGTACAGGGTACCTGTTTTAATCGTTTAAACACCAAATATACCTTATCATGAGTAACCCCATAAACTATGCTGATCCGTCTGTAAGGCTGCGTTCAAGTTGTCCTCGAAACTGGGAGAATCCGACTTCCCAGCTGTAAAACTCAACTGGAACATCCTCTGAAGTGGGATTTCCCACTGGGAAACTGGGAGCAACTCTTACTACCCTGAGTTACAGCTTGTATGCCTGATGTTGCATTTCAGTATGGCTACTCCCTGCATCAATAGTAGTAGTATGTGATAGGAAATATGTTTATTTTACAAGATATCTTTTTTTTTTCCGCACATGTAAAAGTGCATCTAAAATCAATGTTACATGTAACTTAAAATGATGTTTGCGTCGCCATGTTGAAATCCCGACTTCTTAACTAGAACGTCGTTACCTCGGGTCTGACGTCAAACCCCGCTCCGAGTTATCAAGTTCCAGGTAAATGGAACGCAGCACAAGTTTTGAGTGTAAATTGTTAGTTCTTTAAAATGCTGGCTTTTTATCGAGATTAAACTAAACACTGTTGAACAGGCAATTGGTTGCAGTGGAATTTATTTAGGTGTATTAAAGTAAAGGAGGCTCACTACATATGGATTCAGCACATTTCAGATTTTTATTTGCAAAAAAATTGTAAAACTGTATCTTTTTTTCTTCCTCTTCACTGTTATTTACTAGTGTTTGTTGGTTGGTCACAAAGAATGTCAGTAAAATCCAAAAGTTTGTGTTTGTAACGTGACAAAATATGACAAAGTTCTACATCCTTGCAAGGTGGTGCAGCCATAGTTAAGTGCCATCATAGGGAAATTCTATAGAAAAATGTTAGAATAGATGTTCTATTTTAGAGAAACATGAGGTAAAAGTTAGTTTCAGATGTCTGCTACAGACCTAGTTAGATCTTAGTTTGAACTAAGTGACATAGTTGCTTCTTAGGTCTAAAATATTGCAGCTCACTTCAAAGTTCTGCATTTTATGAACAACTGGTCAGCTGCATATTTACTAGCAACCTCTGATATCCCAAGCAGAAATCCTCCCTCTCTAGTTTTGCTGATGGATCTCATCCCACTGCTGCCTCCTGCTGGACCTCCGGACCTGAGGAATGCAGGCTGCCCCCGGCCCACAGAGAACCCCCGTTTTGGATGTGGGCTCTATGAAGGATGCCCTGCTGGTAGAATGAGTAGGGTGGTCTCTGTGGCCTGTTGCTTTCCTGGCTGAGCCCCCTCAGGTCAGGGAAGCAGTGCACGCACACGCAGGTCTCTGTCGGGTAGGAGTCCTCTGATGGCTCACGGCAGGTGGGATAGGTTGAACTGGGTGGAAAATCTAGAAAAGACAGAAATGATATTCCAGCAGAAGTAACTAAACCATTTGGACCAGTTGGTTTCTACCACACTAACCTTTGGGGCTTCTTCCAGTCTGACTCTCTGGAAAGACAGACTCCTGTCCTGGCTGAACAGCAGACATCTGCTTCTGGTCTTTGTTACTTGTGGGTCTGGTGTTTGAGTTTTTGGCTTTTCCTCTCCTCAGAAACACAACCAAGGCGAGACACAGGCTGGAAAGCAGCAGCACCACGCACACAGCCAGGAGGGCGTACAGCTGGATGGCGGGGTCCAATGGTCCTTGAGGCAGCTTGGTGTTCACGGCTTGTCTGCTAACTTCAGAAGAGAGCCTTTTGGTCGTTGCAAGAGGTGACTGAGCTGAAGGAGGAATCAGAAGGAACGTCTCATTGATTCCTCGTAGTGTTGTGTCTTAAAGGCCTTGTAAAAACTAGCCACTTGTTCTACGCTTTGCTTCTTACAGAAGGTATGGAACCTCTCCTTTTGAGAAATGATTGCTTGCCAGAGGTGTGCACTCTGCTGAAGTTTTAAACGATTGGATCTGATTTTATCCAATCATTAACGTTTGGCTGTAATGTATGTGCTAGCTCGATGATTACTGGAAATTACATGCGCTGGAAACAACCTGTGGGGAATAGGGCCACGACATTTTTGTCACCAATACGATAGTCCAGTAGACTCAGTTCAGTTGGGGACCAAAATTGCAACATTTGTTACTTTTTCAGCTGGTGCTGTTCGCTTTCACACAGCTCTGCGTCAAACAAACCAAACCCTTTGAGTAACTTGTTTACTCCCTGAAAGAGCCACTGAAGGAAACGACATGAAAACCCTTGAAGACATGAGCCCAACTTCCTTCTTAACAAAATGTAAACAAATATAGAGTGGTGAGAGATTTTAGCAGTTGTAGGATTTCTCTTTTGTTTTTGGCAAAAGATCACAAGGCATTTCTCCCACTACACCGCTAGACATGTGTGTTTGTTTTGGTTGTATTTACCCAGAAGTCCCTGCATTATAGTCTGCTTCCTGCTTTTGCGGTCTCTGGTCCACTTGGCGTTCACATATGTGCATTTGAACTGCACCAGAGTTCACTTCAGCTGATCCGAGACCTAGGTTTTTAGGTGGACCAATGTTCACTTTTTTTGGTCCGCATCAGCGTTCGATTCCACCTTCACACTACCCCAAACGAACCGGACTTTCTAGACAAACAAACTGGAGTTTGATTAAAGTGGACTAAACAAGGCTGGTGTGAATGCCCCCTTAAACATTCCTCTTGTTCTGACTTTAATTGCTCAATATTTTGAAACGTGACCAACACGGACTAAATGGCTTCATTCACTTCTTTCGCTGCCATTGCCAAACTACCACCCTAAATAGGCAGACTACAAGTCTAAAACGGCACAGAAAATCAACGTCATTGTTCACAACTTCTCTTGTTTGCTGATTGGCCTGTTTGAAAAACAACTGGAGAAATTGAGCTCAATGGGAGAAATCCCAGACGGAGCCCCGAAGGAAGATGAGAATCGAGTGGAATTATGTAGGAAGGCAATGGCCAACCTAGGACTTTGTAGAGTTCTGAGCTGTTTTCTCTTCCTGGAATCTTTCAGGAATGTTTGACTACAGAGCTTAAACTGGAAGTCTCGCATTTATTTCAAAACAGCAGAGGATTGGTACTTGGTACCCAAGGAGTGGTACTTACTCGGGCAGTGTGGGGAGCACTCTGCTGGATGTTTACCACAAATCTCTGCACATTTCATACATCTCCTCACTAGCCTGTCGTAGTAGTGGCCAGGCTTAGCCTCACAGAGTGCAGTTTCTTAATGAAAGAAGAGTGAAAGGAGTTAGAAAAATAAGAAATTGGAGACTTATGATTGTATTTCAAGTCCATACTATTAGAAAGTTCAAACTTCAGCGAGGTATTTTAATGGGATCTTACACTTGAAACCAGAAGTTTACATATGCTCAATAAAAAGACAGACCTTTTTTTTCTCACTGTCTAAAGTTAAATCAGACCAGACTTCTCTTGTTTTAGGTCAGTTAGATTTAAATTATTTCTATTCTTTTCATACAGTGTATGTAAACTCCTGGTTTCAACTGTATGTGGTAGAACCACAAAAAGTATTGAATAATTGTGAAATGGAAGGAAATGTGTTTTCAAACTTTTTTTTTTTTCCGAATAAAGATCTGAAAAGTGTCTGATCAACTGAAGTGGCATACTTTACTCTGATACCCCTAAATAAAATAAACTGCAGACAGTTGCCTTCAGAAGTCATTTCAGAATTACTGGAGTGAGGACTCACCGCAGTAAACGGCACATCTTTGGGATGCAGGCGGTTGCTGACACAACATGCGACAGGGTACACATGATCTGGTCAAGGCATCCTGGTGCTCACCCGCTTTGCATCTTCCACCCATTGGCCCATAAAGACCCTCACTCTGAAAAAATGTGCACACACACTGAGTAGACATGGGAACAGCAGACATGCATATGAAATATGAACACATTTTTAAATAGTCAAAAACTGGGAAGGTATATTGTCTTTCACTTATTAAGCCTCTGATATGTAACAGGATTAGATTTTTTGGTGCATTCAGGGTGATGTATAATTTTAGGTTTCAATAAAATCCATTAGGTCATCTTTGCTAAGGGCAAACTTGACTTGTCAATCTCATATAATCCCAATGAAATGCATCAAAGTTTGTGGTTTTAATATCACAAAATATGAAAAACTCCTAAATATCCAACTACTACTATTCAAGAACTTTAATAAGATAAGAAAACCACTTTCTACTATTGCTGAGATCTTAGATTCTGAAATAAGCATTCATCAGAAGAAATACTTAGTTGACAATGTCTTAAGTGAAACTCAGTCTAGCTTTAGAGTAGGTCATAGTGCCATAATCATAATTATGTTGACAACAAGTGACATTATGAAGGCCTTGCATATGAGGCAGCCTTGTGATGCCCTGTTTGTTAATCTGTTCAAGGCACTTTCTCTTGAATCTTAGCTGCTGTTAAGCAAATGCGAGGTGATGGATCTTCAGGCTAGTTTTGAAATGTACAGAAACACATTGTGTTTCTATAGATTGATATAAGTTTAGTTTTCTAAAATTTCTGAAAGGATTCTCTCAAGGCTCAACATTAGGCCCAAATTTATTTCCAGTTTGTATTAATATTGGGAAGAATATATCTACAAACCAAAGTGCACCTTTATGCAGATGACACCATTAAGTTTTCAGTTGGTTCTCAAGGGTATAACAGTTGGTTCAACAGTGTATAATAAGCATGGCGGGGCTCCTTGCTTTCCTTGCCTCCCTCCCAGGCTAAGTGTTGCTTGTTTATTGATTTTAAATAGATTTTTTTACACTAGTAACAGTGAAAGCAAATACAGGTATGTAGTTGATGCTTTAAACTGGGCACAAGAGCAGGAGCATGCAATAATTGCACCGTCTGCATTGGCCTCCCGTGTTGTCAAGGCGCTTGGTTGTGCACCTTTGAAGTTTTGTACCTTGGTGTGGATTGCACGTGCCACCTTTCAGTCACACTGGACGATTTGGAAGGTGTTGCTTCAGAGCAGGTTCATCTGTACCGGCATTTATATGAACACTCTATGAGGGCTTGTTTTTGGAGGCACTGGCCTATTGAAATTTGTGTGGTTTGTTTTTTGTTTTGTTTTTTTTAAATTCTGAACTGTAATGTTTTATGATTATGTATGACACCTTTAAGCTTCAAGTGTGAGCAGTGGTGGTTCTAGCATGAATGGGGCCCTAGGTGAACCCTTCTTTCACCCACACATAAACAAGCACAGACTTTTCCCTGTATGAAGCCCATTCTACAAAAATAAAAAAGGGTAAAAAGAACCCACCTTTTCATTTATAAAACGTTTCAGAAATATTATGGTCTAGAATGACATTGAAAAATAAAATCCATGTTTTTTCACATATAGAGTTCACTGATTACATCCTGTGTTTTAAGGCATCTTTAATCTTTGTAAAATAATTAAGCTTATTTTTGACCAGTCTGTATTTCATGATTGTCTCAAAATAAAGTGGTACCAATGACAAGAGTGCCGAACTTGCTTTTTTTTCATAAATTGAACAAAGAACTGACGTATCTCAAATTACATTTTGAAGAATATCTACTCAGTGCAAATTAATTCCAGATAAGGCGTGACTAGTGTTAATATTTCACTTCCATTTGAAGATGATAATTTGCAGCTCTTACTCTTTAGAAACATAGTCCTTTATTTTAGCCTCTGAATGATTTGCTTGAAATCAGACACCAACTTCATCATCATTAGCCACTGGAAGCACACAAAATCTAGGGGTGACCATTATCATTAAATTAAAATGCAAAAAAGATATAAAAGAAGCTCCTTCAAGGTGCCTTGATATGTCTCGCGGCCTTGTCGCCCTGAGCAGAGAGCCATATATCAAAACTGCCACTAGACCAGTTAAATACTGTATTATTTGGGTACAGCTTACAGTTTCAGAGGAGCCTTACTGCTGTTATGAACTCTGCCGTTTCCTCTGGTAGTTTGAGACGCTTTTAGAACAAACATTTCAAAAGTTAGAGCAATTTCCCCCACCATAAAAAAAAAAAACCAAACAAAACAAAACAAACAAAAAAAAAAAAACATAATTACCAACATCACAGCTTGATCAGCGCTCAAACGCATTTGTCCCTTTAGAGTTTGTATCTTCTTGTTCTTCAGCACGGTTTTTTCTGCTCCAGCGAGCACTGAAGCAGCGGAGTGTGAAAGGCTCACAGATCTCCTCCGCCCTCCGCTGCCTTCACACTCAGAGCTGGGGGCCTGATTTATTCTTGAGTACATCTGTCACACCCCAGCAACCAGCAGCCTGTCTTTTTCACATTTACCAAGCACCAACTTCAACCTGTGATTACGTTAAACAACATGTTGGATGGTCATGAGTAGCCTAAAAAATTCACTGTTCTTGTTTGTGTTTGTTATTTGGGCTTGTTTGGGATGTTTGCTCAGCTGCCTTTTTTTTTTTTATTTCTGTTTGTTTTTGTGCAAGTGCGACCTGAGGAAAAAAAAAATTAAACTACATATGGCTAATGAACAAATTGATCAGAACTTTCTATATCAGCATCATACTCATTAGAAACTGCCAAAAAACATTCCCTTTCCTTTTTCTGCCTAACCATCATGCTCTGAGAGATCACTTACCTTGTGCGACGAAGATGTGAAGGGAGAATCCGTCTTTCAAGACACCCGTGTGAGAGAGACAGTCCTGTTTTTCTGCATGGAAACTAATTTGGATATGATCTTGCTGTCTGCTGTGGGACTTCCCCCCCCTCCCTCCCTCCCTCCACTTGTGTGTTAGGAGGACCCCCCCCCCTTCCCTCCACTCCTTAAACAGTCACACACTAAGGTAAGGTCAGCATAAAGTCTGAATGTTTTTGACATACCCCCACGGAAACCATCTGTCAGGAAGTTTGCAAGGTCTTTTAAATACTAAATAGATAATATTGCATTCAATCTTCAAGTCTACCTTAACATAGTAAGTGTAAAGATTCAAAGATTTGTCATTGAAATAAAAATAACATTTTAATTTCTGAGGTGTATGGTAATTGCAAGATAATTAAGTGAATGGGGTAATAACTTAACAACATATTTGATCAACTAAGTTTTTTTTAAAGACCAATCTAATCTAATGAAAAAATAAATTAATCTATTTGATTTTGGGACTGGATTTAGTATAGAATGTTAAAATAGCTCCTTTATAATCATTGTCCACTATAAAACTTTACTATGTTACTGAATAATGAACAAATAGTGAATTATGAACATGATTTATAGGAAATATTTAACCCATGTGCCTGCATCCTTGCTGATGATGCTGATTTATTTATTTATTATTATTTTTTTTTTAACAAATGTTGAATCATTCTTTTAAAGAACTCATCGGACTGCTCTCAGCTTCCTGTGAAGGAGTCGTCACGAGGGCCGAGAAAGCCAATGGGACGCAGAATGGGGGAATCGTGTCGTCACCCTGCTGTCAGCCTATAATGGTTCGGTTCAGGTGTGTTGTTCAGCTCTCAAGGTCTCGACTCGGGCACCCCTGATCCATAGCATGAAACGCTGAGGGAGGAAGTGGATTTGGAAGCCAGAAAAGATAGCGTCACTGTGGGCCTACAGTACGCTCGGAAAGCACACTGACCCTCAAGCACAAGTGGAAAAATGTTTTGCATTCAGTGGTACCTTGTGACTAACGCACAGCAAAGCATGTCGTGACGACGCCAGAGGGTAGAGCTGCCGTACAGCCTCTCAGCTTTATACAAGGTTGTACAGAAGGGATAATAACTCGTAGGAGCGGAAAGAAAGAAACGCTGCACCTTTCCCACCACAAAGGTGGCTATTTTAGAAAAGGAAGACAGTCATCTGGAAATGTGTGATCTCCTCATGCAAACACAGATCCTTTAAACTGTTTCTGCCTGACAGGATGAAGCAAAACAGGAAAAAAGTCTGCAATAGTTTTAATTTAAAAAAAAACAAACAAAAAAAAAACAGATTAATGAAAATGAAGCCTTATGATATTTTTGTTTTGATTATGTCATTGCATTGTCTGATTAGTGCAATTATAGTAATTATAACAGGCACTAATAAATAATCCCGAGCAATTATAAATAGCAATCATTACTTTTTAGAAGTGATTGCTTGAAACAAATAGCTGTTGCGTGAACAATTAAACAGAAACGGTTCTTAGACTTAAATTCAAACTTCTCCAAATAGTAGTTTGCACAGCACTTTGAATGATTTGCCCTCTTATAGATTTCTTTTCTTCTAATTTTTTTGTTTTAAAATGATGATTTCACCTATTAAGGCGAAAAGGCTGTCCTAACCAACCTGGTCCTGGTCAGTTCGTGACCCTGAGTCCAAGCCCCCTGGGGTTCTCCAGCAGGACACCGATCAAAAGCACCACACAAGTCAACCGCGAAATGGGCTGAAGAACATCGTTCTGGCTTTGTCATAAATCCATACCTTAGTCTGACTGACATGTTGTGGCATGGTCTTAAACAGAGCATTCATGCTCACAAACGTCCTTAGTGATGCAGAAGCCTCATTCCCAGGTATCACAAACACCTGATGGCGCTCGTTGCCACAAAGAGCTGGCACAGCCGGGTGTTCGGGTCAGGGGCACGTTGGTTATGATGGATATATTTCTGAAAACTACATTTTATAGTAACAACGGTTATTTTATGTAAAAATTTGGGACACCTTTCGGATTTTTTTTTTTTTTTGTGTGTGTTATTAATAAATTCTGTGAGTCATCACACTTTCACAAAAAAAAAAAAAAAAAAAAAAAAAAATTAAAAAAACCATAAAACAGAAGTTGTGTGGTTGAGCTCAGCTGTGCAGTGCTAACAAATAAACCCAGTGCAATGACTCTGCTGACAAGCACCAGTGAACTTCTGAGCATTACCGGCAGCTGTCAGGGATGCATGCAAGGAAACTTACTTCGGCGACGTCAGTGTGTGAAACTGTTGGGCAATTCCGCGCCATGTGCTTCATCATCTGCTGGGCACAAAATGTTATTTCGGCTCTGGTCTTTATCAAATTCATATTTTCACATTCCGTTTTGAGTAAATCTGTATATTTTCAACATTTTCAGCGAAGTACTACATTGCACCAGTCGGACCACCGACAGGTGAAACGGTCAAAGACCAGTTCACCACTGTATCGAGAAAGGACAAAAAAAACTCCTTAAAAAACACTTTTTAAATGACTATATAGCATCATAAATTCTCAACCTTCTTTGCAGCTTTGGTGGGCATTCAGTCAAAATGAACATTCATCCCAGGTTTTTATAATCATCTCTATTGTTAAATTGTTTCTCCCAAGATCCTTTTTAATTAGACTGATGGACCCCACCTATTCACAGTTTAGTATTTAGAGTCACATATTCGGAAATATGTCTGTGGAGCACGACTCCGCCGCTTTTCTTCGTCCAGAGGTTGTGGACCCTCGGCTGTGGAGAAATGATTGCTGGCTGCAGGTGTGGACTCTGCTGAAGTTTTAAATAACTGGGTCTGAATTTCCCCAGTCGCTACCGTTTGATTGTGAGATGCGTACTGGGGCAGCTCGATGAAGCTTTACACGGTTTCCACTGTATGTATTCATGCATATTAAGGTATATTTGGTGTTTGAACTATTTAAAAAGCCAGTTCTAAACATTTTAGAGGGGGTCTCAAGTATCTGCAGGTTTCAGCTCTTCGTGGGCGCCTGTGGTCCCTCGCCCTGGTGAATCCTGCGGGTCCACTGGACTGTCCGACTTTCTCCATAGCTCTGAACTGGAGTTAGATTCTGTCCAGGACATTTTCCTCCCTTCCTTACTGGGTTCTTCTTTTCTGCACCTTATCGATAAACCAGTCGTTAATCCAGTAAACCAGTGGTTAAGGTGTGGGCTCAGAGCAGAAAATGTTCCAGCCTTTGCAGTTTGTCACTGTGTGGCTCAGGTTCATTTAACCAGTGATTTATTCAGTGATGCATCCGGTGCTTTTGTTCCGTTTCAGATGGGTTTGGTTGCCTGCAGCAGCTTTTATCTGTAAGTTTGTTAAGCAGTTGGTTTATGTGTATGATGCTCTTCCTCCATTGTGTGTGAGTTTTTTTTTAAAGATCTGTCCTCTGGGGAGAGTGGGGTGGGGTTGTGTTTTTATGCTTATTTTTGAAACAAAAAAAAAATATATCAGCAAAAATATTAATAAAGAAACATTAATAGTGAGAGAATAAAATCAAACAACCTAAATTTAAGTAGACAGCACCCAACAAGTCAGGGCTGCAAGGAATAAAACACATCAGGTGTCCAATAAAGAGCTTCTCAGGGGCTTCGCTGGTGCAGGTGTTCGGACCGAATGGAAACCGTGTAGTTGCAAATGATCAAAAGGTGTTAGTTTTGTCCTGAGATACACTAATTTAGTTCCGCTTTCTGTGATCACAAGAAGATCTTAGCTTATTGAAAACAACAGGTGCAGTTGGGCTGATAATCACTTTAAAGAGGTTCAGAGGCTCTTTCCCTGATGGCCATTTTAATGTGCAGAGACCTGTTTTAACATAACAAAACTGACATCAATCATATTTTTGTCCTTTCAAAAAAGCTAATGGAAATGAGTCATTAAATACCAACTACTACATACAAATAAACTCCAGGGCTTGTCAGTAAATTAGTCAATGATTGTCTGATGGTTTCCTACTCAAATTCGCCTCAAACTGACGCTGGGGGTATTTTCCAATAAATCTAAACCTGATGTCGTCGTGCAAAAGCAGACAGTGTTGATGTGGAGCTACTGTGATAAAACAGGAATGTTTTATGACAAAGAGTGTTAAATTATTCTTTTTTTTTAAATGTAGCACAGGTACACCACAAAGTCGTGTTCTTGGCTCACTTCTCAGTTTGAATGGCATGCTGTGGCGTGTTGCAAAAACTTTTATACCTTTTCACAGTTTACCACTTTACAATGTTACATTTATTATGCTGGGATTTATGCGACAGACCATATGAACCATTGTGAAGTGTAAGAAAAAAGACAGTTTTCAAAAATGTTTTATGAATACAAATCAGGAAAGTGTGGCATACATTTGTACTCCACTCATTTTACTTTTTACAAAAAAATTCTAGTCCTTCCAATTGCTTTCACGTTATTTGATTTGTCCACATGTGTGAGATTTAAATTCAGCAGAGTATAAATAAAGCAAAGTTAGGTATGAAACAGTGGCCCAAACTTTGAACATCTCATTGAAAACTGTTCAATCCATCTTTCAAAACTTGAAAGAGTATGGCACGACTACAAACCTGCAAAACATGGCCTTCAACCAAAGCGGTCATCCTGGGCAAGGAGAGCATTAATTCGAAAAACTGCCAAGAGGCCCCGAGTAATTCTAAAGGAGCTGCAGAGCCCCACAGAAGGGAAGTTGAATCTCTTGGCAGAAAAAGTATCAACCTTCTCCACAAATACATAAACTGCATATTATGTAGCATATTATGTATTTTCCCCAGTTTAATAAATGTAAGTACATGTGGAACATTTTTCTTACTGTATAGAGTATTTATTCCAGAAGATCACAATTATTTTATTTCAAATAATTTTTTTTTGTCATTTTACAATTTCATTAAATACTTAAAAGATTTGTGTTTTTAAAGACCTCGTCAACAATACATAGTGCTGTCCTATTTGTGCTCATATTGCTGTGAAACATACTGTCTTGGTTGTTGGTATGAAACCTGAAGAATCGGAAGGTGTTTGACTCACACCTTTTAACCAAACAAGCATCCACAGAAACTTGTGCTAATCCAGATTAGACACAGCAGATGGCTACTCAAAATCTGAAAAAGGAAGAGGAAACCACACAGACGAAAACAGAGAGCAAAGTTTAGTTGAAAGAGTTTCAGAAATTTCTGTTTGTAGTGATTTTTTTTTTCATTATAAATTTTGTAGACAAGTGGCAACAAAAAATTATGTTGTAGCAACAAAAACTATTAAAGATGCATTTTTAAAGAAAAACTTTATTTTTCATAAAGGCTTTCTTTAATTCAGTCCTGAATATGGCCACTAGATGGGGACAATGCAGCGTAACATCAGGTAGTGGGGTCAACAACACCTTCAGTATTCTAGTCATAGACTGAACTGATTTACATGTTACTCTTCATAAACTTTACTGGAAGATTCTGCAAACCCTGCAGTAAAGAAGAAGAACAGAGGTTTTCCTAATACCAGCTGTGACACCTGAGAATATGAAAGACATAGGTGTCAGTGTGAGGAGGATAAAAAGTGCTTTATTAAGAGTTCATGCTGACAACTATACGCCCATATTCAAAGGATGTGAGTGTGCATAGACTGTATCATTAACTGCTGGACAAGCTTTCCATCCACAAACAGAATGTTGCCCTTCAGCACATTCCCCACTGTCATCACTGCAGGTCCGATAGAACGTGTTCTTGTTCAGTGAGACATCTCACCAGACAGCGGACGCATGAGTAGATAGACGACATTTGAAATACTTCCCCACAGATGATTCACTTGTAGAACTTTTCCTGTGCATGTTGTCGTCACATGGGAAACATTTTCCTACACTTTACACGTTACTAGATCATATATCTTCCACATGAATCGCATGGGGAAAAGTCCCCAACATTTGTCGTTAACAGAGAATTTAGCCTGCATATGTGAAACACGTTAGAAAGCGTTTCCCATATGGAAGATGTTTCATACGTCTTACACATGTGGAATACTTTCCTGGGAGTTGAATATTTATCCCGTGTTACACGTTTTGACATGATAAACCTCAATTGGGAAACATCGTTCCATATTTGTTTCACATGTTTTAAACATAGTAATTTGAAAATATTTTATAACACAAATGGTTATATTTTCCAAGAATTGTTTGCTTTAGATGAGTGAAGTGATGAAATACCATAAACAGGTTGACTCAGATCACTACCCAATATCAATAATATTATAACTAAGTGGTTACTGTTTGAATGTCTCCATTTTGCTGTAAAATCTTTATGTATATAAATATTGACATCACTCTTAAAGTTTGTTCTTTTTATAGATTTTGTTTATAATTTTTTTTGGTTAAGGCATTCCATGTTTGGACAGTTATTATTCCCCCTGGTTTTGGATGCAGCGCAGCTGGAAGGATTTTTTTTTTTTTTTTTTTTTTTTTTTTTTTTTTTTAGCTTTCGGACAGTTGTTGTGATGCATAACCATGGCAACAATGTATTGTTTTTACAACTGAGAGAAGCTGATTAGCATATCAAAAACTCAAATAATAGCCGAACTCCAACTCCAAATCCCAGAGGAGTTGAAAACGAGGCTTCATGGATGCAAAGCGGGATCGAGCAGAGAGATAGGAAGTTCAAACAATCTCTTCCATCGATCAAAATGGGCAAGGATCATATCCACGACTCTGTCTCTCTACCTGGCTTTCTAACTATACGGCCAGATACATTTAAAGATGAGCGGCAAAAGCAAATGAGGTGGATTAGCAGTGCTGGCCAGCAACTTTGAGGTCATTCAGGACATGTTACTGTGGAATAGCATCTCTGCTGCCTGGAAATTGAGCTGTTAGCATGTCATGGTAGACATTAGATATACTGCTTCCAAAGATCCTTCCTGCCCACAGCATCATCATCTACAATGACACTTGCCTATCCATACTTGGATGATACAAGTTACAACATTTAATTTTCCTTTGAGATAAAGTATTTTTGAATAAACTAGGATTTAACTATCAAATTTTCATTAAATCTTTTACAAAGATTTACAAAGGTAGACAGAAATCTTGATGGTTGTGGCAACATCAAATTATGATTTATTTTCCTGTTAAAACATTTTGGGGGAAGGAAAACTAGCAAACTGTAATATCATAGAGTACAAATCCAAACTCAAGGAAGTGTTTATTGTCTGTTGTATCATATATTTCAGTAAATGGTGTCTGAGGGCTGATAGTCTGTTGAGGAGTCACATTTGCTCCTTTCCACAGAGCAGATTTTCTCATATCATTTTTATTCCATTGGACTCATGGGAGCATCACATGTGGGGCAGCTGTGATTCACTTGGAAAGGTAGCCATTTGGCAGGTTGAGGGTTTATTTTCAGGTTCTCCCACCCCATGCGAAATTGTCCTTGGGAATGGCACTGATCCCAAATCTTTGCCTGTCCACTGGTGTTGGAATGCATCAATGAGAACTGTATTTTAAAAAGTGCTTTAAGTGGTGAGAATGACTAGACAAGCACGTTAAAACTGAAATTGTTGTGTATTTTTTTTACTGTCTAAATATTTTTTATAAAATTGGCAGTTTGTTCTCAAACTAATGGCAAAGCATTTTGTTTCCAAACAAGTGAATAATATCCCCAAAAATGAGTGGTTAGAAAATTAAATATGAGCCAGATGAATCATGTCAACTAGCTAGATTTTAAAGCTAACAAAGCACCAGGGTTGCTGATTGCACATATTTGGAACAAGGTTACCAGCATATTAGCATATTACACATAACCAGAAAGTGAGATGACACTTGCCAGTTACAGCAGTGTTCATTATGAGTATGAACATTTAAACGGCAGAGTGTTATCCAAATCCCTCAAGGAATAATGCTAACTTTGTCATTGCTAACTCAGGTGTTATATCTGAGTAAAACTGACTCAGAAAATTGCCCTCTCCCAGCCTAATGAATAAATCTGTGTTTGAATCATTTCAAACATGTCACTAAGACTAAATATGAAACTTATTCTGTATGGCGAGCTGTGTGGTTGAAAAGCTTGGGAAGGTTTTTGCTAACGGTTAAAAAAATCCTTTATGTCCTCCCAAAAATCACTAAAACAGGAACTCTAAAATAACAAGTGGAGGAACGTGTCTAGAAATGTAACAGACAAACCTGTCTGGATGGAATTTTAAAAAAATTGCCTACAGATTTGAAATGTCACATTTTCCCTGTAATGTTGAGTACCTCTCCACACAGTTTCAACGAGCAGAGCTGGACAGAATGGTACATTATGCAACACAAGCCCATCTCAAAAGATTTTTTTAGGAGAGCTTTGATTGGTCATTTTTCCATTTGCTTTTTGAAAAGGTCAGAGGCTTAACCATGTCTGTCTAAAACTTCGGAACCAGCTGTAACCTGAAATAACGAAACTCGGGGACCATGGGCAGTGTTAGCTGACATTTTGACATTGACATTCAAAAAGGAGATTGTCATAAAACTCGTATATAGCCAGTTGGTGTTGGTCTAGGGCATTCTTTTTCCTCTATATGCATTTTAATCCCAGTATCTGTCCTCTCGCCTGCCAACACAGCAATAAAACACTCCTCAGCACGACGCTCATTACAGAATACAATGTTTTCACAGTGGAAGTGAATCCTCTGCAGTGCCGATTGGCACGGCACTCAGCCGTGAGTCATACGGAGGCGACTCGGCCAGGAGAGCAAATGAGAAGTGATATGAGGGAATGGTGTCGCAAGTAGGATCCCTCAAGTGTGGAAGGTATTAAACGGAGCCTTCCGAGTCAGATTACATTTTTAAAAATGAACATTGAGCAAAAAGGATAATACATTTATGATCATTTACAGCTTGCAGAAGAAGCGTAAGCATTGGAATTCTGAAATCAACATACACTAAAAAATGCTGAGGGTTTTTTTGTGGGACAAAAAGAATGTGATTACAGATTAGAAATGTTATTCATAGCCCTGGAAGACTGACATCTAAAATTATTCAAACAAGAAATTCATTTCAGACTTTTAAGAGACTGGTATCTCTCATGAAAGACAAATGAAATGAAATGAATGAAAGACAAAACAATGCTAAAGTGCAATGTATCAGTTTTGACCAAAATGCTGATGAGCATTGGTCACTTGGTCACTCCAAAATGTTAATATTACTTTTAAATCAGAAGATCCATTTTGGTAAAATTAATAGATTACTTATCTTAATCTGCTAGTGGTATTAATAATTTTAGGCTTCACTGTAGATTGCCGCATATGTTTCCTGGGGTATAGGAAAAGATTTGGGTTCAAAACACCTCAAGTTTGTCTCTGGAGGTGCCGAATCAGAGGTGCCATGAAAGATCACAGACATGCACATGTGAGACAAAAGAACTGATGCATTTTTTTTACATGACTAAAATGAGGCCATTCCTATCATCTTACGTACTGAAACAGTCCACTGCAAAATGTAAACATTAAATAAAATCCATTCCAAGGGAATGAAAACAAATGTATCCATTTTGTTGAATATAATTTTTGACATATGTATTTTATGTTCCCTTAATCACTCTAAAAATAAAACAATTGTACCTAACTACTCTTGAAGAGATTAAGATGTTTATTAAGCGGGGGTGTATGGGGTCATTTGAGTAGTCAGTGTATTATTTGAGGGTAGACAATAGCCAGAAAGGAATCAGTTTCAATATTCAGCAACAAAAGGGGATCCAGTACCTAGGGGTGTAACGGTACATGTATTTGTTCTAAAAATATCCCCTACAGCTCCGGGAGTCTACAGCATTGTTTTTACACGTGAACACATGGAGAATGTTTATGTGGAACAAAGTGTACGGGTACAGCGGGTACACGATGCTATTAAAATATGAAAACAACTCCAAAGGGATTTAACAGCTTTTATTCCCATATTGGCACAGTCTCTTTCAAAGATTTTTTTTTTTTTTTTTTTAAATCAACACTGAGCTTTAGTAAGTGGTTATATTGATGTGTGGTCTATCTATTCATGCACTGGCTATGCCTGTCTACGTTTTTTAAGTTTTAGAACATAAAAAAAAAAATCAAAGTTCAGAAATTGAAAAAAGAATCTTTGTTTACTACTTTAGTTTTATCTTGATTGAAGTGTACCGAAAATAAGACTGAGTATTAAGGTCAGACTAAGATGTTTGTTATTTTTTATGGTGTCATAAAGTCATATTATCCGAGTAAAGACACAATATTACCAGAAGAAAGTCGTAAAATTACTCGATAAAAGTTGTTGTAATGTTAACAACTGTCCTAGGCATTTTAAGATGCTAAAATGAAAAACAAAGCTTAGTTACAACTGATTCGTTTTCTCTGGAAAACAAAGTATTGTCTCCTGTCCTGATCTCATCATAACAGGGATAAGGGAGCAAGTGAACATTGTGTCCTCAGAGTTGATGTGTTAGCAGCAGGAAAAACACCTCAGGGAAAGAATCTAAGTGTTTGATGTGAATTGTGCTGGGTGAACGACTGGGCCAGAGGCTGTCCATAACTGTGGCTGCTGGGGGTGTTCCTGGTCTGGACGGGTAAGTAGCCAGTAAAAAAATGGTCCAAGGAAGGCGCAATGGTGAGAGGAAACTGCACTGTGTGGTCCAGTCCAACAGAGGACCTACTGTAGCTCAGGTTGCGGAATAAATTACTCGGGTAACTTTGGATATTTTTGTATTTCATATCTGTGATATTACCCTTACCTCTAGTGGAAATAGCCTATATCACCAAAAGCTTGATGCAAAAGTAAATCAACCATAGGAGTGGGGGAAGCTTCTTTGAACTAATTTGCGTCGGATTGATTTTTTTTTTCAGTCACCACTTCACGGCTTTGTAAGTCTGGAACACTTGTGTCTTACAAAGAAGCTAAATCTGCTGCAGCATTTTGAAAATGTAACAAGGCTCTGTGAGCACAGTTCATTAACCTCTCTGCTGAAAGTCCCGGCTCAGTTCAGACTGACCGAGTTTTTCCTTTCAGTGTTTTCCCTTCAGTGTTTTCAGTGTTTTCCCTTGTAGCTTTTCTTTAGATTATGTCAACCTTTGGAGCCCCTTGAGTAATGCTGCTCCTCAATGACTCCCACATTGGGGATTATCTGCATGATGTTTTTGCGTGTACAGGGATCAAGAGGAAACTTAAAATTCCACCAGGGACTTTATTCCCAGAGGGCCCCTCAAGTTGCAGTTGCTGAAACATTCTAAGAAAAGCCCAAGTCATCACAAAGAATAACATTTATCCACATAGTCAACATGCACTCACTCACTGATACACAAACACGCTAGCTAGACCATGGGCTGCATTTTAATTGCAGAGACAAGAACATTGACCTGTCCATTACAATCATTGATCACGTAATAATATACTGTATGGAACAATAAAGAGTCACAAATAAACATCTGCTTTTGACAAACATAAGCATTGTAAGCTGGGTATATATTATTAAAAGAGATATCCAACAGTTCTGTGTTATGGTTACATCACCAACCTGTCTGTAGAGTACAAAGGCCTTTGGCTGGGTTTTGGGGAGAACACTCTGGAATGCTGTCAGCACGATTTTAGACAGTATGAAGTGTCAAGGCACATAGATAAAAGTAACAGCACGATCAAAAGTATATATCCACAGCTGTACACCACTGGAAACAAACACTTAGGAGCCACTCAGCTTAATTTTAGCGATTTTAAAGTAATCCTGATGTTAAGGGTTGTTTTAAAAGCTACAAAATTGTACCAGTTCTAAAATGTGAGGCAATGATTAATGTGATGGGTCAGCATCTTTGAGGTGAGATTCTGTTCAAAAGTTATAAGATATTAATATCTTGCCTGTAGTAGAAAACGCTTATGTCTTCATTTAGTACAAATCCAAATTCGCTGGCCCCAGAGGCTGAAACTGAAAGCCTAGAAGTTCAAAGCTGAGATCTACCTTCTCCAGTCTAAAAAAAGCAAGTTTCATTCATGTAAGCACTATTTTTTTATGAATTGCAGCAGCTGCGTTGGACAGCTGTGTCCACAGTCACTGAACAATTATTTACATGGAAAAAGGAGCTTGGAGGCTGCGCACCAGCAATGACCTTCCTGTGTGAAACACTTCAGAACATGCAAAGAATACAGTCCAAGTTACTGTACAAAAATAAAGTGATATTAAGCAAAATCTTACTGTTATGCTTCTAATATAATCTAACTAAAGGCAGTTTTATAGATTTTACTCTGCCTTGCTTTTCAGTTATGGGGTTACTTTGACCTGAAACACTAAATTTTCTGCTTTCAGTACTTGTTTAACACAGGAAGATTCTTGGTGGTACACTGCATCCAACCTCCATTTGCTGAGGTAAAAATCACAGTTTCTTCGTAAATAACCTCCCCAATGTTACTGCTTAAAGGAGACAAAATAGCATTCTCATTTGCTATGAGACCACTGGAGATAGACACCAGCTCACCCTCGCCGCCCTGCAAGGATAACCGTGCTAGATAATGGATGGGTGGATGGATTTACCGCTATGACGTTGTTTTAGTCTGGACTAGCCATTAGCTTTAGCCTCTGCAATCAACTAATCTGGGTTAATACGAGATGAAGATGCCAAGAAATTATCTACAGCAGGAAATATTTTAAGAGGTTGAAAGAGCCAGATTTAAAATATCCTGAACTATCCTTTTAAAGAACTCCTCACTTTCTGAGAGAGAATTCATGTTAAACGGTAACGTGAGTAACTCTGATCTCAGTTGGTGAGCTGAAACAGAAGGTAGTGATAATCAACCTTCCTCCATGCAAGAACAAGCAGAGGATACGACAAATACAGTTTATACTAAACGGTGCATCCTCTGGAGTGCACATAATAGCCCTTCACAAATTAACTTATGTTCAAAAAAAAAAAAAAAAAAAAAAAAAAAAAAAAACCTGGAGGAAAGAAAGGTTTTCCATCCTTTTGCTTCCTTCCTCTCATCTGTACTATATACATTTGCAGGACATAAATCTGGACCAAATCTTTTTTTTTTTTCTTCTTACATTTAGTGCTTATGTGTATCCAGCTCATTCAAACCTGTGATGCATGCCAACCTAGAAGATCCTAATAGTGTTTTTTACAGAACACAACATATTGTTGAGGAAAGAAAAGTTTTGGTTTCACAACGTGATAAAGAAAGCATCTGAAAGAAGACACTTTCCCGTTGCCACCATTGGTGCTTTTAGCGCTACATTTGCACTGGCTTTGGCACAAACTCTCTTTATCAACATTTGTTAAACACATCATCTACATGGCAAGTGGAGATGTATGAATCACATCCTTTTTTTTCTGTATGATTCTTTACATTTCACAGCGTGAACAGCGTTTAAGTTCATACTACTCTTCAACAGGTGTACTTACAAATGAAAGGAGGCAAGAACACATCCAGACATCGTAATAACAACTACAGGTGGAAGATGATAGAGAACTCTTCGCACTGCAGGACTGAGGAAACCAAAATAGTGCAACTATAAGATAAGCTGAGAGAAACTCATAATTCATCATCGCAAAAAATAATAAATAAAATCATAAAAACTTCATTAAAAAAAAGAAAACATGATTGTTTTGAAGTATGGTGTGAATTTGTATTCGGCCCCTTTCACTCTGCTAACTCTAAAGAAATTCCAGGATAGGTTTATAAAATATTATAATCCAAATTCTGAACATCCTACAGATTAATGTTCAAAAATGGAAAGAGTATGGCTTTAAACATAAACAGACAGTTTTAGACCAAAGTTGTATGGTTATTCTGGAGAAGCTGCCATCCACAGCTCAGGTGGAAGTATCTGTTAAAATGTAGTCATGCATGACAAAAATCTGGCCTTTATGGAACGACAGAAAAATAACATCTGAAGTCCAGTTTAACTTTGAACTGCCTGAATTTATTTACAATTATATACAAAAATATATAATTACTGTTTTTGCTGCCAAACAGATGCTACATTAAGTGGAGATTGTTAATTTGAATATACCACCTGCAACTGATATAAATGTAGGTTTTTTTTTTAATGTAAATTAGGGAAATTAAGCATATGTAGATGGCAGCAAAGTAATGTTTGTTTGTGTACAATATGCATCAGTAGGCAATAGTGCGCCATATTGGCTGAAATAAAACCTGAAGTGGTTTGAAACAAATTTGCAACAAAACGAGGTCCAGAAGGGGTTAAAGTTTGCCACAAACTATGTAGGGAACATTGAAGAATGTGCTCTGGTCAGATGAGATCACAATGTAACTTTTTGGACTATATGCAAAAGATCGTGTGGTACAAAACACACACTGCATATCACACACCAGTCACACCATTAAACATGGTGATGCCAGCATCATGCTGTGAGGATACTTCAACAACGAAAGCGAAGCCGGTCAGAGTTGATAGAAAGATGGAGGGCAAAAGGTTTGAGACAGAGGCAAAGGCAAAGGTACAAACTTGCTTGGAGCAACTTTGTACTGGTTTAGATCATGCATATTCATATATTAGAATGGTTCAGTCAAAGTCCACATTTAAATCCAATTTAAAAACCGTGGCAGACTGAAAAATTGCTGTTCATGGATGCTTTCCATCTGATCTGACTGAACTGGAGCTATTTCCCAAAGAAGAGGTGGAACATTTGGAGTTTCTACATCTGCAAAATTTGTACAGACATGCAGATAAAGGCGTGCAGCTGTAAATGCAGAAAAGGCGACTCTACGGAATATTGAAACTGGAGTGGGGTGAATAGAAATGCACACCACACTTTTTAGATTTTTATTTGTGAAAACAAATGAAAATCGTGTCTCATGTTCCTTCCTCTTTACATTTATGCGCTACCTTCTGTTGGTCGATCACATAAAAACCCCATTACTCCTATTAGCTTTGTGGTTGGAATGTTAAAAAATATAAAGTTAAGAAATATAAATGCATTTACAAAGCAGTGTAAAAACACTGAAATCTAAAAGCCAACTGTTGGCTATATCTACCCTGACAGTAAATTGGTCCAACTCGTCTTCAGCTCTGTTGATGGAACAGAAAGTGCAAGGACAACAATGGTATATCACAGGTACCAACACTCATGTCCAGACACCTCTGTGAAGATGTCTGTACATGGCTGAGCGTGTTCCAACTCTGACCTGTGACGGACGGTGTGACCGACGCTCCTGAAAACAGATGTCATCGAAAACTCAAGACATGTTGCCAACAACCAAACTTCCATATGTCTATTTCTGCATGTACGTTTGTGATTCTGCTGCCTCATATAATTTCTATCAGCAGAGAGCTTTCAGGAAAAACCATATCTGTCCTTCTCATCTGTTCTGATTGTGCAGGTTGATGGCTTCTGACGAGTGTAGCATACGGTTAACAACCTTGTTGCTGCTGGCTTTGGAGATATCTGACAGCTCAACCCGCCACCGATTTGTGGCGCCATTGTTGAGGTCCATTTGTGAAAAAAAGCCTGATAGAAAAAAATCGACCTACATGTGTGCTTAGCTCGTGGACTCATTCAGTCAACGTGAATGAAGTGATAAAGCACAAGAAAATTTCAATTATTTTTATCTTTTGATGAATTTCCCCCTGCTGAGCAGATATAATTTGTTAGCCACAGTTGTGCCTCAATTAAAATGTGATTATTTTTGGGAAAGCGCTCACAACTGCTGCGGATGCAGTTAAAATGAACAATTAGAGGATCGCTGCTGGTAAAAGGCGACGTCAAAAACATCCAGAAAACGGTTCCAGTCCCTGTTATATAATCCCAGCCAAGTTGTGTATAATGTGCACTGTACACAGCATACAAAAAAATCTATGCACATTTATATACAACTTTGTGTTGGGTTGTCATCATGTAATAATCCAGTAGTGTTTGCAAGATAAGAAAATCGACTCCAATAAAAAATGATGTGCAGTTACAGCTAACATGAAGAGAGAATTAAAAAATAAAGGTCTGTGGGTGAAACAGCTAAAAAAAAAAAAAAAAAAAAAAAAAAAAAAAAAAAGAGGCACACTAGATACTCCAGACACTAAAAATGTCTACATCAATGGCAAAACTCTGTTAGGACATATTAACAGTCTCGGCCTGGGTTTTTCAAAGCGTGGGGCGTGCCCCCTTTCAAACCTCTTGGTTGAATAAATAAAAGCAGGATAAATAATTTCGGGCTGAACTATAACTCTACATTGCCTCAGCCTCCTCCCCTGACTACCAGATAAAACTGAAGTGCTCTCATTTTCCAATTTAAATTTTTAATTTAGCGCTGATAACTTCTTTTTTTTTTTATGGCACTGTATTATGATATGGGGACATAAAACCACAAACGGTACAGGCCAGCAAAACATAGGTGGCTGGCAACGCTTCTGGAACCAGTGACTCCATTCCAACTAACACTGGTGGATTATTCTATCTTAGAAATATGTAGAAAACAAACCTTGACTGGAGGTACTTATGTAATTATAGTTAATCAAGGTGGTTCTAATTAGAATGTGTGCTGTAGAATCACCAGGCACCACCATGACTTAAGCTGCTGATGTAGTTTTGGCTTAAAACGGAGCGCTACATGCTGTTTTTATAGAGTATCCATATCTGATAGTTGATATAGTGAGCTGAGACAAACTTCCTAAAATAGAAGCCATTTGTTGTTCCTTAATTTTTAGTACAACGCACTAGCTGGTGGTCCAATGGAAACAACTGAAACTTTTGCACCAGCTTGTCTTGCTTTGGACTAAATTGTACGTGTATTGACTTCAATTCTCCTTTCTTTCTGCTCTCATGCCTGTTAAATCGTCTATTCATACTCAGAATTACACATTCATGTTTTGAGTATGACAGTTTTTGCAGGATCATTACTGTCATCGCAGCCGGCAGAACAGTTCGTGCCATCACCTTGAAACCTTTTAGGATTACAGTTTGTGCTGCTCACCTCTGGCTGTCGTGGATGACTCATTCCAATTTTGTAGAAATTTTCTCTCATTTATTCTCATTCTCATTTCTCTTTTATAGGGTCACATTTACCCCAAGGGTAATTTATGCACATATTTTCTGGGTTTTGTGACAAATGAAAACCAGAATAGCCAGACTAATGAGATGTAATAGAGGAACGGGGTATGGAAGCAATGACAGAGACCACACAGACTATACAGGAACAATTCGATGATTCCGAATGCTAAACTGTTCTTGTCAACTTATAAAAGTCAGACACAATAAACACAGAGTGATATATTTCAAGTATTTTACTTCTGTTAATTTTGATGATTATGGCTTACAGCTGATGAAAACTCTGAATTTGCTTTCTCAGAAAATTATAATATGACACAAAACCATCAAGAAAATAATCTTTAGCACAGTAATGTGGTGTCACAGCCTACACAGTCGTGTGAAAGACTTGGCAGTTGTTGAGCTGACAGTCATTAACGCCCTCCACAAGGAGTGTAAGCCACAAAAAGTCACTGGTAAAGAACCTGGCTGTTCAGAGTACTGTAAACAAGCACAATGGAATGTTGAGTGGAAGGAAAATCTATAGAAGATAGAGTTAACTGCAGCCTTTGGGGGGCTGTAAAGCAAAGCTTCAAAGAAAATTGGTGGACTGTGAGTCAGATTTTCAAGAGCCAACACACAAGGATGTATCCAGGATACGGAGTCACATTCCTCATGTCAAGCCACTCTTAAAACAGAGAAATCAGAGGCGTTAACCTTGAATAACTACAAAAAGCTCAGTGGTTCAAAGTTTTCTTTCTAGAAAAACGTAAATTTAAGAGTGATGAGGCACAGAATCCAAGTTGGTTGATGTCCAGTGTGAATGTTCCGCATTCAGTGATAATTTGCAAAGGCATGTCATTCACTAGTGTTGGTCCAAAAACCTTTTATCAAGTAGAAAATCTGCAATTTACCAGAAAATTATAGGGCAATTCATGCTTCGCTCTGCTGGCAAGCTTTATGGAGATACTTATTTCATTTTCTAGAAGGAAAAAAGTACCAATATGTGATTGCTTGGCAATGATGTTACTGTGCTTGATTGGCCAGCAAACTCACCTGCCTTAAAACTAATCTAGTAGAATCTAGATGTGAGACAGCAGAGCAACACAATGCAGATAAACTGAAGGCCACTCAGGGTGCATTCACACCAGCCCTGTTTAGTCTGCCTTAATCCAACTCCAGTCGTTTTCCAATAAAAGCTGGTTTGTTTGGGGAGGTGTGAATGTGCAATCAAACTCTTATGTGGCCCAAAAGAGTGAACTCTGGTGCAGTTCGAATGCATATGTGAGTGCCAAGCTGACCGCAGACCGCTCCAAAAGCAGAAAGCGGACTATAGCGCAGGGCACTCTGGGTAAATAAAACCAAAACAAACACACGTGACTCGTGCTAGCAGGAGAAATGGCTCATGGTCTTTCTCCAAAGACAAAAGAGAAATCCTACAACCGCTAAAATCTCATGCCACCCCATTTTTGTTCATATTTCTTGAAGAAGGAAGTTGCACTCAGTTTCTTGTTTTGTGTCGTTTCATTCAGTGGTTCTTGGTGCAGCGCCACCACCAGGCAAGGGGGTAAACAGGTTGCTCAAAGGGTTTGGTTCGTTTGACACAGTGCAGTGTGAAAGTGAACCGCAGCAGCTGAAAATGTAACAATGTTGCAATTTTAGTCTCCAATCGAATCGAGTCTATTGGGCTATCAGGTGTGAAAAGAAAGCACCTTAAAGCAACCTGGCCTTGCTTGAGCCCAAAAAAGAGCCACAGGCTGATTGTGTCCATGCCATGCTACACTGATACAGTAACTCATGCAAAGGAGCCCCGACCCTAAAGTACTTTTTGTTTTATGTAATATTTTAATATTTGCTATCATTTTCTGAGCAACTAAATTTTGGGTTTTCTTTAGCTGTAAGCTATAATTATAAAAATTAATCACTCAGTGTGCAATGACTTTAAATATGAATTTCACATTTGACTGGAATAAATTAACTCTGCTATGGTATTCTAATGTATTGAAAAAAATGTGTATGCTATATGTATACATAACAAAATGCTTTAGTTTTTTCTTCACACTTACTCAAGAGCTAACACCTCTTTTTTTATCCTGCCTTACTCACTCACCCACATATTCATATACACACATATACTCACCCTTACTTTCTGCCATTCTCTTTGATTCATACATCCCACCGCAGCCTTTTCAAACCTTATCTTCGTCACTCACGTATTTCTTCCATTGTCCTACTCTCCGTATGTTTCATTGTTTCTCTCCCTCTTTTTCAAACGCATGACACATTTTTCTGCCTACAGGGAAATTTGGACACCTTCTCAAGCACAGGCTGACCAAACCAAACGGGAATGAGAGGGTCACGTTTTACCATGAAGCAGCAGGCTTGTCAAAATACAACACTGTACAAATAGCAATAGGGTCCTTTACAGTGGCACCAGTCACGACTCCTGTAAAAGTCAGGATAGCATAGGCCTGTACTGTACACATCACTGGCTTCAGATGTTCAGAACATAGAAGTTAGACTTGCCATTAAAATCCATTTGATTCTTGACACACATGAAACAAGAGTTTCACTTTGTTGTAAAGTTTCACAGAAATCTGTCTGCTATGTACAAAGTCAAGTTGTTTTGGAGAGGCAAGGTTAGACTGTCAGCAGAAATGATTTCCCATCTTTGATCATTAATCCAAGATGTTGAATTCATGTTTATGAGTTAGTGCTACTCCTTCCATGAAGATAAAAGCCAGAAAGACGAGAAAAGAATCCATCAGTCGATAAAAGATACCACTTGGTTCCCCCTTTCAGTTATGTACAACCAAACTAATAAGCTAAATATACTGGGGACGGGCGTTTCAGATTCTTGCAACTAAAAGGCTACAGAAAATGCAAGTATTCCTCCGCTGTGCTTCCATCTTTTGTGACTGTGATTCTATAGAACGAAGATGGTTGTCGATGTAATTCTGAATCTTCTCCAGCCGCTACAGGTCAGTATAGCTCCTGTATTTCTTCGCTCTGTCAACAGCAGTCAATTTGATTTTACCGTTTGCTTGGATCTTTGAAGAGTGAAACTGACAGGCACCACAAGCACTCCTAAAATTATTTGATTTCAGCCAAAACAAACTTCACATACTTTTGCTCCATTTTAGGGTTAATAAGTTGCCTCATTTACCCAACAATGTCAGGAGTCAATGCACTTTCCGTGAACTCTAAAACCCCCCCAAGAAACTGTTTATTTTTCTGTCAGACTTTGCTCATGTATCCATGAGCTGCTATTATATCATTTTCATGCCCCACAACTTTGAATGGGCCTTACTAGCATTGCACCAGCAGCCCATTACTTTCTTTCTTCCTTGGATGTCGCTGCTGTTCCTTCACACCTCAGATGCTTGTCTGTAGCTCGCCATTGAGAAGGGCGGAATTATGGGTCTCCAGGTTGGCGTTGATGATCATGGCTTCGTTAACCATCCTACTCCTGTCCGCCCTGCTGTCGCTGCGCTCGATCTCGTCCAGGCCCGCCACCTTTTTCAGACACAGAACATTCTGAAAGCTCTTCTTGAAGTTGTCTGACAGGAAGGCGTACAGGATGGGGTTGGCGCAGCTGTTGGCGTAGGCGAGGGCCACCACGAAGTCGAAGGAAGTCTTCACCGCCGAGGTAGGCATTATGGAGCCAGTAACGGAGGTGACATTGAAAATGTAGAAGGGTAGCCAGCAGAGGACGAACACCGCTACCACGATGGACACCATCCGTGTTACCTTACGTTCGGAACGCTTTCGCTTAGAGGAACACACCCTCATTCCAGATGATTTCACCTGGTGAAGAGAACGGAAAGTGGCTTAAAATGGCCAAACTATAAAGCCATTGTTCTGACTGAAACACTACAGATAGGAAGATAGGATATTGTGTCAAATATCAACAAATGTGGTACCTTGCAAAATAATTAGCATAGTTCAATTTCTTTTCGTGGGAGGTAATGTCATGATCCCTTCTTTTGGACTTTTGCTTCATTCGTTTCTTTGTATTGATTTCTTATTTTACCTCTGTTAGTTCAACTATTTTTAGATTATGGTTAATGGTTGCTATCCTGTGTCTTATTTTGATTAGATCAGCCTTGTTTTTGTTTTACTTTAATTCAGTATTTTCTTAGTTATTCTAGTTTATTATTATTCCTTGTGTCTAGTTATCCTCTGTCACTGTTAGATTCTTTTTCCTTGCTCCCCTGTTTACTCTCCCTCGCCCCCTGTTGCCATTCTCTCTCTCTCTTTCTCCTCAGTCTCCTTTCAACTCTCTTTCTTCACACCTGCAAACTCTTAGCCAGTCAGCCCCAGTCCACTGTTCCAGCATTCACATTCCCAGTTTAAGCTCCTTTCTTGGTCTCACTCCTTGCTGGATCCTCCTGTTACTTACCCGTTTTCTTCCCCGTCGTGCTTCACTGTTTTTGCTCCCTGGATTTCTGTGTTTTTTTCTGCTCTGGCTCCCTATGTTCGCTGTGGCTTTGTTTGTCCCCAAAGTTTCTTGTTAATCATTTTTATTAAATCTTCAAAAACTACTTGCTGCCTCTGCCTCTAGACATTTGGGTCCACAACTTCCACTACACACCATGACATGTAATGTTTTGATGTGTTTTCAAAAAACATTTTTCTCTATCATACAAAATACCATTAAAATACATTAGGGTAAGGTGGTAGCGTAACAAAATCAGAAAAATGTTCAAAGGGTCTGTATACGTTTGCTGGGCACTGTATACAAAGAAATAATCTAATCATTTTAAACCTAAAACACATTGAAATGACTACAAAGACAGCGCATCAATGCAATTTCAAATTAAACACCTAGTTCTGAAATACAAAGAGGTTAGGATTTCTAGACTACCAGCAAGCCAGTTTAATAATGGCAAAGAGATTAGAATATTTTGGTGTCATTTTACCAAAATAAACAAGACTTTGCCTGAAAATACGTCAACTGAATGATATAATACAAGGCCTTAAAACCCGTTCACATTATTCAGCATTAGTGGTGTCTTCAAAGAGGCCAATACTATACTACCCTCGTACTACTACAAACTATTTAATCTGATCTCTGCACTAATAAAGTAGATTGATCTCCTGCGAAAACTGAAGGATACCGTGTCACAGAAGAAAAAACACATTTAAAAGTAAACTGCTCTTAAAAATGGACCTCCAAGTACTATTTTTGCTCATTCTAAGACATCTGACAGCTTTTTTTTACATCTCAATCTTATTTCAATGATATTTTTTATACTTACAAAATGTATTGAACAAACAAAACAGCAATATGAAGAAAAGAATTTCCATCTCTAGACAGATCCTTCAAGCAAGATCTGATTCCATTTCAAAGAGTTAAAAATAATTTTTTGCATCTCAGCTGTAAGTCTTTAGAGTGATGTTCTGTTCTACATCTAATTAATTTCTATCAGCATTGTTAAAGAGCTGCAGCTCCAGAGTGACAAGAACAATAAGTTTTACACTACATTCCTTATCCAAATGTACAAGTATGTTAGAAGATTTGATCTATAGAAGTAGCTACTGTATGTCAGATTACCCTGCTGAAAGTGGCAAAATGCCCCCTTCTAATTCATAATTGATCTATTTTTTTCTTCTCGTGAATAGATAAAACCAAAACAAATGACAATCTAGCTAGCAGCTAGCTAGTTTCATAGAAGCTTCCCAACTACAATGGTTTGGAATTCATTATGTCCTAGTAAGAAATGTTCTATTGCTGAAGTAATTTTAAACTTTAAAATTAAATTAAATTAGCTATTAAATTTAATTTAAATAGCTTTGCACATTTTCTACTCCAGTTTAAGTACAAATAAACATTTACTGTCCAGACAATTTTTTTTCAGACAAAATTCGACTCCTGGTTCTGGTTAACTGACACCCGAAAAACAATTGATAATGGCTAGTTGTTTATTAATCAGTGATCATGATAGTTTGGATTTCACTCCTTTTTGTCTGAATTTTTTCATTGCTAAAATAGTTTTGCATAGTTGCTGGTCCAGAATATGTCTTAAAACAACTGACAATTTAGCTCGCAGCTAAATGAATCCCAGTGAAACCACAAACTGGATAGCTGAAATATCACAATGTTCTAGTTTGAATTTTTCATTGTGGAAATCTTTTTACACAGTTCCTTGTCCAGTTTGAGTGGAAGTAAAGTAAAACAATTGACAGTTTAGCTAGCAGCAAGCTAATTGTTTATCAACTGGTTCTAGAAAGAACTTTTCAAGCAGTGTAATCATTTTGCACAGTTTTTTTGTCCAGTTTGAGCACAAATGAACATATACTGTCTAAATATGCTAAAAAAAAAAAACCAAAAAAAAAAAACCCTCTATAGTCTAAAGTGTGTGAGTTCAACTTTCATCAAAATAAATTTTAGTCTGACTAAATATTTTGCTTATTTCATAACTACCTTTCATTTAACCTTAGAAAATAATTTGCTTTTTTTCTCCAAATTAATGGACCCTGGACTGAGTGGTTTGCACTATAGTCGAACTGTTAATAAAAGAATATGCATGGTAGGGTAGGTTTCTTCATGACCCTGTTTTCTCTCTGGTATGAATGTGCCTCTAAGTCTGTGTACTGCCAAGAAGCTGAAACGGACTAAGAGTCAAAATACCTGGGTAGATGGGTAAGAAACTGCAGGACGATTTAAAGAACAAATTAAATGTTAGAACAAGTTGGACACATGCATTGTCAGGGCCTTACCTTGATTATAATGAGCAGGTAGCACAGACATATCACTGTTAGTGGCATGAAAAATCCAATGGAGAAGGTATAGAAAATGAAGATCTTGTAGTAGAGGTCCTGGGGCTCAGGCCACACTATCCCACACACGGGCACTTTGTTCAGGCCGCTGAAGATCATAGTTGGTAGGTTGACTATCAGTGACACGCCCCATACTGTGACATTGATGAGTTTGGCAATACGGGGCTTCCGCCATTTTGTAGACCGAATTGGGTGGACCACGGCCAGGTAGCGATCAATGCTCATCACCATGAGACAGAAGATGCTGGTGAACTGATTGAGAGAATCTGGTAGAGAAACGAGAAGAGGCTCATCAGAGGAAAGGAGAAGAAAATACATTTCAGCTATATGTTTCAAAGTAAGCAATAAAAAAAAGATGCTAAAAATTAAAAATATCTATCTGAACAAAGCACTACACTAAAAATACAGCTGTTATGACAACAGGACACCCTTCAAATCTAACCCAAACTATTTTTTCTTTTGAGATTTTGAGCCAATATCTTTTATCATAGCTATTTATCCTCTATTGTTCCATTGTCCTGCTATGATATACCTTTGTATTTTTGTTATGTCTGTACTGTGGTGTGTGTACTCTGTCCTGTAATCTGTTTTAACACTATATGCCTTCATGAGATGTGCAATATTGGGCCACCTGAATTTCCCCTGGCGAGATAATAAAGTTTACCTTGAACCTTGAAAGTTGAGGTACTCGATAGAAAGCAATAATATCTTGTGAAATACAAGATATTAATGACTTGTAAGCACGGTAAGAATAGACCATTGTTGTTAGTGGCTAATGACGCTAAAGTAAGCATCTGCTTGGTATCCTTTCGTTGGTGCTAAACTAATGGCCTCTTTCAAAGGTTTTTTGTACGAGTCTGGATGCAATTTAATGTTGTTCGTCATACAGGTCCAATGAGTTAAAAATCTAACTGGATAATTCTATATTAAACAGAGATCAGATAATGCTGCAAACTTAGTTACTGTCAAAATGAGCTCTAAACTTTAAAGAACATTAATAAAAAACTGTACTTTTGCAGACTTCGCACTTAGGTCATTAAAATAAAACCTAGTTGGCATTACCTCTGGAAATTCACTTGGGCAGTAGAACATATTCAGTGGAAATCTTGAAGGAAAACCTTTGAATGACTTTTTATTCAGTTCTTCCTGGATTTCATGATTGTTTTTGTGATTTTTTTTTTTCTGCTATCAAAATCACTGATTTTGTGGTGCTACTTTACAAATATTTGCAAGTAATTTTTCAATATTTCCACTTATGTTTGAGAGTAAATGTGACTTTTTGTTATTCTTTATATTGATCACGGATTATAACTTGATATCAGCTGAGGCAGCAGTGGAGTAGCAGTAAGAAATACTGCCACCTGCAGGTGGGAGTTGACAGTCACTTAAACCCAATGTTTTTGTTTTTTTTTTACCATTTAGGGGAAAATTTGCAATGAACTCATAATTATGCATTGATGCCAAAAAGATTTTGCAGGTATTTGTTGATTTTGCATGAATTACCGTGATTGCAGAATTGTGAATAGGTGGAGGGACTGATTGTTATTCAGGTTTCTTTGTAGAAACAAGCAGTAGAACAGTGATAGGTGTTACACTGAAGTTGGCTTAGGAATTGTAGCTGTCACATCAGCAGTGAGGTAAGGGACTTTTTCACAGCTTAATTAGCTGTAGAGCAAAATCTGAAAACTTTTCACTTGTTAAACCTAAAGCTAAATATTCAATACTGAATATGGTCATATTAAATTCAGTTAATGATTCGTGAATCAGGCTTTCTATTAATGAAAACACAAAAAAGGCATATTTAATATTTTTTGATCACTCAAATTCCAGTAGTTGTCTAATAAGGGCAGGATTATTCTAAACTGAACACAAAGAGTTTAAAATATTCTATGTGATCAGTGAAACCATATTTATTTATAAAATCTCATAAGGGACAATTTTAGTAATTTTGTGGCATATTGATAATTTCAATTCGCAGTACTTGGAATAATCATTTTGTCAAGGAAAGGTTTCTAAGCATGTTCTGTTCTTAAATGTTTTAAATCGCAAATTACACTAAAAAGCCTGTTTCCAGTGTAATACAACCCCCAACCAGGTTTGACTTGTATAAGTATTTGGGTTTTGAAGATGTAGCAAATACAAAGAAGCCTGAATAGCTAAAGAAATGCATTATAACTCTCTGTTATGTAGATTTTGCAAACATAAGGGTTTCACAGATTACAAAATTATGGTAAAGAATTCATTCAAAATGTCGGAACTTTGTATTTAAGATTTTATAAAATAACTGATCTGATAGGAGCTGGAATTGAAATACCAACACCTGGGTTGTTAAAACAATAAAACCTTTGCATAACATATAGAACAACACTGTCTGACAGACTCTGCTTTACAGAGACATAAATTAACAATTCTTAGCTCTGGCTAAATGGATTGACACTTAATTTGTTTTATATCGTCTATGCTAGATAATGACTCAAGGATCATTTCTCAGTTGGGAAACCTAAAAGTCCTCCTTCATCCATTAAAGCTACTGCTGCTGTCTACAGTGACTCATCAGCCTTCTGCTTTCCACCCACCTACGGTCATGATCACCCTGCACAGAGGCTCTCCAAAGGGCCAGCGGACCAGTGCCAGCTGCAGAGCGATGAATGGCAGGCTCATCATGCACAAAACATCTGCCACTGCCAGGTTCAGGATGTAAATGTTGGTCACCGTCTTCATTTTGGCATAACGTAGGATTACGTAGATCACCAGGGTGTTGCCACATAATCCCACAGCACACACCATAAAGTTGATAAAGGTGAGGACAACTGAGCTGGTCTTGTCCTGATGAAGCTCTCTGGGGTCTGAGTAGTTGGCGTTCAGGTCCGAATCGTTCTCTTGGTTGTAGGTGTCGTACAGGAGGGGCTCAGGGATGGTGATGTTAGGGGACGTTGGGAGATAGGGCCACAGATCCAAGGCCATGGCTTAAAGACTTGATCAAAAGGTCTTATGGGTTTAGAGATAAAGTTGGTAAGAAAGATGGAGTCATGAAAGGAGTATGGTAATGGGTTTTACTTCAGTGCCTCAAAGCACTGATTTAACTGAACAAGAATAAGAAGATAAGGTTAAAAGGATTCATTAAGGTTTTAAACTGGGGAAAAAATAGCAGCCTAGGGTAGAGGCAAGTGGAAACTTTGTAGTCAAATGATTTGGGGATCTGGAGAGTGGGATGACTGGGGGCTTTTATGTTCAAGGAGCCACAGTGATCACATTCCAGCGGTGAAAAGGAAGTAAAATAGAGCAAAGTTGAACTATGGAGAGAAAAGCAACAGAAAACATTAAGTTCAGCTAAACAACAAAGATAATTTGCTTTGACCAGTAATAAGATTTCTGCAATAACCATGGCAACAGTTACAGCGTGACTTTTTGAAACTAGCAACACACCTTCAACCATAATAACATTTATTGTCCTTTCTCGATATTGTGCCTCTATACATTCGATTTTTTTTTTTCTTCCATCATCCATAATCACAGCTTCTTGCTACTCACAGCAAGCTTTTGGCAGACAGACATAAACAAGCCAATGGGCCATTCCAGTTTTCATAAGACGCGCAGTAAAAATAACTTTTGGCCATTTTCTTCTACATTTGAGACACACAGTGGGGGAGTAAAAACATGAGGGATGGTAAGCACTTCAGGGTTTGTAACTGAACAGCCACAAGGACACAGACTGAACAACATCCTGAAAGAGCACACAGGATTTTTGGGGGTTTTTTTTAGGCACATGCACATTTTTGCTCAGTCCCATCAGGCTTTCTATCTTCCTCTCACTGTCTAACACAGACCTCAAATCTACCAAGGATACCAATATTCCACCTCGTGTGTATATGTATGTGATTGTGTGTGTGTTCTGCCTCCTCCATCTATGCATACATTCAAAAGCCTGAGCAAAAGAGAACGATGAGGGCACCACGTTGCCAGAGACAAATGTTTATTCAATTGATCTCTGGGACAAACAGCTCTGACACTGTGGCAAGATCACTCACTCTTCCCCCCTGCGGTGACAGCGACTGTCTCAATGGGGACAGACCACACGAGATCAGCTCAAAAAATTGATTTTGCAGAAATGCTTGTGTCTAAAACAATCTGAGTAAAGATTATAAGCAAGTTATGAGGATTTAAAAAAAAAAAAAAAAATCCTTTAAAGGTCTTAGGGAGAGTAATTTATCCATCAGTCAAAAGGAATTTATGACAACTAAAGTTTGTGCAAGAAAATTGTCCCTTCTTTTTAATTTCAGCCCTGTTAAGACAGATAAAAGTAGCCAAGAAGTTAGAAATTCAATAATTTTCATTCCAAGTCCCACTTTGTGTAAAGGTATGATTGCTATGAAATTTTGAAGGTATGATAATGATGTCATTGCTTTAATTTTAAACAGAAACACAACCATTATTCCTACTACTACAAAAATAATCAAACTTATTGATTGTTACAATCATGATAATCCTAACATTTTCTGACCGTTATTTCTATTTTCACACTTAAGAAAATATAGAGTATAACAATAAACATTACGAATGTGAAGTTTTCAAGTACTTAGTGCGAATAATATTATTCCTTTTTGCAATTCTGCTTTTATAGAATAACACTGGGAAAGTAACAAGCTGATATAAGCTTAGTAACAAGCCTGCAGTCAACTGCTTTACAGACAAGTGACTCATAGCTTGACAACAATAAGATGAAAATAGCATTACCTTAATAAGAGTTATGGCTGATGCTTATTTATCAGTCTTTGCAACCTGATTTTTTTTTTCAAATGGAGAAATCTTACTTTTTTGTAAGCTAGGGAGAAACGGAAGAGCCTTTGTTGAACTAGCTAATCAACAGTGTGTACCTTGGAGTATTCCAATACTTTCCATGATATCACAAAAAAAAAAAAAAAAAAAACTTTCTAAACTCTTGATAGAATAGAATATAAATATCATAACAGAAAAACAGAAAACAGACTCACTCAAAGAATATATATATATATATATATATATATATATATATATATATATATATATATATATATATATATATATATATATATATATATATATATATTGGCAATACTTACCAGTGCTATATATATTGTATATATTTCATTATGAACAGAATCAAGAATAAAAAATACTGTAGAGTAAGGCAACATTTCAACATAAATATTGCACAGTTATAAACGTAATCCAGTCCAGAGAAATGTGCAACTGAGTTGGTTAATTACAAATATACAAGATGTGCATGTCTCTGAGCATTAAAATGTAAATAAATTGTTGTACCCTAATAAAGCTTGGGCCGGTACGCCACTGTCGTGGTATGGTAATATTGAACAAAAATTTGGGCCTATATCGATAGTCTTTAATTCCTAGTAACTGGAACATTGATCAGTATATTTGATGTTAATTTGCTTGATGATTTTGATATTTGACAAAATGCAATGATTATTGCTTGTTTCATAATTGGTTACTGTATTATGTTTTTATGGTGTAAAGCACTTTGAACTGCCTTGTTGCTGAAATGTGCTATACAATAGACTTGACTTGACTTGACATCCAATATAAATACTGCTGTTCTGGCCAATAACCAATACTTACCAATGCTATATATAGTATATATTTCACTACCCTTTCGACACCTTGAAAAAAACAAGGTGTTGCTGCAGAGTGTGCAGCAACATGTGGGGGAGGGAGGTTGCTTTGCTCAGTGTTCCATACAGCCAGAGAAAACTCCAGTCAGTCCAGCACTTAGTCTGTCACCTTATTAAAAGGACTTTAATTATCTGAGATGGCATAGAAGTATTTTGAGTTGTTTAAAACATACCCTTTGAAACCTGGGTAGGCTGTGCCTAGATAGCGGTAACCGGCCTGTTCTACACACACCATTGCTTCACTGTCAAGTCTGTTGATATTAGGTATAGATTCAACATCTGTACAAGCCAAAGCTTTGGAGCAGAATTTAAACGGTACCAGTTTTGGAAAGTAAAGGTCCATACTATTTTTCCCAATTAAAAATAAGTGTGACGCTAAAGTGAAATTTTACTCTGAGAATTTCCACGCTGCTTGACTCAGTGACATCTGTGAATGCTGCGGAAAAACAGCGGGGGTCAGACATGATTCAGCCTGTCACAGTCAATGAAAACACCAAGAAAGGAGGATAGTTTCTGAAGTCAAATGTATTATGCTACTCGTTTGAGAGATGCTATGGTTAAGTTTCAAGAAGGGAATTACATGCACAGTGTCAGTCAGAGAGCTCTGTGACAGATACCGCTGTCTAAAAGGATGACTGAGTGAATCAGAGACAGGACAGGTTTAAATTTTCTGCTGGCAGGAGGAAAGCAGTGGTAATTATTTCCTAGAGTTAAATTAAATTTGGCATAATCTATTCGTTTCATTATAAAGGACAACTTATTATTTTGTTCTTGCTGCAAATAGAAGCTCTAATGAGCTTTTTTCAAAGTGCAGTGTCCTTGCAGCTTTCTCTGTACTCTCTGTGTGAACTGAAATGATGAGGAGAGGAGAAGTGATGCCAAGGGAAGCAGCATGCACAGCTCAGCTTGTTACAGTCTCACAGTTAACCTGCAGACTGCATGAAGCAAATGTCCAGCTCAACATGGAAAAACTGATCAAATCACATCGCCCTTGCCTTTCAGTTAACAACACACTAGAAATACTGTCTTTAATTTCAAAGTAGTCTCTTAAACAACATGAAATTGGTTTTTGGGGTAAAAAAAAAAAAAAAATCTACATCTGTTGTTAGTTTTATGCTTTTTGGGGTCTTACACTTGTTGCCCTTGTTTTCTGAGCGCCGATCTGCTTTTCTCTCATTCTAGAAATACAGAAACAAAACTTCACATGGAAAGGTTTAGGATTTAAATATCAGTATTTATCTGATTACATCTGAGTGCCAAAAACTAAATGAGAGATCAGAATTGTTGTTTAATGAGTTGACCATACAGACCAAAGTGGACTCGAACCCGCATGGATGGCAATATCACATTTTCAGTTCGTCACGACCAGTTCCTTTTGACTTACATTTAAACAGAGAACTCCATCGTCACTGTATTGCGTCCAAGTTGTCCCGCGGTAGAGCACGCCGAGTCCCGGCGCTCCGAAGCGGCTCCGACCGGCTGGAAAGCCGCATCCCGCCAGCCTCTCCATCCACCTGCTTCCCGCACTGTTACGCACGGCGCGTTCAGCAGCTTCTATGAGAGCTGCCGTTTACACTACATCTCTCAGCTCATTTTTTTTTCGCGTTTATCTCCAAAAAAAAAAAAAAAAAGTCCCGATCTTGGTGCCTGGAGTTGTGGAGCAACGCTGATTGTGGGGGGGAGAAAAGGCACCGTGCGCTCCGCGTGCGCGTCGCTAAGTCTTGGCACCGGAATCTCCGCAACGAGTGAGGCGAGATGGGAGAAGAGGAGGGCGGTTGATGATGGTTTGAGACAGATTATTAGAAACACTGAACGCGTCACCGTTCGTGCGTTGGTGTGCGATAATTTGCTGATTTGAGTCATGAATTGGCTTTTTTTTTTGCCTTTGGTTCTTTAAAACTACAGGTTCTGCATGTTTAAAGCGGTTCCCTGCACGAACATCCAAAACAGGGATAAAAAAAAAAAAAATAAATAAATAATAAAAAAAATGACATAACAGCAGCATCGCAATGAATTAGGATGTCATCAAAAATGATATTTTTTTCAGTCACTCAGTTCAAAAAGTGAACGATTTTTGATGACGGTAGTTTACAACTAATGAAAATCCACCAATAAGCCACACATGTTCAATTGGAATATTATATCGGACCAATAGAAAAATGATTTTGATCACAGAAATAAAATATTATGCTATGACCATATATGGCCTACACCTTCATGGTGGAGACTGCTGCCCTGGTAGTTGTCCAGAAAGCAGTCATTGACATGCAAGCCACAAAAGGTTAATGCTAAAGAAGCTGGCTGTTAACAGAGTGCATATTATTCGAAATTAGAAAGTTAAATGGAGGGGGAAAAGTGCAGTTTAAAAAAATCACAATAACACACACCTATTTTAATTATAAATGATATTGTTTACACTTTTTGATATTAGATGGAATTAGTGAGTTCTTTTACTATCACTGGATCATATTAGGAAAACATAAAATTATACTATTGCTGTAGAATATTGATTAAACCATAACCGCCCACCCCCCACTTCCTTTGCATCACCACAGTGTCCATTCCACTCTTCTTGGGCTATGGCATCCTGGTCAGGTGCTGAGGTGTTCTGGGGCTTCTAGAACACCTCACCCCCATACCAGCTGAATGCCTCCATGCCATGCCGCACTCATGCAAGAATTCTTTCAAAAGGAATCTCGACCAAGAATTGAGAATATGTTCTGTACAATACATGGAGGCCCTGATTTTTGTATTAAAACCCCTTTTTATTGATCTCGCGTAATATTTCAATTTCCTGGGCAAGCACATTTTGTGTTTACATTTGCTGTAAGCCATAATAATCAATATGAACAGAAACAAACCCTTGGAATGTTTCACAGTATAATGAATCCATAACACATATAAACATGCCAGTTCTTGTCTTGAATTATTGGAATAAATTTACTTTTTAATGATATTCTAATTAATTGAGATATGCCTGTAAACATTTTCTGGAATATTCCATTTAGCGCATACTGTACCTGGACTATAGGGGCCCAAATATTCTTCTTTCAGATTCTTCAGAGATATTTCACTTTGCTGATTCTTGTCAAGGCAAAAAAGTAAAAACCATCCACAGAATGCAGCAACAAAATGATCCTGCAAACAGAGAGTATCTTCACATTCATCCGCTTCCCCTGAAATTATCTGAAAGTGCCACCCAGGCTTTGCACGTGCTGCACAATAGTGCAGACTGTTGTCCGCCAACAGTGATGGTACTTGGATAGAGGGGTTTAGAAAAAGCCTCTTCTTCCATGTCTTTATATGAAGGAGGCCTTTTCAAGCAGGGTGCAGTTGACGGGTATATCTACCATGACCTCTCTCAGAGAAGAACTTCATGGGAAAATGTCCTGTACTCTTCTCAACATAGCAACACAACAGTGCAGCTATTATTACCACCAGCTGTTGTCTTATCAAAGATTTATTGCCCTATTTAATTCCAAAATGTTAGGGAGGATTGACGATACTCAGAGAGGGGAGAAGGGACACAAGAAGTTAATAGAATGGATTTCTGAAGGTCTTATGTCTTTAGGTAGGGCTAGGATCATCATCATGAATAAGCAGAGGTCTCAAGCACTAGGTACTACAGATAACGTATTATGAGTTCAGAAAATTCTTGTTGACAGTTTAATCAAGGATCTGTTGTAACTGGCATTCCTTACTTTAAAAAAATACCAATACGGATTTCTTTCTCCTTTATTTCACCCTTCTCTACATTCTTCATTTGCAAAAGAATGGTGTATAAAAATACCAGAGTCACTCACTGTCTTTGCCAGATTGTCTATTTGCGGTCACCTGAATTAGGTCAATGTTTCCCCATATGAAGATTGTCATCTCCTCTTGTCATTGTGCTACAGAATACCTACAGTACCTGAAACAACTCAGATCACCCTCCACTAGCTACCCATAGTAATGTATGTGCAAGCAATAACCTTGAAATGAGTCATTTGGAGGAACCTTTGTCTAGTCTTCAGCCTTATCCCACCATTCAAGACTTACCTTGTGATCCAACACCTCTGTGTCTTTCAAAAATATCCATACCCCTTTTACTTTTTTACATGCAGTCATTTGAATACGAGTTTGAATGTATTTGTTTTCATCCCCATTTACTAATACCCTAAAATAAACTCCAGTGCAATTAGATACTGACAAAAGTCCTCTAATTAGTAAATAGTCTACCTGTGTATAACTTAACCTTAGTAATTTAATCTTAGTATAGGTTTGGCTGTTATGTGAAGGCCTCAGTTATTTGTTAGTGAACAAATAACAAAAGTATCAGTAACTAATGGAAAACCTTAAAAGAGCTGACTAGGCTCTAGTGGTAAAAGGGCAATCGAGGCTGCATAACATTTAGGAGTGGGGAGGAGGTTCACCTTCCAACCTGACAACAACCCTAAAGTTACAACATACTCGGGTGCACTGTGTGTATTCTGTGAGCCTCGCAGACTCCACACACACTGTCCACAGACTGTTGAGATTTCATAGTCGAGTGTACCGATTGCATACATTTCTTGAAACAAATTCATTGATTTCCCACAATCTGAATTGATGCTTGCAAGTTTGATAAGCTAGTTGGGCACCTAGCCCAGTTTCTTCTCCACCAAGGCCGCCACCGCACACCTGTTAGTGCGGCACAGAGTGACAGTCTAACTGCTGTGCATCCTTGTGACTGTTTGGGCTGACTCTCAACCTTATCAGCTCAGTGTATCATACAAAACAACTCAATGTGAACACTGTTTCCCACCAAGCAGTTTTCTGTGTGAGTACTTGTGCGCAGTGGTAAAAATTTACCTTTGCGTGGACGAGTACATGCAGACCTCCGTGGAGTGAAGAATGCTCAAGTACGTGGGGGCTTTAAATATACTGTCAGATTTAGAATGGCATGGGTTACATCAAAAATCTCAGTCTCTAGAGGTCCAAAGCTGAAGAGACACCCCCTGAAAGACATGTAGTTATAATTCTAGAAAATGCAAATAACTTTTTTTGGGATTTCAAATTGTAAACATTTTTGAAAACCATGTGTCGTTTTCCTTACAATTTACAATTATGCATTACTTTAGTTAGTTTATCCAATAAAGTTCTATTAGGAGACACTGATGTCCCTCGTTATAACATCACAAGGTTTCTACAAATAACATGAATAATAATCATTAGGTATTAGGTATGATATTTCAATTTGGAATTTTATCTTCACTTTCCAAACCTCTTCTTACTGAGTCAAATAATTTCTTCAATCACAGATCGACTTTTCTAATATGCTGAATTGTTCGGGAACATTACAGGGAGAAGTCCACTTCAATATGTTTTGAAGTTTATATTGAGTTTGGAGAGGGAAATGAGACACTGCCTCAGGGTTTGTGATCTCGGGGACAGTCTGTGTCAGGCTTGCTCAGAATGCAGCAGCGCATCGCTCCAGCAGACTCACAGCTAAGTATAAATGTGTGTCTGGGTAAATCTCATGCAGTGTTCTGAATGAATTACTTCTCAGTGCAAGTGCATAACTGAAGTGAAGTGGTGTAGCGTAGGCAGCTAAGGTCACCATCTCACCTTCACTTCAGTCTCTTAAAAAAGAAGCATGCATTATGTATGAGTTGGTGGTTTAGCCATGAAAAGAAAAAAAACTTTAAAAAATGTTCTACAAGCATTCATTTAAACAATTTTTTTACACCACACTTTAAACACATTTATAAAGCAAATTGGCTGCAGCACAGCCTGGGAATTAGGACTTCGTTTGTCTAAGCTGAACGCTGAAGTTATATCAAAGATATTTGCTACTGGAAGATCTACACAGAGCATTAAGAATGGATTTCTGTACAGGATCAGCTGGAAACTTTATTCTTGTCATCTATTTCAAAAAGCAGCTTAAAATATTGATATAAAGTAATGTATATGCTATATTCTGGGTATTTTCACATCTTGCAGCCAAAAAAAAAACGTTTTCCAGAAGGCACTGAAACAGCTGCTTCAGTTAAAACCACCAGGCACTAAATGCAAAAAGGATGTGCTTGCTGTATGAGCTACTAAAAACCACATTTGATTTCAATATTATGGTACAAGAACCGTGCAGCACCAGAACTATTTATTATCCCATTGCTTAGTTATTCTTTTTTCCAGTTTTAATCAAAAAGTAAAGAAGGAGCACTGTGTGGTGTGGAGGTAAAGTGAGCGCCCCATATACAGAGCTCTTCACCCATTTCCTGTCTGGTGACTGTCAATAAAGGCCTCTAGTGCCAAAAAAGCAAAGAAATGCTTTGAAAAGTTTGAAGTTTTTTGTTATTTTTAGAGCATTGAAGTTAGCGAGGAAATGTTGGACAAACCAGAATAAATTTAATTCTTTATTTGTAACTGACAAAAACTACCAGTCCAAGCTGGTTCCAAACCCTGAAAGACAGACTTAACTCCACTTAAAGTTGCAGTATGTAGCTTTTATAAAAAAAAAAAAAAAAAAGAAAAAAGAGATGTTTTTTACATATTTGTTAAAACTGTCACCATGTTGTGACAGCATGTTATGAGACAGATAATCTGTGAAGGAATCGATCTCCTCCACCTCCTCCCTGAGCTGCTGTTGCCTCTGAAGAAATGCACCGCTCACGACCTCAAACAACCAATCAGAGCCAGGAGGAGGGTCTTAGTGCTGTCAATCACCCTCGTGTACACGGTGCTAAACGTGCTAATGGTAAAGAAACAACTTAGCATTCCAGGAAAACTGTTTATCTGCCCTCATTGGTCATCATGCTAGCTAGCATTAGCATTGATAACAGTCTCTGTGAGCTGTACTGCAGCAGAGAGTGGGGATGGTTGAGTAACGCCACAGGCACAGTGATTGACAGCGCTAAAACCCTCTTCCTGGCTCTGATTGGTTGTTTCTGACTGAGTGGTGTATTTCTGCCGTTAGTATTGGGAGCACTGGGAGAAGGCAGAGAAGGTTGATTTTTTTTTTCACAGATTATCTGTCTCCTACCATACGGTCACGACATTTCAACAAATATGTAGAAAACTATTTTTTTTATAAAAGTTACATACTGCAGCTTTAAACAGCTTTTGGCAAGCGTTTCATACTGCATAAGTGCTAACGAGCTCTGGTGATCTGTAGAAATAAGGGTCGAAGTATTTTCTTAAAGATGGAACTTTAGTTTTATGTGTACTGCCTTGAAGCCTATTTCAGGGCAACCTAAGTAATGTTTTTGTGTTGGGTTATTGTTTTGTTCATAGCTTCAGTTGTAGCAGACTTGAGTTGCAGCAGGTTAACAGCATGGTCATTTGTTGCCCACTGACTTTTTTTTTTTTTTTTTTTTTTTTGGAATTTATTGCATTGCTTTGTATGAAATGAGTTTTGTTTTTATGGTTTGTCAAGCAGACCAGGTTTTTTCCCCCTGCTGGGCGCTGCTTCCTCATTGCGTGAACTGTCTGGCTTCCTTCACATGCATTGATGTGCTACTCCTGCACAGGATAATATAATGATAATGGATGGCAGGCCCACCAGTGAAGTCCCTCCTTGAGAGAACTGAATGCATTTCATAGACCAGGATGATATCCGATAAGTTTGTTTACCCCTTGCCAAAAAAGTCCAATGGTTGGATCAGAGTCTGCCTTCTTTTACCAGCTAGATTATACTAATTACTTTAAATTAACCAGTTTGTGTGTACGAAACATGGCAGGTTATTGATACGTGGTCAGTATGGAACATACCCTGACATACGTCTCTTTGACATACTCGCAGAAGTAGAGCACGAAACATGCTTCATAGCAAACACGTGATATTCTCTTTTTCGTGCTATGTCTGATTGCATGTGCACGTGTTTCTTGCTTGATGCTGAAAAGGAAGTAGACCATCAAACACTATAGATTTGGTTTGCCACCTGTTGGACGATAGTATGATGCCACATCAATTAACTACATATGCATTCATACTAAGATAATAAGAAAATAAGAGCATTTCCCTCAGAAATCCTAAAATGCTTTGCGGTTGCAAACATCTTCTTGACTGTAAAAATTCACCAAATAAAATGCTAAAAGCAGTTTGATCACAACCCTGATCTTGTTTGAGATGTATTTATTGATGAAAAAAATTAATTTGAAGCAGATACTTTCGCACTTCTTATGCAAATTAGTATTCTGTGCCTGTGATCACCGCAGAAGTACAACTTTTTAAAAAAACAAAAACAATTTTACAGCTCATTACCTCTGCCAACGTAGCATTTTGCAATTAGAGGTAATTCAAAGGGAATCACTCCAATAAAAGCAGTGATTTTTATTTTTTTTACAAATTGTCTCTTGTTCTTTATGTGTTTCAGTGTTTAAAACACATGGTTTTCTGTGCTTCCCCTCACACAGACACATACACACGGCCTCTGGACTTTGATAAGTCAACAATTCCCGACTTGGCCTTAAACTCTTACATACAAGCGAGTCAACATGATGCCTGGTTTCAAGTCCATTTATGATAAGGCTTGAAGATCAAACGGTCGAAATCAGACACTCTCCCACTCATGCTCTTCTCTCTGACTTGTCACTATGCAGATGGGAGAATCCACCTGTCTTCTCTACACTGCTAAAAACAATATGGAAGGTCAAAGCCAAATTTCTTCTTCTCTGTACAACTTCAAACTCAGAATTTGATCCCTCCCCTTTGAACACAAGGTCCTCGAACTGTGATAGCTACAAGTACACCAGGTGGCACTTGGGTTGCCTTTGAGGAAATTTTGATATTAACCCTTTTGGGAGTTAAATGCAAAATGGAATACACAATTAAACCACTTTTGTTTTCTTTTTTACCAAACACACTGCAGATTAGATTAACTTTTTTCAATGTAAAAAAAAAAAAGATAAAATTCAAGTACCGTTGTGTTTTAAAACTGGTCCGGATGGTGGTACTTGGATACATCAGTGTTTTCTGAGTGGGCATTAGGTATGGGTCGGCTTTAAACTCTTGCAGTATGGTGAACGTTGAGTAAAAATATGATGGGTTCACTTTATTTACCAAAAAATGCAAAACAAAAGGATAACATGACCTAACTGCAAGGCAATAATTATTTCCACTGCTGTCAAAAAAACACAATATACTGATTATTACATTCATAATATAGCTGTCGTTGCTATTATTCTAAATATGTATCTTGCTGATTTGAGTTTTCAAATAGCATTTCCTTAAAAAGTTGACATACTGCACATACTTGATTTCTAGTAGAAGACCAAATCTATTTACCTGCTTTTTAACACCAACAATGGGAAACGAGTTGCAGTTTAGCACTAAGTGAGACAAAGAACAGGCATAAGGGGAAAGATGCAGAGTACATGTGTTGTGCTTATCTGACACGCAAATATCACCTTATGTTATCTGAGTTGTCTAAATTACTTTCACCTGCATTCCTAGTTGGTATTGGTCTAAGAGGGACTTTGGGACAAGGTTAGATGAAATTATCTAAACCTGTCTAGTTTAATAAAAATAATATTTATATAAAAAGTAATCCGTCTTTTCAAAAGTTTTAAATACCATCTTTAGCTTCAAAACCACAACTGACATAAATATTTCCAGTAAACCACATATTTGCCTTTCTTGAATGTGATGGAAAGTGACTGTTAACATCTTGTGGAATAATTCTCTATCCCACTGATATAGACATCTTTATTTTGAGTTGTTTTAAACTGCTAAAGTGAGCTAAAAAAAGAAGACATATTAGCTGTTAGCTTTGCACCAGTCTGATGATTTATTTTAATTTTTATCAAGCTCATGGTAATCTGATATCTTTCTACTTCAGGTATGGGAACTTTTACCTATAAAACCGTCAGAACCTAACTTCCAGACGTCCAAACTAACCCTTCAATGCTCTGGGCACTCTGTAATGTTCTCTGAAATTTTATTAAACGGTTTTAAACTACAGGACAGGTGGATCAAAAATTGTTTATGAAATCATAGGTTTTAAAAACCTTGGTATAGCTTCTACCAGGCCAAGCCTTGGTGGTTCTTGTGATAAAAGTTTAAGAAGTACTGCTTTAAACATCTCAAGGACTGATACTGATGGAAGACCTCAGCTTTTGCTTTTTTTGCCACACTATTTTTGTTTGAACAAGGTGCTACTGGAAAAAGCAAATAAATAAGAAAAAAAGTGTCAAAAGCCATTTTCAGCTGTCTCTATGCAACCCAGCTGCTTTTGCCTGTTGTCCATTCACAAATTATCATTGCACCTTCTCCTTTGCCTGCTTCACTTACGTTTCATGACTTCCAGCATACTAAACATACAAACACATTTTCAGAGTGACTGATTGAATCAGTGAATACCCAAAAGGCAGAACCTTGACACTGTGTTGGCTGCAGAACTCTGCATAGGGGAGAGAAGTAGGCATTCCTTGTGACATGATTTATCTGCTTTTAACAGCCTTGACTCTTGGTGACAGCGCGTTGCTGTGGCACATAATATCACACTCCTCGTGTGATTCAACCAGTGCCGAGGGCGAGTGCCAAGGTGCAGCATGTCAACCGGATCGTCCGGTTTGGACAAGCAGAAACACACTGGACCTCAAAGTCAAATAAATTAAAGAGCAGTTTTGAAGGTTCTTCTGCTAGGTTTCCTTCCATCCACTACGACAGCAACATCTATAAAAAGCAAAACTTAAAACTGACATTTTCCTGCTGCTCGACTGGAAATGGAACAACAGGGTCACTTTCAATGATTCATGCTAGGTATGCTTTGTGGACAGTTTTTTGGCTCTCACATAAATGTTTTCAGTATTTTAGTGCTTGACAGGGTGGACTGTTGCTGCCAGACCTTAGTTGGACAGAGCAGATGGACAGACATCCAGACTTAGTCATTTCTGTGACTACTAGTCTTTAAGGGGGGATTTTCTTTTCATCTCTCACCAGACATTTTTGCATATCTTTGTAGTCGTTTTGTGACTGAGGTCACTTTGCATCTCTTTGTAGGTGGGATGGATCCTTTTTGTTAGTCACTTAGCTTTTTTTTTCATTATTTGCATCTGGCTGATTTGTGACAGATTGTAATTAGCATATTAGCAGTTTTTGTACAAGACTCAGATATGACCTTTTTCAATATTTAGTTCCTTTCTTTAGGGCCTGAAACCCTTTAAAAGATGCAAGGTGTATGAAGCGTCATGATCAAAACTGTTTGTTTGAAAGCCTGTGAAAACACATCAAAGTATTTCTGGAAGTAAATGATCTTCATCTGCTTGTTTAGAATTCAGTAAGCGTTGAAAATGATCCATAATGAATTCAAGATCAGTTTTAATCTTTAAACAGAGTGCTAAACCTGGAGTGCAGGTGCTCTCTCTTTTTTTCTTGTTAGAGAATGTGGGTAGCCATGAGAATACAGCTGCTACCTGCCAGAAAGATATTGTAATCTAGCGACTTTCATGTTTCAGCAAATTTTGTTTTCTTCTACATACATACCAAAATCCATCGTATTTAGGTTCTGAATCCAAGACAGGGAGCCACCATGACATCCAAAACCTGTACCACGAAACCAACACTCTTAACATTTACTCCCAGTTCCTGAATGTGTCTTTAGGTGGTGTTGAGTTGCTTCTTAAGCTAATTAGCCATTAAAGTATCTTTCTGTGATAAAAGATATTTATTTCTTGATTCTGCTGGTGACTAGTATCAACATATTTATTTTTCAGCTGAGGTTTCAATACCATTATTGTCAGAATGAACATTTTTATAATATACAAATCTCTTTTGTTTTAAATTAAACAGTAAGATTGTTTGGGGATGAAGAGAATTAACCCATCCAATAGATTCATAAGATAATAAAATATGAGATTTATAAATTTTATACAAAAAAATACAGCAATTTAATATAGCTTTTATTAATAGCTACCTTTGCTTGTTGCTATTTTGTTATTTGCCTCTCTACATTTGTCTTTTTTGATTTTGTTTCTCATCATTTTTAGACCTTCAAGCAGTTTAATTTTGGATACCTTTATTATGAAACTGCATCAGAACTTTATGATGTTCTAAAACTAAAGTTTCATTCCTTTGTGTAGTTGACAGTAGAGAAAAACAGAGGCTGACTTTTCTCCAAAATATTCTGGCATAGCTGATCCACTGTATAAGAAAAAAGAAGTAGGACCCAAAGGAGGAAACTCACTCAGAGGTAGCTTGGTTTGCTACACTCTTGCAGTAAATTATTCAAGAGGCTGGCTAGAGGTGGGACCCGGAAGGCCGAGGAGATGTAGAAGGGGGAAGTACAGTAAACTGAGGTTTGCCAAGAGGCTCCCTGAGGTGGAGCTGGTACAGAAGTAAAGAGTAAGACAAGAAAGATTGATGGTTAACTACATGGTGGGTTTGGCCTTAAAAACCGACAGGAGGCAGTAAGAAAATCAGTAGTGGTCGGTTTTTGTCTAGTGAATATATATATATTTAACACAGTCTGATTCATGGGGATGCATCAAATAGGTGCTGAAACAGACGTCACAGCCACAAAAACATGTCAAAAGGTCAAACATCGGTCTTGCAGCAGGAATAATTTTTGCTCCTTTTCATTTTTGGATGTTCTTATGATTCATAACCGTGGCAACAACATAATGTTTTTACAACTGGGAACAGCTGATTAGGATTTCAAAAGCTTAAATAATAGAAGTACGACCCCAAATCCCAGAAGAGTTCAAAACTAGGCCTTACAGAGAGAGACTGAGAGAGAATATGAGTGAGTGTGTTCAAACCATCTCTTCCATCGATCGTAATGGGCAAGGATCATATCCCCAACTCCAACGTCTCTCTGCCCGGCTTTCTGACCACACGGCCAGACAGAGATTTTAAGGAATAGAAATATCCATTATTATTCCACGATGGGGAAATTTCTGTGCATCAGCAGCAAAGTGGCAGTGACAGGCAATAACAGAAAACAGACTCACACAAAGAATGTAAACTATATATAAAAATAGAATAAAAATAAAAATACTGTACAGTAAGGCAAAATTTGTACATAAATACTTTGTAGTTGTAAAAAATACTCCAGTCCAGAGGAATGTGCAACTGAGTTGGTTAATTAAAAATGTACGAGATGTGCATGTCTCTGAGCTCTGAGCAAGCTATTTACAGTTAGTGACAACAGAAAAATGTTAAAGTTGTACAGATAATAGCATGGATATAAACATTTATTGAATTTGTTGGGAGCAATGATGGTTATAGAGTCTAATAGCTGCTGGAAGGAAAGATCTCCTATAATGCTGCTTCGAGCACCTAGGATGCAGCAGTCTGTCACTGAAGGAGCTGCAGCTCAGCAACAGCTTCATGCATAGGGTGGGAGACATTTTCCATCAGTGATGTTATTTTAGCTAGAGTCCTAACAAACAAACGTACTTTAAATGAGCTGCCTGTCTACAATGTATTTTGGAAAAGCCCAACCTCCCATTGTGGCTGAGGGATATACCAGCTTAAACCATATTAGCAGAGATGCTAACAAAAATATTAGTTGCAGCATGTTACCGAAGAAGATAGAAATAAAAACAACACAGATTAAGCAGAATTTAATATCTCTAGTTTTGTAGAAGCTAGTGTTGGCATTAAGCACAGCAAGCTGATGCATGACATTAGAAGAGAAGCACTTTGAATTTCACTTGAGCTTCTGAAGTTGTGGGGATTTTTAGCATTAGGTTATTTCTTTCTTAGTGTTTTGAGTAGTTTTTACTACAACACTTGGGACTGCTAAGAACATGATGACAACAGACAGCATAAAAAAGTTCTTAATTCAAAAAATCTGATGCTATCATGTCTGTAGAATGATTAGCCCATAAAAAATTAAAACAATAGTACACACCTAGCATCAAACATGACATCTGTAGATGTTTTGAAGACTCCTTGCGGCAAACCTGTTCATAGTAACCGCAAAAATTTTTTTTTTCAAAGTTTGATGCTGTGAAGCCTTTTATAATCTTTGAATAATGCATGAATATAATAGCTTTAGAAGTGTTGCGCACACACATACATCCAGGTAAGAAATGACAGCCTCAGATGCTCATATCTCTGTACCTGCTGGGAGTCAGGTCAGCTGTATTATGAGTTCCTCCCGTTGTTTAGGTGCAAGACTTTATTCTTTTATGAGTGCACTTCTGACACCGAGGCTCTGCGCCTTTCATCTGGCAGAGACATGCCAGTATCAGAGTTGAGATGGAAATTTAGAGGTGACTGTCATACACATGTCACACCATCTCAGTTAAGTTGCTTTTGTTCTGTTTGTCCGTTTTTTCATTGAAGAAGAAACTGTAGTAAAGCTGTTAATGCCCAATACATATTCAGTCAGCAAATGCTGGCAGAAAGCTAATTGGAAGTTGTGTGAGCATGAGTGTGGTTCTTCTTTAATGTCTGTATGTGCTAAGAAAATATATTCTGCTCTGAAAATGTGAGGTTTGGGCCTGTTGTAGGGACTCTGCACTCATCCTTTCCTTTCAGTAGGGAAGTTGCTCTGTTATCACATGGTCGAGATGGAAGTTTCCTTTGAGTTAGAAGGAGGTTAGTCATCAAGAACCTGATTATTGCATCAAAGTGTAGGGTTTATGCATGGTGGTTGGAGCACCTCTCATCGCTATATTATAGTTGTAATGCAAGTAAACAGATTATGTTTTCCCCAAGTCCTTAGACTCAAACCAATCAAGCATATCCACTGAAAGGGCAACAGAAAGTATCTTATTTTTGATTAGATCTGCCTTTTTCTGTTGCACTTTAGTTTTCTCTGCTCTTAGGTATTTGAGTTAGATTATTTATTATTTGTGCTTGTTTTCTTTTGTCTCGAGATTTTATTTCTTAGTTTGTTTACTCTCCCTGGCCCCCTTGTACTATTTTCTCTTTCCTCAGTCTGCCTTCTGCTCTCTCCCCTCACACCTGCAACCTGTTAGCTAATCAGCCCCAGGACTACTGTTCCAGCATTTACTCTCCTAGTATTCATACACCTCTCCTTCTCTTGCTCCTCGCTGGATTCTCCCGTTATACAGTCATGTACTGACTGCTTGTTTCAGCTCCTTGTGTCCTCCTGGAAGTTTGTGAGTTCTGGTTTATTTGTTATTTTTTTCATTAAATCATTCACATCTACCTTTTGCCTCAGTCAGTCTGTTTTTGGGCCCACTTACCATCCAAATGAAAATAGCTCCCTTCAAGCTGGGCCTCAACAAAATTTTAATGGGACAAAATATGAAAAATAACTCTCTGTAGTGGATTTCAAAAGTTTACAAACCCTTAACAGTTTTTTGATGTAAAAAATCTACTTTTAATATGACATTCACTTGAAACAGATATTTACATACACTGTATAATGTGACATCTAAACTTTTTTTGTCACTGACAGACTAAGCTTCACCTGTTTTAGGTCAATTAGGATTGTTGGATGCCATAATATATTTTTAAAATATTTCTTTAAAAATGGCTGTTTGCACACGTTTCCTTAATATTTGGTGGATTTTTTTTTAACTGTATGATTTTGGTCAAACACGTTTACAAGTTTCACACAATGCTTTGCTGGAATTTTGACCTATTCCTTCTGACATAAATGGTGTAACAGAATCAGGTTTATAGGCCACCGTGCTCTCACCCTTTTCAGTTCTGCTCACAAACTTTCTATGAGTGTGTGATTGAGGCCACTCCAAAACTTTGTTGCCCTTAAGGCACTTTGTAGCTTAGGGTCATTATCCATTTGGAAAACCCTTTTTGTAGCCAAGCCTGAACTTCCTGGCAAGTCTCGACGTGGCGTCCTCATGATGCTATCTAGAGACCTATTCAATAAATTAGAATATTATTGAAAATTCAATTTATTTCAGGAACGTTATCACATAGTAAAACACATGATATAGATTAATTACACACAGTTTGATGTTTGAAAGCCTTTATTTTTGTAAATTATGATGATTTTCCACTTACAGCTAATAAAAACATGATATTTAAAATTAGAACTGTATATCAGACAAATAAAAAAATATTTTTAAAATCAGAACAAATAAATCCCAAAACCACCAGTATATTCAACAAGGCAAATCAAGTCAGTTTAGTTTCTTTATTTTAAAAATTTTCAGTTGTTTGTGGTTGAGTTAATGGGTACGTTGATTCAATAAACCTTAAAGTTCAGAAACTATGAAACATTTATGACAGTTAAAGAACCGCAGCATGCTCATTTCTTACAATTACTTATGGATTCACCTTCCTGTTTGTATATAACTCACACAGTTAATTAGATTCATGTGAAATTGGAAATTGTTATGAAACTCTACCTTTCAGCGAGAAGCAATGTTCTCACCACCCACCTAAGAACAGGTCGTTTATAACAGGGAATGAATCAAACTGTAGATTTGATGTACTTTAGATTCCCGATCTAGGTTTCTTTAAATGACAGAGTTATATAAACACAATCATGATGTTCCATCTCATATTTAGTGTGCTTATTTCCACACTCCTGGGAGCAGTGTTTCTGCAATATACTGTAAGTCAAAGCAGCAAGTCTAAATTTAATTGGAGTCGTCAAGACAACAGGCAAAATGGAACATAAAGTAACTTAGGGTAAATGCAAAAAAAGAAAAAGCAAAAACAACAAACAGTGTATTCAATGTTATCATTAATAATCTGTCTGATATTGATGGAAATTTCACCATGACAGTGGAACAACAAAATGGGGCATACTCTGCACTGCAACAGTATTCATATACCTTGAACTTTCTGTGAGTGTGACCTTAACATGGAATGCCAATTTCTGTGGAATTCCACGCTATCTAAAAGTGGAAAGAACTCTGCTGTAAATATAGGCAAATTCAAAGTGAATGAAAAAAAAATTGCCGGTTGATAGCTGCTAAACTTTAACATGGCTTTACTGTAGCCTCATTTTGCCTTTCGGCATTTCAAAATCACCTTTTTATTCTTTTATGGTCCATTTTCAGCTGAGCTGTATATCAGGTTGGCACTGTAAACTGAGGCAGACATCCAAAGTAATTCTTTCTTTTTGCCTCCAGGACATAAAATGTGAAGTGAGCAGTTTGTATATATCAGTCTTTTCCCACTTCTTTCTGAACCTCTGAAGAAAGCAGGCACATTTATGCTCTTTCATTCTGCAGCATGTTGGAAGGTGATGGTTTCACCTAATATATGAATTTCAGGTCTAGTGTGGGTGAAGTGTTCAAGTTCTGACCCACAGTTCCATCCCCACATCTTCCACACATAATATTGGGTAAAAAGAAAGTACATCTGTCAATTCTAGGGTTTTAACATAAATGACATAAGCTTTACCAGGCTGTGAATGATTTAAATCCAGTCTTAGTGGCACAAAAATACACCACATATTTTAGAATATTATTTTTTTAATAAACAAAGGTGAAGCAAAAGTGGGAAACTTTGAGAAAACTTTAATATCTCCAAAACAGATTTCTAGAAACTATGTAAACTCAAGAATTTAATAGTTTACTTTTTTTAAAAACCAAAACTGTCCCTAGATATAGGGCATAAGCGGTGGTTATCAAAACATACCCTAAAACATTTTGCTAAATATAAGCAGCTGGAAGGTAAATATACATCCAGCTAACGAGACAATACGATGCACAATATCGGGTTTACAGGGATGACATAAGACAAGGTGTATGTTTTTGACAACAGAGAAGCCCTTTTTTTCCACCAACAGAATCAGAAGTTTTATACCATCATTGTAGAAATATCCTGTATCCGGTTTTTATGTTTGTCTAAATCTGTGGTGGTCCGACTGCCAAAAAAGCATTTAAAATGTTCCTTTGTTTTCACAAAGATGCACAAACATATATACAGCAGCCATTTAAACCTACGGTATAACCTCCGTATAACACGTGCTGCTATGAGAACCCACACCAGAATTATTGTTTGCCACAATAATCTGGGGTTAAAGGTTCACAGGCAAATGAAGAAAGTCGTTGTCTGGGATGACTGTTTAAGGTCATATACCTATGTTTGTTTATTTATCAATTATCAACCAAAATGTATCTTAATGAAAAAAAAAGTATTGGTTTTGGCCCAATATTGCTGTTTGACAAAATATGCTATTAAAATAAGATTAACTGTGCCAAACACACAACAGAAAAAGAAAACTTTCCAGTAGACAGTTGACAAATCCACTTTCTGTAGCATAAATCCAGTGTTATGGTGAAGATGACAGATTTCTCCTCACCAACCAGAAGCATTCGCTCTTTTCAGAACACATTTTGCGTAACTAAAAACTAACTAACTACACTAACTACATAACTAAAAACTTGGCTTCAAGGGGAATCAACAACCGAAATCTGAGAGACAATGACACAGCATAGTTGATGGGACAGTGACAACAAATAGCTCTAGTGGAATCAGCAGCCAGAACTATTTTTTCTATGTCTGAGCCAAACGAAAGACGGATTTAGGATGTAATTTTGCTAACCTACCTTCCACAATGTCTCGAAAACTATCTTAAAGTTAGCTTTAACTGGACCTAGCATGTTGTTACTGACAGCATCCTTAGAACACTGTAGTAAAATCAAAGCATAAAGGAGCAAAACACTGATTATGTGTTCAAAGCCGAGACTTTAAGCTGTTTCCATTCACTGCTGCAATGTTTTAAACATTCACTGCACAACTGGCTAATATAAAGTAATGTTGACACAGTTGTTGAGACAAATGTGAGTACTGGTACATACCTGTGCTCATCAAAGTAACAATGCCTCTGAGAACTGATGCTGAAGTGATTACATTTACTGGAATGCACTCAAAATTGTTGTTTTTTTGAATATTTTTTTTTTTTTTTTTACAATCAGTTTATCACCATTATGTCAAATTACTGAACTTGCCATAAAGCTTTTTTAAAGGGGACCAGTCTATTGGGTTTTTATGCTACTTCTTCCAGACATTTTTCCCTTTAATTCCTTTAAATCATACAAATCGTCACATTATGAACTCACATTCAACCCGCAGACTTTGCCATTACTAGCTTAGTCATGAGAGGCCATTACTTTATGCATTCATCACATTTCAGTTAATCTGGACTGGGTTGTTGTATACAGGGACCCTAGGTATTGGCGGGGTTGGGGACCACAGCCACATGCAAATTGCTAAAATCTGCCCCCTCTAACATATCCTTATAACTACCTATGTTAATAGTTCACACACCAAATTTACCTTAATACACATTAGTATGCACACTGGAAATCATCTTAGCACTACCATGGAAGCTAAAATCTACAGTCTTCCTTATCTCTGCTCTTGGGGGGGGAACAACGAATTGGTGCCAAAGAAAATAAATGATGCTCATAGATTTGCTGCTTTGCAAATACCAGCCAATACTGTCAAGTAGCAATGCACCTCGGTATTTCAGCTTCCGAACTGCATTTTCTTTTGACTATTTTAGATAAGCACTACAAAAAAAATCTGTGCATAGGCTTATTTTCTGCAAATAATTTGGAGTCATGTAAATCTGTAAAGAGGTGAATCTGCGAATGATGGACCGCAAATAGTTGGGGGTTGACCACATATGCTCTTTAATGAGATAGAAACCTTGTAGCTGCATGTAAAGTGATTGTTACTGCTTCTATCACTTTCGCATGAGAACCTCACTGATTCTCCATAGACTGTTCTGACAGCTGTCTGCTACGAATAAGACGCTGACTTTTCATAAACACCCACCACAACCCCACTTTAAAAAAACAACAACTTTTAAAAAGTCCTTCACTGCTTTTGGAGCTGACCTGAAAGTCTTGAATTTAAAATATACATCTGAGGAAAGAGGAAATTTTACGGCTTTCTCTTTTACCTATTTTTCACAAAAAACTTGTTGGTCTTCATAAACAATTCATAGCTTTGATTGAGCTGAATTTGATTTATTGTGTCTAGAAATCCAGATTGGGACTCCAAGATTCTCAGACAAGTATAATCCACCCAGTGCGTATGTGGTCAGTCATGACCTTTTTATGAAGAGGTTCATGTTACAATATGTGTCATTCCCAGCATGGTTCCTGGAACATGACAGGGACTTTGATTCATCTCCACACCCTTTCAGTTTCAGAGGATAAGCAAATGTCTGTTTGAGCTTAGTGAGGTGAGACCTTGGTTTGAAGGATGTGAAGAATTTATTAAAGGGTTATGACCCTTACTCACTATTGATCGTGTAATACGGTTGCATACTGTAGCACCTTTAAGTCTCAGCGAGGCTTCATAAAGCTCTTTAGAATTTAGTTATTCAGACAGACTGCTATAGCGCTTCTTATTCTGCATGCAGTGCTTTTTCTCCATCATTCTCACATTTACACATCGATTGGCACTTCAAAAGAAGCTTGTGATGGAGAGCCTGATGGATGTTTCACACCTGGAGGGGCTGGAAAAGATGTACTACACCTCACATGGGTGCACACTGTCTGTCACCACAACACAGCAAATGAAAGAACTGAGAAATAAAACATGAAAAAGAGGAAAACAAAGTGAAAAAATGTCAAACTTTGAGCTGACAGAAAATTTGCTTCTTGCCATAAAACCTTGGTGCTGCTCCTCGAAAGATCATTTTTCATCTTTGTTGGGGCATTTATGTACAAAATTTCAAAATAAAGCTATTTTATCCAAAAAGTTTTGCATATAACTTCAGAATTCATTGGCAAATATGAAGTATATTGCAAAACTATTAGCTTGTACACCCTCACACACATATGAACTTAAGTGATATCCCATACTCAGTCATAATCTATAGAATATAATATGTTGTTGGCTTAGCTATCATTGCTATAACAGCTTCTGCTGTTCTGGGAAGGTTTCCGCAAGGGTAAGGAGTTGGCTTATGGGAATATTCGAGCATTCTTCCAGAAGCACATTTGTGAGGTCAGACACTGATGCTGGACAAGAAGGCCTGACTCTAAATCTAAATCTCTACTCTAACTTATCTTAAATATGTTCGATCAGGCTGAGGTGAGGACTTTGAGTAGGCCAGTCAAATTCTTCCACACCAAACTCGTTCATCCATGTCTTAATAGGCCCTGCTTTGTCCCAGCTTGTGCAAAACCGGCCTCACACTATAATCTCCTCTGCATCAAACTTTACACTTTAAACAATGCAGTCAGGCCAGTGTCATTCTCCTGGTAACGGCTGAACTCACACCTGTCATTCCAGAGATCTCACAATGGCTCTAGGCCTGAACCCTAAAGGTCATATGAAGTTTGGAGGTCTGCTGTGTTAACTGTACTAAAAGTTGCAGAAACTGTAATTTCATTTGTGAGTTGCTCTCCAAATCCCCAATTGCTTCTTCTTGTTATAATGCCACCAACAGCCGACTGTTGAATATTTAGTAGTGAGAAAATGTCACAAGGGTAATTCACTGCGCTCCTGAGAGAGAGACCCATTCTTTCACAAATTAATGTAGACGCAGTTTGCATGCTTATGTGCTGGATTTTATATACCTGTGGCTGAGCAGACACTTCTGGGAATCTGTTTGAAAGTACACCATAAAGAACTTCAGAGAGCAGTAACTGTTCATTTTAAGGCATATGAGTTTAAAAATGTACTGTTCGTTTTTAGGGCTGGGTATTGTAAAGAACTACACAATTCGATTCAGTTTCACTTCTTTGGGTCACGATTTGATTCAATTTCGATTTAACATTGCTTTTAAATGCTTCAATATCAGTTTCATAATATAAAGTACATAAATAATTCATTAGAGTCCCTGTGGATATTTTTGGGATATTTATTTTCTTGACTGTATAAACAGAAATAGTATGCATTAACATAAAAATAAAATATCTGAAAATAAAACAGTAGCACAATAACAATAACACTCAGAGCCTCCCCTTGCTCTCAGCTATGTTACAGATGGTTCACCACAACATAGCCTGCCACGAATGCTAAGGCTAGTTAGCATGGCCACCAAAGACGGCGGATAAACAGTAAGTTGTTTCTCTGCCATTAGCACATTGAGCAGTGCATACACGAGGATGATTGACAGCGCTAAGACCTTCCTCCTGTCTCTGATTGGTTGTTTTTTACCAGGAGCGGTGCATTTCTTCAGACAGTAATAATAGCTCAGGGAGAGGATAGAGGATCTCGATCTGTCACAGATTATCTGTCTCATATTATACTGTGATGACATGGTGACGGTTTTAAATATTTTGATTAGAATGTTTGTTCAGCTAGCTATTATTCTCATTCGACTGCTGCCTCCAGCAGAAAAGGGTTAGGATGATATGCACATATGACATGTATTATGAACTGATTTAATAAAAGTTAAGAACTGCTTTTGGACCCGTGGTTGTGAAGGTTTCTAAAGTATTTTAGTTTGTAGGCCTGTTCACCTTCAGCTACTTTGACAGCACTACAGCTAAAGCTAAACATGCTAGCAAGAAGTGCTTCTAAATCCCAAGTGAATTGTTGACAATAAGTAGCATCTCAGTTGTGGTTTTACCTAGTTAGAGTAGATAAAAAAAAGCTGTATCCAGTTATAGCTAGTTTAAAGATAGCATTTATGCTAAAGTCAAACTTGCTAGTACGTTGAGCTTCTTATCCAATTGTTGCCAGTTGACAACACATCTTGACTGAGTTTGTCAAATTAGAAGGTCACAGACCATCTTTTTAGAGAGATTAATAACAGTTTCAGAAATCTTCTATGCTTTCAACACAAATCAGTTCTCATGTTTGATTTCATTTCTAACATGGAGGACAAACCAAATGACTATTAAAAAACCACAAAGTTGCTTGCTGGTCATGCATCTACTTCTGCGGAGGATCCAGCAGAGCAGTCTGGTGTGACGGCGAGGATCCTCATGACCCACAAAACTGGGTTGTACGCACTATTGACTACAGCTATGAAATTAATGTTTCCTTAATAATGCAGGCTGTTTGTTTTTGATAGAACTGAGATTCATGATGAGGAAATAAGAAATAAATACTCCTATTGTGGTGTTTATGAACTATTGTAAGGAAGTTCTTTAAATCCTTTTGATTAAAAATATAAACATACAAATAAGTAAAATAATGTCATTTAATTTTGTTGAATAAGTATGTTTTGAAAATGTGTGGCTTGTGTTTATATCCTTTCCCCAAGATCAGTTTTTAGGGAGTAAGGTTAAAATTTTACATTGAGAAGCTGACATATTTAGCCTTTTTTAAAAATTTTCTTTTGCAAAATAGCTCAAACTCAGGTGAGTTGAAACCTCTGAGTATCAATTCTCCAGTCTTGCCACAGATGCTCAACTGGATTTAGCTCTGAACAATAACTCTTTTCAGGACTGAGCTCTAAGTTAACTCCATTCTACCCCCATTAAGTCTCACCAGCTTCCTGTTATCCTCACATCATGGTGCCGCCGCCACCATTTAGCTAATTGATATAGTGTCTTTTAGCTGGAAAACCTCGAAAATTTTCTACACAGAAATACTGACTGAACTTCACCCAAATAAAATGTTGATTACGTTGCACCGTTTTTTTGTTGTTTTTTAATCAGCATAAACTATAAAAGTTAATTTTATGAAGTGCTAAAAGTGATGTTCAACTACAGAAGGTTAATGAAACACCTTAGATGCAAAGAATCTCCAGCAGTTCACTATGATGTCATTTAGGTTAGGAATCCACCTGATATTTCTGACTTCAAAAGCCAAGAAAATCATTGACAGCATATTGACTCAGTGGACTGGAGCTGGCAGAGAAAGAGCCCAGGTTGTGTTCACTTTCTAAAACATATCAAGTTAAAGTTAAGGGAGGAGAGACAGTCTGAGGAATTTTCCCTGACAAATCTATTGTCCTTGAAGTAAAAAGTTCCTTCACGGTACATCAGCTGCAAAAGTGTCTGAACTCTCTCACAGTGAGAAATACCTCCTAATGTCTCCTCTGTTATATATTTTTTAGTTGACTTACCTTGTTTTGTATAATCATGTTGATGTGTCTTTGACGTCAAACTACAGAAGCTCCCCGTTTGGACTGACTTACAAAAGGGCAACAGGTGGATGCGCTGGTTGATGTCAAACCTGCCCTAAAGATGACCAGACCTTGTTGTTTTGATAATCTTTAACAGTTTAATCGATACTTGAAGATGTTAAGTGCCCAGTAAACATTTAGATGTTACTATGACTGCTGCAACCATCTGCACACATGTGCATCACGTGCCAGCTTGCCAGTCTTGTGTCATCCTGTGGACATGTTTTTTTTTTTCCTCAGTGTTGTTTCAATGCCATATTAAGATGTCAAAGGGAAATAGTGTTCTTTTATGCATGCAAAGTTGACTTCCTTGTATTTGCTCTAAAGCCATATTGCTGTGCCATTGATGAGAATAAAGACCTAAAATAAAAACAAAGAATTTCAGAGAAAGTTGATCTGAGTAATTATCTTTAGAAATACAGCTTTGTTGATTTCTTTTGTGGGTAACAGTGTTTTCACGCCAAAGTACGGTAGCTTTAAGTGGGATAAAATTAAAACTATAAAAAATCCCATTGACAAAAGTCAATACCCAAAACCTTCAGTGATGCAATATAAAGTGGACGAGGTCTTTAGCAGTCTTTTTTTTGTTTGCTTGTTTTATAGAGCAAAAGCTTTTAATGAATATTTAGAGAAAAACATATCAGGCTGAATCCAAAACTCTGGAGTACAAGTCATCTCTAAAAATCAGCTTTCCATGACAACAGAACATCTTGTGTTCCTCACCTGTCTCTGTGTATAAAATTGTGCAAAGATTGATCCATAGTGTTGCTGGTAGTTATGCCATTCCAATCACTTAACATTTTTTTCTCTTCATTAAACCAATCAACAGGCTACCTGCAGCAAGCCATGACAGGAAGGACTGGCATGATACAGCATTCGCTTTCACACACTTTGTGAATCAGTCAAAAAGCCCATGGTAACGCTGGAGGAGCTGCAAAAATCCACTAGAATTTGAATCCATTCACAAGGCAACTTGTTAGTCATGGAATCCTTAAATCTGACCTTAATGTAGGAGTTGCAAGAGGAAAGCCATCACTGAAAGAACAAGCAAAGCAAATACGTGGAAGAAGGTGCTCTTGTTATGAGACTAATGCTGGACTTCTTGTTCATGGTTGTGGCAGCAGCCATTAACAGTTGAGTCTTTGCCTAATCTTAATAATCTAAATATCCTTCCACTTCACGATTTTATAATTTGTGTTGCTCTGTCACGTAAAATCTAAATGTTATACTTTGATTTTGTTGTTGTAACATGATAAAATGCAAAACAAAAAAATGAAGGGGTATAAACAGTTTTGCTGGTCATGGTACCCTGGGCTGTCCTTTCTATAAATACCACGTTGTTCTGGTGCATCATAAAAAACCAGAAAAGTAATCTATTGCAAAAACTGTCCCAACATTTGTTTTGGAAGCCATACATCTCTGTTGTTTCTTTTTTCCTGCCAGCAGAGGATTTGTGAGACCTATTGTTCTCATTTGCAGTCACTTGACTTTGACTACACCAAAATGATCTGAGTGAAATCTGCTAACATAAAAAGAGAATATTATTTGACACTCCGCATTCATTTGGTTCTGATTCTAAACAAAGGAGGCCCTATTTGATCATGATGGAATTCACAACAGGTCTTCACTGCAACCTGCACAGATTTTGTTTGATATATTCTGTTTATTTTCAGACATATACAAAACTGCCTTTCATTTATCTTTCATGTATTTGAAAAGGAGACCTTGCATTTGAATAGGCTTTCAGTGAGACATATTTTTCATTTGGTATTTGTCTCTTTCAGTGGAACTATCCCTGATTGGACACATAATACCGTCCTTGTAACCCTTAAATCACCAATCAGCTGCCCAAGATGCATCTGCTTCTGATAAATAATCTTACAAGTGACTTAATTATAATATGAGGCAATTATTGCTCTAACTGTTGATTAGGATAAAACAAGTAAAGATCCTTTGAGAATATAAATCACTGAGCTCCTATTGTACTTGGAAAATTACCCAAGCACAGCTATCTTTACCAGTTTCATTTGATCATAATGATAAAAACGAGGCTATTGTTGCACTTACAAAGGGAGGATAAAATCTGCATCTCAAACAGCTAATCATTTATGAAAAGATAGGATAATATGTCTTTAAAAAGTAATTATAATAAAGTACTTAAAAAGACAATGGAAAATGAATAAAATAAATTTTTAAAGTTTATTAAATAAATTACGTCGAGAAATAAATGATCACATTCCCACATTTATTACCAGCCAACCTTAGAATTTAAAAGCATAAACAAGACACAGAAATTGTTTCTAATGAGAAGAGTAAGAAGGTGAGCTATATGATTTTTATTTAAAGCATTTGCTCAGCAAACAAGATGGGTGTTCAGAGTTTCTTTGCCGTTATTGTTTTAAAAAGAATGGTACGGGGAGACTTTCGGTATGCATAGCTCTGAAGTCGCTGCTGCATGACACCTACTGGCACTACCGTTTTGTGGGATATCACTCTTTATTTGTGAGTTCTGAATGTCCAGAAGAAGCTCAAAGACTGTTCGTCCCTACGGGTTTTATGGCGGATATGTTTAGCAAAAGAAGGTATTGTTATTAAGCTTCTTGAAAGACCTGCTTAAACCTCAGATATTGTGGAGATCATACATAATAATAGCTAAATACTCAGGTCTGGGGGTCCAAGTAACTTCACCACGACAGCAGACCACAAGACGCTAAAAGAAGTCTCCAAAAACCCTTAAATATCATTGCAGGACCTACTGCAGGCTCTTGCTACTTGTTGATGAAAATGTATGTCAGTACAATTAGATAGAAGGTGAAGTTTCTTTCATGGGAGGTTTTGCAAGGAGAAAACATTTGCTCTTTTAGGAAAATGTAACCCACACACTAAGCGTGCATAGTCACGGAGAGCTTTAAGTGTAACTAACCCCCCTGTGAAAGCATAACCCCACACTTGATAAATTTGGATAAGTTCTAGCGAAGTGGGCAAAGCCGAGATACACTGAGCGGCATGGCCAAGTGTGGGGATGAGTGGAGGGGGAAAGTGGAGCTGTGGTCAAGATGAGAGAAGCACTGCTGCTTACTGCTAAACTTTGTCGCTATATTTAGCGACTTTCCAGACACCCCTACAGACTTTTTGTCTAAAACTCAACTAGAGACAAATCTAACAACTTGTGTTTTCTGTTGTTGGAGACTTATGATGAGAATGCTCTGCTGCAGATCTGCTCTGTCCTGAGCGAGCAGCGAGTGCTCCCATGAGCACGTCTCGCTTCCTGGCCTTCAGTCAGTCTGACATAGTTGTCCGTACCGCAGTATACCATTCCCAACAGAGCAGAGGAGACCCATTCCACTTTATGTCCACATTGCAAATAAATCACGCATTTGTAAAGCTCAGTAACAATATGATCAACGTTCGCCGCGGCCACGCTCGCTGTTCCAACTCCTGACTCGACACCAGGCGGGAGGGTGTGTCTGAATGAGATGATTTTGTACCCAAACTGGTACTGAGGGCTGAAAACCCTACCGTACCATTTTAAACAAATAAAATCCAACTGCTTTGGCACCCTTTGACCTAAGGAGGCCAAAACTGAGACTGTTTTAGGGAAAATAATACAGAACTAAACAAATTTACACAAAAATGTCAAAATTCGCACAGAAACATAAAGATATAACCCTAAGTGACGTATTTAGAAATAAAAAAGAGTTAATTTGGAGGTTAGTTACATGTCAACAACGCAAGAGCCGTTGCTTTAGGTCCTCTGCAGCACCTGTAGGGGGCAGGCTACCTTCTGCTTGTGCAAAAAAGAATGGTCAAATGTCTGTATGTTTCAACCTTGTGAATTTATATAAGAGAACAAAGAGTCTTTTGTTGTCAATAAAAGGCTCCCTCTCCATTCATTTCCTTTGGAACCTGAGTGATGAGGTGACAACTGCTTGCCCTCCTCCAGCCAACTGACCGGTGAAATTCGCGTAGACGTGCACACACGGGCTTGTGACGCAACACAATGATGTTGAAAAACTTTCAACATTTATCCCTATCGTTGCTATTGCGTCCCGTGTGTTCGGTTCACCTTGAGTAGCGGAAACTTTCACCTTTCGCTATTGTTCATCACTCTCCATGTGTCAAGCCCATAAAGGCTTCTATGAAGTTTATTGTAGGGGGTGCCAGTATTTGTTTTACCAATGCCGTCCTTTCAAACCAATGATATTTAAAGGTTTATTTTATTTTTCCAAAATTTCCAGTGTATGGTTGTTACTGTAACAACAAATGAATTTGGTTGAGTTATTTTCTTTTTTATCAGGGGTGTCATTAATTGTGGAGGATGCTGTATATTCATCAAACAAGACTTTCAGTTGAACGGAACCTATACTACCGTCTTTTCACAACCGATGGGTTTTAGAAACACCACAGAGACATTGTGGACTTCCACAAGGGACAGACATATTGCCCTTATATACCTTGTATTTAATTTCTTAAAGAATGAAAATAGAATTTTCAATCTGGTTTCATCAAAAATGAGAAAATTTTGGGAAATAGGACAGGGATGAGTCAACGTAACGTCTATTTTTAATGGCACTCCTGTTGTCTGAGGGCAGACCCTGTGATGACCTGGATGTTGCTCCTGGAAACACAGTCAGATTAGGTTATTTATGTCTTGGGAAAAAAAACAAATTGGCCTCTAACCCTGCATGCTTCACAGTGGGGTACACCTCATTCCCTTCTGTTTGATCACCTTAATTGGTCATGCAGCCACATTTCCAATACCTGGCCCTGTTTGCCCTTTCAAACCAATTAAATTAAGCCGCTTATACTCTAATTAGTGGTAACTCCCTGTTGGAGTACATCTTTATATTTTTATATCTATCCATGAATACAAGGTTATCTCAATTCAGAAAGGAAAATGTGTTTAGTAGCCTCATTACACACAAAGTGATATATTTCAAGGATTTATTTCCGCTATTATTAAGCATTTCTTACAGCTAATGGAACTCATTTTGACATTCTTTACTTCCTCTCTGTTGTCCACTGTTCTGCTGCATTAAGCAGCGTAAATTAATTATGCACACAGGATATGTCTCCATAATCAGGCCCCTTGTGCATAGAGATCAATATGCATTAGGACCCTCCAAGAACTCGAGGAAGAATCTTGGGAAAGCACACACACCTCCACATTGCACATACATACTGGTTTCTGAGAGACTGATGGACAATATAAGGTTTTCAGGTGGAAGTTCAAACAGTGTTTCTTTGTTACAATGTTAAAGAGAAACTCTTCAAAGAATTTAGTTAATGCAGTGTTTGATTACTAGTATCAGTTGGAATGTATGTTTGACTGAATTGGATTGACGTTTTTGTAATGTGGCTTAAGATGACGTGTTGTGAATTGGCGCTATATAAATAAACCGAGTTTATTTGGCACCAGGTTTAGTAATTTGGAGAGAGAAAAAAGTGAGCAGTGGTTCAAGGGCTCTGTGAAATTAATTCAATTAATATTAGCTGCAAAAAAAATGTACTTTAGTTTTAGGGACTGTGGGATTGCCTTACAGTGACTGTGAAAAAAAAAGATTTTGAATTTTTATATGGAAAAGTTTCAAGAAAATAGCTGCGCCAGTTTCAAATTATTTCACAAGAAACTTGAAAAAAATCCACTCGGCTGCACCATCTCATGGTTCTGAAAGTCGATGAGTCCGGATGGTGTTTTCTCCAACAGCAGAGGAAAGCTGAAACTGATTGTAGAGATGGAGAAACCTGATATATCATCAGTTTTAGCTGAAATAGTCAGAGAAAACACCATCAGGACTTCCATCAGGTATAGTGGACCCTTGGTGTTCACGAGGGTTAGGGACCACCGGCGCCTACAAATAGCTTATGTATACTTGAGACCCTCTCTGAAAAAAGTAAGAAGTAACTTCCTATTTTATTAGTTCAGACACCAAATACATCATAATATGCCTTTATGTGCACAAGTGAAACTGTTTTAATACTGCCGCAGATGAAAATATCTACAGTTTTCTTTAATGTTTTATATATTGAGGTGTAGCCAATCAGCGCCTGGATTGGCTGCTTTGCAAATAACAGCTAATAGTGTGTCAAGCAGCATTGCACCAAGGTATTTTAGCTTCCCAAGCTGCGTTTTCTGTCTAATATTTTATATATGCTCTAAAAAGAAAATCTATGAATAATAATAAATTAGGCTTACATTCAGAAAACTCATCAAATCCAGAAACCCGGAGGAGCCTGAAGGGACAGGCTTTGTTTTGCATAGAAGTGATTTCTGAGAACAGCCTCCTATGGAGGATCTCAGAAGCAGTTAATTTACTGTTTTATCTCCTCTTCTATATACTGTACCTTATCACTGTGGGAGTCAGACTCTCATCAGATCCCCAGTACCTAAAAACAGCCCATTGATAAACCTCTTTTGGGCTTCTGTACTGACCTTTTCATGATCCCAGCATAAGTTCCAGTGGGAATCTAGATGATGTTAGTTCCCTTCTGACAACAACACAAGCATAATTGAGATGGATGCTGTCTGTTGCAGAGACGAGGAGGGAAACATGTCTTCGGATGATGGAAACGAAAAACAAAAAAACATCCTCGGCAAGAATGAGGTGGCTTTTCAAACAGGCACAACAAAAGAAATAGGATTCAGAAGGAATCCACATTTACTTTATTGAAGAAGTTATAAAAACTTAGAACAATTTCTTTTTTTTTTTCAGTGTAGCGGATGTTTGTCTGGTTCTTCAGTATTCAACACCATATACCTCAAAGGGAATTCATTATCCTTTCACCTGAGTCTGAATAAATATGTTTTTCAACAAAACACCAGGTTAGAGTCATGTCTCACACCCATAGAAAGAGGTTCACAGAGCAGGGTTGTTTCTAACCAAAATATATTCTAAAACATAATAAATCACAGCAACGTCTTCAAATGCGCTTGTTTGAGTAGTAGAGGAGAAAACAATGCTCACAATAAATGTCTTTGATTATTAAGGAAAGGTCACTAGAAACTTCAACTTAAAGCAAAGCAAAGGCTGGCATGTTCTCTTGTATTCCTGTTTTGAAGAGCGGTTGAAAAAAAGTTCTCTGTGCTGATTAATACACACACCCTAGGGAAACAGGAAGGCATGGATTACTAAATATAAATAAGCTGTTTAAAAAAAATTTGGTGATCTTAAAAAAAACTAAAACATAGATTTACATTTATTTTATAGGAGTTGTTAAGGGTGCCAGTAACAAAACAGTTCCCCTAATATGGAGTGCCAGATTATGCTGCTACAACAAAAGGTATGAATTAATTTATTTTGAAGCTGTTTATAGATCTTTACCACGGTTGCTAATATGAACATGCTCAGTGTATCCTCAGATCTGCATAACTCTTCAGTGTGTTTCATCTGAAACCCAAGGGATTTTGCTTTCCTAATATAATCCGAACAAATATGACCAATACGAATACATTGATTCTTTATCTTAGTGATATCTACAAAACATCATTACAAAAGAAGCTGGCTGTCAAGAGCGCTGTATTAAAGTGTTGTGCATCAATAGGTTTGGTTACGAGAACTATAAATAATCAATGAGGGCAATTATTAACAAACTTTACATCAATTTACATCAAAATTTCAGAGTCAGGAAGTAATAGCCAAATAGTTTTCAGTCTGTTATTGCTTATAAATACATGCCTGCTAAAGCTTAGGTATTAAATACAATAGATGAAGGATTTAAGTTCATCACATATGTTTTCGAACAACGATCTCTATACACATATGTATGGAATGACAGTAGACAAGTTCTCTCCAAAGTATGAGTTTATTAACAAAAAAAGTTCAACCTTCCAGTCAAATACCTTAATCAACAAACTCACTATGCTAGTAACACACAACTAAACTACTAACAAAATCTGAAAGAAAAACTAATCAACTATCAAAAAGTAAAACCGTAAAATATACAACAAATAAGAAACGTAACAAAGATTGTGCAATGATGTCATAGTTCAATATGATCTGTTAATGTTGAGAAACCAGGTTTATTCAACAGGGATTTGGAAATGAGACCAAATTCATTAATTCAACAAATTAAGATAAGTTAGCAGCAAAAAGTGTTGTGAATTACTCATAGTGGCCCCAAAATATGTAAGACTGACACTTCAAATAACTCATGGAGTGATGTATAGTAATATAACAGTCCAGTATGAATATGTATGCCTAAAAAAAAAAAAAATCAAGGTTTGTGTTGAAGAATATGGAAATGAGGGCAGAAACGCGCTAAACTAATTATTAGCTTAAGGCTAAATTAAGAACAACAATTGGATATGTGTTCAATACAACAAGATCACAATACTAAGTGATAGATTGAATTTTAGTTTTGGAATCCCAAAATGGCGGGTTCAGATTGCGTTACCTCACAAGATCCTGGCTTAAACAGACATACAGAAGTGTTTTGGCACGAATTAAGTGATCTCTTTGGTGTTAATATTGATATTTACGGTGCTTAAAGCACACGTGTTTGTTTGAGTGCCAGCGGTTTGCTACAGTTGAGCATGACATGAACGGAAAAAGCTATTTTGTGAACAGCCGAACCAATAAAAGTTACCATAGCTTGGCTGGCGTTGGCTTTTACCCCTTAACCTTATAAAGATAATGTATACAATTTAGTACATTTTCAGGACTATTTATGTAGTTTAATGGGAAGAAAGTAAAGTAAAACTACCAATAAAAGAAAGAAGCTCATGTTACTGGACTATCAATGATCAAACTACTTATTAGAAAAAAGGTTGAATCTCTGCTAGCCTCAGCTCCGGCTTGCTGTAAGGCTAGCTCTTTTTGGAACAGTTCTAGAGGAGGGAAGATTCCAAGGCCTTGATGGATCCTCAGAGAGCCTGAACAACTATAGACTAAGTCCGGCTCTTTGGAAAACAAGTATAGAAAAAATAGGAGTGACTAAAGAGTTTTGCAGTGCTGTATCTTAATTTTCCCTTCAACAAGTAACCTGACTTTTGACAGTACATTGTCACAATATAGAGATAAACACTTACAACCATTACTGAAGGTTTAATGGGTGAAAAATAACCTGGTTTTTTTTTTTTTTTTTTTTTTTTTTTTTTTTTACATTAAAGCAAGTTGGATCAAATAAAAAAAAAGTTGTAAATGAAAGCCACAAATACCTCAAAAACTGCTTCATAGACTTTCATATCTTTGCTGCTTCATTCCACAAGAATGAAATATAAAAATTAGTTCCTGCTCTAGAAAAGCAACCAGATTAGTTTTCAGTTTGGAGACACATGAATTTTCATGAGAGCATGTTGTGCCCAAACATAAAAAGTAGGAATTACAGTAATCCAGGTGGAAAAAGAAAAAACACAGATGTTTGCTCAAAGATATTTTAAAAATGTGAAGCTAGGATTTTCTGAAACTGGGTTTTGTGAAGTAGGTTTTGATATTTGGTAAATTACTTGCAGCAGACTAAAGTATTATAAGAATTGATTTTGCAGAAAAAGAGAAATTCTCATACTGGAAAGAAGGACAGCTGGAATACATAATAGGAGCTGCTGAGCTTAAAAGACCAGAGACTGTCAGAGGCAATGCTGGTGTGGTAACTAAGAGATAGACAACAATTAACTTGGTAGGAGAAGTATCTGACTGGAAGAAACATTTCAGGTCGTGTTGTTCTCAGGATCTGCCACCGTTAGGTCATTTCCGGTTCAGACGTTCAAGAAATTCGTTTTCAGGGCCTGACTCGGATCACCTACCCCAACTTTACACATCAGTCAGCTTTTTAAGGCATTGAATAATAGATACTTTATTATCATATTTGTAGCCCTAAACTAGGAAAGAATTTGAACTTTCATGTTTGTCTATCTGGTCATTTACTCCAGATAAGAACCTGCCAAAAAAAACAAAAAAACAAAACAAAAAAAAACACAGAGTAACAATACAAAGAAGTTTATTGACACAAATGTTTGTAGATGTTTTGTAGCCCTTGCACTCAGTCAAGAGCTTAAGAGATTTTCTGATGAAGACAGCCAGCTTAGAGGAATCATACCCACCCTCCCTATATATACATACAAAAAGAGGACACCAATCCTGCACCCATGAATCACTGGTCAAATACCTAGTTTGTTGCTATGACCTACCAAATGCTATTGCTGTCATGAGTGGAACTTAGTAGGAACACGACCTAATGCTCTGTTTATCCAGTAAGGACACTGGCACCATACAGCCATTCAGAATGAAAAGTTTCTTGTATTCCTTCTTATTGACCTTTCATTTTCCAAAGAAAAACTGGAAAAACAGCTAACACCAAATGGGCCTGATACTAAATTCTTGACTAACATGGAGGTATACATAAAAAATACCAGCCTTAGAAGAGAAAACTGCCTTGGCTGAGAAGACAGCAAAAAACTAAATCTTATTCTGAAGTTTTGAGTTGATGGTCAGTTAAAATTGCACTGACTCAACTGTAGGAATTTTTAAAAAGTAGATTGTTCAAAAATAGAATATCATTGCTGGGTTTGTCAGCATTTTCTGAGATGGCCGTTGGTGTTACTATACTAAAGTTATGTCGGTTGAGGCTGATGGCTGTATCAATCCGCTTTATCCACCACAACTCGTCTGCCTTCTCTTAAGCAAGGTTTATACTTGACGCATTGAACCGGGCCCCACACGTTGGTCCTGCACTGGCATTTATAATATTCCTATATGAAGGTTCATTTTCAGAGAATATGACACCAATGTTCATATCAACTATAAACTCCACACAGTTTCCTCAGCGCTTGCGCAGTCAACGCAAACTTTCAAAAGTGCAACTATAACTCAGCTTAGTCCACCAAAATTGGAGTAAATTGTTGAATTCAGTGGCACAATGTAATTTGTGTGAGGTCATTCAGGATGCAACATTGCTGTACTTTCTAGGTTTTGCAGATGTTTGGAAATTGTACCGGCAGACTGATGATCAGCTGATGAGGTGGATTGATTGATGATTAACTGAAAACATATTACAGCATTTTATTCCACAGATATGAACATTTGTTTGAATTTTCCAATGCTGAAATCCGCTACAATGAAAGGTCTGTTTAGCTAGCTGTTAGCCTTCTCCAACTCTTTTTTCTACTTTTCTACGTAATCACTGCGGCATATTGTCTTCCTATGACAGATAAAGGAGCTGGTATTGATAGTAACAAAACATCACTTAAAAATAATCTGAACTTTACCTTTAACAGCAAAATTTTGATTGCTGTTCTATCATACTTAGGTTAATCAATTGAATTACTTCCTGTCTCTTATGTGTATTCTTTTTGTGTAATCAATAGCTCCAGGGTCAGGGCTAACCAACTGGGAACACTGTTATGAATTGAGGCACCTTTTATCGCTTCAAGTTTCCCCAGGAGAAAAATAAATCAACATTAAAATCAATATTCTTTGATTATTGAACACCATAAAGAATGAAATGGTCACTTCCATTTTGGGGATTTTAGGCTAATCTTTTAAGTTTATTAAACTTTCCTCCCAGCCAACCAATGCTGATCAGTTAACAATGCATGTGTTTAGGCTCTGCAGCTACGTCTGAGTCGTAGCCTGTTATCCTGCACCACTGGAATGAAGAAGGTTGAAATCATAAATCTAGTGTTAGGTGGGAGTGATGGGACTGACACAAAAGGGGGGAGGGGGAAGGTGTTAATAAAAAAACAAACCCCTGCAGGAAACAAAACATAGACAGACACATTACATGTGATAAGGAAATACCCAGACAGCGTGTTGGGTATGCAAACTCCCTAACTGACCTTTATTGATCCAAAATTCTAATCATGTCATGGACAAACACACACACACATCCTCTCCCAGGGGTCCCATCAATATTCTTTATTGAGAAACCTCTTTGGCGGTTTGCATCTGGTCTTAATTACACATAGGGGTTGAAGGCTGGATCAGTCAGAGCAAAAGGGGGGGCAATGAAAATAAGTGCAGCCTGCATGTGCTGTAATTAGGACCAACACACAATTTACGCCCATACAACCCTTTTCAAGCCGGCAATTAATGTGACCTTTGATTGTGGCAGGAAGACAAAAACGAAGGTCAGTGTAAATTATGATTCGCTTTATGAAATGACCGATTACACAAGTCTCTACACGCTTAGCTTAAAAGAGATAAGTTGTATTCCCCTTTTGGTTTTTATAATCATTCCCATACTTCAACCATCATAGAGTTAATAATAAAAGAAAAAACATTATTTTACTATTCTACAGGAGCTTCTGATCATTGCTTGAAACAATGCTACGGCATTTGTGAGACCATATGATGCAACTCTTGTGTTTGCATGCATACCATAAACATATACAACCCAGCAGACACAAGATGGAAACCACAGGAGCCCACAGCTAGCACATAAAGAAGATTTAGAGCTGCTATGTTACACAGAGTCAGGCTTCCATGTCTGCTTTGTTTTTTAAAATGTGTAAACTGAGATATTTGATTCAGCAAAACCTGTTAAATTGGCCTTAAATCCATTTATTTCTAAGCTCAGTATTCCATCCGTGCTCCAGAAGGCTGCTTGAGAACCTGTTTGCATCAGATCTACATTATTCATGACCAACGGGCCCTGACAGAGAGTGACAGAGTGCCACAATGTTCTCACTGAGACAATCACACAAGATGTTTCAAATTTCCTCGCGCTGCATCTTTAATTTCACTAATGGGCTTGTCTGACTTTGAGATTTTACTCTGGCTTAAACTGGAATTGGGAGGAAGATCCTGTTCCAAAATAACAATCATCTTTAGTAAAGGGGCACCAATAAATTGGCCTCAATTTCCTTAATTTTGGGTGATCGGCAGTTGGCTGACACTTATCCAACAATTTTGTCCACCTCTACAAAAATCTGAAAACCAGCCGATATCCTCTTTTGCTGTGCCGTGAGAGAGAGCTGACTGACAGATCCACCAGGCCATGTCTTCATGTGCAAGGTTAACAATAGTCACCTCACTGTTGCCAACTCAGCAACTTTGTTGCTATATTTAATGACATTTTGGGGGAAAAAAAATTGTATTGTCCAAAATCTCAATTGGCAGGTCAGGTTTTTTAAAGATCGGTGATCGGCCAGAAAAATATAATCAGTGCACCCCTAATCTTTAGCAACATAACTGTTGTATCACTATAGAAAGCTATGTGATGACTCAAGCACATTGAAAACTGGTCTCATTAAAACCTACCTTTAAACTCTCCCAGGAGCGGCCAGCCTGCCAGCGTCTGCCCGAGAGGTTATCAGTAACTTATCCAGGAGTCCACAAAAGAACCCAGAACACCATCTAAAGCCCTGCAGAATTCAGTTAGGTTTCAGTGTTTATAAATTATAAAAAGATTGTCCAAAAAGAAAGTGATTTGAATACATTTTTTCCCTTCATAACAGAAATGACAACTTGAAAACTGCTTTTTTTGCTCACGTCGTCTTTGTCTGATAATAACGTGTTTAATGATTAGAAACAGTTAAGTGCGACAAAGAAAAATAAAAAAAATATATAGGGGTGGGAGATTGTTTTTGTCAATGGGTAAAATGATTAAATCAATATTATTAGACTTCACAGATTGGACTTGTGCCACACAAACTCTTTCAGAGGCCCCTGTGGTCCACTTTTGGACACCCGAGGCTTAATAATGCATAAGTTATGGTGAAAAATAAACTCAAAGCAAGTGGCAAACATATTTATGGCCAGTATTAAATGCCTAGTAAAAGAGCAACAACTCACTCACAGTTCAGCTTCAGAGACACTCTCTGGACAGATGATTCGGGACTTCCTTTTCCTCTTATTGTTACCTGCTGTAACCTCTAACACCTCAGCCGGTCTCCCACTCTGAGACAGATGACATGCAGTAGCGGTCAATGACCTCCTGCCTGCTCCTGAGGCACCAACTGCAGTTTGAAATCGATAACACCTACAAAAAAACAATAATTGTGATTTATTTTTGCACTTTGTTTTATTTACCAGCAGAGGCAATTGAAATTTGACTGTAAATTTCTTTCTTTGAGGACAGACACGGGTAGAATTTTTATGCACAACGTTTGCAATGAAGACTAGATTAGAACTGCCCCAATTTGATTTTACAAACAAATACAATTTGCTGGTGTATTATAGTATGTGGTTCCGTTGAAAATGGCTACCTCCTGTACATCACAAGCTGTCATTTCTTCATTTATATTCTGCTCGTCTTTAAATTTTGGCAGGGGTCTATAAGCTATCTTTACACTGATTCTCAAACACCCAGTGGATCCCAGCCAGGCTTGACATTTCGAGTCTTTCCAGTTCATAGGATGCCCTCTGGGGGAAATATCAGAGCAGACAGCCATGACGAAACACTTAGTTTGCTTCATCTCACCAAGGGTACCCATAGTGTCTCAGAGATTTCTGATTTTGAGTGTAAATTACATTTCAAATCAAAACCCCAGGGGGGGTGAATTGTAACCCCCTAAAAGCAGAACTTTCATTTTTCATGTGTGAAAATTCCACTAGAACAACTGTAAACACATTTACCTCAGTGATTTGATGCATGTGTAGCATGATTCAGACTGGTGATACTGTAGTGCTCTGGAAAGAAGAAAAACAAACTGTGCATTCTGATGCACAGCTTGAGACGATGTGGGGGATTTCATGTCATAGACCATATGGGACGACAGTGGTAGGAGTTCATCCCGCAACTGGATAGTTGTCGGTTCAATCCCCACTCTGTCTGCCTCTGTCAGGCAAGACACTTTAGCTGCCTTGGCTGCTGGTGGTTGTCAGAGGACCTGTTGACGCTGGTGCATGGCAGCCTCACCTCTGTCAGACTGCCCCAGGGCAGCTGTGGCTACTGTCCGGTAGCTTGCCACCATCAGCGTGTGAAAGTGAGCAGGAATGGGTGAATGACTGAATGTGGTGTGAAGCGCTTTGGGGTCCTCTGGACTTGATAAAGCACTATACAAGCACTTGCCATTTACCATAGACCAGGGGTCCGCAATCTGCGGCTCCAGAGCCACATGTGGCTCTTTGGCCCCTCCACTTTGGTTCTAACACAACCAAAAAAGAAACGCTTTTGATTATGGACGCAAAAGGAAATTTACATGTTGGGAGTTTTCTGTAAGTTCTTATGCAAAATCTGTTTTTAATATCTACAAGCTATCTACAGGCTTTTAAAAATAGCTAGCTTCAGACTATCCTGCCTGTTTCTTCATTTTCCATATTTATAGAAAAGACTTGGTTCATTTTACAAAATTGTTTTTTTTTTCTTTTGTAACAGAGGATTCATTTTGTTCTAAAATCTGAAAATAGAAATAAATTTTAGCTTAATTTGTTAGCTTTCATAATAAAACGTTTTATGTAGTATATATATTTAGAAAATCGTTTTTATGCAGCTCCAGGAAAGTTTTATTTGGTAACAGTGGGGGAAAAAGTGGCTCTTTGAATGGAAAAGTTTGCCGACCCAGGTCATAGACAATCACAACAAAGAGCAGTTCTGAACTAAAAGGAAAAAGAAACATAGTTTTCAAACTGTTTTACAATTTAAAAAACCTTAAAAAGTCTGGCCTGTATTTATATTCATCCAAGTCAATACGTAATAGAATCCCCTTTTGCTGCAATTGAAGCTACAAGCCTCTTCTCCCTGTTGTGTTAAGCAAAACTAAATCAGATTGAGCAGAAAGTATGTATAAAAATTAATTTTCTCAATCTTGCCACAACTTCCTAGTTGCACTTAGGTCTGGGCTTTGACTGGGTCATTCTAACACAAGAAGCCCCAGTCTTTTCCAGCCTCTAAAAGGGCTTCTTTCAGGATTAGCCTGTATTAGCTTCATGTATATTCCCATCAACTTTGACGGGCTTTCCCATTTCCTGAGCCTATACTTTGTAGAACCACCTTCTCTTGCAAATAGAGCTACAATTGTGTGTCTCTACCTGATTTGCATATCTAGTGACTAAAAACAATAGAGAAGAAAAGCATCTTCACAGCAAGATGCTGCCACCATGTTTAACTTTTGGGATAGTATGTCCCTTTGTCTTCATTATCTTGTTTGCTCATTAATGTTATGCTACAAACCTTTGCTGAAGATTAATTACACATTAGGCGACTCCTAAAGACAACAGGATTTTATTTAGGGATATCAGAGTACAGGAGCTTGGATACAAATTCTGGTCACACTTTTCTGATTTATATTTGTAAAAATTAGTGGTGGGACTCAATTAAAAATTTTTAATCGAGTTAATTGCAGGGTCTGCAATTAATCGCATTTTAATCGAAAAAGTATACATCAACAAAATAAGCAACATTTTCAATTCAAAGACCCTTTTTGCTGCTACATTACTGAATAAATAGACAGCTCAACAACCAACATTTATTGTTTTTAATCTGTTATTTAGGTTATTCAATCATCAGATTGGTGCAGCTTGCTATTATAGCCATTGAGCTTTCAGGTGTTTCAGGAACTCCTGATCATTCAGGGAACTTCTTTGAAAAAATACTTAGAAATAGAAGTAAATAGAAATGTGAACTGTGGACGCTGACATTAGTGCTGGGGATGTCTGTGCTGCTGTAACATGTTTAACGTTGAGATGCTATTTTAGACTTGAATAGCTTTGGTGATAGGCCAACTCCTTTTTACACAACTTTCACACAACAGTAGTCTTTTCCAGCGTCCCATCAGCTGGTTTTTTTGAAGCAAAAATTAATCCCCAGTGGGCCAAAAGAAGCTGCTTTGTTGTCCATTGCTGTTACTTGGGGATGTCACTTGTGCATCAGATTTATGGACGTACCAGAAATGTGCGCACAAAAAAAGTGATTAATTGCGTTAAACGTTTAATGTGTTAATCTATGTAATTGAGTAATTGAAATTAATGCATTAAAGTCCTAGCTCTAGTAAAAATATTTCCCAATACACTTATTTATGTTGGTCTAAAACATAATATTGTAATAAAATACACTGGAGTTTATTGAAATAATGTTACAAAATGTGTAAAACTATAAAGAGGTATGAATATTTTGCAGGGAGTTGTTTTATGACAAGCATTCTCAACATAAACATTTTTTCATGCAAAACTCTCACTTTAAATTCAATCACCTTTTTCTTGTTATTACTGTAGTATTGTGTAGTAAGTAATACTATATGATCTGTCATATGATTCTACTGTACACCTATCCTTAAGTTAAAATTTCCATAAAACACCAAAAGCATGAATTAAGCAAATAAAACAGTGGACAACAGCCTAGGATAATATAATTGTAATAGATGTTGTATGCTACACTGCTCTGGGTAAATATCAATATGTTGTATCTACTGTACATTGCAGGATAGTTTATTACATGTATTATTAATCTAAATATTGTAAACATACTCAATAAGCAGGCGGAAGCAGCCCATGTCTCGCAATTAAATAAAGTTTGTACTTCAGCAGATATTGGAGTTGGTTAATTTACAGCGCTGAAATTTAGTTATGCAATATCAAAAAAAGGAGAACAAAATAAATAGATGTTCTCACTTTTACCCCTGATCATTTATCTTAGGATGTCCCACTAAATGTCCAGGCAACTTCAGGATGTTTCAGTGTGAAATTGTTTGCACATGAAATACCGGAGTGCACACACTTTTCCGCAAAAGAGCAAACACACATCTTTTGGTCTCCTCCTGTACACTCTTGACCACTGGGACATAATCCAGATGAGGGAGACGTGCCGATGCTATTGGCTCAGTTTGGATTTGTTTATGTGTGGCCACGCTCATGTTAACCCTAAGGTGGATGACCCCTTTTTAGTCTGTTTACACTCAACCTGTTTTCAGTTTTGTTCTGATTTTTTTTGCCACATTTTGTCAGTCCTGCTGAAAAGTGCTCATAATGCCAAACAGTGTGGCACATTCTGAATTTTAAAAAAATAAACAGTTCAGAGACCAAGGAGGTGGTACATTTTTACTTTACAAAGATGTGGTATTCATAAACATAAGACTGCTGAGAAATTACCAAAGCATGATTGAACTGAGTTGTTTGCTAAACCTTTTTACATTTTGTCTGTGGGACAGCTTCGTAGCAGCATTCACAAATAGTACAGAAGAGTGATCAACAAACTCTTGACCAAACACTTTCTTTTCAGATGTAGATGAAGAGAATTCATTGCTTATGAAAAAAACACTCCAATGTAAAACTCAAGGCAGTTAATGAGATCAGTCAACAACAAACTCAGAAAATATATACAATCTCACTCTAAGGGTAATATGATGTGCCTTTCATGCTTTGAACAGGATGTAAACAAAATGATCTCAATTTATCAAGATTCTCAACTCATTGTAACAAGAACAATCATATTGCTGCATTTATGTACAGAAGTTCAAAAGTATTATGCTTGGGAAAGTATCAGTACTTGGTTCTCAGGCCAGAAGAGTGACATCCCGTACACTGGTGTCATTTAGGTCATACTGTTCTGTGTTGCACTGCATACCAGGACAGTACTTGATTCCAGGGCAGAGCAAGGTACGGAAGTGCCTCCTGAAGGTGTCGGAGAGACAGGCGTAGAGGATGGGGTTGGCACAGCTCCATGAATATGACAGTAAGACTACAAATTCAAAAGCTCGGACGAAAGACAAGAAGAAGCCATCATGGTGCAAGGAGAGGAAGTTGAAGGCGTAAAATGGAAGCCAGCACAAGCCGAACACCACCACCACAGCCACAACCATTTTGGTTAGCTGTTGCTCAAGCCTGCGGCCCTCGTGGTTTGGCACTGGGGAGTGGTGCTGCCGGCACCGGAGGGAGATCAGCATAGCTGTGTAAGAGAATGTCATCAGCATAAAGGGTAAGGCAAATCCTATGACGAAGGTGTAAGAGAGGACGCCAAGCCACAAGGCATCTGAGCCGAAGTCTGGACTGCAAAAGCCATGATCGGCGGTGAAATGAAAAGCCATTGGGAGGATGGTGAAGAGAGAGAAGAACCACAGGGAAATTGAGACAACCTTGGCACAACGTGGAGTTCGCCAACGGGCAAACCGAAGCGGCTCAGCGAGTGCCATGTAGCGGTCGATACTCATTGCTGTGAGGCAGAAGACGCTGGTGAACTGGTTGATGCCATCCAGGACCATGATGACTTTGCATGCCATGTTCCCAAACACCCACTGGTTCTGAAAGTTCTGGCTTGCAATAAATGGGAGACCAACCATGAATAGTCCATCGGCCAAAGCCAGGTTGAATATATACACGGTTGTGGAGGATGACATTTTGTCCAGTTTCAAAATGGCAATGATGACAAGGGAGTTCCCAGCCAGTCCTACAATGCAGACCATGATGTAGAGAAAGGCCATTGTGATGCCAAAACCGTCTATGTTGTCCTCAAAGTACAAATGCTCCTCCAAATACGACTGATTGTTATCCACATATAAAAGATAAGATGCTTCCATTCTGGCTCAGCTCCTTGTCTAGAGAGGCAAAGGGAAGAATATAAATAATGATGAAAACTCAGTGACAGTTGCACTTCAGCAGGAAGGGAAACACAAAAGTTTTCTTCAAGTGGATTTTCCTCTTGGAAGGAAAAAGTTCTAAGAGGGAGATAAGAAAACAACTGAAGTGAAAAATCTGAAAATCAAACTGGTTTCTTGGTTCAGGTTCTTCAACTCATCTATTCTTTATATCCAGCTTGTCACACTTCCTTTGATCCTCTGACAAAAAAAAGTTTTCTATCTGATAGCGGTGTGAGTTTCTTCACAAACACTCTCAGGAGCTGGGTGGAGAAGACTCGGACGCTTGCCTGAACACACGTTTTCCTTGAGAGCCCCTTTATATCTCTTCCCCCCTCAGTGTGTGAGGAGCGTGTCTGCTGCTCCATGTGTGGGAGACCCTCCCATGTACCTCCCTCCTCTTGTTCATCAGCCTCCAACAACAGTGATGAATTCCATGGCTCGCTGTATTGGCATTTCCAAGATAAACCATTCAAAACCTCTTCCATGTAGCTTTTGTTTTCATAACTTTGTCTCTACTATCTTCCCTATCAACATTTGTTTCTGTTTACTCTCTTGTTCTACCATCAATTCTGTCTCCCCACTCTCCACCTCTGGCTCCTGTTTCTTTTCTGCTTCACAGTTCAGCGGTGGGTCACGCAACTAAACAAAAACAGATAATAATACTGTCTCGTTGCTCTGGCCACCCACCTCTATGGCCTATGTTGAACAAATCACCAGACAGGAAGTAAGTCTTATTTGCAGTTTTCTCAGGGCTTTTGTTTTTTGACACTTGACAGAAGAGGCTGTTTTATTCTACTGCAACTCCTTCCATCATTGTCGTACACTCATACCTTGTTTGTCTCATCAGGAGAAGAAAGACTGGAAAGTTTCAGTGAGAGATGGGGAAATAGGGGGAGGGAGGGTATATTTAAGGGTGGGTGAGGGATGGCCACACATCCTGTTATTGCCTCGACATGCATAGCTGGAATACCCAATTTTTGCCAAACAATTCTCCAGCACATTCGTACATCCCTGCTAACTAATTCTTCATGATATTAGTTCAGCACTGACAATGGTCACCATGTGGCACCTCTCAAAGGTATTCACACCACCTTTTCATATTTTGTAAAGTTAAAACTACAAACTTCATTGTACATCACTGAGATTTTATGTGATGACCAGCTGAAAACATGTGGGAGAAAAAGGATTGCAATATTTTTTAATCTGAAAGGTATGGCTTATATTTCCATTCAGGCCCCTCAGTCATCACTTTGTAGAACTCCCTTTTGCTGCAAGAACTTCAAGCCTTTCAGGGTATGTTTAACTGTTTTCCACATCTAGAGACTCAGCTCTCATTTAGTCAGATTGGATGGAAAGAATCTGTGGAAATACATTTTTTAAGTCAAGGACTTTGGACCGTTTTAATGCAATCATGTTTTGATGTACAAAATTTCAGTGTGGGTTCCACACTATGGTGCTAAGAATGGTTGCATTGGCTTTTATTTAGTGGGTATCAAAGTAAATATTTGGAACAAAATGTAAAAACCATGTTGCATTTTCATTTCGCTTTACAATTATGTAATAGGCCTACTTAGAGTTCTATCATATACAAAATTCCAACAAATTACTGTAATGTTTGTCGCTGTCACATGACATAATTTGGAAAAGGCCAACTCTTGCAAGGTTCTGTACTGAGATATTTGCTTGATGATCCTAACAATTTTGATGCATTGATATTTACTCGATAATTTTGATAATTGTTGTGTATTTGCTTGATGATTTGATGTATACTTGATAGATGTGTTTTATGACGTGAAGCATTTTGAACTGCCTTTCTGTTGAAATGTACTATACAAATAAACTTGACTGTTGACTGACTGACTGAAATCCACTCATGGATTTCCTAAGATATTTCTCAAGACATGCCATCAACATCTTTTTAAACTGGTTCAAATTAAGTGAAGAAACATGCCTTTGTAGTCTGAATTCATAATTAGATTGTTGCTTAACCTACCCCCTGGAACTGACACCTCTAAATCCCAACAATCCCCTGCCCTGTAAAAACACTAGAAATATTTTGTCTTGTGGTGCTAAGTTTTGAATTTTTTCACAGCTTCATATTTCACGGTCAGTTTTTCACTGTGATGTTTCAGCAGACATACTGGTAGTACTGTCCACAGGCTGGGGCAAGCTGTCTGAGTGAAAAAGAAAATCTACATGGGAATCAAATGTCAGCTGTGACACAAATAACCCGAAGCCTGGAGACTACTTTTCTGTTCATCAGACAAGAATCTTTTAGGAAAATCTCTGTTCACACTGTTTTTATTCTTTGCACCAAAGACTATTCTTCTTTTTTTTTTTTTTTTTTTTTTTTTTTTTTTTTTTTTTTTTAATCCCACAGGGCCATTTAAAGTGCTCTGATAAACTCCCAATTTCAAAAAGCTGCAAATGTAAAGGTTGAGTTCAACAAGGTCTTGGATGATTTTGACAATCAGACATGCAAAAATCTGTTTTCCTTTGTAAAGAAATGCAAAATTGAGTGGATTCCTGTTGAGACCTTTGGTATATTTATCTCCATTTCAAAACAATTACACACTTTATTCCCTGCCTATGCTGGCGGCTCTTCTCTGCCCCTCTGCATGTACAAGCAGCTTTAAACACTTCCAGTCCACTGTGGAAAAAACAACCGCGGGTGGCAATGACGTAAGCTTTAACGAGACATCAAAAATTCAAAAGAAAAACATCATTAGGAATCCAAAACTAGTGCTGGTCTAAAGATTCTGCGTAAAACAGTTGTAACATGTTTTCTTTCTTCTCCGGAACACTTTTGAAGTTTAATGGAAGCAGATTAAGGACAAAGCAAAACAGAAGAAAAAAATCGCATAAAATGGCAATTTTTTTTTTTTTTTGCAGAAAGAGATATATGTTGTACACGTGGAACCGAACCTGGAGGAACTGAACTTCCGAGAAGTTTGTCGTGGTCTATGATTACAATCATAGACTTGATGAAAAGTAATCGGAAAAACAGTTAAACATTTATCATTTAGGAACAATCACTTAAGACTCGCTTTACCCGGAGTATTTAAAGGGCAGAATAGAGTTTATTCCACTTCCAAAACCTAAATGTAGTCTGGAAAAATGTGAAGGATGGATAAATACCTGTGACCGACCTCATGAGCAGCTGAATACAACAGTGATCAATGGTTTAACTACAACATTTTCGTCTGTGGGGAGGTTTTTGTCATTATCACATTGTATGCTTAGTGGTTAAATCAAAGATTTAGCTGGATCCAAAACAATAAATATGTGTTGTAGCTAGAAATGGGCACAGTTTCTTTGTAAAGCAGTAGCCTGTTTGTCACGTGGTTCAAATATTCATACACAGCCTGACATACGTGATCAAAACATAGTTCAGATTTTCACAAGCTCATTTACTACAAATAACTGATTCACCTGCCTTGTGCAAGTGCAAATTGTATCCAACAAAACTATACCGAGAAGGATGAGTGAGCTGAGTGAAGCTGACACCCCACCCACTTGACCAGAATGTCCCTCAAAGGTTATATGTGTTAATTTTGGATAACAAAATACTATCTGATAACTTTTAATTTTTGAGGTTTTTCCAAATATATCAACTAAATCTAGTCTTACTTTAATTCTTTTGTGCTGCTTACCAGTCAGAGCTATGTTTTACTTTCAGGCGATCACATGACTTCATCTAATCAGGAGACAATGAATTGCACCTGCTGCAGGCTCCTGGCTGTAATTACTGTTTTGGTTCAGTATTGGTTGTCTTCTAACACTTTGTTGTCACCAATTCAGTCAGTGAGAAGTTGTTGGATGCTGTCAACACAGGAAAGGACATAAGGTAAGTCTCTTATTTCGTCCCGCTGAAAAACAGAGACATTACAAAGCTGTTTTTGCATTTTACGGATCCAGTTTTCCCGCCATAGTGTTTTTTGTTGTTGTTGTTTGTTTGCTTAAATTATCTGCTATTCACTATTATGGATATAGGTTTTTTTTTTTTTTTTTTTTTTTTTTTTTTTAGGAGAAATGTTTCATATAGAATAATTTGTCTCAAGTGTTATCTGTAGCCTGTGCCTTTTCAGCCTAAGTGAAGCTTCACCTTAAGTAGATAAAAGAGCGTTTTTGCAGAACGTTCCTGATAGCTGCTGTTAAACTAACCATCACTGCTCCCCACAAACAATCGTTTTTCTACATTCATGCCAATATTGCAGTTTTTATCTGATCATGTGGTTACATAAATGCTGTCACCACTGTCATCTGATTATTCTGCACATCTAATTTTATATATGTAGCCTATACCTTTCTGATAACGGCACAGTATTGTGTTTTTCCCCTCCTTTACTGCAAATCCAGTTCAGCCTCTTTTGTGAAAAAAATTTTTTTTTTTGCAGGTTGTTTCTTATAGCTTTTAGTCTGATACATTTTCTACTTTTAGTGATGTATAAACCTGTATACTTTAATTGCCTTATGGTGTGGTGCTGATACACAAATTTCCCTATTGTGGGGCAATAAAGGTTTTCTATTCTAATTAATTGAGAGAAGTAATGAACAATGACTTCTAAGATCATGCATAGCAAAGATACTGTTTAAAAATGTAATATACGTTATACTTTCAAAGAAGAATAAATACTTCTGTTTTGGAAAATGAACTTTGTGTTAACAATTGAACATTCTGATACCCAAAAATTAAAATGCCCTTTTTCACACTGCTATATGGTCACAACAAAAGGAAAAAAAGTGACTTCATGATAACTGGAAATGAATCTCTGCTGTTTTGTATACAACAGGTATATGAACTTCATTTTTATGAGATGTAGTTGAAAAAGCATCTCATAAGCTAAAATGTTTTTATAAATCAGCACATATAAAATATTGCATGCTTTGCCATCTAAGAACTTGTCACCAGAAAACATCAAAACAGAACCTGTTTCTGGTCAGGGATATTAAACCTATTGTGCATAAAACTATTTGCCTTTGATCTGGGCTTCTCAAAACCTTCTTCCCAAAATGTGTTCACAGCAACAGTCCTCAATCTGCTGTGTATAATGTTGCATGTGGTTTTATTTATTTATTTTTTTCTTGTCAGACACTGACTTCATGACATTTGTCAGGTCATCATAAAGCTCCTTCACACACAGAGCTCTCCGGCAGTATGCAGCGTAGGCAACATTACGCTGCATACTGCCGGAGAGCTCCACACCCTCTTTGGTCAGGCTTCTCTTGAAAGCGATGATTCCTCTCAAAGTGAATGTCTTTCCTTGGAGAGCCACAATGGAGGAAAATTCACTCAAAGGCAACTGAGTTGTGTTTGCAAGGTTAGTGTCAATCCATGCTATTTCTCCAATGCTTTAGCTGTGAGTAACAGTTCCTGCACACAGCACTTTTCCTGAGGTGTTGGCTCCTGTTTTGAATTCAGCTGGGCATTCTGCTTCATTCTGTAGTGGGTGAAGGCAGAGAGACTCTGGAAGGAAGAATCCGTTTTCCACTGAAGTGTCAAGCTGAGCCATGCCAGAGTCCATCAGGACAGAAATGTCAGTAGAAACAAACAGTACTTCCCTTGTTATTCCTTTGTTTAGCTGGCAGTACTGTGAAGAGCAGTGCTTTGAGAGGTAAATACTTGATATGTTTCTCATTGTTTTTCTAATGACAGTGGAGATATAGCACTGAGCATCGATTTGGTGGGCACCAGACCTCAACTGCCTCCCCCCCTCCCCAAACATTGCACTAAGCAGCTCTGCCCTCTGTGAATATATTTTTGGGGTTGCACCATCTGTAACAACGGCTTTCACCAGCTGCAAGACTGAGTTGTCATTGTCATTCTTGACAACATTTTGAAATGCTGAGCTGTCACAGAAAGCACAGCATAAGCACTGACAAAAAGCATCAAATGCACACATATTCAGCACAGAGATTGTTGCTCTCCCAACTCCAATAGGTTGATGCAGGTTTTCATATTTTAATATGACCCTTTTTGCCCCAAAAGATGGATCTGCAAGGAGCTATTCAGTGCAGAAAGTGAGATAAGTCCTCTTCCTTTTTTGGATGGAAGAATTAGTCAGGGAGGAAATGGATGCTATCCCTATCCCCATTATACCCAATCTCGTAGGTCAGTCTGGATCTCATCAAAAGGATCCACTTGATGCAATTCCTTTGTGTCTTCTGCTGGAATGATGATGATGTCTTATGTGGTCTGGGTTTATAAATATTTTTTGCACCTCTCTGATTTGAGAGGGACTCCAGAACTATCATCACCCTCTGCCTCACTGAGGCTCACAACTGTGATGGCATGTATTAGCTTTTTCGTATGGTCCAAGCACTGTGATCAAAGAAGCTTTGCTATTGCCCTGACAAAGAACCCTGATAAAACAAGGAGGAAGATTTGCAGGCTGGTTCCCAAATAGCACACGGAAGCATTCGTATATGTATATCTTCAGGTCGGGGTAAGGAGTGAAAGCCTTCACCAGAGCACCAAGAATAGCCTGGGAAAAGTCACTCACAGCTTCCTTTAGTGCAGCAGCACCTGTATGAAGCCATTCTGTCAGCCATGTTGCAATTACATTAATGTCGTATCTCTCTGACAGCATTTGCACAACTGGGACTGAGCAGTTGTCCCCTCTCAGAATGCCTTGATATAAAATGTGGCCAGATGTACCATTTGGTTTTGCCAGTCTTCTCACAACTGAGCCAGTTGCATCAAAGTAAACTGCTGAGGGACATTTTTTGGGCAATGCCTTATACACATGTAGCTGAGTTGGACTCCAATAGTGACAGAAGAACTTGTCCAGACCAATGTCTCTTATACTACCACTGTGAGGTGTGCTATATTTTAATAACTGCAAAGACTTAATGGGATCTTTGTCGCCTAATTCCAAATCTCTTCTCTCCAGGTTGGCTTTTTGTAGGGTGGTCAAATTTGGAAGGCGAGTTGGCTCAGGATTGCCAATATCCATCAAATCTGATGCTTTCACTGACCTCCATAGAGCCAGCTCCATCCTGCCCTCACACACCTCTTTTGAAATCTGTGCACGAAGCTCTCACGAAGGTCAAACTGAAAACCTGAGCAGTTGTCTTGTCCAGGAGAAATGGAGCTAGAGTCAAACTCTGTGTTCATACTGTTGTCAGGATCACGTTCCTGCTCATTGATCTCCAAACATGATCAGATGTTGTGTCTGTTTAACTCTACAAAAGTGTACAGGGCTTTTGGAGACATCTTGTTTTCCAGCTGCTGACTTAACTCGGTCCAAATAGTGACAGCTGGAGTGGCTATTTTTCCATTTAGAAGGATAGCCTCTTTTGAAGTGCAGAGAACTGCAAAAGGGGAATCCCTGTCTGTTGATGGCTGTCGAGGCATCTAGTTAAACAACAAGGCTTTGATTAGCATTTATCAAAATATTATTCTGGCCTATACAAACTCCCAGAAGCCACAAAACATTGATATTCCAGCAGTGTCTATCACAACTCAAAACTTCTGTTTAAATTAGTCTTCTCTCTTAATCTGTATGCCATTTATGCTGTATTTTAATTATAGTATGTTTTTATTTTTCAGTACTGTATTTTTATTAATACTTGTCTTGTGAATTTCCAATTGAAGTACCTGTTCAACTTTAAAAATGTGTCTTAACCCTGTGGGGTCTACTAACGTGCCTAAGCATCCATGACTGAATATGAATGTAAAAGCTGCAAGAATAAGCCTTTCAGAATCTTTGTTTTAACATGTTTAAAAAGTCTGGACTTCAAATAGAAGCTGTGGATTTACAGAAATATATATGTAAGGCATACAACCATGCATCTCTCTATGCTAATCTGGGGCTGAATTGCAGTGGCAGCAGTGAGTCAGTGTTTTATCTAAAACCTCAGCATTATTAGTTTACTTTTCTTATTCAAAAATCAAATTTGACAGAGGGTTGGAAAAATTCTCGATTTCATAGTCAAGCGTATTGCTTGCCTACATTTCTCATGACAGATTCCTTTACTTCCCACAATCCGTTTGAAGTGTGAGAAATAAAGGAACTCCGGAAAGTTTAATGAGCTAGTTGAGCGCCTAGCCCCTGTTTCTTCTCCACCATGGCAGACCTTTGCGGAATGAAGTATGCCAGAGTATGAGGGAGCCTTTACCCTGTTTTTAAGGCTGAACCCAGCCACCCTACAGAGGATGCTAATTTACCCCGCTTATATTCAGGTTATCTCTTTTTGAGTCATGTTCCGTAAATAATGACGACAGGTGAGAGTTGAAACATAGACTGGTAAATTAAGAGCTTTGCTTTCTAGCTCACCATCCCTAGTTTATCCACCTCTTGCTTCATCCTACCATCCCAGACCCAGTGGGTACAATCCACCTTTTCTCCAGCTGAAAACCGCAATCTTAGACTTAGTTTCAGACTTTCAAACTCAGCACAGCAATAATTGCAAAAAGCTAAGATGACACCCTGATGTTCCCAAACAAGACACCCTCTCAACGATCACAAATTGAAATCCTGTCCATGAACTCCATCAATGAGATAAGGGACTATAGCAACCCTGAAAACTCTTGATATGTCGCCACAGCTCTTGCTTTGAGGAATATAAGTACCAGATAGGTCTTTCAAACAACCTTGTACTCCTGCAAAGCCCCTCTCAAAATACCTGCGCAAACATGATTGTAAAAGTTGAGTTATAGACATGGTTTTAGAGGTTTGCATTGAGGGCGTGCTAGCCAAACAAGCAGTGTGGCTTTTATGCTTGACATGTACATTGGTGAAGTATTCTCTTAAAATGAGCCCTCATGGAGGGATTATATAAATACCAGTATAGGTAAACCTGCTGGAACACCTTACAATCATCCAGATTAAGCGAAAGATGATGCGTGCGAAATTCAGAGGCGTGCGACCAGGCACTGCGAAAATGCTCAAGGCCAATGCGCAGGGGTGGGGACAGTGGATATGGTGTGCGCCCCCTTGCATGTTCAAGGTATCAATTATAAAGTTAGCTTAAGCCTCCTCCTTATGCATAAGACACATGATAAGACACATGCAGACTGGACATCCATGACCCTCTCTGCAGTCTCACAAGGATAAAGATTAGTAACTATCATAACTGTCTCCAAAACATTCTCACAGCTCAACAAAGTGCTACGTTCAGGTCTGCAAGAGTGGGCACAGTTATTCATGACCAACACCCTCAGCTGGCATGATCACATGATCATCATGGCTGATATTAACTGCTGATATTTTATAATGTTCTGATCTGATTGTTAGCTTACAAACATTTTTAATCTGTACAAACTAAAAAGAAGACAATTAAAAATAAATAAATAAATAAATAAATTCCTCAAAATGAGTCATTTGCATAATTTTGACCTTATAATTCAATTCAAAAATACTTTATTCATCCCAAATATGATAATTGTTATAATGGCCTATTACATCATATGAAAGTCAATTGCTCAAAATGATAAGTTACTTTTTCAGGTCCAAACACCCATGACCCAGCAGTAGTTTGTCGAAGTGACTCACTCTAATTTTAAAATGTCAACAATTGAAAGTGTTAGAGCAAATCAGGGAGTCACCCAAGGATTTCTCCCCTGGGAAACTTTAATATCACTTTTAAAAGTCTGGTGGATGTCAAACTAATTTTGTGACTAAGAATTTAGGGTTTTCTGAGCCCTTGAGGAAAAATCAGACACTCTGAAGTCATACAAAATAATCATCAGTTGACCTGAATAGCTGACTTGACTGAACTAAAAGCTAAGATCTTGGTTTTATGACTGGGTTTAAATTCATGTTGGTCTCTTCAATTGTTTTTTAGATGTTTAGGTTCAGACCAAAGGGCTAAACAAACCTTTTGCAGAGCCATGCTGCTGGTGTTTCTAAAAAAAAAAAAAAAAAAAAAAGAGCTCAAATGAAAGACAGAGGCCATCTGCAGCTCACATGTAGTGATATAATTATTGCAGTAAAGCCTGAGTCACGTACTATTGTTGAAGCTCTGACAAAATGCTTCATCAGATCACTTTGTCAGTAAAAGGATGCTTAAAGATTTGTAAACTGCATTTTCCATCACTTAACAATCTGGAAATTCCACTTTCTAATTTTCTGGTTTATTGTGTGTGGAAATCAAGTTATTTTCATCCTCTTTGTTGTTTCCCAGCAACACTAATAGGGAACCCGAAGAGACTAATTGGTGACAGAAGTGCACAGTTCCAGTTAGAATTCAGAAATGTTAGGTATTTAAAGGAGAATTTGTTTCAACGTCATGTTTGCATTAATGTTTCAGTGGTACTCAATAGTTGGAGATCTCAACATAACTTTAAAGTATGGTTTTAAAGTATTAAAACCTTTTCTTCTTCATATGGCAGCAATTACAGTCCCTTGTAAAAGTATTCCTACTCTCTTTTAACATGTCTTGTAATAACCACAAACTTCAAGGTATTTCAGAAGGATTTTCTGTGATGAATCAAAGCAAAGTGCATAGTACATATTTGTGAAGCAGAAGGAAAATTATATGTGATATTGAAAAATGTGCATTAATTTATAGAGAAAATAGCTTTAAAATACTAAGTATGCACTGACCCTAATTTCTTATCTCACCTTGACCCGAACGTTGAGAAAAACCCACAAGAGGTTATAGTTTGCCACAACCCATGTTGGAAACAAAGCAAACTTGTCAAAAAAAAGGTGCTCTCATCAGATGAGACCAAATTAATGTTTTTGGTGTCCATGTAAAATGCTATGAATGATAGGAGACATATGCTTCATTTCACTTTAAATACACCATCCCCACAATCAAACAAGATGTTGGCAATATCATGCTGTGAGGAAGCTTTTTCTTCACTAGATTTGACAGACTAAATTGTTTGGTCTGGCTATTCCAAAGCCTTGATCTTAGTCTTTTTAAAAAATTGTGGCCAAATCTAAAGGTGTGTGTGTGTGAGGAAAGTGTTCTGCAAATATGACTTAGTTACACCGGTTCTGTCTGGAGCAATGGAAAAAAAGCCCAGAAAGCTATTGTGAGAATGGCCTGTATTTTTATGGTGCTTTATCTAGTCCAGAGGACCCCAAAGCACTTCACACTACAATGTCATTCACCCATTCATGCACACATTCACACGCTGATGGTGGCAAGCTACTGGGTTGTAGCCACAGCTGCCAGAACAGCTGCCATTGCTTCTGTCAGACTGTCCAAGGGCAGTCTGACAGAAGCAATGCTGCCATGCACCGGCACCACCAGGCCCTCCCACCAGCAGGCACAGAAACCAAGGCATACAGTCTAAAAGGTAACTCCACCATATCTAAAAAGAAATCACTAGATATAAAGATTTATAATTCCATTGAACAACAGACTTGACAAGCAGTGACTTGGAAAAACAGAGACTTCTACTTGTACATTCTCCTACTACTCTCCAATTTTGCATTATTAGCTGTTATATCAGCTTTTAACCCTGTGTTCTCTCTCTGTTTAGCTGTGACAAATTCTTAGAGGGAGGGATCGACTGAGCTACTGCTTCCAACAACTTAATGTTTAAAAAAAAAAAAAAAAAAAAATTCATAACTCAAGCACATACTCCAGTACTTTAACTTAAGTAAGAATTTGACAGAGCTACTTTTAGTATTATTAGGAGTATTATTTGACCAGTAGGATCAGGACTTTGACTCAAATAATGAAACTTGAGTAATGAAGTATGTTCAATTATATGGTGGTTCACCACCATATATAATTGAACATAATAATGAAGTTCAGTTGTTCTTCTAAACTAATCAAGTTTTTTAATATTTGTGCTTGCCTACAGCTGGCCACATCTTGGGACTTTCTTCAACGTGTGAGCATTGTTCATGCAAACCTGAAGCCAGAAGATCTAATGATTGTGGACCAACTCGTCAGAGGAATCATACTCGCTATCTTACATTTATTCCTCTGATTTACTTCATATCAAAACAGTTAAAGGGATTATGGATTGTTTGAAGCAAAATTGTTAAAAGGCACTATTGATGCACATTTTACCTACAGTAGATAACTTTCCTGGTGTTTTCTTTTAGTATAAATCAAGAAAAGTTAAAGTTGTTTTTCGAAACAAAGGCTAACAGATAGTCCAACAGGAAACAAGACCAAACCAGATGAGAAAGAAACCAATGATTGGTCTTCACGGTGTTCCTGTATGAAACAGGTACTGAGGACACAACACATAACTTGTTAACTACTCATGAGAAAAATAAGAAAATCTATAAAATGGTGTCTCTCAACCATCTAAAATCTAGTTTTTATTTTGCCCTCTGTGTAAATAACAGCCCAATTAAAATATAGACAGAATTTAAAGATTGATAAGTGTTAGAATAAACCACAGAAGTTAAGACCGGGGTTGTTTCAAGATAGTGGAAATCCCCTGTGGTTTTGGCCCATCTTGGACTATCTGTAAGTGAAATCCTCTGGGACCAACTAATCTGGACTTCACTATTAACTGGTTTTTTTTTTTTTGTTTTTTTGTTTTTTTGTTTTTTTTTTCCCCACAATTTAGCAGAACTTCTCTTCAAAAATTCAAAAAGATCTCTTTCATCAGTCTCAGAAGAAAACAGCTAGGTGTTTATTATTCATTAAATCTTTAAATGTATCTTTTCATAGATGTCCAGCTGGGAGCTGCTTTTAATGGAGGTTTAGATGTTTGGTCTCTGGGTTGCATTGCTGTGGAAATGTTTACCGCTTCTGCTCTGTTCCCTGGAGAGGATGAAGACGATATGGGCAGTATTAGATTCTAAGGGGATCTATAGCCAAAAAAAGACTTGGTATCATTGTTTTTGCTCAGACGCACTGAACCTGATTATATTTCAAATCTCCTTTTTTGATTTTATTTCCCCCCCCCCCAAAAAAAGAGCTTTGATTCAACTCTTCTACTTTGTGGTGTGACTCAAATACATGTTGTACCTTCAGATGAAACACATTGTTCTCACCTTTGGAAATCCACCAGAACATCTGCTAAACTCGGCGCAAGATACCAGACAATTCTTCAACAGAAATAATGGGGAAGTGGAACCCTGTGGACATTGAGGGTAATCTTTATTCTGTCCCTGTGTTTCCAACATATCTCACTCAGCCATTCAATTTACAGACAGACTTTGAGATAAGAAATTAAAACTTCATTCCTCATAGGAACATGGATTTCCTCAAGAAGGTGGGACATTTTAAGAAAATAAATTTGATTTTGTACCCAAAATGATTTTCTCACGATTTCTGTATGATCCCACATTAGCTGTGTGTAAAAGCATCAGATGAAAGAGAAGGTGAAAGTGAGAGGGCTAGTTTTGTTGAGCTGGTAACAGACGTGCTGATAGTGGATTGATCTAAAAGAATCTCACCGAGTGAAATTCTTCTGCATCTGTTTGTCACCATGATCCATTTGGTGGACCATAGCATTCAGTGCATCTGTCTTTAGAGACTGTAACATGTTCTGCAGTGGACAAATACGGACTAACCTTGCTTGTTTGCAGTGAGAAATCCTCCAGTAGTGCTGGAAATAAAAGAAAAATAGACCAAAATGATTTCACAGAATCTGGAAACGGGTTAGTTGATTTTTTTTTTTTTTTTTTTTTTTTTTTTTTTTTTTTTTTTTTTTTTCAGTCTTCTGTAAGAAAGACACTGGGAGCAACTCTGACAACTGTGACATGAAAAAGATAGTTAAAGGACTAAAAAGATCTGAGCAGTCATTTGGTTAGCGTACTGTAGAAGCCCAGACAGCATCCCAGCTAAAAGAAGGAAGGACTGTGATGATTCAGAGCTGACACATGGAGTAACAAGCTCATCAATGTCCACTTCACAGACACGACAATCTCCCCACCAAAGAAGAGGAGAATAAACCAAAACAGTAAGATTTATGTGTTGTACAAATTTGTAAAATTTAAACTTCTAACATTATTGATCCCTATAGTTTCTTAAAAAGCATATACTTGTAAGGTCCTGTGTTTCAGTGGTCTTTAGACTTAGATTAAAAGAAGAAAAGCTGCTGGCTATTTTACTTGGATGATTTTCAACTTGCTTTTTCATACTCAAAAATTGCATCTTTTAGTTAGTGAACGGATCATATTGTGAGCACTTCTAGCTTGTGTGAACAACACTATTCATGGTAAAAGTTGTTTCTGCAAAAAGACTCAAAGTTGGCTTTTGTCAATATAAGTGAGGCGTTTTAAAAGGAAGCACCAAATATTTAAGAAAGTTTTGTAATGGAAGAGACAATTTAAAACAGAAGTGTCCAAACATTCTGCCCCTTGAGCCAGAATGAACTAATTGAAAACACACAATAGTTTTACTGTGAATTCTTTTTCTTGCTCTGCTACAAATGGGACATGCAAATATTTAATGAAACGAAGTAGAAAAGAACATATCAGTCTGAAAATGACTTTTTGCCTTAGGAAAATGCACAGCTTTCTTTTAACGTTTTGGGTGGAATGTATTTCATTTTGTTGGTCTAGACAATGTTTTTCATCTATTCTTAGCAACAGAACCAAGACCCTTGCTGTATTTACCCAAGTCAAATGTCTGTTTTTGAGTAAAAGGTTGGTGGGTGTTTTTGGCCCTACTCAGTATGATATTAAAATGGAGGCAAAAACATGACTAATTATAGAAAATTTCTCTGTTTTGTACCGAACATTTTCCATAGAAGAAAATATTAATTTGGCAGAAAAAAATCCCATTCTAAATTTATTTTTAAAAGGGTCCATCTGTATTATTTGTTGTTGAACCTAATTTAGACCATTCTTGAAATGTGGTTGGAGGCCACACAAAATTATTTCGAGGGTTTCAAATGGTCCTCGGCCCACACTTTGGACTCCCCAACTTTAAAGCATCCTATGAAGATTGAATGAATTACAGCAGGACTTATCTGTTGAGCTTTCAGCCTCTGGCTGTTATGGAACTTGATGAATTTGGAGGAGTCTTTTAGAAGTATCAGCGCTAACAGAACCTGTTGTTTACAGTTAGTAATGCTAATTATACTAATCGCTAACATTTTGGCTTTGCTTTACAACAGCAATTTTCTGCAGCAACATAAGTCCAACCTGCCTTATGAACTGCTGGTCATCGAACAATCCGATCCACAGAGAAAATCAGCGTCGCTGCAGGACTTATACTGGGTACAAGCTGTGGAATGACCTTCTCTTGGGCAGTAGACAGGCCTCTTCACTTTCTGATTTTAAATTCCTTCTTAAGACCCATCTCTTTTCCTTAGCTTTAGACACAATCTGAGATGTTGACTTTGTCATACTGTGTTTTATTTCATTATTTTATTACTACTTTTATATACTACTTTGTTTATTGTTTTATGGTTGATCATTTGTATCTTATGATTGTGTACAGCACTTTGGTCCTGTGGGTGTTTAAAGTGCTTCATAAATAAAATTGGTATGGTATGGTATGGGTATAGAATCATGAAAACAGGCAGCTGACACCTCTCTTGACCAAACACATCCCTGACGACATCTGTCAGGCAAGGTGATACAGAACTGTATGTGCAACAAGCATACACCACAGACTACTGTTATTGTGAACTCGAACTAATGAAATAAACTGAACTAACCCTTGCTGATACATCTTTTTTTTTCTTTAATAAAAAATTATCTTAAATATCTTGTTTTCTGAGAACACAAAGGATCCACTCAATGAAATGCCAAAGACTAAATACCTAACACAGAAGTGACAAAATGCTTGTTTGTGAAAAACCTAAAATGTTAAAAATATTTGAGGGATTTCTTTTTTACATTTATGATCATATATCCGATGCACTTGGAGCAGAAATACTCATTTAATAGGCTGAACATGTTTGTGGAGTTTATTTTCCTGTCAACCACCAGCAACAATAGCGACTATGAAATGTGGACCGTGAAGCATTTTAGGAATGTTTGGAAAAAATATATTTTCCCAGAAAAACACGTCATCTTTCTTTAGAAACAACAGGCTTCCGATAAATATTTAAACTCCTTTTAAATTGTCTTGGCTTTCTATAAAAAGAAAATAGTTCCAAGCTTCGTCCTGTTAATTGGCTGGTATGCTGTATAAAACACTCCGACCGATGAGTGAGTCATTAGTCATTTAAATCAGATGTGGTATAAGATCGGAACTTTCACGCTTAGAAGAGATTCCAAGTTTGACAAACAGGAAATTCTTAATGACAACACAAAAAACAAGCTCAAAATGTGCCGGATCAGTGTGCAGGTCAAAGTTCAACATGGCCAGAACACCCCTGTGAGATAAATAGCAAAACCATTTGTCTGTTCTGGAAGCATCAAGCTCTAGGAAAAAAAGGAATCTGGCTTCAATCATTGCTTTCCAAAACATCAAAAAATTAACATACATGCTTAAAGCAGAAGTAAAGACCTTTATAGTTTAAAGTCAAGGAATTCTTTAGCAGAAATAGGAACTGTTAATTGATCACTGAAGACTATTTAATGTTCTGTGACGTTTTACCATTGTAGAAGACTGGTTCAGTCTACAATAAAATCCTATTACTTACAGCACCAGTAATTTATGAGGTGTAAGAGAGATAAATATGAATACTGTACCTGTTTGGTTGCTAAACACAAAAAGCAAGTCAGCCGATCACATCTCAGCAACTTAGTGCGTTTAAGCATCTGGAAGGGATGAAGACAACTTGCTGAAGTTCAAACTGAGCAAATGGAAGAAGGGCTAGTTGGATGCCTCTCCTTTCAGGTAAAAACAGGAAATTGAAGCGACAATTCACAAAACTGGAAAATAATGGATTGGGGAAAAAACATCGCCTTTTTCTGATGAGTCTCTATTTCATTAGCAGCATTCAGTTGGTAAAGTGCTAATTTGGTATAAGCTGCATGGATGTTTTTAAGTCAAGGAAACATGGGACCTTTACTCACCTGCCTGGATGTCCTAAAATTTATTTGCTTGACCTTGAATCTACTTATTTTCAAATTTGATATTTGTCCCATATGTGTATCCAGTTTTTCTCTCTGTATTGCTGAAAGAGGGGGAAAAAAACAAAAAAGCAAAAAAAAAAAAAAAAAAAAAAAAAAAAACTAAATTGAAATGCTTGAAAGTATGGATCAATTCTGTGTGGAAGCAGCAGTTCAGCCTGGCCGGGTTATTGTCGTGGTGTGGGAGATAATTTCTTGGTACACTTTGACCCCTGATTGGTCATCATTTAACTGCCACAGCCTACCAAAGTATTCTTGCTGACAATTTCCATCCCTTTATGACCACAACGTACCCATCCTCTGAGAGAACTTAGTTTTCAGTTGATCTAACTGTCATGTTTTTGGACTGTTGGCGGCAGCTGTAGTACCCGGAGAGAACCCACACATGCACAAGGAGAACATGAAAACTCCATGCAGAAAGACATTGTGCCCAAGACCCTCTTCCAGCAAGGAGACAGTGCTTCAAATGGTTCCTTGAACACAACAATGAGGTTACTATACTCCAACAACTGAAAAGCAGCAGCTGCATGCTATTAAGTCAATATCAACCAAAACTTCAGAGAAATGAGGTACCTTTGAAGGCAAAAGAGTATCCAGACTGGTGTTAGCAAGGTATAACTAATAAAGTGGACGGTTAGTGTCCACGGTTAGTTGGACACGGTTGACGGTTAGTGTATATTTCCTCATATATATATATATATATATATATATATATATATATATATATATATATATATATATATATTATATATATATATATATATATATATATATATATATATATATATATATATATATGTGTGTGTGTGTATATGTATTTCTTCCTTATTTTTGTTTATTTTAATTAGATATTTTCACCATTGTTTTTTTTTGTTTTTGTTTTTGTTTTTTTTTTTGCTTAAGTAACATGTAAAAAGTCCCCAAAGCTGTTAAAACAACATTTTTAATTTTATTTAGTCTTCCTGTATATATTTTCATATATTTTAAATTAAATAAAACTTACTCAATTAATTAAATATTTATGTATTCGGCATTTAATAGATGCCGTTTATAGTATAATTCTAAATTCGCTTTATGGGATTGTAAATGTTTACATTTTATTTTTGGAGTTTTGTTTTGGAGTAAAATCTCCCGCCGTCAAAGAGCTAGCCAATCGACTGCGAGTGTGGGCGGAGCTTGAGCTGTCATAGATACGTGTACTAGGAAATAGGAAGTAAATACAAAGGAGTTCAACACAGCCACAGGTCTAAGGTGAGTATAGGCGACTTAACTGTTCGAAAACTACCAATTAGGGTAATAGTGTCAGAAAATAAATGCAGCCGAATTAAAACGCATTATTTTCTGTTGTTAAAAATAGTATTTGTGTAAGAAATGCCAGAAGTATTGTCCTGTAATAGTAAGAATTTGAAAGTTGTTCGGTTGCTCCTAATTTATCCAGCCTGGGTAATAAACAGAAGCCCGTAGCCTCTATGTTCTCATTTAGGACCCGAAGTAAACGAAGGTGAAGCTCACTTGTTTTTTAGGAGTTGGTTGAATTTATTTAGCCACATTAAAGCTGCTCTCGGAGCGCCTTTAGGGAATGAATGAATACAAATACCTTTGAGCTTTTAAAGTGAAAATGACAGCTGTCACCTTACGTCACCGCTTTCTACTTTACTATATGACCCTAGCCTCTGTGTATGTTAGCAACTACATACAGTTGTTTTCATTTTTCATGATCAAAGCAACTTTTACAGCCACTGCGAGGTAAATATTCTGATTGTATGTTGTTAAAACTTTGGTAAAAACAATGTTTCAAGTAATATTTGAAGGTAATTAATACACTTTATTCTTCTACATATTAAGTGGATCAACACCTGCAGGATGTGGGTGTCAGATGACATGCTGCTAAAAACTAAGAAATGGTCCTTTAATTTCAGAAAGCAGCAGGTCTGGAAACAGGTTTGAAAACATAAAAGTAAAAATGAATTAGCATCAACAGACATGTTTACCATTATTAAATTATTCAACAAACAGAAAAATTCGAATATGTATAGTTGAAACCAGTCAGAGGGATTTTTGGTAATTCTAAGTGATCTAAAACAAGAGAAGTTTGGTCTGATTTAACGTCAAGCATTGAGGAAAAAAAATAGGTATATGTGTCCTTTTATTCGGTGTATGCAAACCTCTGGATTTAACTGTTGCATCTTAACATAGTGGGATTAGCAGTATCATGAACTTTAGAGGAGTCTAGAAGAAAAATTATAAAATATATTCAGTATTAGTAAATGTGGGATAAGGTTTATCAACCAACTGAAGCACTTACATTTCTGCAGATTAATATTTGAAATCTTAATTGGTGCTTCGTCTTTCTGTTAGAAAGATTCTTTTCCAGTCTTTGAGAAGAATGAAAGGAGATATAAAGGGACAGTAATTATTCAAAGGATCTTGAGGTGTATGTATATATACACACACACATCCTGTTAAGATAATAAAACATTTTATTGTGAAATTATGCAGTTTGCAAATGATTTGGCCATGATTGAACCCGTCATGTGACAGGATTTCTACGAAGCAATGAGTGAGTCCAGTGTGGGCGTGATCACAGAGATGCAAATAAAGAAGGACAGGATATTCTAATCCACAGCAAACCGGATCTGATGCTTGTTTGCTTTGTGATTTGATGAAACAGTCTTCGAGGGTGGATCCCGGGGCAGTGATCTTATGGCTTTAGGGTACACATGTTGTCTTAGGAGGTGGCAGTCTGGTTTCTCATTTGCAGACTCCTTTGCGGTTTTGCCACAAAGCACTCAGGGGACCCAGGAAACCTGTGGAAGAAGGTGCTCAGGTTAGATGAGACCAAAACTGAGTTTAGTGCTAACACAGTCTGGAGTCTGAGCTGTTTTTGATTTTGTGGCGCTAGTAGCCTTTATTCATCGGTAGGACTACAGTAGACCCCTGCATAGTCACAGATTTTTCTGTGGAACATAACACCAAGTAATGTGTTGAACATCTGCCTATTCGTGGATTTTTTTCAAATATCATTTCTAAAATATTCAATCCAGGACCGCAATCATTTTCCTCAATGCTGACTGGCTATACCCCCAAGAACAGAGATAAGGAAGACTGTATATATAGATATCAGCTTCTGCTGTAGTGCTAAGATGGTTTCCACTCTGCTTATTAATACATGTTAAGGTATATTTGGTGTTTAAACTATTAAAAAAGGCAGTTTTAAGTGTTTTTAGAGAAGGTCTTAAGTATTAGCAGAGTTTTAGCAGACAGTTAGCAGGCAGTTGTGGTCCCTAACCGCCACGAATACTGGGGCTCCACCGTGTAGCCTCCACATATGGTACACCTGCTCCACCACTGAGCTACACAGCGACCATGGTTGAGCTATTTTTCAAAGAACAATGGGTGAAAAATGTAAGTTTGTAAATTTATAAGGACTTGCAGCTGTAATTGTAGCCAAAGATAGTTCTCGAAAGTATTTGTTGGGTTAGTACAGATGCATGCAACAAAGTTTCTTTTTTATTGAAAAGAATGGCATCATGTATCATTTTCATTCCACAATAATGGACTACTTTGTGTCTGTCACAGAAAATCCCCAAAAAATACATTGACGTTTGAAGCTGCATTGTGACAAAATGCAGAAACATTTAATGAGAACGAGTACTTGAGCAACATACTGTATGTTTTTAGCCTTAGAGGTCCACTTATAGGCACTATAATCTGGCCAGTTGTTAAACTGGTGAAAGACTAATGCTAGTTTGGTTTGAGACTGACTTTGAGTGTTGCTTCTGCAGGTCTGGTACCATGCTGGAAGGCTACAGCCCTGTGACCCAGGCCCTGCTGGGCACTCTGTTCACCTGGGGTCTGACCGCTGCTGGAGCCGCCCTCGTCTTCATCTTCTCCAGCCAACAGGTACACATTGTCAGCTTCAGACGTTCTGTGTTCAGCTGAAAGAGTTTGAAAATGTTTAGTGCAACGTATTACTCATACATATATACAAAACTGGAGGTCGGAACAAGCAAGCTTGAGGCTTAATGTAAATTCAGCATGCAGAGCAAATATAGCCCCTGGCTCCCTCCCCACAAAATCCTTCAGCTAGCAACTCCAAAGCTCCCTGATTAGCATGTTAGATCTCAGCTTTACAATCCAAATAATAACTGAATAGTTCCAATGTGATCAAAGACCACAACAGCTCCTCAAACTTTTCTCCTGAATCTGCTTGACTTAGATGTTCCAGCCCAGCTTTACATATTAATGTAGATATACAACCGAATGGAAGTTTCTGAGCCTTTTAGCTGTTGTTCTTTTCATTTAGTCTGTCTAAATTAGATTACTTTTAATCCCATTTAACTATACCGAGCATTCCAAGCTCAATAACAAAGCAAAAGCAGGATTTTGGAGTGGTTTTTTGATTGGATTTAATAGGAAAGCCTGAAATACATCATATAGACACTTAACCTGAACTTGAGTGCATGCTCCTTTCTCATGTCCTTCTGTAAATTGGCTGGATGATAAAGGACCTTGGTCGGACTGGCAGGCAATAAACCAGTGATCAAAAATAGGAGTTTCTTTGGGGAGAGCCTCAGAACCAGTGATGGGGTTCTGCATCAGTCAATCCGCTATGAGAGAACGGTCAAACAGAAGCCCTCTGTTTCCAACTGACACATGACACTGAAAATTTGATCAACGGCGCCTCACCGAGACTTTGATGACGAGCTAAATCCTCTGATCTGATCAGTCGAGGGTCCTTCACGTTTTTACCGTGTTTTGGGCAGCAATTTATTGGTTATTAATTTTCTTTCATGGGAAATACAAAACACTTGATTCTTCAAATTATTACCAAAGTGTGTATTAGTGCTGCAGTGAAAACTGGAAGACAAAAGGACATCTAGTTTTATTACCAATTGGACCTTTTTATTTCACTGGGATTTCATGTGATAAGCAAATGCTAAGTAGCACATAACAAAAAAAATCGAAGTGTGGCAGCCATATTTATTCACTCGTATCCCCTTAAATAAACTCCAGTGCAACCAACTCCCTTCGAGAATGTTTGGCCTGTGTGTAAAACACGAGGTGGAGTGGAAAAACTGACACAGCATAGTGGTAGCAGGTGGGAATGCTTTTCTTCAACAGGGACAGGGAAGCTGGTCAGAGTTGCTAGATATAGGACAGCCCTGGAAAACACTTTCGACTTCAGAGGAGGTTCAGATTCCAACAGGACGCCAGCCGTAAAGATCCAGCCAGAGCTGCAGCCCACCCCACACCTTTTCAAAGTGTGGGGTGGGCCTCCCCTGGTGACTGTCGAGAAAGAGTCTTGGTCAAAATACAGGAAAAGAAAGAAAGAAGAAAGTGTGGCTGTGATTATTCAAAGTTTGGATTTTTCATGGGGATAATCTGAAGATACTGCACTGTCACAGTGTTGTCTGCCAAGAGGAGCTAGCTAACGACTCTCTGAGACCACGTCAACTGCGGCATCATATTGAGACCGAACACTCAAGTTTGATGACCAAGCGCCGGGAGTTTTTTGACAGGTGGCTAAATGAACTGCGGTCACAGCAGAAAGGAGTTCATACTTTTAGCACTGTGAAGGACAAGGGAACTGAAGCATCATATCATGTAGCGCTATGCAGAGCTAAAGCAGCTAAACTTCACAAGATCAGTGAAACCTGTGAATGGGGGGGGTCTACTCTAGTGGTCGATTTAATCTCTTAGGGTGGGAGCCTCCACTGCAGATGGTGAAGTTCAGTCTTTTTTTTTTTTTTTTTTTTTTTTTTTTGCTATTCTTTCCATTTTTTTCAGTTTGAGTTTGAGTTAAGGGTCTGTTTTTGTTTTTAACAATTAATGAGCCTCTCAAAGAGCAGCAGTCTTACATTCACCATATCCCTTTCTGTGCTGTGTAAAGTTCATTAAATATTCTGTCATAAAACTCTGTCCCTTTTTCTTTTTTTTTTTTTTAATTAAGAAAGCCGCTGATTTTTTTTTCCTGTCTTGTTTACCTTAGTGTTTAAGACTGTTACAGAACAGTCTGACTGATCCTGTCATTTGGGAAAAAATGAGCTAACACTTTAAATAACTATGTTGGTGTGAGTGTTCATTTACCAAGCACTCTAAAATGACACCCTGGGTAGAAGTATCCCTCTTGTATATTCATACACATACACCAAAACTAATTATTCTTCCCTTCTATTGTGAAAATATTTGACATATCTGATAATTTGAAGAAAAAAAATCAACTGTGGCCATTTTTGTAAGCTCTTAAATGTGAATGAAGAAGACAAAATGGGTGCAAAATATGAGCAGAAAGTCACAGCGTGCAGCCTGATATCATGCCTGCAGTGTAACATGGTGACAGCAGCATAACCTGTGTTGCCAAAAGAAAGGAATTGATGAAGGAAAGAAAATGCAGGTCAGTCGTAAATATAACTCTGACTGGAGCAAAACTTTAAATCTTAACAATCCACCCAGTGCTAAGGAGGAGTTTCAGGATAATGTGAAAGTTCTGGTGTGAGCGAACTAATAGAGTGTGAAACTTCTGCATGGATGCTTAATATGGTTAAACCTGAGTCAGAGTTCCAGTTCATCACAGGGCAACATAAAGACACAGGACAAATAACCACGTGCACAATCAGACCCAAGGGCAATTTAGAGAGACCAGTTAACCTAACAGTCCTGTTTTGGGGCTGTGGGAGAGAGCTGGAGTACCCAGAGAGAACCCATGCATGCATATGGAGAACATTCAGAATCAGTGCAGAAAGACCACAGGTCAAGATTTGATTCCAGGACCTTCTTGCAAGGCAACAGTGCTACCAATCGCACTGGCATGCAGCCCCTGTATATGCAGACATGCTCATTATTTGTACTTGTTCAAATAAACTGTCATATTAAAAGGGAAAAATTAAGAGGCATACAAAAAAAAAATCTAACATTTTTGAGTTGAGCACCCATTCTCAATTCTCAAATTTCACTTCTCAAAAGCAAGTGTAAATAAAATTTAAAAAAAAAAAACAAGCAAAAAACAACAGCATTGTGGTTAGAACATTACACAAGCAAACGAATGGTACTCCAGATTTTTGGATGATTTCATAACAAGCTAATTTTAGATGGTTAGTTAGCTGTGGGCTCAGTTCGTTAGCCTTTCCTCTGCTGCTTAACACACATGCTGCTCTAGCCTTTTAGCTTGCCAGCTGTACTTTTAAAAAGCATTAGTTTAATAACCTGGAATAACCTGGACCGGAGCTCCTTTAGCTTCCAGAACACAACTTTCCAAACAGTCTTGTATACCAAAAATATTAGGTCCCGTCCACACAGCGTTTTTTTGCTAAAGCGGAAAGCTTTTAACCGTGTATGCCTTGGGCCCACATGGAAACAATGTTTTAGGGGATCCCAAATGGGTTTTTTTTTGTTTTGTTTTGTTTTGGAAACGGGTTCCAGAGTGAAAGTTCCACCCTCCTGCATTTATGTGGACAGCGAAAGTATTTGTTTTGTGAAAGCGCTGACGTATTAGCTCAACCTCTAACCTGACCTCTAACCCCACACGCGTCATACATAACAACAATGGCAGATTACACCTTTGTGGTTGTGCGTTAAAGTCAGTAAACTTCCGTATTAATGCCTAAACAGGGCAGCAACAAGAAAACCCTTTTTCCTCACCTGACATTCCAGACTTCACCCTGTGTTACTCTCCAATCTTGGATATGTGTGAAGACCTCTTGATTTAGTGAAGCCAAATGTATTAAACCAAACTGTGTTACTTCATCTTTGTTATTTGGAATTGTAGCTGTCTTGTACATTCAGATTCTGGGCTCTTTACAATATAGGTATTCTAATACCGAAACCATAAGTTATTTCTTCTGCACACCAAAGCAGAACAGAGCTGTTTGCAGAAGATGTCCATCTACAACTTGAATTATTCTTTTTTTTTTTAAAGGTTATTGTTCATACTTTAAATTCAGTGAGAGTCCAGATTTTTCTATGTATGGGACAATTCAAACCTCTTTGAAAATGGAACCATTTTCCAACTCAAATTGCTGAAAAGTTTTCAAAAAGCTTCATGACCTGCACTAGTTTCTGCTTTTACCTTCAAAAGGAAAAGACATGTATATACTTGTTTTCTGCTTTTAGGGTCTTTTGATCTCAAATTACACATGTTTGTCGCAATCTTCTCTTTTGTTGACATTTTGTTTGCAGCATGACACGAGAAACCCATCTGTTGACTGAGTGGTTTTGCTACTAAGTTGTTGCCTTTTTGCAGTCCCACATTTGACTCTTTAGACATCTAGCAATTTTTGACAGGTTGTCTCCACTTAGAGGTTAACTGAACGGTGGCTTTTATGCTGTCAAAGTTTCAAAACATCGATTTATCTGACTTGTGTGCATTCTCTTTTCTTATCTTCCCTATTCAGAAGCGGATCTTGGATGGAAGTTTGGGCTTTGCAGCCGGGGTGAGTTTATTTTCCTCTGAACTTGGCAGTGCACTCACTGACACACACACATACATACATACGGTGCAGGTAGGTCGATGCAGGCAGCATGCTGACGTCATATAAACTCTGACACTTTCTGATGCCACATTTCATTTCATTAAATGTAAGATAAGTATTTCCCCGAAGCAGGACTTAGCCTTACCATACGTGAGGAGGTTTTATGCTGCAAATGGAAAATATCATCTTATCCCCATCAGTCTTTTTCTTTCAATTACATTTTTTTTTCAGTGTCTTGCAGGGAAAACAGTTCATTGGCAAATTTAATTATCTCGTCAGTTTGAAATCCGAACTAGCTCTGAATTCTGATGTTATTGATGAATGTCGGAATAATATTGAAGTAACAAATAAATAGTTTTTCTTGCCAAAAGCTGTAGATATATTTTTATGTTTGTATTATATTACAGGATTCTATGTGCATAACTGTTTTAAAACAGGGTTTTACTAATAAAGGTTTATCTCAGTAAATTAGATTATTAGCAATTTCATTTCTTTCATTTATTTAAATTACTAAATGAAACACATTATGTAGAATAATTACACTCAGACAGATGTTTTCAAGCCTGTATTTCTGTTAATTATGTTGATTTTCTGCTTATAACAAATGAGACCATGACATTTAGGATATTACATCAGAACAATAAAAACTATTTTAATTAAGTCCACACAATATGTGGCAAATTCATTATTCACAACAATATCGGTGTCAGATTTATTAATATAGCACTTTATAGAAACAAGGGCAACACCAAAGTGCTTCACAGCAAGCACCCATGATATAAATATATATATTAAAAAACTATATAAACCCCCCTCCAAAAAAACATGAGAACAGCTCAAAAACAGACTCAGACTATCAATTCAGACTACTATAAGTAGATTGAAAGGACAGTGAGTTGAAGTGTCAGTGAGTTAAGAGTGTCTTAATACCAGAGTGCCAGAGTTGGTGCTTTAGGTGGTTGAAGCAGGAATAAAGGTTGCCAAGGCAAATGCTAGCACCTGTTAAGTTCTGCAATGGATAGATGTTGGTCAGGGCACCAAACAGAGCTGCACATGCCTAACAAATACATCTGGTTTGTAAGCCCTGTGTATAAGGACAGTTTCAAAATTGCCAGCTCATGCTTATAAATCCTACTTGAAACTGTGATGAGTCATGCTTTTGGTGGTGTTTAGAAATGCTGATCAGAGATCAGAAATGTAGGTTTGGTTTGCAAAGAAATTAAAATTGGAAACCTAAAATTTAATTATCTGCATTTGGAATTCTCAATAATTCTAAAGTGATAAATGTCAGAAAAGAAAAGAGATTGGGCATATAATTAAACTGTAAGCAAAATGTTAACGTACACAACTGGATTCAATGTACTTATGCATAGTGACGATGCATAAGTACACTGAATCCATTTCTTTCACTTCCTGGTAAAAGCCTGCAAAGTCACTTATAGTTGTCATTCATTATCAGTATCTGAAGGATATTTATTGGTCACGTTTGGATACAGTGGACCCCCCGCCTAGTCACGATTCAGTATTCATGGATTTACTTATTTGAGGATTTTTCAGCGGAATATAACTCCAAGTTAATTGCGGCTTTCTTCTAAAATACTCTAAAGAAAATGTAGCTTGGGAAGCTGAAATACCTTGGAGCAATGCTTCTTGACACGCTATTGGGCGGTCTTTGCAAAGCAGCAAATGCAGGAGTGCCATTCGAGCTGAGATGAGAGATGGCCCTTTTCCTCTAGCGCCTCTACAGCACAGCTCAACTTACCTCAACTCTGTTCATCACGGTTCGGATGGTTCTCCTTTACACTTCAGTCACAGCTCTAGTGGGTGGGTTCGTCGTAAAGCTGGGCGGTCGAGAGTCCGAAAATTGACACCACACTCCTTACCAGCTGATGGCAGTAGTGTTCCATTAAGCTATTAGCCAGTAACCATTATATGTAGTAGAAGAAGACCCTGAAAACATACGCAACACAACAATGGAGGACATGGCAGCAGTCGCTGCCGTGAGTTATTGCAAATGGTGGGTTGGGCTGTTGTAAGAGAGTAACTCTTGTGATGCAACCAGTGACTCGATCCCTTAACCAATCAGTGACCGACAGTCTTCTGACTGTTTTCAGGCCAGCATGATACATTTAGAACCCCAGCCGAGTACGTTCTGAAAAAGGGGCTGGTTCCACGAATCCTTGCTAGTGGAAAAGCCTTGGAACCGTGGAGAGCCAAGTCGAACCTCACTGTTGAGGCAGTAGTGGAAAAGGGCCATAAGACTGTAGATGTTAGCTTCTGCGGTAGTGCTAAGACTGTTTCTACTGTGCATATTAATGCATATTAAGATACTGTTGGTGTTTTGACAATTAAAATAGGCAGTTATAAGCATTTTTAGCTGTTGTCTCAAGTATTTGTGGATTTTAGCATTTCACGGGCAGTTGTGGTCCCTAACCCATGCGAACACCAGGAGTCCACTGTAATCGACATAAGACTTTGTCTCCAGCTGTGAGCTTTAGGTACACATACATTTTATTCAACATATTTTAATATATTTTTAATCTCAGTTAGCAGATGTACATGAAATTTTTGGTGTTGGTTTTAACTAATTGATACCTGATGATGCATATTCATACTTTTTTTTTTCTTTTTTTTTTCTTTACTTTTGAGTCGGTTCTCACTACATCAATATATCAACATTTTCAAAATGAATTAATGCGAACTAAAACTGAAAATGAAAAGCCTGAGGTAATATCAGCAGCTATCCTATATGGAAAATTCTCAACAGGCAAATATACATGCTAACATAATTTGATTGTTGTCAAAAGGAGGTTTTAATTGATTTACCCTCTAGAACCTTTGTGTTTGCCTCAAGTTTAACAACCCCTGTTCAAAGTAAATGTCAATGTAGTAAACCTTTTAAGAGTCACAGATATAATTGATGACACTTTTTATTTTTTCCTGTTCTAGTAAAACTGAAATGCCATTCCTCTGTGTAGTAATAGGCTATGTAGTAATTAAAGGCTATAATAGGTGAATGAAACTAAAACTACATGATCAGAGCCCGTCCTTCCTTAATGTTGATGTTGCCAGGGAAGGATTTGATCTCAGCTTTTACTTCCATTATCTCCATTTTGATTTGTACAGTGAATCAGTTACATCCACATCCTTATTGGAGGTCATTTAAATTCTAAATAAATGACAAACAAGGACATATATATGCCTCCTAAACATACAGATCTTCTTTTCTACCTAATGAGTGACTCAACTTTCTAAAATTCATCTTTTGTGAATTTATCTTTTATTCATTTGAATATTTTGTTTTTCCACCAGTTTCAGTTTGTAGTCTTTGACATATAGTATAAGGTGGCATCAACCTCTAATTGATGTATAATTTAGCAGTAATAAAAACTTTCTGTTGAATTTTCTTCTTTGCTGGTATTCAGTCTCTTTAGCTGAAATTACTTTCAGAGTTCTCAAGAAGTGAAAGTATATGAAAGTGTTTAGAACTCATGGAAAATTGATTTCTACAGAATGTTAGCAGGTAAAATACAGTGTTACATGTAACAAAGGACAGACTTAAAGTAAGAGACGAATAAATTCTGCTGAAAGTGGTCACCTTAGTTTTTGGTCTGCTTCTCGCACCAGGAAGCAGGCTGACTGCTGCATTTAGCTTTTTTAGTGAACAAACCCAGTCACTTAGCACTGTCACTGAAGGCGAGATGGAAAGAGGATGGTACAAGATCAGTTTGCCCTTTTGTTATTTTTCCAAGAACATTCTTTGCAAACTGGGGATTGCTTTTTGACTACAGATGGAGAGTGAATGAAGGTCAAACAGAAATGTCTTTCAAAAAAAAAAGGTGGATGCCGTATTAGGGAATGTTAAATGGTTGACTTTACAGACATGGATAATGGACAGCAGATGTACAAATATATGTTATAACTATGAGCCTTTTTCAACTTTTCTTGTATACTTAACTTAAATTGTAAAATTAGATCAACTTGTCTTAACTGGGGGTGCACTGATTGCAGTTTTCTGGCTGATGACCATTCACCAATCTTTAAAATGCCTGACCTGCCGATTCCAATTTTGACCAATACCCATTTCTTTAAATTTCTGACAGTGTCGCCAAAGTCTCCAATAACAGAAAAAAGTTGATATATTTGTTTCCAGTTGCTTTTTAAAATAGAAGTCGGTAGATGTATCTGAAAGTTTGCTAAATATAGCGATAAAGTTGATAATTTGTCAGGAGTGAGGTGACAAGTGTTAACCACACATGTTCAGACGTGACCTGGTGAGCAGGTCTGTCAGTCAGCTCTCTCTTATGACAGAGCAAGAGCGAACAGTGGCTGATTTTCAGACCTTTGCAGAGTAGGATAATATCGGTGGAAAAGATTGGTTTCACATGCAAGTATCGGCCAATCACTCAAAATTTAGGAAATTGGCGCTGATCGATCGGTGGACCCCTAGTCTTAACTTTGTTCCACTTGTAAGTGTGAAAACCAGTGTGATGTGTTAATTGTTGTGCCCAACGACCAAGCTACCTACTATTACCAGTACAAGCTGATAACAATGTATATGTCAGCAATTTGTTTTTAAAAGTGTTTACAGCCAGTTCTTGTATTGATTGATCACCGATTTAGTGACAAACATTAGGTGAATAGTCAAATAAATGATTGAAGAGTTTAATACTGCCGCTATCTTTACTTTTTATGTCTACGTCAGCCATATTGGTTTATAAGACTGGAATATATGTAAGCCTTTCAAGTCTGAATTCCAAATTCAGATGGCATTCTGGTGAATTTGCGCTACTTGACTAATAAAAACTGGGAAATTATGAACCTTGACCTATTTAAAATAACTGCAAGTGGTCTCTTCCTGGTTGTTACTTATTGATTATAAGTTAAGTTTATTTGTATAGCACATTTCAGCAGCTAGGCAGTTGAAAGTGCTTCACATCATAAAAACATCAATCAAGTATACAGCAAAAACTTCAACATCATCGAGCAAAATCATCAGGCAAATACACATGACAATCATCAGGAAAATATCAATGCATCAAAATCATAGGGATTATCAAGCAAATATAGTTCAAAAATATTGATCAGTGATCCACTTACTTTATTTAACTGCTTTACACTCAAACTTCCACCCTTTGGAAAACTAAGCTTATCTTCCCAAATTAAAGCACATTCAACACAATCATCTCCACCTTTTTTTCTCATTGTTTTATATTAAGGAGTCTGAAAGAGTAGGCACCCCTGAGGCCTTTGACGTTTCAAAACCCATTTTACCTTACATACAGAGGCACGTCTGCCTGCTAGCTTTCTGGATCCTCTGTTTTGGTTTTACAAAACATTCATAGAGAAAGTGCCATACTTTTGTGCAGACTGCCTCCTCCGTAGACAACAGCATTAAAATTTCCATCCAGGAGTCATTAACCATTTGCCAATCTGATTCTTATAGTAGTGATTTAGTGAAGAATTGTACAAATGTTCTCCTGGAGATACAAAAACCGGATAGTGGAACCAGACAAATTGAAGAGAAGTATCAGTACATGCTGTCCAAGTGCATTTTTGCATAAAACACGGCAACAAACTTCTGACCAATCACACAACACTTCGCATAGAGCCCTGTTGAAATAGTTTGACCCGGGCCTGATGTTGAGTTTGGCAGGTGGATGGCTCTCTGTGAACAAAATGATACAGTTTTCGGCACTTTGGATGAAGTATGTCAGGGTCTTTAAGAGATTTTGTGGAGCAAGTTGAACCTTTAACTTGCTCAGTGGCAACTAAGGAACCAATAAGATTTACAGGAGGTGTCTCCAACTTTAGCCAAGAGTCAATGTCCTGGATGTTTTTGATGTGTTCAGACGGTCTTTCATGTCTCATCAGGATTTGAAGGGTAATGACTCATGTGATTGAGATGTGCTAAACAAGGGAAACAACTAAAACATACAACACACCTACTTGTATTTATATCCAGTAAAGTTTAATTTATTATTCAAAACATTTTAAGGTGTTGTATGATAACTCTGAATTCATGCAGTTATTAAATTGCGTGTAAATTCCTTATTTTATCTGGTGGATTGTTTGTTCCCTTGAGGAGTTTTCAGCACTTCCTTCTCTGCCTAAATGAGCAGCTTTGGGCCTGAGGACAGGCCATTTCAGTTCCAGGACTGATATTCTAATTAACCCTCCTCTTTGTGCAGATTGGAATTTGTGCTGGAATAAAAAGCATAACCATCAGCCAGGTGCTTTTAGTCAATTACGCTATATTATCTGACTTATCAGTTAATCAAATGCACTACACAGATTTTGTTTAGGGCTTCACCTGCAGAACTGAACACTCTCGGCACCTTGGCAACTGATTTAACACACGCTAAGATGTCTGATGAACATTTAAATCCTAGTTCTACCAGTTGTTTGTTATTCCTTTGTGTTTTGGGGGATATTTACTGAGAGAACAGCAGCTAATTGGCCTATTGGGGGAGCCTGTAATTGCACTGATGACCTGTGTAAAACAGTGCATCACAGTGAACGGGTTAACAATTCAATAGGAAAAAATTAATGGTGACATAAAACTTGTTGCACGCAAAGACCCCAACTTTCTGCTTGTTTGAACATAGTTTAGTGGCACTGTAGCAATAGCAATGGTTGGTGTGCTGGATCTAGGTGACTTCATCCATGGTTGTATGTTTAGAGTTGTTGTCCTGCTAGAAGGTGAACCTCTGCCCCAGTCATGCTAGTCTCTAGATTCTCCATTGCTAATGCGAGTGAGTTGTCTCTCTCTCATTTGCTGGCGACGGCCTCTCAGTTACCAGTGCTGGCCTATAATTAAACAGATCAGTAGGTGGCTTTGGAATATATATAGCCTCCTGAGACAAGGAAGTAGCCACCGCTGGGTGTGCAATAGTCTAATTTTGGCCCTAATGCCGTGCCATATACTAATGTCCCTTTTCCCCTAGCAGCATTTCTCAATTCAGCACAACTTTACACAGTTTGGGTGGTTTTCCATTACAACTAACAGCTCTTGTGGGTGGGGTCATCATATAGTTGGCAAGTCCCAGAGTCCAAAAAGTAGCATGAAGTAATCTGTACGTGACACAGCACAATAATGGAGGACTACCCTTGTCTTTAAAAACTCTAAATCCAGTCCCTGTTGTGAGTTTTGACAAATGGTGGGTCAGATAATCATGAGAGAGTCGTCCTAGTTATACAGCCAGTGACTCTACCCCTGAGCCAGTCAGTGACCAACTTTCTTCTAATGTTGCATTTTAAGCCTGATTACGTATGCTTAGAGCTCCAGCAAACTAGGTTCTAAAAAAGGAGCTGGTGCCACTTAACCATATCCAGTCGAAAGTTTTATAACTGTGTTGAGCCAAAATGAGTAAACACTAGTGGAAAAGGGCCAATGGAGTCCTAGCGGACTCTATTTGATGTGTACAGATGGCGAAATGTACATTTCCCAAATTCTGTGGTCAAGTGGAGAGTCAGGATGAATTTAGCCATGCTCTTTAAAGTAAACCAAGCCCCTGACCACACTCTTTGCAAATATACGGTGTTTTGGTTAACAGGTTTTGGTTAACCTGCCTCCAAATCTGTAGGTAGGTATTGATTTCTTGATTTCTTTTTAGAATTTAGGACGCACAAGAAAATGATTTAAACATTTATATAAAGTTTTACTCCACCATAGGTCAGGTTCTTGCATCCCAAGAATGAATGTATGTGCTTGTACCAAAAAAATCAGGAATTTTTTTTTTTTATTTTTTTTTTTATATATATCCATCAGAGTTTGTTGTCACAGATGTTTTTTAAATGCAGTTGGTAATTATTATGAATATGTTTAGCCTGAAGCAAATCGATAAGGCAGAGTAATAAAAACAGGAAAAGGGACACTCAGCAGGTCAGGAATGTGTGTCTGAAAACACAAGTGTTTACAAATGAAAACTTCCAAATGGAGAGTAAAATGGTTACAAAACTCCTAAACTCACTGCTGTGTCTGTTCAGTTCTGAAAGCTCCTATCATGTGTATCTCCCTGTAAAAGCACCCATACAAAAGTATCCATACTCCTGAAATGTTTCCACATTTTGTCACATTACACCCACAAATTTCGATATGTTTTTGTGGGTTATACGTTAGACCAACACAGAGTAGTGCATGACTGTAGAAGTAAATTAACATATGATTTCAAAAAAAAAAGTTTGAGAAACGAATATCTGAAAAGTGTGATGTGCATGAGCAATCAGCCTCCCTGAGTTGATTCTTTGTGGAGCTACTTTTCTCTGCAGTTAGAGATGAAAGTCTCTTGGGAGTGTCTACTAGCTTTGCACATCGAGAGACTGTTGTTGTCTATTGTTTTCGAAAGAAGCTTGAACTTTTTTCACTGATTCTCAATTGAATTTTGGTCTGGACTTTGACTGGGACATTCTAACACATGAATATGCTTTGACTTCAACTATTTTATTTTAGCAGTTTGTTAAGGGATTCTCCTGTATTTAGCTCTATCCATCCTCCCAGACTCTATCCATCCTCCATACATTTGCTAATAAAAAACATCCCCACAGCACAATGGTGCCATCTCCATGTTTCAGTATGGCAATGGTATATTGAAGCGGATTTATGGTGCTAGTTTTCTGGTGCACATGTTCAGGTTAAATTTTGTTCTTATTTGATCAGAGTATCTTCTTCTACATGTATGGTGTCTTCCTTATGTTGCTTGTGGCAAATTAAAAGTAGGATTTCTTACAACTTGCTTTTAACAATGGTTTCCTTTTTGCCAGTCTTCCATAAAGGCCAGATTTGTAGAGTATGTGTGACTGATAGTTGTGCTGTCAACAGATTCTTCGCCCTGTAGTCTTTCTTCCTGACTTGTCTGTAGCTTTTATTGGTCTTCATAATGCAGTTTCTTCACTAATATCCTCTTAAAAACCTCTGAAGTCTACAGAACAGCTAGATTTAGAATTTATTAAATTAGTCACATGCTTTACTAATAAAGATATTTGGTTATATTTTATTTCATTGTAGGGTATCAGAGTGAATGGGGCTCCAAATAAACATAAGCCACAATTAGAGCCTAATTTGTCAAACTGTCTGGAAACCTTGTTGTCTTTTCCTTCCACTTTACAACTCTGCATGATTTCAGTGGACCCCTGTCTGTTCACGGTTCAGCATTCACTTGTTCCTGGGTTTTTCTGTGGAACGTAACTTGAAGTTTTTTGTAGCGCACATCTAAAATATTTGAAAGAAGATGCAGCTTGGGAAGCTGAAATACGTTGCTGCAGTTCAGCTTGACACACTATCGGCTGGTGTTCACAAAGCAACCAATCGAGGAGCACCATGCATTTTCGTAGCCGCTGATTGGCTGTACCCTCGAGAGCAGAGATAAGGACGACTAAAGATTTTAGCTTCTGCTGTAGCGCTAAGATGGTTTCCACTGTGTGTTTTAATGCATTTTGAGGTATATTTGGTGGTTAAACTATTAATATAGGCAGTTAACAGTGTTTTTAGAGGGGGTCTCAAGCATTAACGGATTTTAGCCATTCACTGGTAGCTGTGGTCCCTCATGCCAGCAAATACCAGGGGTCTGCTGTATAGCTCATGTCAGTGAGTGCTTGATGATCTGCAAGTATTTTTCTGTCTGCATCATGATTCAGATCCTCCTCCAACTTGCATACCCTGAATCCATGACATGCAAGCATACAGACCTACACACACACGTCACAAACAGATTTGGATACAGATGGTCACTTGTGCACAGACCTAAGAAAAAAAGAAAAAAAACAGCCTTTGTCACTACAGATTATTGCGTCATGCAGTGTCAGAGCAAAGTGTCCTTCAGCTGTGATTGTTGAGGAAGAAGCTTAATGACCCATCATTAATGCGTGCATACATAATTTCTTGTCCTTCTTTACTCCACATCCTCCAGCTTTTTCTCTTTGTATGGATGTTAAGCTTTTGACGATGTCTATTGTTAGACAGAGCTGATGGAGCCAGCATCTCCAAGTGATGGTAATCACAGTCTCATTTTTTCCTACACAAAATGCTGCCAGAATATTTTTTTTTTTACATGCTGGCCAATAATATTGTCTGAGATCCTGAAGCTTGGATCCACTGAACACTGTTCTCTCTCTAGAGGAGGCAAGTTTTTGAGAGCCGCCCTTTGCCACCACTCAAAACGGGAGTTACGAGATTTGGCAGATTGCTGGCTCTAAGTGCATGGCTTTCTACTCCATGCCATGCTCTAAATGTGCAGTTTATTGATGGTTTCATTTTTTTTTCTATGATCACTGGCATCTTTTTAAATCTGACTTTCTCCCTATGTCTCTCAGCCTGGAGATGGGAGACACCCAGACAGGCAGGAGACAGTGAAGGACACCGTGCAGCTGAACTGCTATCTAATCAAACTGCACGTTCTAGCAGAAAAACTGCAACTATGTCCTTCAAGGATAAACCCTCCCCACTCCCCAACACAGGACAACCACTCCTGGACTTAATTTCGCTTTATTTATTTATTTATTTATACAGGAAAAAGCTCTTGATGTTGGTCACTACTTGGACTCAAACGAACCCCCCTGTCTTGCTCTCATCTTCTCCAACCATATATTAACAAAGTGCTTTAAAAAGATCATTCAAAAACAAAGAGAATACATAAAAGTTAGAAATCTGACATCTTAAGCTTGTATTTAAAAAGGCCCAGGTCTGTGATCGAACGTAGACCCAGAGAAAGGTGTGACCGAGAAGATGAGGTCACTCCAATGTTTACATTTAGTTCTCAGAACTTTCAAACTGGACGACGAACTGGGACGATGACCTAAGGCATTTACCATGGATCCAAAACTCAATAAATCAGAAACACTGGGTGGGACCAAACCAAAAGGAGCTCTAAAAATGAACAATAAGTGTTTAAAATTGTTTCTAAAATGGACAGAATGAGGGGTAATGTGCTAATTTCTGGAGGTGTCAAACGACTTGCAGCTGCATTTTGGGCCAATTGCAGCCCATTGAGAGACGAATGAGAGACACCAACATAAAGAACGTAACAATAATCATTTCTAGAGCTGATAAATGTGTAAACAGGCTTCTCAAGCATGGCTTAAAAAGGCTTAACTTTAGCTAAAAGACGGAGGTGATTAAAAAAAAAAAATTAAAAAAAAAAAAAAAAAAAAAAAAAAAACCTCAATTGGACAACTGTATCAAATTGGTTGTAAAAATAAAATCCTTATCAAATGTCACTACCAGATTTGTTACAGTATCACGAGACTTAAAAGTCACACCACTTATATCATTGGTGGCATTCTCACCAAGCAAGATGTATTCAGGCATTTGTTCATTCAAAAACAGGACATTTTGGTTTAAAGCTGCAGTATATAACTTTTACTATTGCCATCTAAATAAATGCACCGCTCCTGACCAACAACAACTGATCAGAGCCAGAAGGAATGTTTTAGCGCTGTCAATCACCCTCGTGTAAGTGCTGTTAAATGTGCTAATGGTGAAGAAACGACTTACCGTTCCAAGAAAACTGCTTATCCGCTGTCTTCGGTGGCCATGCTAATGAGCTTTAGCATTTGTGGTAGTGAGCATCGCTCCACAAGGGTGATTGACAGCGCTATGACCCTCCTCTTGGCTCTGATTGGTTGTTTCTGTCTGAGTGGTATATTTCTGCAGTTAGTATAAGCACTGGACTGGGAGCACTGGGAAAAGGCAGAGGAGCTTGATTTTTTTTTTTTCTCAGATTATCTGTTTTATACTGTCACAACAGTTACTTTAACAAATATGTAAAAAACATATTTTACATAGAAGTTACATACTGCAGCTTTAACCAATGTGTTACTGCAGTGATACCATCAGGGAGGAAGTGATGAACGTCACTATTTTCTGGTTTTAAAGACCAGTAAATCTGAAGATCATCTACATAACCGTATAGATGCCGAGTTATAATCGCTTCGAGTGGCAGCAGAGAATGCTCTCTTTTGAAAATGTTTCTGTTCAGTCCAGGTGTTTAGTTTTACATTTTTTACGCTTCTCCCTTATATTGATTAGGATTTTATTCTTTTAGAGGGCAATTTTAACATTTATTTACATGATTCAATAAATAGAAGTGCGAAGGAGCTTCAAAGCAATTCATAAAAAGGACATATTCTGGATCTCATCATTTCATAAAGTCTGAAGATTACTCCGCATTACTGATGTAGGGCCCTATGATTTCCGTGATGCGGAAAACGCGAGCGGAATCGCAGAATTTAATAAACAAAATGGAATACACAATACAACATGGACTTTTACAGAATTAGCTGATATTGGATATACAGTACTTTCTGCAGTGTTTTGGCCACTGCAGCTCCCGTACCCGCTGTTACCTGGTTAGGTGGGGCTCTGCGTCTGATCGGCTCTCCTCTCCACATGGCCAGAACAAACCAGTCAGCCGTTGCGAAAAAACTGTCTGTAACACTGATGTCTTCCCCCCCAAAAAAGATAAATAACTGAAACCTTAGTTCAAGGTTCAGGGCCGGTGAGTTTTATGAAACGAGAGAAAACTTTTCGGTACGTTTTCTCGGCACACGGTCAACTGCATATGCAAGAATACGACGACAACTCATAACATAGAAAAGAAGATAGCTAGCTGCAGCCAGTCACGTCTGCTAACTCTTGGACATTTAAATAAATCAGAAGAAGTGCGAGTTGAAAGCGCTATTTGCTCTGTGTCCTGAATCAGACATACCTTCTGGAAAAAAATTTAAGAATTTTCACCCATTTTTGGTAAAGCAATGCAAACGGTGCCGGTTGGGGGTGGCAGTGCAGCTGTAGTTGCAGGAACATCCAAGCTAAACACCAAAACAATGACAGTCATTACTTCAATGGAGATGGCTGTGAGAGATGGAAGAAATAAAAATGAACAAAGGTCCTGACCATTATGAAACTGTGCACAAGATTTTACTTTTTGTAGTTCTTTTACAAAAAGAACTACAAAATATAGTTTGATGTTAAGTTTAACTCAAAAGTATTTTTAAAAGGGAGATTTTATTGTTTTATATGTTAAAAACGAGATTCTTAGTTTTGCATATAATGTTTGAGTTCTGGAAAATGAGGGAGAAACACTTCTTTTAACACCTCGTAAAACCATTGTTCTGTTGACACACAGCAGTTTAATATATCTGTGAAACGGAATAACAGTAAATGTTGACCTCTGGCTATTGATTTGTTCAATTTTTTTCAGTTACATCATAATTGCATACTTTTTGGGTTGATAAATATAGATAAAATGGAGAAAATAGAATTGAGGAAAAATAAAAGCGGAAGAAGTGGAATTTGGGAAAAAAATAAAACAGAATTTGTAAAATAATAAAACGGATTTCATAGGGCCCTCCTGATGTTGCTCTATTGAGCTGTCCCTTCCAGAACTAGAAAATGTTGACAAGAAGTAATCAGAAGATGCTGCATCAATGACACCACTGCCTTGAGCCTGTGCTGATGACCTTTTAAAATAGCTTGAGCACCAGTGTTATGACTAATGGATGAAATTTCCCCGATAAATACTGACATATAGACAAGGTGATCACAGGAGGACAAAAATCAAACAGGTTCATTTTGACATTTATAAGGACAGTCTTTAAGTCTATAATCTTGAGATAAAAATGGCAAGACAGTCATATTTCTCAGACATAATCAATAAAAACTGTAATAACGTGCAGAATTTATTTGTTGTTGTTGACAAGCTGACTAATCCCTCACCTCTTGTTACTTCATAACTCTTCTCCAACAAGTCCAGCAATGACTTTGCAAAAATTTTCATCAATAAAATTCAGATAATAAGATGAGCATTAGGCTGTTCCACCACTGGTGATAAATTGCAAATGTGTCTTAAGCCTGCATAAGTATTTAGGCATGGAGATTATTTTAATCCTTTGAATTATGTATTAGTGATAGAAACTGGTAATAGCCCTAAATCCGCAACTTGCTATCTTAAAATTTTCAATAAAGCCTTCAACTGTATTGGACATTATATATTGCACATAGTTAATACCTCACTCTCACAGGGTCTTAAACAGCAACCATTAAACCTCTTTTAAAGAACCCCGATCTAGCTGACTCAATAATAAGCAACCATTATCTCACCTAATATTTTGGCTAAAGATGATTGAAAAGGCAGTTAAGCAAAAAATGGATTTTTGATTCTTTTTAATCTATTTTAGTCATGCTGTTTTGACCACACCACACCACTGGGACACTGTTAATGCTTTATCTTCTAAAAGCGATTCAACAAAAACTTCTTCCTGGTTTTACTCAATCTCTATGCTACACTGGATGCAGTTCATCATAACATCCTGACTGACACATTGGAAATGTGTGCAGTATTGTCTGTTACTGTGCTTTATTTGATTCAGTTCATAATCGACAGACCTGTCGTACTTTTTGTCATTTGGTATTTATGATTCAAGCCGAAGACATAACATGTGGGGTACCTCAGGGATCCGTTCCTGAACTGCTTTTGTTCAACATCTATATGATCCCACTACCTCAGATTATGGAGTACTATGTCTCCTACAATATCTCTGGTGATGACATACAACTGTATATTTCTATGTCACCACTTGACCATAGTCTACAACAGCCACTGATCCAGTGTATCTAAAATACTCAGCAGTGGATGGGTCAGAATTTATTTAAACGTAATTCAAAAAAGAAATGACAGTGCTGAACAGGAATCTATGGGATTTAAGAACACAGAGCAGGTAAAAACCTAATTGTCTCATGGACTCACAATTTAAAATACCAAATAAAGTCTATCATTAAACCAGCCTTCTACCATCTTAAAACATTGCCAAAATAAAAGAATTTCCTGTCTTACCAGGACACAGAACAAATGATGCATATTTCATTAAGTATTACTGGATTGAATTGACCTTTTTTGTTATAGTTCATTCATCTTTTTGATTTGTCTTTTTTATCTCTGTTCCTTTGTTGTTCATGCAAAACACTTTGAATTTCCCTGTGTTTGAATAGTGATATACAAATAAACTTGCCTCGTCTTGTTTTGTTAATCTTGGTCTGGTTTAGATGGCATGCAAAACATCAAAAACTTGTTTTAGTTGATTTTTTTTTTTTCTTGATTTTTGTTGATTTTTATATAACTGTACCTGGATTTAAAGAACATTATAAAAAGTACTTGAAAATGTTGAAGAGCCCCATATTTAATACTGCTTGAAAAAGGTTTATCACTGGCAGTGGAGGGGGAAGTCTGACTTAATTTTGGATCCGCAGTCCATTTCATTTGAGAGATGTACCACTGAGGACAAACTGAAGATAAATTTAATTCATGCAAGCACGCCACATCAGAATCACAAAAGCTGAAGCCATAGGCAGCTGGCCGTGCAAGGCTGTGCTTGGAAGTGACACTGAAAGCTGCCATGTGCTTTATTTGGGTGGATCCCTGCTGTGTTGCTGTGTGTCAAATAGCAGTGAACACAGTGTAGTTAAAACTCTGACATCAATCTGGGAAAACAGTGTTGTTCAGCTTATCTCCCCATGTCAAGTACTATGATATTATGAAGTGTATGGTTTACATAAAGTGACACCAAGAGGCAACATTGCAAATTTGGAGCAACCACATCTGTATTTTCATTTCTGACATGCTGAATAATAGGAAAAACATAAAGTTGACTTTTCTTTTCAGAAACATGGCTCCATCTGGAATGCTTGTCTTCCATCTTGGAGAATTTAGTCACTGGTCACAAATCCTAAATTTGTACAGGTCATTTTACAGGCCATCTGTTGGAGTGTCTACTTCTACCAGTTGGGTTAAAACAAGCAATACTTACCTTCAAATGTGGGTATAAAGCTTTAAGTACTCACTAACTACAAAGTGCTTCACTTGACATATTTAAACAGCAAGACATTTCCCATCAAAGTGAAGTCTAAGATATGAGTGATTATCTTAAGATGTAATCTTTATCCTCAACAACTCAATACTTTGATGAGAATCATGCTGTGTGGACAGCCAAAGTGAGCAATTTTTAGTCTTTAAAGAAAAATTCTTAAGTTTCACATATGATTTGATGTATTTTATCCATTATTTTTGAATGGATAAAAAAATATGTTTGGACCAGTCAGTTTTCAATAGATTAAAACCTTTAAGCAGCCTACTGTAGATAGATGTTAATAATGTGAGTCATGTCCTTACAGCAGTCTGGGTAGATTATAAGTAATTGCTTTAACTCGTCTGTCGTCAAAATAGCAACGAAATGTCCCCACTGAGAGTTTCAATTGAGACCTGGTCGGTACGAAATGTCCCGAGCAATTTTGTTCAACTTTTTAACTGAAAATATCCGGTCAGAGATGCCTAAAACCTAAAAGAATGAAAATGACAAAGAGGTCAAATGACCAGCACCTGTTTCTTTTTTCTTTTGCAGGGAGTAAGTAATGTTATAAACTTATAATACTTTTCTTCTGAATTGTTTAACCAGCTTTGACCTTTTCTGTGGCAATTTCCTTGAAGAATTGCATTTGAGGCACATCTATCAGTCTGTCTCAAGAACCTGGCCAACAAGCAGTAGTTTTATGCCTTCATATAGAGCAAATTCCTGCTATAAAACCTGTTCTCTCAATCTGATGTTGGATTAAAAAAACTGATTGCAAATAGCTTTTGAAGGAGTTGCTGGAGCAGACTTTTTTTCAGTTTTTACTTTGGATGATTACTTGAATCATGGGGAATAGAAAGTTCACCCCTTGTGATATTTAATAGCATGTTGATGGATCTGTAGGACCAGTCATTTAAATTATTGCCGATAGTGCTTGCGTTGTAGAGGTTTACAGATATTTGTTTCTGTTGAGGTGTGGACTTTGACTGGGCCATTTCAGCAACTTGTTCCTTTTCTTTATTTCTTTCTTTTTTTCTTTCTTTCTTTCTTTATTTCTTTCTTTATTTCTTTCTTTCTTTCTTTCCTTTTTTTTTTTTTTTTTTTGGCCATTCTGTTAACGACCAAGTTTAGTCCAAGCTTTAGCTATTGAACACATGGCCTTGCACTGACTCTAGAATAGTTTGGTTTAGAGAGGAGCTCATGTTTGACTCAGTGAATGCAAGGTCTCATCCTGTGGCTGCTACAGTAGTGTGAAAAAGTATTTGCCCCTTTCCTGATTTGCTATTTTTCTCATGTTTGTCACACTTGAGTGTTTCAGAGCATCAAATCAATTTAAACATTAGTCAAAGACACAAGTAAACACAAAAAGCAGTTTTTAAATGAAGGTGTGTTTTGTTTTTTTTAATCAAGGGAGAACAAAAAATCCAAACCAACATCGCCCTGTGTGAATAAGTGATTGCCCCCTAAACATAAGAACTGGTTGGGCCACCCTCAGCAGCAACAACTACAATTAAGCATTAGTGATAAGTTACAATGAGTCTTTTCCAGCTGTGGAGGAATTTTGGCCCATTCATCTCTGGAGAATTGTTCTAATTCGGCCACATTGGAAGGTTTTTAAGCATGAACAGCCTTTTTAAGGTCATACCACAGCATCTCAACAGGATTCAGGTCAGGACTTTGACTAGGCCACGTCAAAGTCTTTTTGTTTTTCTTGAGCCATTCAGAGGTGGACTTGCTGGTGTGATTTGGATCATTGTCCTGCTGCCAAACCTTAATGCCAAGTCTTAATGTTCTTTTTGCTCAGCACTGATTTTCGTTTTGGAACTCTGCCATGCAGGCTGTTTTTGCCCAGTCTCTCTTTCTTATGGTGGAAGCATGACCTCTGGACTTATCTGAGGCAAGTGAGGCCTGGAGTTCTTTGGATGTTGATGTGTGGTCTTTTGTGACCTCTTGGATATGTTGCCGCCGAGCTCTTGGAGTAATTTTGGTTGATCGGCTGCTCCTGGGAAGGAGAAACGGCTTTGTAACTCTTTTCAGACTGATAGATCTCAATTATTTTCTTTCTCATTTGTTCCTGAATTTCTTTGGATGTCGGCATGGTGTCTAACTTTTGGGGATCATTTGGTGGACTTTGGTGGACCTGCCACTTTGTCAGGCAGGTCCTATTTAGGTGATGTCTTGATTGAGAACAGGTGTGGCAGTACTCTGGCCTGGGTGTGGCTGAAAAAGTGTGTGTGTTGTCTTTGACTAATATTTGAATTGGTTTGTTGTTCTGAAACACTGAAGTGTGACAATCGTGGAAGGAAAAAAGGAGGCGGCAAAACTTTTTCACACCACTCTAAAGAAGCCCAAATCATCAATGCACTGCCACCATGTTTCACTGTTGGAGTGAGGTGCTTATGTTGATGTGTTTTTTGTTCTGCAATGAACATTTAACATGCTAATTAAAGCCTGCTATTTCTTCAAGCATTGTCAAGAGTTACCTTAGGATGAATTTGGTGGGCCGGTCACTCCTTAGAAGATTGGCAACTGTCTTAAATGATTTCCTCTTATGAATAATCTACCTCCCTGTTGAATGATGGAGTTAAAATTTTTGGTCTTAAAAAAATCTATCCACAGTTTGAGTCACAAATTTGAGGTACTTCATGAAAAGTTTAAAATTTCACATCCTGTGATTAAAAAGGCAGTTAGAAATCACTGAAATCCAGTTTAGTATTTTACAGATGCTAAACAACATAAAAACCTTGTTTTTCTCTTAAGGTTTTTATATTACTATATATGTTTAATTCTAAAATAATTCATAATGTCTATATTGTCTTTTGTCTTCTAGTTTAAGGTTATGGATAGATGATGATTTTCCCAAAACACTTCCTTTTGGCTTTCTTCAGTGTTTCAGAAAGAAGTGTTTCAACTTGACACCAAGTGTTTGATCAGAGTTTTGAAGTGTTGGTTGTGAGATTGAACTCTCAGAGCAAACTAGAACACTTGCAGCACCACTCCAGACTCTGATAAATAAATCTTCCTGAAGGTGTTGTTTTGTTTTTTGGAGGTTTGATTTGCGTGTCGTGCAATCCCACAAGTACATCATCTTTTCCAACACATTCGTGCTGTTTAGACCACAATTTAACCTCTGTCATTCCTGCTTAAATCATTTTCTGTTTCAGCTCAAACAGCTCTTTGGTCGGTTGCTTTTTACTCACCTTCTTTCTGGGAATTATTTCAGTCATCAGGGTGCTAGTTGGCTTTGCAGCCCACGTAGCTGCTGGGCTGTTGGAATATCTCATTTATAAACCTTTTAAATCTGCAGCAGATGGTCTCTTTTACAATACTAGTGAGAAACACGGTGGTTTCCCTGCAGCTGTTCACCCCGACTAGGCCCACCATCAGGAAGAGCCACTGCCGGATAAACACCAACCTTGTCAGATGTGTAGTTTAATACCTGAACACTGCTACTGTAGTCTAACTGATAAGATGTTATGACCGGAATGTGCAAAAAAGCATTAAGATTTTTTCTGAACATTTGCCTCTTCAATTTGCTTTTAAAAAGTCCCGGTTTGGTGATGTCACGAAGAGCCAAAGGAAGCTGGTTGTGGAACGTGGGTGCCACCACCGAAAAGGCCCGGTCCCCCTTAGTATCTAAGCTTAGTCCTTGGAACATCAAATAAAAACTGACTGGATTCCCTCAAGGAGCTGCTACGCACACAAACACTTAAAAGTTCAGATAAATAAGGAGATGCAAGGCAGTTAAGAGATTGAAAAGCAAACAGGAAGCCAGTGTAAAGAATATAAAACAGGGTTAACATGCACACGTTTGGAGGTGTTATTGATGGTGTTTTTTTACACCTGATATAGTCTGATAGACTCGGTTTGATTGGGACCAAAATTGGAACATTGCTTACATTTTTAGCTGGTCCTGGATGACACCATCAGTTGTTAGAACTGCTAAATAAGGTGTGCTGAACAACAGTCTACAAAAAGAACCAAATGATTCTATTCCTTTTTATATCCCTTTTCTTCTACCCTGTATTGTGCATTTGGAATCCGCATAAAATACTTGAACGCTTTTGACTGTGAAAAAGTTCTGGATCTCCTAATACTTTTGCAAGCCCCTCAAAGATGACCTTACTTGATTCAATACAGAACTGAAAGTATCTACTTAGATTTCAATTCACTGTGTTCACTTTAAAGTTGGGCTGCCAGTAACTTTTAAGAATAACCTGAAATTAAAGCAGCAAGTGAGAAAGTGTTTCCTCAGCTTGTAGCAAAGCAAATCCTTTTACAGTTGTGCTCCGTCAACCGAAGCTGCCAGTAAAAATACAATAAACTGAGCCATGGAAGTAGCAGTGTGAAGAAGGAAAGCTGAACATGGTACTCTATGAGGGCTTATAATGTATGTCATCCTCTGGCCCCATGTGGTCTAATGCGCTCCCATATAGATGACTTTCACATTCTGTTAGCTGTATTTCATCTGCTGAAACACTGTGAATGAGATTTTGAGCATGCAAGTAGTATAGTAGTGTTGGATGTGCTGGATATTCTTATTTTCAAATAACTCTTTGACACTTGGAAAAAATGCTGCTGTTATTTAATGGAAACAGAATAGAAAAGGTGACAGTTGAAGAAGCAATGAGAAAAATCTTAATGGAAGTTCTGTTGTTTATTAAACCCCAGATAAATGTTGTTTGGTTAAGAATGTACTTTCTGGCTTTTAAATAGAACTTATGGAGCAAGCTTGGCATTAATGTAGGGCCTTATGATATATGTTTGATTATTTTCCAAATTCCATCTAATTTTTTCTCAAATTCCACTTTTTTTATTTTTCTGAATGCCATTTTTTTTTTTCCATGTTAACCATGTTTATTAACCCAAAAAGTTTGTAATTATGGCCAGAGGTCCACATTTACTGTTATTCTGTTTCACAAACGTAACAAACTGCTGTGTTACAACAGAATCTTGGTTTTACAAGATGCTAAAAAGTTCTTCCTCCTCATTTTATTTTAAAGAACTCAAACATTATAAAAGAAAACCTAAAATTCCCCTTTTTTACAAATACTTTAGTGGAACACCAAAATATGTCACATAAAAAACCCTGAAAAAGTGAAAGCTTTTGCACACTTCTATAACAATCAAGAGACTTATCCATTTTTATTTCTTCCATCTGTCAGACATCTCCATCAAAGTAATTCCTGTCAGTGTTTCAACTTTCATGTTCCAGCCAATCCCATATTTTATGGTGGATTCCATTTTGTTTACTAAATTCTGCAGTTCCATCCGCGTTTTCTGCATCACGGAAATCATAGGGCCCTAATAATGGTGTGCTGTTTTCTATCCAGCATTTATCTGTGGGCAAAATGATAGCAAAGGTGCTAACATGTCTGCAAATAAATATATATAAATAAATAAGAGCTGTGCTTCAAATGAGAACAAAGACTAAGGACTTTAACTTTGAAGTTTAATGATGCGAAGATCATGTAAGACCCTGCAAACAAGGCTGCTGAGAGCCAATTTGTTGCCTTCACCTGATTTCGGTGCAGTGTGTGTAGTTTATCATAAGTAAATGAAGAAAAACATGATAAAACATCTGAAGCCTACGCTACGAAGCAGTTTTCACATACCTAACATTTCTTTGAGCAACCTGGCTTGATGACCAAGGAAAAATCGTGCTTTCTCAGACCTGGGATTTTACAACCCACATTCTTCCCTGGAGATGTTGTCGACCGGCCTGTGCCAAAACCGTAAATCAGACATGCATAACACGTTGATGCTTTTTTTTCCTATTGTTTGGAAAATTCCAACTTTACATGAAATTACATATTCTATATAAGAATATTGGTCATTTTCAGACTTTACAAAGTCACCTATTAACTGTGCATTCTCCACATGATCTAATGAAACTTTTTTTCTTTCTTTTTTTTTTTTTGTTAAATGAAAAATAAATAAAATTTAGAAAAAGATTCTGAATTGTCACCTCGTCTACAAATATTCCTAAGATGTGTCACAGCATTTCGATAACTATGAATAGTAAAGATAGGAACTATGCACATCATAACCAGAGTTTACAAAAACGGCTAACAAAAAAACAAAAAAGTGTCACAACTTTCACCAGCAGGAAGAGAAGTCATGACAGAGAAGTTATAGAAACCCACAGAGGTTGGGGTGAGCCATTTTCTATTAATATTTTTCTTGCTCGCCACAAGAAGGGCCTGCAATAGTTATTTGTCAGTTTCAGTTTCAGAATTAGCAAAGTAGTCACAAAGTTAAATTGTATTTCAGTTCCATAAACAAAGTTTAAGTTTATGAATGTCTCTCCAGTAAATAAAGTGTTAATACTCTGCACAGATCCCAGTGTTCGTTCTTTGAAAAACGGACTGTTATTTTGAAGGCAACGTCCTCTGGCACCATTTAAAAAGAAGCAAGGTACTCTTCAAAATGTTTCCAATTCTAAAGAAAAGAAAGATTGATCCAGAATGTGGAGTTATAGGTGAAAGTATTGCTGTATGGAAGCCAACCATGTTCTCAGGATCAACTAGAATTTAAATATTCAAACTTGAAGTTCTTGAAGAGCTGGCTCATTTATGACAGTTACTTTGAAAAATAATTGTTAATGCTGCATCATCAGGTTTCAATTTTAGTTTTCAGTTGCAGTGTCGTTTTTGCCAGAGGAAGACAAAAAAAAAAAAAAGTCCCATTTTATTATTAAATAAGATAAACTGCATGCCAGTGTCGCACTGAAATACAATCTGGACTCACTTCTGTATTGAGACAGAGAGATTCTATTCTGAAGGGCACACCCATGGTAGATGTGCTGCCTCAGTGCAACTGGAGTGGTTGGATGTTGCACATCAACTTAGCATTCAAAGATAGGAACTTCATACTTTGCTCCCATTTATATTCGACCAAGAGCCTGTCTGTGAAGAGCAGTATAATGTGGCTTCCAGAGACTGCGAGGGCTGTTTGATCTGTTCTCTACTCCCCATCGCATTTGGTCGCTCATCTGTATTCATTTTTATCATCATTTTACCATTTTCCCTCACTAATGCACCACTGAAAGTGCTTCTTCAGAACTCTAGTTCTTTGTTGCACCGATGCTATTTTAATGCCAGGTGGGCTATACAATTTTCAGAGAATATATGAAACTGTATTAAAATCAGGATTTAGCCACTTATGAAGGCTGTGTTAGACCAACTCAAAGTACAATGGACCTGAGCCTATGCACAGTTTGGTATTCGCAGATTTTTCTGTGGAAAGTGACTTCAAATTACTTGCGGAAAAGCCACCCTATTTGCGCATTTTTTTTAGTAGCGCATATCTAAAATATTTGAAAGAAAATTAAGCTTGGGAAGCTATTGTCTGGCGTTTGCAAAGCAGCCAACCCAGGACTGTCATTCATTTTCCTTGGTCCTGATTGACTGTACACCCAAGAGTGGAAATAAGAACGACTGTGGATATGAGCTTCTGTGGCCGTGCTAAGATGGTTTTCACTGTGGGTACTACTTAATCTGTTGAGTTTAACACAACTTCTGATAAGAAATATATATGCGTTACATGAGCACTTGGTACATCGGAGATGGGACACTGTTTTCTAAATGAGGTGGAAGCTTGTGAGGTGCTAGGAAGGGTCAAAATCACATTCGTGTTTTGACGACGCTAAAATTACTGCGCCATATAGTGTCCTGGCATAACAACTAAAGCAAATTCAAGGTTTCTTGGCGATCTCGTTTAAATGCAGAACTTTTTCCCAATCAGCATCCGAAAATGATGGTAGTCTCCAGACAGCAGTCTTGTGTACATGTAGCCTTAGAGCGTGTCTCAAGAATCTGTGGATTTTAGCAATTCACAGGCCGGTGTGGTTCCTAAACCCTGCACATCCTGGGAGTCCACTGTGGTGCATACATCTGAAGGTGAAGGAAAATGATTTATGGTTTTCAACATTGTTGTGTGGAAGGGCATTAATGTTCAGCCTCGTTTAGTCAGTACTTTGTAGGCGCACCTTTCTCTGCATTTACAGCTTCAAGTCTTCCAAGGTAGCTCTTTACCAGCTTTGCAAGTCTGGAGCATTTTTGTCCATTTTCCTTCACAAAATGGCTCAAACTTAGTCAGATTGGATCAGGAGAGTCTACGAACAGCAATGCTGCCACGACCATATTTTCCTGTGGGGATGGCATGATCAGGGTGCAATGCGGTGTTAGTTCTCTACCAAACACAATATTTTTCATGTCGTCCTAAATGTTACATCTTGAGCTCATCTGATCAGAGCTTCTTCCTCATGTTTGCTGTGTCCCCTCCAAGCTTTTGGCAAAGTGCAAATGGTATTTTTGTGACTTTCTTCTTGAAACCCTTCCATGAAGGCTGGATTTGTGGAGTGCAAGACTAATGGTTGCTCACACTGGGGCTGTGGACCTTTTGCAGGCCTACTATAGCTACAGTGGGCAAGGGCTAAAACGATTAATTGGATTAATCATGTTGAAACGATTGTTGAAATAATCTTCAACTAATCGTTAACTGGAGTAAACAGACTCAAAAAAAAGGATAGAACTACACAGTCAGAGCACTAATTAAGCCAAAACTGTGCAAAGTTTATATAAATTTTGCATTTAAGATACCCCTCCCCCCACTTCTGAGTAATTTAAGTGAAGGGTCCATCCAAACCTATAGGGCAACCTTGCTATGGAAGGGTTGCAGTGGTGTAATACTCTTTCTATTTTTAGATGAAGGATTGAACAGTCATACTGTGGATTGTTCAAATTGTTTTGCAATTGTTTTATCACCAAACACTGCTTTAAACATTTGTAAAACTTCCTGACCTGCTGTGTTTCTTGGTCTTAATGAGGATGTTTGTCTTCTGATGTTCTCTGACAAACCCCTGAGGTCTTCATAGACCAGCTGCATTTATAATAATATTAATTTACACACATTTCTAACCATTTACGATTTTACATGACTTCTGAAGGCAGCTGGTTACACTGTATTTGATTAAGGGTTATCAGAGTAAAGAAGGCTGAATGCAAATGCATACAGATTTACAGTTGTAATGAAAATTGAAAATTATGTATGATTTTACATTAACTTCACAATTACTACTTTGGGTTGATCTTTTGCATATGTAAATTGCAATAAAATATTCTGACTTTTGTAGTTGTAGTGTGACAAAATATAAGAATAGTTGACGGATATGAAGACTTTTCCATTGCTAAGTGTGTGTAATAGTTCATAAATGCCACTGGTCTTTTCCAATGGTTTCAGACTTGCATTTTCATTGTTTCTTTTGAAATTGTGGTTCTATTCCCAGTTGTCTGTGCAAAACATTGTGCAGACATTGATGATCATCTGCACTCCAGCATAGAATATTAGAATACAAAGTTAGGTTTTCTCATAATTAATCTGTTCACAATCTGACTCTTAAAATGACCAAGCATTTCTGTTTGATCTTGCTTCAAAATCAAGCGGGTGATCACTGCCTCCTCGCAGGTTTGGACAATTAAAATGTGTAAAACATTTGTTTAAGGGTCCTGCATGATGAGTTGTTGGCTTTTTCTATTTTGTTTGCATTTCATTAAAACATGTTTGAAACGAATTGCAGGCAAAGTGCATTAAGTATTCAGAGCTGCTTTTTTAAAATATTAAAAATTTCCATCCATTCATTAGCACAACCATCCAGCTCTTCATCTATCTTTTTTCCGCTTGCTCAATTGCGTGCACAGTTGAGCGCCTTATCTTCAGTGTTAAATTGAGAAGAAGCAGGGTATATCATGGACAGGTCACCCAAAACTTAAATTATTTTTAAAAACATGTCTAGTGGACCTGGGAAAGGCTTACCTCCAAGGGATTTTGTTTGTGGGTGCTGGCGGAGTAGATGTTTACCATGGTAACTGCTAATGGCTTTCCAGTGCCTGAAAGCAAGGCATCAGTCGCACAAATCCGAACTTTTTCCATGGGAGTATGGAGTTTGCCATGGTTGCTCAGTTTTCAATTTCATCTAATCTATATGTGTTGTCCAAATTCTTGAGACATAGGGGTGGAGAGAAAGGTTTTTGTTTCTAGAACATCAAGGTTTCACCTTTGTTTCTTTGCTGATGATGTGGTTCTGTTAATGTCTTTAGTTGACACTGGCGTTATAACTGTGAAGTCCTTAAATTGGACATCACATGCTACCTCCTGGTTGCTACTGAGTGATGAACAGATTGACCGGGGCTTTTTCAGTTTAAATGAAGGAAAGTTGTGTTGTGTTTTTTCAGTTTTCATTTCTAAAGGATGTGGAAATGAAAATTGAATGCCCATTGCATAGTCTGTTAAATGTCCATAAGTGCTCAAATAATATTAGCTGAATGAAACTAGTTTGAGTGTTTAGCATACTAAGATGAGCAAACCTTCGTCAGTACAGACTAAGAGTCTGTATGAGTTTAAGTAACGTTATTAGGTTATTGCGACACCATTTGAGTAACGTTTGTGCCAGTTCTTCTGGAGTGGTGCTGTACGTGTGGTATACTAGCTATTTTAAAGTTGTGAGTTACATGTTTTGAAATTTTTTAACAGACCTATAAAACTGTTAAATACTGCACCATTGACACAAGGGAGACACACAACAGCCTCATGGGGGTATCACTACTGACTCAATTTATTTAACTGTAGTGGGCACAAAGTTTTAGTTGGTCTTGATCAGGGGTCAGCAAACCTTTACAACCCTCAGATCAATTTTTGCCTTTTGTTCAGTCAAGCAAAATCTGTTTCAAGCCACAGAAGCAACGTGAGGCTTCAAAACAAAATAGCTTCTTTTTATACCTACTATTGGAAATTTATTTTTAAATGAAAGAATAACAAGTTAGGTCTGTTTTTTGGTTTAACAAATTTTCTTCAATATGACATTCAATTTTTACTAAAAATTACATTAAAGAAGCACGTAGTTTGTAGCATATTGACAAAAAATGAATTCATAAAAAAATATTCTTAACATTATTAGTGTCATTCTTTGTGGAAATGGTTTTCATATATTGCATGAAAAACTGCTAATGCAAGCATTTTTTTCACTGCTCAATTCCTTAGTATTTGAAGAGACACATGCAGACTCCTGATCTAGAAAATTACCAAATCCCCTCTCCACAGATCCTTGTAGCTTTCAGATCAGAAATAAATTGTATCTGCATTTGATCTAGTTCGCTAAAAAGTTTTTTTTTTTTTTTTTTTTTTTTTTTTTTTTTTTTTTAGTCTAATGAAATGCTACTAGGTCACCCAGGAAAAGCTTATTTGAAAATAAATAAATAAATAAACACTCTGGTGTGTCTTATGGACTTAGCCGAAATGGCTTTATTTTTATTGTTTTTATTTTTTGCTGCAACTTTTTAATTCCATTCATGGATTACATAGATTTAGGTCTACACCTAAAAGAGGCTGCAGAATGTTTTGTGCATTGTTTTTTCCACTCCATAAGTAAGAGGAAATGTCTTAATGAATTCCAGAAAGCATGTGGTATACTATACTGTGTAATTATCTAAAATGCTACTAAATGACCATCACTGTGCATTTAAAAACATTTTTGGCCACCTGGCACTAGAAACAAAATACCAGTCCCAGCACTTCTTGGGCTATACTTATTGTAAAAATGGTTGACTTGCAAAAACTAAAATTAGCTGAGAGATGATGGCAAAGAGGAACTAAGGAAGCCTGGAGGTGACATATGAGGTGGGAAAAAGGCAGAGATCCTTTAGAAATAAAAGATTCAGGATGGATTAAATGATGAAATTCAGGATGGATTAAATGATGAAATAATGAGAAAAATACATTTTTTCTGATAAGAGCGAACCTTGAAGTAGCATTTCAAGGAATTAAAATGGAACTCACTTACAGTGTGTTGGCCTTTTCTCACCTGCACTGTAGATTAATTTACATTTGGCTACTGCTGCAAAAAGCAAAACTTTATAGATGGAGAGATAGAAACATGTAATACCATCTGTTTTGCTCTTTATATATCAGGGTCATATTTGCTTCAAAGTCCTTTTTGAAGCTCATTTAGTAAAGTAGATCTTCTTTGTTGAGCACTAATCAACTTGATTCATGCAGGTCTCTGCTCTATTAATCCAGCTATTGCTGTTTTCCACATTAAGGCTGGGATAAGATGAGCTACCATCCGCTGCTGGCAAAAAACAGGCCTTATCTTCTATGGAATAAAAAAAGCAATGAATTCCCTATAGCTCCCTAGGCTTTGGATAATGACATAACTTAACAGAAAAATCTATAAGCTAGATTCCTGCTTGTACTGTAGAGCTGTAAATGAGCCATTCAGTTTGCATTAGGTCTTAACATTCTGAAGGATAAGTAAACCAGCTCTGTAAGTTTAGTTCAGTTATTGTCTGCTAATCTGTGCTCTTGTTGAAATATTGTACCTCACAGTTCAAACTACAGAAATATACACTCTCTGGCCACTTTATTACAGGATGTTCAAACATCCTTAAAAGATCTTAAATTCATCTACCTAAATTTAAGGCCTTACATGTCTTAAATTAATTCTAATTCAAATTTTTATTTGACCTTAAATATGTTAATCACAGGTCTTAAATTTTGTTGTGGCATGGCTATTTAATCTTGTATATTCAATGTAGTTATTTTTGGGTTTTTTTTCTTGTGGGACTTTTTTACCAGGCAAAAGTTTGAGTTGCGTGCAGATGTCTTGATTTCTTTCTGTGATTCGAGGTTATTGGTAACAAGCTAATATAATAAACTAGCTCGCTTTTTTGTGTCTATCATGGGTAAGTGCAAATTTATCGCCGGCTGGCTGGACGACGTCTGTCTTCACCATTGGTTCACTTCGGTTGCCAACCCGTACAATGCTACATGCATTCTGTGCAAAAAAGCTTGGCCCTCGGGGGTTAAGACTGTAGAGAGCCATTTGCAGTGTGAGAAGCACAAAGCTTCTGCCAAGAGCCACAAACAGACCCCAGAAATTTCACAGTTTTGATCCCCTGGCATGGCTAAAGCTCCCCAGAAAATGGTCAGAGCTACTACTACTAGTACTGATCTAAGCACAGCATTTGGTGCAACACAAACGGTGAAGTCAGAGGTTTAGTGGATTTTAAACACGTTGGTCAAGCACCAGTCTGACCTATTTAAGAATTGTGTTTCAACAAAGTTGTTACTATGGAGGAAAATACAGCAAAGAAGGATGAGAAAAAGAATAGGAGTAGAGCATGGAACCAGAAGAGAATAGAGCCACAGATGCAGCTATGATGACAAATAGGGAAAAAGATTGATGTCTTCAACTCGAGTAGGAATATGACCAGCTCTACAGTTAATCTCACAAGGAGTACAGTTTCTTCCTCAATAGTTTTTCATTCAGATTTGAGTCGGTGAAAAATGCAGAAACCCTGTATTAGGCTGTCAATTTCTTGTTCAGACAAACAGCAAAGTAGCCAATCACATGGCAGCAATGTAATGCATTTAGACACAATGGTGGGAATACTACAGGAAGGATAGATGGACTTCTTCCTACAATCAGAACACTTCCTGCAAATGATCTGTGAATTTTCTGTCTATTGAGGCACCATGTCATAAGATTAAAGTGATAACAAAGGGGGTCTAAAATCTTTGAGCTGACTTTTGGAACATGATTCATCCTCCAATCACTAAACACTGTCGAGACAAGAAAGGGTCAACATAAGTCAGGGTCTGGTACAGAAGGTAATATTTTGTAAGCCAGGGTCAACTGCATAAGCTATGAAGAAGGCTCAATACTATAAATAATAACTCATATAAATCAGAATATTGCTAAAGCCTTTAAAGCTCTCACATATTTTTGATTCACATATGTTTTGGTTTGTAAGGATAAGCCCTTAAAAGCATTTAGTCCCCATTAACTTTCTTGATACTCCTTGAAAAAAAAATTCTTGTTCTACTGCAGGAATCATCGACCAGTCAAGCACACTTGCACTTAACATTCTATGTAAAGCTTGCTGTTATTTTCTGAAATTGACTCCCATCGCTCAGATGGAACCTCCTGCTCAGCTTGGTGTTTGCTGATTACAAAATTGATTATGCTGCACCCAGATGATTGCTCTCAAGTCTTGTAAGACCAGAGAACCCCGTGGTGTTTGGAAGAGCAGCGTTAATGGCGGGCCGCATTGATTTTGCTACTTTATGCTTTCTGTCTTTTACTCCTTTTTTAAAAAAATTCTTTGTGTCCTAGCAAGGCATGCATTAGAAAATATCATGCTGATGATTGCATTGACATTTTCCAAACACTGAGAGAATGCTTCAGAAATACATTTGGCATATTTATGAACCACTGGGCATGTCTTTCAGCTGTGTTTTCATAAACCTAATTATTTAAAATTAATTTATTTTAAAAATGGCATTGTTAGCTTTGGTTGGTGTTGATTTAAGTGTGTCAAGAGCATTTTCAAATTCATCCTATGCAGAAATCGAGACAAAGTACAGTGCGTGGGTAGCCACTTACTGCCATTTGGGGCTGAATACAAAATAACAAGAAGAAAACCCAGTGCTGTGTGAATGCTTTGCTTACTGATTGGTATAGATCGACACTGATTTTGGTAGCAGGACATGCATTCAGTCCTCCCACTCTTTTTCTTTCTGTGGTTCCACTTCAAATGTGCAACTCTTATTTCAGTAGCAACTCAGAGATAACAAGGTGTGCCTGATTTATTGACGCAGTCGAAAAGTGTATTTGTGTGTTTCAATTTGAGTGAACCTCATTTTGTCTGTTTCTCCCTTGTGGTTCAGCCTATTTGCCTTCTTGCGTAGTCACGTACTTCGGTTTTATCAAAAACCCCGGGCATCACAAATGAACACAGAGGGAGACCATTAGCATTATTACTGAGAAGATAAAACGGAGTGAAAGGAAACCGAGGACACAGAAATACCTCGAGTCCAGTGCCTTGAGTGGTCTTCACGTTGCATGTGAAAATTCTCTTACCTTTTCTGCTAAACACAGCTGAGAGTTTGTCTGCTTATTTTCTTATCGGATTTCACCAATGTTCAGAGGTAGTTTCTGATAGTTTTTATTTTTGTTTTCTCCAAAGCACCCTCTGAAGAGTAATGGTATGCCATTGTACTTTAAGGTTTTATTGAGTTTGACGAGCTCTTAAACCACTTGTATATGTCTTGAGTGTTGCACCCCACTACCAAATGATGAAATAAGCATTTAAAATACTATTCAGGGTTTCCTCTACGATTTTTTAAAACTGTGGGGGGGTTGACAACGGCGAATGTTTTTTGAAAAACATTTATTCACTATACTCACACCGTTGAACTGAAATTACAACTGTATTGTATTAATCTAACATCACAGTTTGCAGTCTGGCTGAGAGCATTTTATTTTTCTGGGTTTCTTGATAAAACACCCTGTTGTATGGGAATTCAGTCTGAGGGTGCCCATTGATGCTGAGTAGCATAATAATTGGGAATTGTTATATTCGTTTCAATCACGTATATCACACAAAGGAATATTTAAATATTAGACGTGACATATCACTATCATTTTTATATTCCCCAGAACTTGAGCATCTCCATCAATGTCTTCCTCGGGTGCCTTGACCTTCTTCTGAAAATATTTTAATATAGTTATCTGAAAATGCAACCAGAAATGAGTCTCGACGGAAAAATCACCCAACATTAAGCTGTGTCATTCTGTTCAAAACGTATGTGAAACATTACACATGAAGGTCAGGCTATATCAGTTCACTACGTTACTGTCGTACAAATGCAACATACATTAACAGTAGGATGGTTTTCACAGGCTTGAACCTATAATGCTTTCAACTTAGAGTTTTATTTATGGCCCAACCCGAACCCAGCCTGAGATTCAGGCCTGGGTCGGGCCAGAATTATTTGCTTGATGGTCAGGTCCAGGTCAGCTTCTGTGGTGCATTTAATAAGCCTGCAAAACATACAGCACAGAGATGTAGCCGGAAGACGTTAAACAAAAGCTAAAAACGGGAGAAGTTACACTGCTTACTTAAATGGTGGTCTAAAAATGAAAGCAGTAAAATCTTAATTAAAATATTATGTCAGGTTCACTTCAGGCTCAGGCTATAATTAAAGTTAATTATATTGACCCTCTTTAGCTGACAGGGCAAACGCAAAGTCAGTGTTTAGAAGTAGCGCAGCACCTCTAAGAGCGCCCTCTCTGTGATGGTTGCAGCCTCAGACACCTGTCTGCCCTTGGATGGGCTGTACTGAAATGTAATTTCCCATCTGGGGGACTAATACAGGCATTCTGATTCTGATTTGACTATGAGGCAGATGAAAAGGAAAAAGCAAAACACACCAAGTCCTGAAGCTTATTGTGCTAGCACTCAAATATTTTAGACAGTAAGAGAGTCAGCATGTCCTACAGCATAAGCTAACATTGTCTGTGTGAATACTAGCTAGTTACGGTTGGCCCATTATGGTGTTAAGTCGGTTTGAGTTCCTTCATCGATTTCCCCATTGTGGTGTTGGTAAAGTGTCCGTACCGCTCAACAACTAAGAAAATGTCCTTTAGCAGACGCCTGCAGACCAGAAACTCGTCAGAACTGGTGATAACCCACTTTGTAGTTAATCACCAAAGAAAATATGCAGCAAAATTTTCAGAAATACATAATCTAAACAAGGCTGCTATTGAAATTTACACTGTAAAAAAATCTATTTGAGAGTAAAATAATCCTTTTAATTGTTGCTCAGTTTGAAAATGTTAATCACCATGATGTTGAGAGGCAGATGGAAGCACAAAATACACTCCCAAAATGAGCAATAATAACAACAAAATTGCACAAATGAATTCAAGATGCACACATACATACATCAATAAAGAAGTCCGGTCCACTGTTTTGCTATACAGGGGAGAGACTTTTAAATGAGATTTTTTTTTTCTAGATGCTGCTGAATTGCCTTCTGTTTATTTGACAATGAACAAGTTGACACTGGAGTCTGTATTTTTGTTTTCTGGAGGGAAGTGGATTCTTTGCTGCACTTGTTTATAATTGGCCAGCATCACAAAGTATTTGCATTACTGCTGGTGGAGAAATACTCTACCTGGTTATTGTCATTCTTAAGTAACATCTGCCCTGGTGGTAACTAGGGCTGCTACTAACAACTATTTTAGTAATCGATTATTCATTCAATTATTCTGACAATTCCTCGCATAAAATTGGAACATTCTGTAGATTTTTAATTTAACTTCTTAGGCTTTTTTATACAATATTAGAAATACATTTAAAGAGGCAAATAAACAATTAAATTCATTTTTTTAAAATAGGAAAATAAACATTTAAATTTAGGCAAGAAAATAATATAGCTTTCCTAATGGTTTTAGTGAATTTGAACCAGGTGAAGCTAAAACTGCCACTTGAGGAGTTTTGACTAGAATTTATTTATAGACAAAGGGCTTTTTTGATCTTAAATGCAAAATTTATAAATATCTTGTACAGTTTTGGCTTAATTTCTGCTCTAGGTGTGTTGTTTTTTTCAGCAAATGGCCTTTCTTTAGAGTCTGTATACTCCAGTTAACGATTAATCGATTACTAAATTAGTTGACAATTATTTCAATAATCGATTAATAATGATTAAGTCGATTAATTGGTGCAGCTCTAGTGGCAACCCTATCCCATATTTGGATCCTCTATAGAACACAGTCCTGACACTTGCCGGACTTTCTTTGGTGGCCCTGGCTGTACCCTTTTATCTTAAAGGTTTTGATGATTCAATCAATAGCTGATTTTTACCTAGCCTCGTAAAAACCAGCCCCTTGTTCTACCCTTTGCTTACACAGAGGGTCTGGACCCTCAACTATTGAGAAGCGAGAAGCTTGCTGGAGCCGTGGAATCTGTTGAAGTTTTAAACGATTGAATTTGACTTTACTCATTCGCTAACGTTTGGCTGTGATGTATATTATGCGGCAGCTAACCTATGAAGCTAACCGGAAGTTGCGAGCGTTGTAAACAGACATCCCCACTATGAAGAGAAGTACCGAGCTGAAAGACATCTTTGCCAACAATAAAATGTCTTAAACATTCCTCTTGGTCCGACTTTTAATTGCCCAGTATTTGGAAGTGTGGCCAACATGAACTGAATGACTTCGTTAATTTCCTCTGCTGCCTTTTCCAAACTACAACCCTATGTAGGCAGACTACAATTCTAAAACAGCGTAGAAAATCGACATCATGATTCACAACTCTTCCTTCTGTTTGCTGATTGGTCCAGTTGAAATTCTGCCTGAGAAATCAAGGTCAATGGGAGAAATCCCAGACAGAGCACTGAAGGTAGATGAGATGTGTAGGAAGGCAATGGCCAGGCTAGGCTAGGTGTCACAAACACTTTTAAAACAGCCTTTCTGTTCTTTTAATTCAATCAGATTAACATGATACACTGTCCTTTTTTTTTAAATTAGTTTTTCTTCATCAATTTTGGAAAAGGTAAAGGTAGAAAGGTAATTCATAATTGCATCTTATCTGATTACTTCTCAAAGGAATCTATTCTCAATGCAAATTGTCACCATTAAAGCAAAAGTAAACTTTAAGTCTGTCTCAAAGCTTATTCCCATGATTGCAGATAATGTTGATGCCAGTAACCAATGCATCAGAGATAATATTTTATTTATTTATTTATTCTCTCAGACCTGAATGGTTTTACATTCCTCTGTTTCACAATGCATTTGTCATAGATGTGCTGTTGAATACTAATGCAAGTTTAAGGCAGAGAAGGTGAGAGAGAGAGACGGGGCTTATTACATCCTTTACCTGGAAAATGTCAGTATATCCAAATATAATAGAAGCAGCTACATTCTCATTTAATTTCAAGAGCAGGGATTAGCACAATACTCTTTGTAATACATTTATTTTCGAAAAGCTATACCTGTCGACATTAATATATGCGTTGGCAGAAAGGTGCTATCATTTATAAGAGCAGGAACTCCAATATTTGGCCAGTGGTAAGTACTTAAAAAGAAAAGTTGAAAACTAGATGTTGGAACAGGTGCTCTGGTTGCCTTGAGAGACTGTTCCATTCAAGTTTCATGAGTGAAAGTGGATACTGTGAAATTGGCCTGTGGTATGGCTGCTGTAAAGGAGATGGAAGAAAAGTTCTTGATAGAATCATAATGGAAAAGAAAACAAAATGTTGGTTGTACAGTTGCAGAACAAAATGCTGTAGATATTTCTTCATTGTTTCATTTGTCAAATCCAGTTGAATCCTGAAATGTACGTAATCAACGTATAACCTTTTTTGCTCAATACTGGCATTGAAATCAGACTAAACTATTCCTGTTTTAGGGCAGTTAGGATTACCACAATTATGTCTATTTGCTAAATGTTGAACATTGACAGATTTGTTTACATATTTTTTATATTCACAGTCAGAAATTATTATGCTTTTAAACTCAGTGGGAAAGGCCAAGTGATGATGTCATGGCTTTGTGGACTTCTGATGGTTTATTCACATCATCTGGGTTAAATGAAGGCACACCTGTGTATTTTAAGGCTATAGCTCAAGCAAACTGCTTCCTGATGTGACATTATGGAAAAATCAAATCAGCCAAGACCTCAGGAAGAGAGATGTGGACTTCCATAAGTTTGGCTTATCCTTAGGTACAATTTCCAGGTGCCTGAAGGTGAGACAAGTGTAAACATAACTGAAGGAGATGGATTCTGTGTCCCAGAGAATGTGTTTTGATAGAAAAAACAAAAGCAAAACTCCTTGTTAAAATGGTGTCTAAGGGTCATTTTCCAAAATCAACTGAATGGCCACTCAGTGAGGAAGAAACCATTACCCCAGAAGCACAAAAACGACAGATTAAATGTTGGTTTTTTACATTTAGATGAAAAATAGGGAATTGGAATTGAGAAAACAATTCCAACTGTGAAGTACGGGGATGGCAGCCTCATTTTGTATGGGTGCTTTGCTGTGGATTGGGGTGGTACACGTCATATAATAGATGGCAAAGTTCTTATCTCAATCCTATCCACCTTATTCCTAGGAGGGTTACAGTAGAAACGATTATAGGTCTTATTTTGGGTGAATGCCAGAAGCAGCAGTAAGGCATTGGCTAATTTGTGGTTTACTGGCTAATCTACTAGTTTGCGTTTATTATAGAAATTGCAATTCTCTTTTCTGACCAATATTTTATCATTTTTAAACAAAAATAGTGTTAACTAAAATGTCCTTGAGCGTGGGTACATGTTGTGTTGTTCGTGGCTGTACTAACAATTGAAGCAAGCAGAATTTGTGGTTGCAACAAGAATGTGTTGAACACACTCCCAAAACAGAGTGTTCCCGTGATAAGCGGTAGTTTTCATTGCCTACCAACAGATGAGGAAACAAAAAGAATGTGGCTGAAAAATCTAAACTCGAAATGACATGGTGGTCATGGCCAGTGATGGAGGACCACGCATATTCAAGAGGGACCATGATCACTGGTGGAATGATTGCACTATCCCCAGGATTACCAAACTGTTGCAGACAGTATTTTGCAGATTCCCTCTTGTATACGAGGATTCTGTCGTTGAGCTTCACACACTTGTGTCTCTTGCTTCCAACCATTTGCTCCTGCTTTCTCAACAATGACTGCAGTGGACCAAATTCTAGTTACTTTGATGAAGCTAAGACAGAACTTTGTCATGGCTGATTTAGCATGCCTGTACAGGTTTAGTGCATTTCAGAGCCAAACTAATTTCAGGTGAAAAGTGAGAAGACATTTAATGTTGCACTGACATATTTCTTTTAGTAAACATTTCCTCAAACATGTACAGGTGTACTTGCAATAACTGTAACACAACTCTTAACAGGTACTGAGCTGCATAGAAAGTCTTTTTTGTGTTAAAATAATTCATGTGTTCATACTGTCAGTTATATATCATAGTTGCATATTTATAGTCTTATAAGGTTGTTTTTTGCTGTTGCAATATATCATTTCCAAATCTAGGATTAATAAAGTACTTTTTTTCTTATTATGCATGTCCTCATGTCAAAAGGGTTTTTTTCTTCTTTATATGTTAATGTGCTCTGAGAAATTAGCGAGTGTACTACACTTTTTATTTCAGGGATCTTCAACTCCAAAACTCGAGGTCCAGTGTCTGGCAGCCTTTATGAGTCTCTACTTCAACACACCTGAGTCAAATAATGCAGTTGAAGTGATTATTATTATTATAAAAACAATCTGCTTGTATCTTACAGTATTGCAACAGCGTGGCTGCATGATCTCCCTTGCCTCACAGTGCATTAACACCCTCCTATTTGTATTTCACCTGATGCTTAAACCAAAACACAGGCTCTGTAATGTGGAGTTTTAAGGCTTTGGCTGGGCTCTATGTCTGATTTAAAGTAGATAGAATTGTGTCCCATCTCTTTTAACAAATCACGGCCAACCTTGTTATTGTGAGGACACTGATAAGCCTCAGAGCTTTTCAGACTGTACATCGCTTCGCCATCAGAAGCAACTGAGTCAATGAAGTAGCTAAATATGCAAGGGTAATTGTCTGTGACCAATTCCTCAAGTCATCATCCAAGCTTTTAATAGCTGTAAGTAGCGGTAAGACAATGTTGCCACATCTGAGCTGCGATTGTTTGTGCTCCCACATATATTATAGCCAAAAACCCATAATGAAAGAGGGTTAGTGCATTGCTATCACATAAACAAAAGCAGGTTTCAGTTCGCGGCAGAAGTTACTCCCATAATTTGCGCAAAGCCTCATGGGGGCTAGGAGTAAGGTGGATAGAGAATTTGTGGACAAAGCTGAAAAGATGCGTGTGAACAAGGCGGCCTACAAACCAGACCCAGTATCACCAGTTCTGTCAGAAGGACTGCGTCAGAACTCCAGCAAACTATTGTGAGAAGCTTGTGGAACAAAACCCAAAAGGTTTGAACCAAGTCATACAGTTTCAAAGGAAATACAATCAAATACTGAGGAAATGAATGTATTAACTGATTATTAATACTCATCTCTAACATTAGAGGTTGTGTTACCTGAATATTTTCTGTCATTGACCATTTAAAAAAAAAAAAAAAAAAAAAAAAAACGGTGATGGAAAAATCTGAAGGCCATCTGTAATTTTGACAGATTACAATTCACACACCTGATCACTTGGTGCAGACGTGCAGACATTTTCAACTTTACGTACGGAGTAGTACATCCCGGAGGCAACTAAATCAGTCAATTAGAAAAATTCCCATCTGATTATCAACTCAGACTTGGACACTGAACTAAACGTATCTCTCTATCCGGGAACTGACATTACGTTGAAGAGTTATGGAGGGTTTGGAGCGCGTCTGTTGCAGCTGAACCACTTCTGGGGGATTTCCTCCTGTTGCTCTTCTTTCAGAAAGTCTTGCCGACTTCTGATTGCTTCAAATGGATAAATATTTCCTGATCTCAAATTTTATGCTGAAGTGGTGCTTATCATTCCACTGTGTCCAGCTCAACATCAAAGCTTTTAGACATTTGATTACACACAAGTGGTGCACAATTCATAATTTTAGTGCAGTTGTTTAGCTTCATAGTTTATAGTTACTACTGGGGCCAGAGTCAGTGGTTTTTGTCACTGTGGTGAGAAACATACATGTTAATCTGCTTGATGTGTGATGGGACAATCTGGATTCTCTGTTCAGCTTGTTTGAACTGCATATTAATTAAACCAAATGAAAATTAAATGCCACTGAATATGTCATTATCATTTAAAAAAGACGAGTATAAATAGAATGAGGGATTTTTTTCTTTGACCGCGTCTGTCAAAGTGACAGACTACAAAAAAGTCAAACGTGACCTCTGGATATTTTGACATATATTAATCCTAATATTTGATTAATATATTACCATACTAGATAAATAAATCAGTCCAGATTCAAACATTCAGTCAGATTCTCTGTACCTACATCCTGTTAGCTACCTTCAGTAAGTCATTATGAGCGATAGTGACTGATCAGTTCACATGCTTATGATTGCTCTCGAGGTTTCCTTCAAATGTAATGCTTGTATTTTGTGTGAACGGTCTTTAGGATTGTAACTGTTTTATTGGAATGTTATTGTTTGGACAGTTTCACTTTTCTCTCTGCCTTTTGGCCAGGTCTTCTTTCCAAATAAGAATTGGTTCTGGATGGACTTACCTGGTTGAATAAAGGCTAAATAAATTGATGTTCAAAGTTTCAGTCTGATCCTGCCCTATATAGACACTGTAACATATGGCTTTTTTTTGTTGTTGTTTTTTTTACTTTCCTGGTATGGCAGATTTTTTTTCTCTTTGACGTTAGCTTCTATAAAATTTGATATCTTGTCTCTTTTTGCCCTCTCATATCTTAGGTCATCCAAGTTGATTTAAGTGTTCTCCATGAGGTTAAGTGATGTCGCATGATTGACATTTCACTTGGACATTTTCTACTTACTGTAATTTAAAAAATGTTGAAGTGATCTATCAACTCTATTTGTCACAGTCCCTCACATGTGAGAAATTTAATTTAGAATCCTTCTCCACGCCACATCTTTGATCTATATCTTTTGTTTGTTCATAGATGAACCTATGATTCTAGTTTTCTTTTTTAAAAAATTATGTAACAAAAAAAAAAAAAAAAGTCTAGGATGATCCTAGATAGGATGGGGTGCATCCTTGGGTTGAACATGCATTTTTGTCTAATGTAACTGCAAAAGATGAAATAGGACAGCTTCTAGATATGTCATTATTAATCCAGTTCGTTAGATCAAGACAAAATGGATATATTTGTATTATATCTTATTTTAGCAAAGTAAATGAATGTTTGGCGTTCTGACATGTACACAGAAGCCCATGATAGGTCTGGATAGGCTTTAAATTATATCCATCTTAAGTAATGACATCCAGCCATAAAGTAGTTCATTAAGCTTAAATACTAGAAACCTTTTGTGCTGTTTAAAAATGTAAATCAGATTTTTATTGGGGTTTTGTGGAAAGTTTTTGTGGTGTTGGTGTCTTACCTGAAGCAGCTTTCTTAGAAAAGCTTAGATAGAAGACTGTTTTTTAAAACTTTTTTTTGACAATTGTAATAAACAAACTGAACTTGACTGCATTGTTTGATCACTAGGCTCAGATTTGAATGTGTGTAATTGACTGAAACTGCCTGTATGATTGGATTGAATTAACTCTTTTTTTTTTTTTTTTTTTGTATAGTGCCTGGAGACAATATCTGTTATGAAGCGGCGCTACATAGATCAAATTTAATTGAATTTATGGATTCTCTTACATACAAGCTAATGCCTATTTTCAAAAGAAAGCCACATTTTGTTGATCATAATTGATTTGTAAAAACCATAAAAAGAGTAAAACATCCACTTTTTATAGGCACTGCATGTGTTATAAAGGTGCAAGAAGAAAAAGCTGTAGTCATACTATTGACGTACGTACATACGTCTTTCTTATTTTGAAGAGTGGCAAATATAAATGGGCCTCTATATCCTTTCATATTAATAGCCAAAAGAAACAGAAAGTCATGGATTACAATTATAGTTCCTAAAAAGTTGAATTTACATTTCTTTGACAGAAACTGTTCAGTAATCAAGTGCGCATTGAACTGAATATATTTGGTGGTAGCACAAATGAGGACATTAGTATTTGATGACCGCGGTTAAGTATCATCTCTGTCACTGATCGTTTCTCTCAGAAAATCTAATTATTTCTTTCCACAGAATTTTCTTTCGACTGAATAAATATAATCAGGATGTTTCCAGACCATTTTACTTAGTTAGGAAACTGCCCTATATGATCTGCGGACAAGTAAAACTAGACCAAAGCTATAGATTGAACAGTGTTTTAAAAGCAGGGGGTTTTAATTTGTCATTATAAAATGCCCTTTTTAAACAGACCTTATAAAAACCAGCATAAAACACACAGAAAACCTTTTTTTTTAACAGAGACACAAAACTTATTTGTTAGATGCATGCAAAACAACAAAAAATTATTTTGTGTAAAGTCCTTACTCCACCCTATATTACAGTAAAAAAAATTTCATGGCTTTTCTAACTTACAAATGGAAGCCCAGACAAGTTCATGAGAAACCAGCTGGGACTAACCTGGAAGCATCTTTTTCATATGGACAGTCATTGCAAGAATTTGATTGGTGCCTACTTTTGATGCTTTGACACAAGTCAGAAAGGAATGAAACAAGTTTTCTTCTCCCAGAGTTGTACTAGGGCATGTACAATCAAGTTAGACATTGTTCTACAAAACTGAATGCCTGAGGCTATGAAGTTACATAATGTTTCAGCGCAAGGCTGGTTGCGATCTAACAATATGCTAAAATTGCTTTTGATTAGCTGCTTATGTCTTGTAATTTCCCTGCTGTTAAATTGTGTAAGAATGCTGCTGTAAGAGGAGCAGACAGAACTTAAATTATGTTACAAGCAGGAGTTTCTGCTCATATTTTTGATCATCTCTGGGGTTTTAACAATGACATTATCATTTCCAGGTTCTAGTCTAACTATGAGTGTACAAAACTACACACCACAGAATCAACCATGCCATTATTTTTTTAAATCAGCCTAATTGAAAAGTCTGTTACATTCGTCAAAAAGAAATTACAGAAAAACTTGGATTTTTTGTAAAAATTCAAAACAAACCATTAACGAGGATGAATTTACTTGCTGTATTATACAATATTTTGTAGATATTCAAATATTTTTCTAGATTCTGAACAGATTTAGCATTGATAAGGCATTAAACTTCATGTGCTATTGCTCTTGTGTATTTCAAATGCTATTCGGGGTTGTTATGTTAGTGAGATGGATTTCCGTGTTCAAACAAATCATGTATTCGAATAGCTTTGAACACCATTTTTCACTGTCACGAGAGAGGACCCTGAACTTAGATGTAAGTATATTATACAGTGACCACACAAGAAGAAAGTAGTGACAGTAGAAGGTCAACAACTCAAGTGTGAGCTTAAAAGATTTAGATAAGATTTATGTGGCAATTTATCCAGTGAGGAGAACAAAGTAAGGTCAGCATGACAGGATCTTGGAGACTACAATAGCTGGGACTGTACCCAGATATTTAAAAGTACTCTGTGGTAAATCCTATTTGGTTTTAATTTTGCTTTATTATCCCGTTATGACAAATTTTTAATTAAAATACAGCAACAAAAGACTAGTAGACTGGACTATACTCAGGTGCCTGTTGTAATTCCTGCTCTGGTTCTGACCAGCATTATTACTCAACGTCACAGGAATACTTTACATTTGTAAGTCATGTTTAAAACATACTGGTAATGAATAGAAGTACCTGAAAGTCTCACTTTTTTACATATACATTCTTGTCCTGCTTGTGAGAGATTAACTGTACTAAAAAATATAGCTGTTAAAGTGTTATGCAGGTGACACTCACTGTTTTGTCCAAGTCCTCCTCACAATATCACTTTTGTCCCTAAAAAAAAAAAAAAATTAAATCCGAATACTACATATGGGTGAATGGGTGAAGTTAAAACACTAATGCACAATCAACTACCAGCTGCAGTCAACAATTTAGACGTCATTCATTTTGCTCAGACACTGGGAAAAGAAACTGGGCCGCAGTTTATCATTTGAGTACAGCCATTCAGCGCATAGCTGGTAGAGAGAGGTTTTTGTTTTATTTAATATGATCAGCGCACTAGATGTTTAGGAAAAACAGATTGTAGATTAAAAGTAAAAAGATAAGATATGATTAAGCATTGTTATACATAAGAAATTTCCTGCTTGCCAGGTAAAGACCAGCCTCTTGTTATATGGTCTCTGTTCGGTTAAAGTGAACTCTGGCACGGTTCGAATGCATGTGTGAATGCCAAGTGGACCGGAGACCACTCCAAAAGCAGGAAGTGGACTTTAGCGCAGGCCATTCTAGTTAAATACAACCAAAACAAAAGCACACAAGCGGGAGAAACAGCTCGTGGTCTTTTACCAACGACAAAAGAGCAGTCCTACAACCACTAAAATGTGACGCCATGCCATTTTTGTTTGCATTTCGTGAAGAAGAGAGTTGCGCTCAGTGTTTTCTTCAGATGTTTTTGTGTTGTTTTCTGCAGTGGTTCATGATGCAGCGCCACCACAGGCAAGGGGTGGACAGATTTTTCAAAAGGTTTGGTTTGTTTGACACAATGCAGTGTGAAAGTGAACCGCCGCAGCTGAAAATGTAACAAATGTTGCAATTTTGATCCTGAATTGAGTCCACTGGACTATCAGGTGTGAAAACACTCCTAATCCTGCAACTAACAATTTTGAAGAGGTTTGGTGAGTTGGGGGAGGTCTTCCCTCTTTGTCTCCATGAACCTCATCAATTTTTTTTGTGTAGATAGAATGCTTTGGGAAAGTAGAGGTCATTCTATTCTGTATTGTTGTAATAAATGGCAACACATCCATTTGGCATATTCCCTTCAGAACATTTAATGTTACAGCTGTTTATAAAACTTTTCAGTTTCTGCAATTCCCTGTATTACTGTGAGTGGGAGTGGTCCATGAGGTGGTAATCATAAAAGGCAGCAAGGACATGAAAAAAAAAGTATGCACTTGTGATTATGCATTTAAAATGCGGATCGTCCAACAACTCCAGCACAGACAACAAATAACATTTGTCTTCTTTCTTTTCCTGCACATCTCAGGTAATGTTGGCTGCTTCCTACTGGTCATTGCTAGCACCAGCAATCGACATGGCAGAGGATTCTGGGAAGTACGGTTCATTTGCCTTCCTACCAGTGGCTGTGGGATTCACATTTGGAGCAGCTTTTGTTTACTTTGCTGACCTGGTATTGCCCCTGCTGGTAAGAATCCCATGTTTATGTCTGAAAGGATAATGAGGAGGACTATTGTGGTTGACATGTACAGAAAACACATTTTCCACCAAACTGACTGAAAGGAGAGTGTATACAATAAATTACCTTATGCTTGGTCACATATTCTCTAGCTGTACATATACTCTGAGATGTTTCTAGAAAGAGTTAAAGTTTTTCTGAGGTGGGTTGAAGTTTGTTTTTAAAGGACCACAGTACCTGCAACAGTCTTGTATGGCTACGATAATTACATAATTGGTTCTGAGAGCTGCTGCTCTTAAATGAATAGAAAGCATGCAAAAAACACTTATGGCCCAAGTGACAGTTATGTTTTTTTTTTTTCTAAGGCTAGAATCAGCAAGGACTTTGCTGTTTATTCCTGGAAAATGTTACATTCAGAGCTGAGTTCCTGAGTTCCAAGTATTTTTTCTTGAAAATTAATACAAGAAAGAGGTGTTAGAGAAATTAGAAGTTTCCCCTCAGTCTGTCCTGCTTTTCAAAATTCATTGATCTTTTGTAAAGGCAATAAAATATATTTTTTCTGATAAAAGATCACAGGATCAGGAAAACAAAGCAGTACCATAATGACACAAAAAGCTGTTTTAATGTTGACTTTTGTATAATTAGAAAACTTACCCCTACACCAGGGGTCTCAAACTCCAGTCCTTCAGGGAAAGTTCCTGCACCTTTTGGGCAAATCTCTGCTTCAAAACACCTTAGTGAAATGGATAAGTCATAAACAGGACTTGGATTGCATTTTATTTAGTTGCTTGATCAGAGGTACATGTAAAAGTTACTGAACAGTAGCCCTACAGGATGACTTTGACACCCCTGCCCGACATGAACATAACAAATGAGTAAATAATGAGATTAAGATGTGCTTAAGCAAAATGTTAAGGGACTAGGGCTCACATTTTGAAATACAATCAATACTACACAAATTGTTTTTTTCGTATAAACTGAGACATTTTCTTCCTGAGCTAGCATACAACTCCGCAACCCTGCATTTCAGCAGCTCACATAAAGATTGGGAATCAAAGCAGGGAGCTAATGCTTCAAGTTTAAAAAACTGGGAATTTTACTTGGGGGCCCTCTTAAGGTGAAAATACAAAAACAAAGGCATTTTGGGAGTAATTTGACTATGGGGGAGACAGAAAGGACAAGTGGAAGGATCTTAATGAGCCCTTATGCAAGCTGTTGCCACTTGTGGTAGCTAGAAAGTTAATAACCTCTACAAACTTGGCAAAGCATCTTAAAGACTGCCACACTGTTTATAAGTAATAAAGATGGCTCAGAAAAGCTCCCCTATGTACACAGCAATGTAATAAATATTCCAGATGGCACATGTTAGCATTATCTGTTTACTTATTAGCAACTTGCTGCTTGCCCCATTATGGCTCCAAATCCCTGCGGGTACGGCTGACACGTGGCCTGAAGTCCAGACAGCTCCACCGAGTATGAGAGAACCAAAACTATAAAAGTACGGAATAACGACAGGCCGAGATGATTGCCATTCCTCCTGTCCTTCGCAATATGTTCATCAGTTAAGGAATTGGTGGCTTTGCCTCCAAAAAAGAAAAACAAGTAACATCAGAGAGAGCTTTATAGAAACTACACATTTTAACGTTAACAAATGTTAGTTCAAGGTTTCAAGAAGTTAGTGTCTTAGAAGTTTGTGTCTTTTGCTTTGTTTATGTTGAAAAGCCAGACTGAAGCTAATAGAAGTGGACCAGAAACTAGCTGTATCAACTAGCCCTACCAGTTTTAGGAGGAACCATAAAATATGATGCAAAACTACTAGCACAGAAACTGGACAGGATTATTGCTAAATATATATTCATGAAAACAGATCTTTAGTTACATTATTAAGAAACCTGGTTTCCAGTTTCTGAATCGGAGGTACATACTTATCCCACTTCTACTATACTAGTATCGTCATACTCTTGTCTTGCTCATGATTTTTTTTTCTTCTTTTTAAAAACTCAATGTAAAAAAAAAAAAAATTTTTTTTGAGTATCAAGTATTTTTCTTAGTGTCTGTATCAAGTTTGAAATTCTAGTGTCATTACAACCCTAAAAGGGATAGAACTTTACTTTGTCTCTTTGTTTCCGCTTACTAAACATTTTATTGTCCATGACATATCATACTGTATCAGGTCCTCTACTAATGGTCTTTCAGTGCTTTAGTCAGAGCTTGGTTTTGCATTAGCAGAAGTAATGTAAATCTAACATCTGGCGAACAGCTGAGTCTTAAATTCAGTTTTTGACTTGTATGAATAAAAAGAAAAATAAAGGTTTGGTCAGGTTTGCCCTGCTATTTGGAAATAATTTGGTAACATTGTCTTCACCAAGAGAAAGCCACCAGAGTGTGCTCCAGCAGCCTGTTGGAGAATGTGAGGAAGTTGCTAGGGGTGTAAAAGGTGCCGAAAGATTTGCGATAATAAAACTCTAGAAAGTCCATCTTGGGAAGCATTGCCAGGATATGACTTTCACTGCTGAAGAAACCTATTGTTATGGGTCCAAGACACAAAAGTAAGTGCTTTAAGCTTCACATGCTGTTTCATTTATATTTGATGCTTTCAATTTGAAGTAAAATAGAAAATAGGTGTTGAATTGCACTGTAGTGTTGAGAGTTGACTCTTAAAGACTAATTGTTGAGCTCACCCACAACACTCTTTAGATCATTTAGAGAGTGGAATTTAGGTACTTGGTTGAAAAACAAAATGGTGACTGTGAACTGGCTGACTGTTAACATGTAAGTTAGTCCATTGGATCTTCTTTTCACTGCTAAGCTGAAGGCCTTTTTCGCAGTTGTTAAATGAATACAGACAAATTTGTTCATCTGTAGCTTAAAATCTAAAATATGTCTAAATCCTAACTGGAATATTCTATTCTGAACAGAGATTCTTTAAATTGCATCTTAAGATATTTAAAATCTCTGTTTTTATTTATGAAAGCTGAAAGGGGTTTGTTTTTTTTCTATTAGGATCCCTGTAGAATTAAAGCATCATTAAGAACTGCAGTGTATGAAGTTGTTAGCTCTTTACATCCATTACAGATACCATAAAACACAGTTTGGGATTTCTGAGACCTTTACTCTGACATTGGTGGGAAAGAAATCAGGATTCTTATCTTTTGCTAAAATCTCTTCTTGTTCTCTCCAACCCCATATTGTATATTTATCTCGATATCATTACGCCTCGAGAACCGACTTGTTAAAGTCTTTGGCCAAGGTTTATAGCCGAGTAGGAAAACAATACCAAACTGGTTCTTTTTTAAAACAAAACTAGTTGAGAACAGGTTATAAGACCAAAGAGAGCCAGCTCAGCCTTTTGGTACAAATGCACTCTGGTTTTAATCACCTCTCTAAGGAGTTTCGATGATGTCTTGGCTGCCAAGGCGATGCCTCCATTTACCCCGATAAGAGCTTGAGTAGGGAGCTATGGAGAAGTTGTTATTGAGTTCTGTCATCTGATTGTTGATAATACAGCCTAGTGTCAGATATGTGACAATAAACGTTGAATGTATTTTAGTTTGACATCCAACCTGGGTGAAGGTTTTATTTACAGGGACTCCAGTTTTTCTTCTCTCTTTGACTGCCCTTTTACTATGTCACCTTTTTCTCAAATGTCTGTTTGTGGGACCATTTGGAGCCCAATTTGTAGCAAGACACCTTGTCATTACTAAGGCATAGAACAGTTAAACTTTAGCAGTCCATTTTATGGAAATGTGGGAGAATAAAAAAAACTAGGTGTTTCTGGGTGTTTGTTTAGTTTAAGGAAGGCAGAAATTCTTCTCTGCTGCAAGAATTTGAGCAGCAGAGAACAGCTGTTGCCTTAAGCTCCTGCAGTCACACTGGGACAGCAGCAGTGACACAGATTACATGTGAGGGAGTAGACGATGCCTGCTTGGACAACACGACACACACTCAAACAAACATGACATCCTCATGGAGTCCAGTGAGAACAATGGAGACTCAAAGCAGAACGTGACAGTCTTTTCACCCAGATTCTGCATGGTGTCTCTCAAGTCTACATTTCTGTCTTCTCTAATTTTCTATTTTGTTCTTAACACTAATACTGAACTGTGGGACCTTATAAAGACCCCTGTAACCTTGCCTTTCCACCTCGTGCCCAATCAACTGAATTTACCACGTTGACTCCAATGAAGCTATAGGATAGCATGTTCTGCGTGGAAACAGAAGGCTGTGAAAACTACATATGATATACATATATAATGACTGCCACAGTAAAGTCCTATATATCTACGATTAATGAATAAGTGATGTATTTCCTTTCAAACTTAATTTTGAACAGATCTTGTTAATATAATCTGAAGTATTCTGCTATGGTACATTTTTATATTTACAGGTGTGCAAAAATAAATAAGAATTTCAAGAAGCTAAAATTTGGATTTGAATTAGCTTTTTTTTTTTTTTTTAGCCGGGTTTTATTTGTACAGCTTTCTAACCCTGCTTTGGAGAAAATGTATTTTATTTTGCAATGAGCATTTTGTTTTTGAAGAGAAAACAATCTTCAATTCAACAGAAAAATCGAAAAAATATTGACATTTTAATAAAAGCCCTTAAGGAGAATTTAAACTTAGCTAAAATTAGTATTTTGAGATTAGTGGAAATCTCTTAATCTCTCTTAATACATATTACGTGCTTTAATGCACACTTGTACTTGTCACAGTGTAACTGGCAACATAATGACATGTTTGCCACCCATTAGATTCGGTTGTTGGGTGTATTGACCCACACGATTCCTTACATCGTTCCTCAGCATCAGAACCTATTAGAAGTGCCTGGTTAAATTTTACTTTTCCTGGAAAAGTACTCACATCAGTGTAAAAAGTCCTCTTTGTTTGCGCGAAGCACTTTTAAGTATGAGTGCTACAGACATCTCAGCCAGTAAAAGACAGATTTGCTGAAAGACTTTGCCTGATTGAGGAGTCAGTTCCTTCTGTCTATGGAAACGACGGACACATTAAAGCGCTGAGCTACAAGGAACGCTAAAATGACAAATTTTTTTTTAAACATGAATTTATTGTGTGTTGTTATGACATGCTGGTCATTCGTTGGATAGCAGTAGCATCGCAGCTTTTGCTTATGTTAGCGCTGTGTGCTAGCTTTTATCTCCTTGAGGACATAACCGTACCGCATATTTTGAATGGTATTTTTACATAAACAGTTTGGCATTGTTTTTGTTGTTTTTGTCCATGCATTTGAATTGGGTATTCCCATTTGGTGATGTTCTTGGGGGGCAGCGTTATTTGCTGTCAAACTACAACAATGGCTGAACAGGAGGTATGGTGTGAATTGCCTCAGTTGCATTTAAAGAGACAGCACCAAAACAAGTTGCTCTCTGATGCACTTTAGAACATGGGGAAAAAGGGGTCTGAGAGCTACAATAAGGAGGAATTTAGACCAAAGCATTGCAGTTCCACTTTATATAGGCCACAACTGAATGATATAAATGGGAAAAGGAAGGATTTAAAAGCATGATATATCCACTTTAACACAGGAAAAAGTGTCTACACAATTAAAATTATATAAAGCCATTGACTTGTATTTTCTTGCCTTCATTTATACTATTTTATCCTTCATGCTGTTTTTAGTTCTGCTTGATGCAGTTGTTTTCGTGTTTTACCTGTGCTCCCTGCTCCCTAGTTTGTTTTACTTCACCACATATTCCACAGCTCCTCTGTTTTTCTTTGCTTTGCTCTCTCTCGTCTGGGTGGTGTGTCATGGTGACAATAGTGAATACATTGAGCTGTTATAACAGCAGAAAATTAGCTGTGAAAATGGTGGCAAGCAGGGCACTGACAGCCCCACACACACACCGCGGGGGGGCCATCAGTGTTTGGACAGCTGCTGGTTTCAGTTTTACGGGCTCTTCAACAAACACTGGGGCTGAATGCGAAGAATAATGAAGGAAGCACAAGATGAACACAGAGGAGGTAGACGGGGGAGAAGGATGCGAGTGATAAGTTAACGGTGGAACTCAGGGTGAGGATGGAAGGAGGCAAGCAAGCTTGGTCAGTTACAGGAAAGGGGCTTTCAGCTTGGTGATGAAACCAGGTAACCAGAAGGCTGTGGAACTCTTCTAGCAATATGTTTTTATTGCTTCTACAGTATTTCCCACAACTTTTAGTATTCTACCCTTCCGAAAAGGTAATCTTAAAGTACAAAATGGAATATGGGGGAAAAACTTCAACAAAAACATAGAAGTTAATTTTGTTCATGTGTCATGTCTTTAAAGGGCCTAGGAGTGAATCGAAATAATGAACAGGAGTACTAAAAGCAATGAATATCTTTGCTAGCAGAATAAATCCAGAGTTAAGTTTCCATAACACTGAAAGCTTTTCTTGCAGAAATTCAAATTAGTCTTCTTTAAATTTGCTTTTATGATTTTTCTACATTGTCTTCCCTTTCTGTTGAAAACTGTGGACTCTAACCACGCCATGCTATTCATAGGTAAAGGAGAGAACACAGATTGTGTTTAATGTTTAATGATGCAGTAAACTGTAAATCAGATGTTTTTATCAATTATCACGTTTTAAGTCAGTCATTGTGGCTACACGTCACATGCCAGGGCAAACATACGACAAAAAAGAAACAGATGAAAGAATCTGCAAATATCTTTAGAGTTGATTTATTATTGTAAATTTTCTGTTTTTGTTACCTTACCTTGAGAAGAATTCTGGAATTGCAATTTTTAAGATGTCAAACTTTAACTGCTGTTACACTGTTTCCCATTTAGCCATGTATGTTGGTGCATTGAAAAAACATACTGTACATGAGTTTAACAATGAGCAAAATACGTGAATTTTGTTCAGTATGAAGTCCTGTCCCTAGCTTTAACCCTAACCACAAAATGTTGATAGTGTGTCATTTTTTTTTTTTTTATGTACCACAGTATAGTTCATGTAAAGTGGTGTATTCAACTATGCATAAACTTGTAAAAACAAACATGCTTTCGGACGCTATCATGTGGGTCTTCCTAACTGGTAAGCACCAACTGCGTCAAATGTAGAAAGTTACAGCAATGGGGATGTGCATGATTGGGTGTAACGGCAAAACACGTGCCCTCCCAACATCGCAAGGTAATGGCTCTCTGTTGCAAGATTTGTGAGGACAGAAGCAGCCCACATAGACTGGGTGTTAGTGCGACCGAGCAAAAACCTGGTATCAGAAGGCAATAGGCATATTTAGACCTGAACGGGTCACCAGACCAACACACAGCACAAACAACCTTACTTGCACACACTCTTCCCTAGGAGCAGTGTTTTAAAACAGGAAGTTGTAGGACTGGGGGAGGAAGCCAGAGTAGCCGGAGAGAGCCCACTCATGTATGAGGAGAACACGCAAGCTTTAAGGTGTCGACACACGGGAGGCGACGTCGCTCCCTCTCCATTCATTTCTAATGGATAAGATGACAATCGCTTGCCCTCCTTCAGCCAAGCGACGGGCGAAATTCGTGCATCTGAAATTTCGAGCTCGTCCATGTAGAGGTGCACATGCAGGCTAGCTACACGAAAGGAAGTTGAAAAATGTTCAACTTTTGCTTTAGCTGTTGTTCGTCGCTCCCTGTCTGTCGAGCCCATTATGCAGAAAGACCCCAGGCTGGAATTCAAAAGCAAAGCAACAGTGCTGCCTACTGAGTTAATTCTTATTTCTTCATTTTAAAGCTATTGTTTTATATTCATGACCATTGTCAAGTTCCTTTGCCATTGGTTTAAATCTGCAGTGGATGAAATTATTAACACCCTAAGTAGCTGTGTTAAAACTGTCTGCTCTTTGTTCTGTTGTCCAAATGGAAGAAAAATATATTTTTACATGTAGAACTGTCAAGTAAAGGGCATTAGAATTCATTTTGACTTTCATTTGTCCTTTTTTTTTTTTTTTTTTTTTTCAAACCTACAGAGGACATATAATTTGGGAGCAAGCTGTTGCAGGATAATGGTTTTATAAGGAGGATTCTACACACTGGAGGAAAAGATTTATTTTAAAGGCCAGGCGAATCCACAGGGAAAGTGATGAACAAAGGCCCAGACAGATGCGATATTCCATTGACAGTTATTGTTTTGAAACTCCTTCTTGTGCTCTTCATAAAATGTGTGAAGATTTATTTGCATGTATTTGCAGAGCAACAGATGTGTCTTCTCACCTATTACCTCCTGTCTACCACCCTATAACATATCACCATAGTATCATACACTCAAGGGAGGCAATGGAAGTCTCGACAGGCTAGGAGCATTGCATCATGGTAAACTGTAAATCTACTGATTTATGTTTCCTGTCCTCAGGGTACATGGGGTATTTAATCATGAGTACAGAAGACACAATGACCAAAGCAAACACATGACATCTTCACTGTTTGCAGTGTCTGGGCTATAACTGGGGACACAGAGTTTCACCCACTGAGACTGTGTAACAGGGAACTGGCGAAACTGTGAAATCCTGACAAGTAGGATTCATCATTCATTCAACTTAACACAAAGTAAGAACAATGGAGAGAATCAAATCCATAGATACAACTAATCATTCGGTTATTTCCCAAAAATCTACACCTCTATGTTGAAGTTACCAAGAGATAAGCAGACCCTCCAGGATTTTGTGATTTTTTTTTTTTTTTTTTTTTTTTTTTTTTTTTTTTTTTTTTTTTTTTTTTTTTTTGCAGTCAAATTCACTGAATTTGTGGTGCTTCTTTAGAAATATTTGCAAGGAATTTTGTGATATTTTTTCCTCATTAAACCCCTTTCAAAATCTACATGTAGAAAAAAAAAGATGAGGAAAAAAAGCAGACAGATTGGACACACAAACATTTTTATTCTTTAAAAAACTTAAATAGCTTGATCCTTTTTTTTTACTCGCCATATCAATCAGACATCAAGTAAGGCTGAGGCAGCAGTGTAGGAGAAGTAAGAAATACTGGAACCTGCAGGTGGGAGTTAGCAGTCTCTTAAACCCAAAGTCTTAGACCATTTGCAGAATATTTTTTATAAACTCACAATTATTCATTAGCGTGAAAAATTGCAGAGATCTGTTGATTTTTGCTTGAATTTCTGCGATTGTGGAATCGCAAAAAAACTGGGGAGAGTGGTTAGGAGTTGTGCAGTAAATATTGGCAAATAAATGTGATTAACTTTACAGAAAAAGTTGTCAAGTTGTTAGAAAAACAAAACTTTTCTTAGAGAAAGTTTAAATAAGCTAAAACTAATAGGTCCTGTGCAGCGGTGCAGTTGGTAGCACTATTACCTTGCAGCGAGAAGGTCCTGTGTTAAAATCCTTGGCTTGGGTATTTCTTCATTGTGATTGCGTGTGTTCTCTCTCCAACATCCTCCTATAGTCCAAAAGCATGACTATTACCTGAGATGGTTACTCTAAATTACCTTTAGGAATGACTGTATGCATGCATGGTTGTTTGTCCTGTGTGTCTCTGTTACCCTGTGATGGACTGGCAACATGTCCAGGGTTTACTCCAACCTTTGCCCAATGACTGTTGGAGATAGGCAAGAATAAGCAGACATAGAAGATGAAAGGATGGAATACCAATAGGTTTTTCAAATAAAAAAAAAATTGTGTGACACTGTTCTACAAGTCAAACCACTACTGTCAGATAAAGTTTAAACCGTAATAAATTGATAAGGTTCTTTTGAGATTTTAAGTATATCCTGATGGGACCACTAAAAAAAGCTCAAAGATCATAAGCAGAATGAGTAGGACTCTCTCTGATCTGATTATAATGCTGAGTAGGGGTGTGAAAGGATCTTGTGATCTTAAAATGGTACTATATGTCTTGTCAAAGGGATGTTTCTCTGACAAAGTGCTGTCCAGTTGCTCACAGCATGTGACTGTCTGGTGAATTGAGTGTGATCTATTATTATGAGCTCTGGATGTGAAGGTGAGTGCTTTATGGCCTTATCTTACCTTTTTGGGTTGTTGTAAGCAATCTACTTGGACCATGCCTACAAGAATGCACCCCCCATATGATTACTTTTTTTTTTTTTTTTTTTTTTTAGCTCAGTTTTCTACTTGGATATATACAGAACCTATTAGGGAAGTTGATAATGCACTGGTTCTTACACTGATTAAATCTTGTTTTGAGGTGTGTATTGCAATCGTTCTTAGAAGAAAGGGTTATTTTTCATGAGATAGCTGTAAAAAGCTGTTGTCTTTGTCTTAGGGAAGCTCAGTTACTCTGATGTAAAAAGTAAAAAAGAACTCCCACTTCTAATTTAACTGATCTTATATAACTGTTTTCTACTAATACAGACCACTCAAAACACATACTGCAAATTACAAGCACCCCATTACACATTAATACACATTAATATGCACCAATCTGCTTATTGATGTTCTTTGGGTTTAGCATCTTGCTCAAGAATAACGTGATTGGAGAAACTGGAGTTGAACTTACAACCTTCCGATTACCTGACAACTACACTTTTTTTTTTTTTTTTTTTTTTTTTTTTTAAAACCACAGAAACTTCACTACTTCTAGTAGCAGAGGCTTATAAACACTGGAATAAAGTGGAGGGACTGTGCTATCAGGCAGATGTCAGAGGATATGACAGTTATTGAAAACAGTAAGTGAAGGAAACCTGGAGGAAGTCACTTAAATACATTCCCAGCAAATGTTGAATTATTTGATATGGATCAAAAATGAACAAAACCCAACTAAATTGGGTTCTCTTGTCTGTTGGATGTTGATGACATATTGGCGTTATCCAGATGTTGGAAATCAAACAACACTTAAAAAGGGAAGTGGTGATTAGATACCATAGTTATGCAGATGCTACACAGCTCTGCATTACAAGAGACCAGGTGACTATGAATCCATTCAAGCGCAGAGCAGATACATAGAACAGTTCAATGCATGGATGTGCCATAACTTTCTCCAGCTGAATAGAAACAAAACAGAAGACATTATTTTTGGTGCTAAAGAGGAACGATCAATAGTCAACACTTACGGTAGCTTCACTTATTACACCTAGAAACTAGTGATCAGGCCCAAAATCTGGTTGTAGCGATGGACTCAGACCTGAACCTTCAAAGACGCATAAAGACAATTACAAAGTTGGTCTTTTATCCCCTGAAGAACATTTCTTGGTTTAAAGGACTAATGTCAAGCAAGAGATTGAGAAATTATTAGATGCATTTATCTTTAGTTGCCTTGATTACTGCAACAGTGTCTTCACAGGTCTGCCTAAAAAGTCAGACAGCTGCAGCTGGTCCAGAACGCTGCTGCTCGAGTTCTCACTAAGACAAGGAAAATAGAGCACATCACCCCAGTTCTAAATATCAAAATACATTAAAGACTTGTTGTCATTATATCAACCTTCCAAACCACTCAGCTCTTGTGGTTCAAGTCTACTCTGCATCCCTCAAACCAGAACCAAACATGGAAAAGCAGCTTTCAGTTTTTATGCTCCTCTTATTTGGAACAAACTTCCAGAAAACTGCTGAAACACCAAGTTTCTTTAAATCAAGGCTAAAAACTCATCTGTTTAGAACTGCCTTTGATTTGTAAATACTGAAACATAGATTAATGTAGAGCACTTTGAACCACCTTGTTGCTGGAAATGTGCTAGACAAATAAACTTGACTAGACGTTTGTCAGATTTGTTAAGGACCTGGGATAAAATATTAAAATAATACATGTTATTCATTATTTTTATTTGTTCGGATGCAGTTTAGTCACCGAAGTGGAATGTATAACAAATTTAATCCCTCTAACTCCCAATAAGAGCTTTCATTAAATGGAAGGGATCCAAACATTTGTTATCCTAACAATTCATGGCCTAGATCCTATCAATGTACATTCCAGACCAGTTTCTCCAAAAGAGGAGTTTAAAGATGTTTAATGCTCAACAGCTTAAACTGAAAATAAGATAAAAGGCTTATGAAAGCAAAATAGCTCAATTATCACTTTAAGAGACATCCATATTTGTGGGTAAATGATCGTACATAAGTTAAATAAATTATCATTTTACGAAAAGTAAATGTATGACAACCAATTTTTATTACTGATCTCTATCACTAGACTAGAAAAAAAATAAAACCACTTCTGGTAAAAGTTATAAAGGCAATATCTTAACAGCAGTAGCTGTAGCAAATAAATCTGCCTACTCTGTGACTCTTAGAGAATAGCTTCAAATCACAGCATGGGTTTTTATATACCTCTTTTTCTCCTGCAGACTCAACTCACCTCACCTGTACATATAACTCTTTTCAAGCAGGGATCCATTTCAGAGTTCTTTGCAGACTGAAAGCAAAACACGGGGGAAGAAATGGAAGAATTATATAAAAGGTTGAAAGAAAAGCACAACTTTTAAAAGCAATTTGCTTGTAACAGTAAAATAATCATGAAATAATCAACATGCAATTTAGATAATATAAAAACTCAGGTGAGAGCATAATAAAACAAATGCTACAGGTATTCTGACTGAGTTCTGCAGAAGCTGTTTCTGCTCCAACAGACTCTTATTTCCCATTAGATCAAATGACTTACACAGGGAGTCATCGGCCGTGACAAATAAGAATGAAAAGAGGCATTGCATCTGGATGTCTGATGTGTCTATTAAATCTAACTGAGCTTTCCTAATGTGGCATATGCATTTTGATCAGCTCTGCTCTTGAAATAGTCTTAAACTATTAACAGAATATGCAGATTTAACTAGGGTGGGTCCAGTGTGAGTGAAACTATTCTCCATGTCACTTCAGTGCCTTGCTGTACAAAATAATAGTGTTTTGAACTGGTTTTAGTGGCTGGATATATGCACATGTGTGCATGCATGTATATATGTTGGTGTAATTGTGCAAGAACACAACAGGCAATGAAATGTGAATCAGGACATTATGTAAAAGTATGAAATGAAAGAGGTAAACAGAGCTGTACTATCATTAATATATTCTGATAGCATTGCCCAACAGCAAATATGATGCATATGGTTTTTGACAGAGTTACTCGACAAAATGATTCATTCCGCTGGTTTCTTGTTTGTTTACCCTACTTGTTTTTGGCACAGGAGGAATCCAGAGATATGCCTTTTGGGATGTTTGATGATGTCTAGTCGAGTAAAAGCCCAGCTGGAGTCATTTGACCAAATGCGTCAGTGGCTTTTAGAGTCAGCAAAACATCTTGGTTTGAGAAAGAAGATTGGTTTTTGCATCTATTAATTTTCTGTTTATATTGAAAAAAACATGATTTTCATGTTATTTGCCTACAAGTCATTATCAGGAAGATAACTTTTACACAGGTAATTGCTTCAGTTTTTTTTTTTTTTGTGTATGTGTGGTTGATAAGAAAATATAAGTAGGAGGCTATTAAAACCAGATGTCTCTACTGGCATCTGTCAAGCTAGAAAGGTGTGCTCGAGCAACCTTATAAGTGCAGTGAACGAAACTCTAATAAAACCTCGTCTGACGATTTGGCAGGTTCAACACATCTCTTTGTCATGCTGGCCCAGGAAGGCTTCAGATGGCGGCATCACCAAGTGTTGCAGAACTTGGTGGAGCTGCTGAAGGAATGCAGGGTTGCAGCAAACAAAGCCTCAGGGCAAAATCACCAGCTCATAGCTTTTGTTAAGTTAGGTTAGGCCAGGGGAGACTTGCCATAAGGTAGCAGCACAGACGAGATCTCTACTAGCGTCATGCAAGTCATGGGGGATGAGCTGATTTGGACAGACGTTTAATTTTCCCTCCAGAGATCACACAAACAACACTGTGCAGAGTGCAAGTAATTAAAGTTACATTGTCCCTAGGGAGGACAATGTAGCTGCAGCAAACTAATTTAAACAGTCCACTCAGAGTTTCTGAGTTGGGCTAAGGGAAGCTGGCTGGACTGTGTCCATACACCCCCTGTAAATCAGGGGAAAGTAGGAAAGTCAGCTTTCTAACTGCTGAGAGCATTGGCTATGACCAGGACAAGGCTTCAGAGGGCAATTAAAGTGCTGGCATCGGCTCAGATGGGATGGCACATGGAGTATAACATACCAGTAGTGTTAGCACCAGGAAGTAGTGGGCCAAAAGCAACAGCATCTCCTATGTAACATACTATATTTACATTTAAGATATGAATAATTATGGACCCCAAAACTAATCAACCTAATACAAATTCTGATCCACAATAGATGCTGGAAGAGTTCTCCTGCCTGTATGTCTTTTTTTTTTTTCTCGCTTTCTTTATTTTTGCTTGCTTAGTTCCTTGCTTCCTTCCTTCCTCAGTTATTTTGGTTTTATCTGCTTAAATTATTTAGGAAATTTAAGCTTATTTATGTATTTCTATATTTTTATAAAGCATTACTTTAAAAAGACAGACTATAATCTATTGGTAATTATATGCATGAAAGATGGTAGGTCTGGAAGAAATGGTTGTACTTTAGGGGAAAATGGAGGTCCAAATGGACCTTAAGTTACCTTTTGATGGTTACAATGGGATTTACCGTATTTTCTGAAGTATAAGTCACGTTAGTCAGAAAATGACGTGAAGAGGAAAAAAACATATATAAGTTGCACTGGGGTAAGTTGCATTTATTTAGAAATTGTTAAACATGAGTGGGACCTTGTCCGTGTTAATGATATCATCTGGTGACAGATTGTGTTCAGTTGCTTTTCAGCAAACTCACAGAAAATGGCAACTTTGTGCAAATCAGCAATTAGCTGTAACTGGTGAAATACTAGAAATACTAGAAATCATTAGGGTACATCCTACAATTTCTGAAAGGGGACGCCATACAGCACTTATGCTTAAACTAATCCTGTCTATTTTTAAAGTGAGGTTTTTAATGTTGAACCAATCAAATGAGAATGAATAAACCTGTGAAAAAACATTTATCACTAATCAGACCAGGTAAGGTAGGTGAAGAGCTGGAGGACTCTGACTGGGATAAAACTCCTTCTACCAATAAGGGTGAATTTTATATTGAATGTTTTTTGTGTGTGCGTTATTTGTATTTAGAGTATATCTTTACAATAACACGACATGAATTCAGGATGTATTGCAGGCAGAATGTGGTTTGGTGTGGTTGATTAAATGGATGTGGATATGGCCTGTGTAAATGGTAGAGCTTTAATGGTGCCTTCACAGAAGAGAAAATTACCTTTGCCATGTACACTAATGCACCCATTAACCATCATGATTCAGTCTTTGAAAATGTGCTCTAATGACTAGAGAGCATTCAGTGATGTGAGGTCTATAATTTCCGAAAGAAGTTTAAAACTTTTCATCATTGCACAACAAAGCTTTTTACTTCGTTACCAAGGTTTCTCTAACTTTCCCGTTACACTGAAAAATAGTTTTTACTTAAGGTTAAGATATGCTTCTGAGTTATGGTAATGCGTTTTTCTGTATGTTGCACATCTCCAAAGCATTTTTTAGCTATCTATTGTCAAGCTTTGTTTAAAGTTTAATGTTCATCACGTACTTAGAAACCACTACCAGTAGCTTTAGAAAGTTAAACCTGAAATTCTTTACATCTCTTACCGGACGTTTTGCCGCAATCAGAACTAACCCTCATAGATGTAACTCAATATGTTCCTTCTTATGACCAGACCGTGGAGGCATCATGTAAACCCACCATAATCACTGACTCATTCTTTCCTAATGTTCCCTTTGGCTTTGCTTTGGGCCCATTCTCACAGAACAATTCTGTGGAAATTTCTCTGCACAAATGCAACTGACATTTCAGACAAAACAACAACAGTTGACAAAGCAAAAACACAGTTCTCAAAACATGACAGAATTTCACAAAAATATCAATGTGTTTAAAAATACATTTAATTTTTACTGAAAGAATGGGGACTTAGTACCCTGCATGTTGTTGAACAGAATTTCATTGTTGTTGGGGTTTCTGCTTGTGTTTTTGCATTGTGATTTGCTCAACAATGACATTTTGGCATTTAGCATAAATGTATTTTTTGATATATTATGAGGGGGAAAAAGTACCATGAAAGAATTAGCCTTAATTATTTGTAAAATACAAAAGACAAGACTGTGTTTATATGTTTTTGTGCATTTCTTCAAGAGTTCATCCTCAGTAAAGTATTTATTTAAGCTATGAAGTCCATTCACATCAGCTAAGGAGTTCCATTATTGATAATCATTTTATCAATATTAAATGGGGTATAGAGATATTTGTACCGTTGCTCGGTATGTAAAGGTGTCTGACGAGGTAGAATACATTCACTTGCTCTTTTTAACTTCTACCTCTATTAAATGATATACATTATATTGCCAGAAGCTCAGCCATCCAGATTGTTGAATTCAGGTGTTCTATTACTTCAATGCCCACAGGTTTATAAAAGCTGGCACCTCATCATGCAGACTGCTTCTACAAACATTTGCGAAATAATGGGTCACGCTTAGGAGATCCGTCAATTCCAGCATGGTACAATAATAGAATGCCACCTGTGCATTAAGTCATGAAACTTCCAAACTACTAAATATTTCACAGTCTGTTATAGGCAGCCTTCTAAAAAAGAGAAATTGATTGGGAACGACAGCAACTCAGCAACAAAGTGGTAGGTCACATAGATTTCAGCTGGAAGGTCAGTGGATGTCAGCTACTTCCTGCAGATTGAATACGTACAGATCTTCAAACTTCATCTGGCCTCTAGATTAGTTTTTGTGTTGTGGAGCTGGGAACTCACAGAGGAAGAACTTGTTTGTGATTGGCCAGTTTTATATGTCTCTATAACTCATAGACTGGATACTATGTTGTAACTCCCTCCTTGTCTGTAATGCCTGGTTCACACAGCAGGATTTTAGAATTTACGGTTGATTTTCAAAACCCAAGACCACACACGACGATAAAAAATCTTAGCTGTGTCAGGTGCTGTGCTTAGTACGGTGTGTGGTGTCGAGCCACATGGCAGGAGCGACACACCACACATGAAGTGATTTCACTGACCAACATTCAGATGTCAGACGAGAAATACTGCGAAACTCCTTGACTAAATGAGTTATATCAACGTTTAATTTCCCTTTGGGATCAATAAAGTATTTTTGAATTTGAACTTTGAATTTGAAACCTCTTAAGATCAAATGTAAGTTCAGAGTAAATAAACATGGCTGACTGGGAAGAAGCAATGACAGTAGTTTGTGGACGATATTTAACAGAGAAAAAAAAAAACAATACGAAGACTTTCTGGTGCGCCATGGCAGTTGTTTTGTCTTCTGTGTGTTTTGGATTCTCCTCCGTGTTTCCATCACCTTGCTTTCTGTTTGGCTACACGTCACATTCAACAGGCAGCATGCTCGTTTGTCCAAGGGGGACATCCCACACGCTGCAAGACAATCCAACATGTTAAATATTCCTGATGTTAGATCGGAGCGGACCCGGCATCCTTCTGAGCAGACTATATCACTCTTGAGAGCCATCCTGATAATCAGGGCGTCCCTAAGATTGTCAGAAAGGGAATGCTGCAGAGGAGTTCACCTTCCAGCAGGACAGAGCAAGAAGGAAGTGGTTTAGTTTCATCCAATCTGTGCACGCTTGAGCTATATTCCAAAGGAGAACAGGGAAAACTGTCTACTTTAGATGTCCAAAGCTGGTAAAGACCTAAGGCTTCCAGTTGTAACTGCTGTGAAAGGTGCTTCTTAAAGGTGGTGAGTTGGGGGCAATAAATGCATTCACTCATATTCATACTTTGAAATTTACTTTAAAAAATACGTCCAAAACATGAATGATTTTATTTGTTTTTGTAATGTGACAAATGTGGAAAAAAATGTATTGGGTATAAATAATATATATATATATATATATATATATATATATATATATATATATATATATATATATATATATATATATATATATATATATATAATATGTGTGTGTGTATTTGTTTTTTCAAATGTGTTATTCTAATTCAGACATGTTCTCATTTGCTCAACACCATTAGTCAAATTACTTTCCTTGGACAGTTTCTTAGAAAGAAAAATGGCAGCATCTGTAAACCCCTGGGTGCACCTGTTACAAACCTGCTACCGCTAATATCCCAATTAATCGCTTTGTGTTCAGGCTGTTTTGAAAAGCAGGTAAGGTAGTGACTCACAATCAGGTAGAAATACAGCCCAACAGAAACACTTTGAAACCTCCATGAAACCTCTTTGTTCGTTCATCACACTGTTAGTAAGTTATTCCCCCATTCGTCTCTACTGTAGGCCACCTCCATATTAAAGTTTTTAAATTGGTTACAAAGGCTTTCATCTGTTGACGCTGCCCACTCCGCAGGGCCCTTTCTGCTCCTACACCTGCCTTTTTGATGTCGGACCCTTATAATTGCATCTCTGAACATCATTGCTGTCTGTTGTCCCTCCATAAATCATCAGTGCTTCCAGCACGGTGCATCACGGCGACCGTTTAATGAGTGTGCATTGTATCGCCAAGATCCATCCAATTTGTTTGTGATCTCCTCTCTGTCGTGTTTATGATAGCCTGCGAATAAGTGATTTGTTCCTTATCTGAGGTGTCGGCCTGGTCTGCGGAGCACGTTTCACTGAGCGCGTGTTTAGGGAATGACGCTGGCGAAACACTGATATGTTATCTTGTCAGCGTTTGGGGGAAACCGCTGCGCTGTATGTTTATCTGATGCATTTTATAGCATCGGAAATCACTTGAACTTTAAAGTTGTCCTGCACTGGCTTCATGTCCTTCAGCCACGTTGATTGCAGCTGATTGTTGTTTTTCTATCTAAAGAGAGATGGTTGCTACGTGCCCTGCAGGCCTGAGAGAGGAATGTGTGCATTCTTCAAAGAAGAACATTTAAAAATCAATCTGTTGTCTGTCAAACCAAAAGCAAGCTTGGAGGTTATGACTTAACATAATCCCTGTGGTTAGATTTAGCTGATATTAAGAGGCTTTGCAAAATTGTTTGATATATTTTGTTGCAATTTCATGTGATAAAACAACAAAAAGTGTTTAAGTAAAAGGATACATGTTTTCCCAATTTGTCATAAATAAAATCTGTAAAATGTGCCGTGCTTTTGCTGTCAGCCCCCTTGAGTCAGAAAGAAAACCACTTTTTGCTGCTGCTGTAAGGTACTGACATTTGTGGCTGTTTTTCTTTGTAAAACAGCTCAAGCTCCGTCAAATTGGATGAAGAGCATCTGTAAATGACCTCAGCCCTAATTTTGAGGATTTTCAACTGGTTTTCTTGCAGGATTTCTCAGTATTTGGCTCCATCCATCTTCCTATCTGCTCAGACTAACATCCCTGTCCCTGCTGAGGAATGTGTCCTCACAGCATGATTCTGCCGTCACCATGTTTTACTGAGAGGATGGTGTTTTCAGGGTGATGTGCCATGTTAGTTTATCACCATACCACCCAAGTCTGGTCCCTATATGGGCTTGTTTTAGGTCTGTAATTCTTTAATATTGATGAAAAAGTACAAGTTAGATGTGAAATTATCTGTCAGTGGAGCAAGATACTTTAACTTTAATATGGGAAAAAATGTCTTGTTCCACTGGCAGAATATTTCACTTATAACTAGCAGGATTTTTGTTCTCTAATGTTCTCTAACAAACCTCTGAGACCTTCACAGAACAACAGAATTTATAGTGAGATTATGTCACAAACAAATGGACTCCAGTTAGTAACTTGGTGACGAGATGATGATGTACGTCTTTGATGTAAAATGTGGATGGGAATAAAATTTTCCCAACGTCTACTTGAGTAACCGTGACTGTTGGTGATGTTCAGTTTAGTAGGCTGACCTCAGTTATTCTGAATCTACATGTCATGATAAAAATAGCGAGGCATTAGAAATTTACCTGAAATACTGAAATTGCACAAATCCATTCATGTATTAGATTGTGAGTTTAGTCTTGCTATACTAAGTCAAGTTGTAACTGAATCTGGTCTTCCTAAACTAAGCATCCTACATTTGCTTGGAATAATCTTTTCAATCATCACAGTTTGATATCAGGCAGTGATAACCTGAGTAAATACAAAAATTTGCTTAAAAGTGATCATTTTGTTTAAGGTACCCATCCTAACCCCATGTAAAAAATGTAATTGCTGCTCTATTTAAATCATAAATGAGCTGTGATGAACCTCATGCTTTGGTTCAATTGTACCTTCAAATCCAGGCTGAATTCCTGCCAGGTCTGTAACAAGCAGTCACTTTAATAGAACCTGCCTGACAACACAAAGCAAGGTAAAAAACACATCAAAAGAGAATACACCATGCTTTGACTTAAAGACATTCAAGGACAAAGCCACCTTTTTTAGTCTTAAAAGGGTTATACAGCATTTTCTGAGGCTTTCTGACTCCATCACTGTCATTATTCATAAATAGAGGAAACATGAAACAGTGGGAAACTTTCCCAGGAGGACATAACCTTCCAAATTACTCCAAGAGCATGTTGGCAACTCATCCAAGAGGTCGCAAAATAACCCAGAATGATATCCCAGAGACTACAGGTATCACTTCCTTCAGTTAAGGTCAGTGAAATAGACGGACCAGAAATGGCCTCCATTTGTGTGTTCAAAGCCAAAATCACTGGTGACTAAAAAGAACACAAAACCCTGTCTCACATTTGCCAAAACATCTCTCAAGATATTTAGGAAAATTTTATTTGGACTGATGAGACAAAAGGTGTGCATCCTGTTACATCTGGCATAAAAACTATTTGGACATTTTGGAAAACAAGAAAATCACACCATCAGTTAAACATGGCAGCAGGGTTGCTTTGCAGTTTCTGGACCGTAACTGATGAAACCATAAATTCTGGTTAAAAACGACCCCCGTGTTCTCCGTTCTGCTTCATGTGGAGGGTCTGGACCCTCGGCTATTGAGAAACGATTGCTTGCTGGAGCTGTGAACTCTGTGGAAGTTTTAAATGATTGGCTCTTATTTTACCCAATTGCTAATGTTTGGCTGTGATGTATGTAATGCACCAGCTCAATGAAGATCCCTGGAAGTTACGTCCACTGTAAACAACCCCGTGGGAAGTAGGGCCATGACATCTTTGTCAGCAATAAAATGTCAAAGATTCCTTTTGCTCTGTCTTTAATTGCTCAATATATGGTTTCATTCACTTCCTCTGCTGCCATTGCCAAACTTCAACCCTATATAGGTGGACTACAATTCTAAAACAGCGCAGAAAATCGATGTCATCGTTCACAATTCCTACTTCTTATTCGCTTATTGGTCCAATTGAAATTCAACCACAGAAATGCAGCTCATTTGGAGAAATCCCAGACGGAGCACTGAAGGGAGATGAGAGTTGAGTGGAATTACATAGGTAGGCAATGGCCAGGGTATGAATTCTTCTGTCTGGCAGAAAATGTTGAAGGAGAATATCCAGCCATCAGTTTGTGACCTTAAAGCTCAGGCATATACTTGGATTATGCTGAGGACAATTAGCTGGAGCACATCATTTCTGATTGGTTAACAAAACAAATTTTGGAAAGAAGAGTCCTCCACTGTGACATAAAAGAGTGATTACCAATCACGGTAGTTGCTTTATAGCATAACCAATCATTAAATTTTCAGGGCAGGTACTTTTCATGTATAGGGCTCGGTGGATTTTAATGTCTTTTTTTCTTCTATCAGTAAATAAAATCATCATGGAGGGGTTAGGTGAATGTGATGCTATCTGTTTTTTTGCAGTTTGATAAATGGCGATCTTTGTATGGCAGAAATGAGCATGGTATTATTTATGAAGAGACTCAATCAGGGTCTCTTGCGTTGCCTGCCTTGCCCCTACAATGGCATGTCTTGCAAATCCAATACCTAGACCTAAGGACAACTCAGCTTGGTAACAAAAAAAATAGTTACACCGGCCTTCTGAGAATTACAAAAAAATATAAAGTTCACAATCTAATTAAACAACAAACTCTTTCAGACCTCTCAAAGGTACAATTGAGGCTTGAGTTTGAGAAATACCAAAATTAAACATCTGAAGTTATTTTGGTTTGTCAAGATCTTTGCGAAATTATCTGTTTTGGTCTTTCACATTGACCCACACCCTCCAATCCTCATCAGTTAAGGTTAAATGTAGACAAATGGAAAGTGTTTGATGGAAGTCACTTTTGTTGGTTCCTAAAACCTGCTGACATGAGTTGAACTTAATTTCTGTCTTAGTGTTCTTCATTAAAATCTAATAGTACCTTAGAGGGAGAGCTTTATTGGGAAGTCTTCTGTTTAATTATGCAGCTTGTTTTTGTAAAACTAGGCTGAAACATTAATCTTATCATAATTGGGGTTTTTAGTTCTGGTGTTATGCAGATTTCTTTTTTGCATTAGTCAAGCAAAGCTCTCATTTCAGGCATTCACTTTTCCTTTGGTTACCACAAAGGGAAGCAGATAAAACTTGTACAATACAGCTTCATAAAAAATGTACACCTGGCTATGAATTTTTAATAGGAGAACAGTTTGCCTGTAACTTTCAGCTTGGTCTAAAAAAAGCCCTTGTTAGGGGTTAAAACAATGTGGAAATGTGGTCTTTTATGAATTTTTCTGTAATTGTGACCACAGTAAAATTTTTGCCATATTGACAAACATAAATGGCTCAGATCATCCAACAGATTTTAATAATAAACATTGATAACCAGAGAAAATACAGAATACAGTTTTCAAGTGATGACTTCATTTTGTTAAAAAGCAACCCAGTCTAGCCTGCCCATGTGTGAAGCAGATATTTCCCCCAAAGCCAAATAACTGGTTGTGCCACCCTTCGAAGAGACAACTGCCAGAAAGCGTTTCCAATAACTAGCAGTCTTTTAAATTGCTGTGTTGAATTGAATTGTGTTCATTCAGCCACATTGAAGGGTTTTTGAGCATGAACAGCCTGTTTAAGTCCATGAAACAGCATCTTAATTAGCTTGAAATCTAGATTTTGACTAGGCCACTCCAAAACTTTCATTTTTGTTTTAATCATTTAGTACTTTCTTGAATGTGTTGGATTATTGACCTGCTACATAACCCAAAGGTGTTTAAGCTTAAGGGTCACAAACTATCCCTTCAGGATATTCTCGTAGAGAACAAAAATGTCAAGACTTCCAGGTCCTCAGCAAAGCAGGCCAAGACCATCACTCTACCACCACCATGGTCTACTGTCAGTCTGATGTTCCTTTGTTGAAATTCTGTGTGAACTTTATGCCAGAAGCAAAGGAAAAACATCTTTAACAACCTTTTTGAAGTTGGTCGGCAAATGGAATATTTTCCCAAAATTCACAGGGAATTCACACATGCTTTATGGTAAATGAGAAATGGCCCTTAGTCTTTGTTTTGGTCACTTGTTTTGGTGCTTATTGCCTTTTAACCTATGCATGGATACAATTTCTCCTCAGTTTCTTTTTTCCTGAATTCTGAACACTCTAACTAAGGCAAGTGGTGGTTTGCAGTCGCTTAGATCTTCTGGGGTCATTTTTGACCTCCTGGATGGCTCATCGATGTGCTTCTAGAGTAGTTTAGGTTCTTCACTGTTCCATCATTTTTTTTTGTTGTTGTTTGTTCTTTTAATTTCTGGATAATGTTGATAACTGTGGTTCACTGGAGTCAAAAAGCCTTTGTAATCTTGACTAGACTGAGAGATGTCAGTGTTTCTCATCTTCCTCAATTTCTTTAGATTGAGACATGATGTATTACTTTTTGAGATCTTTTAGCATGATCACATCAAAAACGCTGGTGAGTCATCAAGTTCACAAATGTTTAAATATTCCAGATTGAAGTACAAGAATTGACACCACCTTTCATTGAGTTTAAACTCCGTCTGCATGTAATTAACGTGATTTTCCACTGCAATTATGCAATCAGTGTCTGAAACTGCCTGTGCTGTCGGCTGATTACTACATCTAAAAACTGCAGTTTAGTCACAGTTATCAGCCTGCTTACAATTTTTGCAAGGCAACATTTTGCATAATGGATGGAAAAAACAACCTTGGAATGACAATATGAATACCTCATTCCATGCTAAAACTCTGGGTACTTACATGTGTCATTAATGTATTCATTAATTAAAATGGTTGCTTTAGTGAATATGAATTTGCATGTTTCAAATAGATGGAACTTTATTTGTATATCTCTTTTTTTTCTGCAAGTGCACCTCAATGTGATTTTTACAGTATGAATGCTTTTAAAGCAATAGAAACACCCCCTAGCACATGGGAATAGTCAAGTAAGATTAAGGTACATTTGTACAGATTTACTGTACAAATCCATAATATTGTCTTGGAGAAAATGGTGTTTTTATGCTGCAGAACAGGAAATGATGTGAGATAGAAAAGAATGAGGTCAGAGCATCTCAGGGGAATTTTATGTTGAAGAGGAATGCAAAGCTTTAACCTTACTGGTACAACAGGCAACAAAAACGGGTAAGTTTTTGTAAGAATTAGATTTTTACGAAAGCATTTAACTGCCAGAGCTTGGAAATAAATTCAGGAGCAGTGCCTCATTATTAGGCCTGTCGCAATAAGCAATGAATGAATTAATTGAATGAAAAATTAAAATGAGCTCAGCAACCATTCTGATGATTAATATTTTTTGCAGGCCAAGTTTACAGAGCTGTCATAATCCATTTTATTTATGGTTTCTGTTGTGTGTGGTTTTTATTCCCATTTTATTTGTTGTTTTTGGATGTCGTGTTTTATTTTTGATATTTAAAATATCTTTTAAAAATTACTAAATAAATACAGAATATGGAAAAATTACTTGAAAATGGTCTAAAAACGTTATCGTTTATCGTAAGAATTTATTGGACACTTTAAAGTCCAGCAAAATTTGTTATCATGACAGGCCTACTCATTATGAGAAACTTTCTCATAACAAGGTATAAAACTCATTATAATGAGATTTCTTGTTAACACCAAAATATCCTCTTGTTTAAATAAGAAAGGTTGTCACAGTGAAACAGCAACACCTCTTAGGATAGAAGAAAGGAGAGTCGGGGTGGGGGGAAACTCCTTTACGCTTTTTCAAGAAGTTGTAATCTGTCAGTCGTATTTTTATATCTCGTTATAATGAAAAAGTTTTTTGTTTTACTGAGATTTAAAACTTGTCTGGTTAAAGCGAGCTGTGCATCTTGTTATAACGTTAAAGTTTCACATTATAACGAGATACTACTCCTGAATTTATATCCAGGCTCTGGCAGTTAACTGCCAGATCTCATCAATTGTGTTGCCCACTAATAATTTTACTAATCTTTGATGGTCGCTTTGTTGTATGGACAGGCAAATCAGTTATGATAAGTAGAGAAATAGGTTGGATAGCAACAGAATGTTGTGTGTGTATGTTTTTTTTTGTTTTGTTTTTTTTTTTTGTTTGTTTGTTTTGTTTTTTGATTGAAACCACTTTTCCTCATCATAACCAACATGCCTTTTTAAAGTTATTTTAATTAGTTTAGTCTCTTGATGTATTTTTAACAAACAGATTTTCTGTTTACTGCTGTTTCACAGAAATAAAAAAAAAAGAGTCCCTGTAATTATTCATTTTTGTTCAGATGAGCTACAGTTATAACGATTGTTCAGTGCTTGGGTCATGGCAAACTGTTTGTTAGGAGACTAAATGAATTCAACAATTCTGGCAAGAAATGTTCATTCATTACAATGTGTTGGACCTATAAGTCAGCCTTGAGGTGTACACCAGCTTGAACTTTTTCAAAATTTTTCTCTTTACAATGACAAACCAATGTATTTTAATGGAATTTTATGGGATGCACCAATGCAAAGTAGCAGTATGTATTTAGTAGGAGAAAGTTTTTTTTTTTTGTTTTTTTTGTATAAGAGATCTGTCTGAAAGTTGCAGCATAATAGCTGTAGATAAGACGGCTGGACTTGGGACATCCCTGCCATTCGTCTAAACCAAAAAACAAGAAAATTATGGTATTAACCAGGGAACCGGCCAAGAGGCCACTTCTAATTCAAGAGGAACTTAAGAGACGTACTTCTCAGGTGGAGAATTTGTTGACAGGACTTTTTTTTTTTTTCATGTTTAATCAAATAGTTTTACCTCTGAAATTTATATTAATATCCTCTTACACTGCATTGGGTGACTCAGTTTTTGCGAAGGGTTGTCTCTGTTGTCAGTTTTCATGAGTCCCATTTTTTTAGGGGTTTTTACAGTAGCCAGAAGGAAGACAGTTTGTAGCAATATATGGTGTTTTAGCTCCGGTTTGCTAAATTCCCATCCCTAACTTCTGATTTTATGACACAAAGATTGAATTTGGTCCCTTTAGATTTAGAATACCAAATTAATTATCCTTAAAATTACATTGATGAAACTTTGATTTAGCCTGTTTTTTCCAAGATATATTCAAGGAGATCCAACTGGCACGTATTTAGTTATTTGCTTTGCATCACTTTATCAAGGTGAAGATGGAATACTTTTGGTCATGCTTGACTTGTTTTAATCCTTAGACTGATGAAATATGAATATTTTTCATTTGCCGATTGGAGATCAACAAGGACAGAGCTTGTTGGTTTCATTCAGTCTGAACTCATCAGATTTATGAATCAAGTATGACTCAAGCCTGTGTCATGCCTGACACTCTGACTGCACATTTCTGATTTTCAGTGTAGCTCAGAGCTCGCTCATCATGTACCGAGTGCAGGATTTATGCCCGAAAACAGAAGGCTAAAGAGAGGTTTAAATCCCACACTCTGTACCTCTCTTGGTGAAATTTGTTCTGTTTCAGTCAGGGTGAAAGGGTGCATTTGCAAAGGATGAAGCTTTGAGTCGTGCATTATTAATGCCTCTTTGCCCCATATTGAGACCACCTCTTGGCTTTTCCGCCTGGTGAATGGGTGTATCTGAGTGCAAAAAGAGAAGGGGGGAAATTCTACAAGAGTTGATCTTTCATTGTGCAGATTATTTTATTCATTAATGAATATTACCAGTATATAGTATTTTTAATGGAATGAAGACCTTGAATAATATAACAACTAAGAAACTAAACCACACACAGAGCTCATTAAAAAAAACAAAACAAAAAAAACGATATAAACCATTATTTCCTTTAATTGCCATAATTTCAGCTTAATAAAAAAATGTTTGGTAAAAACTTCAATTGACAAGTTGTTATGACACTGCTTGTGTGAAGAAACAAGAAGGAAACGTCCATCATTTCATGAAATAATTTCTCTGCATAATTTATTTATAGGGTCAGAATATCACAGCTTGACTAATTAAAGTGGTTTCTGAAGACAAACACTGTAATTATTGATGTTGGAGGGGAAATTACGAGTGGCTACCACGGCTGCTGGGTGAATAAATGGGGTTGTAGGTGGAGGTGAAGGGATACTGAAACAAAAATATCAGAGGTGTAGTGTGTTGTACCAACCTCACACCAATGTTTTACTTTTGTAATTATTAATTATAATTGATAATTTATTATTAAAGAAATTATTAATAAAATTGAAACGTCTTAGTTGAATTTGTGCACCAATTCCAGTATTTTTGTAGTCATAAGTCAAAAAGTTGAATAAGTCGAATCCAGAATCATCGGCAGAAGAAACAGTTCACACAATGAGCAATGATCAATGACATGCTTATTTCTTACCAAGTCAGAGAATTTATTAATAAATAGCCCTACCTTAAAGCTGAATTATTCTGCAAATAACCTGTCTTTAACTACTGACATGCAATCTAGCTACTGATGAAAGACAAAAAGGAATATATATTGAGTAATAAAAATGGGAATCAAATCAGATTAGTGAACAAACTATGACTAAATGAAATAGAATATTGAAAAATTGACTTTAAACTAATTAACTAAACAAGAAAGCACAGGAAAAATCAGATCTGCAGAACCATATATGTATCACAGGTTCATAAAACAGAATAGGCTCCCCTCTCGAATGAGAGTAATGAGGTGAAGGAAACAAAAAAGGAGGGAGTCAGGTCGGTGTCCAAATTCAGACCTGCCCTCTGCTTTGGAACAAAGGGTCATAAAACTGGACCATGTGCTTGAGCGAATGGTAAGCTAGACAAAGAAACGTGGCTTTAGGCGCTGTACGGGCGCAAAATGGATGCATATGAGAGGGATCCAGAAAAGAAGAGAAGTGGAGAGCGAGAGGCAGAGAGAAAAAGAGATTGGCTGGAGAAGAAGCCAATGAGTGTCAGCAGCGCTGAAATTAATTATTCTGGATCCAGACAATCTCATGTGGCAATCTTAAATCAGCACAGCGACAAAATATCATAAAAATATCACAGCATATAATCAGCAAAGCATTAAGCAAACATGCAACAGAAAGTCAATTACAAAAGCCTTATTTTAAACACCTGATTCAGCCCAGATAACGATTGGTTTACTTGTGAGTTGGTTAAGAATACCTTTATTAGTCCCCCAGGGGGGAAATTACATTCCAGTACAGCCTGTCCAAGAGAGTAAAAAACAAGATAAGACAAGGATAGACAGGTGCTTTAGGCTGCAGCCATTGGAGATGCTGCCCTCTTATTATATGAGAAAAAACGCAACACTCAGTAAGAGGAAGCAAAAAAATCATATCTCATTGCAAAAAATACCTCAGCACAAAAAAGCAACATACGAGATCATTAAACAAGTGGAGTGGGGGGAGTGTCTTTGCACAGGCCGCCCAAGTGAGCGACGCAGCCACCTGGCTCATCACATCTGACCTAGGTTGCTGTACCAGGGGGCAGTACGAGGGGGGCCAACAGAGGCGATTAGTTGAGGGGGAGTGTATTTATAGCTATGAGCATGTTTGTGTGCATGTATGTGTTTGTAAGTAAGTCTGTTAACACTGTCCCAGATTGCCCCCCCCCAGCCATGGTCTTTGATAAGTGATGTAGTGTGTATCAGCTAGCCTCAGAAGAGTTCTGAGTCAGGTCCTCAGATGTCATGATGGAAGGGAGGGGCAGAGGGAGCAGAGCATCTTGTTCACATAAGAAGGAGAAATTGAGATAGCCAGCCTTCCAAGGCTGACACAGTGGAGCCAGATTCAGATAACAATTGTTTTGGGTCAGGCCTACTTCGTAAATTTTCTGTCTGCCTTAAAGTCTCACTAGTACATCTCAGTGGCGACTTCAAACAGCCAAATTTGTGGTCAGTTCTGCCAAAGCCGAGCTTGCAACTCCGTCTATCCCCTCTCGCTAGCGAGATAAGGAATCGCAACTAGCCTGCGATTCTGTGCAAGGATCACATTCAGGTTCCGATTCTGCTCACACAGCATCTAAGTCTGATTGTTCCTAGCATGGCATATCCCATAACACATGCTGGGCAGCCTCACAGTTGCCAGAACAGCTGCCTACGTTTTCCGACCAGCAGACTAGACTTGCAATTTGGAAGATATGCAAAGAGAGGCTCCAAAAAGATCAACATGACAGCACAGGACAGAGAGCAAAAGCAGGGCAGAATAGGGAGGGTGCGGAAGAAGGGAAAAAATGTCGGCCTTCACCAAGAGCAGGAATAGTAGCTGACTGGTTGGTCACTCGGTCAGGATAAAATGTCCAGAAGTACAAAGAAAAATAATTAAAAAGAAAACAAACTTGTTCTTGTCCAGCAGGTGAGATTGGCTGGTCTCCCAGCTAAAAGTTCTCGGCAGAACCGACGGTCCTGTTGATTGAAAAACCAAAAAGATACCTCTTCGTCGACACTGATGCAGAGGCCTGGCTTCAGCAGGACTCTGGAAATAGATGTCAGAAGATTTGGAAAAACTTAAACACTGGATACATGGGCAGCTTCTTTAAAGTTCTCCAGGTAAACACTTGGAAGATTTTAAAAGACCTTTTTCCAGGCCAGCCAGTTAGACGGAAACATGCGAAGAGCTGTTCTGTTGTGTCTCTGTCAGAGGCTGGCTCTGTTTTGGGTTTTTTTTTTTTTTTTTTTTGGGGGGGGGGGGTGGGTGGGGGTTCCAAAACACAACAGGTTGGAAATGAAGGAAAAAGTGTAGACATTGGCAAGCTGCTGCCACGAACCTTTGTAATCTAATTGGATTTTATGTGGTACACTAACACAAAGTAGAGCACAACTGCTTAGTGGAAGAAAAAAGATATATCTTAAGATGTGACTTAAGGATATGACTTAAATTTTTTTGTTATCTGAAAAGTGGGATTTTGCTTAGTATTCAGCCCTCTTTACTTTAACTTGTCAGGAATCACAAAATTAGTAAAAAGAAATCATGAGTGTGTCAGTGTATCTAGCCGACAAGCTAATTAAGGAGAGTAATAATCAAAAAAGCCAAAAAGCCCCTGGTAACTATGGAGGAGCTGCAGAGATCAACAGCTCAGGTGGAACAATCTGTCAAGTCTGTAAATGCCAAGAAAAAATAAAAGTAAAAGACATGTGGAAGAAGGTGCCCCGATCAGAACAAAACTTTTTGGTTTACATCCAAAAGCAATGGGTGGTGGGGAACTAACTGCAAATCCTCATCCATAGCGTTTCTTCAGCTGGGAGAGAGAAGTTGGTCAAAGATCTACAGTAAATATACAAAGACTAGTTCTAACAGCAAAACATTGTATAGATGATGAATACAAATACACTCTAAACTTTTAAGATAAAAAAAAATTTAAAAATTTATTATTTTGCTTAGATTTCACAAGTATGCAAGTCATGATGGTTACCACATAAAATCCCAACAAAATACATTATAGGTGGTAGTTTGTATGTGAAAAATTAAAAAAAACCTTTAAGGGATGTACATATAACAAGGCACTACATATTGGGTTAAGTATCTGATCTGCTTTTACCTGGATCCATCAATTTGTAGCAAAGTTCTGCTGAAATTACAAGAGAAAGATCCATTACAAATGATAGGTGCTTTATTCCATGAAAGCCTGGCAGATCAGATTTAAAAAAATTTTTTCCTGTACTTTTGGTTTGAATTAAATATTTAAGACTTGTAGTTCCATTCATCATCTCCATGTGTATGTCAGGTATGCTTTAAGTCTGAAACATTTGTACCTTGCAGAGATTTTACAGTAATAAATCTGTGTGACAGATTTATTGAGATACAATTAATTTTATTAGATTCCGATTTCTCTCGAACTAACATAATCGTAGAAAATGACATGAAATTAAAATGTGTTGTTTTTAGTTCTTTTGTCTGGAGCAGGTCATTCATTATTTACTTTAGGAATAGAGGCATTGTCACATGGTGTGCTAATAAAAAGCAGCTGTAAAACAGGGTTTTTAGTATTATGTTGATACAACACTATGATGAAGTTGACAGTTGCCTTTTAAAAATTATTCAGTATCTTTTTTTTTTTTTTTTTTTTTTTTTTTTTTTTTTTTATGATTGCGATTGGTGCAGTTGACGAGTTTATCATTAGCACCTGTACATATAAGTGATTGTGTGGGTTCCCTGTAGCATAAGGCTATGTTCACACGTGAGGCAAATGCAGCCCATTTCTGATCTTTTTGCCCCCAAAAAGTAACACATTTAGTACCACGTATGAAAGTGGCACACTTCCATATATGGTACTAAATTGGATACATACCCGATAGTTTTCAAAGCGTCTGCAGTCAGAATGGTCATGTCACATTTTATCTGCCTGTTACGTCGTCCAACTATGCATCCTAACAGATTTCTGAACTGAAGCTGCAGTCAATGCTCCACGAAAGGCGATTGCTATTAGTTGTGCTTTCTTTTTTTTTCTTTGCTTCCTTCATCTTGTTTTGATCTTGTGGCAATACTGTCAGCTCCCATTGCTTAACAACTTTAAAATCGATCCATAGATGGCGCCATCCATTATTACTTTCGCAAATTGTGCGCTGTTTACAAAGAAGTATGATTTAAGTAGGAGTATGAATGACCATGCCAAACCCCACCTCCCCCCCAAAAATATGGATTTTAGCAACCAATAAAAAAAAATAAAATAAAAAAAAACGGAATTGAACATCAAGACCTGCTGTGTGAACGCAGCCTAAGTAGAACCTTAACTTGGCTCTGATTTTGTTTTATAAGATGCCAGCATTTCCAAATCCACATGTTCCATTGCAGGCAGATATTTAATGTTCAAAAAGATAAATCAGAGTATTTTGCAGTACTCAGCCTTCTTATCTACTGAAAGTCATGCCCTCTCTCAATCATGTCTGGACATGTCATGGAAAATATTCCTTTTTTAATAGCTTATTTTCAGCCTCACTGATACTGAAAATAACTAACATATAACACAATCACTCAGTAGCACCCTCCATACTAAAGAGTGTTATACCTAGCTTTATCTGCTAGTGCATTGCAATTTTTTATTTATCTTCTCAAAGTCTGGAAATTAAAACCACCATTCTTGACATAATTTTCTGTGTTTTTATGGGTTTAACATATGCCATAGTTAGCCAAGATCACTGTCTTCAAAGAGTTCTTTTAACTTAGCAAAACCCAGACCTGTTAAGACTTTTTCTGATTAACAGTTCTTTTTTTGCTATTGTCCTTGACTCCTATTTTTACCTTGTCTTTGTGGGAGTGTAGTCATGAAAACTGACCTTTAGTGACATACAGTTGCTTGGATTTTTCCTCAAATCTTCCTGGATGAGTCATACATGTTTATTGTTAAATGCTAGGTCACTTTAGAGAAGATATCATTCATTTTCCAAATCTTCCTTAGTAGATAATATTGGGTTTTTACCAGCACTACTGCTGTTTTGGAAATAGAATTGACCTCAGGGAGTCCTGAGAGGAACAAATGTAGTCAGTACGGTTTACTTAGCTATGCAGCTGTTAGTGTGCTACCAAAATATACAATATTTAATTAAATCCTTTCCAAACAAAGGTTTTAAGTGCTCTACTGAACACAAACCAGAATAATGTAGATAATATCCCGTTAGCTGTACTGTCTTTAATGTCACGTTCTTTCTTTATATCTTTTCTTTTGTAGAATTTTCCCCACCAGCATTTTCACCTTCATTGTCCCTTATCCCCATCTCACTAGTTTTAAAAGTCCTCCTTTTATTTAATGGAAACCATTTAATGTAAATGATAGAGAAAGTAGTGACTGAGTGTCAGGGACAGTTTATTCTTTCCTGTCTTATTTCATACACCTTTAAAACCTTTTAAAGATTTTAAGACTTTAATATTGTGCATTTGCAATGATCCTAATCCATTTATCAAATTTCACTGAGTTCAAGCTTGAAGCTATATTCAGTAGTAAGTGTTTATAAAATGAAGATCAGGTTAAGGTCTTCTTTTCTTTAGAATCAGAACAAGAACAGAACAGAATAAGATTTCTGTTATGGTGTTCCTTGTCTTTTCTCAGAGTTTTGTTAGTCCTGGTGTGATATAAACCAAGGACTTTATCCCATGTTTTTATTTTCCTCACCAAAACACTTAATTGAATAGGACAGAGTTCTGGATATTTTACTGCACTGTACAAAAAACGGATCATTTCGGACTGTTTGGATCAGTTTCTAACTGGGTTTGGAGGTTTGTAAAGTCACTCAGTCTTAATTTGGCAATCCTCTAAGGATAGATATTGGGTCAGCTCTCTCTTTCATATGAAAGGCTGGGGTAGTCTTACTACTGAAGAAATCAATTTTCTATTAAGTATGAGAGTTACTCTACATGAGCCCACAAACTGGCACTGTTGAGTTGTACTCTTGTGTATTTTCCACAATAACTAACTTGCTTCCTTTGAGATATTTATGTAAGTAGCCTGTGTAAAGAACCTTTCAAGACTGGATATAAGCCTGTTCAAACTTTATTTACCAGCCACTTTATTAGGTACACCTTGCTGTTACAGAGTTTGACCTATTTTGTACCTTCAGAACTGCCTTAACTCTTTGAGACATAAATTTAGCAAAAAATTTGTCAGCTCCACATCAAATCACCCGTTCTGCCATATCCAAAAGCTCTTGTATTGGATTGAGATTTAGGAACTGTGGAGTCCTTTACAATACAATGAACTCATCATGTTTAAGAAGCAAGCTTAAGATGATTTGAGCTTTATGACATGCTGCGTTATCCTGCTGGAAGTAGCCAAAGTAGCCATCACTGTGGTCTGGAAGGAGCAATCAACAATAACTGGGGAGGCTGTGGCATTTAAACCATATTCAAATGGTACCATTTGGAATATTGGTAAATGTTTTATTTCATTCATACCACATTTTAATACATGCAGACACCAAGTCTCTTTGATGCTAAAAAGTCAATAGAATGTCACTCGGCTCATCCTGTTTCATCCCTAGCCAAATAGTACCACTACAGACGCTCATTGTTTTTGATTCCACAGTTGGTCAGAGCAATCTTTTGATGTTAGAAAGTCAATAGAATGTGTCTATTCCATGTGGTGCTGTGTTGAATTTTACGAGACTGAATTGCTTGTGATTTGCTACTAGACTGTAAACCAATCCCCCATCTGAGAGAGGGAGGGATAAATGTTTGTGCCACTACATATGTGTTGTTATTCCTGTAAGTAAATGAGAAATTTTACATTTTACATACATTCTGATGTGTGATTTTTTTTAATTTATTTATTTATTTATTTTTTCACATTGTAGAGATCTTAAGTAAAACAGTCAAGGCCTGTAAAGCAGCTAATTTGGGAGTGGCAATCTGGTTTTTGGAACCAGAGGCCGTCGACAATCGGCTTGGGGCCAAAAGGGTCTGGTTTAGGACCAGCTTTTTTATTCTATTTAATTTTGCACTAAGAGGCCCAAACTGTGGAAAGAAAACATAAGGTTCCTGCCGGAACCATTGTATTTACGCGTTTCTTGTACACACGTAAATCTGATGCACAAGTAACATCCACAAACAACGGCAATAAGTGACAAGGCTCCTTCTCTTGGGGTTAATTTTTGCTTTATAAAGTGATCTGATGGGCAAGTTGTGCAAAAAGGAGTTGGCCTGTCACCAAAGCTATTCAAGCCTAACCGTCTCAATCCAATGCTATTGTCAGCGTCCACAGTTCACATTTCTAAAGTAGTGTTTTTTTTCAAATAAAGTACATAAATGATTAGAGGTTCCTGAAACACTTGAAAACTGAATGTCAATAATAGCACTTTGCACCAATTTGATGGTTGAATAACCTAAATAACAAATTAAAAACAATAAATATTATTGTTGTTGAGCTCATATATCTATTTATTCAATAATTTAGCAGGAAAATTGTGTTTGAATTGAAAATTTTGTTTATTTTGTTAATATATAGTTTTCAATTAAAATGCGATTAATTGTGATTAATTAATTACAGACTGTGCAATTAACTCAGATTTTTGGTTCTCTTCCCGTTATTTTGGTATCACTTAAATATTTCAGATTAGTCCTCAAGGAGATTAAAAGACTTCGTCACCCTGTTTCCTTTGCAGCTGTTAGTTTAGTTGAATCATGGATTTAGATTTTGTATCATCACAGGATCATCATCAACATCACAATATCATCTGCATAGATCTTAGCATTTATATCTGCCTACATTTATAATTCACAGTTTTGGTGGAATGTAAAGATCAATTCTCCGGAACTGTTTGTGAAAAGGTCTGAGCATGTCATATACAAACTGATTTCTTTTAAACACTAAATGTGTAGTTCTTAGTGGTTTGAACTTGTTCATGGTGGCCTAATTGCTCATTTCACCATGAATAAAAGCATTTAACTGTTCAAGGGTAATTACTGATTACCTTAGTGTTCTTCATGCAGATGTGTTGATTATTCACAGTCGTGCTCAACCTTGTATCCTCAGCAGCCTTGACTGAATGCGAAGGTTTTAGATTGTTTGCTCCTAGTAGACGATGACGGCGATGCCTGTTAGCTTCAGTGGACATGTTTATCTCCCGCTGTGTGTGTGTACTGAAGCACGAGTGCTTTCCTGGCGGTTACAGCCTGGGATGCTCTGCAGGTAGCAAAAGTCTAACAGAGCCCCATGATTCATGCAGCCAACAGCGGTTCTCCACCTCATTTATTCACAAAATGGACACAGAGCTCATGCTCCATGCTGAATATCACATGACGAAATGTACGCAAGATGCTGCGTGTGCATGTGCATGTGTGTGGTGGGTGTTTTTCCTACTGCTCCAGCTTACATATGAATAATCATTTCCTCATGAAATGTCACCTTCCAAACTCAGTGGCCCTGGGATGATCAGAGTGTAGGGTTTGGCTGTGATTCTGTGTGTGTGTGTGTGTGTGTGTGTGTGTGTGTGTGTGTGTGTGTGTGTGTGTGTGTGTGTGTGTGTGTGTGTGTGTGTGTGTGGAGGGAGGGGGTGCTGAGGGGAGTTAAGCCAATGGAAAGAGTATTGAAGAGGGAGAAAGCCAGGCTGACTCTGAGCTGATACACTGGAGATATACAAATGAGTCCGGCCTCTTAAGAATATGTGTGTGGAAACAAGGTGATAGCGACTCTACAGCCCTTGTTAGAGCCTCTGTCCCTCCACTCATGCATTTGAGAGGGGCATTGTTACCATGGAAACATCTTTTAAAAATCCAAAGTCCTTTCATGGTGTTGGACTGTTGTTGCACAGTGAATGCCCTTTAATACCTGCTCCCATTAAAGAAACAATACATCCTACCGACTGAACAGCCCATTAAAAGTTTAAACTTCTCAGGAGTCTAAAGCACTGCAGTACTGGAAAAATTAATAATAATAATAATAAAATGCATGCTCATTCTCGTGACTTCAGCCCCTTTATTTTAATGTCTTTAGCTGGAAAGTCTCATTGGTGATTAAAATCAAATCAATTTCATCACTAATCCATAGGATGCATTTTACCTGAGTTATGAACAACACCTTTCCAGGGAATTTAAGCAGCACTAAAAAGAATAGTGGAGTTCCTAAAATGTTTAGGTTTATTGCTAATTAAAAGAACAAATATGTAACAGCAAATCATATTCAAAGTACAGACCTAAGCCCAAATGGAACCTGTGGGAAGACTTGACTAAAGGGCATGGACCAAAAAAAAAAAAAAAAAAAAAATCACCTTAAATCCAAGTTAGTTTCTGCTTGCGGCCAAAAAATAAAATAAAATTAGGAAAGCTGAAATAACTAGAAAAACAAACAAATAATAGACAAGAGGAACTGCAAGTTACCCACTGTTTGTTGATTGAGAGTTAGAATAGAACAGAGCTTTCTTTCTGTTTGAATTAACCAAATTAGAACCCAAAAGATCTTGGATATCTTAAACTCTCCAATCTCAAAACAAGTGCTACTTTGATGGTCTAATTACGAGTTTTTTGAAATAGTGGTCAATTTAAGAAAAAAAAAAAAGATGAGTTTATTATTTAAATGAAATCAGATGTTATGACAGGCAAAACTTTCTTAAAGAAATTTGTGGGTAAAATTAAACAATAATTTTGGATGGAGTTAAACCGATATCTCAACAGTCTATAATAAAAGGCATTCTCAGGCTGAATTCTCCCAGTTGGAGGTTTGATAACTTAGGCCCCCAATGGAGAGTTGAAGTCAGAAAAAATGTTTTAATATCGATCAAACACGGTTTGTAGCCTCAGTCTAATGAACTCTTTCAGTGAATATTATGAAGATGTTTGATAAGTCGGCCATTAGACACGTCTTGTCTCTGGGTAATATTGTTCTCAGACTTGAAAGTCAAGTTCCTATCACAGGAGTTCACCCAGCTCTGTTGCTGGCAGGTCTATATTAGCTTGTACAAAAAGTGTTTACTTCAAGCATTCATGAGATTTAAGTGCATTGACTCCTGGACAGGATTGTTTTTCCTTCCGTGTAGCAGGTGGCTTCTTTGCTTGCTATTTTGTTATAAAAGGTATGCCCACACAATCACATGAATGCTTGCAGCAGATGTTGAAGGCAGATCTGTATTGGAAAGGGATTGTCAGATCAAAGGTGTACTCAAACCCCTTGCTGTTTAGAGAATCCTCTCCATCTCCTCAGCAGCACACTATCTTCTGTTGATTAAAACAGCCAACAGGTTGCTGTATGTGAATTAGTCAAGTCACCAAACAGTCAGACTAAGGAGCTTAGTGCAGGAAGGAGAGGGCAGGTTTATGAGGCAGTGTGCTGGTTTCTGATAAGTGTTCTGTGAAGGTATGGATGCAGGCACAATTTAAACATTTTCATTTACTTACATTTTTCCACAGGGATATCTGCTCTCAAATTCTTGCTCTGAAATAAGCCAACTGCAGGACTGAAAATTTACACGTTCTATTTCACTTTTGTAGTTTCCAATTATTATAACCATCTCCAGAAGATTCATTTGGTCCAAGCTCCTGTAGAACTGATTTGAATAAGCTGCTGCCAAACAACTCTTGTGACTGAGCTGTTTAAAAAGTTGTTTTGGACTCTAATATAATTCATCCATGACAGTAAATCTTGTATACAAGATTTATGTACTCATTGATCTTTACCTTCATGGCTTTAAATAGGTAAACTGGGTGTGAAATAAAATTCCTGCTGTCAATAGGACACCACAATAAATATTAAGCTGTTTATTATAAATTATTTCAACATTAATGTCTTTTTTTTTTTTAACTTATGTTTGTACTTAAAAAGTAAGAGAATTTCACTCGGTTTAGTCATTAAAAAATATCAACAAAATGTGTGTTTTTGGATGAAGAAAAAGTTAGGGTCCCCTCACCCCCTAACAGCTACTGTTATGCCCTTTGGGCCTATTTAGTGCCACTGTGTTTTTCTACGCAGTCTGGAAAAATAGTGCTGTGCATGGGCACACTCCAGCAAAACTTAATTATGCATGAATAATTTGAATATTAGTATAGATATTTCGGTTAGTATTTATGATAGATATTGTCTTGTAAACACCTTAAAGAGGCAGTATTATTTACTTTCCAGGCACATAGTGCCATTCTATAGTACATTCAAGTAACTATGTTACCTTCAGCTGTTACAAAAATGCTGTATCTATCGAATATGACTTGAAAGAATTTTGATTTTGTAATTTAGCACCTTGGAATTGGAACTCTGTCTCTTTAAAAACTTCTGCTCTATCTGAAATGACACCTTCAGGAAATCATCACAACAACAATTGTCTATTAACCGGTTGACAATGTTTTTTTTCAGCGTTTCACTGAGAAGTAGCTCGTATATTGAGATCACCAGATGCACTGTTCCACCAGGTGTTTGATAATTGCTGCTGGCTAGTCTGACGGAGCTGAGTGGGGAGGTTGTAGGGGATGAATGCTCTGTGAGGTGGAAGCTTTGAAGCTTAGAAACTGCAGCTCTGAGGAGGAGCTGTGCCCCGGTCCTCACCGAAGCCTTTTGCACAGCTGAATGGCTGCCACGGGAGATTAAAGGATTTCTCAAACATTAACATTCATTAACATTAACAAAAATTAACTCCAGGCCACAATGCTGCCACCACCATGCTTCCCTATGTATATGTTTTGTTTTTGTTTTTTTTTTGTTTTTTTATAATTTACTGTGGTGCTTTTGTGTCAAATGTACCTTCTTCAGTTGTAACCCAATATTTCAGGTTATGTTATATCTAACCATAAATTTGAGATAGGCTTTTGGCAGGCCTGGATTTTGTCCTCTGGGAGAGCACGTTTCTCATAATGGTCGTCCTGCTAGGAATATAGGAAAAAAAGGAGATTGTTGCCACATGCAAATCACCATCAATCCTAGTTGGCAGTACCTGAAGCTCCTTCAGGGTTGCTGTTGCCATCTTGGCAGTCTTTTTTTCATTTTGGCTTTTCAATCATTTTAATAGAAATGCCCAGTTTTGTAATGTCACTGTTGTCCTACATTTAATTTAATTTGTAAATCCAGTTCATTGTTACCCCTGGTAACCTTTCTGTGAATTATGGCAGTGAGGTTGATTTAGAGGGTGTTTCACTGAAGTATTACTTTAAGTGTGTTTACACACATCCCCTGAACAGATTTGGGAGGTTTTTTCTCAGTTAATTTGAACAGAATATGTCGTCATATGTGAAAAAACCTTTGAAATGATTTATAATGCTCTCATTTTTTATATACTTAACATAAGGCATTTTAACAGGAGGTGTAGACCTATTAGAGGCACTGCAAATGTTTTTCAGCTCTTAAAAGAAAACATACATACACAGGTACAGGTGACACACCAGCTGTACAATGAAAGGCCTTGGCCAAGATTCTAATGGCAGCTTTGTAATTACAATCCTCCAATACTATTTTTTGCATAATTTTAAAAATTTGATAGCATTTGTATGTGTGGCAACACTCTTACATACTGTAATTTATGAACTATAAGCCACTGCTTTTATCACACGCTTTGAACACTGCAATGTGCCTTAATATAAGGCTTTTTACCAATGAGTTTCGAAAGGCTGGATTTTTGCGTGATGAAGAGGACAGCACAAGCTCAAGAGCGAATTCGCTTCGAAGTGACATTGAGAGCGACAATGAAAGAGAGACTGAGGAAGTGTGAGGCTGTTCAATTCCGACACTGAAGAAGACGACTTTAGTGGTTTTAGTGCGCAGGAAGGAAGATGAAGATAGCGATCAATGAGTTTTCCTTTTTTTTTTTTTTTTTTTTTAAGCAGTCATGTTACAGGCACTGTTCAGAAAAACATTTATGGTATGTATTTGTGTATCTTACTGGAACATATTTCTTTAAAAGTAAAAAAAAAATCTTTCTGTGTAAATATCTCCTGTTACAACGTGGACACCTGCAGCTTATGGATAAGTGCAGCCTATATATGTACAATTTTTTCCTTTTTTTTTTTCCAAAGTTAGAGGGTGTGGCTTATATTCAGGTGTGCGCAATAGTCCGGAAGTTACGGTACTTTTATTAACAGCACACATGTTGTGTGAACCATGACGATGCCGCTCAGAAGAAACGGCTGAAGTACATTTTTTAAGGTCAGCAGCGAAACACCCATGTTTTCAGATCATGTCTAAAGTTTTTCTGCTTGCTCCAGTCTCTGTTCCGTTTTCTTCTGTTCCACATGTTTGGATGTTTGTCCTTTAATCTAGGAAAACAAAATAGGAGGTTTTAATAAGGAATCAGCTTTGAACCGATTACCTGGAGAAATTGAGATCTCTGATGACTTTATCAGCTCCATTTGATAAATAAACATCAACATGTCAGAAACTGATTCTTGGTTTGTGCCAAATGTAATATTTCATGTGAGATCTATTTAGTTGCTTTTTTTATTTGCACACAGGTCAAATATCCATGCAAATGCATCAAAAACAAAAGTCCTCTACATTCTAATGCATATTTAAAAGAGCTCCTTCTCTTCTGTGGTGGCTTTTTTTGTATGTAGGTTGTTCTCACTGTTATTACTGCTCTGACGCTTTCATTTCGAAAGCGAATGACTGCCAATTGTTGGCAGGATTTGTATGCATAACAAGTAAATGATGTCTAATATGTTAGATAGGATAAATTGGCATGACTAGGAGAGTGGAAGGAATGTTAGAGAATGAAAAAGGGATTCAGGATCAGCAAAACGGTTATAAGCGCATTAGAGTAGGCTTATTGTCGATACATTGAGCAACCGTGTTGCCTATTTTTCCCCCTGTCGCTCTAACAATATGGGCTGTCTCTTTTCAGGAGATGAGAGTGTGATGTGTTCAGAGCACTCTCAAGCCAGCTGTTTCTTGTGTTGCTTCAAATCAAAGGAGGAGACGCCAGACAGGCATCATGAGTCTTTATCAGAGTGCTGTAAAAATAGATCTGACAAAAACATGCAGAAAAAGCCATTTCCGGCCGCAGATTGGGAATAGCTGGACCCAAATGCAATAGAAGGAGGTCATATGTAAATAACCTGGAAACTTTTCCTACATATTTAGAAATACTTTCTCGTTTTCTGAGCAAATCTTGTCACCTTCGGCGAGTGTCACTTCACATTTCCTTATTTTCCAGTCATGTCTTTCACAAACTCTCATTTCAAATGGCAGACATGATTCACTGAAATGCATACTCAATGACAAATTCACCATCATGCCAAATACAAATGTTGTTTGCTCTGTAACAAATGAAACTGCCGCTGACATTCTACATGTCCCCATCTATGTTTAGAATCCAAATAATTAGATTTGGGATGGCAAATTTGATTTAGGATGTGAGTTTTTGGTTGTTTGCATTTGGTTTATTGATTTTGAATCATATGTCGTCATGGTGCTTATGGTGACGTTAAACTGGACTACCTTTAGGATCAGGTGTTATGATATAAAAAATATATCTCTATATATTTGGACTTTCTGTTGTATTTTCAGCTCTTCACTCTGCATTATAGTTCAGACCAATAATCTAGTGGCGAACAGTGACTGAGATCCTGAGCCTTCTTCTAACAGAGCAACCGTGTACAAGATGGATCCATCTTCTATGCCCTTTTTATATTTAGACAATTCTGGGTTCTCCTTTCTCCTCATAGTCAAGATGAGGACTGTGCACTGTCCTACTGCCAAAATAATAGCAGTGTAAAGATACCTAAAGCTTTCAAGACGAGACAAACATTATCTTGGAAATTTGACGGAACAAGATTATAGCATTACTTTCAAGAAAATTTCAAAGATCAAATTTATGTATCAACAATGCCTTTATTCTGCTTTTTTATTGATTTTGCCACAGATCAGAACATAGGACAGTGCTTCAACTATGCATAATCTACAGTACAGCAGTTCCAATTTCCCAGTTGCTATTGATAGCTTACACTGTGGTTGTGATGTACCTCAGCGTACCCCGACTATTAGTCGTTATAGTGATGCTTTCTGCCTCCTTTAGCATCTGAACAACTTGCAGTGCTTACATGTTGTTTGTGTGTTGCCTGTCACTTTGGTTTCATTCATTGTTTGTGCTGGGAATCCAAAATGCTACCAAACAAATTATTTTAGAGTAGTTGTAGCATCTTCTGTTACAACTTCATCAGGTGAAGCTGCTGACCGCAACCGGCTAGTACTTGCAAGATAACAGTCACCTCAACAAGAAATATTGTGATGTTTTAATATCGTGAGATCTTGTTACACCCCTACAAAATATTGAAATGAAAAAATATCTCCTTGATAAGCCTGTAATGTACTGATCCATAGATGGCGGCATAGTTTGCTTCAGTCGAGTCTCTTTTCGATGACTTGCTTTTGAGATGTTTTGTACTCAATCTTGATAAGCCTTGCTATCTGAAAAATAAGATTCTCCACAGCACAGAAGTAGCTCATTTGTCAGAGTAAAGGTAGGTAAAATTTTGTTTTCTTCTTGTAAACCCGATAATGTTTATTGTTTCATCCCATCAACTGGATGTACTGTCACATTCCTACTTGGAGCCCATTACATTTGGGTCTTTTATCTTACTTAGAAAATGAATTTTATATCCGAATAAATTAAAGGTTCTAAAGGCTTGGAGTGTTTAAAACAGGCCTTAAGGTGAGGCCAAATTAACTTCTACCCAGGTGTTTGACATTCACATATGGCTTTGTATTGATTTTATTCAGTATTCTGATTTATTCTGTTCTTTCATGTCACCCGATTTTAATCCATTCTAGTGTGCTAAGTTGTGTATTTGCTACTTCTTGTTTTGTTTTTTCTTTCATTACCTGCCTAGAGACAGTACACACTAAATGAGAAGCCAGTTAACCCCACTGCAATCACATTTAATTTTCTCTCTGTCTCTGCCAAAATAAACAATGTAAGTGACTGACTGGCTTCCCTCTGTGCCTTCCATCAGAGGAAGAGGGAATTGCTTGTCTAATTCTAATTGTCCCACATTGGCTCTTTTGTTGGTTCAGATCTTGTACAGCAAACTCTCCATTTAGGAAGAGCCAATGCTAGGTTTCTCTAAGTAAATGCACTTCACCCTCATGAATTTAAACCACTTCTTTGTCGTGAATGGAGGGATGCACACAAAGCATGTTTGGAAGTTGCCTAAAGCATGAGTCGCTATGCTTTACAGCACTCTTCTCCAATTATGTGAGGCTTTTTTGGGAATTTTTCCACTATTCATGTTTGATGTCTTGTAATCTGAAGCTTTCCATGACTTGAACATTTCTTTGTAGCTGCAGTTTGTATCTATATATTTTCATCCCTTTATAATAATAAATTATGTCCTTCATCTGAACTTCTCAGACTTAACCCAATTTTGTTTTGGAGCTGCTAATGTTTTTACAGAGGATTGATTGATTATTATTATTTATTGACTAATAAAGAATAATTATTTCAAGGTCACCTCACATTTGGCTTCTAAAACAACATTGCCATGGTAACCCCACCATGACTACTATATAAAGTACATACTAAAAATGGGTGGAAGTTGTGGTGCTATGAGTGTGAATATAGAAGTCATGTAAAGAAAGTCTGAGCAGTTGGGCTTCAAGTCTTCAATGTTTTCTGAGATTAAGTTGGACAAAAGCCTTGAAAAGGGGCATTCCAGAGTCAGGGAAAGATCGTGGTCTCATGGTGGACAAGTGAGTCAAAGGAGTGGATTAGAAGGATTCACAAGTGGACCTTAGCCTAGGGGAGGGTGCATAAAGTTCAAGTTAAGTGAGATATGGGGTTGCGAGGTTATGGAGGGCTTGAATTTGAGAAGTAGTAACAGTCTGGATGAAGGTTTTTTAGTAAAACTTTTATATGAGGCATGGAGTTCTGGAGGTGATGTGAGGAACTTTTCTTTCCTTCAAACTTTTATTTGAAGCCACACATTTATGCAGGAATTTGTTAGGTATCCCATAAAAAGAAGTGTTACAGTAATCAAGACCAAATTTGACAAGAGCATTCACAATGGTGGTGCTGTGGAGGTGAGTGAAGCCCAGAGGCTGTTTATGTCTAGGAGGTGGAAGTAAGCAGACTGGGTAATGTTGTTTATATAGGCAGTGAAGAAGAGAGTGTTACAAAAGGATGAAACCCAGTCTCCTAACTTGAAAGTGGGGATGGGCAGTCGTTGTTGATTTGTAAAAACGGAAAGAAAACCTGCTAGATTTGGAGAGTGTAGATTTGGCGCCAAAAAAAGAAAATTTGTTTTATTTTCTTTGGGTTTGAGGAAGTATGTGCAAAACCAAACTTGAATGCACTGTAAATAGTCATAGAGGGAAGAGAGAAAGTTTGATAGTGGACTTAAAGGATGGATAGAGCTGGATGTTTTCTGAAAATTTTGCCTCAAGGGAGAATGTCGATGATGAAAAGGATGGGCCCCAGGGCAGAGCCGTGTGGTACACCCCTGCCAACTGAGAAGGTGGATTGGTGGTTCTTCAATCGAACATAGTGAAACCAGACTGAAACCTTTCACAGAGATTATAAGTCGGATAACAGGGAACTGATAGAGCTAGTTACTTCATTACTTTAGACAGAAATGGTAGATTTGAAAATGATCTGAAGTTATTTAAGTTAATTGTATCTGGGTGAAAGATTTTTGTACAAATAAAATCAAGATAAGTAGTTGTAGCATATCTCCTTCACACTTAGATCAGATCAAAGTGGGAAGCTTTGTCTGTGATTGTTTACACCTGGTGTTAAAATCAGGTTTCAGTTTTCTGCTTTTCATGCAAATAATCACTTATCTACATTGTAAAGAAGGATGTCAACATCATTAATAGGGCAAACACTTCTTTCAGCCTGTTATTCAGTTGTATTCAGTAAGTTTTTTGCCCCCAGGTTTTGTGCTTAAACCTATCAAACAGTATGAGAGAAGAAAAGGCGCATAAAAATGATTTATGACTTCACAGAGCTCATTGTCAGAGCAGAAACTCTGTGGATCTATAACTCTTACTACTGCAGTTCAGTAAAAGACTGGACAGATCGCCAGCAGCCATCACCTATCACCTATCCTATCTTTCTTCTATTCTTTCAAAGATTAAGGAAATATTTTTGTCAGAAGTAAATGTTTTCAGTTCCAGAGAGCAACCTCACCTTTTTCATAATTCATTTTTGTAATTCCTGAATAAATACCAAATACAATTTTAGATTTAAGCCTTTGGGGTCAATCTTGATCCTTTGTCATATTCTATTCACAATCCTGATAAAAACAAAAACAAAAAATCTTCAAAGCTCCTCCCTTTATAAGTCTAAAAATGGATAATCTAAAATTCAAATCTATGTTTATGATAAAGAAGTTTTGTAATACAGGAAACATAGAAAATTATGTTTTAGTCAGAAAAAAAACTAGAGATGCACCTATCAGAATTTTTTTAGCCTATTTCTGCTCTCGTCTTTGTAAATCAGTACAGATTTTTTTATTGCATATTACAGCAACCTTGTAGCTCTCAGTATTGTGCATTCATTGATTCGAAAGAGACTGGATTTATGTCACTGGTCAGGGCTGATCAGGCTAAAAGTTGGCAATTTGTGATATCCCACTGATTTCTCAATGTATCTTTAAAATTAACCCAGGAAAGCTATAAGAATTGAAATAAGACTTGCTTTTGACTAAATTGTTTGAAATTCAGCTAAATTAAATTCACTTTTTGTAAAATTAAGCATACCATTAAAGAAGTAGAACTGGCAAAAAGTCATATAAAATAAAACCTTGAATTAAACCTGTATTCCCATACTGTAATGGTTCTATATTTAAAATCAACACATTTTGTTCTGCAATGACATTGAACGCAGCCCAGAATTAGCCTTAAAGTGCTGCCGTGTTGCTGTCTCCCTAAATAAAGCCTTTCCCCACTGGTTCTGGGATATCAGCGAGCTGAAAATGTTTTATTCATGCAAAGAAAGTATGTGCTCTGTTTATTCAGTCTGTGAGCTATAAATATAGCTTCAGTGGTTTAGAAATGGCTTCCGTTTAGCTTTGGTCTGTGCTGTTATGTAAATTAGCCGCATGCTAATTGCTTTAAGATTACCACAGCTGTCATTCACAGCTTATTTCAGATAACAGAGGGACTCTGAACCTGAACAGATGCTCCCTAAGTCATGCTATAGTGTGACATAGAACATCACACACATGGCTTTGTAAAATATGATTACTGAACTCCTGGAATTGTACTAGTAGAATTAACCAGGACTTAAACAATTTTCCTTACAGACTTATTTTAGAGAGAAGTCATGAGTGTTTTCAAATGCAATGAAAGAAAGTGTCTTTATCTGTTTTCTGTACTAACTTTCCTTCAATTGGGTGAGAAAAGCCAGGGACTCTAACAGAATATTTATTCAACATGTTTATGGATTGCCACATGATAAACTGAATGCATGACACTGGGCCAAATAAAAAGTCACATTCCAGAGTGTAAACAGCCTTAACAGTAAACATGCTGTCTCTAATGGTGGACAACTCTCACAAACGTTCATGTTTATCCCACTTTGGATGTGCAGATGAAGTGATGATGTTGACGTGTGTTTAGAAGGAAAAGACAGATAGCTGTGTGGGTTGGATACTGGACCTCCAAGATTTGTTTTAACAGACTATCCAAACTTCACTTTCATTAAGTTGATGATATATTCCTGTTGGCATTCTGCTTATTGGTCTCACTGGGCTAGTTCCCAGTGTGTTTTCATCAGATTACCCTTGTTTTAGAAAAACGGCGCCCTAGTCAATGTGGTTTCAAGGAGTTTTAAAAGCCTTACCTTTATTACATTCAATGTAAAGGCTTTAGAGCCAATAGGACTGCAGCCAGTTCTTATCAAAATAGTATTTTATACTTCTGCTCAGTCTTTTACTGTATTTTTAGTGGACTTTTCCCCAAACATTTGCTTTTACTGATATAAACAAATCATAAAATACGACTAAATCGTTGAAATACACCACAAACCTTAATGTATTTTATTAAGATTTTATATGACAGACCAACACAAAGTAGGTGTAAAAGATTGGGGAAAAAAAAATACAAGTTATACCAATGTTTTTATGAATCAAACTGTGGGATGAATTTAAATTCCTCTAATACCCATAAATAAAATCTGTAGCAACTGGCTGCCATCTTAGTGTAAAGTGAATAAATAAAGGCCACAGAAGTCTGGGGTTAAACTTGAGGAGAAGTTTAAAGTCAGGTTATAAAACAATAACCTAAGCTTTGAACATCCCCTAGAGCACTGTTCAGTCACAAAAAATATAGCTTCACTCTTACCTAGACCAAAAACACAGTGAAAATGTTTTTATTTGTCTTCTAAAAAAAACTTTTTAAGCAAACAAAGATCTTGAAAACAAATCAATATGCACCTGATCATTGCGTGATTGGATATAATTAGGTTTGAATTATCATCATTCAGGTTTTCATACTGAAATATATGATTCTGAAAGTCTAATTAAACTCAACATGAGTTGAAGTGGATGAAAGAACCATAGAAGTCTACAAAACGAAATAGGTGACCTTTATTCCACATGGCCTTCGATAATATCACCCAATTAATTCCTATAGTGGATATTTTGAAGGGCCTGTGAATGACCACAATGACAGAAATGCCATTGCCCTGATGTGTAGCAGGCTAACTAACTATATAGGTCATCTGGGAGTCTGAGGCTAGAAGATAATCTGAGAAGGGGTAAGACCATAGAAAACTGCTACTGTCCAAAAATGAGATATGACTTAAAATGACTCTATTCACATGTAGTTTTCATGTTTTCCCTGTGCATGTGTGGGTTCTCTCCGGGTACTCTGACTTCCTCCCACATTCCAAAGACATGACTGTTTGGTTAATTCAGGGGTCTGCTACCTGCAGCTCAGAAGCCACGTGTGGCTCTTTGAACCTTCCTCAACAGCTCTTTATAACTTTGGCTAAAACTGATATATATTTAAAAAAAATATTAGTTCACGCTATAACAAATGTAGGTTTTCAGTTTTTTTTATGGAATACATTCATTGAATTTCCTCAACTGAGTCACAATGAAAGTGTTATATTGCTGATATATCAGTAATATTTAGGCCCGAGCAGCGAAAGCACTACGAAGGCCTATTGAATTCATAGTGTTTTATGATTCTCGACACATTAGACCTCCAAATTAGCGCTTCTTAACATATATGAAAACTCACCAAACTTCACCCAAAATTGTCCCCCAACTGAAATTTTTGTATTTTAATGGAATCAAAACTGGGCGTGGCCAAACAACTCTACAGCGCCCCCTAACGTGAGATAGACCAACTGGTAAATCCTAAAGAGCTGAAACTTGGTACATACATAGATTCCCCTAAAACAAGAAAAAAAGTCTCTTGGAGATATGCCCTAAACCCAACAGGACGTTGGCCATTTTGGGTCAAAGGGTCAAGTTTGGCTGTTTTTGAATTTTCATACAAGTTGAACTTCATACAAGCATCACGCCGATGCCATACCTTTGGTTCTAAATTCTACATATTTCATTTGATCAACAGTAAACTCACTATGATCAATCATAATCCACCCCCCAATAGAAATGCAGTTCAATAGTTGGTGGGCGTGACCAAATCCCTCCGCAGCGTCCCCTAGAAACCTTTTTTTTTTTTAAAAAAAATCAGCCCCAAGCCATGCTTTGACCGACAATCATGAAATTGAGCACATATGTGTGTCATGTCACAACCTTCGAAAAAGTCTCTTGCAGCCCTTGTCTAAACCCCACAGTAAGTCAGCCATTTTGGATCAAAGCCGCTATTTTGTCTCTTTTACACAGTTTACATGATGTATCTGAGCGAACTCCTCCTACAGCTTTTAACATAGAGACTTCACAATCGCTCTGCAGAGGCTTGAAGCAATTTAAGGGCAAAAGTTATCAAAAGCTTTTTGCAACATCACAGCATGTGGGCGTGGTCAAGCCTCAAAGTTTGACCCTTCGCCATGAAACATCAAGGTGAAATAAATTCTATATACAAGGTCATGGCTTAATGAAACGTTCTCTGTGTCATAACAGACTAGCACTAATCACATTTTCATCATCGTTTGGTGACATCACTAAGCCCCGCCTCCTTTGAACAGGAAGTGAGCTGTTTTGCTACTGGTTGTCTTGCTTTTGCTCTTCGATTCATACAGAATTAAACTGATAGAAGCTATATCCACTAACTCTTGATAACCATACATGACAAATTAAACAGCGTACAGGAAATCCTCCCCAATCCTTCGCCACAAAACAGGAATTCACTATAACTCCTGTCTGGAAGGTCGGATTTTGACAAAACTTTTAAGACTTGTCGCTGGACTCGTACTGAACTGGAAAGAAGGTGATCTGGGAGATTTGCCAAATGCTCCGCCTAATGGACTAGTGCGGGAATGGTGTGAGAGTGTTGACGACCGCGTCGGGGTGGCAATGCCGGATCTCCAGCGGTCGCAAGGCCGGAGTGGCGCTGAGCTGTGAGGGGTGCCCAGTGCCGTTTGCAGTTTTAATTTTGATCTATTTTCCTTATTTATTTTCTTATTTTTCTCTATTTTTTTGTCAATCATCCCCTAAAAAACTCAATAATCCAGAGATAAATGTATACATAAAATGGCAGTTCTTTTAAAGTGTCAAATTTCCTAGTCAAGATTTATCAAAGATCAGCAGTTGTCCTTTTTTAAGGGGTCATGTAAAATTTGCAGCTCTAAATGAGTTCTATTTTTCTGGACTGATACAAAAATGGCTGTTTGGATGGTAAAGGTTGCAGACCCTTGGGTTAATTAGTCTCTTTAAATTAAATTGTCCTTAGGTGTGAGTGTGTGCATGTGTATGTGTGTATGTGCCTCTCTGTGTTGCCCTATGATTGACTGGCAACCTGTCCAGGGTGTACCTTGTCTCACTCCCAATGACTGCTGAAGACCAGCTCCCTCTGCAACACAGCAAGGATAAGAAGGTATAGACAATGGATAGTTATATTCAGAGAACCCTGGGATTATTTAAATTGGAAATGCAGGTGGAAGGCATTGGGCCACCACTGATTATTCGTTTGAAAACATGTACCGAGAATGAGTGTTTCTAGTTACTTTCAAAAAAGAAAAATGTAAGACATTGTAAAAATCAATAAAATAACATTCACTTAAACAGCTTTCAGTGTTAATTTTTGATCTGGGCAATATAGCTCACCCATTGTGTCAGTGGGTGGGTCTTGGTATTGGTATTGAGGTTACCTCAAATTGAGACAAAGGATGAAAATGGTGTCATAATTTTGTAGTGATTACAATTTCTTTGTTTAGATTTGTGACACATACTTAAAAAACTGAATTGAAATTCTTTTGTCAAAAAAATTTATTAAAATTCTTTTTTTGTCCCATTACACATATGGGAATCCAAACTGTGGGCTTGTCCAGGGTGGCATTCACACCACAGCAGTCATTGATCCTTCAAATATTTTAGCTCTTTAGAACCACTTTAATTTTATATCAGGCAATTACTCTGACTGAAGACCTTTTTACAGTATGTTCTTTTTTTGTGCTTGTTTCACACAGGAATTTCACTGGTGATGCACTGCCTCCTACCTTCATTTCCCATCTAAATGATCTAATATCCACTCTGTCAGCTGTTTCAAGATTCATAAGATAGCATTTCCACGACTTGCTTTGATGTTTGAGGTTGAAGTTGTTTTAAGATGGAAGAAATCCTGTTTGGTCTTGGACCCTTTCACACTAGCTTTTAGCTTCAGCCTCGGTAAATAATTTGGTCTAAGAGTGCTGTCTACCACAGCTTATAACCTTGCAACTGAACTTTGTGTAAAACATTCTGAACTATCCCTTTATATATCCAGAATGGTTCACTGTGTGGCCAGATAAATCAATATGGACACATACCTCTATATACTCATGTACCAGGTCTAAAACAGTGTTTTAGTTTAGCCAGTGCAGGAGTTGTGGGGGCTGAATTTGAAACTTTTGTTATCACACCTAATGCAAGCAGGGACTTGCCTGGTGGGCGCATGTTGAGAGTGGACTGAGCTTGTTAACTTTCTCTCTCAGGCTGTTATTTTTAATTCTTCACCTAACTCCTTTTGTCTTGGTTTGTGTGTGTGTGTGTGTGTGTGTGTGTGTGTGTGTGTGTGTGTGTGTGTGTGTGTGTGTGTGTGTGTGTGTGTGTGTGCTGTTGTTCAATGCTATGGGCACCTCTAGGTAGAGACTCTCTGACCATGTGCCCCAGGGTCATTATTTTGCAATTACTTCAACTTGCCCATCTCAAGGTCCTCCACTCTGCCTGTGAGCAGCTAAACTTTGAAATAGTCTTTATATTATCTTCTGCTATCCCTTAGAACTTAAACGGTGTGGTGTCTCGTAATACAATCCAATCAAAAAGTGACAGATCACGTTAAGGAAAGTGCACCCAAGCAGATCTTGTGGATGCTCCAGTTTGTGGTCAGTGTAAGTGCATTTATGTAACTCCAAGTGGCCGAATGCAACACAAATAATGTGAAGCCTATTCCACAGTGTAGTTTGCGTCCATATGTAAGCATTACATCAAGGTTCTTAAGGGATACTGTTTGTGGACTTGGTTTTGCAAACTGTCGTTTTTATCCTAATTATGTCTGATTTACAAAATAATGGATGAAAAAAGACATTTTCTGCTAATGTGTATCTTTTTGTCTTACTGAATTCGACACCATAATCATCCTAACCACAATTCACACTCAGATATCAACAGGATCCACACCTTATTACACAAACTAATGTGTGTGTGCTGGACTGTGTATGTGCTCATTGATGTCAGAACAGTACTTTTTTCTCCACCGGACTAATAGCTCATCAGTTAGTAGCAGGATACCAGACTTGACAGGATGTCAGCCCATTTGCACATTTACACACACCTGCTAATGTTGAGTTACCATGAAACTGTGTTTGTGTTTTAGCATTTCTTACCTTGTAAGGACATTGTTTCCAACAAATACTAGTTTGTGATGTCCCACTGCCCCTTATGGGGCCCAAAGCCCAGGCTCTATAAGAAGTGTGGTCTTAGGGTTAGGGGTTATGTTTAGGCCTAAGGTGTGAATTGAGTTTAGGGTGGTTTAGGTTAAGGGTTAGGTTATAGAAATTAATGAAAAATTAATGGAAGAAAATGCAAAATCCTTGTTAAGATAAAAAGACTGTGTGTGTGTGTGTGTGTGTGTGTGTGTGTGTGTGTGTGTGTGTGTGTGTGTGTGGCTGCAGAGGTTTCAGGTTTAAGATCAACTGTTATGTTAAAAACTCTTATTTTGAAGTTTAAAAGGAAGCATCTAGACTTTTGTATGATTTTAAGTCTACTCCAGTGTAAGGGGAAACGCTGTTAATGACAGTGGTATAAATCATGTGGCTTGAATTCAGGCAAAGTCGGCGATTTGATCAAATCAGCACAAGTGTCAGGAAGGAGGAGGTATGGATCGGTTTCTAAGCTAGCTATTTCTGGCTTGTGTAAATACGGTGGTATTTAAAGAGTCTTGAACCTCAACTAGGTGAGCTACTTCCACAGACAAATTAGCTTGACCTGAACTAGTAGAAACCATGGCTGTACTGGCAAAAACAACTTCGGAAAACAATCGCAGTCGCTCCGTTCAATACTCCCGTCCCTCACTTCCAACTGCCATCATGAAGCTTTGTGTGATTAAGTGACGTAGTTGCAAAGGGTCAATAGCTGTTACACACTGGCATATTGGCTGCACAGAAGCAGTGGCGGATGATCTACGGAGGACCACTCGTGGTGTTTGGTGGGGGTGGGTTCTCTTTCAGTGCTCCATAGATTCACCGAGATAGCCACCCTTAACCACTCAAGCATTAAGGTGCAGGAGAGGGTCATCTATCCTCATTGTCCAAGCTTGTCTTATGTCATAATGATATTCTAAGCCATCTTAAAAGCATTTACTTCAATTCTTAGCTTTGACGAACCGTTTTGGCTCTCTGGAGTTTTTGCGATGAATGAGTGGCCAAACATATGTTTTAAGATGACATTCTTTTTGCATTTTAATGGAACCATGGTCTGACGTGAGTTTCTGTTATACATAGCGATGGTAAAAACCGTTCTGCTTCATTTTGTCCCACTGCTGATTATTTTAAATGTCAGTGTGGGTAGAAAGGCCACTGAGCGAACGGTATCAGTGGGTAAAGTGCTCATCTGTGAGGAGGATGATAGCGTAAGCAGTAATTGCTGGAAACAATGCTTTGGTTTACATTTATTTAGATGCAAATGAACTTATTAAAAGGAAAATGATAACAGTCAGTGCATTACAGCGTTGTGGTCTTACCATATGGGGAGCTGTTATTTTAACACCTGTGTGCATAAAGAGTAAAATGCTTATTACTGTGTTTGACGGCTCTTTAATAACAGTCATGCTGACCTGTCTGCTTGATGAAAGGGGGACATTCGGACAGGAATAGTCTTTAGACAGACGCATTTGGAAGCGGAAGTTGGAAAGATCAATCTGAGAGTAGGCTATTGCTGGAAAAAAATACTAAAATTTCTGCTGAACTTCCTTCGACTTGAATTGGAGGCTACCCAGGTGGCACTTTCAAACTTGTATATTATCAGACTCCACAGAAGTCAAGTTTTCAAATGTCTGCAAATTATTCTCAGAAGGTTGTTCAGGGAGGTCTGGATAGTTTATCAGGGGGAGGTTTTGGCACTCCTGATACTATTATGTGTGCTCCCCTTATGAAATGTACAACTTGGCAAATTTCAGCATTGCAAAAAAGTATTTGCATCCTTTTGGAATAATGACATAAACATCAACTTGATTTCTGGCTTTTAACTATGCTCTTCTGTAGCTCTTTTGTTTCGGGGTGTTATATTAATACAGTTTACAACTCTGGCTTGAAATTATACACACTCAAATATATACATATACCTCCCACTACAATTTAAATACATGTCTTTTAGGTATTTGCAGAGAAACTATAAAATTTTTTTATAAGGTTCTGGCTTAATTCTGGCTGGATATCTGACCACTTCTCTTTGCAGAAATCGGTATAGCTTATTTAGATACGTCTTTATTTTTTATTTATGGTCAAAGCTAAATGTTAAACATTCTAAAACGTTTTGATGTGCTTTCGGGACATTTGTCTGTAACACCCAGCTGTCTGTCTATGACAGGGTCATAGACAGACATAGCTGTGGATAAAATGAGTGATTTTAGATGTTCATTTCAAAATGGTCACATAGTGAAATAATTTTGTGTGCTGCTGCTGTTGATGTACAAAAAATTCAGAGGAGATGAGTTTGTCTTTAACAGTGACTGAAAACGCGTTGGGGTTTTATCTCATGGAGAAATATATGAAGATAAAAATTTGGTAATTTTAGATTTTTTTTTACCTTTTGAATTTGGAAGTTTTTTTAATGTGTTTCTGGTAAATATCCATGTTTGGAAAACAATATATAGCACACTACTTTACATTAAGACGTGTCATTGGCCCACATTGTATTATTGCAAACAGTTTCTCCAGTACAGCCATTTTTTTTTTTTTTTTTTTTTTTTTTTTTTTTTTTTTTCATAGCTCAGATGGTATTTTTCCAAATAAGATACTGCATATAGATAGAGTGGCGCACAACCTAAGCTCAGCCTCTATCTCTCAAAGAATAGTTAATGCAAGCAGTATTTTAGCACCTACTTTCCTTTCAAGCTGCTCTCAATGCTACAGCATTCTGATGTTATGCTGCTTGTCGCAGGGAAAAAAGCAGCCATATGGAAAGCTGATTATAGACATCATGAATAATTTAAAATTGGGTCATAAACTTGGCCCTTTTAAAGTTTTGTGCTCTAGTGAGTTGAAAAAAAAATATTTCCCAAGTTACAGATTTGGTCTTATTTATTTATTTTATTTTTTGTCGTACTTAGATGCTTGAGATGATCAAAGAACTTCTATTATCAGAGCCAGAAATGTGACTGGAATCAGACTTCTGTGTGAACAGTTTCAGACCCCAAAGTAACCTGCATGCAGAGAAAAAGAACATAGATGTCACACAGCAGCGCATAGTTTTTGGAAGTAATAATAGATGTCACCGTCTATGAATTGATTTTAAATTGATTGATTTCCCAGCAATGGGAGCTGACACGATTGTCACAAGCAGCGGTTGGGCTAGATACTTTAGTTGTCCATAATTTTGACAGGTGGGGTCAAGAAAATTCCATCATAATCTATTTTTAGCTGTCTTCTTTAGAACGATAATATTGACACATTCAATTGCATTTCATTTTCATTTGGTTTAATATTCAACAAGCTGAACAGAGAATCCTCATTGTGCCATCACACATCAAGCAGATGAATGCATGTAACATTTTCACTGTGGTGACCAAAGCCACTGACTGTGGCCTCAGTAACCACATGTAAACAATGAAATGAAACCATCTTGCTTAAATTATGAACATGGAAATGAATTGTGTACCGGCTTGTGCTCAATCAGTCTTAAGCGCCACTTCAGCCAAAGTTTTGAAATCAGAGAACCTTTCTCAAACTGAAGCGATCAGGAGTCGCCATAACTCTCTGAACAAGGGGCAGCAGGAGGAACTCCCACAGAATGCGCTCGTGCAACAGACACACTCGTAACCTTATTGTCAGACCATGAACAATTACATTAACTGAAGCCAGCAAGACCTGCAGTGGTTGTTCTGGATTCTTTTCTGACCTCCTGGATGACCTGTTGATCCACATTACTATTCCACAGCACTACAGGTTTGACTTGAATTTTGTTTGGGGTTTTTTCCTGCAGAAGAAATAATTTCAGTTTTGTCTATACACTGGTGTCAAACATTATTGTGGATCTCGCTGACAAACTGCAGCACATCACACTCATATGGTCCGCTATATGCAGACATCCATGTGAGGATAATGGGACCCTGGAGGGGTTTTCAGCCTGTTTTTTTTTTTTTTTTTTTTTTTTTTTTTTTTTTTTTTTTTTTTTTTTTTTTTTTTTTTTTTTTTTTTTTTTTTTTTTTGATAGAAACCCCAAGGCCCAAAGTAAATGTAAATCTGTCTTCCTTGTAGACTTGAGATTTTTTTCTGTTTTAGTCTGAGCATCAGTTAGCTTTAGCTCTGCTTCAGAAATCTTAATCAAATAGACTGAGCACAGCCAGTAATCTGAGGCAGAGATAGTACAAGAGCACCAGTAGTCATCAAGAGAGTGCGAGTGTGTTCCCGTGGGCTTCAGTGTGTGTAAATACGTGACAGGATGCTGGTGTTTCTTTGATGAAAACAAGACAGTTTCTACACTTTCCCCCTTTCCCCTTCCTTTTTTTTTTTTTTTTTTTTTTTTACTCATCACTTTCTCAACTTCATCCAAGTGTATGACATGTCCTCAGGGACCGTTCTCCGGCTTTCACACAGAATAAATCACGTAAACATCAGATAGTGGACTTTTTTATTACAGAACCCCGCTGCAGTGCATTCAATTCAACAAGGTTTTGGTATGTGAAAGAAGAGAACATGACAAATCAGTTCAGAACTTAAATGTGATATATATGCTGTACAATCTGTTCTGTTCTGATTCATTTCTAACATTCTGTATCCAGCGTATTTCTTCATTCTGTCTTGTAATGGTTTTTCAGATCAATCAGATTGTGAGAACACCTCCTGTCCTCTTCGAGTGAGCTCTCAGACTGTCAGATTTAGCTCTGGACTTTTGCTTGATCAAGTCAAAACTTTAATGTTCTTCTGCAGAAGCCATTCTGTTGTTGATTTGAGTGTATGCTTAGACTCACCATGATACAACAACATTAAAAGTAACCCCAGATCATGATGCAACCAACACTTCATTTCTGTGGGAATGCCGTTCTTTAGTTGATATGAAGTGTTGCTTGCATCAACATTAGGTGAGCAAGTGTTAAGGCACCCCCAAATGGTTGCCATAGGAGATTCAAGGATTCCTCAAAGATGCAGGAATGAATCAAATCAACACTCCAGGTATGTTTTTGATGAGGTAATGACATTATAACACATTGATTTTGCATTCCCTTTAAGGAATCTTTACTGCATTTGATTACCTCTTATTCAGTATCTTAATGATTTTTTTCTGGTTAAACCTGAATCACATAGTAGAAAAAACTGTTTTTAAAAATGACTGTTTCCTGTGTAATTTTGAAATTAGGTCCATCTTAGATTGAGACAAATATAAAACCCCCAGTAGTTCAACTAGTCAGACCTGGACTGTAATATTCTACACTATTTACATTCTTTAAGACCCACTTTATGATTCATGAAACCTCTATGGTACCTTTTAAAAAAAAACATATTTTCAGTTTTCCCTACATTTTTTGTGAACTCATACCTTCCTCTTGTAAACCTGATACCAAGTATCATCTCTTAGCTAAATTACAATATGGAAGACCTGTTTAAAATTGTGTTTATGTGGCGCTAGAGATCCTGAAACAGTTTCAAGGGTCCAGTGTAACTCTAACAGTCTTGAATGTTATGTGTTATTGTTTGAATAACTGGCAACACCATATGGGTGATGTAAAGAAATATGCTGGTATTAATTTCGACTCACTCCAATTTCAAATTTTCCTAATTCAAAAGAGAGAAAAAACTACGTGTGGACTACTGCAATAATCCCTGTGTGTTTTTGGATTTATTTGTTGTTTTTTTAGCTAGCTAAGTCAGAAATGTGGGAGGATAAATAGATTGGGACAGATAGATGTAGATAGAAGGGGAAATTGCTTGCTATACTGCTAAACTTCTTAGCTGTTTGGCTAGATAGCTAGGTAATCCACAGAACATGCATCATGTCCACGAATGTCATTAATTTTGAGCTTTAAATGATGCATTTTAACTTTTCTTAGACCAAGCATGATGATACAACATGCAACTTTAGTTACTTTTTAACAAGGATTTGATGCATGAGTTTTCTCATCCCCAGGATGCTGCCAACACAATGCTTATCAGTTGGGAGAGTTCCCTTAAATAAATAAGTAGGTAGGTAGGTAGGTGGGTAAAAACAAAGGTAAGGACTTTTGAGTGATAAACAGAGTTGAAATGCTGCTGCTGGATGTGTGTTAATGGAGAGCCAGGACCTGCTGATGAGTTTGTATCATTGGCTGTCACCAAAGGCCACTGTAGGTTAATGACATTCTTGGAGAGGGTGTGCGAGCTAATCTATGATGTGACGCACTTACAGAACACACACAGACCCATTTTCAGATGAACACACTCTTATTCATACTTGCCCACTCACATAGCAGCACACTGCATGAAGTGACAATTAACACGTAAACAAGAAGCATTTAGCAGGGTTTGCTCTCATTTAAAAGGTAGCAGCAATTTGCTGTAAAACATTTAAAAATAATAAATGAGTGAACGAATGAATTCACACACAGCAGCCATTTGTTGCCTGGTGGTCACGCCACACTCTCAGGGAAATAATGCCAGCAGATGTCCAGTTTTATGTTTTCTACTGTTCCTGGATTTTACCAGGTTGTAAAAGAAATTAATATAAGCTTTGATGAACTGTAAAAGTATGAATAATTGTTCAGTTTGTCACGTTACAACCACAAACTTGATTCTTTTTTATTGGAATTGTTTGCAACATACCAACACAGGGTGAAAAGAAGGAATAGGATACATAGTTGTGCACAAAAAAAACCCTGAAAAGTATTGGTTGCCTTTGTATTCAGTCCTGCACAGTCAGTACTTTGTAGGACCGCCTTTTGCTTTAATTGAGATATGAGCTATAATCTGGAGGTGGTGTGGAAAATATTAATAATAACTCCCTGATACATTTGGTCATTGAACCACTTTAACGTAATGGGGGCTTTAAGACAAAACAATATACATTCTTTTTGGGTGGTCGCGGTTGGTGAACACAACCACCCACAAATAGCTAAAATTGGCAAATACTTGAGACCCCTTCGAAAATGACTTATAACTTACTATTTTAGTAGGTCACACACCAAATATACCTTAATAAACATTAATATGCACAGTGGAAACCATCTTAGCACTACTGTAGAAGCTAACATCCACAGTCTTCCTTATCTTCCCTTTTGGGGGTACAGCCAATTAAAGAAAATGAATGATGCTCCTGGATTGACTGCTTTGCTAACACCAGTTAATAGCATGTCAAATAGTATTAGACCATGGTATTTAAGCTTTCCATTTACTTTCAAATATTTTAGATTTGTATTTAAAAAAATCTTCAAATTATTTGCGAAAAATTCTAAGTTATGTTCCTCCGAAAAATCTACAAATAGGTGAATCCGTGAACACTGAACCACGAATAGGCGGATGTCCATTATATACCTGAATAAGGCTCATACTGTTGTTATTGACGCTATAAACAGAGGCATACATGATTATGTTGTTATTTTTGGCTGCTCCGCTGAATATAATCAGATCCTCGTATACATTAGTAGCAGTAAAGCAACCTTGATTAGCTCCGAACTGGTTAAACAGACAAGTCAGACCATCCAACAAAATGTTCACTAACTCACCATCAGCTGCTAGGCAGTTAATAGAAACTGGAAGTCAAAACTGCTCCTGTAATTTACTTCTGCACATTGTGCAGACAAAAAGATCTTTAAAAAGCCTTCCTTGTGCATCTGTAAAGTCCTAAATTCAGCAACATGTAACACTTTGTTTTCTTAGGTACGGATTATTAAAGCCACCATACTTCAGTGCCTTCTGCTGCGACGCATCAGAGACGATACATTTGATGGATAATCAAAAAACCTCAGATGCTACAAATGATAGATTTTATGGTATTTTTATTTTCAATTAATTATACCGATAGTACCATAGTATTTATTGGAACGAGTTACCATTTCATCCCAGCTACATGTTCTCGCAACAAGAACCATGTACACCGCTGCCCCCCAGGGGTGTGTTCTCTCCCCACTCCTATTCTCCATGTTAACAAATGACTCCTTCTTCCAGTCTGTGAAACTTCTAAAGTTTGCAGATGACACAACTGTCATTGGTCTGATCCAGGACAGCAGTGAATTCTTGAAAACCAAAGTCAGATTTCTTGTTTTTGTTCACAGTCTTGACCTATACAACTGATTCTGTTTCTGGTAAGTTTGCTTTTTTAAAATTTAAAGAAAAACAAAGAAAAAGTCTCATGCATCTCAGCAAGAGCATAAAACTGCAATACATAGACTTTGCTGTATAGACAATCTTACCATCTCTTTTGGCAGCAATTTCAGATCATCATCTCTCCCAACAATTTCTTAGCATCAAAACTGCAATCGTCTCCTTCATAATCACTTTCTCTCAGCACTGCAGAGGAATTTCACTGCAGTCTTCTTCATAACTTTGTGTGAAGTTTGCAGGGATTTGTTTGTGAACAGCATCCTAAAGGTTCCACTAACATTTCACTTTCATTTCGTTGAGATTTGTGTACACAGTACAATCTGTGCACTCTGAAGCCTTTTAATCACTCTACCTGCTTTTAGACCAGCTGTGATGCAAACACTGCCACATGAAGCAGGGTGAAAAAAATTCTGGAAACAAAGGAGGGGAAAAAATGCCTGTAAATGTTATTCCATCTTTTTTAACCCCCGCTTTTGGACCTTACTCTGCTAATGGCTTACTAATGAATATGCTGCCTCTGTGTTCATTAAATTCACCAGTTTTCAAAAACCACTTAATTAGGCCCACACCTGTCTGTGTGGTTAATTTGTTGTTTGGTCTGGGATTTATTTGTTAGCTTTAGATAGTTTTTGAAATGATATTTGTTAAATTGTTTTTTAAATTTTAATGTTGTGAGGGAGAGGTGGAATTTAGTACAAATGTGGCATACCTGATTCCTTATCAGATGTTCTGTCTCTGGCATTGTCTGAGCACCTTTATGATTCAGAGCAACAAATTGCCTAAATCCTTGCTCTTATAAATGTTCTCACATATGCTGATGATCACCTTGTTTAACACATTTGATTAGCAGTCCCTGGAGGCAACTTTACCTTTTCTATCCTTTGGAAATGATATAGTTTCTACCAGTCTTAGGCCTAATCTGCACATAACCAGATATCTGGGAAAATGAATCCATTTTTATGCATTTTGGCTGTTCATCCACACGAAAATTCTGTTTCAAACCACTAAAAATGATTATTTATAAATAGGGCTGCTACCAATGATTATTTTAGTAATTGATTATTCTATCAATTATTCTGACGATTAATTGATTAATCGGATAAAAAAATTGGAACATTTGCAGATTAATTTAACCTCTTAGGCTTTTTTATACAATATTAGAAATACATTAAGAGGTAAATAAACAAATGGTTAAATTAAATGGGGAAATAAACATTTTATTGCCTAAATGCAATAATATAGCTTTCCTTTAGTGAATTTGAACCAGGTAAAGATATAACTATGCCACTTGAGGAGTTTTGGTAGGACATGTTTACAGACAAAGTTTTTTTTTTTTTAATGATATATATATATATATATATATATATATATATATATATATATATATATATATATATATATATATAATAGAGTACAGATTTTGCTTAATTACTTCTCTGGGTGTTTTTTTTTTTTTTTTTCTGTAAATCGATTATTTCAATAATCGATTAATCATGATTAATTGGTGCAGTTTTATGAAAACTCTGTCCAAAGTAGACATAACTCTGTATTTGTGTTTGCGTTTATACAAGAGGAAGTGCATTTGAACATGGGAAAATTGAGATTTATGGTCCTTCGCAGTACAGTCTGCGACTAATAATGCACCAGTATATCCACATACTTGCTTTGACACAATTCCCAGTCGACATTGTCTTATGTTTCATTAACTTTATATTCTAATGCACCATTTAAAAGTAGTTAAACCTATCTATCTGTCCACACAAATGAACCTCCTGGCGCCATGTTAATTTCTAATAGGAAGTCGTGGTTGTTTTGAAGGAATCTGATTGGCTGACATAGGTTTTAGCTTTGATCTACACTGCCCCCTATGCATTTAGCATGTTTAAAACAATGTTCAGTGGCATATTTGTGCGGGTTCATGTGGATGAAAACTGTTTTTGAAACAGATCCAGTGTATATGATATTTTTTTAAAACAATGTGGCGGAGATATTTGTTTTTATAAAGGCCCAGCTACGTGTGTACAAGTCCTTAGAAACGTTAAGTTATATCCAAGGAATGGAGGATGCCAATCAGCGGTGATCAAAGTCTAATTAAGTGGAAAATGATGGATTAGACTGAAATTAACAATTTCTTCTGCAACGGCCAGTAAATTTCTTTCACATGCAAAAAAACGGCACAAATAACTTCAGTTGACATGCACGACCCAGAAAAAAAGTGGTGGGGCCTTTAGAAGATGCGCTATAAGGAGACACTTCAAGAGAAGAATGTATGGTCGCTTCACCAAAAGAAAAATGTCTACACCACTGGAAGCAAGCAGCTCTCGTACAGTACCTCAAACAGCTCAGATACGAGCCTTAACATTTCATGAGACCAAAAATAAATTTCCTGCCCACAACCATCAACCATTCCTACTGGGAAACACAGACTTTGACCTTTTTTAAACAGGGACCATGTACAACTGAAACATAGATGTCACCATTTAATATCTCATAACAGATTGCAGCTTTCAGCTAATTCACATCTGCAGTCTTGGTTAATGTTGATGGCAAGTTTAATCCATCTTATCAAAAAATATATAAACTAAGCTTGGATGAACAGTTGCATTCATCAGCCTGAAAACTGTCCTTGTGATGTACTTGGAGGCTGCAGCATGACAACCATCCGAAACACACTGATCTAGATGACCAGTCATTGGTTGCGTCAGGAAAAAGTGAAGGTTCTGAAGAGGCAATCCCAACCTCCTGACCTCAGTATCACTCAACCACTTAAAGATCTCAAATGTAGAGTTCATGCAACACGGTCTGAGAATTGAAATGAAATTGACCCTTTTTGACAAAAACAATGGGCAGCTTTACCAAATCAGAAAAGGAAGAGCCTCATCCACAACCACAAAAAAAGAGGATAATGTGCAGTAGTAAGTCAAATAAGCTGCAGATAAGCGTTTTGGTTGTTTCTGTAATGATTAGTAATGAGCAAAAACAATTTTAAATGCCTTCACCCAACCATGAGCAGTGACAGAAAAAAATAATTTCATATCTGAAAAATGAAGAAAATATCAACGATTCTGCCAGGATATGTACATTGATCAGCACAACTGCATAAATACATGTTAAAACATCTATTTTATTCTTTATAAACAGTGTTCAGCCCCAGTCGGCTCTATCATTAACACCTCTCATCTTCCCATCGACTCCGTGATGTTTAGTGTGTGTGGTTTGTGTTGCCATCAAACCTGCAGAGGGACAAGCAGATGAAAATTAGCCTCAGACTACATTGTTGGCATATTTAAAAAAAAAAACTAGAATCTGAAAATTTAACCAGCTTAAGAAGCGTTCCCACAGCATTATGCAGCTCTTCCAGAGGTACCATGAGCTCCTTAGCTCCTTAGCTTCTCTGATTAATTTGCTCCTTGTCCAGCTTACGTGGATGGTCGTATTTTGACAAATCTCCAGTTGTGTCATATTCTGTCCATTTACTGGACTGAGCAGTGCTAAATGAAATATTCAAAGCTTTTTTTTTTTTTTTTTTTTTTTTTAATAAAAACCTCACTGTGCTTTAGACTTCTCCACAACTTTCTCCCAGATCTATCTGCTGTGGTCTTTGGTCTTTATGACGCTGTTTGTTTTCTGAGGTTCTCTAACAAACATCTGAGACTTTCACAGAAGAATTTACACTGAGATTATATATTTGGAGACTCTAAGTCATTGTTTGACATCTAAAAGCTGATGGTTGTACTACATTGTATTTAAGAGTGTCAAAGTAAAGACAACTGCATACTTTTCTTATTTGACAGTAAGTATGCATAGTTTTCCTCCTGCTTTCACTGCAGTGGACTACTTTTTGTTGGCCTATCAGATAAATTCCCAAATTAAGCCCATTGAACTGTGTGGTTGCAACAGTTTGTAATGTGTAAAAGTGCAAGGCCATGTAGATGAAAAGTAATATTTCACAATTTATAGAAGGAGGTTGGATTCAATTTCTGTTTTTACAACTATTCAGACAAAACAATTGACTCATGCCAGTGTGTCTGTAGTTCAAATTGAATTTGAATGCTGTGACACAAAGCCGAGGTGTACGGGTTAATTTTGAAAGCGTGGAGAATAACAAGGTTCAGAAGCAGCACACTTTTGAGTTAAGTTGAGAGAGGACTAAATAGTGGTTCATTGAAATTCTCCTGTTGCTGGCATACAGATTACTGTGGTTAGAAGTAACAAGTTGGCTAGTGGGGACCACAGATGGCTGCTGGTATGTGGTTGCTCAGTGTAAAATAGGCTTACAAGAGATCTGGGGGTGAACCTGAACAAGGACACCAGTTTTAGCAAATAACCAAGGAAGGAATGATTGTCAAAGAGCTGAGGACAAACTTGTCAGCCATACCTTCACAGTAAGAAGAAGACAGAGATGTGTTGGGTGGGCGTACTGCAGGAGGGGAGCTGATGAAGTCAGTGTGTGACTGCTTGATTGAAGTGGAGTCTGGAGAGATGCAAGTGGTGCCAGACTTACAAACACCAACTCATGCAGTAACAAAGATTTGCATGCACAAGCACCCAAGACCAAGCAGGAAACAAGGGGTATGGGAAAAATGTTGGCAAGGAAGGGAGGGCACAGTCGGAATCATGACAGGGAGTCTTTGGATATTTGTAAGCTATTAGGTTAAACATCACTTGCCCCAAATACGTTATTCTGGGTACGTTTCATGGCAAACACTCTCAAACATCTCTGTATATAAATAGCAAGGTTTCTTTTTTATAGAAAATTCAAATTAGGCTTAGAATTAACAAATCACAGAGCACCAATATGCACCTCAATGAGGAAAGTAGCAGTTAATTGTCACTAAATGATGTCATTACTTGTAAAAAAAAAAAAAAAAAAAAACGTTAGAAAAACTGACATGATTTCATCTACCTAATTTAGATAAAATAAAGGGTCAACCTCATAACCCAGACAAGATATCCATCTGTGGTCATTTTCAGATGCTATAAGTCACAACATCCAAGCTTTGTCATGTTGTTGGCTCTTGTGATTCCTAAGATATTTAGCTCATGTCCATTCCTTAACCATGTAATTCCTTATCCTGGGTGGGTAGTCCACATTGGGGCTTCAAAGGTTCCTTTTTGTAACACATAATCATCACATAGAAAACGTGGCTAGAAATGAATCAAAATCTTCCAACTTAAACTGACCAAACATGTAACATCATAAATAATGCACTGTAAAAACAGCACCCATTTCAGTTGGTGTCATACAGATAATTTCCATACCGAATATGTGTTGTTTAAGGTCAATATAGTGCTGCCATGTATAATTCTCAGGGTGGGGTTGGTGTGTTAAGTTATACCCATAGCCTCTCCATGTTGGACAAAAAAAACCCCCAAACTTCTACATAAATCCATTTGCAAGGCACTGTATAGTAAATCACTAACATGTTGCTTCAACCCCCCTGAAAGGACAAAATTCCACATTTGAATCCTGGGTGAGAGCAGTCACGGGGATAAATTATGTTAAAACAATTCTGTCATTTCTCAATCTGTTGAGTGTGAATCCAGTTTGACTCAATCTCTTCATTTCTGTCTTCATCTGCCATCATCAGGGCATCGGCGCTGATCCTCACACCGCCTTGGCTCTCCCTGGTGACTCCAAGCTGGCAAAGGAAAAAGCAGAGGCTCCACTGTTCCAGCTCCCGTACCCGGATGAGATGACCATCAGGATAGGTAGAGCTGGACCTCTCACAGGCAAGCCCCCCCCAACCCTTCATATACCCACATCAGCTGTTTTGTGCTCTATTTCAGAAGCCCAAATGGTATTGCATGGAAATTTAAGAGTTTATACCTAGAGCTATTGGGGTCACATTGTTTTGCCACTAAGAGGAAAATGAATGATTGTGCTCTGATGGAAACCCCAAAAAAGCACAAAGAATGGCTGCATGGGCTGAGAAACCTTACTTGACCTTCTCTGATGGCTACTTACCAGATCTTTCTATGGTGCCTTTCTTTTCTTTGTCTCGCCTTTAATCTCCTAGAAACTGAATTGATTGATTTTAAACTTTTAAAGGGGACTATTATTTAAACAATATCTCTCTTTTCTGTGCTTGCTATTATTAGGGTTAGAGTTGTGCCTAAAACATGAAATAAAAGGAGAAAGTAATCTTTTTATTATTATTATTTGACAGCCAATAAACAACAGTTCAAGCTCTGACACACAAAGGAGTGTGATGTTATGGATCATAGATCTAAACTGTAATAGAAAGAGCTTGATCTGATTTAGCTGGCCATACTCTACTGGAAGTTGTGGACCGGTGTTGCAATTACATGTCATTGTATACAAACTGTGTGTAAAGGATGAACACAGAAGAAAAAAAAGAGAATATTTTTAACAGTTTTCTGATTGCTACTCTGAGTTCAGTCTGAACAATATGTCTCCTTTAAACAGTGTTTCTCTCTTGAAGATCTCCTGGGAAATTATCCTGCGTTTGTAACAATAATCACCCTGCAAGTAATCATTCCATGCATGCTCGTCATCTCACTGTTACTTCAAACACTGATGGCTTTATCAGCACAAATCACATTCTGTTGTGCCTGAGACAGTCAACAAGTCTCATTTTGCAATAAAGGGGAAAAATACTAACCATATCTTACAAGAAATATTATCTATCTATCTATCTATCTATCTATTCAATGTAAATAGTTTAAACAGATTACTGGCTTGGTTAAGACAAAAATGGACAGCTGAAAGATGAAGTAAAGCAATTACAAAGGCTTTGTTATAGAATTATTTAATCCAAAATATGCACTGAGGACAAAATAAATTTATCATACCTTAGTAACTGAGCGACTGGCACTGGCGAATGAGGATGAGACTACTCACTTGTGTTAGCATTGGAGAAGCTTGTGACTAGTATGCCTAGCCTGGCCACCGAAAGGACTGCCTACTCCCTGTGCTGTCCATTAGCATGGATAGCCTGCCATTTCCACTGGAGAGGCTAACGACTAGCATGCCTAGGCTAGTGACTGGCTAGGCCAGTTGAGGACTTTGCTTCCAGTGGCTGGAATAGAATAGAAACATCCATTTTTGGCCCACGATGGGGAAATTTCTGTGCAACAGCAGCAAAGTGACAGACAATAACAGAAAACAGACTCACACAAAGATAGATATAAAATATATATAAAAACAGAATAAAAAATGAAAATATACTGTATAGTAAGGGCACAATTTCAACATAAATACTGTGTAATTGTATATATATATATATATATATATATATATATATATATATATATATATATATATATATATATATATATATATATATACACACTCCAGTTTAGAGGAGTGTGCAGCTGAGTTGATTAATTATAAAAAGTACAAAATGTGCATGTCTCTTTGAGCATTAAAAATACAGACCATCTACAATTCGTGACAACAAATAACGCAACAGGAAACTTGTACAGATACTGGCATGAATGTAAACAGTTATCGAGTTTGTTGGGAGCACTGATGGTTATAGAGTCGTACAGATGCTGGGAGGAAGGATCTCCTATAATGCTCCTTAGTGCACCTAGGATGTAGCAGTCTGTTACTGAAGCAGCTCTCTAGCTTAGGAACAGCTTCGTGCATGGGATGGGATACTTTGTCTATCAGTGATGTTAATTTAGCCAGAATCCTTTTGTCTCCCACCACCTGCACTAGGGCATCCTGACACAGAGCTGGCCTTCCTGATGAGCTTATCTAACCGCTTCCTATCAGCTGCAAATAAGCTGCTGCTCCAACATACAGTCCCATAGAAGATGGCTGATGCCACCATAGAGTCAAAGAAGGTCTTTAGGAGCTCCTCTTGTACTCTGACCCTTCCTGTAAATGGCATCAGTGTTATAATTCCAGTCCAGTTTATTGTTCAGGTGAACACCCAGGTACTTACTACAGTCCACGATCTCAATGTCCACTCCCTGAGTGTTCACCAGGGTCAGTGAGGTGGGTCTGTGCCTGCGGAAATCCATCACCAGCTCCTTGGTTTTAGGAGTGTTGATCTGGAGGTGGTTCTGCTGGCACCAGTCCACAAAGTCCAGAGTCCTCTGTCTGTACTCTGAGCTGTCCTCACCTGTGATGAGGCCAGATTATACTTTTTTTGTGTGATACTTGTGTATTGTTAATATTTATGCTTTATACCATATTGGATTACAGTAAATTCTGTCAAAAGATCACAAGCCAATCTAACTAATGCATGTCACTTACAGACATTGTATGTCAACTATTTAAAAAAAAAAAAAAAAAAAAGGACATCTAATCTAATGGGTGACCAGCCGAGGCATACTAAACATTAGCCTCTCCAAAGCTAACGCCAGCCTATACGTTCTAATGGACAACAGTCAATCCAGTTAGGGACCAGTCTAGGTATGCTAGTCACTAGCCTCTCCAATGCTAACGCAAGTGAGTGGTCTCCTTCTCATTTACCAGCGCTGGCCGCTCAGTTACTTGTACCAGCCTGTCATGAATCACATCTGTAGCTGGCTTCAGAATGGAAATATAGCTTCCTGCATCAAGGATGTCGGCACCACTGGGTGTGCAATAATCTTTATTTTGGCCCTAATACCACACCACTATTGACTATTACTGCTGACTATGTCCATCCCTTTATGACCACGTTGTACCCATCTTCTCATGGTGTCTTCTTTTTCCTGAAGGTGACAATCAGTTCACGAAACTCCTATGGCCTTTATGAATCTATGCCTTAAGGAAGTTCTGACAGCAAAACAGAGTCCAACCCAATACTTGCAATGCATAGCCCACCTAATAAAGTGGCCAGTGGGTGTATGAAATTCATTAAGCTGTTGTTCAAAAAAAAAAACATAGACACAAAATTAAAACAAGGCAACAGACGCAAATGATTGTAATCTATTCTGAAATTATAAGTGTATCAAGAGATTCATGATCATGACAAACCTACCTTTCATAAATCAACCTTCTAACTCAGTGGTGTCCAAAGTCAGTCCTCGAGGGCCAGCATCCTGCTTGTTTTAGTTCTCTCCTTGGTGGTAGTAACTACCTCCTCAGCATGTAAATGTTCTACAGAGGCCTGGTAACGAGCCATCATTTGATCCAGGTGTGTTGAACCAGGGAGAAAACTAAAAGGATCCTGGCCCTTGAGGACTGACTTTGGACATCACTGTCCTAACTGAAGCCCATTTAAAGGGGACTTTTGTCTTTGGGCATCTCTGCACCTTTAAACGTTAGATGCTGTTAAGTTTTGTTTTTTTTTTTCCCCTCCCACGCAGATTCAATAATGTTAAAGTCAGACAAGAAAAAAAAAAAGGAACAAGATAATTTCCCCCGCTGGGACAGAGAACACAAACTTAACACCTCATCTGACTTGCATGTCAGTAAAACTCACAATCTGTGTCAATTACCAATCCCCCTGGAGTATCCCATCATTGTTTAATTAGCAATGTAAGAAAAGAGAGGAGGAATAATGTCATTGCTCGCTGGCATTGATTTTTGTAAGAGATATTCCAAGGCAAAACCACAGTCGTCTTCTTTATTAAGATTAAACTTGTCAATGTAAAGAAAGTTGAAGTTAATTATAATTTAAAAAAAAAAAAAAACATTCTTATATTTTAGTTGTGTAAAAAGTAGCCAAGCCTTCTACTAGTGGGTGCTTCAGCCTTTTACCAGTAGGAGAAGCTTTGTTGGAGCTCATTTGAAATAATTGATTCCCGTTGGTCGTCCACAGTTCACAGAAACACTGCATCAAGAAATCCTTTCTAAAGACAGGGCCTTAAAACTTCCTTCTCAACAGAACACAGACATTACTGGCGTTTCTAATTATATCCGTTTATTTCCTGTTCACATACAGATTAGCCAAATAAGAAAAAAGGGTGTCTTATTCAATTAACCCACGCAGACATGGGTGCTTGCTGGCAACCTAAACATTGCTAATTAATCTAAATGGCTGCAAATATGAGTTATTTTTGTGACTGTATAAGCACTTCAGATGGGTTTTTATGTGACTTTCTTCCACCGCTCTTAGTGTCTGCACATTTAAGCAGAAGTTGCATAATGATGATGGGGTTGTTTTTTTTTTTGTTTTGTTTTTTTTTTTACTTGTTTTAAGACCCAAGGGAGGTTCTGATGTTTCTGATGTACTTTTTTAGTACTGATTGTTGATTGATGATAGAAGTATTTATTTATGTGATGTTATTTTAAATGATCTGTCAAAACTAGCGATACGTAAGACAAAAAATTAAATAAATATTTCAGTGTTGAAGACCTTTAAAGTGATGATTTGAAGTGAGGCAATAGGCAGTTACTGGCTTACATCTTTCTAGGCATCTCTGTTTAGCATGGATTTAGTTCAGCTGGTCTTTGGAGCTAAAGCTAACAGCTTGACCAAAGCAAACTTTTACTCTGTTTAAAACGACTAAAGTCTAATCTTGAAAACACCATAGTGGTTAAAACAATTGCTGTTTTATAAACCCTAAACACTTCAAGAAACTAGGGGTTAAAGCTGTGGGAAGAAATGATCTCTGGTACTGGGACTGAATTGTAATGGAAAACCATCCGAACCATATAGAGTAGAATTGATCCGAATTGAGGCATGCTGTGAAAGGGTAGTGAAAAGGGGCAAGTTCTCCAAGTTACTGTGGACTCCCTCTGTGTTGGGGTTAGTCTGTGCCTCATGTGGAAGAGTATAAGTATCTTGGTGTCTTGTTTACAAGTGATGGAAGGAAAAAAACGGGAGATGGACATACAGATTTGGGCTTCGTCTGCAGTAATGTGGGACTGATCCTGTCTGTTGTGGTGAAGAGGAACTGAGCCAGAGAGCAAAGTACTTAACTTACTGGTCTGTCTATGTTCCGACCCTTATCGAAAGGAATCATCTGAGGTGGTTCATGCATCTAATCAAGATGCCTCCTGGGCGCCTCCTTTGGAGGTTTTCTGGGCACATCCCACTGTAAGGAGACCCTGGGGAAGACCCAGAACTCACTGGATGGATTATATATCCAGTTTGGACTGGGAACACCCTGGGATCCCCCAGAATGAGCTGGAAGATGTTGTTGGGGAGAGGGATTTCCGGGGTTACCTCTTAGACCTGTTGTCCCCACGACCTGAACTCAGATAAGTGGAAGACAATGGATGGATTTCTTTGTACAATCATCTCAACCATCTGGAGGCCTCAGAGCATTCTTCAAAACATAGCCAGACTTGTTTATCAGCTTGTTAATTATTTTAAGTCTTTAGCTTTGATGCCGGTACTCCAGCATATGATTGCAAAAGAGATGGGCTCTCCAAAACAGACTAATTAGAGCATCCTCAACATTTTGCTGCAAACACTAAAGTTTCTTCACAAAGTGCATTCTACTCTCAATTCTTGTACAAAACTATACTGTTGTGTGCCCTGTTCACTGTGTTGCCTAAGTAAACAGCAAAGTATTTGTACTCCACCATCCACACTTATTCCATAATGGAAATAATATTTATTTTTATTTAATAATATTTATTTTTATTTAATATTTATTCTTGTTTCTCCTGAAATCCACAATCTGAAATCCACAATCATCTACTTTTATTTTACATTGAGTTGATTGTTTCCACATCATGCCACAAAGCAGTCCACTGGTTCTCTTTACTCATTCTCTTGTCTAACTTGGGTACGCCCAATAACTGAAAAGTCATCTGAGTGTTTCTGCAGATGACAAAGCTGTCTTCTACTGGAAGTCTGACGCATACAGAGTGAAGAGAAATGGTCAGAGCCTGTCGTGCTCCTCTGTCACTGTCAGTACTCTGTGTGTGAAACAAAGCAAAACATGTTAAATGTTTCTTGTCAGAGTTAGTGTTACTGAAAATGTGGTGTTAATCACTGCAGATAAAGTATTAACTTATTATAACCTCTTAATGCAGTTTTTTTCTTAATTTTGGAATATTCCTTTTAGGCATATAGGCTCCTGCTTTCTTGGGTTATATTCACACCTTTTTTTAAAAAAATTGTGTGCTTTTTGACCTATCATTCCAAGGATGTAACAGATGGGATTAAAGTCCCTAGATTTATTTACTGCTTATTTTTGACAAGATGCTACAGATTCCAGATCTGTTAGAAATTCGGTTCTTCCCTGCAGCTTACCTGAACGTCTCTAGATATCAGTTCCAAAAGGTATATGACTTTGGTGGCTCATGCCTTATTATAAATCTGGATACATGACTATGATTGCAACACAAACTGTATAGTTAGGCCCGATATTCCCTACATGGTGTGGAAAATCTAAAATTATACTATTATTATTTTTGAATATGTCGTGACAGCCTGTTCTGTGTAATAACATTTATGTTGCTGTAAAAAGTGAATGTATTTTTACTTTGTTTGCCTCAACCATCTTCCAGTTTTGCTGTCTGAAGGAAAGTCAGAGTGGAGATCTTTTCACAAGACATTTCCTGAATAATGTATGGCATCAAAAATAAACCCCTTATTTGGTTGCCTCGGCCTTTCATCAGATAATTGCTTTACCTGCCCCAACCAGTAACTTTGCTTACTCACATAATAAAAGCCAGCATTGCGGAATCAGAGACTGACAGCAACACTGTTGGTTAGGTGGAGTACTGCATGCTTCTCCTCCCTCTTCACATGTACTCTCTAAAGCCCCTTATCCATGGGCGTGGCTTTAGCTGGTTCTTCCCCAGTCTGCCCTGGCCAGATTCTTCTCCATTTGCAGATCCTGTGTGGTTCATACCGCTTTTTTGGAACCACCTCAGGGATTGTACATGCCGGACCTAGCCGGGTATTGCGTGCAAGCGATGTAATTGGCAGCAGACCACATTTGTTGATTGGCCTGTTGAATTCATGACTAGATTGTAGTAGTTGATGAGATAGCAAGCTGCAAATTGATAATTCCATAGTCAAACCTTGAGGTCCAAACCTCTTCATCAATTGTGGGCAAAGAGCACATACAGCGCCAACTTCACGGGTCAACCCTCAATGAACAAATATACAGAGGGATTTCAGGGAAACTGGCCGCCTAAGGGTACACACACAAAATAACATCATCGGAAAGTCAACTACAGACAAATCTCTGATTCCTGTCCTACTGAAAATTTGTTGGCAGAACTGAAAAGGCGCATGAGTGCACAACAGCCTACAAACCTGACACAGTTATATCAGTTCTGTCGGGAGTAATGGGCCAAAATTCCAGCAAACTTCTGTGAACAACTTCGAGGATACCTAAAATGTTTGTGCCAAGTCATACAGTTATGAAATATATATGAAATCCATTTGTCTGAATAAAAAAAAAAAATCTCTGTTTTTAGAGTTAATGTAAGCAAATTATTTCACCCTTATATAGATGGAGCTTTTGACTCGTTTCAATCAGATTGGTTTAAATAAAATGCCTTACCACTGAGATCTGGACCCTCTTACTGCACTGTTGCTTATTAAACCATGTGACATCCTTTCCTGGTGTAGAGAAATAATGCAAAAAAAATGCTCTGATGTGAATGAACTTGACAAAAATATTCTAAAAAACCTTGGCCTTGGAAATAATGGTAGATTGGATAATGTGGCAGGAAGTCAGCTGGGTGGCTAGACATATTCATGATCAAGGAAATGAATAGACGGTCTGTTAGTAACACTTCCTAATTTGATTCAAAGCCCTTTGAAATAGTCTCTTCATAAGACACAAAAGAAAACAGCCAAAGGCTCACGTCACCCTGTAAGACCAACAAAGATTAAGCTTTTAATTCCCCCACAAAAAGGCCGACATTGAAAGTTCAATTATTGGGCTTCACTAATTGATGCGGAGTTGCACAAATTAAAATCGTCTCTACTCCAAGACTCTGATGACCACCTTGATTCTGCTTTTGTTGAAAAAAGTTAACTTTCATCAAGAGTTTATTTATAGAGTATCTGTTCTACTCCAACAACATGCTGGGCTTGGAGGAATCCGGAACCTGACAGGACTGATAAGCTTACAAATAAGCCACGATTGGACGAATAGCATCACCCAATTGTCAGTTAAACCTCACCAAGCTGCGATCCCTGATGTCAAAACCTGTCATCCTAACATATGCTTGTGCAACAACATCTGATTGAAGCGTCAAAACAGTAAATGCATTTCAGTCATTGCTCATCAGTGTCAGATTTGCACTGACTTGGCTTTAGTAAAGCACCCACGGAGGTGGACCTAATTGTGGCCTCAGAGGCTTCTGCTGATGATATAGCTTTAAACCTGAGGAGGGAGTTTGCACCGTCATTGCTGGGTGAGAGAACAGATATGATGAGAAGGAAAAGAAAGATGCCATGCTAGGTTCAGCTGATACTGCAGTCATCCTGGACAATATTCGTGAGGCTCAGTGTAGATATTCAAGAACTGATGTTCAGAATTTAAAATGTTCCCTGACTTAAAATTAAAATTGCTACCAGCCTGGATGTGTTACCCTTACATTCTTACATGACCATTCTTTATCTTTCAGATTCTTTAAGTAATTTTGTTTCAACTTTTTGTCTTTAAATTATTCAGGATGATTGAAATCTCAAATCTCTTCTCACTTTAAAATCTGATTAATTCTCTGGCTTTTTTTTATCCGTTTTTGGGCTTCGTCTCTGTAAAAATTTCTACATCACTTTTCAAACATTCTCTTGGTTTCAAAGACTCTTTTTATGAACCAGCTTTCAATGATTTTTTTTTTTTTTTTTAGCCATCACAGAAGACAAACTCAAAGCTGGAACAAGTGGTTTAGATGTGTGGTATATGAATGTGGATGGTATACGGTTGCCTTTTTGACATATTTCTCTGCTTCTCTAAGCTCATTAATAATTACTGAATTGCTTATTTTCCTGTGACAAAGGAATTTAAACAAGTTTTCAACTCCACAAATCCCATGCCATTCAGAGTGAGCAAAGAGAGTTGTAATGCAAACTGAATGGTGTTGGTTAGGGAGTGATATGGAGGAAGGAGGGTTCAGACAACTAACTGGCATTACAAGTGGGATTTGCAATTTGTGAAAAGACAGAGAAGTTATTGAAAGGGTTAAGAAAACAAACAAAAATAGATGAATCAAGCCAAATTTGTCTTCAAAGGATCCCTTAAACGAAAAAGTGCTTTCTCAAAAAGCCAAAATTAAAACTAATAAATCAATTATTTGGATGTTTCCTCATGATTGTTTCACTTTCATTAGTACAACAGTTTTACTTGTATTAATAAAATACAGTGCCTTGAAATATCATCAATACTCCTTTAACTTTTAAACATTTTGTCACATTACCACCACAAACTTCATGACACACCAATACTAGACTCACAACACTGATGTGCTTTAGGGTCAGAACAGACTACCTGCTGAGGAGGCTGAGGTCTTTTGGATTGCAGGGGGCGCTCCTGAAGACCTTCTTTGACTCTGTAGTGGCATCAGCCATCTTCTATGGAATTGTATGTTGGAGCAGCAGCTTAACTAACCGGTGAGTGGAAGCGGTTAGAAAAGCTCATCAGGAAGGCCAGCTCTGTGCTAGGATGCCCCATCGACCCAGTTCAAGTGCTGGGAGACAGAAGGACTCTAGTTAAAATAACATCACTGATAGACAATGGTTCGCACCCCATGCATGAAGCTGTTGCTGAGCTGGAGAGCTCCATCAGTGACAGACTGCTGCATCCTAGGTGCACTAAGGAGTGTTAAAAGAAATCCTTTCTCCCAGCAGCTGTTAGACTCTATAACTATCATTGCTCCCAACAAACTCGATAACTGTTTATATCCATGGTAATATCTGTACAACTCTACTGTTTTTCTATTGTCACTAACTGTAAATAGTTTGTATTTTTAATGCCCAGAGACATGCACATCTTGTACATTTTTAATTAACCAACTCAGTTGCACATTCCTCTGGACTGGAGTATTTTTTTTATAACTACACAGTTTTTATGTTGAAGTTTTGCCTTACTGTACAGTATTTTTTCCTATTCCTTATTCTGTTTTTTCTGTATATTTTCTTTTCTTTTTGTGAGTCTGTTTTCTATTATTGTCTGTCACTACCACTTTGCTGCTGTTGCACAGAAATTTCCCCTTCGGGAGACCATAAAGGATATTTCTGTTCTATTCTTCTATACGAAGTTCTACATAAGTAGAAAATGGAAGGCTATGGAACACAGCATACAAGTTAGAGAGATAGTTCTGGAGAAGTTAGTAGGGTTAGGTTATAAAACAATATCCAAATCTTTAAACATATCTAAGATATTCATTATATAAAAATAGAAGGAGTATGGCACGACTGTAAACCTACCAAGAATGGGTATGTATTTAAACTGACACAAGTGCATTCATTTGAGAAGTAGGCAATAAGACTGTTGCAGCTCTGGAGGAGTGGCAAAAAGCTACATCTCAGGTAGGAGAATCTTTCAACCTGATTACTATCAGTTGTTCGCTGCAACTGATGTAGGAAGAAAGCCATGAGTAGTAGTGATGCACTGATATGAAAATTTGGGCCGATGTTGGGATCCGATATTAATACTGTTGTTATGACCAAAAACTGATAATTCTGATATTATTTACTGTATATTTCTCTACACTTTTTTTAATGCTGTGTATAAGCGACCACACCGCATACATTGCTTTTCTGCTTAAGGTAAGCACCCCCACAAATCCTGCACTGCATCACTATCACTGTCACATGACTGAACAAATACCACATGGCCAACCCCCTACCCTCCCCCTCCTGAAATGGCAACAAGACGGAAATAAACACTGGTCCTTAATATCGGCCCAGTTTTAGTTATTGGACCAATACCAATATGGTAAAAATGACTAAGATTGGCTGATACCAATGTAGATGCCAATATATCATGCATCCCTAATAAGAAGTACAGATATTTAGGTTTCCACAAGCCATGAAGGACACAACAATATGTGGAAGAAGCTTCTCTGGCCATATAAGACAAAATTTATTTTGGGCTACATATGAAAAATGCTATGGCAGAGGAAAACCAATAATACAGTTCGCCCTGAGCACACCATTGTCACTGTCACAGTGAAACATGAGGGTGGACAGCAGGAATAAGGAAACTGGTCAGAGTTTGAGGAAATGGTTGGAGTTAAATATGGGGCAATCCTGAAGGAAAAGCAGATATTCATTACTTTGTGTTGGTCCATCATATAAATCCCCAATGAAATAGAATGAAGGGGTATGAATACTGTAGCAAGGCACTATGAAAGCTGTAGTCATTCTTGCAAGGAACATAACTGTACACTTGGTGGATGCAAGACAGCAGGTTGTCCAATCATCTACTCCAGTTGCTGCTTAGCTTTGCACATTAACAGGATTACTTTTTTACAATGCACAATATAGATTGCTTTATTTGTTTTCCACAATGAGATAGCTCAAGACTGGTAAAGTTTTTAATCCCAACAATTTGGCTTCCTTCCTGCTCACTAAGTCCAATAACTTGTTTTCAGATTACATTTCTTGTCTTGTTACCAGATTACTGTCTACAGACAAGAAGGACTTTCAATTCCCTCTCTGTTTTTTTTTTTATTTCTTTCTTAATTTTTTTTGCCAGTTCCCTTTGCCTGAAAACAAATTCAATGCAAAAGAGAAGCATAAGTTTTGCATATTTTTGTATTTTTGCACATTGTTCTCATGAATATTTTCTCCTGCAGCCCCACATTGGTTTTGAATTACAGTTGGATGAAAGTTTCAGATACTGACTGAAACTTTGAACCCTGAACCATCTGTGTTGTATTAATATTGACTGGACATAGTTTGGATATAGATCTTGGGTAGCTCAGAGTGCAGTTTTGTAAACAGCTTATATGGCAGGTTGGTCCAATTTAACATTGTAGTTCATGCTTTGGAAATCTGTTGTGTGTGAAGCACTGTAATCACTGTAGATTAAATTGCACTATTTCTCCATGATTTTATTTTAGGAGAGTGAACAATAACAATAAATTTATGTGCACGTTTTATAGAATAATGTTATACTGTGCCAGCTTCATTAAGTTTCCAGGCTATTTCTCCTGCACTAGAAGAAGGTGAAGCATGTTTAATAGATCATGTAGTTCCCTCTTCTTGCATCTGAAGTGGCAAGAAATCCCTTATAAGCAAGTACCCACTCAAGGTTGCAAGTAATCTCTTGTACACACACCAAACCATTCTAGTTTCTTCTCATACTTTATGCATGAGAAAAGTACCCTAAATATTACAGACGGCATTAAGTTGGATCAAAATGTACCGTATGATGTTCTGTTTGTTTAGCTCGTCTGATTGAATCTTATAAAATAATTTGAAATGGCAAATGGGAATAGATCTAAAATTCATAGTGCATTCCAAGCAGCAAGTAGCGTTCACAGTTTGACTCGCCATATGTACTTGCGTGCTTGTAATGCATACTATGCTAAGTTTATTTTTTCTGCTTTAATCTTACTATGAAAAACACATTATATATGCAGACAAATTCTGAACATGGAATATGTCAAATATCATACATATCTACAAACTATGTAATGCATTTGCTAACATTTTTTCTTGGGCTCTACAATGCTTGGCCTATTGCCTTTTGCCTCATCCCTGTTAATGTGAGAGACAATGAATCAAGGTTAATGTACAAGCAAGGCCTGTTTACTGATACTGCACCGTTTAAACACGAGGCAATTTAAGTGCTTTTCAGAAGTAAAAAAATACCTTACACCAAACATACTATTAAAAGAAATGAAATATGTAAAATAATAACATTTAAATTTATACAGTTCTAGAAGCAGAAGCAATAAAATGCTAATTTAAATCAAACAACTAAAAACTGATAAAAAATAAAGTGATAAAAGAAACTTATTTTCTTTATTTGAAACCAGTATTAAACAACAATGCTTTCAGTCCTGATCTAAAGAAAGTAAAAGTTTCTAAACTTCAGAATTTCAGTGACTTTGCTCCAATAGATCCAGCTTACTGAAAACCTGAGTGCAAAAACTGCTGCAATGATAAGAAGTATAAAAACATAATGCCACCTTTTGGATGAGCTTTCTGATTGATGTCTGTAACTTCAGATCAGTTAAAATGTCAATATAATGAATTTCCTAATGAACATAAAAGCAGCCATCAGTTTGTTTGGGGTTTTTTTTTTGTGACCTGACTTAATAGGTATCTATACATATTTTTAATATAAGAGGGTGATTTCAAAATAGATTTATATGTGGATGCTTCTTCACTGCTTTTAGGAGTTTGCTATTTGTTGCAGAGTAGTCAGTTGTTCTCTAACCTTTTTTGGAACCAGAATTGCAGAATTCTGTTTGTTTTTTTAAGATGGATGAAATTCTGGTCCATTCACTTTTTGATATTCTAGACTCATTCACTTAGTGACTGTAAGGACTGTGAGCCAGTCGCAACAGAGAAAAATAAAGTTGTATGTCATCAGCATCAGTTACAATTGTTGTAATATTCTATAATCCTGGCAAGCAAGGCGTATTTAGATATTGAGTTAAAGTGACCAGAGAATGGAGACTTGAGGAACACCACATTTGATCCCTGTTCAATCAGATTTAAAATTGCCAAATGTGAAAAGTAGTCCCTGTCTACCTAGTAAGAAAACTAGTTGAAGAAGCTACATGACTGCCTGGCACCACAGAGAGGTCTTGTTAAAGAAGACAAAAGAAGGCAGACGAATCTTAAGTTAGTAGGGTTTCAGTAAGTGTTCATTACTATCTTACTACATTACTAATTACAGGATGATGACCCAATTCCTAACAGCATTAAACTTTGTCTTATGCATGCATTGTCACAGCCAAGTAGGCAGTCTACCCATGAACAAAATGCAGAACAATATAGGAAACACCAATCACTACTCTTTTAAAAGGAGGTATTATGTATTTTCCAGGCACACAGTGCCATTTTAAAGTGCCATAGTTAGTTGCACAACCAAGTAACTATGTTGCCTTCAGTTGTTATAAGTAAGTATATATCAAACATAACTTAAAAGACATTTAGCTTAGCAATTTAATGGCTTGTAATTGGCCTCTGTCTCTTTAAAAAGCTCCTACTCTTTTTGACACTCTGCTTTCAACGTGTCATCACAACAATACTCCTCCATGATGCCGTTTCGAACTGTTTTTAGGAGCGTTGAACCTAGAAGTAATTCGTATGATAAGCTCAGCAGATGTGGAGTTCCACCAGGTGTTTGCTAATTGTTGCGGCTGCTAGTCTGGAGGAGCTGAGTGGGGAAAGTATGGGGAGGGGGGTTCAGTTAGATGGAAGCTCGACTGGGGACTACAGCTCCATGGAGGAACTTTGTGTAGCTAGGCAGTGCTTTATAAGACCAAGCGTTTTAGCACCCCCGAATGTCTGCCACAGCAGATTCAAGGATTCCTCAAACATGCGTGAAAGAATCAAAGCAATAGCCCAGGTATGTTTTTGATGAGGGAATTACATTATAACATGATATAAAGCTCAAAAAAGTCGATTTTACATAAAGTTTAAGTAAAAGTAATCATAAAAAACTAACACAGAACTCTGAAACTTGACAGATCAAACTAAGTTCTGCTTGAAGTAAGTACAAGAAAGTCAGTAACTCAATATTCTGCACAATGGTGCCAGAATTGCTAAGACTAGAAGCAAACTCCAACATTTCACCTTTAAGTTGAGTGATTACAAGGGCATACTGTCATTGATTCTGGTTTGCCTTGGCATGCTCCATCACATTAATACAAGCAACTAATACAGATAGAAATTCAGAAATGGGGGGATTATCACCCATTAGAAGGGCTGAGAAGACATAATAGACTAGCTGCAAAAGGCAAGTGGAACGTACCCTGTGGTACTCGTAACAAGAACTGAAGGAGGTCAGCCGCAGCCAATTACCTCCAACAAGACCAGACAGGTTCTGGGAAATCCAGCTAAATAGAAAGAAAAAACATCCAGGAGGTAGGTTCACATACCCTACATATACACTCATCTTCACGCACCACCAGGAACAAGATGCTGTCAACATGACCTATCTTTACCAGCGAGGAGGTGGGGGATGCCATATTTGTGATCAGAGACATGTCTTAACGCATATTACCAAGCATATCGTGATTCTGTTCATTGGATTTTCTAAAAATGTTTTGACAAGACCGTCACAAAATTTGCCTTTCAGACTCCTTTTTATACCCTGAACATACTTAAACCAATGATTAAACCTAAATATATTTTTGTTGGAAATATCTTTCAGCAACAGAGCATCTGATTTGCATAGCTGAGGTGATGAAATTAGTATCTATGACTATCAACACAAATTCCTGCTAATAGTGTAATAGTGCTAATAATACCTACTATAGTGTTGCTTGAGAAACCATGTTGATAACTGAAAAGTAAAATCATGTTAACATAAATAATGAAAGAAGATTGCTGTGGTAAAGCAGAAATGCAAAGACCAAACACCTTGATGTCATGCAACATTTAAGTACAGGTAGCGACTTTGGAAAAGCTATTACTTTTTTTTTGTCGTTGATTTTTTTTCTTGTAATCTATCTCTAAGTGCTGCACTCATAGTCCATTGAAATGAAGATTCAAGCCACACTTGAAGTACTAGGAAACAACTTCATCTGCAGTGGTCTGAAAATGAAGTTGTTTTCTAGTACTTCAAGTGTTGCCGGAGTCTTCACCTCACCAGATCTTTGATGCTCTCCATGGGAGTCAGGGAAGTTGTGCCAGAAACTTCTTGAATTTCATAGTTAAAACATTGCAGAAAAGATGGTGGGTCTGTGGTAACCACTCCAGAAATGATTAAAAACCTTTGTATTTAACTACAGTATTGGAAGCTGCAGTGGTCACCATATTAACTTTCTTAAGGTAGTTTACCATCCAGACACCTTTTCAGAGCACCTGTGCATTGGTTGGCCCCACAGCTTGAACCTATTGGTTCCAGACCCTGATATGAAACTGGTGGGGGTTGCATCGTATTGGCTGAAGTGACCCTGAAAACACTAAAACACTGCAAGAGTTTAATCCGTCTTTCTTTCTTTCTTTTTTTTTTTTTTTTTTTTTTTTGGTTGTTTGTCAAACAAGCTAACAACACCAAAGTTGGAACATGTAAAATGTATCTCTATGAGAAGTATATATATATATATATATATATATATATATATATATATATATATATATATATATATATATATATATATATATGAGAAGTTGATAACGGTCATAGAAGATAGCTGTGGTGCAATCATATCATCAAATCATTTGCTGTTCAGACCTGGTGATAACGTGTCTTGGCAGTTATTATTCAGATATCAACATGGCCGAGACTCATCTAAGCAGCATTTTTGTAGTTATTTGTGCAAACTCGTGTAGCTGTGTATGATGTGTGTATTTACATATTTACTATGTTGTGTAGTTTCTAGATTCCTGTTAAAACTCAAACTTTTGTGAAGTACCATGAAAGGTTTTCTACTCAAATTGAACATTTCTGTTGAGAGAATCTTTATTTCTCCAGTTGCTTTCAGATGGGTGGGAACCTTATTGTTTATGTAGTTATTTGGAACTATGTCCTTCTTTTCAGTGACCCCACGACAGGAAGTGTTGCCCATTGCAGTTTTCAAAAAAACTGCTTCAACTGGGAGTTTCTATCATTATTAATGGGTATTTATGTTCTTCTGTGGGATAATATGAAAGATTTGTGAGTGTATTGGGACATCCCTACTTAATACCCACTGACATGTTGCCGGAATTAGATTTCAGCTCTAACATCACTCCAAACAGTTGCTCAGAAGGCTTATTTGAACGCACAAAATTTAAAAAAAAAATAGACTTTGTGAGCTGTTCAGAAAATAAGGGCAATGATTAGCTTTTGGGCTTGAAATGTAAAATATTTTGCTTATGTCTGAGATAAACATGTTTCTGTCGCCTTCTCCTGCTGTTGTGTTATACCTGAGCCTGCTGCTCTACAATGAGGGACACTAATGCCTTCTCAACCTTTGTTAAGCCTCTGAGGAAAGAAAGAGGAAGGTTTTATGAGGGTTCTTGAGAGGCTGATGTTCCCTGTAGAGTTAGACCAAAGGGAAAAAACAGTCAACACGCTAGGCTTACTGTGCTCCGCCACGTATGCCACTGTCTCTCCTGTTATTCTGTTATCATTCATCTTCTTCATTTCTTACTTTCTTGCAGCTTTAGCTGGTGCTTGGTTTTGAAGACCGGAAAGGAGCTGTTTCTTATTTTCCATCCTGTTTTAATAGGTTTCTGTCAGTCTGGAAATGGAAACTGGAGCATTTAATTAGTCAAAAAAATCTCTGTGAAATTGTTCCATGTCTTCATAGTTTCTCTGCTCAGAGTCAGAGAGTTGTTTGGCAGCCACTGAATTAATGTATCCAGGGTACCCTTGTAAATGATATTTTAATTCTAAAAGAGACTTTTACTGGTTAAATATAGTAATAATAATCAGCAGGCCATCCAGCATTAAAATACTATAAGTCCATAACTGTTCTCTCAGCAAGAAGCCTATTGATGTCATTTCTTCTATTTCCATACTTGTTTCATAGATGCAAATAAACTTCAATTTTATATCCTTGTAAATGGTTTCAATCATGGAGTCTCATGATTGGTCAAATTACTTTATCAAATATGGTTCAAGCTTTATTATTATGTAATATTAGACAATTTGCATAGTGAATGAAATAATTAGTGAGTGCAGCTATTTTCAATTAACTTTCAGCAATTACATGCTCTAGATTGTGTTTATCATAAATATAGCTTGGATACATGCGTTGGATATGTTGCCCACAGGGTTGCTTTTGCCAGTGTTTTTTTGGAAACATACTCAGTTTAGAAAACAGGGATTATTGATCCAACAACCAACTGCAGTGTGAGTTGGTGTGGGTGTCAGAAACTTTTTTTATTAAACAGAATGTGTTCTGTTAGTAACTCGTTAAATATAAAATTAGCTTTGATTTTAACTGAGATGTTCTTAAAACATCCACCCATCCACATCCATCCATCCATCCATCCATCCAAGATGAAAACAATTGAAAATAGCATTTCATCTTTCTTTATTTTTTTTTACAGATTTGTTTTGTTTGTTACATTAAAATATTGCAAATTTAGTTTTGTTTTGAGCAGGTTATAAAAATCACAATAAAATAACTTTTTTTGTAATTAAAAAAAATGCAATATGTGTTGAAGAGTTAAAGTAGTGTGAATACTGTTTCATTGCATTATAATTCTTAAACCAGACAGTTTTTGCTTTTGTGACATTTGGAAAGGAAGCTAAGTGCATGCAAAACACTACCTGACAGCAAGCGAACAGTAAGAACATGGTTTTCCTTCTAATTAGTCTTGTTTTCTCTCTGCTACGTTTTAAATCTGTCTGAAAACAGAGTTATGGTGTTAGACTGGGAGAAAAACAGAGGCAGATGGACAGGCAGGTAGGAAAATGAACATTTGTGTATCACTGCTGGAAGATAACTCTCCACTAATGACCCACTGAAATGTGCGGAGGGAATCTGGTGTTCATGTTCACTACAGGCTTGAGGAGCTGTAGGCAGCAGTCCCAGATGTTGGGCAGTTTGCAATTTTTATGTGTTGAAGCACACAGACAATTTAATTTTCTTAACTGCAATATAGAAATGAGAGGGACTGCGGGAAGAAAATATATGTATTGCTGCGTTCAGACTGAATGCGATTTGAGGGTCAGGGGCGTCTGGTATACATGCAAAGTCTATGGTCACTATTAGTTTCCTGCTGAAGAATCAATGTATTTATTCAGAAGAAATGTGCAGGAGATTGTGGAAGAGTCTATGCAAAGCAGTCAAGTCAAGAGGGTCCTCGCGATGTGTGTCTTTCCACACTTTGTTCAGACGCGCATCAAAAGAGATTTTGACACTCGATTCAAGCGTCTGACTTGAGTCTTTTCACGCCTTTTTCGCGTGAAACACGTTCGGTCTGGATGCTTCAGTCACTCTGTTGTCTTCGTAGCTGATGTGCAGACTTTTCAAAATAAGCACAGCAAGGTAGGGGCAGATGAAAAGATCTAATCAAACATAAAAGCTCCCCCAAACTTCATGAACCATGTGTAGTTCTGGTTCGGTCAGAGAGTTACAAGGCAGCCAGGTGTTTGAGCATTTTGTTGTGCCTTGCAGGCTTTACGTCTTTGCTCTGGGAGTAGATTGTGACCAAACCGCCTCGACCTTAGTCTATCTGACAGTTTCTAAGAAATGCCCCTGGTCATTTGGTTATCACAGACTGGCAAAAGAACAACTCTCACTCACTCACTCACCTGTAGGAACATGACTACTTTTCCCCCAATTGCTCAGAACTGTCTGGGTTTATGCGAGGTGAAAAAAATGACAGATTTTCTCTTTAGCACAGGAAGCAGAAGAATTTTGTTGGGTTTCTACAAAAGAAGACAGAATTTAAGGACCAGGTGCATAAACAGTTTGCACACCATTAAGTCCTCAATGTGTCTTGTTGCACACAGCAGTAAAATGTAACTTTCTTTTCTGTTTGTGTTCATTACATTTCATTGTGGTTCAGACTGAGGTCCCACCAGCTGCATTCCTCATGATTTCATCAGCTTGTGTTTTGTGCAGGTTTCCAAACTGATGCACAGGAAACATACTAGGCCTTTTTGTTTACGTGAATCATGCTTCATAGTGGTATTGCCATAGAATCAGCTTAGTTTCTTTATGTCATGACAGTTTACAACAAAAATCATCTTTGACTGCTTTAAAAGAAAATGAAGCAGACCTCAAATATAAAATGGATCCAATTAGAATTTAGATTCTGTTTGAAATCTGATTACATGCACCAATTAATTTCAATTCAGCTGGACTAATTATACTGCATAGCAGTGGTGTCCAAAGTCGGTCCTCAAGTGCCAGGATCCTGCTTGTTTTAGTTCTCTCCCTGGTCCAGCACACCTGGATCAAATGATGGCTCGTGAGGTAGTTACTACCACTAGGGAGAGAACTAAAACATACAGGATCCTGGCACTTGAGGACCGACTTTGGACACCACTCTGTATAGGATCCAAGAAATGCACCCCACCTCTCTCCCTATGACAGGTGGAGATAGGTAAATCAGTAGCATATCCTTTCGTCACCCCTTATGTCTTCTATGGCTACCACAAGCTGCCTGGAGAATGTTTAACATGTAGCTCTTAGATTAAATTAAATAAAAAATAAATAAGTTCAAATGTATCTCATAGATGTAGTTATTGCACTTGCTATAACTGTCCCTAAGTAGTTATATTTGACTCATGTCTCTTTTATTGCAAATACAGTAGATGAGTTCTAACAATCTTCTGTGTGGATGCTGTTACTGAGGGAAAGACTTGGTAATGAGCAGTTTTCAGTTAAAGTGGAATCAAAGGAAACACACAGATGTAAAAAAATAATAATAATAAAGGAAGCAGGTTTTTATATCCTGTGTTTATTGAGATGTGCACTGTCTCCTTTTCTGGCTGTGAGAGTGAACAGGACCTTTAACAGATAACAGGAAAGCTAAATGGAGTACAGCAGAGTTGTTCCGTTTTATCCTTTTGAGCTTTCAGCCTCTGCTATGGAATGTGCAGCACTTAGATTTTGGAAAAACCTTACAGAAGTCAGATATCAGAAATATCCCACAACAATTCTGATTGGTGTATCTCCATTTAAATAAACTATCAGGATGGGTTCATTTTTCAGCGTTGGAATTGGTTTAAAGCAGGTTGTCCAAACTGTTGTCAAGCTAAAAGTAGTTCAGGTCACAACAATTGAATTTATTTTTTATTTAAAAAATGTAAAAACACTTTTATTAAAAGTAAAACATTTCATTTTTACATGGTGAACAATAAACTAAATACACAACCATTGTATGAAACTGTCTAATTCCTGTACAAAAAATTATATTATGTCCAAGACATAAAACTCTAACCCTAAAATCAGGATATATAATATCCTACATATTTTGGGTCTGGTATTTTCTTTTAGCTTCATCTCAATCTTTTTATTAATTATTTTTAACACGATATGGGTCATTCCTTCTTAAAAATAACATCTAATTGAGCCAAGTTTAATAAATGGCTGCACCAAAGTCTGCTTTTGAGTTAAACTTGAATGTTTTTGGTCCAGTTTATTAGCAAATTAAAATGTGGTTATTCAAAGAATAATATGTTGTAACTTACATTTTATTGATCAACAAAAGTGTCCTGCCCCCCCTTCCCCCATGTTTGTAAAGTGTATCTCCTTCAACAGCCTTCGCTGGTGAACTAAATTCGTGGTATAAGGGCTAGAAATAATCATCCTGGAGGCCACAAATGGCTCCCGAGCCGCACATTAGACACCCCTGGCTTGAAGTTACTATATTACTTGCTCAAAAAAAAAAAAAAAAAAGATTAAAAAAAAAAAAAAAAAAATCTTTTTTTTTTTTTCACAAGTGAACAGAGACTGTAAGGCAGAGTGTTATTGATGTCTGAGAAGTAGAGAATGCCATTTGGAACGTAATTGGATCAATAGTCTCTGCTGAGAGATGGTTTTCTGTCACGCGTCGTCTCCGTCTTCCAACCTCTCACTCTCCACACCATCACTTCTAATGAGACCACACATTTCTTTCCTAACAGAGGTGTAGATAGCCTTATCAATGTGCTGGAGATAATTTTCCCGCTTTGTGGACGTGTACTCGCCTGCTCGTTGGTTCACTCTTACCACATCAGGGTCAAACAGTTGCCAGGCAACAATGGCCAACGAATATATGAGAATGTAGCTGTGCCTGTTTTCTTTCTCTGTCGATCACCATTACGCTCTGTTCTCGCTCATCTCCTTCTGCTCGTCATCACTCTTGTGCGTCTGACACATTCTGCCACCTGTCACCCGAATCACATCAGAGGATGTGACTGGTTTTAATTAACTGCATATTCTACCATTTCATATGATCTGTTGTTAAAACCATTGTGACTATATCACTCAGTCAAAACCATCAAGGATATATTTTCTTACTTCTTTGCTCTGATTACGCTGAGATTTTCCTTTTCGCACCAGAAATCAGCTGTGTTTATGTAAAGCACTGATAAGAGACGATGTTTGATATAGCCAGCTTTAAGCCTGGCAGAAACTTGAATGATGTAAAAAAAAAAAAAAAAAAAAAAAAAAGTCAAATATTGCAACTGTGTGTTATGATAATTTCATGGCTATCATGGCTCTCGAATTGTATTATATTTTTAAAACTGCCAACATCAGCATGATGCAACCTGTTCTTCCATTGTATCAGAATCCTGCTAATAAGGAGCATTTGAGAAACTCAGAAATTATGACTTTAAAATCTTCATGTCTGATATTTTGTGGTCTTGATCTTGACAAAGTCTGTTGCTGCCTCAGTCTTACTTTTAACACCCATCTTTAGTCTGTTTTGTCAGATTTTCATTAAAAATTACCTCCAAATTAATTTGGTGTATTCCTTCTTTTTTTAAAGTGAGGTAGCGTGAAGTACAGAACTGTAGTCTTACCTGCAGTCAGTGCTGGCACAAAGAGAAAAAAGAAGACTTTGGGATGATATTTGTGCATAGGGCTGGGCGATACATCGATTTTATTGTTTAAGGAAAAGCTGGATTTTTTTTCCACCTTTGCACTAGTTGAGTTTCAGTAGTTCAGAGTGATGTCAGCCCATCCGAGGCCTACCATCTTGTTTGACAAGCTTGTTTTACAGCTTCTATTTATTTGGACTTTGAATTCGAGTTAACTCCCAGAACGGGCAATTGAAATATAAGCCAGTTTTTGAAAATATTTTCTGTCATTTGTAATTTCATTTAAAGAAAGTGAGAGAAAAAAAATGTATTAAAATCAGAAATTGAATTTGGTATGGAAAAATCTGAGATTTTAATTTTAAGCCATATCGTTTTTCTTCTTGCACTCGCTCTCCCTCCAGTCCATCTCTCTTCATGCTCTGTGCTGTTTGTGCGCTGCACTCCGAGCAACTGTGAGCGCCAATGAGTAGCGGCTTAGAGAGAAAAAGGAAGAACTTCCAGAATTATTCTACTAGTTTAAATGTAGCAAACAATACTGAAGTAACATTAAGCTTCTACCTCAGACAGCAAAACAGAGACATAGGTTTTCTTAATCTTGCCTAAACCAGCTAAATAAAACCACCAACTAAACCAAATATGCCAAACAAATAACGTTTTAAAACAATATCATATCCACAACCCAACAGCAGTTCTTAAACACCAAATTCCCTACTTTAAGGCCCACACAAACTCGGGCATACCTCATTCCACGAAGGTCCGCGCATACTTGAAGCGGTCGTCCACCGGACTCGTCCGAGTAAAGGAAAATTTTTTACAACCCCATACGCATACTCCATGTCACACAATAAACGGCTCAGTGGGAAACGGTGTTCGTGTCGAACTGTTTTGTATGTGACACCGAGCTGGTAAGGATAAGGTTGAGAGTCGGCGCAGCCAGTCACAAGGACGCTCAGCATGACTGCCACTCTCTGTGCAGCATTGACAGGTGTGCGGTGGCTGCCCTGGTGGAGAAGAAACGGACCTAGGCACCAACTAGCTCATCAAACTTGCTAGTATCCATTTGAATTGTGGGAAATGAAGGAATCTGAAATAAGAAATGTATGTGCGCGCAGAGTCTTCGCAGCTCACTGATTACGCACAGTATGCCCGAGTATGTGGGATCCTTTAGGACTCCCACATGCTCAGGTGTACTTCACTCCGCGGAGGTTTGTGCAGACTCAAAGCGGATGTCTGCGGGACACGTCCATGCAAAGTTCAGTTTTTATGATCGCATGTTGCACAATAAACTGCTTGGCAGGAAACAGTGTTCATATCGAACTATTTTGTATGCAACACCAAACCAATAAAGTTGAGAGTAGCGCAACCAGTTGCAGGGATGCTCAGCATGACTGCCACTCTCTCCATGGCGCACTGACAGGGGTGCGGCGGCTGCCCTGATGGAGAAGAAATGGGGCTAGGCGCCCAACTAGCTCTCTAAACTTTCTAGGATCTATTCAGATTGTGGGAAGTGAAGGAATTTGTCCTGAGAAATGAAGGAAATTAGTACGCTTGACTATAAAATCTCAACTCTTTGCAGACGCCTCTCGCAGAATACACACAATATGCCCAAGTATGTGGGAAAGTTCATACGCTGGCCCATATGCACTAAGAAATCAGATGTTCCAAGTTCTGAGTCAGAGAAATTGCCTAAATGCTGCCAAATGAATGAAACCTGACAATTTTTTTTTCTTTGTAATTTGTGAGACTTCAAAGGTGGTTTTAAGTTGACTCACATTCTGACTCAATAAGCAAGGTTGTGATAGTCCTGTGAGAGCTTCCTTGTGTACGGGCTGATGTAGCGACAGCAGACGGTGTACACAACCAGCTGGCTGGTGGACTCAAAGCAAAAATCCATGGAGACCACCACCGGGGGGTTTGAGCGCATGCATCGTTTTGTTGTCATTAACACCAACTGGAGCGGATGCAATGAAGTATGCCAAGACAAAACCATTTACTGAACCTCAGGAAACTCCAAGGGTCATCTCTTCAGTAGGAGTGACACTTCCAGAACAAATGTGATTTTATGCATAGTGTTCTGCATTGATCATGCTGAGTTATACATCTTATTTGGTTCTGCAATGAAAGCTTCATTTTCGAGAGTTAGATGGGTGTCTTATGAACGACCAGAAGCCGCTCGATCTATGAGTGAACCTGACGTTTTGAAGGTTTTTAGCTCATTAAATCAGCTGCACATAGAACTGTGGAAATTAGGTTGGCAAAAGGTTCCAAGTGAATGAATTAAGTGTTGAAAAATAAATAATCTGTTCCCAGTACTGATAATAGTTAGCCTGATCACCAAGCCAGAGGACTAGCAATTTTCAAATACTTGTTTTCCTCCAGAAAATGGTTCCATTGTATGGAATTTCATTCCCATATCTGAGTTCCAAGTTAGATGAGATACAGCATATTTCCAGCTGTTGGTCAAAAGCCCATTCCAACTCCCTCAGACAAACAACTGCAGGTGTAGATAATAATAATTATCGGTATCCAACTTATACTGTAGGTGTGCCTGTAGGTATTGCCAGCGTCCATGACCCCTAAGGCATCTGTCATTTGCAGCACCTGTGTCTGCCAAGCAAACATGTATATTATCTAATTAGCTGCTGTGGAGAAGCAGTCTAGCATTACTTTCCCCCTAAACAATATTTCCCGACTTTTTACCTTATTATTTAAACTAGGCATGTCCCTTTTCTTCATGCATGAAAAATACTTTAATTATATTACTCACAACTTGTTCTGCCTGAACTTGAATTTACATAATTAGCTGAAATAACAATTTTAAATTAAGAAGAAAGTTTTCCCAAATGGATGGATTGACTTATAATTTTATTTATGGTTGCTCAGCAAAAGGGATTGCTACCAAGGTGATGACTTGATGCAGTCAGCTTGACTTCCTTTAGTGGACAACTTTTTACTAAATGGCATCATATGATCGACTCACGTGATTGTACTGTAGTTCGAATTGGATTGGTCTACAGTGGTGTTGAAAAGTATGTGTGCTGTTACAACTTTTTTTGCCTTTGCCTTTATGACATGTCTAAATGTTTCAGAGCTACATGGTGGGATGCTGACTTGCAGCAAGGTCCCAAGTTCAAATCCTAGCTTGGGCTTTTTGTGCAGGGAGTTTCTATATTCTCCGCTTCATGGATGGTTTCTCACTGGGTACTCCATCTTCTTCCTACAGACGAAAAGCCTTTTATTTTAGGTTAGTTGGTTTCTAAACTTAGAATGTGTGCACATGTTTTTTTGTCCTGTGTGTTTTAATTTTGTCCTATTATGGAAAATTAGAATATGTGAAAAATTTATGGCATACTCATAGAAAGTTTAGTGGAAGGTAAAAGTGTGGCAGGAAACGGTGCACCAGCAACAGGGATAACAGTAGCCTTGAGAAGATTGTCAAGCAATGTCCTTTCAAGAATTTCGGGGAGCTTCACAAGGAGTGGACTGAGGCTGAAGTCAGCGCGTCAAGAACAACCACATACAGATGAATCCTACACATGGGCTACACATTTTGCATTCCTTGTACCAAGCCTCTCCTGAATGAGAGAAAAAGTCAGATGTATCTCACCTGGGCTGAGGAGATAAAGAACTGGACTGTTGCTCAGTGGTCCAAAGTCCACAGTGGACCAACATCACCAGATGACATGGCACCCGTAATTTAGTTTACCGTCCACTTGTGAGAAGGTTCACCACTGCTCCATGTTTTCTTAATTTGTAGATTATGACTGACTGGCTTTCAATCTTTCCAGACTGATGGATGTTGGTGATTTTGTTGTGACATTTCTATATATTGGGGCATGATGTGTTGCTTTTTGAAGTCTTTTAGTCCACTTCATGTTGTCACGCAGGTTCTGTTTAAGCATTGTTTTCATACCCGATAATCCGATAGACTCGGTTCGACTGGGCACTAAAATTGCAACATCTGTTACATTTTCAGCTGGTGTGGTTTGCTTTCACACTGGTTTGTGTCAAATGAATCAAACATTAAAAAAACCTGTTTACCCCTCGCCTGTGGTGGCGCTGCACCAAGAACCACTGAAGGAAACAACACAAAAACCTCTGAACAAGACACTGAGCGCAAAATGTAAACTGAAATGGACTGGTGTCAAATTTTAGCGGTTGTAGGATTTCTCTTTTGTCTTTGCCAAAAGAGCATGAGCCATTTCTCCCGCTTGCGCTAGACATGCACGTTTGCTTTGGTTGTATTTACCCAGAATCCCCTGTGCTATAGTTTGCTTCCTGCTTTCAGAGCGGTCTCTAGTTCCCTTGCATCCATATATACATTCGAACCACTCTAGAGTTCACTTAAATCAAACCAAGACCTAGGTTTTTAGGCAGACAAGAGTTAGCTTTTTCGATCCGCATCAGAGTTCGATTGCGCGTTCACATCTCCCCAAATGAACTGGACTTTCTGAACTAGAGTTTGACTAAAGCGGCTGGTGTGAATGCACCCTAAGTGATTTCCTTATTAACAGGTTTAGCAGTAATAAGGCCCAGCTTTGGCTTGTCAAGTTGTAATTATCTTTTCAAAAGAAGTAGATAATTACAGCTAATACCTGATTTAACAAGAGGGGTGCTCACTTTTTGCATAGGGCCCGGTTGGTGTTGATAGATATTTTTCCTTAACAAATAAAATCATTTCAACACTGCTTTTAGTATTTACTCTGGTTATTTTTGAATTTGACCTGTTTGTCTTCTATGATACCTTGACATGACATTTTCTATTTAAATGAAACAGAACTGAATTGTAAAATACAGCATTACTGAATGCATTACTTAACCAATGGTTGCTGAGTACCAACACTAACATTTACCAGTGGTGAATTAAGCCAGTACTTAAGAAAACCCAAGGTTCTCAAGCCTTTGTTGAATCAAAAATGTTTACTTTGGACACAAAATGGAGGAAATGGGACAATAAAAGGCTGGAAAGAAGTTTTTTCTTGGAACAAAACATGACCCCAAATGGGACAAATGGCCCTTCAGAAACAGCAGTGGGCCAGTCTTTGTCCAGCTGCTGTTCCTTTCAGCAGATAAATGTACTGCTTTGTCCTCACAGTTGGTAATTACTGGATATTCATGCCTGGCTGAAATAATTTGTGGCAGTGGTATATTGGCTGTTCTGTCAGGCAGTTAATCAGCACAGTGAGTGACTTCGTCCGAGGCCAGTTTTTCATTTCCACCTCTCTATGCGGTTTCGTATTTAGTTTTAGTTTTTCCGTACTCACATTCTCGTGATAATACTGAAGAGGCTTGTTGTGCGCCGCACACAGATGACTTGTGTTTGCTCTGAGTGCGCTGTCATTCGGATCTAATCAGCAGCTGGTATAGAACTTTTTTCCATTATTTTCATTTCACATCTTTTCCAACTTGAATTTTGGCCTTCTTTAACTCACAGTACTACAACCTCTTAACCTCAGTTTCCCCTTCTTTTGCACCCCTCCCTCCATCTTTTTACCTCACCTCCCTTTACTCTTTCCTAATTTTTGTTTTATTTCATCCATGTGTGTTTTAAAAGCTGTCTGGTTTGCCTCTACAGTGATATTAAAGGCTGATAAAGTCTGTACTGACATCATTTATGTAACGTAAAGGACCATTACCTTCTCTACTGCTTGTAATGTCAGCAATCAGTGCATCTGCCAGTTGAATAACTGTAATAAATGGAGGCTGTCAAAAAAATCTGAAGTGATTCATTCTTGGCATAGCCTTCATGTTCACTTTTAACTTTTTCTCACGAAACAGCTTCTTTAGTCTGAATCACCTGTTTTGTTTCCCCAGAATAAAACCTTAGACCCAATATAATTCTGAGAATGATTAAAGGGAAAATGCTGATGGTTTTGACATTTTAGCTGAGAAGACTAGATGAAAAATGACCTTAAACATTTCTGGATCACCCTGAACTGTTCACTAGGCTAATATTAAGGTGCTGGTCATTGGGGAGTTGGTGTTTGGAGTTAAGGGTAGAGTCAAGGCTTCAGATGAAAGAGATTAAGGCTGTGTTTTTAGCTTTGCTAAGTTGACATGCATACTTGTTTTGTTTTTTTTTTTTTTATTTTGAACAAGTACAAATTTGGAAAGTGTGGTTAACATTGTGTCCAAGGTAGTTAAACAAACTTGCATTCAATCACAGTTGCAGGTCTTTTGGGGTGTATTTAGCAGTTAATAACGTCTAGAGACAGAATTTTTTGCCCATTGCTTTGTAAGATTGGATGGAGAATATTTTTGAACAGTAATCTTCCCAAATTGATTTTGTTCTAGACTTTAACTTGGCCATTTTAACACATTAATATGCATTGATTTAAACCATTTTGTTATAGCTCTAGCTCATTGGTGTGTCCACCTCCAGTCCTTGAGTGCTGGTATCCTGCCAGTTTCAGATGTGTCTTTGCTCCAACACTGCTGATTCAAATGGTTCAATTACCTTCTGAGCATGTCAAAGCTTTTCAGAGGCCTGCTAATGAACCATCTATTCATCTATCAATCTGTACACGCTTATCCTGGCAAGGTCGCAAGGGGGGCTGGTGCCTATCTCCAGCGGTCATCGGGCGAGTGGTGGGGTACACCCTGGACAGGTTGCCAGTGCTAATGAACCATCATTTGATTCAGGTATGTTGAACCAGGCAAAGAACTAAAAACATGCAGGATACCTGCCCTTGAGGACCGACTTTGGACACAACCGGTCTAGCTGTGTGTTTCGGGTTATTTCCAATGCTGGAAGGCAAACTTTCACTCCAGTATGAAGTCCTCAACAGCCTCAAACAGGTTTTCTTCCTGGACTTCACCATATTTAATTTCATCTATCTTTACATCAACTCAGACCAGCTTCCCTGTCCCTCTAAATACGAGCATCACAGCAGCACCACCATGTTTTAACATGGGGATGGTGTGCTCAGAGTGATGTACAGTCTTAGTTTTCCTCAACAGATAGTATTTCACACATGGAGAGAAAGTTCAGTTTTGGTCTGTCTGTCGTATCCGCTATATGGCTTGTTGCAGAATGCAAATGGGATTTGCTATGGCTTTCCTTCAACATTGGCTTTTTTCATTCCAGTTTGCGTGAAGTCCAGAATTATGGAGCGCACAACTAATAGTTGTCCTGTCAACAGATTCTATGATCTGACTTGTGAAGCTCTGTAGCTCCTCTGCAAACCTTACCATAGGACTCTTGGCTTCTTCTGTGATTACTGCTCTCCTTACCTGGTCTGTTAGTTTAGGTGCACGACCGTGTCCTGTCATTTGTGCAGTTGTGCCATATTCTTCCCACATTCAGGTGATGGATTGAACAATCTCTTTGAGATGTTCAAAGCTTGGTATGTTGTATTGTAACAAAGTCCTGCACCACAACTTCTTCCCTGATTTGTCTGCTGTGTTCCTTGGTCTTCTTGATGCTGTTCGTTCGCCAATGTTCTCTAACAAACCTCTGAGTCCTTCAAAGAACAGCAGTTTTTTTTGTACTGAGATCACATTATAAACAAATGGACTATTTACTTATTAGGTGACCTCTGAAGGTACTTGACTCTCATATTTTATTTAGAGGTTTACCAGTCTAAAGAAGCCTGAATAGAAATGCACATCACAATTTCAGATTTTATTTAGTAAAAAATTCTGAAAACCACGCTTCATTTTTCTTCTATTTCACAATTATGTGCTACTTTGTTTTGCTATATCTCATAAAATCCAAAGAAATTACATTGAAGTTTGTAGTTGTAACATGAAATCTGCAACAACAGCAACACTTGATCAATACACATGATCACATTTAGCTTGTCTTATGTGAAGTGGCCTACGGTTGTAGAATAACTTCAAGGGTTCTACTTGTTTCTAATATTAATTAGATTTCTAATTCTAATTAGATTGTGTACTTTACACAAACTTAAAGTCCTCTTGTTTTATTTTAGAGGCTGTTTCAAAGTGTTTAATTGGAGAAGGCTGATAACAAGTGGACAATTGGAGAAGCTTCTCTTTGGCAGTTTTTTTTTTTGATTGGCATGAGGATATTTTATGTTTGTTGTGCGTTTCACTTTCTGATCAAAAGTAGGCTCCTGTTTCAAAACTTAACAAGAATTAGTTTTTGTCTTGTTATCTGCTCCCAAAGAACCAAAAAGATCCACGATTGGTCAATAGATGATTCTTAATCTGCCTTAGGGGACCTGATAGTCCCCACTCTCCTGCAAGCATGAAAAAAGGAAACAGAATAATGGGTTTGGATATTTCTACGTTTCGCTTTCCGGTTACAGTGTCAATTTTCCAAGAAGTAAAAGATAAATGCCTTGTATTATGCTGTAATGCTTCCATTACCATTGAAAAAACTGTACAAATGGTCTAAAAATGACAAGAACGTTGTTCGTCACAATTACTCTGGAACAACTTCCAGCAAAATTATCTTCCAATAGCTGAGGTCTTATTACAGGAAGAATAAATGTGTCAATTATCTTACATGTATGACTGTATGGAAATGTAAGGAATTGATGACTGGCTTGAGATAAAGCTGCTGTGGCTTCTCGATGTTTCTGTAAAAGTGAAACTTTTGAAAAAAAAAAAACAACAAAAGAAACATGTTTCCTTAGATATGAAATTTTAACACAAGAAACAACAAGTGCATTCGTTCCTTTTAGCATTTGTAGCTTCATGATGTTGAAGGTTCTTGTTAACAAGAGAAAGAAAAGTCAACATAAGAAGGTTGTTTCCATTGCTTTCGTTATGGAACAGTGAGTGTAACAAAGCTTGCGTAACAACTGATTCAAGAATGCAAAATGTACCAAACTAAAACCCAAACCACCAAGTTCAAGTAGGTGTCTGCAGATGAAGTAGGCTTTTTCAAGAGCCAAACCTGATCGGACGAGTAAAAAAACAAAGCATTTCTCTAGGACCACACCTGATTGGATGAACAAAATCTAGTGCAAGATGATTGGACAATCATATCATTGTAGGCATTTCTCAAGGACCATAGCTGATTGGATGAAATTAACGTCTGACATCTTACTTTTTTTTTTTTTTTTTTTTTTCTTAAGTATTGCTAGCTTACTTGTCTGGCATTAGACTTTTATTTGTATATTTAATTTCATTAATTTCCTGTTCTAACTGAGGGTATCAGAACACTTATGAAACACTTTGATATAATAACAGCAGGCAGATTGTGTTATCCAGCTCCTTCCACCTCTCCTAATATAGAACTTCCAGTTACATTTCAAAATAAGAGCATCAACATGAATCCCACTGTTTTAATAACTAACAGTAATGATTTTTCAGAGATGTTTATAAGTAGGGAGGGCTAAATGTTGATTCCTTGCCATTATGTTAAAAAACAAAATCTGTCTTGGTTACCAAAATAATGTGAAACTGACAAAAGTATTTAAAAATAAATAGTAAAGAAATAAAAATAAAATTATCATTCAGAAAATTGTTACTTAAACAGTCCTCTAGACAAAGGAATGCCCCCTTAACTTCTTATTTTCTTGTTCAGCCTTTTAAAGGAGTCACTGCAGATGAATGATTTCTGCCAGCTTCTGTAAGATTTCTGCTGCCGAAACTAGCCAATCGGTGTTTGCACTGTAGAAACGCCTTCACTTTCAAAACGCCCACTTTGGGTCTGCAGATAACACCCTCTTTTGGGTAGCTCTCTAATGACTGACTTTTGAAAGAGTGAAGGATAAGAACATATTCTAGTCACGAAACAAACATCAGAAATGAAGCCATTTGTGTTTGTTGTTAAACTTCCCACACTGGTAGTGTCTGGTCACCAGGTGGCGCTGCAAGTTGTGGCACCCACCTGCTCTCGGTTGTGATTTATTGATGACATACAATATGGTCTGTCGGACCAGCAGTCCAGGCTGAAGCTTCAGGGCCCACTACAGACTTTTGTCCCAAAGCCTAATGCTTTCACCTCCGTGCTTTACTGTAGATTTGGTGTTCTTTGGTCCCAGCATTTCTCTTCCCTTTAAACTCAGCAGACTAACTGGATCCCAAGCAGCTCTGTTTTCTTCACATCACCCTTTCCCAGACATTTTTTTATTTCTGTTTGATCTGACAAATGTAAAAAGCATCTGTCCATGTACCTTCTATAGCAAAGGTGGCAAGATTTCACTCCATTATGGACTTATGGTATAAAGCCAGTCTGTGGCACGACTTGTAAATTGCTGTTTAGAGAGACTCTGCATTCAGTCTGATAGAGCTTGAGTAACTTTTGGAAAGAAAAATGGGCAGCAATTTAAGTCTTGATGTGGTAGAGACATACTACAGAAATGAATTCTGCAAAGTATTTACTTAGGCTGAACTGAATAAAAATGGACGCCACATTTCTAAGATTTTTCACATCAGAATTCTGCAATACTTTCAAATACATTCTTAACCAACTTCAAAGAATAATAATAAAAAAAAGAAATCAACGGGCATGAACATTTTTGCAGAGCACTGTGTATTAACCTCAAATAAAATGTACAGGTAGACGAACTTTAAATGTCTTCGGTTACATAACAGAGGAGACAAGGAGACAAAAACTGAAGGAACCAAATTGGATTAAGAAATACAGCGAGGCATGCCAGAGAATTAATTCTCCCTCTATCATAATTCATTTTGATTAGATCTGAAGAGAAAAAAAGACATGAAGTAAGATGGTTTGGGTAACCAGTTAGCAGTGGAAATGAGGAAGTTCTTTCCGGTGTTGATGTTGAGGTAACTGCAGTCTCAGTAAGCGCCTGGCACCTCGGCGCATGGCAAATTTGGAGCGGTGGGACAGTGGTCATAAATCACTGGGTGTCACACTGTTTATTGTTAATTAGCAGAATGACGTTGCGAAGGCTGCTCTGGGAGGCTGTTGCTAATGACAACACTACTGATGACAGATGACAGGCGGGAACGGAGGCCGTGTCCGAGACGCGTGCTTGGTCTGGCGTATTTATGTAGCAGAGCACGTACACACTGAAGGATGGCAGATGACCTGGAAACTAACAGCTAGATTTTTGCATTTATTTATTCAGAATCAAAAAATGCATACAAAAAGTATGAGTTCATGGATAGAATCTAATTCTAGTGTAACTTAGAAAGATTTAGCTGTTTTACAAGGGTCCCTCACCTTTTTCTATAAAGAATGAGCACAGGTTAGAAGTCCATTTTTATAGTGTTGCTCACTGTTCTGCTTAGTTTTCTGCTTTCTTCACTGAGCCAAATCCGCGTTTCACAACCATAACAGATGCAATCAATCATCCGCGTCAGCTTTGTCACTGCAAAAGGATTTTTAATCTTGTCGTCTAAATAAAACATTGTGTGCTTTTCAGATCAATACTGGCAACACATCATTTGCATATCAATAAAAACCCAGTCGACAAGCCCCAAATTGAAATGTGGCACATTGTCCTTCTGAAAATTTTCCAACAAGAAACTGTGAAAGTCATGAATGTGTTTATTAATACAACGCTTAAGTTCCAGGTACTGATGAGTGATACATTTACATTCTGGATTTTCCGTGAATAATTTGGAGAAATCCACAAATACTGAACCACAGCTAGGCGGAGGTCCACTGTAGTTGCTCATGGCAACCTCTTTGAGAAGCGTTACTTGTTCATTCTTGTTTCTGTCTTCTCTCCTCTAAATGTTTAATATACTAAGGCCTGTAGATTCGGAAACAGAACTGTTTTGAGACAGAAATTTCTGTGAGCAATATGCAGTTTGACCTTGGGGTAACATTTGCCAGGACATCCAGTCGTGGGAAGATTGGTGACTGTTCTGAATGTTTTCTACTTGTGAATAATATTTCTAACTGCAGAAAGATGCACTTTAAAATGTTCAGAAATGGATTTCTAACCTTTTCCAGACCCATTGAGAGCAACAATTGTTTTTCTAAAGTCACTGCTGATGAATTTCACCTTTGGCATTGTGTTAACACGCACCTATTTGCTCCAGATGTCAGCTGCTCTAGAGCAAATAGGTGATGATGATCAGATAACTGCCTTAATTAGCCCCTAGTTACTACTTTTAGAATCTTGCAAAGACCAGATCAATTTTATGTCCTGACGTCTAAAAGCTGAGAACTAAACGAGATATTGTTTTTTTATACCAGTTTTTTTTTATAAACAACAGAATCGTGCTACAGTGCATTAGTGTTACGATTAAAACAGTTGTTGACCTGAAGAGAGGTAGACCTGAGCCATGCAGGTGAAACATGACTCAGTAAAGTATGAGGACTCGGAGGAGGATGAGGATAAGGGTGATTACTGCTGTGCGCTGGAGTGGGGAAAATGAATGATTTAGGGTCAGTGAGGCCAGTGCCAGAGAAGGGATTGAGTTAGTCTTGCAATATTTAAAAGGAGAAAACACAATCAGCATGGGCGGCGGGTGGACGGGGCTGATCTGTATCTCCTGAGTCTTGCTGGAGGGTGGAGATGAGAGATGGAGGTGAGCAGGCTCAGTCCTCTGTGTGTGCGGAAGACAGAAAAACACTGGTGTATAGTTAGGTGCAGGATGACCGTACAAGTTTCAGTTGTGTGTGCATATGTGCCCATCACAGTGTCACGGGAATTAAATTTTAAGTTTTACAGTGGTAAAAAACATAAAAGACAAAAAAAAAAAAAAAAACCCATCTGTCAGATTTTAAAGTAGCATACCAAACCTGAAGTGTAGTTGCTCCCAAAAATAAAGAACTTGCATGATTTATTACTTTAATTATGTTCTTGCCAGCTATGAGTGATTAACCTTCACGTATTAGAAAAGCCTTAAAGCTGCAGTATGTAACTCTGTACCGCTCCTGGCCTAGCCTAAAACAACCAATCGGAGCCAGGAGGAAGGTCTTAGTGCTGTCAGTCACCCTTGTGTTCAGCAGCTAAATGTGCTAATGGAAACAAAACCAACTTACCGTTCCAGGAAAACTGTTTATACTATTTAATTTTATATATTCTCTGTTTACTTTTTTTGGTGGAGACTTTACCGTTATGCAAAACTTTGAGTTTCCGTTCCCTGCGTTCTGTGACTCAAGGCAGTGGCGGGTATGTGTAACTAGCTGCTAATATGCCCTTGCTAGCCAGCTAGCAAGGTTAAAGTTAGCTGGCCTTTTTACATCCATTATTGGTAAGTGCTAATTTATTGGCTGTTGGCTGGACAATGTTCGTTTTCGCCATTGCCTCACTTCTGTTGCCAACCCATATGATTTATCTATTTGCAATTTTCTTTTGTACATTTCTGTCATGATACAGGTCTTAAATTCCATTCAGAATGGTCCTTAAAAGGTCTTAAAGTCTTAAATTTGACTTTTTTAAAACAGCATCTGGTCACACTGTAAAAATAAACTGTTCCATCTAGAAATCTTCTGTTATAACCCACAATAAATAATATCGTTGCACTAGTATGGGCTAATAACTTTCAGATCCAGGTCCATTACCTCTACTACTCTAAAAGTTACACCATCATGTCAAAGAGACATGCACATCTTGTACATTTTTAATTAACCAACTCAGTTGCACATTCCTCTGGACTGGAGTATTTTTTATAGTATTTACGTATTTACACAGACATTTTGCCTTACTGTATAGTATTTTTTATTCTTTGTTCTGTTTTTTATATATTTTTTATATTCTTTGTGTTCTGTTGCCTATTATTGCCTGTCACTTTGCTGCTGTTGCACAGAAATTCCCCCATCGTGGGACAATAAAGGATATTTCTATTCTATGAAGTTTCTTGCAGAATTCAAAACCTGGTGTGGGATTTTTGTGTATTAAACACCTATGTCAAAATAGATAAATCCAAAAGTGAGGGGGAAAATGATGGTACCAATTTTTGGTCATACACACATTTGATAAATAATAATGTTTGTGTCTGAGATTACCAAAGTCAGAGAGACCACTGGGAGAAGACCAATCATCTCAATGAAGGGCTTCAACCAAGCTGTCAATCTGACTGAAAGGCTCCTGTATTTGCTGTTTGACAGAGACGTAATGAAATGTGTGTGCGATGCATGACTTACCTCCCCATGTGTATGTCATCTAAAGCGGACACTTCAGCATAACTGCTTCCACAGGAAATCACATTTACCTCAAATGGAGCTCACCAGCTGAAAAGCAGAGTATGGATGTGTTGCAGTTCATTTTCACCCCATCCTCCCTCCAGTGAAATTACAGATCACAGTGATAAACTAACTGCAGTAAACACTATCCGGTTCAATGAAAATCTAAATGATAGCTGTATTTACCAGCTGTTCCATCGAGCTGTTATCCTTAAAAACCATATTTAAGAAGGTGGTCATTATTTTTCGATTCCGGAAAGGCAATTCACATGTTGTTTTCTTGTTTTCAAGCTGATAAAGCCATCGGTCAGCAACGATACATCATGAAAGCTCTTTTCAGACGCACACACCATTCATTCCTGTGCAGAGTGCTCGATTAACTTGGTGGATTCGGGCAACTGAATGACTCTGAAATGCCCAGTGAATATTTCTAAAAAGAAATCTGTCCTAATTTTGGTTTTCATCCAACTCATCAAGTAAATACAAGAAAAACCTTTTGAATCCATAAGTTGCTGAAGTGGACATGAACACCTCAGATTTAACCCTTCACCCACAAAAGCTGTTTTTTGTTTTTGTTTGTGTTGGGGTTTTTTCAGAACAGCTTTACCACAACATGGGATCTTGTCAAGATAATCTGTTTGGACCCTGTTATGCTCAAAAACCTTTTGCTGTCTGAATACTTGTTGGCATATTAGCATTTTCTATTTTGTATAACTTTGTAAAAACCCCAATGTCCATTTTCTCTGCTGCCAAGCTTACCTCCAGGCGTAACCTCTGACATAGCTGAAGAAAATTAGGAAGTAATACTTTAGAAAACTTAAGTCTGTCTAATATGTTTAGCAGCCAGCAGATCACGCTGTCTGGTGTTGGTTCACACCTATAGGTATACAATTGCTTGTTTATTTAAATACCCAGAAAGCATTTAGTAATCTTTAATTAGTAATAACTTTAAATATTGGTAATGAATATGTTCAACCTGTCTTTTATTCTTTGAAATTATTTCATGTTATAGAAATCAAGTAATAACAAAACAACCCCAGTCATTACATAATGATTGTCTTTCGTAATAAATCGACATTTTTAGTCTTGTTTAGTTTAAAGAATATTTCAAAACTAATAAAATCCATTTTTCATCATCTGTCTAAGCTGACATAACTCTTATATTATCCCAACTCCATTTTTAATCAGTTGATCAGCCACTTGGATCTGCCTTTATTTCCATCATTCACTTCGCTACATGTTTATTTTTGAGTAAAGTTTTGCAAAATTGCAGCTTTTAGCATCGCTTTGGGATTATCTTTAGCACTTTTCCCTTCGTTTCTTTGAGTGAAATAAAAGCCCAATTTTGAACCCTGTAGGGCATCTTTGTACTGCCGGATCACAGTGGCTTCGAAGGGTGTCGAAAGCTGACAGAGCAAAACTGGTTCCGATTTTATTTCTTTCTCCTCTTATGTTAAAATAAATAATAGAGCTACAATTAGGCTATAAACTGGCTTTCTTTAGACCTCGCCCAGGACTTCTAGTTCGCCCGAAGTGACACATTTATAAGCCTTCATTTAATGTCAAATTCTTAAATATCATCTTCCTAATTCACTGATTGGTCAGCCTGACATTCAGGATTCAGGTTTTTTTTTTTTTTCTTTATGACAAAACTGTATATGGTTTTAAACTTTCATTGTCAGACATATCATTTATATGCTATAGTGGAAGTGTTAGAGATGTAAACAAGATGCAATGCTCAATGCTTTTTAATCAGATAAAGAACACAGTTTGTCTTTTTGTCTTTTTTCCAAATGCTCTTTCAGTCCTAATGGAAACTAATTATCAAAGGAACCAGCTTGTCAACAATTTCCAACCGATTCAAGATGAAAAAACTCCCAAAAATTCCACCAGTTTGGATACACAGGCCCCAGCTGATCAAATACATTGGTTTCATAGTTGTATGAAAATTAAAAATAACATTAGAGAAGCAGCTGAAACCCATAGGGTTGATTTGATATCCTGGTTTGATTCTCTCTCTCCTAGACTTCCCCGTACTAAGCTCTCACCGGCAAAGAAATGCACAGATGCGAGCAAAGAAAAATATTTGTTGTGTGTCAACAAATTTAACACCCAACTAGAGATCAACCATCTGTCTGATCTTTTTTTAACAACAAACTCATAGATACCGGGAAAAGTGGCCCACATATGAACTAAAAGGAAAACTCAACAGAAAGTTAAGGAGGAACTAGACGTAGCATTCCAGTAAAAAGCCACTCAAACAGACCTCCTACTGATGACTAACATTGGTAGGAGCATTTACTAACCTCCTCAAGCATGCTGACCTTGAATAGTTACTTCCACAATGATGGGCCAACATCACAAATGCACTTCTCTTTCTGCCGCTAACGAAATGGACAGTGTTCCTTGAACTGATCCAGCTGGTAGAAGCTATTAGCTTTTAGTAAGAAGCCTTCACCACACTTACTTTCACACTTGACCTGTGTTCATTTAAGCAATCTGTGATTACAACCTTGAATAGTAGCAGTTCTTATCTTTGAACCGTAACAATGCAGGAGCACACTGCTCAATCAAAGTATAACTAAAATAGGAGAAGGTTTGATGTAATGCAGGACTGGATATAAGAGAGATAAACATTGTGTGCAGTTATAAACATCCACAATGTACGAGTTTTTTTTTCATGTATTTCTTCAGTCATCATACAAATTATTAGTGGTGGGAATTAATTGCAGGGTTGGGGTTGTCCTTGCGGGGTCTCGCCAGGGGGGCTGGTGCCTATCTCCAGCGGTCATCGGGCAAGAGGCAGGGTTCACCCTGGGCAGGTATCCAGTTCATTGTAGGGCAACACAGAGACAGACAGGGCAAACCACCATGCACACACACTCTCAGTCACAATTGGAGTCATGTTTTTGGACTCTGGGAGGAAGCTGGAGTACCCAGAGAGAACCACTGTGCAGCTCTCAGTTCATCCCATTTTAATCAGAAACTATATATGTCATGCATTTACATATACATGGGGACATATACCCCTAAAGTGCGATCTGTAATGGAAGAAAAAGTTGGCTTTACAAAGTATTGACTAGAAGCACATTTTAATTATGAGATCCATGATCTTTAAATATTTTTTTTAGACACCGATTTTCCTGGAACTGTCATTTAACTGGACATTGTGAGCGTTTCCACTGTGGAACAGGGCCTTTGCATCAGCAGATCCTGAGCAGTAACTCCTCCCACTAGGATCAGCCGAGGTCGCTCAACTGCACCGTGAAGATAAAACCATAATTTCATTAATAAAACCATATTAATGATTTTGTCACACTGATTCAACTTGATTACTTATATAGATTCACAACAAACTCCATGGAAAGGTTAAGTGTACCAAATTTGAAAGGGATTTTGCCTAGAGGGACATCCATATTTTATGACTTTTGGAGCTGCAAAAGCACAGCGTTTACTCTGTGAAACTGTATTATAATCACTTTGAATGTAAATTTAAAAAAATTAAGACTTCTTTAAAGGGGAACAGTGAGAGATTATTTCCCCCTGTCCACGTAGATCCTTTAAAAGGTGATACAATTCCAAAGCCTGAGAAGCAACTTAAGTTTTTTTTTTTTTAGTATTGCACATTTCAGCAACAAAGCAATTCAAAGTGCTTTACACTATAAAATCATAATATAGTAACGCATTACGAAACTAGCAATAAACATTACATTTTGTCAAGAAGCAAATGTGGAGTAAGTTTCTCGCATTGTTGTTCCTGCCAAACCAAGAGGAACAAAAATTCAGTCACGAAGTGATATTTCTATTTTTTACTTGTTTGTAAAAGCCAGGCATATCCTACTTCTCTGTAATGTAATTGTCTACAAGCCATTAAAATCCAATAAATGAAGGAAGACAAAAAATACAGATATAACCTGGCTGATATCCTGCTGTCTTTCCCCAATGTCATCAAATACAACATTTTACAGCTCCACTTGAATTCAATTTGTAAGACTAATATGGATGCTGAATGTATTAACAGTTTTTATATAACTTGACTGTGAAACTAAATACCAGTATGAAAAAAAACTCCATTCCAATTATCTCTTATTCTGGAGCTGAAACAAACATGTCCAAAAGGTTTGTAGTTTGCTACAAAATTAGACGTCTGCTTTCAACCACCTATAGTAATGTTTCAGGTTTTTGTCACTTACCATCTCTGACAGCACCTCTGCCGTACCTGGCCAGTAGTTTGAGAGATTAATGTTTATTTTTTTTCTGTGTCTTGCTCACCTATGTATGAGCCCACCACCATCACGTTTTTCTTGGCCATTTAACACCAAATAGCAAATAAATCTGTTTTGGGTCATGGGAGACATTCACTCTGCAGTGTTTCTCAACCTCCTAAAAAAGAACCATCAGTGTGATGGGCAGGAACTAAAAGAACAAATATATCAAGTGATAAATTAACTCTTAATCTATAAAAAGACATGCATATATATATACTGTTTGTGTTTGCTAGTTGAAAGGCTGATTAATTTGACTTTGTTATAACCTGACACATTTTGGTGTCAGCAGTACCCTATTTATGTCTCACAAAGGGACATTAGTTTGACTGGCTGTCAAACAGCATTTCATTTAACTCTTATTCCATTTGTTAGTTTTGTCTCCAAATGTCTGGTTCTTTTCTTTTTGTTCAACAGTAAAAACAAACCTAGCTGGTTTGCTACATAAGCTACCTTATGTAGCTGCTTTGAAAAATAATTTCTAGATTTCTCCATCTTTAATGTAACATCAATCCTGTACAGTTCAACTGATAAACACATCTGTTAGGAAAAAAGGTGCAATATTATGGTTGCATAAGTGTTCACACCCTTAAAATTATACTTTTTTCAAGCACCTTTTGATTTAATTTTAGATTTTAGTCTTCAGCTCGGATATGGGTCATAAAAAGGGTACAAAACAAATTCACTGCATTATATGTATTTCTACGATGGTACAGTAAAGCAATCATGAGTTGAGAGATAGTTTTAATTTTATTTCATTACACCTTTATTTAAATAGGATCGCCACTTAAGCTCTTTTAAAAGAGGCTCCTGGCCAAGAAAGCAGTACAGATAAAGTTTTAGACATGCGGTGGTCGTCCGGTATTCACGGTCGTTAGGGTTCACAACCGCCCATGAATAGCTGAAATTCGTGAATAGTCAAGTTTATTTGTATAGCACATTTCAGCAGCAAGGCAGTTCAAAGTGCTTTACATTATAAAAACATCAATCAAGTATACAGCAAAATCATCAAAGCATCAAAATCATCGAGCAAAATTATCTAGCAAATACACATGAAAATCATCAAAATCATCGGCAAAAACATTGATCAATGATTCACTTACTTTATTTAATTGATTTACACTCAAACTTCCACCCTATGGAAAACCAAGCTTATCTTATCCGGATTTGTTTGCAGATTTATGGTCTAGACTGCTAATCAAAGGCAGCTCTAAACAGGTGAGTTTTCAGCCTTGATTAAAAAGAATTTCGTGTTTTGGCTGTTTGGCAGTTATCTGGAAGTTTGTTCCAGATTAGTGGTGCATAAAAACTGAAGGCTGCTTCACAGTGTTTGGTTCTGGTTTTGGGGATGCAGAACAGAACCAGAAGACCTGAGTGGTCTGGAAGGTTGATACAATGACAACAGGTCTTTAATGTATTTTGGTGCTAAGCTATTCAGTGATTTATAAACTAACACTTGAAAACTCTGTTGAAAACGACTATAACTGTCTATTTTAGTAGTTCTTACACCAAAAATATCCCTTAATATGCATTAATACACACAATGGAAACTGTCGAAATGGTACCGCAGAAGCTAATATTTACAGTCTTCCTTATCTCCACTTTGGCTGGGAGTACAGCCAGTCGTGGACAAAGAAAATGAATGGCGCTCCTGGATTGGCTGCTTTGTAAACACAAGCCAATAGCGGGTCAAGTAGCATTGCGCTTCGGTATTCCAGTTTCCCAAGCTCCATTTTCTGTTGAATAGTTTAGATATGTTCTACGGAAAAATCCACCAAAAAGCAGATTTTATGTGAAAAATTTGGAGTTACATTCCACAAAAAAATCTGTGAATACTAAACCACAAATGGGCAGGGGTCCACCATACTGTTAAAAATAAAAATATAGTTTAAAAGTAATAAAAGCATGCAGTAAAAGTAAGTGACAGCAGTGGTAAAAACTGGATGTTTTACCAAAATATATGAAAGTACAAGTTGGAAACTGGTCAGGAGGGCTGCTAAGTGTCCCAGTAATAGTGAACGAGCTGTACAACTTCCAAGAAGTACTGGTTGTGTTCTACATGTGATGTTAATCTACATAATGTCTGAACAAAGTAGCAGGGTTGCAAGACATAGACCTTTCCAAATGAAATATTCAGGCCTGGCTTACATCTCCCAAAACCTTGTGGGAAAATGCATTAAAGTCTGATGAATACAAACTGGTTCTTTAAGGCCAGAATTCCAAAGGCTAACTTTGGCAAAATCTTATCTCTTTAATATAACTTTAGTTTTTTTCGTCTGCAGTTTACCATTGTTGCTCGTTCATTTATCTGTTTGGTTTGTAGTACTGTAAAAGATTAAGCTGTATTCTGACAGACCATATTGAATACAAAGGGATAACAGGATTTGGCAGTGGTTTCAATCTCAGTAGCTCTCTGTCTGCCTTGGCTGTGTAATTGGATTATGATGTAATATTTTGTTTTTAAAGTCCCTCAGATAAGATACACAAAGACATCCTGAAAAAAGGTTAATGCTGTGGTGTATCTTTTATTTCGCCAAATTGGTTAAGTAACAGCTTTTCCATGTAGATAATTACGGCATTAATTGAAATTTTAACTTTATAAAGCAATAATACGGAGCACTAAAAGTTCATTTAGTTTGCTCTTACAAAATGTCAATAAGAGTCATAAAAGCATTAAATACTCAATTTTCTGGTCATCCTCTGTTGTAGCTTTATTCATTCTTATTCATTAAAAGCAGACTCATATGAATGCTTTTCAGTTTATTGTAGAATTGTGTTATCTATATCTTAAAAGCATTTTTATTGTTTATAGTAGGTTCACCAAACCCATGTTGACACTGACTGACTTTTTTTGAGGTTTTGACTTTTCCTCTTTTTTTTTTTTCTTCCAACTTTTTCTTAAAGTTACCCTCATGTCTGGTTGTTGTATGCCTAAAGCAAGAACTGTAACCTCATTCTCAGCACGAAGTCTACCTTGTTACCAGCACAGGTTATACACCACCAGGGCCCTTTGTCACTAGCTGTGTTTCCTTTACAAATATTTGCAAACCTTTTTCAATATTCTGCTGATGTTGAATAAGTTTGTTCATGCAATAAGTCACGAAAAATCATGACTGATGGAAACTTACATGATATATATTCATATTTCAGCTACATTACTAGTGCTCATCATCAACTATCAGAGGAGACATCAGCGTCTTATTCAGACATTGCAGCAACAAGCCTCATACTTGGGAGTATGAGGCTTGTATATATACAGCATTTTGGGGAAATTTTACAGAAGAGCTATGGTTTCAACTCTTTTGACTGACAAACTCAACTTTGATGGACTGTGCAATGCCATGAGACCTCTTGTGGAGCCAGCTGCGCATTGTCCAAGGAAGTAAGTGCATACAAATAAGTGTATTGCTGCTGTATACAAACTGGCATGACTCGTGTGATATAAAAGTTTTTCCATTGCAGTTTTGCGCAATACACCAATTTTGACATGGCCAAAAATCCATCTCATCCTAGCACAAAACTTTTCATCCAAGAACGTGTTTTTTTTTTCTAAATTGCCGTGTACCCATTAAGCAAATTTATTTTCATAATTCCAATTTGCACAGTTTTATGGTCAATGAAAACACAGCCACTGATTCTATTTGTGGTGTTCATGGAGAGGATCTCAAGCCATGGAGAGGTGGTTGTCTGTTTTGGGAACCTTAGGATTTCGTGATTGCTTTTTGTGGATTATGTGGTTTTGTGGACATCTTCATGCCACAGCCTCCAGGGAGCACATGAACATTTCAGTTCATCTCTGGAGTGTGAGGCCACGGTTCTCAACAAGGATTGCTCCCTTCAGGTCAGTCTTTGCCTTAAGAGAAACCATTCAACTATCTTGGTGTCTGGGACCTAATCGGCAGTAATGCAGGTGCTGCTTTGGTTTGTCGTGATAAAGACATAACTAAGCCCAAAACTGAAGCTCTCCATTTATTGGTCCGTCCCTACTCCAACCCTCACTTATGGTCATGAGATTTGAATCAAGCAACTCAGAGCAGAGCTGAGTTAGTTGAGGTGGTTCGAGGATGTGTCCAAGGTTTTGAAGTTTTCCAGACCAATCTAACAATCAGCACACCCCAGGGTAGATCCAGAACCTGCTGGAAGGACTATATATTTATTCTGGTCTGGGTGTGTCACCTGGGAAATCAATGACCAGGGAGGAAAACCTCCTAGACCTCAACCTTTTCTTTCTCAGTATTTGTTTCAACTGGACTTTTTGCAGGTTGGCTGTAAGATACCTCCTCGGCTTGGGGTTAACACGCAAAACATTGGTTTTTAATGAACTCGTGTCCTACTTCTGTGGACAATGTTTCAATGCACCTTGGTTTGCTAACTTCTAAGATAACGTTAGCATGTTAACTTTATGTATTGACATGACCCATCATTTCAGTTAATCGCGTACAGACAAATTTTCCTGAAAAAGTTCTGATTCATAAATTTAGCGCTTTCCTCTGAACATAGCGAAATTTAAGAACTTTGAATTACAGAAATGCTGAACAGACGACATCAAAAAGACAGGATGGGAGCTGCAGCATCCAATACAATCTCTCTGAATATGAACATCATCGCGAAGCTTGAAAAGCATTTAGATTATCAGGAAAGACAGTCTCTGAATGTTTTGCATGCCATGCACACATAAATAACCTGTGGTTGTTCAAATTTAGGTTAGTAAAACATGGCCGCATTGCACTCTGGAAGTGCAATGCGGCTGATTCTATTTGTAATACTTGAATAATTGAAGATTGGCTAATCATATACAATAAAGAGAACATGGGTCAGAAATACAGATCTATCAACAATAGATAGGAGGATTATTGTAATTATTACAAATTTTTGATTGTTTGATTGATTATTGTTTCTCTTTTAGACTGTTTAAAAAATTCAAAATCAGGACTTCAATCTGAACTGGGACTTGGTCGAGACATTGCTAGTGCATAAAGTTTGTTACATAGAACTTTTTTTTTTAACAAGTTTGCAAGATTTTTGAAAAAAAGGTTGGATTTGACGACACAGCCTCTGTTATCTTTTAAAAGCGCACTTTTGTTTTTCAGTTCTTCATAGGTTGTTGCCAGAAGGTGACTCAAGGGGTAGAGTAAAAATATAATCTTGTATGAAAGTTAGATGTCCTGGTCCAGCTACATGGTGTACAATATATTTTTAAAGAACTATTAATTGAATGTTCTTCATCTCTGTTATCTGAATTGGCATTTACTCTATTGTCTTGTCTTAAAACCTTAAATATACATGACACAAATGTCTGGTGCTCCTTTATAACATTAGTTAAATTTGGATTGTAGTAATTGAAGATTGGCTAATCATATACAATAAAGAGAACATGGGTCAGAAATACAGATTCAGCTACATCCCTACAGCTATCATTAGCAGTGAAAGATACAGCAATGTGTTCACAGGGTGTGCACACACAGCCATTTGTTATGGCCTAATGGTTTGGGAAGTTCAATTGGAGAGAAATGGATTGAGGGTTTTTGGCCTTTGAAAGCATCCTCTGATTGAGGGTGTAACCAGAGCCCCTCAAGCAACAGTCCAGATCAGTTGACCTTTCCCAGCCAGATAATTCCTATTTACTGCTGCCTACATGGCACATCTTACACAGCTGGAACGCTCTCACCGAGGTCAATTGCTCATGTTGGAGAATGTATGTGATTGAGACGAATTGAGGGATGGGCAGAAGAGGAGAGAAAGAGACAAAAAAGGGGGATTAACAGTTTGGATGTCAACAATGAATCAGTGTCTAATGTTACAGCCAGTGAAGTAAAACGACTAATTAAAACATTTATATCAGCTGTGGTTTTCAGAAGGGTTGAGGCAAGAGCCTCACTGTGTTTCTTGCTCCTTATCCCAAAACTGTCAGCGTTCTTTTATACAAAGAAGATAAAGAATATCAGCAACTCTGCACATGCATTGTCATATTATCTTTTTTCAGCGGCAATACAGTCGCACAAAGGCTAGTTTAGCAACTTGAACACTTAAACATGTTAATTGATACATTCAGAGTTGCTTGGTTTAATGAAAAATGTACTATTTTCTAAAAGGAAAAGTTAAAACACTAAAATGATGGACAGATGGATTTGATTTGAATTTTGGGAAGGAAACTTAAATTCACATGTAGAGAGTTTTTGCAAAGAGGAAAGGTTGAAGATATCTGTGTGCTCCACGTTAGTGAAATGTAAGAGAAGACCATAGTCTATTCCTTGGTTGTGTTGACACCAGGTGTCCTACAAGCAGAGATGGCGTCTGGAGTTTGAGACTCAGACTCAAGTTTGACTCATTCGCAAAAAGTAAAACTTCACTCTTACCTTAGACCTGTGTCCTTAAGACACATGTTTCACTAAGACTTTCCGTCTGAGATTCAAGTCATACCAACTGAGGTAATTAGTTGTGCAAACAAGCCAGGACGTAAGCTACAGATAGCAACTCTTAATATGTGATGTGCTGCTGTGCATGTTTCTCTGCAAAAAGACGCAGTTGAGTTTTTGGCCAGTGAAGTTCTGGTACCGTGGACTGTTAATGGCTCAGAACAATCTGCTTAAGTTAGCTGTAGCTTCATGATTATGACCACATGCCGGACTCTGAATACTGTGTTAAATGGCTTTGGGTTGTTTCAGAACAAAATAAACCTTACGCAGCTGCTAAATGCTCCTTAAAAGTATTCATGTTGCCTTTGGATACAAAAACCGGATAGTGAAAGTGGATTAGTTGAAGCCAAATATCAAAATTGCTGTCCAAGTGCATTTCTGCATAAAAAACAGCCACAAATTTCTGACTAATCACATAACACACCATACAGAGCTCTGTACAAGGGATGGTATTGAGTTCTTTGTCTCCACTAGTGTGGCTCCACGCATTCGCAGTGTTCCTGAAGTTGTCAATCTTCATTTTGCAAACCTTGCAGATGGTAAAGCTCACATCAAGCTCGGTCTTTCCGGGCAGTCGGTAAAAACAAAATGAGTCTAAATGTTTGCCTTCAACAAGGACTGGTTGAAACCCTCTTTCTCTCATTTTGGTAGTTTCCTCTTTATTGTGGTGCCTTCTGCGCATGTGTATGTTCCAGCACCAGCTACATGTTGACATCAGAAGTTACAAAATTGAGGCTGACAGACAGCGGATTTGTTTTATTTTTTAAAATCGATTTTGAGACATTTTAAATCAATTTGGAACCATAGCAAATGAAAATTGGGATTTGTATGTGAATCGATCTTTTTTTCTTGTCACACCCCTAAAAATAATGCTAACTCAGCTCCTATGTTCATTTGATATTTAACTAGTTGGGTCATTATATGGAGACTTCTGGCTGAAAAAAATAAAAATAATAGCACTTCCTGTTCTGCTTATTAGGACGTTCGTCATGTTCTCTTATTTAGTAGCTCTGCTGTGCTTCAGTTATGTTATAAATTATAACATTTTGAGCATCTGTACTCGTTAGTTACCACAAACAACTGTTTTACATATAGATTTAGAACATGGTTTCCCAATATTATTCATGAAGAAAAGCCTCCAAGTCCTGTACAGTTCGGCTTATAGTGAAGGACCAGAAAATACAAGCACAGAAATGAACAGGTTTGCAAGTCAGTTATTAGAAGAAAGAAAATACTTTGCTTCATTCAGAAATGCAACGTTGAAGGGGTTTTAATCTCTTTATGTATTTTTTTCTATGAACATAAATGAACATTGCGGTTTCCAAAAAAAAATAAAATTACACTACCAATTTTCAAAATAAAACAAACCAACCTGTAACAACTTTTTACAATCTTAAGTAAGTATTAAAAGATTGAAAGATAATAGTAAAATAGTCATGTTTTAAATTACCCCAAGAGGCAAGCGGCACAGGATTTATTTCTTAAGCTACACCACTGCAGTGTCATTGGCAGACTTGGAACTGCCTGTCAAAGTCTTGACTTGAACTTGGAAAATGACTTGTGAACATGTCTAACCACCAGTGGTTTTGTTAAAAACTAATATGTCTTAACATGGCCTTTGGTTTCGTCCAAATTATTTTCTGAAAATTTGCCTACTGGCATGGGGTTTTTTTTGTACTGTACTCAAATAAAGGTCCAATTTTTCCAAGTCTTTTCAGGTATTACACTATTTCATTAAAAGCAAACTTTATTTTCTGATTTATTTTTACACAATTTCACCAAGGTTGCCAATGAATATGCATGGTGTTGTAACTACATGTGAATTTCATGTACATAAATGACAAATGAAGGTAGCAGGTCAGTGAAATACGAGGATGGAAGGAAGAGGACAGATAACAGAAGAAATACAAGGAAAGGTTAATAAGACAGACTGACTGGAAACAGAGAGAGTCAGGCCTATAAATACACTTAGCATTAATTAGGACACAAGATACTGGCATGAACCAACAAGGGTAATACAAGGAAGTCAGCAGGACTGGAAAAGGATTGAAAAATTGAAGCAAAAGACTAACACACGAGGACAGAGATTGGGATAATGGGACAAAGGGACAATAAAAGTGTAGTGAGAGGCAATAAACTTAAATTTCATGAAAAAAATTACCATATATAAAATTCTTCTTTTAGGAGGGAACGTATATAAAAGTAGAACAAGTTTTACTCTTTAGAAGTCAGTGGCTGATGCATAATGATGAACTGCTTACTGGCATTACATTTCATGAAAGCAGCAGAGGAATCACTGAGTAAATTACTGTCTTTGTGGCTTCTGCAGTCACACAATGGAGTCATCTCATTCAGAATGACACATGGAAATATTCCATCATTGTACTATTATTAGCCATTAATCATGATGCTCACAATGGATGTACCAGTTTCTTTGAAGGACTTTTTCCCCCAATATTAGCATTTGTTACCCTTTGTGTTTTTCTCAGAAAAGACTAAGTGCAAATTAGATTGTGTACAAGACACTAACAGTTATTGTAATGTAGATAATGGATCAGTATCTGTATTTGTATTCATGTGTATTCTATTTGTGAAATGCATCTGGCCTTTATTCTGGCTGTACATTTGTATTTTATGGCATGGTTGCAAATCAGGTTGGGTAGAGCATGTTGATCTAGTCTTTGAAAGCCTGTTTATCATTTAAATTATTTTCTTAATGTCTTTCTTGTTCGTTTGAGTCCAGTGCCTGACAGCAACTCTTCAGTGATTAATAGAAAATAAGGTGATTAAAAGGCAAATTATATTTTCATGCTATAGTGGACTAACAATATAAAGGTTCTCTGTTTGTGAGTACTTGAAGGACATATCAAGGTTTTTATCAATAGAACACTTTTCAGGTTGGTAGATCACAATAGTTATATAAATTACCAAAAAGAACATTTTCATACCAGATAAACTTTATGCTCACAAACATGAATGGTTGGCTTAATGATCTGGCTGTTCTGTCCACACTTGAATTGTCATTAACTGTGTCATGTCCTAATCTCTCTTCTTTGGGGTTTTCCCTCCATTAAATCCAGGATTCCAATAGTTTTATAATCCAGTTGGGATCCCATCAAATGCAAAAAGTCTGGATAAATCTTTCTTCCCTATGTCAGTTTACATGCCCTGAACTCACCCATGTTTGTCTCATAGATGATCCGTGTGGCAAACATGCTCACTCCATCCTTTCTCTGAGTCACCATTAAGCGTCCACTCATCCATTCCATATATTGTCTTTAAAAAGCATTTATTAATTTGTAAATAAAGCAATCTGTTTACAGCCATAGTGACTGGCCTAAGTTACTGGCTTTCTGTTTTAGTGCAGAAAAGATTCTTTTTGTTTCAGAAAGGTATATCTTAAAATTGCTGATCCATTTTGAAATCTAAGCAGAATTTATGTCACAAACTTTGAATAATTTAAGATTTTGTCAGTGATAGATGCACTAAGGTTGAGTGCCTTTCTCAAACACTTTGCCACACGTTTCCCTATATTCTTTTTAAGTTCTCTTTTTTGTAAATTTTTGTAGCTGAGGGTGTCTTTTGGCTGAATACTAACAGTGCTGAAATCAAACAAATTTTTCTCCCATTGAGCTTCTAAGCCAAATTAATGTTCATAACTTAGCAGAACAAGGCACAGTTTTTCCTTTTAAAGAAGAAAACAGTTAATAATGGCTTTACCCAAAGGTAGGGGCAAACAACTTTTTAGCCACAGGAGATTAGTTGTGCTGAGTCATATTGTTCACCTGACTGTTGTTCTTGCTGCTGCAAGGTGAAGATGTAGAATGATTTAACACCTCCAGATACCTGGTAAACTGCAGCATGAATTTTCACGTTCAGAGCAGTTTGCACCTTCAGTGGAGCTTTCAGCTGCTGAGGCAAATAAAATACAGATGACTGAACATGAGTGATGTGAAAATATTGGACTTCTTCTACACAATTTGAATGGTAATGTTGTTTCACGGAGTATAGCACCCTTCACAATGATTGGCACGACTGGTAAAGATGTGTAGAAAGGCATGAAATTCATCTTTATCCCAGCAGTATAAGCTGAAAGTTAAAATTAAAAAAGAGATTACAATTCTCCTACAAAATGCCTCAAATATCGGCACCCCAATGGTTCCTGTAAAATTAATGAACTCAAACATTTTTGTAATTCATACTCTAGTTTTCTAAGTTCATCAGAGTGTCAAACTGCTGATCCTATGCTTTCTGTTTTCCTGTATGACTATGACAGAGGACCATTTCTCTCATCCAGTCTTTAAAGTGGGAAAAACAAGAGAACATAACCTTAAATTAAGGCAAGGAAATTATTTCAAGACAAAAGCTACTCAGCTAAACTTGCCCAGAAAAACCAAAAGGTTTAAAATATCTGGAACTGCAGTAAAGAGTGGCATCTTGGGGGTCACCAAGCCTCCATAATGATAGTTAAATACTGTCAAAATGGTACACAACAATCAAGGTTCGGTACGTATTCAGGTATAAATAAAGATATATGATTTTCTTTTTTTTACTTTGGTCACCAGTAAATAAAGAATCTTTTTCAGTTTCTGTAATTATTTTGATGTTATTATATTCTAAAATTTAAAAAAAGAGGAAAGTATAGAACCGACCAGGAAGTTGGTTGGATTTTTTTTTTTTTTTTTTTTTTTTTTTTTTTTTTGTTTTTTTTTTATTTTTTTTTTTTTCAGTGAATGCCTGGATCAATAGATGGATTATTTAACAATATAAGCTCTTGAAAATGGTCAGTTTTGCTGTTTTGAAAATATTTAAATTAAACTGTTTCCATATTTAAAAATACAACTTTGTTTAAAAAAAAAATTGCTGTATTTGTTTGGTACATATTCATACTGAACTGACAGGGCCGTGACGGATATTTTTGGGACAGATACTTGTACCATTACACCATTTTTGTTTTGACGGTGAGGTTTTAAGCATCATTAATTGGAATTTACCGTGACAACAGTAAATCAAAACAAAGTCAGCGTTTCTCCTATAGGACACCTGAGGCATGAGCTAAAGCAAAGACAGGATGAAAGACAACACAGGAGTCTTGACAATCAAGAAAGACTGGTCAAGGTCCCAGTCTACACCGAAAAGCTCCAGCCAGGATTTTAGCGCAGTATCTTGTTGCTGCTGCACCATCCAGCTGCCATTAAACGAATGTACTCGATTCAAAGTTTTTCACTGTACGATTATGCTGCAGTCATGAAAGGTTAATTTATTTCAAACCCACCAGGGCTTCCAGTAATTGCAGAGGCCAATATGTATCTGCTCAATGTATGTAAAGCCTATTTTGATGTTGATTTGAAATGCAGATTTCTCCATGTAATTGTAACTCCCTTGGGACTTTCACTGTCAAACAGGGGCTTTCTGGACATGTCAGGCAGTCCAATTAGAGCTGAAAGGCAGCTTTTACTCAGAAAAAGCTGATATTTACTTGTGATCCAGCCATATTAGAAAGCAAACCTCAATAGCTACGTGACGTCCTCATAGTGATCTTTTAAAGCTGAGGTTGGATATGTAAATATCCTTGCTGTCTTCCCAATAGTCATTCATAATCTTTTTGTATTTGAAGAAAGGAGAAAGAGGGGCTATGAGAGAGAAGCTCAAACCCAGTTGACTCTCCACACAGCTGCCCATTCAGTGCATGAAGTGGGCCTGCTCATTTGATTTTCCACTCTGGAGTCTAATAGACATTGTTGGTGGCAGCTGGCACTGTGCAGCTTTCAGGCATTGTTCCACCAGTCGACAAGCACTCCTGTTGGGAGTAAACTGAAGGCGTTAATTTGAGGCATGCTGAAGCCCTTCAGGGTTTTTCTAACCTTTATTTGGGGGCACTTCACTCAGAGGAGAGCTTTCAGTTTCGGAAAAGCCTTGTCATATTTGCACATTTTCACACCTGGAAGCTCCCCAGTTCATCTCTAGTCTTATCTACTCCATAACCAAATTACAGATACTATCAGAAAGTTAGGTTTTAGGTGCATACAAACTATGCACCTAAGGTGCATTAAAACAAGGCTATTGTCAGGTAATCTTCGATTTGTGGAAATGTTGCTTCATCTTTGTGTTATTTAAACTTCTTATGCTTTTTTTTCACACAGACAAAATTGAGAATGGAGAGGTCTACCAAAGAAGAAGAGGACCCAATTCGGGCCACTCCGATGGACAAGAAACAGGGAGTAAGACATCAGACGGAGTTGACCAAACACGTAACAGTTGGCGACGAATTCTCCTGCTTATCCTTGCCATCACCATCCATAATATTCCAGGTAAGAGGAAGCTACAAGAAATAAAGGTTTGAAAAGTATGTAAAGCTGAAATACTAGAGTAATTTGCAATACTGTTTTTCACAACACTTTGTGATGAACCAACTTAATTTGGAACTAAGGTTTTCCCAAATTATGACAGTGTCCGTACAAATTTATTGGAAATTCTTTTTGTTGAGTACCCTTTTGTCATAAATAACTTACCTCATTTCATACATCTTAAAAAATATGAGCGCTACAGTGTACCCCCACCTTTTTGTGTTTCAGTATTCATGGAATCAGCTTTTTGCGGATTTTTTTTCGAACAGCACATCTAAAGTATTTGAAAGAAAAATGCAGTTTGGGATGCTAAATTACCTAGACGCAGTGCTACTAGACACGCTATTGGCTACCATTTGCAAAGCAACCAGTCCAGGTGTGCCATTTATTTCCTTGGTACTGACTGGCTGTAACCCCAAGAGCAGATATAACGAAAACTGTAGATGTCAACTTTTGCAGTATTGCTAAGACAGTTTCCACTGTGTGTATTAATGCATATTATGGTATATTTGATGTGGGAACTATTAAAACAGGCAGTTGTAAGCATTTTTAGACAGAATCCTAATTATTTGCAGATTTAAACTATTTATGGGTGGCTATGGTCTCTGAACCTCTACAAATACCAGGCCTCCAATTTTTTTTTTTCAAATGTAAATCTGAAAGATGGTGGCACATATTTTTATTCACCTCCTCTGAAACAATACATTGTAGAAGCCCCTTTTGCTGCTATTACAGCTTCAAAAACATGGATGTATGTCTACTGGTTTTGTACATCTGCACTAAAAGTTTTTGTTAGATTTGTCTTTGCAAAATAACTCAAGCTCATTCACAGACTGGATGGAGAGTGGTTGGAAACATCAATTTTCAAGTATTGCCACAGATTAATTAGATCTAGGTATGAGGTTTGACTGGATCCATTATGACATGAACATACTTTGATCTAAGCCGTTCCAGTGTAGTTCTCTTTGTATGTTCAGAGTCGGTGTCCTTCTTGAAGTTGAACCTCTGACTCTTCAAGTTGTTGCAGCCTCCAACAGGTTTTCTTTGAGGCCTGCCATGTACTTCATTCCATCGACCAGTTTTCTCGTCTCTGCTGGTAAAATGCAACCAATGCTGGCTGTTTTTCGCAGTGGCCATAGTGTGTTCAAGCTGATCTGCAGTGTTGATTTTTTGCTATACAGCGATTTCCATGTCAAAATATTTTGTTCCCACCAAACTGTGCTTGGCTGATGGCTCTGCGGCCCAGCATACCCTGTCGTGCTTCCTCGCTTTGTCAGCTCAGTCAGTTGGCTTCTTCCTTAGCAGTCGGTCATGCAGCTTCACTTTCATAACAAATTTGTCAATTATCTTACATCCATCATTCAAGGTTATCTTTATCAAAATAAAAAAAAACCCTGAATTGTAGCACATGAAGTCAAAATTAAGCACTCTTTTCATACAAGAATAAAGGCCTTTTTTGGACATATGTGCAGCCATTGTCAAATCTGCTCCTTTTCTTTCTTGTTCTGTTTAAGTGTAAAATCCACAACAGGTCTTTTAACAATAATAGATTTCGGTTCACTGATTGGTGTAGTCTGCAAAGTGGCAGTTCCAATATTCCATAAAGAGCTATTGCAGTGCAACAAAGGCATGCATTATTATCCCTCATCTGCTGAACATTTTACTACTCAACAGAAATACAAAAGACTCTGAACTGAAATATGCTTTGAGATCATTAAAAAAAGAAAAACTTTGAAAATATTTTTTTCTGATACTGGTAAAAAAGTATTCCTAATTCCTTTTGTTGATGAAAGTCTGATCTTTTGTTTCTGTACGAGGCAGAAAAAAGCTGGACTGGAAGCACTATAGGGGGCATATAGGGTTAAATGGAACTGAATGGAACTGAAGCTCAACAGAGAGCTCCTGAGGGTACGAGTGATTTAGGTTCCACATCTTGTATTTATCTTTCATCTTTCTTATTTTGACTGTAAAAGAAAATAGTTCTTTAGTTCTCTTCCGTGAATAAAGAAGCTAGGATGACAACAACTGGTGTTTAATCACTTATCTGGCAGCATTTGGGTAATTTTGGGAAAAAATGTGAACAGTTAAGCTAACTTTTTGCTGCTAACAATGCTAAAGCTGCTAAAGTGTTGAATGAGTATCAAACTAATAGACTATTTGACTTGAATTTGAGACTGGACTGGAGTTGATCAACTTTTCATTAAAATCTAAAATACTTCAAATTATCAAATTTAACATAAACAGAGATGCTCTAAACCCCAATTTGGGATTTTTAAACAGAACCAAATGGATTAACTAAACCTGGACTAAGATATTTTAAGTAGTAAAACCTTTGGTATATCTTGGCAAACAAAAAAATGGAATTCTTAGGTATCCCCAAACTTTTCTCAAGAATCGTCTTGTTAGCTTAGTTTAGTTTAGCATTACACGAGTCATGTTGTATGTAGTTTTAAATGTAACTACTTTTTTTACTTATTTGAATTCATTTTTTTCATGATATCTTATAACTCCAAAATAAACCTAGATTCAGATTTTAGTTATCCAGCCCTAAAGAGTTACTACTACTGACCAGAACCATCTGTGTATGGAGCTGACTTGTCCCCAGTTGCACTCAGCTAGCTCTGAGCTTTGTCAACAAAAGGCTCAGAGTACATAAACTTAAACAGAAGTATATATTAGAAATCACCTTAAAGAAGCCTACAGTAATCTGTTTATCTGCACAGCCATAGTTTAAAGAATTCACCCAACAATAAGAAGGTTAACTAAAAACAGCCCAAAATTAACCCTACCATATTAGCTTAATCTGTGTTAAATTGTGTGGAGTTTAAAAGTGAAAAAACCAGAATTGACCTTTTCTAAAAATAAATACAAGTTAGACTTCTCTCTATTAGTTCTAACAAGCTCAACCACCTATTCGTTTAGATCATTTTTTCGTTGTTCTTTTTACTTTGAGATCCAAACAAAACACCTGCCTAGCAGTAAAAGATGCCAAAGAGAAGCAATTAACTCCATGGCCACCAACCCAATAAACATCCATCACTAGATTATTCGCTATGCGTTTAATGTCAGCCTTTTAAAGCTCAGTTTGCCATTTCAACACTAACTGAAAACAAATAACCTTAACAGAATTTTCCACATTTGTTAAATCTCTTTATGTTGTGTGTCTCTGTGATCTTGCTTGCTGCATTTCTTTTGATGCTGTAAAGCACTCCTAAAAAGTGTTTATACCTTTGAACTGCTTCACATTTTGTCACCTTACAACCACAAGCTTAAATTTAATGACATGTAACTGTGTAGGGGAAGGAAAACGATACAGATTCACAAAGAAAAGTCACTAATAAATGTCAGGAAAGTGTGTCAGGACACAGCAGACATGTCAGGGGAAGCGTTGTAGAGAGGTTTTAAGCAGGGTTTCACCGAGCACCATTCAATCAGTCATCCGAAAATGAGCAGAAGACTGCATAACTGGATGCATTAATCAGAAAAGCAGCCAAGAAGTTCATGACAGCTGTGGAGTGGCTGCAGAGCTCCACAGTTCCGGTGAGAACATCTGTCAACTAGACAACTATTAGCTGTGTACTCACAAATAAGAAACCCATGGAGGAGTTACATAAAGAAAGCCTACATTTACTTCACCATCACCAGCATCATGCTGTGGGGATGCTTTTCATGTGGCCAATCTTTGGAGAAAAGATGTTTGAACTGTGATTGGTGAGCAGGTTCACTTTCCAACTATGCAACGACTCTAAACCTACAGCCTGAACTGCAATGGAATGGTTTCGATCAAAGCATGTTCATGTTAGGATGGTCCCGTCAAAATCTAGACCTAAATCCAATTAGTAATCATTGGCAGGATTTGAAAGTTGATATTTGCAGATGTTCTCCATCTAATCTGACAGAGCTTGGGTGATTTTGCAAGAATTTGACAAAAATTTCAGTGTCTGGATGTGCAAAGCAAGTTGGGACTTACTCCAAAAGACTTGCCGCTGTAATTGCAGGAAAAAGTACTTCAACAAAGTGTGAATTTAGTTGGACTGAGTACAAATGCACATCAGACTTTTCAGTTTGTTTGTTTAAAAAAAAAAAAAACATATATCATTTTTCTTTTCCATTCACAGTTATGCTCTAAAAACCCAACAAAATGTGTGGTAGTTTGTGTTGATAACGTCACATCTAAAATAGATTCAAATGGGAATACTCCTTAAGTTCCAATGTACAAAGAACTGAACTGGTTTGCTGTATGGCTACCTCATAAGACAAAAAGATCCCACAATGCCAAAAATGAAATTAAACCTTCTTTAACTGCAGCCGTAATTGTGCCTGTTATTATAGTTTCAGCTAAGCACCAGAAAAGGAGCAAAACAAAGAATATTCTGCCAGTGTTAAAGCTGGATGCATTTGGTCGCATTGTCCCAATGAAAAATCGTTAACACATCCCCACATCACAGCTGCTCATCAAACTCTTTTTCTTTTCCTGTTCTTTTTAAATGACAACAGGCTCCCAGCCTGAAATCAGAGTCAGAAGTGTTTTGTGATATTTTGTCAGCTTTGAGTTCTTGGCTGACAACAGCTTAAGACAAAAGGACTGTCGGATATAAAAGTAGTTTGAGACCTGAAAAGGGCTTTTCAAAAAGAACCAAACACCAAAATGTATGAAACTGTAATCATGTTAGAAATCCCTTGGTTTTAATCCAAACTTCTTGTTCCCATGTATTCCAACAAAACCTATTCCCTAAACATATCCATGGTCAATACAGTTGTGCACTTACTTACTTCAAGTCCTCGTTTTGTAAGTGAGTCAGTTTGTCTAGCAGTGTAGACTGAGTTCCTCTTAACTATTCATGTCTCAGCTGCCATAAAGTATCACGAGTTCTTTTGATCACAAATTATAAAGTCACAGATTTGACTGTAAGTGTCAAAATGTCTCTGTGCCTGATAGTGATGATGAAAATATTGACTGAGTTTCAAGTCTTTGAAGTGGATCAGCAGGAAACATATAGAAACAAGATTTTGGGGATTTTTGTTAATAACGTTCTGGTTCTTGCTAGTTTCACCATAAGTTATAGTTCCTACTAAAATATTTAGAGAATAAAATTATCTAAATAATAAAAATGTGAATAAAATTCACATGTTAACTTTTAGCATTCTGTCAGGGTTTTACAGGCAAATCAAAACACATGCATATCCCTTTTTTTTTTTTTTTTTTTTTTTTTTTTTTTTTTTTTTTTTTTTTTTTTTTTAGTACAAACCAGGCTTTGTTTTATTAATTCAAATAAATAAATAATAATAAAAAAAAACATTCTGTACATTTCATTTATTAATATGTTGCAGCACATTTTGCCACAATCGGTGTTAACAAGCTATCTTTGTATCTTGCAAAATTATATTTTGAGTTGTTACACTGATGAAGGACCCAAGAGCTGCAGCTGAGGTTGAGCCTTTTAACTCTATGTAGTTTTGCTAAAGGATGTCTTGGTAAGTCTTCATTGTACCCTGTGCAGATTCAAAGTTCTCTGTGCGAGATGCAGCAAAGCAGGCCTACAGCCAAACCAAGCTCCCTAATGTATTACAGTAGGCACATTGTCCTTGTCTTAAAAGTTTCATTTTTCCTTTTGTAAATGTAGAGCTAACGAAGGGCTTGTATTTTGGTTAATACTAGTCCAGTTCTTTTGTGTTTTTCTGTTAGTCGTCAAACCCTTCTGGGTGTTCTTCTGTGGAGCCCATTGTGGTTCAAAGTCCTCTCACCTTGACCTTGGAGTTCAGCTTAAACGGCTTTAAATGTTTTTTTTCTACAATTCACACCATCCGTCTAAATGCATTTTTTGTTATGTCCACCTCCTGGAAGGTTGGCTAAAGTCCAATTTCTATAATAATGACAGTTGTGGTAACAGGAACCGATGGTCCTATAGTCTTTCCCTTTCACATGGGTACCTATAATAGATTTTGTAAGCTCCTCAGATGTTCAGTGTGGTGCTCTCAACCAAACTACCTAGAAGCATGTTAGCTTTTCCTTTAAATAGGCTGGACTGTCTGATGAAGAGCTTGAAGGCAACTCTGCTATTAATGTAGGTTACATTTTTTATATCTTAATTATAATGCAAGAATCAGTTACTTTTAGGGATACCAGCAAATCTCTTCATTCCAGTTTAACATTGTAAATTTAACAAGAAATATTTTGTTCAGTGTTATTTGTGGTGGTGGCCACTGATGCGCTAACAGAGCTAATTTTTTGTTTAGCACTTTTGCTAACTTTAAAAACTTAGCTTCTCTTAGATGAATTTTTCCTGCTTATTTACTTGGCTGTTCTGTAAACTTTCTATTGAATAAAGTTGGACATCCATGTTGAAGTTTTGGTTATCGACTGTTAACAATTCTTCATGTAGTTAGATGTTTATATTCATGCTCTTATTTTGAAGGGGTGAAGGCTGTTTACGCAGCAGTTCCGTTTCCTCTCCTCAAGAGTACTGAGGCTGCTTTGCATTTATTCCTTCCTTTTTACTTTCCTTTATTAATGGGAAAATTACATTATTTGCACTGATTACTTGATTCAAATTTAAATTCTAGAGCAACTGAGTAAGCATGAATCAATTAACCATTTACTTGAAGCAAATCACTAAATTATTTAGGAAGCCTAAGCTCTCTTGTTAGAAAGTATTTTTGCATCAGACTTGATTGATTTCCATTTGTTCCATCAATACCAGTTATATTCTATCTGCACCTTAGAAATGCATGGGCCATTAACCTTAGATTAAGATTCATGTTAGAGAATCATACTGCTTGTGAACCCTGATTGCATATCATTATGATACCCAATACCAAAAAAGCTTCTTCAATAAAGGATGAAAACACTGGTCACTCCATTCATTATGCAAGACTTATTGCTGTACAAAGAGACTTTTCATGCAGACATAATGAGGCCTGTTTGCATGAGACCCAGTTGGTGACTGTGAGTGCCTGCTAAAAAGATTTTACTTTGCAGGTTGAAGAAGACCTGCCTGTGCTCTTTAGTCAGTCCTTTGAAGAGACTTCCTAATTACTGTCACGGTTCCATTGTTGTGCTAGGTTATGAATAATGTTTCACACTTAGTTATGTTGATAATTCTTATGCAACAAAGCTGGTTTCAACATCATGGCAGCTCAGTGTTTATTGGGGAGTTGTGGTGGTAAATGAAGAGATGCATAAAGAGTGCAGACAGCTGGCTCTGAAGTGAAAACAATCAGACACGCACAGCTTTCTGTTAAACTAGTGGTGTCGTATTCTGGTCCTGACCGGTGTCCCATACATTTTTTATACGTTTCTCCCTTCCAAAGCATCAGATACAAATGTTTTAATCACGTTTTCAGCCTGTTTTCTACAGGCCTGCTAATGACTGATGGCTCTGAAGCATAGGCGCCTCTAAAATGTGCCAGATACACACCCTCAAGGATAAGAATACGAGTGAAACAGCCAAGACCTTTAACAGATAACTTGCAAAATATACACAGCACCTCATGTGTGTATTAAATTGACAGGAATACTTTGCAGTGGTGGGTCTGTTTTAATATTTGATCACTTTACAGGCTTGTCTAAATTTATCCTTAATAATATTGCTAAACTTTGATAAGTTGTCGGATTATTTTCATTTATTTTTTTCCTTGGGTCTAAATTGAACTTCTCTGTTGAAGCAATTATGATAAATTAAACAGCTCCTGTGCTGCAAACAAACTGTAATTGTAATCCTGAATACAACTAGTCCACTGAGGCTGCTTCTATTGACAGGTACGGTACAGTTTCTTCAGAAGTTATTGAAAATCTTTGATTTTCTTTTCAAAAAGCTCACTATTATCTTGCACCAAGATTTTAAAAAGTTATTGTTTCCAAACCTCTAAAATTTTCCATCATAAAGTTCTGATGGTTCTTTCCTGTCCTACATTCCTTTTCATTATGGAGTGACCAGCTTTTCCCTTAAGCCACCTGTTGCTGAGCACTGCCGATCAACTGGCTGAAAAAAGGCTCACCCACAGCCGAACAAAATGTACTGTCATTATATTCTTGAAAGTAAAGGATACGGGATAATATTATGCTTTTTAAATCTACTTCTAAATTTAGAGACTGTTCATTTTATTTTATTTTTTTTATTTGCTCTATATAATCAAATCAAAATAATGATTTTTATGGTCAATGGAAACACAGCTTATGTTTGTGCATCTGAGAGCTGCCAATCCTATGCTAAAAATTTTAACATGTCCAAAGCTTATGTGGCAGCGTGGCTTAACCTGAAGTTGAACAGCTTGCAAGGCCATTGAAATGCAAGAGAGATACACCATATTATGACAGGGCTATTAGTCTTTGTCATAAAAAAGCTAAAATTCAAGCAAAGAGCTATTTAAATTTTTATACTTTCCATTTGTCCATTAACATATCTCATAAATCTTATTGCCATTACCAGTAAAATTGATTTTGTGTTTAACTAGTAATATTATCTTTCTTTTAGAAACAGATGTGTTCTTTTCTGCTAGTTGTGTGTAATTTCCCTCCCAAATTTGCAATGTGAGGTACCTCTCTGGCTTCTTTGAAGTGCTCCTTCACTAAGTAATCATGTAATTTAACATCATACACCAACAGAGGTCTCTACCCTGTAATAAACCCATTTGCTGTTTCAAGGTGATGAAAGCTGAGATCTATTTTGCACAGAAATCTAGGGTCAGCTTTAAAACTAATATGGAGGAGTAATTTGTTGAGTTGTTTGGTGCTGAAATAACAACTGTCCATTTAGCAAGTACATCTTACCAGGGCATGATATGTGCTCTTATTAGTTTAACACCCATCTGTCTGTGGCTCAATAGAAGTCGTCACCCTGAAGGCATAAGCCTGCCATTGAACAAGACAAAAAGCAGCTGCATAATAACAGGAACTGATTTTCAAAGAGGATCCGAACACTGTTTTTGCACTGCAGAGACAGAACCCAGCATTCATGGAAACCCTTTTTATCCACCCTTAGGCTTGTTCCCAATTAACGTGATGGACGAATCAAGGTCATTGACACCCAGTACTGGCAGCTGGCTGACCAAAATAGGGCAAATGGAATGCATTTTCATTGGATGGCCTGGATCTTTTAGCCTGAGCTAAAAGATCACTTTAGAGTCAAATACTTATTTCAGTATTGAAACGTTTTGAGTCTGACTGAAGCTTTTTGGGGGGCCAAGAGGGTCCGGTCCCTTTGTGACTTATGCTGTGTTGGATCACTTGAGACAGTCACTATTTCAGATTTTTTGAGTTTCTCTGTGCCATCACAGTAAAGGATTTGTTTGATATTGAACAATCCTCAGAACAATGGGAGTCAAAGTCCAAGGAATTCTGTGAAGATCTCAGAAGGAGAACTATAAACTGGTAAAGACTTTTGGATGTATTTTTAAACTGCTGAAAATTTCAATAGTGTTACTTAAAACAGTTGTACAGGACAAGTTAGCTTGATTTACCACTGATATGCCAAACTCTAGAAGACCAAAACGTTTATGATTATCTAATAGGAAATTGTTTAAGATGTTCTGGTAAAGCCCAGGGCCACTCCAGCATGAAAAGTACTAGAACATTTTGGTCACTGTCCACAATGAAGCAAGTTTTGAATCAACATGGATTATAAAGGTGCCAGCATTTAAAGAGCTGGCTGTTACACAATTGAGAACTTCAAGCCAGACGGGGACTTAAAGTTACCCACATAGACGAGCCAAATGCCTACTGGAGAAAAATGTTAAGGTCAAGCGCAACCGTGATTACACTGTTTGGTTTAGATGACAGCTTTCAAATCAAAGACACAATACTAGTTGTCAAGCATGGTGGTGGAAACATCATGCTGTGGAGGTGTTTTGCTTCTACTGTACTGTTGCAGTAATGGAGGAGGAAGATACCCAAATTCTTCAGCTTCATCTCAAATCAATGGCTAGATGGTTGAAACTTGGCCTCAGCTGACTGTTCTAACATGTTGATCCCAAAACAGATTTGGGTGATGATCAGCCTATGGCATGGCTTTCCCAAAGCCCTGACCTCAACTCTTTAGAAATTTTTTTTTAAATTTTGGAAACCTGGGTCTGGTAGAGAACCAGCCAAAAGGATGCTGGAAAACTGTTGATGGTCACAAAAAAAGTGTCATTTGCTAAGGGACATTTACTGTATATTAGCGGGGGGTGTGATGTGTAAGTTTAAACCTGTGTGTACAAGGGTTGTTAAGGTGATTCATATTTGGATATAATCAACTGTAAAAAAAAAAAAAACAACAAAAAAAAAAACCCCGAAGAATTCTTTAAAGATACTCATTCGCATCAAAATCAATACAGACTGAACTTTTTTCATCTTTCTAAGTGGGTTCACGGCTCGCATAGCAGAACTGCAGCCAAAGACACTCTGTCTTTCCCTTTTCAGCTGAACAGTAATGGCTGAGAATCAAAACAGTGAGCTGTTGCTGGAAGTTAAAACTCCTCAAACAGGGCAAGTACATCCAAAGACTTTAGATACTCTGTAGCCATTGAGGCAAACACAAAAGCGCTGTTTGGAGGTAATTTGCTCTCAGGCAGATGAACAGGAAAAGGGGAGTGACTCTGACCGCTGTGCTAGCACTACAACAATTTTAAAAGGTCTGTAACACTCTTGTATCTGCATCATTAAAGTAGTAAACATTGTGAATAGCATAAGGCATAAGTTGACATTATATGTTAGCTATTTACAGACAGCTCATTATGGTGTCTGCAACATGTAATTGAGGGCTGTAGCGGCTAATGTGGCTAGTGGTAAAACAAGTTAAACGTTAACAAAAGGCTGAAGCTGCTATTCTAATTCACTGCAACTATGTTGTATCGTAGGTTCACCCTGGAAAAAGTGTGATAAATCAAACAAACTATATTATTGACATTCATTCCCATAACTGAATCAGACTTTTAATCTGCTTCAGGTAAAAGAAATTTATAAGAAGTACAATCAGTACCATCAGTCGCTTAAAAGAGCATAGAACATTGGGAAAGAATTGGTTAGAATTGGCTGCTGCTCACATCTAGAAACACAGATTTACACATACAGTAGCAGTAAAGTGGATGAATTTCCATTTCTTAACCTACCCTGATCATTTTTCGATTAGAGCAAGATAGATGATGGCTATAAAACAGACTTTCCATCATGTTATTAAGTTGAATCATGTCATAGTAACACATGAATATTCTTAGAGCCGAACAATTCCAGCTCTATTATTTAGGCGTGTTAGAATCGGGTGGACTAAATACAAATGCACACCACACATTTCAAGTTTTTCTTACAAAAAAAAAAAAAAAAATTCTGAAATCCATGTACTATCCTTTACTTCACAGTATCCGTACTAATATGTACTGCTCACAATGGGCTTTGTGTATAAAGAAAAATGTTGTGTGCTTGGTCATGACAAATATTTCCAAAACTTTCAGCTCACACTCCTAACTATGTAACAGTGAAGAGCTGTCTATAGAAAAAATCTGACTCTTGGAACAAAAGAGCAAATTGTTCAACCATTTTTGTTGCTTGCTTTCCCAGACAGTCCATCGGACAGCATCAGCAGGCATTTTATAGACAGAAGCATGAGCATAACAATAATTACGTGTGAAGGGGAAGTGTCCCCCTCACATCTGAGAAATATTCGTTTGGACTCCCACACATTTACAATAACATATTACTTACCCCAGCTCTGTTTTTATTGCTTTGGGAAAGATTCAATTCCACTTGATTGACAGGAGAATACTCATACAGCTAAAACTCCACTTCCTCGTTACCTATAACAACACACCACATCGCATGCTCCAAGCATAAGCAACAAAGTGAATCACTAGTCCAGGCTGCTAAAAGCTGGAAAAGGTAACGTCACTCCCATTGACATCTCACAATGTCTAGCTTGTGTGATGAGGTGATAGAAGTTTCTGGTTTAACTGTGCTAGTGCTAGTGGTTCAGTTGAAGTAATTGCGATAGAGACGATTGTACTGTAGTAAACTACTGTGGAAAGCTTTTTTGCTGGAAAGAAGTTGAATTGATGTTTTTCAAAATAAAAGGTTTTTCAAAATGAAAAACTCAACAAACTGCAGTTAAAATGAGTCACTGCATTAGCCACTCCTACCCTAACCAATCCCCCCCCAACACACACACACACACACACACACACACACACACACACACACACACACACACACTCCTGGACAGAAGGATGAATATCTTCTTTTGTTTTCTTTTGTTTTTAAGCTTTCAACTTTGAGAAAAATCATGGAAAGACAATTTATCAGTTATGGAATTTGCTAAAGTAGCCAACACAATGTTCAAGCCAATCCACAGTCCTAACTCTCACAGCTTGTATTTTATTCAGCCTCAGTACAACACTGTGTGTATACAGTAGCTTCTATTGACTCTGTAGTATTACAGACAAGCCTAAGATTGAAAATAGATAGCTAAGGGGATCCAAAGAGCACCCAAGGTTGTTTATTCACATAATTTGGCCTCTGGATGCCTGCCTTCAGTGAACCGGATGGAAGTTGATTGGAAGCAGAAAGCACTGTTATCAGAGGTAATCACAGATGTTAGATTAGGATGAAGTGTCTCTTAGGCCCTTCAAACCTACAGCTGTCTCATTTTACTTTCTTTCCTCCCATCCTTTCTGTTAACTCCTTTTCTTTTTCATTTTCTTATTTTCACACCAATTAAATTGAATTCATAAAACTAGGAAAAAGAAGTGTTTTATTTTTCAGTTCGAAGCTTGTAAATGTTAGGACAAAATAAAAATGAACTGGTCTTTACAAGGCTCTAAAAACCTAAGTACACCCCTGATGCCTCCTTAGGGTTTAGTTTGGAAAGTACCCATCAGATGCTGCTAATCAAATCTGCTTGATTAACCCATCATCCACAAGTATGACCTAGCTTAGAAATGTGAAAAATCAATTTAGGTATGACGGGTGTGTTAACACAATGTCGAGAAAGACAGACATCAGCAGTGAGGGTTGGAAAATTGCTGCTGCCAATCAACCCGGGAAAGGCTTTCTGGCAATTTCCAACCAAGTTGTTCTAAGGTAAATAATTATTTTTATTCACGATTGAATAATTTATGCCATGATCCTGTGTGTGCCCTATGATTCAGTAAGATGTTGTAACATATTTAGGAAGAATAAGAATAACTTGGAACTATTAATCAGTCCCTCTGTTTTTCGCAGAAATTCATGTAAAATCAACAGATCCCCACATTTATTTGTGCTAATGCATAATAGTAAGTTTATTGCAAATTTTCCGCAAACGTGGTCAAAAAAAGTGCATTTAAGTGACTGTTAACTCCCACCTGCAGGGGGCAATATTTCTTACTTCTACTAAACAGCTATCTCAGCCTTACTTGATAAGTTATAGCCTAGTCCATGATGGATGTGGTGAGAAACAAAAAGTCACATTCATCGTCATACATAGGCGCAAAGGACCGAGCATAGCAGTATTCCTGTTCTCCATGAGAGTGGGGGGGGAAAATATTGCAAAATTCTTTGCAAATATTTCTAAAGTAGCACCCCAAAATCAGTCACTGATTATCTGTAGCTATGTTTCCATCCAATTGTCATGTGAATTCTGAGCAAACTTTTAAAATGTTGCAAGAAAGAAAAAAAAGTAAATATGAATTAGCCGTGTTTCCATCAATTGGTTTGGAGCAAAGCAACCAGCCTACGCAAAGCATAATTTTGTCAGATGTTGATGCCACACATGGCTTTAATGAACAAGATGTAGATGTTGCAAACTAACATGGACCAAACATCCCAGAAAAATAGAGTGTCCTCCCCTTTGAGCTTGAGGTTTGGACATAGAAATTTTTCCAATTTTCCTGCGTTTGGTAAGGCACAACAGACCCACCAGTGGATGGGAGCTTTCCCTTCGTCTGAAGCTATTCGGCAAATGGGTTTCCATCTCCCCTTTAGCACATTAACTCTTTTTCGGAAAAGCCAAAAACCACCTCAAGCGAGAGTAAAAAAAAAAAAATTGAAGTTATTTTGAATTTTGCTGTTTCTGTCAACCATTTTAGTGCGATACTTCAAAATGTGCATAATAAAACATTGATGGAAACACGGTTTGTATGACTTTATTGATGTAGCGGAGATTCTGGACAATTTTTTTTTTTTTAAACAAAAAAATTAATTACTTACAAGACAAAATTTTACCCAAGCTTTTGCTGTTTGACCAATATTTTCACATTGAACCCTAGAGTACGCTGTTATAAAGAAGAGCTCATGGTCGATTTAATGACTTCCGTGTTCCCAAGCTGTTGTGGGAAGAATTCGCCGAATCATCACCACTCCACCGCTATACTTGATAGTTAATTCAAGTATGTGCTATTTAAGGGTGTATTCACAGCTGATACATTTGGTCCGTTGGTCTGGACCATTTGTGTAGGTATGAATACACTCAAGTGAACCCTGGTGCAGACCAAACAACCGGACCAAGACCCACTTTTTGAGATGATCTCCATCCGCTTCCAAACAAACTCTGGTGCGGTTCGCTTCTGGTGTGAATACAGTCTGGCCTCGATCCAAACCAACTATGGGAAATGTACATCTTTTTGGAATTAACGAGCCACCGTTGCTGGGCATTGTGGTAAAAATGAGCCTTTCTGTGTTGCTAACGCTATTACCACATGTACTGAAATCATACCTGATCTGCCATTTTCTGGTGGCAGCATGTTGTGGGTCAGCACATGCAGAGCATCCCGTATCATTCAGCTTGCAGCAAGCATTTGCTGACGCAAGCAGGACTTCCAGTTTGTTTTGTCTAGGTCTGGGTTCTCTCCCGCCCCCGTCATTTTTGTCCAATGGGAGCAATGATCGTCATCCAGGTGGCTTTGTTTACAAGTTATAGTCCGCTTGCAAAAAAATAAAATAAAAATAAAAAATAACGTCCGCTTTTGGTCTGGACCAAACAAGCAGACCAAAGGACTTTCCTGGTGTGAATACACCTTAAATTTCACCAACAATGGCACTTTGCATTTTGGTGTAATATATCATCTTTGGTCCCATTTTTCCTAAAGGACAGGTCTTGAAGTTCATTAGGTTCCAAAAAAAGTCATTCTGCCATATTCAGTTTAGAGAGAATAGGCTCTCTCCTTAGAAATTCTTTAAAATAAGCTGCACTCGGTCAGTCTTTTTTCTGACAAAATACAGCTTTGACCACATACAGACTGTCATAAACTTTAACTAAATAAAGTATGTAGAGTCTAAAATGGGAACCAAATATTTACATAAAACATAACACTGTTTTATTCTTTCTCCAACAAACAACAAGTCCAAACTTTTCCTGTTTTAGGTCAGTTAGGATAACTAAAAGTTTTTATTACTTTCAGTCAAATTACAATACCTGCAGTATATTGGTGAGTGATAAAGCTGAAAATAGTGAGCGATGTTAGCTGCCATACAACTGAACAAAGATACAGGAATTGTTGAGCATGTCGTTGAATAATGAATGGACCTGGTTGCTCTTTTGCAACCCAGGTGGAGGCAGCCAGAGTTTGACTGGGTAACTGGTTCCACTGGTATTGCTTTGTGATGGACAGTACATTCAATCATCTGACAAGAACCTTTGAAAAGTGTCAGTGCTTTCCCAATGAATGACATTCAGGATGTTTCTGACTGACCTCTTCCATAGCAACATTGGGAAAGTTTGGTGAGTTCATGAGCCCTGTTCCAGACTTCAGCCCACTGAGAGACCCCATGGTGTTTATAATGAAAATCTGCATTGCCCACTGCCTTAATCATCCCCAGTATTCTCTGAATATACAGTAGCTATCTGTTTTTGCATTTTAAATACTACTTCAGTCCCATTGTACCTAATAATTATGCTGTAAATATAGCTGTATATAGTGCATAAATAAACAGCAGCAAGATGGAGAGCAAAACCTGCCTTAATCTGCTGTGATGAACAGCATTATGTTACTGATTAGGAAGCCTCCAGGCCATCTCAATGTGAAAGTTTTCCACACATCATGCTGTGAGGAGTCTCCAGCACAGACCCGGAACTTGCTGGAGAAACAAAATATTCCTTCTGGCCCCAGATCACCTTGGGATCTCCCAGAAAGAGCAGGACGATTTCACCCAGTAGAATAATTTCCAAGTTTCGCTGCAAGGCCTGTTGCCCCAACAACCTATATTTAGACATGACTATGCATGGCTGGAGTTACTTCAAAAACTGGTTAGTATTTTTCTTTAGCCAGGCCAAGAATTACTACCCAACTACATCTGTTGTTCACATATTGATGGAGAAGTTCTTTTTTTATTCATCCCTGAAAAAAATGTGATTTAATTACAATTAAACACCAAAAATTCACCTCGTTTTCTTCATTAAACAAAAGATAACAAAAATGTGTTTTCTAACTGAGAACAGTTTAGTGATGTAGGATTTTTTTTTCTGTATTGTACAACAAATATCCATAAAATATGGTTGATATCCAAAGTACTCACAACTTCTCATAATCCCACTCTTGTGCACAGTGGTGTTTTATTGCTACTATAACTGCAGAGGGTAGTTTGCTACTCTGGGCACAGCTTAGAGGACTAATTAAAAGCCATAGAGGATGCAGCTGCCGCTCTCAGCTCCACATGTGGTAGAATATTCCATGTTTTTCATTTTCTATTCATTTGGTGCAAAAGATAAAAAAAAAAAAAAAAAAAAGAAAACACATCAGCGACATTGCAACTGAAGATACAAAATGCTGGAAAGTTTGTTTTTACAGGGTGTCCACATACCAAAAGTCTTAAATTCATATATCTAAAATTAAGGCCTTAAAATGTCTTCAATTCATTTTAAAAAGTAAGTTGGCCTTTAATATGTTAATCCCAGGGCTTAAATTTTTTCTTGATAGAACTATTTAATCTTGTATGTTTTATGTTTTTTTTTTTTTTTTTCTTGCAGGACTTTTCTGTCAGGCAAAAGTTTGAGTTGCACTCAGACATATTCATTGCGTTCTGTGACTGGAGACAGTTGAGGCTCCTGTCACTGCACGATCTGTTTCAGTAGCACGATCGGTACCATCAGCTAATTTGGGCGTGTGCTAAAAGAAATACTTCCAGGGTATTTTTATTAATTTTTTCTTTTTGTAAGTCATTGTAATTGTAAAAATAGTGCATGATTTAAAGAGAATAACAAGAAATAAAGATAAAAATAGTTAAACTGCATTTTGCTAGATTGCTTCTGAGCAAAAAAAGAATAAATCTAGTAGATTGTAGTAAATGTATACAATAATCAAATGTGAGAAAAGATAGAGTAACAAATAAGTTAGTGTTTCCCATGAACAAATGGGATATAGTTTGTCTTGGAAAATAGGTTCTCTTATAACAAGTATTTTAATTAATGTAAATAAATATATTACACTTCAATGATATACATTTTAAGAATTATCCGGAAGTATTTCTTCAGCGCATGTGCAAATGAGTTAACAGTGCAGATCGTAATCACGGTAAATCACTGCTACGTACACTTGCTAGCCAGCTAGCTTTTTTTCCATCAATCATGGGTTAGTGCAAATTTATCGCTAGTTGGCTAGACAATGTTTGTATATTTCTGTGGAGATATAGGTCTTAAATTCCATTCATACTGGTCTTAAAAAGATCTTAAAATGTCTTAAATTTGAGTTGGTGAAACCTGCAGAAACCCTGTTTTAAGTGGCATAAAGTGTCTTTAAGATTTCATTCAGCTTTTACACCCGCCTAAACCTTGCAGAGGAGATGGAGGCTTGTGCCCATCTCCGGCTGTACATGAGTGACTGTGGATCTACCTGCACAATCCCCCTCTTTCCATCATCAGAGTCGTGACCCTCATGTTACATAAGGCTCTCAGCGGCTGACCAGCCCACACCTGTCCTCAAGCCTGACAACCTGTAATCAGTGTGGAGAGGTGCCATGACATCGGGAAATGCAAAACAGCCAGTAGATCTGTCTTCACAGGTCACGCAAACACATTCCCAAGCTTCTCAAACACATGAATGCGCTCATAGATACATCGCTCACTGTGACCTTTTCGCTTTCGGTTTGAACGAAGAGTGCTTAAAGCCTATGTGACAAGCATAACGAATGAGATAACTAGGGCGACCGTGGAGAGAGATGCTGCACAGGGTAGTCAGAACACGGAGAGATGGAGGAGAAGCAGCAGTCGTGTTACAGTGGTTACAACTCGACAAATCCCTCATAAAAACAACTTTAATCTCCTCGGCAGTTAAAGTTGAATTTTTTCTGAGTGAAAACCAAGTGAGTAAACCAAAATTTGTACCCATCAGTTCATCCATTAATCCACTGGCTATACCTGCTTATCCTGGCAGGGGTGACCCCCAGCAACCCTGCCTCTCTCCACCCAGACAGTAGGTGAGAAACTATTCTAACTGTGTAAACAGTACAGTGAGTGTGGGTGTCTTACTGTGTCGGTTCAGATTTGATCACAACAAAAAGGCAGCATGGGGAGGGGGGCATATTGCTGTGGCTTATTTGAATTAAATGACTTGAACCATGTCATGGAAGTCCCTCCCCTCCAAAGAAATGAATGAAACATCTAAAAAATCAGATACAGAATGACGACATGGTGAAATGACCGGCGCACCCTGCTGACACTGGAAACTAAAGATTAACTGTGTTTCCATCATTTTTTTTATGTGCATTTTAAATGATCATATTAGAAATGGTTGTGGGAAAAGGCAAAATTTGAAACTGTCCTCAATTTTGCAAAAGATTTTTTTATGCTCACTTGAGATGGTTTTTGGCTTTTCCAAAAAAGTAAATGCGCTAAAGGAGAAATGGAAACACGTTTGCCAAATAAGTTCTGACGTAGCGAACATTTACCTCCCATCACTGATCAGCTGTTTCCACTGTTAGAATCTTTCAAATTGCATTTCTTTCACTCCGTCTCCAGACAGCATGTAACATCGCCATTACCATTTCACATCACAGAACAATTACAACTTTCCCAACAGAAACACATTCCTGAAAAACTCTCTCCATTTTGCAACCACTACTTCCTGTTTATTACAGCCATGTGTAATGTCAACAGCTGACAAAATTACCCATTGCTTAGCCTGGTTGAATTGCTCCAAACCAGTCGATGGAAACACGCCTAATTCACTTTTTCTTTTTTTTGTTTCCTTTTTGCGACATCTTAAAAGTTCGCTGAAATTTTGCATGACACTTGGATGGAAACATAGCTAGTAACTTACAACTTCAATTTACGGGTTTGATCAAATGGACCCGCCACTTCGTACATTTTGCCTCATTTGGCCTCCCGTTGTGAAAACTGTGACTGAATGAGAAGTAAAATGAATTCCTTACATTGTGTTATGGAAACATTTATTTCCTGTGTGTAAAGTCCTATTCCTATTAAACTTTGCTTTCTGAAGTCTTGTGACTGCCTGAACTTAAGGTTTATATTATGCCTTATTTTCAGTTGTGCTTTGCCTGCTGGAGTTGATGTCTGCTGCTGCAGGTTTTAGATAAACAGAAATCTGTCCCACACCAGGCTGTTGAGAAACTAGCTCTCATAGTTTGTCTTGTAAATATTACTGAACTTCTTCTGTCCTTGCGTATATTAGATACATTTTAAACTCTGTTAGTCAGAACTGACACTCTAATTGTAACACATTGTTCCCATCTTGCAGGAGATTCCTAATAAACTTGACTGAGTGCTTTTCACCCCAACTGTTTTCCCTAAACCATAGCCTCTGAGGAATACATAAGTAGTTCAACAAACATGTTTCAGAGCTGCCTGTGCAGATATATCAGGGCTGGAAACCTGACTGTAGGCAGCAAATAAAAGAACAAAAGAACAACTACACAGTGGAAACCCCCCACAAGGCTTCATTGTGTTCAGTGAGATGACAATCCTGTGCTATATTTTTTTTCATTGCTCCGTTCTTGTATGTTGTACTACCTGTTATGTTGAGTCATTCGCTGCTTTAGTGATCAGAATTCTAAGACTGACCTTTTTTCCTCCTCTTTTCTATAGTGTCGGAAGAAAACTGATGGAAATCAATTGTCTGGTATTTCTTTTCTGCCTCTACAGAGGGCCTGGCTGTCGGGGTCGGGTTTGGAGCCATTGGAAAAAGTTCTTCTGCTACCTTTGAGAGTGCCAGGTAAGATTCCTGTCAAGGATACAGTTTTTAATGCTGTTAATTGGTGAGAAATTCAGTCCAAATTAATTCATCTTTCAGTTTGGGTTTTGTTTGGCTCAAACATATGTTAGAAGAATTATTTTTTATATGACAGCTAAAAAACATAACATCCATGACATTTAAATATGCTTTAATGCTGTAAGCTTTTCTAAAGTTTAAGGTAAAAATTTAAGGTTCAAATGAAGGTGTTTAATGTGTTTCTTTAAAATGCAAGGACTTGCCTGCTGTTGCCATCTAGTGGTTACATCATAGAATTACCTACTTAATCTCTTGAACATGTAGCAAATCCTGCTCCTCAGCAAAGCTACCTGGTTCTACAGATATGTGTACAGTATGAATGAATTATGTGTTGAATACATCAATCATATTTATCATCATGGGGCAGCAACCAGCTCAACAATAAAGGACTGCAAGCAGAAGTCTGGTGATTGGCCTTGCACTGTCTAGCAAATCTGATTACATAATTCTGCTGTTAGTCTTGTAAAAACCTTTTACATGTCTGTCCTACAAAAAAAAAAAAAAAAAAAAAAAAAAAAAAAAAAAAAAAAAAAAAAAAAAAAAAAAAAAAAAGGACAACAGCAGCACTGCTGAGCATTATGCATTTATACTACTGAGACAAACAAGCAATTTCTGTCAAGGCACCTTTTTGCTATTTCTGCAATTCTAATTAGGTAATATATTTTAAGGTGAATATAATATATGGACAACAGTTAGTTTTCCTTTCATTGTCTGTTAGGAATGTTCTTCCTGCCCATATAGTTAAGTGTGATACAAACTGAAATTGAAAAGAATCTCCACAATATCTAATGTCATTGCTTGACGAAGTAAAAATGCTACAGAAACTCTCCCTGGATAGATTTTTATAAAGGAACATCAATCAGAGGCCATAAATTGGTAAAGGACCCAGACCTCTATAAGCCCCATCTCCAGCAGCGGTAGATGTGGTTGTTTTATGTGTACATCTGTAAATCTTATCACTGGAAGTTCTTTTTCAAATCTGATACTCCACCAGAGAAGCAGAGCAGCTGCTTTTGACTCGTTTTGGTGATAAGAAAAAAGACCCTGAGGAAAGAGAAGCAAAAAGACAAAACGGTGAGAGGTCATGTGATGAAGTCCTTCGAGATAAAGTTTCTGTTAAACCCCTGTTGGCAGTTATTTCAGGCCAGTGGGGCCATATCATGTTGCTCAGTGCAAGTAGTGGAGAAACTTAAGTCATTTTAGTTGGCGTGGCGTATGTGCATTAAACGCTTAACAGTGCTAACATTCTGTGGGGTATTGCAGATCTCTTTTTGTTCTGGATTCGTCTTAATGCTGAGGAGAATTAGAGTTCTAAACGCTGAGTTATATTTGCGCTTTTGAAAGTTCGTGTTGAGCGCGCGAGCCGAGCAAGCGCACCTCTTAATTTTTGTAATTTGAGGCGGATCGCGCGCGCCACCTTTCACTTAGTCTGGATGAGTTGAAAGGTGGTCTTGCACAGAAGGTCCCCCTGCTCTGGCATTTATAAAATTCCTCTATAAATTCCCATTTTAAGAAAAGATGGCACGAAAGTTGGCATCAAATGTAAACGGCACACCGCTTGCTCGGCTCACCCGCACTCAACGCTAACCTTTTTAAAGCGCGACTATAGCCTTAAGTCAACCTTTATACTTGCGCTTTTGAAAGGTCGCGTTGAGCGCGCGTGAGCCAAGCAAGCGGTGTGCTGTTTACAGTTGACACCAACTTTGAGCCCATATTTATGGCAAGCCGTTTGGATCAATAATGAGACGTATATTAACGCCTTCTTCTAAACCGTAAATAAGCCGTTTTTCCCGCGCAAACTCATTGTGAATCAGAACGCGCGGCGGCGTAAATAAGGTGCAGTGGCGTTTTGTGCATATTTTATCATCAAAAGGCTGTATTAGTGCTCAGCCACTAGATTTCAGAGCATTTTACCCAGTTAGAGCACCACAATGCCAGACACAACCAGAAGATAGCTTGTCTTTTGAAAATCACTGAAAGTACTTGCACCTGCCATTCTGCTTCTGTGTTAATCACACCTAGTTTAACAATAAGTTTGGTATGACATTCAACTCACTTCATCTGTGATTTTCGGACAATAAAACATCAGTAACCTTTAACAGACAATTATCTATTTAAAAATATATATGTTTTGGTAGTTTTACTTTTAACATGACAAAACACATTAAACATTAGTTTGTCAGCTTGTAGTTTCTCTAAATGGACAGCAGATGTCAGTAAGGGGTTAGGGGTTACATTAAGGGGTTACATTTAGGACTTTAAATGAATTTAAATACCACTCATATTAAGAGTCGATTTTTCAACGTCTGCCTTTTTGTTTGGTCATCACTGACTAATTTAAACATTTTAAATATCTGCCAATGCAAAGAACAGGCATTTAAAGTAAACCCAGGATTAAACATGTCATAAATCCTGATGTCTATACAGTAGTTATTAGGAGTACTATTTAGCAGTAGTAATAGTATAGTAGTAGCAATAATAATTAGTATTAGTAATTAACAGAGGTATATGTCTCATTATTGATTCAAAAGGCTTGGCATACCTATTCTCTGAAAATGAGCCTTCATAGAGGGATTATATAAATGCCAGTGCAAGGGGACTTGCTCTGTTTGAGTGAAAGGTGGCGCACGCGATGTGCACCGAATTACAAAAATTCAGAGGTGCATGACTGGGCGACGCGACGGCGCACAAGACCAAGGCACAGGGGCAAGGACAGCGGATTTGGTGCACACCTCCTTGTGTCCGGTCCAATGCCTCAAATGTAAATCTAGCTTTTGACAGATGCCCAGTTTCCATCATGAATGTGTTATAGGTAGTAAAGGAAGCGCCACTAAAGTTTCAGTATAGGAGGTATAAAACCAACATTTTTATCTTTATGCAACTGGATTTATGTGTATTATATACTTAATAAGGCTAGGCAATGGGGCTGCACAATATTAGGAAAACATGCAGTAATGTTTGGGAACATTAAATCAAATCTTTGTCATTTCTACTTTTCACAAAGAAACAATGAAATTAAAAGGGTGCAGTCGACTCAGTGTGAGCATACAAAATTTTAATAACAACAAAGCTGATAAATAATTTAAAGGTTTTAATATCTTTCTACTTGGGTTCATAGTAAGCAGACCCTAGATAATAAATAATCCATACAGTTGCTGGAAAAAAATAATCTTTCCATCTGAACAAAAAGGTTTTACTGTAAACGTTGCTTCTGGATAATGTCTGCTGCTTTGACAATAAAACAACTTAGCTGTGGTGTCTTAATGACTTGACCACTTCACCACTTTTACCTTCTGAAGCATTTTATGATGCATCAAACTTGTGTCACCAAATATTTTGCAGGCACAGAGCTTGAATCCATGGTACTTTGATCATTATGGCAATATCAGAAAACGAAGAACTGGCTGGACTGCAGTAAGTTCTAGCTAATTATTAGTTTGTGATGTATTTTGCAGCCCTACTAGACAATGGGATGATGGCTGCAAAACAGAAAGCAATATGCAGCCTCCCCATCTGTTGGTGTGTACTACTCAGAAAACTGTTCTCAGACCTTTAACACTTACAGTGCCTAGATGTTCTCCTAAGTTTCTTAGAACACTAATCTCCACATCCTACTGTTGATACTTTCAGTTTTCCTGTTTATAATTTGCTGAGTACCTCGATAAATCATTGAGCTAAACAACTGCACACAATTTCTTAGAATCCAGCCGGTTTGAATATTCAACCAAATACTTAATGGTTAAAAAAAAAAAATTTCATTGTTTAGTCCTGGTGACCTCTGGAGTTGCGAACTGATGCTGCACGGTGCTGTTTATATGAAATATTTACAGCGTCTTGCAAAAGCATTTTCACATCTCCTGAACTTCGCCACATTTTGTCCCATTTCAACCACAAAGTTCAATGCATTTTATGGAAGTAGTTGACATCAGAAGGCAAATGGTTGCATTATTTCATTTAGGGTTGTCAGAGTAAAGGAGCTAGTTACACACGCATGACATTCTTTCCAGATTTGAAAATCATGCATCATTTTCCTTCCACTTTCCAACTATGCACCAGATGGTGTTGGTTTATCACATGAAATCCCACTATAATACCTGGTTCAACTTGTAATGTGACAAAATGTGAAGTTCAACAGATGTGAATGCTTTTGCAAGAAATTGCAACAAGACAGTCTTTTTTACTGAAGCTTACTCCAAGTTTTATATATGCGAGATAGACATTGAATTTAGAGGTTGTGGTTGATGAGAAACTCCAAACTTTTCTACTTGGAATTCAGAATTCTTGATCTTTCAGTTAAATAAATTCCGTCAGGATGTCGCATGCTTACGCTTGTTATCAACATTAATCTGATTATTGATGGTTTGCTCTCTTTCAGAAATTTGGCTATTGGCATCGGCATCCAGAATTTTCCAGAAGGCTTGGCGGTGAGCCTGCCTCTCAGGGGTTCAGGGGTCTCAACATGGACAGCCTTCTGGTAGGGAAACTATCTCATCAGATGGTTTAACAACGGTGTGTAAAAGTTCAGGCCGACAGCAGATGCTCCATCATGACTGTTGGCTTCCTCCCTCCCTCCCTCCACCAGGTACGGTCAGCTCAGTGGAATGGTAGAACCCATCGCTGGCCTGCTGGGCGCTGTCGCTGTCGTCCTTGCAGAACCTCTCCTGCCTTACGCGCTGGCGTTTGCTGCCGGAGCGATGGTCTACGTCGTCGTGGACGACATCATTCCTGAGGCTCAAGTCAGGTTAGTGGAAAAAGAAGGAAGGTATTTAAAGAGACGAGTGAAGCGCTAATGAGTCGTCAACTTATCTGTCCTCTGCTAATATTTCTTGTCTCCTTGTTGGTGTTACCAGTGGTAACGGCAGACTGGCTTCCTGGACGTCCATTCTGGGATTCGTCGTGATGATGTCACTTGATGTGGGGCTGGGCTGAGGCTGTCATGGCAACAGAAGAAAACCAAGGCTCAGAGAAGCACAGCTGACCTCAGTTTTAAAGAAGGGAAACAGTTGTTGAGTCTAATTAATGCTACTTGAAGTTGAACTGTGAGCAAGCTTTTAAATGCAATGATTGCTGTACTTGAACTGATATATTTTCTAAGAGATGCTTCCAGTTAAATAAGGCAGATTTTATGATTCAAGAGATGGTGAAGGTTTTGTTTGGGCTTTGTTGATGTTTTTTCAGAACAAAATCTCAAATATGAAAGCTTAAAAAATACGTTTAGTCTTTTTTTCCAGTTGAACGTGGCATTATGGGACTCAGTAAGGCTACATCTGAATGCTACCTGCATTTCACTGAAACTGCTGTTTCATCTATTCTTCATGTATAATACTTTATATTTGACTCCTCTTCTGTTGTAACAAAATACAGTAAAATGGTTCAGGTGGTATTGCTGCTGCTTTTATTCAGGGTAGTGTTAGTTTCCTGCCATCTACTGGTCGATGTGGGGAATCACACCTTCTCTATTTGTTTGGAATTTCTAACTGGATTTACTTTGAAACAGAGGTGGTAGAAAAGCCCACGAAATGTGTTTAAGAAAGAGTAGCACTACTTTAGCATATTTTTACTCAAGCTGAAGTAAAACTAGTCAACAAAATAATTAAGAGTTAAAAGGTATTTGGCAAAAGGCTACTCAACATAGCTGTTTGGTCATAACATTTGAGTTATTTTGGGAAAATAATGTAATCAGAAAGACAAAAATTTTAAGCTATGTGTTAATTCTAGCTATTTAAACAATAAAATAAAAACTGATTAAAAATAAATAGCCTCATGAGTGAAGTAACTAGAGGCGGGAGGAGTTGTTACTTCAAAATAATATTTAAGTAAAAAGTAAGCTGCAGTAAGGCTACTCCTAGAAGTTCTTTTTTTTTTTTCCAGAAAGTTACTTGAGTAAATGTAACTCATCTCTACTTTTGCTTTAAAAGTTTTAAGAAGTGAATCTCAGTTTTTTGGGGGGTTTTTTTCTCTTTTCTTGCATCCATCTGTCTGCCTTAGTTAAATATAAAATCACATTATATTTATCTGTTAAATGACTTTGACAGCAGATCTTTAAAAACATTTTTTTAATCTGTTAATCTAAGTGAAACACTAACAAAAAATAATTTTGTATTCATCTGCATACACCACTTTAATTCTTGTCTTAAACAGGAATTTAAAGTTTAAAAAACAAGATTTTCCTGATCACCGCAACTCTATTCATGTTGTATGTTGTGGCATTTTTATATTTCTAAGGAGTAAGAACAAACACGCTCAGTTATTTAAACTATGTTTTAATTAAAAAAGAATAAAGAAAAAGAAAAATATTGACCAAACAGAAAAACTGGCCACTTCATGACTTTTAAATGAACTGGAGGCACATTTGTGGAAGTATTTTTAAGGCAACATGTCACCTACACAGCTTCCTTGTGTGACTATATATATATATATATATATATATATATATATATATATATATATATATATATATATATATATATAGATATATATATATATAGATATATATATATATATATAGATATATATATATATAGATATATATATAGATATAGATATGTGTGTGTGTGATTGATATGTCATCTTGAAGTATCTTATTTCAAAAAGAATAACTTTGTTTTCTTCATGTGCTGTGGTTATTTTTTATAATAATTGATGGGAATGATCATTAAATATTACGTTGGAATTTTAAAACATCTGTAATAAAAATAGAAAATGGATACTATAAGTAAAGTTTAAAGATGTCTTGAATACTCAGGTTTCCTTCGATGATGCTGCCATCTAGTGGCAGCGTCTTGATCCTGTCAGTACAGATAAAAGCCTTCTACACGTTCAACCTTATAAACATTAAAACTTGCTGTTTGTTCTTATAACAAAACACTTTTTATAATTTATTTTATTGGGGATTAATATATAACAAGGTGATGCATACAGTGACAATGTTTGAAAACGAACAGCTTCCAAAGAATATTAATGATATGAAGGAAACCTATTAGGTTTTACTGTCTGGCCACCAGAGGGCGTTATATATTATGTGGTTACTGGTGCTTTAACTTTTATTGAAAGCTTACCTTAAAGAAAATCTCCTTCAATAATTATTTCGTGAAACTTTGAATATATTGAATTTATTTTGTTTCTGTATTTCCTTTCTGACTGGCCTGTAGATGTACTAATAGAGATGGTCAGGACTGCGTCTGAATATGAAATACGTAATTTTGGCAAAGTGACCAAGTAAACGCTCTCTAAGTCAGGATTGCATAGAAAAATACAACTAATAATATTAAATCTGTAAAGTTTTAGTAGTGTAATAAGGGACCCATTCATTTTTAAGCTTTTTACCTATCTTTACATACAGCCGGGATCTTGTCGGTTTTCTTTCAAATGTAGCGCCATCTTCTGCCATCTAGTGGGCAACCCCAGAAGTTGCAGGTGTATGCCGTAAAACGACCAAACGATTTTCTCTGACAGCCTTTTTTTGAGATTTTTCGCAGAGAAGGATTTGGTCTACTGGAAAAAAAAGGAATTTGGAGTTTATTCTCATAACTTTGACGTTAAAGCAGATGGACAACTGGGAGCAACCAGCTTCAATGACGGAGATGTGAGTTGTGCAGGAGGAGAACTAACTTTCTGGAGAAACATGTTAGATTTGATTTTTTTTTTTTTTTTTTTTTTTTTTTTTTTTTTTTTTTTTTCATGGCTGAAGGGTTCCAGAAGACGCTGCTTTCTGAAAATAAAGTCTGAATTCAGAGATTAAAGTTTGCGTTGACTATGGACTTCAGAAGTGAGACGACATGGCACCCCAAATCATCACTGACTGTGGAAACTTCACACTGGACTTCAAGCAACACGGATTATGTGCCTGACCATTCTTCCTCCAGACCCTGGGACCTTGATTTTCAAATGATATGCAAACTTTACTTTCATCTGAAAAGACTACCTTGAACCACTGAGCAACAGTGTAGTTCTTTTTCTCCATAGCCAGGTAAGATGCTTCTCTTGTCGTCTTTGGTTCAGGAGTGGTTTGACGCTAGTAATGGGACATTTGTTCTCCATGTGTTTAGTGGCGCTTGATGCTCTGACTCCAGCCTCAGTCCACTCCTTGTGAAGCTCCCCCAAATTTCTGAATTAATTTTGCTCGACAATCCTCTCAAGGCTGCGGCTATCCCCGTTGCACCTTTTCCTTCCACTCAACTTTCAAAGACTATGCTATAACTTTTTCACAATATTCTAATTTTCTGCATTACTGAGTTTTAGGTTTTAATTATCTGTAAGGCAACTGTTCTATACAAGTTTCACTTTCTGAAAAGAGTGACAGAATATAGTGAAAAAGTTCACTATTTTTTTATTTTTTGAGGTGTACTTGTAAATCTATGAGCTCCAGCTTTGGCGGGAAAAAAATTACTGACATAACTATTTTGATCATATTCTAATTTATTGAGATGCACCTGTACACAGACGAGTCAGCAACTTCTAAGGAGCCACATCTTTAAGAAGTAGAAAAAACTGACAGAGAGGAACGAGCCACATATTCACATATTTAATCTTCTAACTGAACATTCTGAACAGAGCAGCCCATGAAGAGACAGAAGCAGTTTTAAGACACATGTATGCAAAGACTTGCAATCAAACTGAGACAAAAACATGATAAAATAACACACACTTCCTTCACAGAACAGGGACAGGGACTGGTTTGTGCTGCAGGAAGTATTTCAGACTGGTTGGCATGTCCAGCTCGTCGATGCAGTGGATCTTGTTGATGCTTTTCAGGTGTCTTCGCACAGCGAGTCGGCACTGTGAGGTCAAAGCCTTGGGACTTCCTGAAGATGGGAAAATAAGACAAAAAGTGCTTTTTTTTTTTTTTTTTTTGTTAAAAGGAAATCTGCAATTAGAGGATGCATCTTGCTATCTGGGAGCTGACAATGTTGGAGCACGTCTGGTGCAGCTGAACCACTGCTGCGGGATGCTTGCGGGATCAGAAAACCCCTCATTCAGGAAGTCTTCCTGATTTTCTGAGAAATGTTCCCTGATTTCAAAACTTTGGCTTAAGTGGTGCTTGCAATTCCACTTTCCAGTGTGGCAGCAGAGCACAAATTCAACCCCCAGACTGACATCAAAACACGCAAAAGCGGGACCACAATTCAGGTCCATGTGGACCAGGTGTGAGATTGTGTGTTCAGCATGTGAATCGTTGTGCAATCATTTAAATTCATTGTTTATATTTATTGCTGGGGTCAACTGAATTAAATGCAATTTAATGCCATTATCATTTTGAAAATTGACAGTTAAAAAAATTATGAGGGGATTTTTTGATGCCGTCAATCAAAATGACATCGCAAAAGTCTAGTTTTGCTATGCTATTTTTAGTAACTGTACGGTATTATTTATCTATTGTTGAAAATGCGCTCTACTGTACAGTCTCTTATTCCTGTTTTCATTTTTTTTTTTTTTAACTTTGTGTGAACCTGCATGCTCCCAATTACCTTTGACTTGCTGCTGTTACACCTGAATTTCCTTACTGTGGGACAATAAAGAACATTTCTATTCTATTCTGCGAGCAATTTATGAGACTTTTCCTACAACTTTACTATGATGCACAGTTCTGTGTTGTTCTATCGAGTAAAATACCAATAAACAACATTCAACTCTTTGACGCTGTAACTTCTTGGCACTAAGTGGGTTTCGTGTACCTCTCTCACTCAGGAGCAGCTCCACGGCTTCATTCTGCTTCGTGGACTTCTCGATGATCAGTGTAGGGAGGTAGACGTTGGCGCCGAAGTCGATCAGCAGCTGGATGTACTCCACGCCGCAGCCGTGCCTGAGGCACATCTCCAGCACCGTTTTGGGCTGCTTGACTAAGCTGAGGAAGCTCGCATCCGTGCAGTTGTAATCCGGGTCGGCCCCGTGGAGGAGCAGCAGCCTGAAGCACTCCATGTGTCCGTAAACCGCCGCCAGGTAGAGCGGTCCACTGCTCACCCTGACGCAGGAGGGCCACACCAGGACTTTAGAGCGAGAGTTCACGTCGGCGCCATGAACCAGCAGCTGCCTGAGGATCTCCACGTCGCCCTCCCTGGCAGCGGTGAGGACCGGGGAGCTGTTGTTGGACTTGCTCCCGTTGGGGTTGGCGCCGGCTCTGAGGAGGGTAAGAACGCAGTCCAGGTATTTCCCACGAACGGCTGCAAAAAGAGGCGTCTGGGCTTTGACGTCTATGGAGTCTACGGAAGCGCCGTGGGCCAGCAGAACCTGCAGGCAGCTGAGGTGGCCTTTAGACACGGCGGCATGGAGCGGCGTGCCTGCGATGCCCCAGCCCCCTCTGTAGTTGATGACTTTCTTGTAGATCTCTTGGCAGAGCATCTTGTCAAGGAGTCTGTCATCGTTTTGTAATACCACCCGCCTGAGCTGGGAGATTTCGCTGCTGTACTCTTCTTCCTCAGCGGTCCTCAGCCGGTACATAGAACCTGTTGAAAGACGTCGAAGAGTCTGTAAAACTCCCAGCTTGGAAGGACAAGACCTGACTTTAAGGTGAAGCAGATGGTAAGGCTGTCAAGAAATCTCTACAGTGACAATGAGTGGCATCTTTTAGCTGTCACCAAGTCTCCATAGCAACCATTTTGGTAGAAAACCCACACCTAGGTAAAATGCTATTTCACATCCTGTGGGCTGGTGATGCAAAGCACCCAATCCAAGATCCAGTTATTTTGCTTGGTGCTGATTGGCTGTACCCCGAAGAATGGAGATAAGGAAGACTATAGGTTAACTTCTGCGGTAGTGTTAAGAGTGTTTCCACTGTGTGTATTCACGCATACTGAAGTATAGTTGGTGTTTGAACCATCAAAATAGGCAGTTATAAGCATTTTTAGAGAGGCTCTCAAGTATTCATGGTTTCAGCTATTTGAATACCAGTACAATAACCATTGTAATCAAATTAAATGCTTGATTTTTTCCACTTTTTTTCAATAAACAATAATTTATTTTGAAGCATTTAATTTATTTAACAGAGGTACTAAACCGTGTGGATGGAGTTGTACAAACTGCACAATAACTTATCTTCAACACAAAGAGTCAGACAGCAAGTCTTGAACAACACAGTTCATCTTACAGGCAGTTAAACTTGGCTTTAGAGTCCATTTGTGTGTACTTATACTAATACATATCCAGTTTAAATAAATATAAGAGTTACGTTTTCTTTCAAAAAGATGTGCAAGTTTTCATGTGACAAGTTTCACAAGATCTGGATTAAAATTCACATCCAATCAGTTCTAGTCTGAGGAAAACAGTCAGAGTCTTTGTTCAGAGTCTGAAGCTATAAAAGGCTTTAGCCTCTACATAAGACCATCTCAACAGACCAGAACAATCAGGGAGAATCTTCACCTTGTTGAACATGGGAATCAACTGACCCTTTCCATACAGCGGCTTGCAAAAGTATTCATACCCCTTGAGCTTGTCACATTACAACAAACTCCAGTGTATTCTATTGGAATTATGAGTGATAACTCGGGCTGCAACTAACAACTGTTTTAGTGATTGATAATTCTGACGATTAATCGATTAATTGGATTTAAAAAAACTGGAACATTCTGCAGATTTTTAATTTAACCTTTAATTTAACCTTTTTATACAATATTTAATTTAAGCTTTTTATACAATATTACAAATACATTAAAAGAGGTAAATAAATAATTACATTATTAAGGTAAATAAACAATTACATTCCTTTTTTAAAAAGGAAAATAAACATTTTATTGCCTAAAATGCAGCGACATAGCTTTCCTCTAGTGGATTTGAACCAGGTGAAGCTAAAACTGCCACTTAAGGAGTTTTAAGTAGAACATATTTACAAAGGGTTTTTTTTTATTTTTATTTATTTATTTATTTTTTTATCTTAAATGCAAAATGTTGATATATTTTGAACAGTTTTGGCTTAATTACTGCTCTGGGTGTGTTATTTTTTTCAGCAAATGGCCTTTTTTAGAATCTCTACTCCAGTTAACAATGAATTGATTACTAAATCAGCTGACGATTGCGATTTTCGATTAATCAACTAATAACAATTAATCGTGATCACGATTAATTCAATTTATTGGTGCAGCCCTAATGATAAACACCAAATAGTGCATAATTGTGAAATGGAAGGATAATGATGCATGGTTTTCACCATTTTTTTTTTTTGTTGTTGTTTTTTTTACAAATGGAAGTCAGATCCAATTTGAATCTGATACCCCTAACTGCAGTGAAAGCCGTTGCCTTTGGGATGTCACTGAATTGTGTGGTTGAATCTAGTTGTTCTGTGAAGGTTTGCTAGAGAACATTAGAAACAGCATCATAAAGACCAAGGAACACAGCAGACAGGTCGGGGAGAAAGATGTGGAGAAGTTTGAAACAGGGTTCAATCAAGCACATGATCCTGAACACACCATTACCCTGGTAACACAAGGTTGCGGCAGAATAATGCTGTGGGATTGTGTTTCCCAAGAATCGGGAGGGAAGCTGACTGGAACTCGTTAGAGGACTATCCAGAAAGAAAACCTATTAAACGCTGCAAATGACTCAAGACTGAGCCGGTGGGGCTCAACAGAAAAGCATGCCACACTTATCAGATTTTTCATTCTAAAAATGTTAAAACTATCCATCCATTTCCCTTTCTCTTCACTTCGCAATTATGCACTTCTTTGTACTCGCATAAAAGCTCAATGAAACACAAAGGTAATAATAATAATGCGAAAACCCAAACCCTTTCAGAGTTGTTTAGTCTGAACAAAACTTCAGCGAAAATCTTCAACATATTATGTTCAACATCAGAGCAGCTAATACGCATTAAAGGTAAACAGTAACCAATGTTTCCAAGTTATTGTTCAAGGTCTTCCAAATAATTCGGCAAATGAAATATACCATACAGTTGAATAAAAGTATTTATTTCTATTTCTTTCTTCCTTCGTTAATGAGTTCTGCCGATGGAAATATTGTAAAAGACTAAATATTCGGCCAGATTCTGGTGAGCTGCATGAAACCCGAAGCATGTTCATTTATTTCAAGTCTTTATTAATCAAATCGAAACCTCAGAAGGACACTGACAATCACGTGTCGCTCTGTATCGTCAAAAATATGCGGATTGTCACAAAAAAAACTGTCTGCTAAAACAGCGTCCCAACACCTCCAGTTAGATAGTGAACCTATAGAAAGATATAACAACCTTAAACTGCTCTTTCCTAAAATGACTTGTTTACTACATGAGCTTATATATTATGTTTATACTACCTTTGATGTGTCACAATAGTTCCCTCTTCTTCTTCATTCTTCCGTTTCCTGGTTGTGCTCATGCTAAGTATCTTTGCTGCCCTCTGGTGTTCATTAAGCGCAAAACCAAACTTGGATTCTCAAAACCCCTCTGTTTTGGACAGTAAAATTTTAAATACATTTACGTTCACTGCAGCAGTCAGTGAATGACACGTCTTAGCTGTGGTTGTCAGGGTAAAGGTTAACATGCCGCCTTTTTACAATAGATTTAAAAAGTTTGTTGTTATTTACCAGTACGTCTTAATCACAAATCAGCTCTTATTTTTTTTACTTTTTGACATAATCAGATGAGCAAAATGATCCTAATAATTGGTTAAAATTCAATTAATTTTGTTAAGTTTTAAAAATTGCTTAAAATTCATTCATTTTTCAATCTTGTATTACTCTGTGAACTTTGGAGACAAAATGCTTTATAGCAAAAAAAGTATTAAAATATTTTTCCCCTTTGTTTTTTTCATCAGCGCCAGTTTAGAGATTTAAGTTTTTTCACAAAGGTGGATTTTGATCAGTCCCCTTCAAGCAAAGCAGCCAGCATTAGTGGTTAAAGTTGCTCTTAACTAGCAAAAATGCAAATGAAAAAACAAAAAGTTGATCAGGTTTCATGCTAAACGCTTACTAGATTTTTGGGGGGGCTATTTTCAGGGTCTGGCAGTGGTAAAGTTGGCAACAAAGCTTGTTCTCAAAGTCATTAAAAAGTGGATTTTTTTAAAATAATATGAATGTGTAATTGATAGATTAGTACTTCAAAAAAGAGGAGGGAGGTTATGGAGTGGCAAATGTCAACACCGATGGACTGAAGATGTAGGGAGTCAAGGGCTGTGATCTCAGAAAGGTGGAGGAGGACCCAGTGTCCTCTACAGTACCACTTCATCTGTGAAAATCAAGTAACGGTTTTGCAGTTGGACACCATGTCTGTTTATGGACAATTGAGTGTGTTGTATTAAGGGGGTGCACCCTCTTTCCCCCTCCGTGCACCACTGGGTTTGTTTCTCTCCAATTTCGAGACTGAACCAATAAAACCAGCAAAGTATTTACCTTGTGAAATAATGAGAAATGTTTAAGTATATAATCAAGATTTAATGCTAAAAATGATCAGTGTACAGAGTATACAAATGAACAGATACAGAGTGACATTCACCTTCGGTACCGCCCCCCCCCAGCCCATCTTAAGGATGAACCAAGAGGAGCAAAGAATGGAGCGGGAGCCCTGCATTTATCCATGCCTCATTCTTAACCCTCCAAAAGGGCGTCATCCTCTTATATCAGAATATCCTCGACTATGTGTGTGACTGGAGCCAGTCTTATGTGGTATCAGCCATTATGTTCATGTAAGCGTGCAGCAGTGAGCAGTGCAGCAAGGTAAGTTAATTAGGGCAGAGAACTTGGAGCAAGGAAATGATTAGAACAGACCATAAAATCAAACATCCATAACAAGTGCCAAATAAATAAATAAATAAAAATAGATTAATCACAGATTGTTTTAGAGGCTAAGACTATAACACGTTACGATTCTCCAGAGTTAATAATAGAAGAGAAAGAAATTGGCTTTCTGACCCTCCAGCCACCCCAACACAACCTGGTACCTCCAGGTACACTGCAGCTCTTCCATCAGATTATACTTTCTTCTCAGGTGCTCAGCTTGTGTTACTAATCCCTTCTTTACATGTCAGGTCACACCTCCTTAATCCTTTCAACTGCTGTTCAACTTTGCCACTGTGTAACACTTCAGTCTACCTCCGAGATACCCTGCTCTCTCTTCTTTTTACTACCTGGTGTCAGATCTGCTCTTGAAGATAAACCTAGGCTGTGAACTAAAAACACTTAGACCTGTAATAAGTTGCATTTGATGTTTTTCACAAAGTCCTAATAGTCATGACTTGTTCTGCAACAGATTGCTCTACCAGAGCAATTCATCATGGTGTACCCTGATGACATTATCGCTGTGAAGCACACTCTAGAACATTTCTGCATTGCAGCAACAGTGAAGCTTCAAGAATCTTTCCCTGGTGCCAAAGTTACCTGTCCCTTAAAGGACCAGAGTGGGAAGGCTGGTTGGAAGGAGGCCTCACCTCAATCCCTGAAACTAGTGAATGGGTTGACGAAGTGGAGCGCGATTTGAGAATCCTGTATTAACACAAACTTCACAAAGGAACTGAAAAGTGAAGAGATTTTTGCCTCTACACACACACAAACTACTCCAATTCCTAACTTCTTGTCCTATACTGATATCTAACTTTCAGTTGAGTCTCATCCACCCAGTCCCTGATAAAGAGAACCGAGTTTCAACCGTGACTGTTGTCAAGGCTGTATTTGGTGAGAATGCCAGGAGCTCATGGTCAACTCCAGTAGACCAGAGAGTCCACAGCTTTCCACACACCACTGTGTCTATGCCAGGGTCAAGCCTTCATATTGTCCTGATCCCTCCATTCTTTTAAACATTGATTGCAGGAAGACCTTGGAGAGTTGAAGCTGCTTTTCAGTGGCTCAGAAACAAGAGTGAGGCAGAACTGTGGACTCTGGTCCAACATGGCAACTCAGGAGATCGTTCCTTATTCTATTGCCCTCATCAACAAACTCAGTCAGGTAAGTTTCGCCTTTTAATTTTTCGTAGCTAAAAAAGGCAATTTGACTTGGCGCCTGTCGTCTGGTGTTTCACCCCTGATGAACAGATTACATTTAGGGAGATCACGGAAAATCTCACAGATAGGAGGGAAATCTGCAAAAATGTGACCCAAGCTCTGGCCTCAGTCCTTGTGACCTCCTTACAATATGTTGATCAGCTCCACTCAGCACATTGCACAAGGCACTGTGACATCTCCTCATCTTTAACTTCATTATGCATGTCCAATCAGTATTATTATGGAAATATCTCAAGAAAAGCACACATTTTTTTCAGATTTTATAACTTTGGTCTGTATTCCAGGCTGTTCCAAGTGAGCTGGTGTGTGAGAAACGTCAGGAGAAAGTTTTGGAAGCTGAAGGGGAAATGATCTCACAGAAAGGCACATGAGTGTTACTAGCTTGCCAGCTTTAGACACAGGAAGAGACATCCTAGGCATTGTAGGTGCTGACCAATCACGGTCTCCATCAACAACCAGACAGTCAGTATAGACTGTCTTACTCTAACGCTGCACAATGAAGCATAACTGAATCTCACAGTTGAGTTTCCAGATAGCCTGGATGAAAGGAAAGGCTTATACATCCTTCAACTTCAGTCTGGCGATGGGTACTGTTTATTTTTACTGAGACATAAAACTACTTAAAATGCAGGCCTATCTAAGAAATCTACAATTACAAATAGTTTTGCTCACTCATTTTAATGGGGTCAAAGAAGGAAAATTAATTTGAAAAACATCTGGAGCTTAGTAATTTGGACCCCAAGAGTGGACAAATCTCACATTTTCTTAATGTCTTCACAGATGGAGCAAAAAAAATAAAAAAATAAAAATAAAAATAAAGACAACCAACTCCCTTTAAGTCTTGCTTTGATACATCAAAATCTATAATATTATTTTATATAGAGATATTACAATAAATCAGATGGAACTATTTTGTCTCAGGTCAGTTAGGATTACCTCAATTATTTCTATTTGCGAAATACCAAAATGAATGGTTTGCTAAATTTTTCTTAGATTTGTTAGAATTGTCATTTAAACTGTGAGACAAAATATCAAAATATGAAAAAGTTCAATGGATCTGAAAAAGACAAAAAAAAGTTCTTTGTTTCTCATATGGTGGCAAATGATCAAGCACCAGTCAAAATTAGATCCAATGATTGTCTGAGTTGCAAATATTTTATGTATAATTAAGAAGAATTAAAGCTATTTATCTTTGTCAATTTTCTTTGTAATTTCCCCACAGATGTGACCAGATTGCAGTTAAACATGTAGACGTTTCTCCTTTTCTTTATTCATTTCTTTATCCTTACACGGCGTTAAGGTGCAGTTCAGTAAGAGTACATGCTCATGAAATAATAACATGCAAGTGCTCAATAAAAGCCCACATTCCAGGACATCTGCGCTTTAAAGTTGGGTAATGCAGCCTCCATGCAATAAGTTGTTAACCTTTGTGTAAATCTGTTTGTTTCTGCTTCAATTATGAATTTAAAAAGCTGTTTTCCAGCTGCATTATGCATCTTCAGGAGCTACTCCAGTGAGTCCGGAGAGTGTCCAAACAGAAGTGCTCTCAGTAGGACTGAAGACTGATGCATCCCAGGGTTCCCCTGTGTGAGAGAGTCGGCTCTGACGCTCTCTCCTCGTCAGAGGAAACCATCTTCCTGCTTCCGCCATGAGTCGCTGAACTTTTCTCTGTAGCTTGTTGTCCAGATTGCTCATTTTTGATGGAAAAAAAAAAACGTGTTTTACTTGAAAATTTTCCCTAAAACCATCTTGAATGCAACAGAAAAGCCAGTTTGTGTGTGGGTGTGTGTGTTCAGCTCTGTTTCAGTGTCACAGCGTCACGAGACAAACAATGGCGCAGTAAGGGTCTTCGGCCACTGGAGGGCAGTGTACTGCTGTCTCACCCAGCACCTTACCCGTTTGCTGATCCGGAGGCCCTTGTTCTGCTGCCAGAACGCGGAACGAAAACTATTAGCAGGAGATATTTTCTGTTTTTTTCCAAAGTGAAACAAAATATGTTCATCAATATGCATTCTGTCTGCAGTCAGGGATTGTATGTGCTGTCCTGGCTGTGCTTCATCTTTTCACTGGGCTCATTGCACACAGGCTGGACCATTTGGACTGCCTGAAGCTGAGCCAAGTCCCCCTGAGGGGTCGACCGTGACAACACCACTGCAGAGCTCTGGAGAAGACGTGCTGGCCGCCTGGAGCAGGTCAACCAATAAAAACTGAAAAATATTTAGAAACGCTCCAAAATATAGGTAATTACTACTTTTCATGTCTACATTTATGAAACCTTTAACTGCATATAGTCAAATCATTAACATTGTGGTCAGTGTCCTTAGGCACCACATGTTGGCATCAATCTGTATGAGGTGGGCAAGGGTGGGTCCCGCCATCTGCAGAAGGAAGGAGCTGGAAGCCTGGACCAGTTGTGGGTGGAAACAGGTGACAACCGAGGAGAGAGCTGCACAGGTGACAAGAACAACAAAACATGACTAGCCATAACATTAAAATCAGTGGAAGGTGTATTGAGGACAACAAATAATTCATTCCGAGCATTCTCTTCAGTTGCAATCAAAGTCGAATCAAGTGCAAACCCCATTTTACAGAAAAATCCAATTCTAACATGTAGGAGAAACTTAAAGCTGCAGTTTTACTTGGTATAAATCTTGAAACATTTATCTGAAATGCAAAGGTACACAAGCAAAATCAGTTTTGTTGTTTCCACTAACAACATTAGGGGGGAAAAAAATCGGAGAAAAAAAACTCTGAGGAAGGTTCCCTGAACACTAGCGGTGTGTGAAATGTTCTCGCTGTCAGACGTCTGAAAAACAACTTTCTGCTTGATCAAAATCTTTTTTTAAAGGTTTCTGAATACTTGCATGCTCCAGGCGGCAGAGCTCCCACCATGCACTGTCCATGAGAACGCCAGATGCAGAGCTGCATTCCCGCTGCAAGATCACGCATCGCCGTCTGGCGTTATTCAGTTATAAGGGAGCTGTGACATGATGCTGCAGAAGCTTTTCGTGATTGTAACGCTGCTGCTGATGGGTCTGAGGACAGCTACCACTTAGCTTCCAGACACTTAGCTTATTAATGCTCCATGGGAACAGACTTAGTCTTGATTAAATGTGACTGATGCACTGCAGAACACGAGCAGGCATGCTCCACCACACATCAGCAGCTCTTCATTCTGCAGAGATGATGTGTAGCCCTTCATCCTTACCACTCATTTATGTCCGGACAACAGAGCACACATGAAGAAGCATCACTCTATGGGGGTCGAAGATCGCCATAGACGTTTGTTCATAAATGAAATATGGGAAATTCAAATATTTGAACTTTGTCTTCATTCTCAAAACTTTATATTAGCATTTTTATAGAAATAAAGTCATGCATTGAGTAGTACATGGAAGGAAGGTGGGACTGGGAACGTGAAAATGGCCCTGACATTTCTGGCCAATGCGGACCACCATGATTATTCATACAATATGTGAATGCCCGTTGTGCAAAAAATTAAAATAAAGCTCAGCAGCCTTCAAGGAAGAGCGTAGCGTCTTGGGAGAGATGGCCACAGTGTCACATTTCCCATCTTGAAGTTAAAAGTGATGTCAAAGAAACAATGCAACGTGTTTTCACTGGTTTATGAAATATGCTGTTTATACAAATACACAATTATGCCCACAGTAAGACCATATATCCATGTAAGATAACGAGCTCCTCATCAGAGTGGCGCCTTAAAGTATGAAAAACAGAGAATTTCCTCTGGTCACCTACCAATAGTAAATGATGCATTTCAGCAAAGCAACGTTTCATTAAGTATTACATGATAATAATAACTGTAAGTTGCAAGCTACAACTTTATGCTAAGCTGAAATAACACCAAGTTGGACATCAAGTCTACTCGGAGGATTGTTTGAAAACAAAGGCTATAAAAGTAATTCTCTCACAGTTTATGCACAAAACTGTAGTTTTTCACACATAACTCCATAGGCTAATAATATTATGCATGTTTTAACTCGGAATATGATAAATCTTGTAATAATTCCCTATGTTGAGTATTTTTACACTTTAGTCTACAATGTCCCTTGACATTAATTCGTGAAAATGTGTCTTTAATAATTTTTTAAAATCATTTTTAAATATGTATTCATACTTACTGTTTTCTAACTTTTTTCTTTTTTTAATTCACTATTGTTATTATTAGTAATAATATTATTTCTTCTTTTTTTTTATTATTTTTATACACATCCCAGAACATTTTCATTGTTGGGCCATCATCATTTCTGTCATTCTGGCTCTCCCCACTCCCACTCACACACACACTCAAAAACAGCCCTCCCGGCATGAAACGTCACTCTTCACGAAGATTTCAGCTCCTCCTTCCTGGGCTGGCAGCAGCTAATCTGACCCTGGGTCACATCTCTCTGCTCATCCTCCTCATCCTCCTCTCAGACAAATTCACCCGAATCGCTGATTCTCCCTCCTCCTCCAGCCCGACACCTCCTGCTGCAGTCGAACTTGAGTTGGCAATAGCAAGCACATTGATTATTTTTATGCATTTTGCTGCATCTACTTGCAGCCTTTTTTTCCTTCTTTTCTCTCACAGCTTTTCTGCACCCCCTTACGCTTTTGTAGTTTATCTATTTCCACTCCTTTCCAAATCCGGTCAGCTCAAATAACAAAATGTAGTAACTTTGCTCAAAGGAAAGGGGAGGAGTGGGCCGAGGAGAACTGTGAGATTTCACTGGATTAGCACAATGGCCTTCAAGAAAATCAACCAATGGGTCATAGCAGTCAATAAAATAAAAATTATTAATAATATACTTTTTGGTGAAATTATGATAGCCTCGGAAGTCTCATGAATATATTTTGGATGGCCAGTTGATCCCTGCTTCTGTCTAACTTTTATCCTACTTCCTTTCCTTCATTATCTCCTTATATTTTTGTTTATTACCTCACTTCCTTCTCTCTGTCCTTTCTTCCTTGAGTCATACCTCAGTGTATTCTTTGTGTCTTTGCTTTCCTTCCTTCCTTCCTCCTTTATATTGGAAATAAATGTCTTTAATTTTGTGAAAAATGTGCACAAACCCTGCAAAATGTAAATTTTACTTTGTCTGAGGCAGACTTAGTCAAAATTTTTTTATTGTTTTGTCACTCAAGAATAGATACAAACAAACAATGAGTAGAAATAAGAAATAAAGCATCAAAGTACTTTTTAAAAGACTTCATGACAAAAATAAGCATAAGAGATAGATGTGTTTTCATTGTCCTTTCCCCTGTTTCAAGTTGAGTTTCACAATCGTTGCGACAAAATCATGTCGAGTCACCACGTCTGAGGCGACGATATTCATGGGCGTCTTGTCATGTTGCTGCTTCACCCATTGTAGCAACTTTGGCATACCCCTCCGCACGACGTTGGTGAAGTTGTCGCAAACGCGAAGGATGTACCAGAGGATTCTGGAGTTATGTAGTAGGGTTGGATTCAAGCCACAGACAAAGAAATCTGGACAGGAAATATCACAGATGTATTCAGAGGTACCGAATGCAGTGTAAAAACACAAGTTTGGTCACTGAAAGAGAACTAAGCCAACAAATGGTTGTAGAAACAAGAAATACTCACACTTAGAAGATTTCTCCTTTTCCAAAGCCTGACAGAGTTTGGCTTTAATTTCTGTACGGTCCATGCTGTTGCCATAATAATAAGTTATTTTTCTCCATAATACAGACTGTTGATATGCCCGATTGTCATATGAAACTATTATGTTTTTGCCTTGATTCCAGCAGCTCTTCAGGGTGGGAGTGTTCTGTGGCGACACATTATTGCTGTTCCTTAAATGTTCTTAAATTCAAGGGCAGAGATATCTTTGAGGGATTTAAAGCCAAAACATTAGGTCAGGAAATACTTTACCGTTTTCAGCAAGAGTTTGGCTCCAAACAGGTCTTTGATGAAGCCGATGAGGTGGTTGTGAAGTTGTGCGGCAATCTTTTTGTCAAATCCCTCAAAGTGGGATAAAGACAAGATTAGGACTTCTTTCGGATGACTCCCTGCCCACGTGTTTATTTCCCTGAGTACAGTCTGAAATTAGGGGGGGGAACAATCAACAGCCACACTCAATCAAATTTTCTTTATTGTATTTAATGCAAGAAGCCAACAAACCCCCAAGAAGCATGGCTTTCTTAACAAGGATTTAGACATTGTTCATCCCTACCCTGCAGATATCGAGTGTTTACCTCAACATCCGTCCGCGTGTACAGCCCGTGGTGAAAGTAGAGCCTGGTGGGATTGGTGTCGTTTGGCTTGCGGGCGATCCTGAGGTCAAAGTAGCGAGCTCCGGCATTCAGCTGCTCAGTGATGCTCACCTCCTGTGATTAAAAAGCCCTCAAGTCAACCCCCCTTTCCTTCTCTTTTTAGAAATACTTTGGAACACATTTGTTAAAACTCTCCTTACCTGAGTGGCTGCCCATGTGTGCACTATTTTACGAAGGCAGTAGATTCTGCTAAATCTCCTCAGTCTCTTAGGCTCGATGATTCTCGAGTTGATGTCCAGATCATAACTCATTGAGTCATGGCTTCCTATGAATGACAAAGAAAGAACGTGTCGGAAGCCACTGCTCTGGTTTATCAACACGGGCGGTTATAGACAGGGGCTAATAGGAGCCACTGCCCCCGTAGAACTGGTTATGGCCCCAGTTATGCCCCTTGTCCTGAAGAGAAAAAACATTAGTTTGTTATGGTGATGTGCGCTGGGACGGAAACCGTACCCAACTAGTCCCTTGGATTAGTTTCATTTTTTATCTTCACAGTTTTACTTTAACAAAAAATTTAAAATTAAGGTGTTGCAATTTATGCTTCCGCCTTATTGAGATAGGATCGCAGTTTTCGTCTGCTAGATTGGGGGTCTGCAACCTGCAGCTTAATATAGTAAAGGACTAAGTATTTCCATTTTTCTTTCTCTCTTTTGTTCTGTGCCCTCATGAAAAAACACTGATAAATTTGCTCGAGAACCATCACTGTTTATAAATTTCCACAGGATAACCACTGATCTTCCAATCTGGTGTTCCTAAATATTTAGGATAATATAGCTGGGGCTGGCAGTGTTAATTAGTCAACACCTATCTTCTTTTCAATCCGAAACACCCATTCCACTAACTCCAATGGATTTAAGGAGATTTATTGCAATAGGCTATTGCAAAACAGCGCATAATTGTGAAGTTAGGTGACTATGTGAAGGAAAAGCATGCTAAGGATCCAGATTTTTCTTCAGATACAAATCTGAAAAATGTGGTTGCTTTTATATTCACCTCCTCTGAGTCATTAGTTTGCAGAACTATCTTTAGGTGCAATTACAGCTGCAAGTCAAGTCGATATAACTCTACCAGATAAAAACATTGAGACATCCGTGGAGATGAGTTTTCAAGTCTTACTACAGATTCATAATTGGATATTGCAACCCTCAATACTCCATGTTGAGGGTTGCAATGTTTTCCTGAAACTAACAAAGCAGTCTGATTGTTGCTGAAAAGGAGATCTGTAAATTAATATTGATCCAAAACATAAAAAAAACAGGTTTTGCACGTCTGTCTTACAAAGAAAGGCAAGTTTTTGAGGGTCAATTCTGTAGCTCTCGATAAAAATTATAAGTCAGACCTTGGCAACAAGAACAGGATATTAGTCACTCTTAAAAAACTGCTGTAATTTAGCCAAGTTTAATAAATGGGTGCAAGGGTTGTGTGTATTTTGGCAAAGTGATGGAGACTGCTTAGAAGATTAATTCAGTTGCGACATCCAGTCAGTGCAGCTCATGGCTTTTCTCTTTTAGTTTCCAACAAAACAAATCTGAATCCTAATCTCCCAGAAAGAGAGAGATTCAAGAGTAAAGCTCACCTGCCTGATGGAGCAAAGCTCATAAACAGAAAAGGGAATGTTCCAGATACTACTTACCCTGTTAATGTATTTCTCTCCTCCTCCTGTGTTCCGTCAGGTGTGACAGTGCAGCGATGACTTCTTATGCTTGAATTGTTTCTGTTCTGAGTCTCTAAACCATTGTGGGAGGAGAGAAACAGTCGTTTTTCCTTTTGTTGTTTGGGTTTTCTCATTTCTAAGAAAACTTGCTCATACAATCATTATTTTCTTCTGCCAGAAGAAACACAGCAAGTCTTTCAGCTTTGAACCATACAAACTCCATCACTGCATCAGTTCAGCCCCTGGCAGTGTAATGTTTTATCTGGACCCAGATTTATTATTTACTCACACAAATAAGGCTTTTTTAATTACCTCAAATTTGAGTGTAGAATAGTTTGGTATACAAAGGAGTTTATGCTCGACTCAGTGACTGCAAGGCCTCCAAGTCCTCCAGCTACAAAACAAGTCCATGTCATCAGCTCCACCCCACCAATCACAGCATTGTGAACTACACCTAATCAGTTATATGACTAACTGATCCCTATCTCTCAACTATCACTCTAAGCTTGGTCTGATTTTAACACAACATTGAGGTAAACTTGTTTAGATATCCTTACCCATCAGTGTTTTTATTCAGACATAATCTTTCTCACTTTAGGACGATGGTCTTCAAATAGTTTGGAAGTTGTCTAATAACCTATCCCAGACTGATAGATGGCAAACACTGCCACCTTAACATCAGGGCTGAGGTCGTTCAGCCTTGGCATGAATGAATTTAAGATGATCTTGGTAATCTGAGACTGTGTTTAGATTACTTTTAAAAAATGGTAAGAATTTCATTAACATAAATATAAAATGTATTTAAGAACAAATTTTGAGATACCCTGTCTTACGTGCTCTTGTTTTGGGTGTCTTTACCCACAATGCCTTGCATTGTAGTCCGCTTTCTGCATTTGAGTGACTTGAAGCATTCCAGTAGAGACCTGTTTTTAATGAACTGGACTTTCAGAGTTCGATACTACAGGGCTGATGTGACTACATGCTTAAAGTCAGTGTCTTTGTATACTCTGTATGTAAACATCTGGTTTCAGCTGTCGGTTCAAGTTACTTTCATGTTGCAATTTATTTTTGTTTATACGGTAAGTTGTTAAAGTGTATTAAAGCTAAAATAACCTCTGTTATTACATTTTCCAGTTGGTGTTTTAATTTATATGCTTCTTGCCACAAAGTCTCTTTAATCCCAATGTTCCATTGTCTGCACTCAATCCTGTAGTCTTTTTGTTAAAAGAAAATCAACATTAGTTTTGAAAACCAGAAATAGATCTGTTTAGCCAAAATCTGCAATTTACAATCTGTCAGAGACTGCTCTTAACATCAGATTGTCTTGCCATGCTTTGCTCTGTGGAGCTGAAACTTGCATCTGGTGCAGAGGTCAGAGTGTTTGAAGTTGATTATTGGCTTTACTGTTTGAGTGATGTGAGGTTAGTAAACCCCGCTGGTGCTGTGGAAATACACTCTTTGATGGTATCAGGTGCAGCCCTGTGGCAACCTGTAGCCACAGGGTGCTCTGGCCTTCCTACTGTTTTCTCCTGCTGCTCTGATTACAGTGGTTTCCTGACCCAGCAGTTCCTTTACCTGTGGACACGAGCCACATGAAAACTGCTACTCCAGAGACGAAACATCCATATGTGACTGGTCACGGCAAAACTAGGAACAAGTCTTCCTGGGATTCTAAGCTTTCTAATGTCAAACACATGGAATTCCATTTTTCTGATGAGATTTTTTATGTATGCAAGTGGGACTTATTCCGTGGTGTTATTCCCTATCCCTATCCCAAAAAAGAACAATATTAAAAAAACAAACAAACAAAAAAAACCCAAAGCTGCAACACTAAGATTTAAAAAAAAAAAAAATCTCTTTTAGCTTCCTCCTCTTTGGGACTGTGATGCTCACTAGCTGGTGTAGTTGCAGACTTGTCTTCGCTGCCCTTGGAATGTTTCAGCCAATCTCCCTCCACAGCCTGGATTTCTTCACTTTTTTGCGATTCCACAATCATGGAAATTACTGCAGCATCAACAGATCTCAGCATGTTTGCACGCTCATGCATAATTGTAAGTTTATTGCAAATTTTCAGTTCAATTCAAGTTTACTCAAGGACATCACAGTAAACAATGTTACATGATAAAAACAAAGAAAGCATTGTTTTATACAGAGGTTTTCCACAAGAATGGTCAAAACATGGGGTTTAGGTGATGCTAACTCCCACCTGCAGGTGGCAGTATTTCATACTTCTACTACACTGCTGCCTTTGCCTTACTTGACGTCAAGGTATAGTCCATGACCAACACCGTGAGTAACTAAATGTCCCATTTATCGTCATAGATAGGCGCAAATATTGCAGAATTTCTTGCAAATATTTCAAAATTAGCTCCACAAAATCTGTGATTTTGATTGCAAAAAAAAAAATCACAAAAACAGTCGTGAAATCCTAGAGGGATTGATCAGTGTGAAAAGATGCTCAATATTATCTAATGTTAAGAAGTACTTATGGAATGCAGACATAGCTATTTATTAATAATTTAACAGTTTGTTAATGGGTTTTACATATACGTTATACATTCTGGCACAACTGGCCCTTTGAGAACATTCATGATCTTGATATGGCCCAGAATGAAAATGAGTTTGACACCTCTGAGGTAAAACATAGCCGACATTGGCTTTGCATTGTCCCCACCTGATAAAAATGATATAGTGTGATCCGATTCCATGTTAGATTCTTCATGAATATGGGTTGTTGTTATTCAGCTTTGTACTGTAAGTTATGTTGTTGTAAGATGTTTTAAAATCTTGTTCTAGGTTCCCCTTTTTAACTTTGAGCCCCTGCCCCTCCAAAGGTCTCTGCATGGCCCTGTCTTGGTAGGTTTGTTGTTGCATAATACTCAGTATTTATTGCTGAATGATGGACTGAACAGTCCTTTATGTGATTTCCACATGTATCACATTAAATTATAAGAAAATACATTAATGTTTGATGGCTTTCAATATATTTAGCAAGACACCACATGCTTGCACTTTCTTACTGCTATTCACAGCTTCAAGTAGAGCAAGCAAGCAGGAATGGGCGTTAGCGCACATCCAAAAATAGAAAGCCCTGTTTGAAAAAATGTTAATCATTTTACATATTTTTATGTTTGCTTCCCTTCTTTAGAAGTTGCATGTTTCATCTTTCTTTCCACTGTGTGTGTGGACAGAGAAAGAAACCTGCCCAGACTGAGCAAGGATTGGTCGGCTGCCTATGACAGTATTAGGGGGCGGAGCTTTGATCATGGCTCAACCTGTCTGCCGCAGACAAACATGCAATTAGAGTTTCTCCATTTGGTCACCTGATAATCAAGGAATTTGTCAAACATCCAGCTTTTAGGGTTGTGATTCCAAATAATCTTTTTCAGCTGATGATTTAAAATGCCTTATTTGCATTAAGAAACAATAAATCTGGGTCCAGATAAAACATTACATGACCAGGAGCTGAACTGATGCAGTGACAGAGTTTGTATTGTAGAAAGCTGAAAGACTTGCTGTGTTTGTTTGGGCAGTAGGAAATAATGATCGTATGAGGAAGTTTCATTCGAAATGAGAAAACCTGAACAACAACAACAGGAGAAACAACTGTTTCTCTCCTCCCACAATGGTTTAGAGACTCAGAACAGAAACATTTCAGCCGCTCATGCATAGTAAGTCACAGTTACACTGTCACACCTGACAGAACACAGGAGGAGGAGAGAAATACATTAACAGGGTAAGTAGTATCTGGAACATTCGCTTTTCTGTTTATGAGCTTTGTTCCATCAGGCAGATGAGCTTTACTCTTGAATCTCTGTCTCTGGCAGATTAGGAGTCAGATTTGGATTGTTGGAAACTAAAAGAGAACAGCCATGATCTACACTGACTGGATGTCGCAACTTCCAGCTGAGCTTCACACCATCCCTCTGTTTAAACTGGCCATACCAGGTGGGGAACTCCGGTTCTGTCACTGTAGTGTACACTTCTGCTTCCACAAATGATAAAAGAAAGTAGACTTGTGTTCTTGTTTTTTATTAGGATCCAACATGATTCTAATACAACTTCAACTCTGCAGGTCTAACCCCACAACAGGAACCTGACGTTTTGAGTGCCTTAAAAATGGAAATCAACTGAATTTATCTTCTAAACCAGGGGGTGTCCAAACTGTTTGTCACATGGGCCAAAAACATCAAGTCAAAATTACTCAAGGGTCAAGAAAAGAAAAAAACTAAAATCAAGCAAATAAAGTACTTCAATTTTTATTATTATTTTTGTATGTAGCGGATGTTTTTCATCATAGATCCAAAACTTAAAAAGAATTTTGCACGTTTGCTGTTTTAAAAGAAGGTCATCTAAGTTTCAATTTGTTTTTGACTCCATTGAACAAATTTATTCTCAGTATAGGAACAGGACTTGTCGTTTTCTTTCAAAATCGTTGCTATATTTAGCCAAGTTTAATAAATTTAGTAGAAGCTGATTTGGGTGCAGCAAAGTCGGCTTTTCAGTAAAAATCTCTGGATAGACACGGTTCTACTTATTATAAAAGCTTGGTTACAAAAGATGAAAACTTTGTGTTGTACTGAACATTTTCCATCATAAGAAAAATCTGTCAGTAATAATTTTACCCTGATTACAAATAAAAAGTTTCTGCATTAACTACATGTCTGGAAGAGCCAAATTTGTATCAGTCTTGAATTGCAGTTGGGAGGCTGCACAAAATCAGTCCAAGGGCCACAAATGGCCCTCGGGCCACACTTTGGACACCCCTGTTCTAAACAGTCTCCATCACTTTGCCAAAATACACACAACCCTTGCACCCATTTATTAAACTTTCACATTTTCTTACTTTAATCAAACTTCATATTTTTTTTAGGATTTTATGTGACAGACCAATGAGAAATGCCACATTTACAGATTTACAGATATAAATCTAAAAAGTGTGGTGTGCAGCTGTGTTTAGCCTGCTCTGCTTTGATACCCCTAAATGAAATCCTAACCAATGAACGGCCTTCAGGAGTCCATTACATTGTCAATAGCTGAGATGACGACTATTTGTCCTGGACTCAAAAAAATCTGGCCTTTATGGAGGAGTGGGTAAGTATAAACTTATTGTTGCAAGGAATCTATTAAAAAGCTCAATGTAAAGTCTACCACAAACCAAGTAGGGGACACAGCAAATATATGGCAGAGGGTACTCTGGTTAGATTAGAACAAAGTTAAGCTTTCCGTGGATGTGTGGATGGAAACTAATGCCGCATATCACCTTAAACGCACCATCCCTACAGCGAAACTAAGTCGTGGTAACATGACGATATGAGAATACTTTTCTACAACAGGGAAGCTGGTCAGAGTTAATGGGGAGATGGATGGAGCAGCATATAAGACAATAGCTGAAGAAAACCTGCTAAAGTAGAGGTGTCTAAAGTGCAGCCAGAGGCATATGTGTGACCCTTTGGGTTGATTTTGTGTGACCCCCAACCGCAACCCTTCAAAGGTACAAACCTGGTCCACCAGCACATGAGGTTGACATAGGAAGACCCTTTTTGAAATTTTGGGGAAACAAGATTTTCACTGACAAATTAACCTTAAAATAGAAAATGTATGGGACAAAGTACAGTGGACCCCTGCCTATTTGCAGATTTTTTTTTTTGTAGAGTATATCTAAAAAATTCAAAAGAAAATGCAGCTTGTAAAGCTGAAACACCAAGGCGCCATGCTGCTTCAAACACTGTTGGCTGGTGCTTGCAAAGCAGCCAATCCAGGAGCCGCATTTATTTTTCTGGAGCTGATTGGCTTTAAGAGCAGAGATAAGAAAGACTGTAGATGTTAGCTTCTGCTGTAGTGCTAAGATGGGTTACACTGTGGGTATTATTGGATATGAAGGTATTTTTGGTGTTTAAATTATTAAAATAGGCAGTTATAAGCTTTTTTAGAAGGGGTCTTAAGTATTTGCAGATTTCATCCATTCACAGGCAACTGTGGTCCCTAACCGCCGTAAATACCGGGGTTCCACTATATTCATTTTTTATTAATGACACTTTTCACTTTTTAATTTTATTTTTTTTCACTGTAAATAGAACCAGAAATCTCCAGTGAGTTTTTCTCCAAAGCAGACTTGGTCGCACCTGTACATTAAACTTGGTTAAAGTACAGCAGTTTTTGAAGATAGTGACCAATATTCTGTTCTTGCTAACTTTTTTCAAAGATTATCTGTCTCATATTATTATTATTAGGGCAGTGTTGGTTTTAAAAAATATGTAAAAAACAAACAAACATATTTTTCATAGACGTTACCTACTGCAGCATTAATTTACAGAAGCCTTTTCAACAACAATCAGACTGCTTTGTTAGTTTCATGAAAATATTCTTACCCTCAACATGGGAAATTGAGGGTTGCAATATCTAATTAGGTTGAATATAAAAGCAACCACATTTTTCAGATTTGTATTTGGAGAAAATTCTGAGCCCTACGCATGCTTTTCCTTCACATAGTCATGTAACTTCACAATCATACGCTGTTTTGTGATGGTCTGTCACATAAAATCTCAGTAAATCCATTGGAGTTAGTGGAATGGTTGTTTCTGATGGAAAAGTAAGAAGATCCTCAAAAAACAGCTACCAGAAAGACACTGACTGATTTAATACTTCCAGCTCCAGGTAAATGATCCCGAATATTTGAGAACACTAAACTGGAAGACGAGTGGTTATCCTGTGTAAATTGATAAACCAGAGCAGTGGCTTCCGACACGTTCTTTCTTTGTCATTCATAGGAAGCCATGACTCAATGAGTTATGATCTGGACATCAACTCGAGAATCATCGAGCCTAAGAGACTGAGGAGATTTAGCAGAATCTACTGCCTTCGTAAAATAGTGCACACATGGGCAGCCACTCAGGTAAGGAGAGTTTTAACAAATGTGTTCCAAAGTATTTCTAAAAAGAGAAGGAAAGGGGGGTTGACTTGAGGGCTTTTTAATCACAGGAGGTGAGCATCACTGAGCAGCTGAATGCCGGAGCTCGCTACTTTGACCTCAGGATCGCCCGCAAGCCAAACGACACCAATCCCACCAGGCTCTACTTTCACCACGGGCTGTACACGCGGACGGATGTTGAGGTAAACACTCGATATCTGCAGGGTAGGGATGAACAATGTCTAAATCCTTGTTAAGAAAGCCATGCTTCTTGGGGGTTTGTTGGCTTCTTGCATTAAATACAATAAAGAAAATTTGATTGAGTGTGGCTGTTGATTGTTCCCCCCCCTAATTTCAGACTGTACTCATGGAAATAAACATGTGGGCAGGGAGTCATCCGAAAGAAGTCCTAATCTTGTCTTTATCCCACTTTGAGGGATTTGACAAAAAGATTGCCGCACAACTTCACAACCACCTCATCGGCTTCATCAAAGACCTGTTTGGAGCCAAACTCTTGCTGAAAACGGTAAAGTATTTCCTGACCTAATGTTTTGGCTTTAAATCCCTCAAAGATATCTCTGCCCTTGAATTTAAGAACATTTAAGGAACAGCAATAATGTGTCACCACAGAACACTCCCACCCTGAAGAGCTGCTGGAATCAAGGCAAAAACATAATAGTTTCATACGACAATCGGGCATATCAACAGTCTGTATTATGGAGAAAAATAACTTATTATTATGGCAACAGCATGGACCGTACAGAAATTAAAGCCAGACTCTGTCAGGCTTTGGAAAAGGAGAAATCTTCTAAGTGTGAGTATTTCTTGTTTCTACAACCATTTGTTGGCTTAGTTCTCTTTCAGTGACCAAACTTGTGTTTTTACACTGCATTCGGTACCTCTGAATACATCTGTGATATTTCCTGTCCAGATTTCTTTGTCTGTGGCTTGAATCCAACCCTACCACATAACTCCAGAATCCTCTGGTACATCCTTCGCGTTTGCGACAACTTCACCAACGTCGTGCGGAGGGGTATGCCAAAGTTGCTACAATGGGTGAAGCAGCAACATGACAAGACGCCCATGAATATCGTCGCCTCAGACGTGGTGACTCGACATGATTTTGTCGCAACGATTGTGAAACTCAACTTGAAACAGGGGAAAGGACAATGAAAACACATCTATCTCTTATGTTTATTTATTTTTGTAAGGAGATAACTGTCAATATTTTTCAAGAAGACTTTTAAAAAGTCACTTGGTGCTTTACTTCTTATTTCTACTCATTGTTTGTTTCTATTCTTGAGTGACAAAAACAATAAAGCAAAATTGAAATTTTACGGGGTTTATACACATTGTTCATGTAAATTCCATGATATTCTCAATTCTAATTTCTAGAATTATCAGTTCTGGGAAAATTCAAAACATTATTTTATATATATATATATATATATATATATATATATATATATATATATATATATATATATATATATATATATATATAAAGTTTACATGTGATTTATTGTATATTTTGTACAGTAAGAACTTGACAATGCCAGAAGAAGGAAGGGAGGGAGGGAAGAAGGGAAGGGAAGAAAAGACCAAAAGAAAAGCAAAGACACAAGGATGACACTGAGGTGTGACTGAAAGAAGAAAGGAGAGAGAAAGAAGTGAGGTAAGTAAAAAAGGAAGTTCATAAAGAAGGAAAAGGTTTAGGATACAAGGAAAGAAGAAAAGAAAGACAGTGGGAGGGATGTAGGACTCAAACGGAGGAAGGAAGAAATAAAAGCCACAAGGAATGCAAGAAAACTTCAAAAGAATGACATGAGAAAGTACTAGAAATAGGATGGAGGAAAAGAATGAAGTGGGAGTAAGGGAGGGAAGAAAGGCACAAGGTGGGAATTGAAGTAGGATGCAAGCAAAGCATGACATGACAGGAAGGGCAATAAGGGAGGAAAAAGAAAGGGCGGACACAAGGACAGGAGGGAGAAGAAAGAAAGGAAATACACAAAGAATGAACGAAGACACAGCAAATATATAATGCAATAGAAAAATAAATATTTTTCAGTACTCCTTTTTCTCACATACTTTGCCAGACTTGGAAAACTCTGAAATCAAGTCCAAGGCTGCGCATGAACTTGATTTCTTTGGCCTGGTGCCCCATCTTGTGTCGACTGAGGGTAATGCAGTGACTGAGTGCGTCTCATGCCTGGAAGTTAGGGCTGCTGTGTCAACAAAGCAGCTAACATTAGCGCGCTAAAGTAATGCACTTAGTGGATTAGGATGTTGAGACAGGCATGGCGCTTGTCGGTGTTTAGAAACACTCCCGCGGGGACTACACGCTCTGTGACTGCAGTGTTTCTAGCAGCTGACGGTCCACAGCGGAGCTCAGGTGGTCTCCCGAGGGGTTTCGAAGACATTCCCCACCCACTGAGAGACAGGTCACAGAGGCTCCTCCAACCACAGTCACCTCGCTCCCTGAGGTAAGAAGGCTAGCTCGGCCGAACTAAATGACCTTAAACAGTGAAAGGAAGCGCTCCTTATTTAACAATGCGTCATTATCATTTTGTTCCTCGTGGAATCATAACAGTGGAGAGTTAGCCCCATATTTATCAAGCGACGCAAAACTCCTTATAGAAAACACGTTTTTAAAATGACCAACACGTTAACTTTTGTCTAGAGGGGTGCACTGCTGAACAAAAACGATTAAATAAAGTCAAAATACCATCTCCTTAAATTCGGCATAGCTAAAAATGTTACACTTATTTACAGTAGCACGCGTTAGCTTTTGTTACTGGTTACCATGAGAACGTCCAGACCTGTCTCCGCTAACAGAGAATTAGCCATACCGGTGTGTCTCATATGTATCCAATTATTCATATCTATTGTGACGTAAATATTTTTGGCCGAATGTAAGAAAAATACGTAATATGTCATAAGGTGTACAATCATTCTAACACGAGAACGAATTTAGACCGAAATGACTTAGTCATATTAAATTGTACAACAACTAAATGAAGTCCGAAATACAGTTTGCTATCGAGTACTGCGCAAAAAAGAGATGGGAAAGAGGTTTCTTTTGTAAACATCACCTAATAGAACCAGATTTTCCGGTTCCCAGACGGCTGTTAACATACACTGTTAACACTCTCATTTCTTTTCCTAGAGTAGTTGTGTATTCAGTCTACAGAAACATGATAGTAGTCGTGGAGTGGTGTGGAGCTTCATTACCGTTTCAGGTACTAGAAGACTTGCTTTTAGTAATGAAACTATGAATTCGGTATCCGAGCAGAAAAATCATTAAGGAAAATGTCCAGTAATATTTTTTTATTTTTTACCTTAAGCTCATGCGCACCAGGGTTATACAATGATCTAAAACTCACCAGGAAGCCCTCTTCTGAATGCCTCACATGAACATTTAAGGTTTTGGAGTAGTCTTGTCAAAGTCTAGATTTATATAGACTGATTAACTGTGGTTTGGCCTTTAACTGGCCAATCATGTTTAGAAACCTTTCAATGTGCCTGTTTAAAAACCATTCTGCAATTAAAAAATGGTCCAAAATTCTTCCATGATGTGAAAGTGTCATTGCCAATAATCGCAAACGCTTGATGGTAGTTGCTGCAGCACAACTACTTTGGGTTAGGGGCGATTACATTTTCACACAGATATTGTACTGCAACCCCCTTTCCTTTGCATCCAAAGGACACAATCTTGGCTCGTTGCTAAAATAAAAGCTGTTTTAGCTCTTCCTGAGTGGTGTGGCTGTTATCCTATCATGTCATAACAACTAATTATTAGCTATTAACTAAAGAAGAATTCTAAATCACATGACTTTGAGAAGGGGAGCTGGTTTCCATCTTTTGTGCAATTTATCTTGCACATAGAGGTGTTTTTCAGTTGCCACCGTTCAGCAACGAGAGCCTGAGTCTCCTCAGGTGTAGTAAATAGCTTCCAGGAAGGCCTTTAGCAATGCTTTGTTCTGTTTGTACTGTGTACAATTTACTAACTTTGTAACCTTCGCTGTGTAAATTTATCATAACATAACCTCAAATAGCTGCGTAATAAGAATGAACTGATGAGTGATTGAGCAGAATTTTAAACCAAAAACATAAAAACAAAACAAAAAAACCCCTTCAGAAATTCATTTCAGATCAAAAATACTTTATTTATCCCGAAGGGAAATTATATATTGTTGTAACTCATATTGTCCAAGTATCTTCAAAGAGTTGTTGTTATGGATGGTTGTGCTGTGAGCAGGAAGAATCTCCGGTAGCAGTAAGGCAACGGAACTAAAAAGGGCTCTGAGTGAAGACTGTTGCTCTATGACAGTTTCATGAGCAGCACAATTTTTGAATTAGTGTATGGTTATGATCCCAGTTAACTGTGAGGTTTCATGTTGTCCGTTTTACATTTTACTTGTCGAAGTAATACAAAGTAGGCCTGTCATGATAACAAATTTTGCTGGACAATAAACTGTCCCAGAAAGTATTGTGGTAAACGATAATATTGTTGTTTTTAAGACCATTTCAAGTAATATATTGATAATGGCATAATAATGCAAGTTTACCCTCTCACAGACCAATAAACTTAAATGTTGTAAAAAACACTTATCATCACCATTATTTTCCCATTTTATTTCCAATCTTATTGATTTATAAGTTGCCTTTATTTCATTATTTATTTTTTTCTAATTTTTTTGTATTTATTTAGTAATTTTTAAAATTTACTGTCACTTTTTTTTCATTGGGTATTTCTTTTTCAATTTTTTCAGTATTCTGTATTTTTTTTTTAGTAATTTTTAAAAGATATTTTGAATATACAAAAATAAAACCTAACAACCAAGAACAATAAATAAAATGGAAACACACACAACCAAAATGTAAAGAAAATAGATTATGGTGTCTCTGTAAACAAAATTTCCCTGCAAAAAATATTAATCGTCAGAATGGATATTATCAAGCTCATATTAATTTATCATGCGATTAATTGATTTATTGCGACAGGCCAAGTACAAAGTATTACTATTTTTATATAAGGGCTGCAACTGATGATTAATTTTAGTTATTGATTTATTATGACGATTAATTGATTAATCGGATAAAGAAATTGGCACATTCTGCAGATTTTTCATATAAGCATTTTTATATCATCAACATGTGAAAAGCTCAGCCCTTTCTGCTCGACTTCAGATCAATACAGTGTAGGACTGATCTGTTGATTAATAATTGGACAACTGAAGGTGCTTGATAAGAGATTTCTTTTACTGATTTTGAACCAGGTGAAGCTAAAACTATACCACTGGAGGAGTTTTGGGTGGAACATATTTACAAAGTTTTTTGTTTTATTTTTTTATCTTAAGTGCAAAAAAAAAAAAAAAAAAAAAAAAAAAAAAAAAAAGTCTTTTTTTTTTTTTTTTTTTTTTTTTTTTTTTTTTTTTTTTTTTTAAACATTTTAGGCTTAATTACAGCTCTGACTGTGTTGTTCTTTCAGCAAATGGCTTTTTTTTGAGTCTGTATCCTCCGGTTAATGATTAACCGATTCCTAAATTAGTTGACGCTTTATTCATTAATCGATTCTTCACGATTAATTGGATGAATCGTTTCAGCCCTGGTTTATATATTGAAATAAAGATAAAATTACTGTTGGTTGTTTTGGCTGTGTTTCTGCAAACCTGTTTCGCTGTGTGTACAGTCAGTCTGTGTTCCTGAGCATGGCATCAGAGGGTAACAATCAACCGTCCACGCATCCCAAACACACAAACAGGTTGGCCAAGGAGCGATCGCCCTATTTGTTACAACATGCCCACAACCCTGTTGACTGGTGAGGCCCTTTAAACCTGACATTTATCCATTCATTAAATTGGTAAATTGAAATGTCAATTTTTTGTTTGTTTTGCAGGTTTCCATGGGGACAGGAGGCTTTTGAAAAGGCAAAAAGGGAAGACAAACCCATCTTCCTATCAGGTAAGATGCTCAATTTAACATTATTAATACCTAAACCCAGATGATGGGATTTTGTTGTGTTTCAGTCAGTTCAAATTTGATCATCTCAAAAGAAAAATAATATCAGTAGTGATTCTTCATGGAATATCATCTTTAATTGAGATTGTGGTGAATTTTGTTTCAATGCAAATTAACAGATTTTTGCAAAAGAATGAAAAAACTAACATGAAGTCAACAGGTTAAGACATTATATAACCTTCAGCTCTACTTATCAAAAGATTTAGATTTAAGTGCCAAAATGCCAAAATCCAGAAACCCTTTGCAGACCAAACTTGCCACTTTGCGTTTGCTGTAATTGTGCCTACTGCAGTAACTATTCTACATTACTGTTTGTCTCTGACCACCAGTGGGCTATTCGACGTGCCATTGGTGTCACGTTATGGAGAGGGAGTCTTTTGAGGATGAGGAGATTGGGAAAATCCTCAGTGACAACTTTGTCTGCATCAAACTAGACAGAGAAGAGAGACCCGACGTTGACAAGGTCTACATGACCTTTGTACAGGTTTGTGTTTCTCTGCTGACGTTTAGGGAGGTTTTTGTCCGCAAATGCTGTCTTTTAGAATTTCACATTTGATTGTTTTATTTTTTTGTCAGGCAACAAGTGGAGGTGGAGGCTGGCCCATGAGTGTGTGGCTAACTCCTGACCTTCGACCTTTCATCGGAGGCACTTACTTTCCCCCAAGGGACCAGGGAAGAAGACCCGGCTTTAAGACAGTTCTAACAAGAATCATTGAACAGGTGACAGTAGTTTTCTGAAAGACTTACTCAAAGAGTAAACTGGAAATATGTCCAAATAAAACGTTATAGGCTCTTCAGAAATTACCTAAATATAGGTATGGAGCTTAGTGTGAAATGGTTGCAAAAGTATTGATATATTCTTGATCTCTTCCATATTTTGTCATGTTACAACCACAAGCTTTAATGTATTTTCTGAGGGGGTTTCAAGGTACTAAACCAATACAAAGTAGTCCATTATTGCAAAGTGAAAAAAAAAAAAAAAAAAAAAAAAAAAAAAAAAAAAAATCATGGTTTTGAAATATTTTTTCATATCAATATCTGAAAAGTTTGGTAGCATTTCTATTTCAACCCCTTTTACTCTGAAACCACTAGATAAAATCTAGTGCAGGCAATTGCTTTCAGAAATCTACTAATAAATAAGTCCCAGTTTAAATCCAGCTGTTCTATGAAGACCTCAGGTTTGCTAGAGAACAAACTGCATCACGAAGACCAAGGAACACCAAGTTTAAAGCAGGGTTAGGTTATAAAACAATATACCAAAGCAATGAAGTACATGGCCATTTGTGACTATAACCTGACATAATGTGGAAAAGTTGAAGCACTGTAGACTAAACGCATTTAGAGTCTCTAAAAAATGACTTCCTCTCTCCAGTGGCAGAACAATCGAGCAGCTTTAGAGTCCAGTGGTGAGAGGATCATCGACGCTCTAAAGAAAGGTACAACCATCACTGCTAACCCAGGAGAAAGCCCCCCCTTGGCCCCAGACGTTGCTAATCGCTGCTTCCAGCAGTTGGCCCATTCCTATGAGGAAGAGTATGGAGGCTTTAGAGATGCTCCAAAGTTCCCCTCACCAGGTAAACTCACCTGGAACAACTTTCCAGTTTCCATTTGTCATGATGTTTTTGCTATAATGACTAAAGAAAGCTCTTCCTGTCCACTGCTCTGGTTGCACAATAGTCCAGATCTGCCTCCCCCATGTTCTCCAGCTGGATCAGAACTCATTTGAGTTGGTCTTTCTGTGCCTCTACAGTGAATCTGATGTTCCTTGTATCTTATTGGTCCGTGAATCGCTGCACGTCAGAAGGGGTCGAGGCACTCCAGATGGCCATGCACACGCTCCGAATGATGGCGCTGGGAGGCATCCATGACCACGTTGCACAGGTTTGTATCCAGACTGGGAATGTTGGAAATTATTAATGTATGAATGTTTGCACATTTTTCATACAAATAAGTTTTTTTTCTGTTTAAAGTTAGTCATGTTTTTGCTGTACAACATGTACAAAGAAAAAGGGGGAAACAATAAAGGAGAACTGAAATCAAATGTCAAAATATTGTTTTTGCATTAATATCATTCAGGGAAACACTTCCACGAAACATTCTAAGTACCCATTTCTCTGATCTACAACTTAAATAACTTGTTTTTAGCATTTTTTTCAATACATGCCGAAGTGAGGGGGGCGGAGTTACCGTCCAGTACCATCGTCGGTTCATGACGTGCACTGTGCCTTAGCCAGCCACTAAAATATTGCTGAAGAACCAAAAATGACGCTACTGTCCGGTTGTTTATTATTGGAAATGGAAGAAGTAAGCTGTAAGGAAGAGCAGATTCTGACCTTGTGGTAAAACTTGAAAAAGACTAAATATGTGTTTACACTGTTGTATATTTAATGTGATCTTCTCTTGTAAGAATTGAGCAGAATTACGTTTTTATTTACCACTGATTCAAAAGAAATAATATCTCAAGACACTTTATTTTATAAACTGATCCAGTTCCTATCAGGAGATATAAGAATCCATTTTTGTTCACGTTGTAACAAGTTCAAGTCATTTCAATACGACCTAATCATGTTGTCCAATTGGAATCTGATTACCATCAAGTACAAATCAGATAAATCATTATCAGAATACAATATAATCGATGTTGGTTGATTAGTTTATGCCAACTACTAAAAGGTTAACTACCTAAGGAATCCCAACCAACTGCATGTCCTTCCTTCCTTCCTTGTCGATGTTTTGTATATTTAGGGTGTCAGCCACATTGGCTCTCTGGTAAAGATGTGTAAAAAGCCTTAAAATAAATCAGTTTTTTTTATTGCAGTAACATTGTCCTGTATCGAAAAATTTGGAAAAATTCAATCTTTTTCGAGTACTTTACACAGTTCCAATATAGTGTTCTCTTGTAATCACATCAAACCCTCTCAATCTGATCAGAGCACACAGTTGCAGTTAAAGTCTCAATTGAGTTCAGCAAACTCCATGTTTATAATTTTGACAGTAGAACATTTAGGGAGCCCTAACTTCTAAAAGTTATGGGGACTCAATGACCCCAAGATGCCACTCTGTGCTGCAGTTCTCTGACCATGAGTTTTCTGTAGTTGTATTTTTTTTAAGCTTCCTTCCCCTCCTCCTCAGTATCTGTAGTGGTGAGATAAATATGGGTCATTAACAGCCTAATTCTGAGTGAGACTGTTAGAGCTTTACTTTGGTGTTTGTTATATGTCTTTTTTAACTGTTTTATTGGTAACTATATTCCTCATCCTGTGGCTGTTTTTCAGGGTTTTCATCGTTACTCCACAGACTCTTCGTGGCATGTACCTCACTTTGAGAAGATGCTGTATGACCAGGCTCAGCTGGCTGTAGCTTACGTAACTGCTTTTCAGGTTTGGGTTTCTCTTTTCTCTTCAGAATCAGCTTTATTGATTGTACTTACAAATAAGAATTTTGACTTCGGTTTCGGTTAAAGAACATATATGTACTCATATGTGTATTTACACCCAACATATATTATTTCAAGACAAGTTAGAGTAGTGCCGATATTTCTGTTTCACAGAGAAGTAGCTGACCGCTCAGCTGTATGGTGTCCACTGTGTTCATCAGAGAGACAATCTGGGGGAAGAAAGTGTCTCTGCGGTGACTTGTTTTAGCAAATAAAGCTCTGTAGCGCTGACCTGAAGGTAAGAGCCCAAAGAGTTTGCGTCCAGGATGTACAGGGTCTGCTGAGATGTTATGGCTCTTTTCCACTAGCACCTCTACAGTTCAGCTCGATTTGGCATACTCTTCAGAGTTCAGGTGCTTTTCCATTAGTGGGTGTGGTCGTCATATAGTTAGGCAACCCCAGAGTCTGAAAAAAGCGCAACATGCTCTGTACACAACACAGCAATGGAGGACACAGAAGCTATGTTGACTCTTCTGCTCTGTCTGGCATTTTTTCAGACTCAAAAAAGAAGAGAGCCAGAAAAGGCGGCAGGCGTTGAGACAAAACACTCTGAAGAAGTACAGGAGTGACCCCACCCCTTAGCTAATCAGTGACCGACAGCCTGGAGCCCCAACAAAATAAGTTCTAAAAAGGGGCTGGTATCATGTAACCATGACAAGTGGAAAACTGTTATAACCGAGTAGAGCTGAGTCAATCAATGGTGAGTAGGTGCTAGTGGAAAAGGGCCATTAGTATAGAGGGAAGGTCGTCCTCAGGCCTCCACAGACAGGATACATTGGAGATTGGTCCAATCATAAATGAACACAGGGAAGACTGAACAATGGCCGAGTAGAGGGCTACCAGCATCTCCTGTGGAAAACACTTCTTATGTTGTCGCAAGATGTGCAGCCTCTGTTGGACCTTTATCCGAACAGTGTCTTTGTGGGACGATCATCTGAGATCTAGAGAAAAGGTGGATCCTAAGAATCTTCAGAGATCCACAGCTGAGGATTGTAAAGAGTTGACTGTGTTCTAAAGGTGCATTCACACCAGCCTTGTTTAGTTCGCTTTAATCAAACTCTAGTTCGTTTGTGTAGAAAGTCCAGTTCGTTTGGGGAGGTATGAATGTGTAATCGAACTCTGATGCGAACCAAAGAAATGAATTCTGGTCCACCTAAAAACCTAGGTCTCGGTTCGGTTGAAGTGAACTCTGATGTGGTTTGAATGCACATGTGAATGCCAAGCGGACCGGAGATGGCTCCACAAGCAGGAAGCAGATTAAAGCGCAGGGCATTCTGGGTAAATACAACCAAAACAAACGAATGTGTCTAGCGCTAGCAGGAGATATGGCTTGTGCTGAGCTCATTATTGAAGAGTTTGTTTTACACATTTGCCAAAGAAATCCTACAACCACTAAAATCTGTTGACATTTCATGAAGAAGGAAGTTTTGCTTAGTGTCTTGTTCATAGTTTTTCATATCATGTCTTTGGTGGTTCTTGGTGCAGCGTCACCACTGGTGAGGGGGTAAGCAGGTTGCTCAAAGAGTTTGGTTCGTTTGACACAATGCAGTGTGAAAGTGAACAGCACCAGGTGAATATGTAACAAATTTTGCAGTTTTGGTCCCCCAATCAAACCGAGTTTACCAGACTATCAGGTGTGGAATCACAGTTAGAGTAAGTTGGCTGCACTGGCACTTTACACAGCCAGAGAAAGAGACTTGGAGAGCAATTATCATTTTACAATTGAGAGGGTTTTGATGTGTTTTTTTTTTTTTTACTACAAGATAAAAACTAGTTAAATCTCAGTCCCAGGGTTTGTGGTATCTTCCTCCTGCGCTGACCTGTTTTTCTTCGCGTAGACTCAAACTAAATAACAGAGACCAACAAACACAAGCTGAAATACAGCCACACATACTTGCTGTGTTTAATGATGATATAGAAGTTGCCTGAGCGCTCTTGTAGGGTTCTGCTGGGAACATCCTGTTGATAAATCACAAGACGATACCGTTAAGGTCGAACTCTGGTTGAATCATAGTCCTTATGCAGGTGTTTTCCATTCTTTTCCAGGTAACAGGTGAGCAGTTCTATGCAGATGTGGCTAAGGACATACTGCTGTATGTCTCCAGAGACCTGAGTGACAAGGTGAATCATCGACAGCTCTGCTGCTACTGTCTTATATGTGAAAACTCTCTTAGTTGCTCGAGTACTGCTAGTTTGTTCATACATTCCCTGGGGCTCTGGGTGGAACCTTGCTGACAAATCCTGTTAAAGCCTTGCTCTCCTGTACAGGTCAACCTTTACTCCTCTTTGATTAATGAGGGGACAGTAGTGAAAAGAGCATACAATTAAAACCATACTGTTATTGTTAAATTCTCTTAGATTTATTAAGTAATTACATTCTAATGAATTACCATACCTGAGGTAATTTTCTATAGACTCTATCCTTTTTGTGGGACTTGCTGTGTTGGGGCTTTCTTGAGGGAGGCAGAATCCCTGAGTTCTGTTAACAGCTATATTCCATTAAAACCTTGCAGCTTACATTACTTTATAGGTCTTTATTAATTACCGTCAAATATGGCATCTTACCTAGGCTTAGAATAAGAGCATTTTTTTTGTCAGTGCTCCGACATAGAATGTTGGAAAAGTACTTCCACCGCTTGAACATTTCTAAACTACAAATTACTAAAGTTTGAAAACTAAAGTGGGTCTATGTACTTAGGCCCATATACTGATTAAAATGAAAACCAGCCCGTTACATTCAGAAGTTACCTAATTAGTAAACAGAGTCCATCTGTGTGTAATTTTATCATCACAAAATCTCAGGGTAATATTGGAAGAAAAACTGTTAAAGGCCGCAAAAAACTTGTAACGTCATAAAATTTGAAAAAGTTCATGACATGAGAATACTTTCGCATTTATGACCCAATAGGAAGAACATTAAATAGCAGTGGGCCAAGGACTCACCCTATGTCTATGCACTGAAACAAAAATAACAGAATTATAAACAATTATTAAGAAAGAAATTTTGGAAATATTTTTTAAGACCCAGGTGGGAAGCAGGTACAGCTTCAGAAATAACTCATATCTGCATGTTTATGTCTCAAAAATTATGCAATTTTTGTTGTCGTGTTTCAGTATTTGTTTATATTGCCGGCAACATTTATTGGTAAAAATGGTAAAAAATTTGTAAGAATACTTAAAGCTTTAAATATATCTGAGATTAGTCTGAAATGATATGTCATAATTTTACTGTTTAATTTTTAAAAATTATTTTCCAGTCTTTAATTTTAATGCATTTATTCAGTGTGGAAAAAAAAATCTGTGCTAAGAAATAATTATTTTGATCAAAATCCCTGGTAGAACTACTATTGTTACTCCTGCTGTCAGTACTTTGTACAAAACCCTTTGGCAATAGGACTACACTTAGTCTTCTCCTATACCATTTCACAGATGAGTACATGCAGAGAGAACGACTTAGAAATTGCTATGCGTTGATTTGGTATTATGTTTTGGATCATTATCCTAATGAAAGTCCTAATGAGGACTCAATTTCAGTTTCATGACAGTTGCCAGCAGATTTTTTTTTTAAATTTAAAATCTCTAGGTATTTTAAATGGTCCACACTGCCATGTACTCTTACCAAGTTTTTTAAGGCCATTGGAATAGAAACATGTCCACATTATCATAGATCCTCCACTGTACTTAGGATATTTACAAATGTGTTTGATTTAATAATCCCAATTTTGGGCCTTAAAAAAATCTTACATATGTCCAGATTTTTAATACTAGATCTTAAATTGCATTTAGTTATATCTTAAAGGTGTGGCTTCATTCAGTTTTGACAATAAGCAAGTTTATGCTCCTGGAAACTGTCTTATTGTATATGTTCAGACAACTAAAATTACAATGAGCTCCTCTGTCTAATAAAGTGTGTTTTTGATCAAGTTGGTGTCAGTAACCATTATGAAGTTTAATGTATGCAGTTTGAAAGCTTAGAGGTTTGGTTACATACGATTGAAAAGCTTTAGAGTCACATGCCAGAGGGGAAGCACAACTTTACCTGACAATTGTATTTAGTTTGCTTAATTTATTAAGTTAAATATAGTTAATCAAGTTAAGGTGTTAAATTTCAATAATAATGCTCTTAGAAAGGTCTTCAGTGAAAGTAACTGAAACCTGTGGACACCCTGCATACTTAACTGGAGACATTACGTCCTTTTCCAGTTAGTCACCTTTTGTTTGTTGCTGTAAAGCTTAATGTTGGTCTCACCTGTTCAAATCTCACGTCTCCATTTAAAGTCTGAGTAATGTTTAGCAAAGGGCAGACTAGAGCTGCTCAATATATTGAGTTATATGTCAGTGTGTGCAATATCCAAACGGCAAAGAATTATTTGGATGCAATATATTGTTGGATGCTGTATTTCATGTCTTCATGTATTCCCATTGTGTGTGTGTGTGTGTGTGTGGATAATGTATTTGGCTTGCTGGATAGACTTTACTTTCCTTGTTGTCCCTGATGTACATTTTTAGTGGTTGAGATACTAAAGTAGATGTAAAATAGTTATCAAACATCCAGGTAACAATTTTTAGTGAAAAAAAGGCTTTATTCTGTCAACACTCCCAACACCCAGTGGGCAGGTAGATAACGTTTCCTGTTTCCTATTCAGACCTGCTGGACACAGAGATTGCAATCTCTGCATTTGATCTCAGTCAGTTGTCCAGATTCAGCCTGGTAGCTAGTGGCTAAAACAAATGGGTTGCTGAGTCACACTGTATTTATTCCCCAGGAAACGAAAAAGTCAACAGGCCACTAATTAGAAAATCCTAGAAACCTTGAAAAGTTCAGTATCACCATGGATTTTGTTAGAAACATTCTTTCCCCCGTAAAACTCTCTAGCTATGTTCACACAGCAGGTCTTGATGCTCAATTCTGATTTTTTTTGCAGGTCTTTCATTCTACTAATTAAATGCAGGCAGACTTCTGTGTGAACAGTTTACGAGCCCAAAGCGACCAGCATGCGCAGAAGAACGTTGACGTCACACAGCAGCGCATTGTTTACGGAAGTAATAATGGATGCCGCCGTCTATGGAATGATTTTAACATTTTTTTCAGCGATAAGAGCCGCCAGTATCGTCACATGATAATAAGACGAAGGAAGCTAATAAAAAGAAAGCACAGCTAATAGCAGCAATCTTGTGTGGAGGCACTGACTGCAACGTCTGCAGAGAAGTCTGTTTGGATGTGTAGTCAGAGCCAGGAGTAGTGGGATTGTGATGTGACTTCATAATTTTCAGCCATTACGTCTGGATTTACTGCTTCTGGCTTCTTCCAATGCAGAATTATGACGCCTATCTCACATCAGTGACGTAAAAGTTGGATGAAATGCAACATGACCGCTCAGACTACAGGCGCTTTGAAAACAATCGGATATGTAACTGATTTAGTACCACATATGGAAGGAGGCAGAGATCAGATTTGTTGGGGGTGAAAAGATCCGAACTGGGCCGTTCAGACTGCTTTGAACAGTCGGATTTGGGCTGCTGTGTGAATGTAGCCTTTGTCCCCTAAGACTAAATTTCGTCAAGTTAAAGGTTGAATCCTTTTAAATTTTTAACTTAGTTCTTCAGCTGAAATAAAGGGGGAATTTATTTTAGATCTTTTTAGCAGGTCTCTACCAAGCTAATAAATTAGCACTGTCTGTGCCATTTTCTGTTTCCATTTTCCAGTCTGGAGGCTTCTACAGTGCAGAAGATGCAGACTCAGTCCCAGCATCAGGGGGGCTGGAGAAGCGAGAGGGGGCCTTCTGTGTCTGGACAGCCTCAGAAGTTAGGGAACTCCTGCCAGATGTGGTAGAGGGCGCGGTTGGAGCCGCCACGCTCGCAGACATCTTTATGCACCACTATGGAGTCAAGGAGCAAGGCAACGCTGCACCTGAGCAGGTCCGATTGTATTATTTGCATATTATTTTTTGCCATAGTTGCTTTTGACAGTCTCCGTCCATCATCATGGGATCTGTCGCAGGCACTATGGGTCAGTGTCTGTGAAGACCCTGTGTTCTCTGTTGCCAGGACCCACACGGGGAGCTGCAGGGGAAGAATGTGCTGATCGTCCGTTATTCAGTCGAGCTAACAGCTGCTCACTTTGGCATCACAGTTGAGAAAGTCAACGAACTCATGACCTCAGCCAGAGGCAGAATGGCGGAAGTGAGGAAGATTCGTCCGCGACCCCACCTGGACACCAAGATGCTGGCTTCCTGGAATGGTAAAGTCCAAGTCTAACAGGGCACTGAAAATAAAAACAGCAGGTTTCAGACTACAGATGGATTCTGATACCTTTTTTTTTTTTTTTTTTTTTTTTTTTTTTTTTGACTGATTGTCATATTACAGCCACAAACTTCAATTTATTTTATTAGGATTTTATGTTATCAACACAAAGTAGTGCATAAGTGTGAAGTGGAAGGAAACCTTTTCTCTTTTTTCTATTTATTTTTAAATAGAATCTGAAATGTGTGGAATCTTTGGTTTTCCTCCTCCACTGAGTCAACATCAGTTGCAGCTATAAGATTTTTGGTATACGAATGTTGGGGTATGTTTTGCCGATTCTATTTGTAAAATTACCCAACCTCAGTCAGTTTGGTATCCATAAACATTAGTTTCCAGGGTGGGGTGGGGGGGGAGATCTATCTCCAGTGGTCAGTGGTTGAGGTCAGACAGGTCCCCAGTCAATCACAGTGGAAAACAGAGACACACAAACAAACAACTGTGTACACACTCTCACCATGTTTTTGGACTGTGGGAAGCAGCTAGAGTACCCAGAGAGAACCCACGCACACACGGAAGAACATGTAAACTCCACGCAGAAAGAGCCCAAACTGGGATTTGGAACCAGGACCTTCTTGCTGCATAGCAACAGTGTTACCAAGTGTTCCACTGTGCAGCCTCAGCTTCCTTCTCCCTTCAAACAAAAAGAATCTGCAGAGCATGATGCTGCCACCACCATATTTCATGATGGAGTGGATGTGTTCAAGACGATGTGCAGTGTCGAGATCGACCAATACAGGTTTTTTTAAGGCCGATACAGATTATTTTGACATCAGTCTAACCGATCCCCAGTATGTGCTGCCAATTCTTTAGAGCCAATTCTTGAAGCCAATATTGCTTTTTCTTCCTACCTTTACATGATAAAAATGACACAATGATAACAAATGTTACACTAGTCTCAATTTCAACAAAAACAACAACTAAAAAAAATCATTTATTAACAAAACAAACAAAACCTGTTATCAATGGATAGCAAACAATGTAGAATATTTAAATACAGGGTTTTCCCCAGAAAACTTGCTAAGCCCAGTGGTAGGGGCGCTAGGGCAGTCCACCAGTGGCTCCTTGTGTTTTTGTGTTTAAGAATATAAAATGTAGATAGGAAATTTAATAATATGACTAGGGTAACTATATGTTATTAGAAGACATTGTTGACAATATTTAAACACACAACTATAGAGTGTTAAGTCTTGGCTTGGTCTTACAACAAGCTATGTAAAGTTGGTCACATTCAGAGCCGACCTAAGACAAAAGTGGAATTGAATTTTAACACCGACCCTAGATCTAGAATTTTAACATTTATTGAGAAAGACAGTTCTATTAAATCTGATTTAATGGTCTCATCAAAGATAAATTAAAAACCTTAAAATGTTAGCAAGTTTACTTTGTGAAAGTGGAAAACAATAAATCTTCATAGTTTAATTTTTGTGTTACCTTAGCTACAATTTGATGCTATGAGTTTAATCTTTGTGTATGAGCTCAGTTTAACAAATACATCTCAGCAAATAACCAGTTATCACTGATTGCTTTTAAGCTCTGTCAAATAAACTTGATCCCCTCTCGGAGATTCCACCAAATCTGTATTAAAGCACTGTTAGTGGTGGAGATGTTCTTAACTGGAAGAGGGGGCCCTAAATTACATTCTGCTGAAGGCCCCATTAAAAAACGGCCAGTGAAACAGACACACATGCAGCTGTTCCCTCCTGCTCACAGTGAGACAGAGACAGACTTTCAAAGGGCAGATACAGCTACATTAGACCGTTATAAATACACCAGAAGTTGAAAACGTACCCTTGTTGTTGGCGCTCAGTCTTACAATATTTCCAGCCACTCTCAGCCAGCGAGGGAGCGGTAATGTATGCGGTCACAGGCATGGCTGCTGAATGTACGAATGGACGAGCGAACGCATGCATGTATCAGCCGATGCTGATACAAGAAAAAAATACGAATATCGGCCAAAAATATTGGCCGGTCGATGTATCAGTCGACTTCTAGTGTGTAAGTGTCCTGCCACATTTAGCACTTTGCATGCAGGTCAAAATGTAACATTTTTGCATAAAAGTCTGTAAAAGAATTCCCATACATGATGCTACCACCACCATGATTAACAGTGGAAATTGTCAATGGATTAGTAGTTGTTGTTTCAACAGTGTTGCCTTGGATCTCTTGGCTGCTCCTCTAATTAATGCTTTCCTTTCCAGGCCAGTCAGTTTAGATCAGGGGTGTCCAAAGTGTGGCCCAGGGGCCATTTGATGCCCCTGACTTCAGTTCAAGAATGATACGCATTTAGCCTCCCAGCCCAGGTGTTTGATGTAGTAAGAGACTTTCTATTTTTAAAATGATCACAGACAAAGTAAGATCTTCTTACAGTAGAAAATGTTGGCAACAACACTCTCTTGCAAGGATCGCGTCTAGCCAGTGACTTTTACTCAAACGTTGACTTTGCAGCTCCTAAATCTGCTTCTAATTAATTTATTAAACTTGGCTAAAGCAAGCATTTTTTAAAGAAAGAGTGACCTAAATCCTGATTTTATTGCTCAGAAATGACTAAATTTTGTTCAGTTTTTATCCAGTTGATACCTAGAAAATCTGAAAAATTTATTTTAAAAAGGCAAACCTGCAAAACCCTTTTAAAGTTTTGTATCTATAATAATTTACACATCCCTTTCCAACAACAAATCTGACTACTTCATTTGGTTAATTAAAGTATAGCATGCTTAGTTTATTGTTGAGTAGGTACAAGAACATTCTTTTTGGCCCTCAAGTCTTTTTTGATCCGTGTGACAAGGCCTGTCACAATAATCAATGAATCCATTAATTGCATGATAAATTAAAATGAGCTCGATAATTTCCATTCTGATGATTAATATTTTCTGCAGGGCAACTTTGTTTACAGAGACATCATAATCCATTTTATTTATGGTTTTTCAGTATTGTGGTTTTTATTTCTGTTTTATTTAACATTTTGGTTGTCGTGTTTTATTTTGGATATTTAAAATATCCTTAAAAATTACTAAATAAATAAATACAGAATATGGAAAAGAAAGCAGAAAAAAATATTTAATTAAAAAAATGATGTAAGTAAAACTAAATACTAAACACATAAGAAAAATAATGAAATAAAGGCAGCTAATAAAACAATAATATAAGAAACAAAATGGAAACTTAATTAATAGAGATAATGTTAAGTGTTCTTTACAAACTTAAAGTTTATTGGTCTTTGAGAGGGTGAACTTGCATTATTATGCCATTATCAATATATCACTCGAAAATGGTCCCAAAACAGTAATATTATCATTTATCGCAATAATTTCTGGGACAATTGATTTTCCATCAAAATTTGTTATTGTGACAGGCCTACATGTGACCAAAAGTTTGGACACCCCGAGTTTAGATGTTTTGAAAGGTTTCCAGTCTGGTCATGACTCATATCAGATGAAAATATAATAAAATGCATTTAGGTTTGTAGTTGTGATGAGACAAACTGTGAAAAAGTTTCTCGAGGTGTAGAAAACATGAATCAATTATGAAACTTTTGTTTTTCTACATTAACATGGTGCTAATTTTAACGCTCCTTTCCATTATTTTGCCCATTATCTAAAACATAGTTAATTACTAAACACATGCATAAATAAACACTCATACTCACCCACAAGTTGGGTTCCGTCAGCTGATGTCTCCTGACGGTATGTTAGCGAGGTAATGAGGCCCTGCCATCCTGAGAACTTTCCAATTAGTCCCGAGTCTCCTTTTCTCCCCTTAATGAACAAACTCCTACATTAATCACCTGTCCTCTGCTGCCGCACTTTGAAGACCGGGCTGTGCTTTGATACTGTACATGAAAGAGGTGTGGAGGGATAGACGGAGGAAGGAAAGGATGAGAGAAGGGCGAATGTGGGAAACTTCAAAGTGGGGGGGGGGCGATAACTGTGCTGGGACTTTTGCTGCGGCCTACACATTGGCGCCTTGGCAGGGAAACGTGATATTTTAATATGAGATGCAGTTATTTTAGATCTAATCACCATCATAAGCATCATCATTACCGCTTCCTCCCTTTCAGGCCTGATGCTGTCCGCCTTCGCTCGGGTTGGAGCCGTGCTGGGGGACGAGGCACTGCTGGAGAGAGCGGTGCAAGCGGGCGACTTCCTGAAGGAGCACCTGTGGGACCCCGATCGGCAGAATATACTCCGATCCTGTTACCGTGGAGACCAGATGGAGGTGCAGCAAATGTAAGATACAGTGCCTTGTGAAGTTTTCATACCCCTTGAACTTTTTCACATCTCATGGCATTACCGCCAACTTCATTGTATTTTGTCAGTGTTTTATGTGATGGAGCGACAGAAAGGAGCAAATAATTGTGAAATGGCAGAAAAAAATGCATGGTTTTCAAAATCTTTTAAAAATAAAAATTTGAAAAGTTTAGTGTTCAAAAGGTATTCAGCCCCTTTAAATCTGATACCCCTTAATAAGATCAAGTGAAACCTAATGCCTTGAGAAGTCACATAATTAGTAAATAGAGTCCACATTTTATTGCAGTTACATATCACAGGGTGTCTGTGCATCTTTAAAGGCTTAAAAAGTCTTAAATTTGATGTGCTAAAATCTACAGATACTCGGACATCAGTAATTATATATAAGTAAATCCTACCCCTGTCTACACACCCTGTGGAACAAATGTCAGTTCCCCTGTTGTTAAAACTTAGAACCCCCATTAGCCAGCAGGACAGCACCTCCAGTCTTCTTCTATAACCTTTTACAGCTTGAGAGCATACAGAGAGATTCATGCCTGGGGGGACTGAAGAATACTGATTATGTGTTCACACTGCTTTTGAAAGAGAAATGAGCCCACAGCATCATAGATTCAGCACTGTACTCAATAGTGGGCATCTTGTGCAACAAACACTCCTACCCAAAGCACACTGTTGCAGTTCGAAGCCCCTGTAGTACGTTTGTGGTGGTAGGAAAGAAAACACTTTTTCCTGGTCCACACTCACCCACCCAAAAGAAACAGTGTCAAATAATATTTGTACCCAGGAAAACAGGGTGTCATAAATTAGTAATAAGAAGTTCATAAAAGTTTTCATAAACTCAAAAAAAGTAAAAAAAAAAAAACAAAAAACAAAAAACTTCAATAGCATTTATTTTAAGGAGATTAGTGGGGATACCAGTAATTGTCACCTGCCACAGTCCTTTTCCCCAGGTTTTATATATATATATATATATATATATATATATATATATATATATATATATATATATATATATATATATATATATGTATGTATATGTATGTATATATATATATATATATATATATATATATATATATATATATGTATGTATATACACACACACACACACTGAAAGGTTTTGTTGTTAGGGTTCAGAAATATAAAATCTGCTCATGGGTTCAGAAATATAAAATCTGCTAATTTAAATCAGTGTTTTAAGGGCAGTTTAAGCAGACAGACTTTTTCTTGTGTGTTTGGTGTAAAGTATAATGGAATACTGAAAAGCATGTTTTAACTTTTCATAAAAATATTGAAGGATTCTGTCAATATTAAAATTGTAGAAAGCTAAGAGGTGTTCGGCCCTTGCATGGCTGTTTACATGAAAACAGGTGACTATAATATCTGGGTAAAAAAAGATTTCAGGCAAAATGCTCTGGTGCAACCTCGTTATTGTAAAGCTATGTTTTTATCCTGCATTTACTAATTTTAGGTCTGAGTGACCTAAAAAAGAGCAGGGACAGATGACATCACAACCCTTTAACATTAACCAATCATTCAGTCAGTGGATTATGATGTTAATGTTTTTTAAAACCTCACAACACACACTTAAAGTAAAATACTGAGCCTCTTGTTGATCCTACACAACAACTTCAGTTGGCCTTGTTCTGTTGGCCAGCACTGTGCCCCAGTTATTGTGAATGAGTGAGTGTGAAATGCTATCGAATCAGCAACAAAATGCGCCAAGAGTCCCACACCCTGCTCGATGGAACATAATCAATTTGAAACACACACATGAACAAATACACACTTTGTGCCTAAACACTCTGGCCTTGTTCCACGCCGCCTGTCTCATTCGTTACCGTCCAGTTCAGAATGGTGTTGTCTTTGAAAGTGCTTACAAAGGCTCATTTCTCAGGCCTGGTCTAGCTTCCATACACACTGGGCAGGTACGGGCCGTGAACCCATTTACCAGGAGGAATGGTAGGGGCTGAGACTAACTGGGTTAATAGGATGTGGAGTTGGTGCCATGGATTTTCTCAGGCTCCTCCCTGACAGTCGAAGATTGAATGTATTTCTTCAATTTTTGAGGAGCAAAAAGAAGGCAGAGATAAACTTTACTGTAGGAGTAAGCTGTTTGGTCACCAGGAATGCCAACTTGTTAACTATTGACCTGTTATAAAAGTTGGTTTATTTAATAGAAATTTGTTCCCTATTAGCCTGACCATTGCCTCCCTATGCAATTCCACTCGATTCTCATCTCCCTTCAGTGCTCCATCTGGTATTTCTTCCATTTAGCTGTATTTCTGTGGTAGAATTTCAACCAAGCCAATCAGCGAACAGAAAGAGAAGTTGCGAACAATGACGTCCATTTTTGCACTGTTTTAAAATTGTTATCTGCCTGTAGTCTGGCAGTGGCAACAGAGGAAGTGAATGAAGCCATTCAGTCCGTGTTGGTTGTGCCTCCAGATACTGAGCAATTAAAGTCAGACCAAGAAGAATGTTAAAGACATTTTATTGCTGGTAAAGATGTTGTGCGGCTCGGTATTTCTCCCTTTGCAGTGGGGGATCGTTATTTACAACACACGCAATTTCTGGTTAGCTTCCTTTACGGTTGAGCTGTCGCCAAACGTTAGCGATTGAGTAAAATCAGATCCAATCATTTAAAACTTCCATAGAGTCCAGACCCTCTGTACGAAGCAAAGCGTACAACAACAGGCTGTTTTTTTTTTTTTTTTTACCAGGCTAGTTCCCAATGGTTCTTTTTGTAATTAAGATTTTGGGACATACTTAACAGATTTTACACTTATCTTGCTTATGTGAAGTAGATCTTGCAGCAGGTTTTTAGCTCTAAGGTCTAATCCGGAGCTTAGTAAAACAGTCATGATGAAGCTAAAATTTCAAATAGTTTCCTGGTGACCTGATAACAATAGACTGATGAGCAGTTTTATCCTCGCCTTCAGGAAAATGTCTCACTTAGACAAGGTTGAAGGTGTGAATGAAAGGACTGTTGAGTATTTCTCAGGGCTTTTAAAGGTTTGTCGTGGGCTGTCATTCCTCTTGAGTCACCTCAGCTAGATGACTTGTCTCACTGTGACACATGATAGTATTCTGCCAAAGAGAAAAAAAAGCGTGCATGTTCAGATATCTGTAGAGCTCTTCATCTTTCCCTCAATGGGAATGGTGTGCCCATAACTCTCTACTCTTGCTCTTTATCCATTACTTGGCCTCCTCTCCACTACTGACATGCCCCACAACTGCAGAGTCATCAGAAATTAATACTTCAAGATTTCAAGGTGCTTGGGGCCTTTATTCCCAGCAGTTAGACAACAAACAATAGAGAGAAAGATGGGGGAACAAAGGTTCTAAGGTCGAACCCTGGATGGCTGCATGAAGGATGAGCAGCCTCTGTATATGTGGTGCCAGGCTGCACTCCACCTTACGATCTTTCAAGTGAGGTTCTTTTAAAAGGTTATGTGCAGTTAAGAATTTACCTCGAGTACATAACACATTTGAATTTACATATAGGTCAGTGATTATTTATACAGGAAATAACAGCTGGAGGCAGTGCACAGTTGCTGGTCTTCCTGTGTGAAACAGGTACTTAGAAAAGATTCAATATAGAGTAAAACTGTCTGACCTAAAAGTAAAGTCGTGTAAAAAGCGAAGATGGTATAGTGTATTCATTGATTTTTATACTGTCTTACTGACTGTAGAACTTTGACCCCTGACTTCTGTGTTATGTACACTCAATGACCTTGCTAGAACCAGGCTGAACCACCTTTTGGCTTCTAAACTGCTTTAATTCTTCTTGGATTCCACGAGGTGTCGGTCCATATTGACCTGTTTGCGTCACATAGTTGATACAGATTTGCACATCCATGATGCCAGTTTTCCTCTTCATCACATCTCAAAGCTGCGCTATTGGACTGAGATCTGTTGACTGTGGAGGCTATTAGAGTACAGTAAAATACAGTAAACTCCTTGTCATGTTCAAGAAACCAGTTTGAAATGATCAGAGCTTTGTGACATGGTGCATCAACCTGATGGAAGAAGCCATCAGAAGATTAGTCCACCCTGGTCGTAAAGGGATTTTGATCAGCAGCAATGCTAGTTGGCTGGTTGTTGTATTTTAAATAATGCTGCATTGGTACTAAGGGGCATAAAAGTATGAAGAAGTATGAAGAGACTCATCAGACCAGGCAATGTTTTTCCAGTATATTATTTTGGTTATGCTGTGTGAATTGTAGCCTTAGTTTCCTGTTCCTACTTGACAGGAGTGGCTGCAGTTGGGTTTTCTGCCTCAAGGTTCGACATGCTGTGAGTTCAGAGATGGCATTCTGCCTACCTTGGTTGTAACAACTGCTTATTTAAGCTACTGTTACCTTTCTATCATCTCTAAGCAGTCTGCCTACTGTCTTCTGACATCAGTAAGGTAGTTTCAGTCATACAGCTGCTAACTGGATGTTTTCCCCTTTTTTTGGACCGTTCTCTGTAAATCTGAGGGATGGTTAAGTGTGAACATCCCAGTAGATCAGCAGTTTCTGAAACACTTAGGGTTTCCCCCAGAAAACTTGCTAAGCCCGGTGGTAGAGGTGCTAAGGCAATCCAGCAATGATATTGTATTACTTACTATTAATTACTATTAATTCTGTTTTTAAATATTTAAGTAAAGCCTGGTGGGCCGCCAGGCTTATAGTGTACTGGGGAAAACCCTGTTTAGACCAGCCCTTTGAGCACAAACAAAACTGGAAAACAGTATGTTCAGTTGGAGGCTTCTTCAAATTTGCTGTATACAGACCGCTACAGGAGCTCTTTCCTGCCCACAACCATCACCATTTACAACAACTCTTTGAAGAACCTTCAATTAATGAGTTATAACATTTCTTTTCTCTTTGAGATTAATAAAGTATCTTTGAACTAAATTGAAACATCCAATTCAAACAAATTACTTTGAATTATTTTCAGTTATATATTGCAACAACTACGCGAAAATGTGAAAATCAGTTCCCCTCCCAAGTATTTACATGTATTCAACCTTGTCATACCCATTCTGATTCTTGCTGACTCCTTTTGACTCAACTGATGCCACGACCTATTTCTTGTCTCACTGAAGCATGACTCCTTGGCTCTTTATGACCTCTCACAAGAATGCACTTCATCTCCTCCGCTTTTTTGGTTTTCAGCCTCTCGACCAGCAGCCATCAGCCTCGCCTGACACATCACTATCTGGCCTCCTGTCACAGTCCGTCCTCATGCACTCATTCATCTGGGGGTGACGTTGTGAGAACTGGAGGGACAGGGATAGTGGAATAACAACAGTTTATAAAAAGGGGTGACTCAGTCGTATCAGTGGGAAAAAAGTACATCGGAATCAGTATCAGCGGTACACAGTTGTTTTGGACATGGAGACTGATTGTGAAAGCCACAAACCAGAGATTACTGGAAAACCAGTATCACTGTTTACTGCGAAGCCTGACTTTACATCAGCCAAGAAAGTAGCTCCTGTTCCAAAATCAACACCTTTAACCTCAGTTGAAATCAGCTGCCCACAATGGACAATCCAAACGCCTTCTGGGGTAAACATTTATTCTCAGATGAGACAAAGATTGAGCTGTTTGGCCACAGTAACAAGAAATATATTTGGAGAAGTCAAGATGAGCTGAGCACTGTAACAGCTGTCATTCATGGTGGTGGTAACCTCATGCTGTGGGGCTGTTTCACTGCCAGTGGTATTGACAATGGACGATGATCCCAAACACATAGACACTGGTTTTTGAACAAATAAAGCAAACCAACTAGGGGTGAACCGATAAATCGGCCAGTTGATTGGCCCCAATTTCCTTAATTTTTGGAGCCAGGCTATACTTACATAAGAAACTGATCTTATCCACCAATTTTATCTACTTCTGCACGTTAATGGTTAACAACAGTCACCCCACTGCTGCCAACTTAACGACTATGTCACACTCACAATTTCTGTGACTATGTCACAGAAATTTGAATGGTATTCATGCCCTAGATGGGTATGTATAACTTCTCCTGCAGAGATGTCCTCACTATTTGCAGATCTGTTTGCATATATATTGTAGACCATATCTGTGGTGAACATGTATAAGTGTGTTTGCTACTAATGGTAAATAATAACCATTTCTATCTTCCATCTTATTTTCTGCCCTACCCAAGAATAATTTTTTTTCTAGATTTCTGTTCTGGCTTCCACAAACAGTTACTGTATAAAAGATGAAGTGTAGAAAAAACAAAACAAGATCCTGAACTAGTTCACCAGTGGAACTCATCAGAGTATTTTCCACATTGCTCCAATAATAAATTCTTAATGATAAATGTCCTCATTCCATCTTTTTCCTCTGTGTTGCCCAGATCGCCGCCTATCTGCGGCTTCCTGGATGACTACGCCTTCATCGTTTGTGGCCTGCTGGACCTGTATGAGGCCACATTTCAAACGGAGTGGCTGTGTTGGGCCGAGGAGTTGCAGACCAGGCAGGACGCCCTGTTCTGGGACGACCAGGGAGGAGGTTACTTCTGCAGCGACCCCAGCGACGGCACCGTTCTGCTGCGACTGAAAGAGGGTGAGTGATAGCTGCACTTATAGATTGGTAAAGGCTTCTAGTATGGTACAGATTTATCACCTCCACCGAAATACATATCATTTTCTTTTCACAAAATCCATCAGAAAAATTAAGCTTCCACTTACACCTTGCTTGTAAAGCAGTGGATCACTTATTGCCTTCAGAACCGGCCTAATTCATTGTGATGCAGATTCAGTAAGTTGAAAGATGGTTCTGCGTGAAATTCCCAGTCGATCAACTGGTTCTGGAATATTCCGAAAAGTCCGTCTGGCACCAACAACCATGTCATATTTAAATTCACCCAAACCCCCTTTCTTCCCCATTCTGAGGCTCGGATTTGAGACTTTTCACCAGTTCGTCTTTTACCACGTCCAGATGTCTAAATGTGAGCAGTGAGATCGTTGCCATGTGATTGGCTGATTCACTATTTTTGTTAACGAGCAGTTGAACAGGTGTTCCTAATAAAGTTGCTTACTTTAACACAGAACCAAAACCCCCTGCATCATACTTGCCCTTTTACTAGAGACTAATCCTATTTAACTCACAGGATTCCAGATTGTCTTTATAAGAGCTACTAAAAAAATGTTACAGCTGAGATGTAGTTTTACTTTACTATCTGAAGACTTTTCTCTTGTGGCACAGCATAGCAAATTTGCAGGGATTTTTCGCTCCTGAGAGGAGATAATTACTTAGCCAATAAGGTGTCAGTGGTTACCTTGATAGGCAACCTGTGGAGTTTTTCCTTGTGCTTTCGGCTACCCCTCCCTGCCACGGCCACTTTAACATCTCCTTTATAAAAAGAATATGCCAGTTTCTGTGTTAACTGCCAGGTTGATAGAATAATCCATCCTTTTACGGTTGTTCTAATCCGAGATGGGAAACCACCATCTTAGACATTTCTCACTGTTTTCAGCTCTTTCATCTCACTTTCTTATTTTAGGAAGAAAGCCACAGTTTATACCCAGTGTCTTTTTATTTACAAAAACTGCGTCTTTCCACCTACGTAGGAATTAATCGTGTTCCACATTTTGTCACATTAGAACCTTTAATTCAAGTAAAGCTGTGAAGAAATTTAAGCAGGGTTTGGTTTTAAACAACATTTCACACTTTGGAGGAGCTGAAGAGATCCACAACTCGTGAGAGAATTTGTCGGCATCTATAAGTCCTGCACTCCACAGCTCTGGCCTTTATGGAAGAAAGCTGTTGTTGAAAGCAAGCCAAAAGAAGTAGGGGTGCACCAATATGAAAATTTCTGTCAATACCGATATCTGATATTAATATTGCAGTTGTGGCCGATAACCGATATTTGCCAGTATTATATTTATTTCCCTACCCTTTCGATAACTTGAAAAAATGATGGCACTGCTAACATTGCTTCTCTGCTTCAGTTAATTTCCCTTTGGGATCAATAAAGTATTTTTGAATTTGAATTAAACATCCCAGAATCTGTGCCGCATCACAGTCATTGTGACCTTGATATGGCACGAAATGAAAATAAGTTTGACACCGTTGCTCTGGATGTGCAAAGTTGGCAAGGACTTACCCCAAAAGACTCACAGCTGCAATTCCTCCAAAATTCAAGCAGTTCACTTTCCAAGGATGCTGCTGTATCGCATTAAATCCCAAGACAAAGGCATTGAAGTTTGAGGTTATAACATGACAAAATGTTGAAACAGTACAATGGGTATGAATACTTTAGCACGCCTAGGTTATCCGTGTTGAAGATAAGGCAACTTTGTTGATAGTGTTGAATCTTGTCTTTTATATCAATGTGTTGTTAACGTTTCATGAGAAAGTGCTTGAAACTCTGCCTGCATCAGTGTGCTGTAGGGGTTCGTAGCTCCAGGGGTGAAAGAAAGGATTGATGGACAGGTGGATTATTAGAACTCCTGGTGCAGTGGACCTTCGAGGTTTGCCCAGTCTGAGGAATGGATAGCGCAGAATGCTGAATAAATTCAAGGTTTTGAATCGCACAGGCACTGCAGATGGTTGTTTGGCTAAAACAACCCAGATGAAAAGCAGAGTTATGAACGGATGACTGTGTTATTCAAACTAGAGACAATTTGATTGTTTTTGTCAGAGTCACTAATTTATTCATCCATCATGAATGTGTTTGCTTCCCTGCCTTTACCCTACACCGTATTGATTGTTTCAAGCTCAGAGGATCTAGAAGCCTTCGCTGTAATATCCCTGCCACTTTCACTCATTTGCTACACTCCAAGAAAAGAGGCTGCCAGCAGTAGATGGATGGACTGAAAGGTGACTGAAGAATGAAGGATAAAGGAGGGGAAGAATATTGAACTCCTCCGTCCACCGTAAGAACACTGCAGCCGTCACTCACTCTCGCTGAACTGTTCTCTCATAAAAAGCCCTACGAGACTGATGCCCTGCCTCTCGAGTTGCTTTGATCACCAGAGCTGTCAAACACATCTCCAGTCTGTCTCTCCGTCCATCTGCTTCTGACAGATTGGAACAGCACCGCAAAGTACAGCAGGAGTCTGAAATCCACTTCCTGCCTCTGCTCCTGTCATCTCTCACTAGCCTCATCATTTTTTCCTCTCAATCTCCCCATTCTTGCGTGATCCGTCATTTAAACACGGGTAAAAGAAGCTGTTGGAGTTGCTTGTGATGTTTAACAAATATCGAGATATATAGGATTTTTTTTTTCCATTAATATTACAGCGCAGTTCAGTTAGCCAATGGTGAAAATTTTGCACATCCTTGACGTGATCTCACTGCATTTAAAATAAGAATGTATCTTTTGAATGTTGCAAGACTGTTGCTGAAAGCCCTGACAGGATATAAATATAAATGGTCCTAACCTTGATGTCTGCTGGAGCCTGTCTTGAGCTGCCACTGCCCCTCCCTAAATGATGGCTGCTGGCAGGCCGGGGAGGTTGACACCTTGTAAACATGCTAACGTGTACCTTTGCTCAGTCGGGCCAGAACTTCCAGTTTGGATCTCGTCACCTGTCTTGTTTTTGCTTTCAGGACGTCTCAGATTGATGAATTATTTGTATTTTCTCTTTTTTATTTTTTATTTTTTTGAAGGTACACCTGGCTCAGTGCTTCTGTGTTTAATTGTCTTTTTTCTGGATTAGGTTTTTTACAACAATATCGCAGCCGTTACCTTTTTGTGCTCCTTCAGTTTTTTTGTTTCCCATAGAAAGTACTCCAGACTCAGTGCTTCTGTGCTTAGCTCTCTTTTATTTATGAAGTCACTGATGGAATTCAAATGGTTTCATAAATTACAGATTTCTTTTTTGTTGTTTCTGCTTTATTGTCACACTTACATCTTTGAGATCATTAAACAAATTTTAATTACAGACAAAAACAAAAATATGGTCAGTAAACACAGAATGCGGTTTTCAAATGATTTCATTTATTAAAGGAAATAAGCTATCCAAATCAACCTGGGCCTATGTAAAAAAGTTATTCTTCTGGGTTCTTTACTCACATCTTGAATGCACGAAATAGGATATTAAGTCAGTAATTCTTGACTATTGATAAAAGTACTAGTTCCTTTGGCAGATTTTTTCACTCATAACATAAAAAAGTCTTGTTATAAGTGAAAAAATCTGCCAGTGGAACTAGTCCTTTTTTAAAATCAATATTCAAGAATTTTTGACTTAAAACAAGCTCCTATATTATGCTGAAAAGTTACTTGTAAGTTAGTTTTGTCTTATTTCAAGATATTTACTTTAGAAACTAGACAAGAATACTTGGTAAGATTTTGTGTTTTTGCAGTGTGAAGAAGTTAATGCTGCCATTAACTTGCTCTCTTTGTTTTTCCTCTAAGTTTTTCTGACCCTGTTCTTCTGGTTAACAGTGCATAGTCAGACTTGATGCATGTAAATATGTAAAAATTTGTCTCAACCCGTTTTTCACTTGTATTTTATTGGAGCTGACACGAGAGTGGTTTCCCATCTGAGGGGACTCACGGTGCCATTACGGTGTCTGCGCTGCGTTTGGTTGAAACCCATTAGCGATTGCGGTGTTGGACGCCTTCCCCAGCAGCGTGGCCTGTCAGTAGTAGACAGATTACCTCCACAGCTCTGCCTCCGTACGTGTCCCAGCCTTTGCCAGACTCCCCGCGTGTGTGTTTGTGTCGGAAGAGGAAGGTTAAAATCATCCACGCTGTCTGTCCTGCTTTTCTTTGAATTTATTTTCAGTTAGCTGAGTTTCCTGAGACTGCAAACTGTTTCTGTCTCCTAAGAAAGCGTTGCACTTTCAGATGTACTCCCGGATGAAAGAAATATATTACAGACGCATCAGCTTTAAGAGTCATAGCTTTAAAAAAAACAAAAAACTTATGACTTTAAAACTTGATGAAAGTGTAGGTGTTGTTTTATTCAGCGACTGTATTCTTTGTCTATGCCAGCAACAATTCCCTCTACAGCTCTCCCTGTGTGCGTTTGTGACCTCCTTTTGACGGAGCTCCTTAAGAGGAGAAAAACGTGACATGTGGAAAGCGACACGCTTGCCTACCAAACCCTGGTGTGAGTAGTTTTTAAAAAAATATATACCCCACCATGGGGTTCACAAAGAACATACAGCCGGGTGAAATCACACTCTTTCTGCGAGTCACTCATGCATCAGTGTGCACATGTCTCTTTGTGATTTTTAATTCATGCTTGTCATAAAAACGACTGAATATGCATTATATAGTACAGTTTATGTGGCTTTGACTAAATAATTCTGTCGGGTTATTGTTGCTATTTTTAGGTTCTGTCCAACATATGCAGTCAGACGTAAAAGTCGCTTTCGACTCTGAAGCACTCAGTAATGCAGGCATCAGACTCTTTATGAGATGCAGACGTGCTGAGAGGTTAGAGGTCATTTGTAGATTGCCCCCCAGCTCCAGCCGGACCCTGATGCGAGATAAGGACCAATCACTATACAGAGCACATCACAACCCACTATAGCTCTGGGATGAATGTGTGTTCAGGGAAGGATAGAACACCAAACACACGTCTGTAAGGTCTTAATAATTAACTATGAAGCTCGTTCAGAGTACATGAAGAAATGTCAGCAAAAATAATGTCTTTTCAGCAGTCGTCAGCAGTCGAGCTAATTTCAGGGTCTGCAGTAGGAATGGATCACAATTCTATTCACATAAACCTGATGTAGACTCTTTGTCATCCAGGACATGATAATCCCAAATGCTTGCATTCATAGTAGTTGGACTTCTTTTCTTGTTTCCTGAAGATGTTACACAACAAATAGCTAGAAGGGTTACTAGTATTTCATCAAGTGTACAGTTCTAGTAAAAAATACATCAGAAAATTAGTTCCCAATACAACATTAGTAGTAGTAGTTTCAGGCTACATTCACACCAGACTGCTGTCTGGAAACTGCCTGTATTTTCGGATGTTGATTGGGGAAAAGTTCCATGTTTAGACAGCACCACCACGACACCTTAAATCTGTTGTAATTGTCATGCCAGGGCACTAGATGGCGCTGTGATTTTAGCATGTAATTGAAACATGCATGCCCTTTTGACCCTTAGCTTCCACCTCACTAACTTCCTCCTCAGTTAGAAAACAGTAACCCGTCTCCAATGAACCAAATGCAACACACATATTTCTTATCAGAAGTTGTGTTAAACCGAACAGGTTGAGCAGCACAACACGGTACAATGCTATTCGCCATTGTGTTTGTTGTTATCTGCTTGTGCATGAGTAGAACAAACCCTGCAGCCGTCCGGTCTGCGCACGTGCTCTTTTACACCTCAGTGGTGGGTGTACCTGAAAAGTTTCACTCTGAGACCTGGTTTCAAAAAGAATGACACTATGTTGGATCAATAACTTCTTACAGATGGAGATTCTGAAGCATTTTCACCTGCTTACACTGACTTTTTCCTTCAGGAATACAACTTAGTTTGATTATTGCAAAACAAGGAGAAGCCAGAGGAAGCTATCCAGTTGCAAGGGGTTTATTGTTAAATGTTTGGGCCACATTATGACTCAGATACACAAGCCATGACGGATGCTAATGGAGATGATTACGATCATCCACAGAACTGAAACTGATACATATCTGTTTATAGTATATTTCTCTTTGAAGTTTTTTATTTGATTGATTTCCCTGCATGTTCACCGTTCCTAATCGCCATACGCTACTAGTTATGTTGACATACCAAACCAGTACACTTGTCGGGAAACAAGAACAAGAAAGAACATATTTGAGCTTTTTAGCTACAAATGCTCCAAATGGTCTTGGTATGAAAAAAAAATGAATGTGCAGAAAAGCACCTCATGCCTCCTGTTAGGTTTGGGGGGAGGATCTATGATGCTTTGCTTCTGTTTTACCTTCCAGATGCCCTAGAAAGATTGTTAAAGTTGATGTCATCAATACCTTTTATAGCAGATTGTAAATACAAATATGATGGCATGTACTGGTAAACTGAAATTGGGGCACCATTGGGTCTTTCTGTAGGACAATGATCTAAAACATATGCCCGATCAATACAGAAAGGGTTTACTGGACATGAAATCAATCCTCTTTCATCACCATCACCGTCTGTTAAACCTAAATTCTTTTGCAAACCTGTACGGGAAGCTGATGAGAAGATGGCATAGGAGAGGAACTAGGATTCTAGATTATCGAGAGATCAATATCTATAAAAGCGGTATGATGCTCTTTATATCCCTGTATGTCACAGATCAGGACGGAGCAGAGCCCAGCGCGAACTCCGTCTCGGCCTCCAATCTTCTGCGTCTGTCCCACTACACTGGAAGACAAGAGTGGCTCCAGAAATCCCAGCAGCTCCTGGCAGCGTTCTCCGACCGGCTGACCAGGATTCCCATAGCTCTGCCTGAGATGGTCCGGGCTCTCATGGCCCAGCACTACACACTTAAACAGGTAAGCTACTTATTATGTCAGGATCAAGACCCCTTGTGGGTTGTGTTGACTATTCCAGCTATACAGTGTTGTTAATGTTGACAGAGCAGTCATCATAGACCACTCTGCAGTGCCAACCCATCTGTTTCTCATCTGTCGGTCGTGAGGCCTGAAAGACAGCTTAGCTTGGGGAGGGGGTTTGTTTACCTGAACGTTCCCTGGAACTCATTTTCATGTCCGCCTACTGAAAGTAGTCAGTGTTTTTGCTTGCATGACAAATGGAGCAAGCATAATAGACACGGCTTTTACTGAGTAACAAAAACCGAACAAAACATTATGCATCACGAGAGGAAGAAGCTGTTTAAACAACTAACGTCTGCATAGTGATTGCGCTGGAACATTTCTGTTCAGGAACGCTGCAAAGACGAAATGCATCACTGAAAAAAAGTTCTATTAGGAGAGGACTATAAATAAGCAGGAAGGTATTATTTTAATGAATGGTTGTAATTCATATCTCACGATATGCATTTTTATGTGGTTGCTGCTAAACTTAAATTACGATAAGTATGAGGTTTTTTCTTTTCAATTAAAACTAGATTCAACACCTTTTTTTTTTTTTTTTTTTTTTTTTTTTTTTTTTTTTTTTTAAATTTAAAATATTCCTGTTAGCAAATCTTCATTACCACCACATTCCACAGTTTCAGTATTCCTTTTAGCTCTTTGGACCTTCCGCAATGGCTCTTAATAACATGGCTAAAAATAACAAAGAAACAACTAATATTTTTAAAGCTAGATATAGAGAAAACAATGCAGATTTTAGCAGTTTTTTTTCATGACATAATTGGATGAATTTCCACAACAAAATATCACTGAAAGTACCAGCAACATGTTTTATATCCAATTATCTTGTCATTAGGTTGAAAACTGTGTCTTTTAATATATTTTCTATAAAAATAATCAACATCCCACAGAAGAAAATATATTCATCCTCTTTTTGCAAAGATTTTTTTGCTTTTCTTTATATTAAAATCCAAAAATGTAAATAAGATAGCAGTTATTTAAGAATGGCAACATATTTCCTGCAGTAGCTGTTCATCAAAATTCTAAGTTGTCTGTTTTAGTCTAATTAATTAATTAAATTATTTAATTTGCCTTTGGGAATTTTATATTAATTTCACTTTGGGATCAAGAAAGTAGTTTTGAATTTGAATTTTCAACAGGTCATGTAACATTTATGGCTCGAAGCAAATTTTATTAAGTTGGACTAAAGGCAAAAATGGCTCTTTGGATTAGAAATGTTGCAGACTCCTGGTAAAGTAGGTCAAAAATGACCACATTTTGGCAAAAACTAAATAATATTTCAGTCAAAGAGCTGTCTAACACTGAGACAAAGCAACCTATTAGGCATAGGAAAGTAGTCATTAATGTTACGCCTTTTCCATTTATGAAACTAAATAAGGTTTTCTCCACTTAAGCTCTGGTATTTCCTAATAATTTGCTTGTTTTTGGTTTTAAATCTGTATCTTTTTTACATTTCAATCTCCGGATTGAGCCTTCCGTCCTCGATTTTGGAGAAAGTAATCCCAGTACAGGTGCTATAATGAATGATATGGGATTTTACCAGTGTTTTAAACAGCTTCTGGTTCATTTAGAGAGGCCATGATTAGCAGATTCAAACCAGGGCTCAAAGCTATTCCCTGATACACAAGGCATAACTCCTGTACTGTTCCTAGAAAGAAAACACAACTGAAAGAGCAATTGCTTTCCTTGCAAATACCATACTCAACAGATGTTTAGGAATTTCCCGTTCGTGTGATTTACAAAGGCGGAAAAGCGAACCACATTTTTCCACCTCATTTCAACTTTACTAGGTTGTTTGAGGACAAGATTGCACCGAGATGCTCATTTAATCCCTGGACACAGACTCTAAAAAGCAGTTTTTTCATGTTTTAACAGCCCCTCTTCATTTACTGGGTTATGTGAGCTATTCAAGCTGAGTTATATAATCGAGTTTTGAAATATTAACGTCCTCAGTTTAGCCTGAAACCACTGAAATCGGCATGCAAGCAGCATAATGTTACTCGGTCACGCGGAGAAAAGGTTTTGGAGTGAAAGGAATGTACAGCACAATCAGAGGAACAGAGATAGAAATAACAAGGTCTGACGCGGAGCTGAGGTGCGTCCTCTCCGTCATACAAGACCTGCAGAGGATGACAAAGGTTGATGGGGTGAGGGGTAACAAGCAAGGATTCAGGCAGTTTCACTGAAACCACCTGCCTCCCTTGTTACTGCTACAAATAAAGCTCTGACCTGCATCACCTCTTTCCCTCTTCCTTCCCGTTATATGTCACCTTTTACCCTCTTCTTTCACCCCAGTCATGCACTCCCATCTAATTATTTCATTGCTTTTTCTTTCTGTCACATCTTTATGGTCTTCCTTGATGATTTTTTTTTTTTTTTTTTTTCCCCAGATTGTGATCTGTGGTCAGAGGGGTGCTTTGGACACCGTGAGTCTTCTTGCAGCAGTCAATTCCCTCTTTTTACCGTTTAAGGTAAGTACTCAACTTAACTAGCCTATGTCTACTTTGTATGTATGTGATTGTTGAAAAAACAGAAAGATGGAAGTTGTCCGTTTTTAAATTGTGGGTAGGGGGCATACCCTGCCACCATCTGATAGCCAACAGATTTCCCACCTTCCCAAGACTCCCACAAAACCATCAACAAAGGAACACAACTCTCATTACATTTGAACCACTTTGTTGTTTTGTAACTTATGAAACATGTACTTAAGTTTTCACAGTATAGTGGATTGTGAGCATTTGCAGGGGTGAGGGACCACAGCTGCCTGTGAGTCGCTAAAATCCACAAATACTTAAGACCTGCTCTAAAAGCGCTCATAGTTGCTTATTTTAAAAGTTCAAACACCACATATACTGTATTATTCACAGTGGAAATCATCTTTGGACTACCACAGAAGCTAATATTGTCATGTTGAGTGTATGAAGTGGACCATAATGAAAACCAGAATCCAGGAGGTAAATGATGAAAAGAGTTTTAATAAGGAATACAAAAAACAACTTACAAACTGAAAGGAGTACTCAGGGTACACAGAGACCGGATAACTTGGAGGAAATGGAGAATAACAGGAGAATCCAGCACTGCCTGAGTGAATGGAGCTTTTAAACAGAGGAGCTTGATTACTGACAAGGAACAGGTGGCTGATTAGTAACCAGGTGCAGCTGCAAGAGGGGACCAGGCAAGCAGACTGAGGGAGAGCGCGAGAGAGATGACACAGAAGAGGAAGGAAGAGAAACAAATAGGCAAAACATAATTCTAATGGAGTAAAGAATAACTGAACAAAGAATAAAGAACGTGAACTAAAATAACTAAGAACAGAAGACCTAAGATGAAACAGAAACTAGGCTGATCTAATCAAAATGAGAATAACTAAGGCAGAGCACAGAAAACAAATCAAAACTAGGAACCTAAAACCCAAAACAACCCAAGATCCTGAAAAATATCAGTCTAACAATTTTTCTGCGAATACAGCCAACCATCGTCAAGAAAAGTACAACAAACAATCCGTGAATTTAATTTGGAATCACGTTCCACAGAAAAATCTATGAATAGGTGAATCTGGGAATACTGAAGTGCAAGTAGGTTGGGTAAATAGGCGGCAAAAGCAAATGTGGTGGATTAGCAGTGCTCGCTAACAACTGATGGTGTCATCCAGGACATGCTACTGTAGAATATCATCTCTGGTGCCTAGATATTGAGCTATTAGCATGTCATGACAGTTATGAGACTGTCATAGAGCAACAGTGTCTTCAGTCAGAGGCTTCTTCAGATTCTTTACAAGACTGACCGTAGCTGGAGAGCCCTCCTTTCGACTTAATCACCATCCAAGAAGACTCCTTGAAGATACTTGGATGAAGGAGTTATGACAGCATTTAGTTTCTCTTTGGGATAAATGAAGTATTTTTTAACTGAACGGGGGACACTGTATTAACATTTTAAACTTAATGCTGAAGAAAATACTTGCTATTCAATCCTCTATTTAATACTGCAGATTCAACTTAGGTCTGATGTGATCAGAGCACCTTCTACCCCATATTGGCCATGACCCCTACATAGCTCGGGGTGATTTAGTTTATTCAGCTGATAGTGGATTTTCAGTAGATACTTATCATTTTTCAGACACATAAACACATAGATAGAGGGTGAAACTGGCCTAGATCAGCGCCTGGGGTGCTGGCTGTTGTAAGTGGCGCCCTTTAAAGGTCAGCTCCATCCCTCTTCTCTGTGTAATGACTTCAGAAGTTTCTCTTTCCAGGCATTAGTTGATGTAAAATCCTCTTTTTGACTTAAAGTAGTAGATTTAAATTGTATCTGCAGCTTTAAGGTTTTGAACGTTTTTTTTTTTTTTTAATTATTTTATTATTATTATTATTATTATTATTATTATTTTATAAGTGCTAGTTTTGCTGCCAGTCCTGACACCCAAAAATTTGGAAGAACTTGATAACTCTCAACCATCCAACCATATTTCTCAGTGCTTTCACCTTTAACTGTTAAAAAAACATTTCACCATCTTATAATGAACTTTGATCTGTTGGTTGGCAGATTTGATGATGTTTCCAGTGTCCTTGGATCCTGATAGAAATGTCTGGGATGAGCCTAAGAAATCCATTCAGGGTGAAAATAATTTGTTGTGTGAAGTAAAAACACATACTTGCACTCAGCTTCATGCCTCACTGAATTGTTTTAACTCTTCCAGCCAGCACCCAAAAACTAGAACAATAAATTAAAGCAGGAGCTGTCCAGTAACACACTCCATCTCTCTCCCTCCTTCCTCCTTACACACAAACCCTCAGCCAACAGAGCCCCCATCTGAAATATAAATGAGCTGTGCAGTATCAGCCAGTGGGAGCAGTAACATCAGGCTATTCCAGATAACTGCAAAAACACAACAGACCGAGGCTGAGATGGATAGCAAGATGGCTCCATTATTGAGTGGATGCATCTTCAGGATTATCTCATTCAGTCAGGGATACTTGCATGATCATCCATGTTGCAGTCCAGTTTATTACATTTTATGTGACAATCCTGAGTTGCTGCTCTAACCTAAGTAATTGCAGAGATTATTTGTCATGTCTCCAATTTGCACTTAATTTGCAAATCCAAGACTTCGGAGTTGACTTTGAATCTTGCTTAAGACTCTTTCTGAAGACTTGAGTCAGACTTGTGATTTTTGCCTCAAGTCTTATGAAGAGTTAATATGTCATGTGATCAATAGGGGTGGGAATCTTGAACTATCTCATGATTCGATTCAGATCGATTATTCATTATGATTTCTGCCTTTCTCCAGTCTGCTTTGCAATAACAAATGGAGGCATTAAAGTGTGTTTTTCATGTTTATAAAATTTTAAATATTAACCCATGCTTAGATGAAATTACTCCCTCCCTCCCTGCATCCTACGTTTTGCTTTTACAAAGCAGTCCCAAAGAGAGTGCTACACCTTTCTGCAGACAACCTCCTCCATGAACAATGGCATTGCAATTTCCATGCAAGAGTTTTTTAGCCATTTGACAGGATTGGTAGTCATTCAGTGAAGAATCATTAAAAAATGTATATAATTCCTCACCCCGTCGGAGAAACACGTTGGATAAACGTTCCGTATTCATGTTGCCTACGGATACAAAAACCTTCGTCCACAAACATCTGACAAGACACAGCATAGAGCTCTTTACGGAGGAGGGTATGCCGTAGCTTAGCTCCACGCATTTGCGGTGTTCCCAAAGTGGTCAATCTTTAGCGAACATTACACATGTTGAAGCCAAATAAAATGAATCCAAATGTTTGTCTTCAACAAAGACAGGGCCGGTTGAATCCCTCTCTCTTTCATTTTTGTAGTTTCCTCTTTATTGTGGTGCTTTCCGGGCATGCGCACGTTCCAGTACCGGCAGTGCAATGATGTCAGAACATCCTGCGTAGTTACAAAATGGAGGCCAACAGCCAACAGATTTGTTTTATCTTTATCTTTTAAAATTGATTTTGGGACATTTTCTATTTGTGAATTCTAGTACGTGAGATTCGGAATTCTTATGTGAGTCGATGTTTTGGCACACCCCTAGTAATTGATAATGGAAGTAAGCTGGTATATACCATTTTAGTAAATGATTATTGTTGACTCCTGTGACATACAGTTATGTATGAAAAATTACTGGTTTTCATGGCAACCTTGTGCATAGTACATACTGCTTCTTTGTAATGTTTTCCCACAGTATGTGCCAGTAAAGGGAGTTAACAATAGCTTCTAAGTTTTTGTTTTTATTTAATGCTCCCATGAAACAAGTATTTCCAGTAAGGAGGGCACAGACCTATAGCTAAGACAGAGACATGCCTAGTCTCATGCTAAAGGATGCATCTGATTTATTATTCCAGGTTGTTCCTGGACAGTAGGCTAATCTTATAGGACCATGTTCTTGCTGTTATGCTAGCATCAAAGGCACTTTCAGTTCTTCAAAATGAAATATTTTCCTCTTTTATTCATTTAGAAGTTCAATATTAACATGTGTTAATCTATTTCTACTAGGTTTTTATTAAATATTAAGTGTATAATTTTATTTTTCAGGAGGCAGATATTGTACTTTCATAATCTTCAAATTAATTTTTAACAGGTCTTTGAAGTGAATGTTCTAAAAAAAGATCAAATGACCTTTAAATTTCGTGTTAATTTTGATGACACGTTTCAAGTGACAAGTTTTATTCATGGTATTTTGACCAAAATGTATTTAGTTTTAAACATTGTTTAGGAATTTATAGTTATTTTAGGTTTAGTCTAGTTTTAGTCATCAATATTTATTGTAATTTTAGACGACTAAGATATGTAGGTCTTTGTAGTATCTCTTACATTCTCAAGGAGAATCATTTCTTTACATCTTGGTGTCATATTTATTCTGGCATGAAATTGAAAATATACTTCTATTTTGCTGTACACCAACACAGTTTTACTTTTGTTATTTGAAACAACTTTATTTGAATTTTTTTTTTTTTTTTTTTTTTTTTTTTGAGTTTCCAAAACCAAAAATATAGAATAGATGTGCATTACAGAATCATTCATTTGAAAATTGTCAATGCAGTGCCAGTAGATCAACATTGTGAAACTTGGGGTTAGCATTTATCTTTTCTTAAATTAAAATATCGGTAAGTTGATGGTCCTAATGCCAAAGAGTATTGAAATTCTTGTTTTCACAAATTGATTAAAGGTTTCATAGCTCTCAAGCTGTGTTTTAAAGACTCTTTGGTCAGTGTAGAATTATCCTATTCAACTTTGATCAGTTTAAGCATTTCCAACATGAGTCCAGACTCATTAAAAAATTAATAAATAGCCATTTAGTGCAGCTGCACTCAGATCATAATCTTAGCATTAGTTCCACAATTTAAGTTGCAAGATCTCATACTTCAATGTCTTGTTATACCACACCACTCAATGCAAACAGTTTCATATAAAATCCTTTGAAAAGAGGATTTTAACTCTTTGCAAAGAGTTAAAGTGTTTATCTCCATTTTTTATCAAAAACATGAGACGTAGTGGGAGCATAGGAAGATAATGTAAAAATGATCAGTAAGTTTAGGATATAGCAGTTCCAGTTGTGGAATAATTCATTTATTTTTGTAAATAATTGAATGACAAAATCCTGTTTCCCTTGGTTACTGTTGGACATTGCCTAAGCTTATCATTTCTATTTGGTATTTATGTTTTTATCTGTTGACAAGACAGATCCCATCAACAGATTAAATTACCTGCAGCCAATTTATCCATAAAACCCATGGTAGCATGTGGAAACTGTTGCCTGTGGCTCATTTGCTTTGAAAGTTGAGATTGACATTTTAAGCAAAAACACTCTAAGTAATTGCCAACTATTGAATTATCAGTAACATACTATTGCACACACACTAAAAAAGCTGAGTGATGTCTATTCACACACTTTACTCATACAGTGCTTGTTATTATAGCTCAAAAAAGGACAGTATATCAACAAACTGTTGCTTAGGCTACTGGAAAAACGTGCTGCTACAGACCAAGATCAACAGTACAAAGATCATGAAAAAGGGCAGATTTGAAATCAATCAGGCCTATAGACATCGTTATACTTTCAAAATGATGTAAAATTACTTCACAAGCAAGTAATAGCATTTTTAGCAATGTTTTAGGAAAAATCAAGAATTCTCTTAGTGGTTAAAAAGAATCTATTGTGCTTTCCAAAAGTATTCACATCCCTTGAACTTTACGACATTTAGTTATGTCATAAGCTCAAATTTTACTGTATTTTATTGGGATTAAAAATTTGTATTAGCCATCACAAACTAGTCACTGTGAGAGAGAAGGAAAACTATAAATAGCTTTTTTTATTTTTACTTATAGATATTTTTTTTCTTTCTTTTCAAGAGCATTCCCACAGCATCATGTTGTCACCACTGTGTTTTACAGTAAGGATGGTGTGTGTTAGTTTTCACAAAACATTTTGCTTGGAGGTGAGAAAGCTCAGTTTTGGTCCCATCTGACCAGAGCAGCTTCTTCCAAATGTGTTCTGTGTTTCCTATATAACTTGTGGCAAACTAGACTTTTTATGGCTTTCTTTCAACAATTCTTGCTTCTCTTTCATTAAAGTTACATTTGTGGAGTCTAAGACTATAGGCCTTGTTCTGCTTGTTCTTACTCAGCTCGACTTGGCTCTACACGGTTATAAGGGTTTTTCACTCGTAACAGTGACATGGTACCAGGCAGCTTTTTTTTTTTTTTTTTTTTAGAACTTACTTCACTAGAGTTCCAAGCGTGCCGAGTCAGGCCTGAAACACAATGTCATAAGACTGTTGGTTAGTGATTAGCAACTCCCTTACAATGATCCAACCAACCATTTGTAAAAACTCACAACAGCGACTGAACAAGTTTTTAAGGACAATAGCTGACTGAGCTTACCTTCCATGTTCTCCATTGTGGTCTTGTATTGTGTCGTGTCCAAATCACGTCATGCTTCTTTTCGGACTCTGGGACCACCCAATTATATGATGACTCCACCCACTAGAGCTGTTACTCATTTGTATCATTTTTGCACTGTATCACAGCCAGGCGTTAGTAGAAACAAGACAATCATTCATCAAACAAAACCATATATTCAAAATATATAGCCAATGTATAGCCAATCCTTATATAAGACCTCAGTCTTGTTTTGAAAGCTAAAAGGCTGAAGTTCCTTGTCTGTTGATCTATTTGCCGTAGCAAATAGCTCACATCAGCAAGCTACTGGTCAATGAAGTTTATTCATTTGAAGGAAAAAGCTTTTAAGACTTATATTAAAGTTATGTTATAATGTCTATTTTGTAAAACCAACATTATGCCTTGCTATGTTAGTCGGCATCACAAGACAATTGATGTATTGTTTTTTTTCACACAAACTTCATGCAAGTGATCAATGGGATCTTTATAGAAGATGACAACAGGACATGTTAGCAATTGTAGTTTATACTAAAGCAAATACACATGCTGGTAATGTTTTCCTCAGCAAACTCCTTTTGCTTTTAGCATGCAAAGATATTAAATACATATTGTGATTACTTCCTTTGTTTGGCAAAAACAATGCAAACACATATACTAAGACCAGCAGAACAAAATGTGTTATGTTATTAATAAGATTAACTGTTGTAATGGGTGGGGGGGACAATGTGAGGCAAATAAAACAAAGTGTATGGTGGAGTCTAGGGAGGGAATTGTTAAAGCGCCAAGAATGGGATAAGAGATCGAGAGATGTTTAAATTAGATAAACTGAACTTGCAGAAGAAGGAAAGCATAAGGGGCTTGTGCCCCATGTAACATTAGGTAGCTATGAGCAGAGAACATGTCTAATTTATTTCTCATTACCCCCCTCCCTGTTTCCCCTAGTTTTAAGCAAGTACAATATGATTGTGGTGAATAAGGAGCTAAGAAATCAACTCCTGCTAGTCTAAAGACACACACAGCAATCTTTCCTTTATTTGATTAAACTACTATTTAATTTCACAAGCACTCTGAGTATCTACTGCACTTTTTGCTTGTTTGAATCAATTACAGCACTCAGCCATGCTGAAATATTGCTCCCGATTGTAATTGCTGCATTTAATTGGGGTTAATTTTTCTATTAAAGAGAAATATATCATGATTAGAAACGGGTTGAGGTTTGCTGAATGTACCAGTGCTAAAATTATATGATGGTGGGAGTTGGAAAACAAATAGAGACGCTTTTTCTCTGGCAGTTAGCCAGATCCAAACATGTACCCTTGTCTGCCATTCCAATGTGTGTGTGTTTGTGCAAGACTAACTTTGTGCTTCCCCGATCTAAGCTGGAACTTGAGTCGTGTGCATTTTGTTAGTTTCCGTACATCAAGATGCAATAAAGTGTTATATGTGGGCAGATAATACATAACATTTAACAACTTGGATAAATATTAATATCTCTTGAACTTTTCCACCTTTTGTCATATTATAGCCATCAACTGCTGTTAAATTTTTGCAATTTTTATGTGATAGACCAACAAAAAGTAATGCATTGTCCTACTGAAGGGGAACGCCTATGGTGTGGTATTAGGGCCAAAATTAAGACTAGTGTACACCCACCGGGTGTCACAGGAGGTTATATTTCCATTCCGAAGACAGCTACTGATCTGATTAATGATAGGCTGGAACCAGTAACTGAGCAGCCAGCACTGCCAAATGAGAAGGATTTGTGTTAGCTTTGGAGAGGCCAGTGACTAGCATACTGAGGCTGGTCACCCACTCTATTAACTACTTCCTCTGCTGTCCATTAGCATGGATAGGCTGGTGTTACCTTTGGAAAGGCTAACAACTAGCAAGCATGGACTGGTCACCCACTAGATTAGATATATTTATTTTTTAAAGAAAATTTTATCAAGGAAAATGGTTGACATGCATTAGATTCATAAGCGTGCGTTCTTTTGACAGAATTTTCTGTAACATTCTTTACTTTTTTTGAAGAAAATTGCATGATTAAATGACAACGGATTTATTTCTTCTTTCTTGCAGCCTTTTTAAAATTTTCATCTTGCCATCGATACACTCCTCTCGAAAAAGTATCAGAAAAGAGAGGCCAATTACTATTTTGCTGAAACAAAGTTAGGTAGCAAAACTATTAAAAACAGACTTGAATTGGAACAAAGTGAATAATACTTCATTTCTGAACACAAATTCTTTGGGTAGTGCATCAAACCTGTGACCCATTAACATCACCAAACTTTTCCATTCTTTCTTTGTTGTGCTTTTCCAGACTTTCACAGCAATATCTGTCAATTTTTGCTTGTTATAGAGAGTTATTCCCTTCAGTCCCTTCTTTAAGTGGTAAAATTAATTATCTTTGGGGCTCCAAGTCTGCAGGTTGACTTGGTTGGTCCAAAACCTTCAACTTTTTCCACTGATGAATTTCTTGGTTGTCTTGGTAGTGTGTATTTGATCAGGATCTTGCTACCTAAAAGAGGATTGTCTAGTCTGTTTAATTGGCTGACAGAATATTCTGTAGTCTTTTAAGTTCATGTTGCTGTTCCCATGATGTTACGTCATCAGTCAAGATCAATGAGCCTGTCATGCAAGCCCAAGCATTGACATTACCTCTGTGTTTCACAGGTAAGTTTAAAATCATGAGTAGATCCAATCTTTGTCTTATTGGTCCAGAAAACTTTGAGGCTCATCCCTGGACTTTTTGGCAAATTCCAATTTGGCCTTCCTTTTCTTCTTCCTAATGAGTGGTCTGTATCCTCTGGTGTAGCCTCTGTACTTTTGTTCCTGAAGTCTTCTGCAAACAGTAGATTGTGAAATCTTCACTTCTACCCTCTTGAGGTTGTTGTTGATGTTCACTAATGGTTGTTTTAGAGCTTTTCCTTAAACCATATTTTTGTCATAAATTGCCTATGTTTTCCTTGGTCTACCCATTCAACATCTATTACTTGGCATCCCAGTGGTTTCCTTCTTCTTCAGGACATTCCAAATGGTGGCACTGGCTGTGACTGCTGCAATGGCTCTGATTGGTTTTCCATCTTCTCTCAGACCTGGATGTATTTTCAGAAGAAAAGATTTCTGACTTTCAAACCCTGGCTCTTTACTCCAGATATGAGAAGTTGGAAATTCTCCCTTTTGACAGCCTCCCTGATCAATTTCACTCTAGTCCCATATGATATTGTTTTGTATCTTCATACTGGGACGGCAGATTTTTTTTTTTTTTTTTTTTTTTTTTTTTTTTTTTTTTTTTTTTTTTTTTTTTTTTTCATCTTAATGAGGCTCATGGTAACTGAATTAAGTATTAGTTTGGCAGTGTGCTTATGCAGCCAGGCTATTGCAGATTTATTTTTTCAAAACATATTTGTTTGTTTTCCAGTTAAATTGTACAGGATACATGTCAGTAAAATTTGAAAACGTATTGAAATGATTCATCTTGGTCTAATTTTGTTACATTACAAAAACCTGCCATTTTAGCAAGGGTGTATATACTTTTGACAGCTATTGTGTCTTCTGATGATGAGGCTGCAACAGATTGCTTAGTTCCGACAGTGACAGTGGTTTAAATAAATTTGTTTTGAATTTTCCGTGCACTCCCTCTTGTGTTGAATATTGTTTAACAAGAACAAAATCTCCCACCGGAGATCCAATAGCTGCCGGCCTGAATGGCACTGTTGGAAGTGCTTATTAATCATCCTCTGCTCTTGCTCCCTTAACGCTAACCACACAACTCTGAGTTGGTGTTGCACTTCTATGCTTCCACAATGCAGTCAGGTGGTTAGCCAGCTCCTCTGGAGGTTATTTAGGGAGGAAAACTAAGTGAGATCCATGTGATCCTGGCGAAGGTGCCTACGGCAGATGTTAAGAAATCAGATGTAATGTGAGTGAAAGAGCGAAAAGTATTACAGGGATTTTAAAGGATTTAAAAAACAAGGTGTAAGAATTTCTTGGTGGAAATAAGCATGAGTGGACATGTTTCCTATCTCCCTTGACCTTTAGAAAGGAGATTATTAGAGGGTGGAATGGAGGATAAATATGATAGGGGAATTGAGGAATATGGCCTTTTTTAAGAGCAGAGAGAGTCCTTTTGAAACCATCTGTGAAGGGGGAAACAACATGAAATCCGTAACAAGACCTTGGAGACGTGGAAGAGTTGGCGGGGTGACATAAAGTGCAGGAATGAATGAGCTGGGAGGAGAGAGAGAGAGCCCAGTCAACCACAGTGGAGAGGAGGATTAAAGCCAGGTGGTCTCACAGGCCTCCTTGGTGATCTCTGAGCTTCCTTGCCTCAATCTTCTGCCTTGCTGACCTTCCACTCTTTAAAGTTCCTAGTAAGAGTATGTGTGTGTTTCACTTGATTTTGAGCAGAATTGATCCATCTGTACTCTCGTAATGACCTGCTACGCTCAATAACCAGCTGAAGAGAAAAGCACAGGTTGATTGACAGTGGTGGGAAAATTCTGACCACAGACTAGTCACACATCCTCTTTTCTTTCCTATGCTGTTTGCAGATCATCATGCTATACATCTATACATTGCACTTTCACATATCCATTTTATATTAATCCAGTCTTGTTAACCTTAAATGTTCCATATTACTCCTTTATGAGTAATTTCCACCATGTGTCAATGCATCTGCATAAGCTTTTCTTTCTTTTTTGGGGGGGAAGGGGGGGCTGCTTGCACCTTCACAATCCTGCAGATAGCAGCTTTCCTGCTTTCCAGCAGCTTTCCTGCTGTTGTTTGAGATACTGTATAATCCTTTGAGCTCCTTGCTTATTCCATGTGTCAGTTCACTAAATAACACCCTCTGAGAACACAGAAAAAGCTAGTTTGAGGATACATCACACACAACTTGCCCACGTTTGCCCCACTGTTAATATTATGCCATTGAAATTATGAGAATGTTTTTATCTCATGTAATCAGGGATCTAGTGTGGGTTAACCAATTTGTACAAGTTTTGTTCAGCTGTTTCGGGTTTCTCTTGGGCTGTAGGGTTGGGAAGTGGGATAATACACATCAATTTGAAACATTGAATAAAGACATTCTGTTCCCCTTTACAGTGACATTTTAAGTAGTTTAATTTTCTTCTACAGTGCTTTGACTAAGTATTGAACATTTTTTTCACTTTGGATTTTATGTGAAAGACCAACACTTAGTAGTGCTAAATAAAATCTGTTATAATCGAATGTTTTCAAAAATAATATAATTCATAAAGAGTCCATCTGTGAGTAACTTAATCTCAGTATATATCCAGGTGTGAATATATTAGAGAACATCAGAGAACAAACAGCATCACGAAGACAAAGGAACACAGCAGACAGATTGGAGAAAAAGTTCTGGATACGTGTAAAGCAGGATTACGTTATAAGACAATTTCCCAAGCTTTGAACATCGTTTTTGACGCATTGTTCAGGCAAATTTTCTAAAAAAAAAATACTATGTTTATATAGGTGTGGTCAGTGGTGGGCACTGCTAACTAAGTTGCTTGCGCTAACCCTAAAGCACTAATCATAAACATTAGTTCAGCTAATGCTAAAGCACAACACCAACACGGTATTTAGTGAAAGCTAATGCTAAAGCGCTAAAGTGCTGACTTCAAATTATATCTGACCTTGAAAGACTAACAACCCTCGAGCACCAATTTCATTTTGACATTATAATTTATTTGTTTATGTCTTGGTCTCTACTGTCTGTGTTTTATTTTGTTTCTGTATGTTTCTTATTTGAAACAGTTATTATAAATGTTTATAATAACTGTTATTATAAAACTACTTGAAGAATTCTTAACAGTTGTTAACCAAAACTTCAACAAGGATGTCAAATTTAATATAACTGAGTTTACAAAACAACCAAGTAAATTAGTGCTTTATAATTTATCTGGAAAAATTAATTTAGAGGAAGTTAAGTGTGCTAAGTTAGCAAAAGCGCTAAACAAAAAATTAGCTGTTAGCAGAAGCGTGCCCACCACTGAGTGTGCTACAACAGCAAACCTACCAAGACATGACCATCATCCAGAAACTGACACACCAGGCAAGAAGAGCATTTACCAAAGAAGCAGACAAGAGTCACATGTAAACTCTGGAGGCGCTGCAGAGATCACCAGCCAAAGGGGGATAATCTGTTTATCAGGCATTTATTAGTTGTGTATTACACAAATCTGGCCTTCATGGAAGAGTGGGAAGTAGAAAGCCATTGTTGAAAGAAAGCCATAAAAGGTCCTACAGACAGAATTACAATGTAAAAGTTTAGATTAAAGCATGATTCATGTGTTAGAATGGCTCAGGCAAAGTCCAGACCAACATCTAACAGAGAATCTATGGCAAGATTTACAAATTGCTTGTTCAAATACTCTCCATCCAATCTTACCGAGCTAGTTATTTTGTACAGAAGGATGGGCAGAAATTTTAGTCCCTGGACGTGCAAAGCTAATAGAGCAGACCCCCAGAAGACCTGCAGCAATTCAGCATCGTGGAATACAAATGTATGCCACAGTTTTTAGATTTTTATTTGGTAAAAATGGTGAGAATATTCTCTCAAAACTTTGTGCTAGTTTGTGATGATCTATGACATATAATAGATCAATGTTTGTTTCCGTAACCTGAGAAAATGGGGAAAGGTTTAAAGTGTGTGAGTTCTTTCCCACAGTTTACAGCACTGTTTAAATACCGAAAAGTATTGCTTTGCTCATAAACTGTTTGTGTGGACCGCACATATTTGGAAGCACTCAAAGCTCAACCAGGATCTCATTGGCAGTCAAAGGAAGGAAAGCATTTCAAAGCATTTGGTTCATAAACAGTGCCAGAACACGCTCATTCAACATTTCTCTGATGAACAGATATGAAACAAGCTGCCAGGTCAGTTGCAATGCAACTATCATAAAAACATTGTCTCAAAAAGAAAAGTGGATGGTACCCACTGAGTGAATCTACGACCAATGTAGTGCTTTCAGTTTTACTGTTCTTTACTCCCATCATTCTTCGAAAATTGGAGCTCAACTTTGTATACAGCTCTTCAAAAAATTCGGAATAGAAATTATGATTTAATGTTATACAGATCTGATGCCTTTGAAACTGCAATAATCATGGCAGTGACATGGGTTTTGTATTCTACAAACTCTGGAACTTTGGTATCTGTGGTTACAATCAACATTAGTGTTACTAGATTGTTGTGCAAAGTGATCAGGTACACATTAATTTGCCATAAAAAGAGTTACTGGCTTAAAAGGTACATAAGGAATGAAAGAAACTGCTTTCAGCCAAAAGAACAACTTTATTGACCATTAAGAACTTCATGGACTCCTAGAGTGTCCACCGACCGCCAAGATCGTCTATTGTTGCTGCCAGTGAAGTGCTTGATTAATTGGGAGCAGGTGACCGTAGGTCTCTTTTGGGACAAGTCTCTGACAAGAATGTCAGTAAAGAAGTCACTTCTGTCCAGAAAACGAAGTACAACAGTGGTCAGTAGAAAAGTTATTTTTTGTAGTAAATTCCTTCCATGTAGAAGACAAGACCAGCACCTTGGTGAGGCCTGAGTGAAGCATCCTGTTTCAAACTTTGTGTGGGGTTGCTCCTTATCAGAGGAATCTGACTGTACTACAGTTCTGCCCAAGAACGCCATCATGAATAAAGCTCCATCAGGGGCAGCTTTATCCAACAATCCAGCAACAATTTGGTCTCCATTTTCCAGCATATTCACAAACAATGCTAATAAAGAAGTAGCAAAAAAAAAAAAATTGACATTTCGGCTCAAAAATACTAACTCCTAGTTTAAGTTTGATTGATTATGTTTTGGAATGACTTTCATTATTTGCCTTTAAAACTTCTGAAACATTTTTGTTTTTCAGTATGATGAACCTTGATAAGTTTTTGTTTCATTAAAAAAAACAAAACAAAACAAAAAAAAACATCAGGGTAGCACTACATGAATACATAGCATGAAACATGGCTGGGGTTAGTGACAAGATGGAAGGAAACTAAATTTCTGTTATTTCTGATTCTGGCTCTCTGTGACATTGGGGCTGATGAAACACCTCAGATGGAGTCCAGATGTTCTTAGAGGTCAGCACATTTTTTATGCTTATGGCCAGTTGAAAAAAGAACCCATAGATCAAGTTCATTTCAAAGTGGAAAATGGCTTGTGCACTTTGGTAAAGTACAGTGGAAAGTTTTATTGACCCGAAAAATGAGCATGCATATACATTTTTGGAAGTATGCATATGCATTTTTTTTAAGCTTTGCTAATAAATACCTAATAATTATGTACAGTCACACTTGGAATTGAGGGGTTTATCAGCTAATATTGTCTTATGCATTTTAAACTATCCCCAGTTTGAAATTAATTTTACTTTAAAAATAAAAACAGAGGAAGCTGTCTTATTTTTTAAATGTTTTGTGAACTATTTGTGTTTGACAGTTCTACATTGCATAGAGCATGTATTGTGATGGACTATCTTAGATGTCTGCATTGTGAATCTCAAAAGGATGAACACTTAAGTTGAAATAATGAAAATAATCACACCTTGATAAATCATATCCACCTCTATTGGGATGTTTTCTTGGAAACAAACAAAAAAAAAAAAAACATTTTTAGAGTAAGAATATTAATAAGGATCCAATAACCCAACTAATAAAGTGAGCACACTCTGTGACTTAGTCTACTCACGTGTGGATGTATTTTTAGCTTTTTCTATTTTCTTTAGTAGTAGTCAGTCAGCATAACACATCTGGACTAGGTAATATTTGCCCTCTCGTTTTTGCAAAATTTCTCCAATTCAGTCAGATTTTGAAGGGCTTGCTTGTCTGTAGCCTATCCTCACAGGTTACCTGTTGGTTTTAGTTCTTGCTCGGTCATTTTAAAACTTCATATTTCATATTGTTTAGGGCTGTTTACGCTTATGCAACCAGGGTTTTTGTTATTTTACCATTTTAAATTGTTTCATTTGAAGGATAGTTTGTGAGCCAATTTAGCAAAAATAAAAGTTAAATTATTATTTACTGTCCTGTAATAGCCATAAAAAAACATACCTAAATTTCCAGCATGTGTTACACTATGCATGCAACCTGTTATCTTTTTTTAATTGGGTGCAGTGGTTTCTTTGCAACAGTGAGGACCTGATGTACTCTGCTTTAAAGTCTTTCTACTGGCTCCCTGTAGCTTAGAGAATAGACTTTAAAATACTTCTGTTAGTTTATACATCACTGAACAGCTTAGCACCAAATTGCATGATAGACCTGTTGTCGTTGTATCAACCTTCCGGATAACTCAGGTCTTCTGGTTCTGGTCTGCTCAGCATCCCCAGAACCAGAACCAAACATGGAGAAGCAGCTTTTGGTTTTTATGCACTACAAATCTGGAACAAACTTCCAGAAAACTGCAAAACAGCCAAAACACTGAGTTCCTTTAAATCAAGGCTAAAACCCACCTTTTTAGAGCTGCCTTTGATTAGTAGTAAGTGGAACATTGAGCAATATTTTCGAATTATATTTGCTTGATGATATTTGCTTGATGATCTTCATGATTTTGATGCATTGATATTTGCTCAATGATTTTAATGTATATTTGCTTGATGATTTTGCTGTATACCTGATTGATGTTTTTATGATGTGAAGCACTTTGAACTGCCTGCCAGCTGAAATGTGCTATACAAATAACCTTGAACTTGAACTTTCCTTTAGTCCAGTCTCAAAGTCACTTGAATTCTGTGAGTGTTCACGGGGACTCTAAGGCCTGGTTCATACCCCCCAATCCGCTCTACTGCCCGCTCAACTGTAAAGCCGTGTCATGTGATTTTCATCTTCTGTACCCCCCCCACGCAGCCGTCCTCAAGCTGCCCAGATTTTTCTGAACACACTGACGGTGACAGATGGTGACAATAATGCTCCCAGTCAAATGATGGCACCAAACACAAATTAATTAAAGTGAACAAGAAGTAAGATCAAGAGCAGAAGAAGAAAAACAACTATACCGATTGTTTTAGAAGAAATGCAGTGAAAAGGGCTGTTTTTCCCCTATTTGGGTTCTACATCTCCCAGGAAGTGTAACATTGATATTCTGGTGACAAATCACTTCATTCTTTCTTTTCAATTCTTTTCTTCTTCTCCTATGTGTAGACAGGGTATAGACCACTGCCTTATCGCTCCCCTGTAAGGCAGTAGTGAAAACTGTGTATTTCTGAGTGGAACAATGCGGTCCAGTTGAGATAAAAATGGTACTATTATGAGCATGTTTCTTTTAGCACAGTAAATATGTCCAGAAACTATGAGTAATGACCAGGAATTAGTCTGGATTGGCAAGAGTTCTGAAAAATCAACAGGCCTTTCGGACAACACATTTAGCCTTGTCCATGCTACCCAATATGTCAGACTTGATCACCAAAGTATTGTAAGTCGACATGATCTTTATGACATCAACAAACGAGAGGTTTCTTTCATCTTAAACTCAGCATGAGTTGATGAAGTGTGCTGTAGGTGTCAGGGCCTGGCTCAAGAGAGAGGCTATTAATTCTAGCCAGACACAAAGGCATCTTCAACCCTTGGTGCATGCAGCACTGATTTAGTAAAGAGGATTGTGTTGAGGCTGTCAGCAGCTCAGAGTGGGTCCCAGTGAGAAAAGCAAGAGATGTCAAGGTGAAAAAAAATCTGCGGTTCTCGGTCATACATGTGTTGGACAGCAAGTATGTTTTCATGTATTTTAGTCTGTTTACAACCCTTAAATATTTGTTCTTAAAATTAAATAAGAACAAATATTTAAGGGTTTTTGCCTCTGGAAAAAAAAATCATAATCTTTGAACATTTTTTAAACTTGGTCATATTACTATATCGGTTACTGGGATTTCATGTGACAAATACAAAGCAGTGAATAATTGTGAAGTAGAAGGAATATACATTTTTTTCAAAACATGAACATCGACATCCTGGGCGGGGCCTAAATAGGAACAATGTAAGACGTGTCTCTATTGGTTAGTGTGAGAGATGCTGATCCCTCCCACCTCTGTACGTTGGCAAAAAGACGGACACTTCAGTAGCTGTTGAACCACATGATTTTGTGAAGATTACTTACCATTCACTGTCTGTTTAACCTCCTCTTTACTGGTATGTCCATTCACTGAAGCCTTCCAGTTCAGGGCAAAGTTTGGAGGTGGGAAGAATCAGCATCTGTTACTTTAGTCAGCACTGACCAATAGGTCTTACATCATTCCTCTTATCCCCAGCCCAGGATGTTCATGTTCTCAGCACTCAAAACTCTTTGAGTTCAGCCAAAATCAGGAAGCATCAAAACTAAAAGTTTCTGACATTCGCAAATAATTTTTGCAAATAACTTTTTTACTTTGTGGAAAACAAAATACGTGATTAAAATGAAAAGGTAGGTTTTATAGACAAAACTTTACTTTCAAAACTAAAATATTTCATTACCATTCTAAAAGTTGTGCTTAGCTTAGAATTTTTTTCAATTTAAATTACTTCTCCTCCTTATAAATCAGAGGAACCAAAAGACTTGCCTTGCTGTAATTGCAACAAAAGGTGGTTCTAGAGTATATGGAATACAACTGCATGACTAGGATTGTCCCGATACAACTCTTTTCACTTCCGATACTGATATTGCAGCTTTGAGTATTGGCTGATACCTATAGTGAGCCAATATGATATCAGTACGAATCATACATACTTTTATTACTTATTTTGTAGTGTAGAATGTTAGAAAAGGCTTGATCAAGTGATATTACTCAAACTGAGAACAACAGTCAACAATAATAGGCATGAGAACAACTGATCCGGTGGGTCTGTGTGCAGGATACGAGCTCTGCTGGATAGAAATGCTGAGTCAGACTAAATGCTGGTTAGTGTGAGAGATGCTGATCCCTCCCACCTCTGTACTTCTATTAACAGGCATATATTGGAGATTTTAGATGCAGGCTGATAAAATCCGATACTCGTTTTTTGGCTGATTTCGGACTGATATCTGATATCAATATTGGATTGGGACACCCCTATGCATGTCCAACTTTTCATATTTTTATCTGTGAAAAATGTTGAAAACCATTTATCCTTTTCCCTTTTACTTAATAGTTTTGCTCTGCTTTTGTTGATCTGTCATATACAATCCTTAAAAAAATACACTCTACGTTGTGTGACAAAAGCATATGAATAGTTTTACTTGGCACTGAATGGGCAGAATTTTTAAAATGTAAAAAAACACCTTTTTTTCTCGACCAAAGAGTTTCACTTTCAAGCAGTACTGAATTTCCAGTTAATATAAAGTGATAAAGGTCTCTCCTGAAAAAAATTCATTTGGGAAATTAACCTGATGGTCAACGACTAACTGAACAACAAAGCAATGCATTTTCATTCCTCTTTCCATCGATTTTATGTTCAAGTGTAACTACATGTATCTTGTTTTGTCTCGGGGAGGCGCTGCTGATACAGCTTTTCTATGAAGACAGAACAAGTCTTTTTTTTTTTTTTTTTTTTTTTTTGAGTTTGTGTGTGTTTAATCAAAGAAGTGAATGTCCTCAGGCCTTGTTACAACGGTGTTTCTGCACTTCCTGTCATTACTCTTTTTCAGGTAACGAAAGCTGCAAAACGTGTGCTTGTTGTGTCACTCTGTTTCCTGCCTCCCTGACTAAGCTTTGCCCCATAGTCACGTCCGGGCTGAATGAGGTCATAACTTAAAATGATTTTTAAAGTTGTGTGTTTTTTAAGTGACTGTCAGCGCAGGTACACACTGTTCTGAACTAAGAGTCTTTGGCAGGAATGAGAGAGGCAGAGTAGGAGGGAGCTGTCAGTGCAGGGACATTTAACGGGTGGGAGTTGTGAGTTTATGTGTGTGTATATGTGTGAATATGTGGATGTGTTTTTTGGGTTTTTTTTTTTTTTTTTTTTGGTTTTTTTTTTTTGAGGGGTGCCCAGTATGGGGGGGGATTAACCCTGTGGGAGTTTGACTGTGCTCTCATGTGCAGCCAACTATGCTGTCTGCTACAGCCTGCACTACACGGACTGTGAGACAACACGCTTTGCTTTCAGTTCATCACATTCACACGGTATATGTCTCCCTGTCTGTCTTCATTGCCCTCAGCCTCCATCATTCACACGCACACATCCACACCGTAGACTACAGCGTGACCTTTTCGTTGAGGGCACATGGCTGGGATGTGGTCCGGGCCCAGGCTTTGTCTGCATGAACCTGACAGCAGAGAGAAGACGTCAAGAGAGAGGAGAAAGGCTCGGCCTGACAGGGAAATCCTTTCTTGTCTCCATAGCAACGATCACTTGATTAGGACCACATCCCATCACAATCGTTACCAAGCCTTAAATGGTTTGTCCATGCATGATTATCGAGAAGTCCTTCTAGCAAGCAGAAATAAGCAATACGGATTAGGGATGGCTGATATAGCCTTAAGGTTTTATCATGATATTTTGTGGTACTATTGTGATAACGATAAAGGAGATAATAAACTATTTATTACTTCTTTTTTAGATAACTGTATGGCTGTGACTGCATGACACAGCAATCAGAGTTGTGTTGAAATTTTATCATAATATATTGTGGTGTGATGAGGTATGCTATATACTCTATTTTCCCAAAAGTATTTGCTCCCCCTTTAAAATTATAACTCAACTGTTTTTGGTATATTAACGAAGTGGAAGTGACTGGGTATGATAGCAACTCAGCCACAAAGTGGTTGGCCACATCCAGGACACATAATACAACAATGTTCTATATAGTTAATAGTTACAGGCCTCTAAACTTAATATGGCCCTCAAATTAGCTCAACAGCAGTGCACAGAGAGCTTCATGGGATGTTTCCATAGCTGATCAGCTGCATTTGAGCATTACATTTCCAAATCCAATTCAAGGGGGAAAGCCGGGGCTGCGGGCCAAGAGAAGAAGAGACCAGAGAAGCACTGTTGCCAACTTATCCACTTTGTTACTATATTCAGCGACTTTTCAGACCCCTCTTGTGACTTTTTATCAAAAAACCAACTAGTGACAAATCTAGCAGCTTTTTTCTGTTTTGTTGGAGACTTTTATGGCGACAGTGCCCTGGAGTACTGCTGCAACACTGCTCTGTCCTGAGCAAGCATCAAGTGCTGCCATGAGCCCCTCCCACTTCCTAAGCACTGCAGTCAGTCTGACACAGTCGTCCATCCTGCAGCATACCATCGCCAGTAGTCAGAGCAGAAGAGACTGATTTCACTCCATGTCCACATTGCAAATAAATCACACATTTGCAAAGCTGAGTAACGCTATCGATCAACGCTTGCCGCGGCCACGCTCGCTATTCCAACTCCTGACTCCCCACTGGGTGGGGCTGTGTGTCTGAGTGAGATGGTTTTATACCCAAATGTGGGCTGAGGGACAAAAAGCTGTACCGCGTGACATAAAGCCATACTGTTTTAAACAATTAGGACAATCCAACTGCTTAGGCACCGTTTCACCTAAGGAGGCCAGCGCTGAGATGGTTTAGGCAAAATAATGCAGAACTAAACAAATTTGCAGGAAAATGTCACAATTTGGACAGAAACGTCAAGACAGAACCCTAAATAACCTATTTAGACAGTATATCAGCAGAAAGAAGTCGATTTGTGGGTTATTTACACCTTAAGTTCCCCCCCAAAAAAATGTAATCAGGGAGAAAATCTTGACTGCCCTTAAAAAATTATCATATATTTGTCACACATTTCCATTAGCTTTATATCGTTTTCTTAGTATTTCAGTGTTTTGTTTTTTCGTAACTCTAGCAAAACAACTGTTTATACAAAATCTGCTCAGAATGATAAGTGTGTTTCCATTGTCTTATTTCATACATTATGCGATGACATTAATATTTTCTATTTTTGCATATTGAGCTGCATAGTACATTGCAATTTTATTTATCATAATATCACAACATACAAAATACATTTTGCAAAAGAACTGCGTACACCGCAGTCAATAGTAGCTAATTATTTAGCTACCATACAATGCCATACCACTCATATATTTAGTGATATTTTTTGTTTACTGTAGAATAAAATGTTTTATAAATTTGGGTGGTGGTAAGGTAGAAGGACATTTTGTTGGCAAAACAGCAGAGGTAGGCTAGAAGCAGCTTTTCCAATAAGACTTTTTTGTTGACATGGAAATAATAAATTTCAGTTTGTTTTTGTTCTCAGTGGCAGGGAAGACAGAAAGACAATGTTTAATTTATTGTTATTTAGTACAAGTAACACCATTAGCAACATGGAGTATTTATTTTACCTTAATCTGCAAACAGAAAGGTCATTGCATGGGAATGAAATAAATTGCCTGTACCAATAGTGTTGTGATCTGCCATTAACATAGACATTTTTAAAGAACAGAGTATCATTTTAGATTTACACAAAACTGCTTTATAGAGCATTCTGTACTGGACCCTGATGTCACCCTGCACCAAATTGACGGGAATTTAATTTAAAATATGAAGTACCCCATCCAACTGTTAAACTTTTCAAACAAAGGAGTTGTAAAGGTTCTTATAGAGATTCTTTTCTATAGTTGAGGTTTTTTTTATCCCATTTACTGACCTAACAGTGTGAAATCATGAGGCAGGAAAACTTCCTCATAAAATTCTTCCACATAGTGCTATAATCTGGACGTGTTCTGCACACAAAGTGGGTCTTAGAGTGATTCCACATGCCTAACACACCTCTCTACTCACTTTAGATTCATACTACAAAAAATGTTCTTTTCCACTTTCTCAGCTTTGCAGATGCTATACATGATTGAAGTATTGAAATTAGGGAACGCAAAACCAGCGTTACATTAATACTAAGTGCAAGAAATAACTTCCACTTAGTATTCGTGGTAAAAATGAAGTTTATCCTTTTTCAGTTCGACACTATCTGTACAGGGGTATATTGGTTCTTTAACAGGTTCTAAAATGAGTTTGCTCTTATCTAAAGCATACAAAAGTACACAACAGATTTCTCCCTGTCAGTGGTAATTACACAACAGTAAAGCCAAAATGGAAAGGCTGTGTTTGGAAAACCTATAGACAGTGGACGCCTGGTATTTGAGAGGGTTAGGGACAATTCTCCAGACTTCCTTAGGTCAGTCAAACTGGGCCTAGCTCCAGGTTCTGTTTGTTTCCTTTGATGTGTTGCTTCTCAATCTGAAATGTTCTGCTCCTCCTTATTCATGAGTTAAATTTAGATGTTAAATATGTTCTGCCCATCACACATGACAGCCCTCTTCATGAGTTTCACCTGGACCCGTCTCATCATGTGGTCTCCCAGTCTTCTACTCCATCTTCACCTTTCTGTCCGAGCTTACTGTTTATGTGCTCATCTCACTCGGTTCTGAATCTGGGGAAATGACACATGTTTGACAGGAAGCAGCCTCAGGCACAAACAGGGCAGCCCTCTTTAACTTCACTCTGCTGCCTGTCTAGCACCACATTGACATACTAACATGCCATCATAAGCAGAAACAAAGTTAGGGCAACTCTTCTATCCACTCTTTTGTTATCATGAGACATATTCCATCACCTACCAATAGTTTTGGATCTTTAAATACATTTTATTGACAAGCTAGTATGGATGTTAGTGGTGCAAATATATATGCTGCAGGCAGGACATGTGACCATTGCATTGGTTCACACAACCTGTTCTTCCTACTGGCTAGTGTGCATATGACCATGACAGTCAATCAGCCACAAGTGAACACGCCAGTTTTAGAACGTTATTTTGGGTCGGTTGTAGACGTGTGTGTGCACAGCATTTTATAGCTACATGGAAAAAACATACTAAATAATGATCCAGCATGTAGGTTTCTCCTGACTCTAAATGATTAAAACAGTAAGGCCCATCTTAAGTGACTGCATTACTTTTTTTTTTTTTTTTTTTTAAATGGACTTTGACTCAAGTAGCAAGAACAGTTTTGACTTGATTTAGACTCATGGTTTGAGATTCTAGCCTCATGACCAACCATCATGACCTCATGATGGTTGGTCATGAGGTCAAACCTCATGACCAACCATTGTTGTGGAATTTTTCACATTTTTCTTTCCTTTTAGAAATAAACAGTATGTGGATTGAATTTATATAGTACCCTTGTAGACGTACAGACCACTTAAAACACTTTACCCTATCGCCACATTCACCCAATTGCACTCACAAATGTGCACACAATCATACACAAATATGCAAATCAGTAGGCGACTTGAGATAAAATGTTTTGCCCAGGGGAACATTGACATGTGAAAAGAGGAAGCTGGAATCAAACCCACAACCTTCAGATTTCAAGATAACCACTCACAGAGACACAGTCACCTGTAATACGGTGAAAAATCCTGCAACACTCGGGTAAACATCAGCCACAGACAGCGGCTCTGACAGGAATAAGCATATTCTCATATGAAAAGGTGCCTTTGATTTATTGGTCCAGAACTTGCTTTTTAATGACTTGACTCAGACTTGCCCCCGTGCCTCAGGAACATAGTCAACAGGAAAATAAATAAAATTAGAAATTTATATGCATGTTTCCTAATAAAAAAAACTGAATATTTAAAGGGGCATGTCTGTATTAATGAGACTTTTTGAAACATTACTTGTGAATTTTAACAGACAATGTTAGCTCCAAATCAAATACTCAGCCAAATGTATATAGGCACGAAAGGTCTTTTTTGGCTGATTTTTGATCTTTGAAAGTTGTCTTTATGGTTTCTGAGAGAAACAGTTTGACAGTGGTACTTTATTTTGTGATCGGTGAGTCACAACCAAAAGATAATTACAAAAATTAAGTTTGGAAAAATAAGCTTTCACTTAATGGGTGTGGAGGCTATGAGCTCCAAAACGCAGAAAGACCTGACACAGCTCCCTGATCGTTTGTCAGCTGGCATTCTTTAGTTAAACAGACTTAGAAGAGCAGTTCTTCCTCCTTCCTTGATTTTTTTTAAGTCTTCTGATCGAAACAGTGCCTACCATATGTGAAGCAGTGGTTTTCAGCCAAGCCACTGACTCTCTCTCTCTCCCTCCTGCTTTTTGTTTTGTTGCCCCTGACAGGTTTTGATGCACACTGATGGGAATCCAGAAAGCTTCCTGTGCCAGCGTCTGCCCGCACTGTCCTCCATGACTCAGCTGGACGGTGCTGCTACGGCTTATGTATGCCACGACTTCGCCTGCTCTCTGCCCGTCACAGAACCCCAGGAACTACGTCGGCTGCTCCTGGACGGGACCGCAGCGCTGGAGACCTAATTACGTCTGAAGGACAGACTGCATCCTGCAAATCTGCTGTTTCCTGACTTTCCTCTCAGTGAATCCCAAAGCTTTAGAAAGTTCTGAGCTGCTTTGATTGGAGTTGTGCCTTGCAGAAGTAATGAAATGCCTCTTACAGGTTTTCCTCCAGAACTCAGCTTCATTCATCTTCCCATCTACGCTGACCAGTTTCCTTATCCCTGCTGAAGGACAAGCATCTCCACAGTTATTGCCATGTTTCACAATGGGTACAGTGAGTTCAGTGTGCAGTGCAGTGGCAGCTTTGACACGTAGGTCCAAAAGTTCCTTTTTAAACAAAACCACCTTCCTCTAGTCTTTACTTTAAGATGAAAGTTGGTTGTAGTGGATTTCATTTAGTGGCATCAGAGTAAAAGAGGCTGAATACAAAGGCACATCAAAATTTCTATATTTATTCTTTTATTTGTAAACCATAATTTTAGTTATTTGCTACCTTACATTGATATAGCACATAAAAACCCAATGAAAAGCATTAAACTTAGTAGTTGTGAGATAACCGGAAAATGTCAATGAATACTTTTGCAAGGCGCTGTATTATGTAAAAATCCTCACAACAGTCATTGCACATGTGCTTCCTCTGCCTATTTTATATTAGTTGTGAAGTATTACCTCTGCAACAGCATCCTATCAAAAATATGCAACATTTCTACAAAATATTGAAGCTTGACTGCAAATGCCAGACTCCTTATGAGAAATAACTTAAAACGACTGATGTTAGCTATATGGAAATTAATTTGAGCCACACTGTTGTCATCCCATTACCCAAATCTAAAGGTAGAAACAAGTGTTTTGTGTGGGAGCCTTTTTCTTTAAAGTAAGAACTGCTTCATGTACCAGTTTCTATAAATTAATCACAGCAAACAAGCAGCTCTTTGCCACCAGCCACATGATTAATGCAACTGCTGTGAATTTTATCTTGAGGCTAAGGCATCAAAAAAACCAGAATGCATATAAATCTTTTCTCTCCTGTTTATTTGATTAAAATGATTTTCTCTCATCTGAACGGTAAAAATGAGGCGTCTGTTTTGCTAAGTGTCTTACAGTTGTTCAGCAACCAATGACAAAAGATGCCTGATTCTAGTTTTAAGTTCAGTTTTGTTATAGAAAAGATCCCACACATGTTTGATATTTTAGAACATATTTCATGTTGTGTTCTGCTTCTCTGTACAAATTGTTCCAAGATGAAAGAAAAGGAACTTAATGTGAAGAGGGCGTGTGTGCATCCCAACAATCTGCTTTTCACTATTGTGCTATTTACTTGACAAAGTGTAGGAAACATGCTGCTCATTTCCTTATTTTTTATATATTTTTTGATTTGCTAAAAGTTCTTGAACTTTATACACTTATCTTTGACAGCTGGAAGTTTCTCTCTGCCAACATAAAAAAGTATTTGTTTGGCAGGACTCTCTGAACTGACCCAGAACAATGGAAAAGTCCTGTGAAGTCAGTAAAGACTAAATGGAGACTTCTAGATATACACATGTTTGAAAGTCTTTTAATCCATCTCTAAATACCTCCAGACTTAAAGATCATCACTTCAAAAATTCACAAATAAGTACAAGGAATTTGGATGTGTAACAATTTTGCCAAGATCTGGGAGAAAACCTCAACTGTGGAGCCATTCGTCCGTTGTCTTCCACTTAGCCAAAATTGGGTCATGTGGGCAACCAATTTCAATTTTTAAAAATCTGGATTGTGGCAGAAACCAACTACAGTGGACCCCGCCTATTTGCGGTTCAGTTCAGCCTATTTGCAAATTTTTCTGTGGAACATGAATTCAAATTATTCATGGAAAACCCTCCTATTCACTGATTTTTCTGTAAAGCATATCCAAAATACCTAGAAGAAAATTCAGTCTAATCCAGGAGCGCCATTTTCTTTTTTTCTGGTGCTAATTGGCTGTAGCCTCAAAAGCCGAGATAAGGAAGTGGTTGTTTGCTTCTGGAGTAGTTCTAAAACTGTTTCAGCTGTGCATATTAATGCATATTGAGGTATATTTGATGGTTGAACTTTTAAAATAGACAGTTATAAGCATTTTTTGAGGGGTTCTTAAGTATTGGCGAATTTTAGCGGGCGGCTGTGGTCCCTAACCCGTCCACTGTAATTTAAAAAGAAATGTGGTCAAGTACCAATCCAGAATTATGCCAGAGAAGTGTTTCGGAGTATCTTTATCAATTTAAGACTATGGATTAGAGAAACTCTCAAAACAGTCATGCTTTTCACCCAGTTCAACCAATTTGTATGAATTTGTATGAAAAACGATAGTTCAAATAAATTGCTGAAAGCCCAGGATTAATATGATGTAAAAGCTCATGATGTACACTTGGTAACTGAAGCTTCTGTTCGAAGATGATGTCCATGAAAGAGTGTGAGAAACAAGATGGTGAGCCGATGCTGGAGCAGGTTGTCTCCTAGAGTCCCCCTGGAGGCTGTGAGAGTTGCAGGAGAGAAGAAGTGAGGAGGTGTCCATCTTGTGCCTCTGTCGCCTGTGAGGTGAAATGAATCGCCCTGCGAGAACACCTGCACCATCTGTTACTTGTTTCCTTTGGCTTCTCTTTCTTAGATCTGGCTTCACACAGGCCTTGTCGCCTCAAGAAGTGAGGTAGTCATTTTAGCAGGAGGGGGTGCTTCTGTAAGAGAATAAAAAAGTGCCAAGAGAAGAAGGAATATTAGACATAGAGACAGACAGCTAAGCGAATCAAGAAAGCAGGAGCGTAATCATTTTGTTCTATTGTAGAGCCGCAGTGTCCTGCTCTCACTTCTCTGAATGTGTCAGATCAGGAGCAGTTGGGCTTTTTGTCACTTCGTGGTCTCCTGTTCGTGTTCCTCCATCAAATCTTCTCACAGTGTTATCTCTCCCTCCCTCTGTGTCTCAGCCTATCATCTTCTACCAGGTTGGGACCTCGCTCATGTCTCTCCCTTGAGCATGTTAGCTCTCTCTCTCGCTCTCTCTCTCTTCGTTTGTTCACTCCTTTCTTCTTTCTTGTCTCTCTCACTCACACATCTTCTCACCACTTATCCCGCTCCCTTCTTGAGTTTCATCAGTCCCCTCATTATTGTTCTCCACTAATTGTTTTGATGAGCTGCACAAGCTAGATTTTAATTAGCACTAAGATTAGTGGTTGGCCTCAGCAAACCTGTTAGCCCCGCTGATAATGAAGTCATAACCTACATGCCAGAGATATGCAACGATAGCAGTAAAGGCTTTATTTTATCCCTCTTTTTTTTGCACTAAATACACTTCTGTGGTACTCGACATTAGAAGGTGATAACATTTTACAGTTACGTTAAAAGTACATAATTAATAAAGACATCATATTGTCTGTGGGTTGTGAAATCATACGAGTGAGCTGAATGGGCTGGTTTTAAAGATGTCTTAAAAGCTACTGAGGCAGCTTTAATTTCTTTGTTTCCTACCATCTGAAAATGCTGAACCTCCCTATTGTAGTAAAGACCCACTTCAGGCTCACAGTTCTGCAAACTTGTGCTGCATCTACTTGTTGCAACACTGAAAAAAAAGTTTTTTCACCCATTAAGCTGCAGTATGTAACTTTATATATATATATATATATATATATATATATATATATATATATATATATATATATATATATATATATATACACTTTTTTTTTTTTACATACTCGTTAAAACTGTCACTATGTCGTGACAATATAGTACGAGACAGATAATCTGTGAAAAAATCTAGCTCCTCTGCCTTCTCCCAGAGCTCCCAGTGCTATCTGCAGAAGTGCACCGCTCAGTCAGAAATGGCCAATCAGAGCCAGGAGGGGGGGTCTTAGTGCTGTCAGTCACACTCGTGTATGTGCTGCTCACACACTCCACCTTGCTCTCTGCTACGCTATAGCTTCATGAATGCTCAGGCTAGTTAGCATGGCCACCGATGACGGCGGATGAACAGTTTTCCTGTAACCTGTAATGGAAAGTTGTTTTTCTCCATTGTGAGGGTGATTGACAGCGCTAAGACACTCCTGGTTCTGATTGGTTGTTTCTGACCAGAAGCAGCGCATTTCTACAGATAGCAGTAGTAACACTGGGAGGAGGTGGATAGTTTTCTTTTACAGATTATCTGTCACACAACATACAAGATTCCAAACGAATCGGGCACTGTGGGAAAAACAAATTGCCCACCCGCTTCTTGTATCGTGAATTAACTGTGAGCACATTTTTTAAAAAGTGTAAATTCAGTTTTCTGAGCCACACCCATATCTGTAGAACAAAAAAAAAAAAAAAAAAAAAAAAAAATCACTTAATAGAACCTGTCTGGCTACATAAAGTAGGCTTAACAATGCTGTGAATTTTAGGAACAGATGATGGGTTTTGGTTCTTGCCCTCTGGCAGCTCTTGTACCAGCTCTGGCTGGTACTACCTTCTTTTAGAAGCAATACATTTTGAAACTAATTTGTCCCCATAGCAATCGATCTTCTTAATGCAAGAACACAGAGAAAGTAATTGGGTCAGGTGTTTGGTATTGTTGATTTTGGATGTTGTTTTTTTATTTATCTATTGCTTTTTAGTGTTTGGGGGACTTCATAGCTTCATAACCAATTGCTCTTCAGAGACATCGAAATAAGGTTCAGTTGAGTCAGGAAACTAAAGCATTGACAGCTGTCAGTCTGGAAAGGATTACAAAGCTATTTTTAAGGCTTTGAAACTCCAGTGAACCACAAAAAAAGGTCTTATCCACAAATTTAGAAAACAGAATACTGGTGAACCCAATGAGGACGCATCCTGGAGGTCATAAAAGAACTCAGAACAATGTCTAAAGACGAGAAAAATCATAATACGAGAATAAACTGAATATTATGTGAATAGAGTTGTAATCATACAAGAAAAAAAGTCTCAATAATACGAGAATAAAGTCATTACCCGAGTAGTCGTAATATGAGAAAAAAAATTATGAAAATGAAGTCATATTGTTATGAGAATAAAGTCATAATAATACGAGAAAAAAGTTGTCTGACAATAGTCAAAATAATTCAAGGATAAAGTCATAAAATTAGTAGAATGAAGTAGTAATTTGATAACTCCCATGAAAAATAATAAAAAAATTCAAATTAGAAATATTGAGCATCTTGTGAAATTATACTTTGGTATTGGTTTTACAAAGAGGACACACTTAATCTTTTAACTTGTCAGCACCAAATTATTATGAGTAGCAGGACTTTGAAACCCTTGTGCAAACTATTGTGTCTATTTTGAAGAAAGAATCACGAACTAGACGAGCTGGTCACGTCAGTTCTTGATAACTATCAAAGCTTTGCTCTCAATAAAACTTTTTTTCCCAGTAATTTTACAACTTTTTTCTGATAGTATTGTCTTTATTCTGCTAACATTATGACTTTATTCTTATAACAGTATGACTTACTCTTGTAATTTCAAAAAGAAAAAAGATCTCTTAGACAGGGCCTAATATTCTGTCATGATTGTGTGCTCCAACAGGACCATACAGAGCCGTTAAACAGTATGAAACATTGAAACTTTGTCACATTTTCTCACATCAAAATAAAATCCAGGCCTTTCAGAAATCATCGTCATAGTTGATAAAGTCCATGGGTATGTTATGGTCACTGACCTCTAGGGGCTCTCCTCATGAGGGAGTTATTTCTTCTCCTTTTATTTCAGGTCTGCCTGACTGCCACAGCTGAGATGTGTTGCTGCATAAAGAGCTCCATCTCATAGTGTCAAGTCTCTTTTCCCTGAGCCTTGATTTTCAGTAATTTTCTCTGTTTGGTGTACACTTGTGCAGCCTGATGTGATTATTTCTCTGTGGGTAATTGTGTACTTCTTAAAGGAAAGTGCTTTTCGTTCACAGTGGAAGCAAGCAAGCAGGCAGGGATTTTCTGCCATTTTTGTTCTGGCCCTTTTTCTCCTGTTTTGTGGATGGACAGGAAACTCAGCCATTGTACTTTTTTGTCTCTTATAGATAGAACTGTGCTTTATTTCAAAGTTAGAAGACTAAGTGCTTTGTTTGTTGCTTTGGTCGTGGGACCCTGAAGCTTAAAGCTTCCCTGTGTTGGCTCCTTTTCCTTCTGTGTTGGTTGTTTTTTTGTCTTAATTGTAAAATAAACACTTGTTTTCTAATGACATCAACCATTAAGTAGCTAATAGGCTTCTGTGTTGTGCCAGAAAACATCTTTGCAGCATAAGTGGGGGCTCGTCCGATATTATTTTGAAAATGGCACAGATTATTGTGGTAGAGTTTGGAAATAATTCTGCCTTACAACGGTTTGATGTCAGTAGAAAATATTATTTCTGTGATTGCTTCCCATTATGGTATCATTGTGTCAAAATTTGTAGTTAAGAGGTAAATAAAATCTCTTGTCATTTGTAGCTTGGTTGAAAAAGCAGTATTGTCATTGGAAGTGGATAAAGAGGATGCTGGTACAGTTCCTGAACCTGCTAATCAGCCTGAGGTTTGTGTCATGGATGGAGAGAGGGCACCTGCTACTGCCAAGCCAGAGGTGGGAAAACCACAGGACTCTCTTCCACAGTTTGACCCTTTCTTGACTGAGTCCATCACTCCTAGCGTTGGAACCAAAGGAAGGAAACGTAAGGATGAGCTTGAGTTTGAGCAAATAGAAGCTGAAACTGCTGATAGAGTGCTTCAGCTGGTGTTACAATCTCATAAACTTATCACTGAACCTTCTTCTCCACCTTCTGACAAGGATGGAGATACTGTCAATCTGTCAGATAAACCTTTCTCTGCTCCATCACTTCCACATTTGACATAGGCAAAAATATTGCCTTAGTTCCACCATTCCGGGAGACCGAGGTGGACGCATATTTTAATGTGTTTGAGTGCATTGCTGTACGCCTGCACAGGCCAAAGGAGGTTTGGTCCCTTTTGCTGCAGTGCTTATGATTGATACATGTCAGTGTCAATGGATTCAAGGTACGTGAGTACTTTTTCAAGGTACTGCAAAATCACAAGTCATGAAGCCAATGAAAACAGACCTGGAATTTCTCCATCCAGCTAAAGACAGAAGAGATGTCTTGTAATAATTTGTTACCCTCGCTGATTGTCAGTGCCGTGCACAGACATTTTGGTGCTTAAATGGAGAAAAGGGACACCTTGGGCGGCACACTGAATCAGTGGCTGCCCTAGTAGTGTGAGATTTATTACAGGCATAGCTTGAACATCATGTATATATACCTATTTCAAATCAATAGCCATCTGTCTGATGCAGATGTTTAATAATGGTCCACTCTACAGCGGGGGTGTCAAACTCATTTTCATTTCCGGCCACACCATGATCCTGAATGTCCTCAAAGGGCTAGTTATTGCAGAATGTATTTATAAAACTACCTATTAAACTGTTAAAGTATTATATCTTTCTCTGTGTAGGTAACAAGTACTGAAAATTAAATAATATTGAACATCTTTTCACATTGATGTAATTTGGCACTATACAAATAAAAACGTATTTGATTGATAAAATAATATTTAAGCACACAACCATTATCTTGACGTTCTATTTATGTGGCTTTCTAGAGTCTTGAGGGCCACATAAATAGCCATGGTGAGCCAGATTTGGCCCATGGGCCTCAAGTTTGACACATGCTCTACAGGTTGGTTTCTCTAACAATCAAATTGGCAACAACAGAACAAAGTATAGCAATGCCACATTAGTGTCTATAAGATAAATAACCATTTCAAATCTACACATTGATAAGCAAACTTGAAAAATAGGCTATTTCAAAGACTTAGACTGTCTTTTGCATAAAGACTTAAGTGAGCATTATAATTTTATTTCTCCTGCTTTAAAGTAGCATCATCCTTGGTGCCATCCTTCCCTACTTTTACCACAAAATATCCTCTGCACTATATAACCTTATGTTGTTTATCAGGTTACCCTGACAAATCTACTAGGTAGGTCACACTAAACAAATAATCTTCATAAACCTGAGTAACCAGCGAATATTTTACAGCTTAAATCAGCTATAACCAGAAAGAATCTTTATAGTACAATGTACTAGTTTAGTGCAACACAGGTGTATATGTGCTCACGAAATGAGCAAAAGATGTTTGGGAAACATATGTAACTAGTTCTATTACAAAATAAACTACAACTACTTTGTAATAAAGTAGGGAAGTCTTCCTATATGCTACAGCTGTACAAACCTCCATGTAGCTTCAAAATAAAACCAGCAGCACAGAATATGCCCATAAGAAGAATCATCTGTACTTATGCATGTAGCTACTGTGATAGGACAGAAAATATTCTTAGAGTTAAAATCAATGAGATTAACTACAAGCCCTTAGAAATGATAGCAAGATGTTTGCTGATATTATTTACATATTAAAATAATCTGATCGTCACATCATTTTTACACAAACAGAAATAGGAATACAACTTAATCTACAAACCCTCCTTTTACTGAACAGAACTCTATTAAAGATATTTTTAGTGGCGTGTGAATTGTAATGTTACACAGCTATTTGGCCTTATTTATGTATTTAAATGAAATGTTTAATAGACAGCAGTACCTTGTGTACTGTATTTGCAAAAAAGATTGGAGTCAAATAGAAGTCATGAGGGATGATTATAGTAAATGTAATTACATCTATGAGATACATAAGAATTTTTCTATTATTATTTAATCTGGAGCTACATTTTAAGCATGCAGCTGTTGGCGGCCACAGAACATGTTTGGTCTGCTCTGGTTAGACAAAACTGAGGTTTTAACTTTTGTATATCAGGTTTAGGAAGCAAATACACTTGAATTGTTTGTTACCTGGATGGTTAACCGACCTTCCACCAGCACAGGGCTCTAAACCAATGGTGAAGGAGAGGACAGAACAGGTGTTCACATGATGCACACAATGCAGCGCATCTCTGTTCCCACCTTCAGGCTGAGAGAGGCGGCGGCGTCACACGTTTGTGTGAGAGAGTCTTGTCAGGCAAAATTACAAAATGTGGGGGACTCATCATCCAGGCTTTAAAATCCAGAATTCTAGAATGCTAACTTGGGCCACACACTATACACTGTAAATAAATAAATAAGTAAATAAAAATAAAAGATAATCCAAAGGGCACTTTTTCGTCTGAAGGAAAAAGGGCAGGTGCTAGAACAGATAGACACCTAGTGTCTACTGTGCACGTCTTTGCTGGTTATAAAAGAAAGAATCTAGCATTATACTAACCATCTGGATGCTGTTTGGATTTCAGTTATATGTTACCTCAGGGATATAGAAGAGAGATAGATGATCTGCGTACTGCTTGCAATTCACAACGCAGTAGAATATTCGTAATGAGAAAAAAACTTGAGTATTTGGTCAAAAACTTCCCTGTGTTAGCTCCTTTTCTTAGACTAGCGTGACAGTGATAGTTAACAGGTTGTGTTGGATCACCTGTCTCTGTCTCATGAGCTACACTCTGGAAATTGTTAAACAAGATTTCAAGTAACAGACATAATTTGTGTCTTTCCTGTTTTGAATCGCCTCTGTGTTGTGTAATTTTTAAGTCCTGAATGTTTCGAACAAATTGGCCATACAGGCTGCATATTTGTGTGGGCTTGTGTTGATGTGAGTTGGAATGGGAGATGAAAACTTCAGTCTTTGTATTTACAGGTTTGTGGATTTGTGTGGTTTCTTCAGTAAGTTTGTATCAGGAATGTGTTCTGGTCTTTGGATGGGTATCACTCAGTTCTCTGTGTGAATATTTCACTGTTTTACAATCTGTTTTTGGATGTACACAAGCCTGTTTGAAAACCAGGCCAACCTAAGTTGTGTGTGCTGTTGTCTGTTATATCAGATATGGCTGCTGTGTCTCAGACTGTGATAATGAGGCCACAGGGGGCTGAGAACAGTGGCACACTAACTTGGAGAGAGGAAGAATATTCAGAAGCAGGGGAGTGAGGTGTGTGTGTGTTAAAGATAAGAGTCCTTTTATTCTTCTGTTCTGTCACAGAATTGAAAAGCCAAATTTCTGATCTTGTGACGCACTTTAAACTGTTTCAGCAGTTTCATTTAGAAAACTTTTGATATAAAGTTTCCCTCTAAATTAAAAAATTATTTATCTGTAAAAATTTAAATTGTGAATGCACACTGAGATTAGGATTCAGTTCCACATTTCTTATATATTTGATGTGCCTGGGTTTTAGTTAAAAATAGCTATCTCCTCCCTTTCTGAGGGTGTGGTATATTTTCAACTTTAATCAAAAGCATATACAGTGGAATGCGTAGGAACCACAATTACCTGTGAATAGCTGAAATCTGCGAATGCTTGAGACCCACTCTAAAAACGCTTATAACTGCCTAATAGTTCAAACACCAAATATACCTTAAATATGCAATAATATGCACAGTGGAAGCCATCTTGGCATCCACCATCTTCCTTATTTCTGCTCTTGGGCGTACAGCCAATTTGCACCAAGGAAAATGAATGGCGCTCCTGGATTAATAGTGTGTCAATGATCATTTCTCCTTGGTATTTCAGCTTCCTAAGCTGCATTTTTTTGAAAATTTTAGAAATGCTTTGCAGAAAAAAAAAATCTGCAAATAGGCAGACTTTTCCCAAATAAATTTGAGTCACGTTCCTCGGGAAAATCCGCAACAAAGTGAATCCATAAATACTGAACCATGGATAGGCGGGGGGTCCACTTTATATTTTGTCCTTTCCTGTTTTTACCCTCAGATTTTTTTATGCAGCCATCCATCTATTTTCTTAAAACTTTCTAGGTCAGATCATGGCGGTAACAGGTCCAACAGGTAAACATATATTACTTTCCCCCGAGATCCTCACCAACTCCTCCTGGGCATCCCACGATATTTGCTGACCAGAAGAGATTAATAGCTCATCCAAAAGTTCTGGCTCTTGGTTATGATTTATATGAAGGGTAAGTATATTAAGGGGGTAATCAGGGAGGCATCTCAATCACACATTCAAACCACCCTATGGAGAACAGATGTCTGAACTGCACAGTTGTTCAAGATGACCGAGTTCCTGACCCTATCTTTTAGGCAAAGCCTGGTGACCCTGTAGCCAATCCTGGACATTGTTCTTTTGGTCAGGACAAGGTTACGAACATAGCCTGTTCCTTTGTCACCACAACAAACCTTGTCCTCATTACTGCAGCCAAAGTCCTGATCCATCCCGCATCTCCTGTTTCATCCTGCCAGACCTTGAGGGGGCACCTTTTTCAACAGTGGCCTCCAAATCAAAAAGGTTGACCCTTTTTTGACTGCTTAACTCTAGTAAGTGGGCCACTCTAGTACATAGTGAAGGTCATGGCTTAAAGTCAGCAAAAGAACCACCACATCTTCAAAAACAAAGATGATGTTAAATGGCCTGTACTTGTATGTACTTGTTCAGAGAACCCCAAAGTGTCTTCCACTACACTCAGTCATTCAACGATTGCACCAGTTCCATGTGGCCCTCTGACCACCACCAACAGGCAAGCTGGGTGAAATGTCTTTCCCAAGGACACAACGACTAAGACAAATGGAGTGGGGGTTCCAGCAACCCACCAGTAACAGGACGAACTCATACCAATGTCGCCACCGGTGCCCAAGACCATGAGATTCCCAACCCAGATACTCTCCTCCTTGAGGTACTGTTCATGAATGCCACAGACAATGGATTGCCTTGGTGGAGGTATTCTACTCCGAGAACAAGATCAACTGTGTACTAGTAATGCAAACACACCTATTGCTTGTTCTAGTATAAGGACCAGATCGACGAACACTGGCAGTCCATATTTCCACAACACAATCTACAAAATGCATCATGAAAATTGCTCCATGATGCACTCAGTAACTCTGCAAAGGTCAACATCTATGATCTATTTCGCCATTGCCAGGGGAAAAGCCATGCTTCTATTGTTGAATATTAGGTTCAGCAATGGACCAGAACTTAATTTCTGCCACCCGAGATTAAACTTTCACAGCAAAGCTTTGATGTGTGGTCCCTCAGTAGTTGTATAGTATTTTATGGTCCCCACATTAAAAAACTTGCCTCACCACAGTTATTATCCCAGCTCTCCATGTAACATGAGGTGTATTAACCATGACATCCCTACAATCTCCAGGAAGCCTCACCTACAGCACAGTTTTGGAAACAGCTAAGACACCCTATTCTAACATACGGGGACACCAATTTTAACAATACTAAAATATTAAAGTGATATAACAAAACAATTAAACTGGAGAAAAGATCTTTCAATATTTTTTTTAATGTAGTTAACCAAAGCATAGTTTAGTGGGGAATGAAAGAGGATGGAGCCATAGTCACTCATTCTTAAAATGGCTAAAGTCAAACTCAGGCATATGAGTCATCCATTCCACTTTCTGGAGAAAAAATCTACAAGTGGAGGACATTGAAAACAACTGTGAACGTGCACAGGAGTGGCCATCACCCTGAGAGAAGACTGCAAGATACTAAAAGAAGTCTCCAAAAACCCCAGAATGACATCAGAGGTCCTACAGTAAGCTCTGTCTATGGTTGATATAGAATTCCATGTCTGTACGATTCAGAACAAAGTTTGCACAAGATGAACTTTGATGGGAGGAGATGTCAGAGTGAACGTGGACAAAAACTAGGACTATTGTGGTAATGCTCTTTGGACAGATGTGTGAGCGATCTGGGTTGGGCTGTGTCTTCTAACCTCTGTGAAGCTTCCTAGTTTTCAGTTGTCTCTGAGTTTTTCCGTTACCTCATGACTAACCTGTTATCCTCTGTGTTTTCCAAGGTTCCCCCAATGCACTGATTGGGAATCCCCTACTGAGAGACTTCCTGGATCCACTCCTCTGATCTTCTCGTAAAATAACCCTGTGGGCTTCTACCTTCACCTGGCAGCTCTTTTCTTCCAGAGTTTCTGAGCTGTTACCTGTTCGCCTTCCAACACTCCTCGGAACCTTCTTCAATAACGCTGCTCTTGCCAGGGTCTTCTCATACCTCCCCAATGTCACGCCTCAGCTTCCTCACTGAGCAATGAGCTATCAGTCATTTCCATTCTAACTATCTCTTTAGCCAGATCACACCACTCACCTCGCCTCCTCTTAATAGCAGTGAACCACCAGCCAGAATTAAATGAACATCCCAGACCTGGTTTAGGGGTTAGTTTAATTCTAAAACTTGGTATGTAATAAACTTGTTTAACCTTCATAGTTATTTCCTCAAAACAAGACAAGAGCAGTCTAAGATAGTTATTTGACCACCAAAACAGATGTCATGTTTGGCATGAACCAAATACTGTAATAGTTTGAGTTGATGTCTAAGGTTTCCCAGTCAACCTTGAATACATCACCAAGTCGCTCTCTGATTACTGGATTGATTTGATCTGAACTGTTTTTTTGGCCCTGCCTCAGTCTCTTCACTATCAGTTTGTAAGTTGGATTTTTATTTTGGATCATTTTTATTGCAGAACCTCTGCTCTGTCTCTCTGGCTTGTCATGTTGAATTCTGAACTTTGGATTTGTTTTGAACAAGAGATACAGAGCATAAGGATCTAGGAGATTTGGACCTGATCTTTACCCTGGCTGTCACTCAATGTTCTCCATAGCAACTCAAGAAATTAAAATGTAATATTTACTGATTCTGAAACAGACTGGACCTAGTCTGTTCCTCTCTCTCATAGACTGAGAAATCCTGGGTTGTTTTGAGAGGATTCACTCCATGATAATTTATTAAACTTGTTAAAGCCTTTCCTCCAAAACTTGTGACATCTTGGGTCCATTCAGTTGTGGTACTAAGACATTACAAATACAAAATTCCAGTCCAGAACCTCATTCTAGCTGTAAAGCACAGAAGTGCAAGTGTCATAGTTTGGGGATGTTTTGCTTCAGCCAGACTAGGCCAGCTCACCATCATGGAATCCATTATGAGTTCTACAGTGTATCATACTTGAAAAAATCTGAACTGACCCAAAACAAACTAGTAACTCTGCCAAGGAATGACTGAGGTTTAAGAGTCAAAGCCCACTTCTATGATCTGTGACTGTATGTTGGTAACCTCCAAAGTAACGGCTTTGTCTCTCCATAAGTTTACAGACTTTGCCTCATCACCAGTAGACATGGGGATTAGTTAGAATAAATTTCAATTATGTGCTTTGAGTCAGTCTATCACATAAAATCCAACAAAAATACATTAAAGTTTGTGTTTGTAAAAAGTACAAGGGGTGTGAATACTTCTGTAAGACACTTTAAGGTAAAACATCACGGTTGATATATTTGTCACTATTTCAGACTGCAGTTGACCTCTGTGGGTCTGAAGTTGGTTTCTCCCTTCTAACAGTGACATTCTGACCAACAGTGTTTTGTTGATTTCGATTTACAAGAAAACAATACAATCCTATCCTTGTCTGCAAATGATGGGAGACTTTTTTTTTTTTTTTTTTTTTTTTTTTTTTTTTTTTTTTTTTTTTTAATACCTTAAATTAATGCTAAAGTTGTGGGCAAAGCATAAAGTGGTTTAAGGAAAGGAAATGGAATCAACTGACAAAGGCCCACAAAATCCAAACCCATGTCCATGCTGGTTTTCTGATCAGAGGCGGCATCCATGCAGCTCTGATGCAGATCAGAGAGGCTGTTCATCACACCCTGTTCGGTAACCCCATCATTGGCAACAGACATATTGAAGTCTGCCAGGAAAGCAAGGAAATCTTCGGATAGCAGCTCCTGGCGCCTCACCATTGGCAGGCACCTGGCTCATACAGCTCACAACCTCAACAACATTCTCTGCACAAAGCGGGGTACATTTAATTTGGCTTCCAGCCCTTTTTTTATTTATAGGACCAGTCGCAACCCTGGAGCTAAGGTCTGACCCCAGGCAGTCACCAGCTACCTTGTTTCGGGGAGATATTTTTGCCTCTAATACTGATTCCTATTACTTATGTTATCTTTACCACTAGATGTTGAGTGTTCGCTTTGCTCACTTTGCCCTCCACCCTACATCAAAAACACAACTATTACCCTAACTGGTGGAGGACAAGCAGGGCAGTTTCTTGGCATAAAGCCACATAGGCAGTTGCCCAGGGTGCCATCTACTGAAAGGGGCGTTGCTGTGACAACTCAAAATAGAAGAAAAAAAGCTAGAATTAAATATGTAATAGCAACATGGTGCAGCCTTGTCTTGACCCCTTTTCTAAGGCTTTGTGTTAAACATAAAACTTCAGAAAATATGAACAACAGTCTTGCACAATTCACACACACAAACTGTCTTTTCCAGCATCCCATCAGATTGGTTTTTAAATAGAAATATGTGGGCATAGCAGAAACACAATGCAAAAGTTCTGGTTTGAGACTTTTGTATGTAAAAAAAAAAAAAAAAAAAAAAAAAAAAAAAAAAATATGATTAAACTATGGCCGGGACTTTAATGTGTTAATTTCAATCAATTAATTTTACAGATTTTAATGCGTTGAAATTTTTTAATGCAATTAAATACATCTGCAGTGAGAGTGAATGCTAACCTTTCGAACATGTTCCTTTAGTTACAGTTAAACTTAACAGGGACGTTCAGTTGTTGCAAGCTGAAATTTGCATATGATGAGTAGCTTCAGACAGATCTGTTTCACTGTTTTCTTTTTTCCACCTGAAACAGATGTCAGAACAGCCTTATATGAGCTTACCTGCTGAATGGTTGTTGGACTGCATTTCCTCTGTGAGACACAGAGGCCATACCTGGTTGAAAAATAAATGAATGCATACAGTCTGACTGTACACATATATATTTAAAGATTAAAGATATTTTACTCCATATTAGGTCCATCATTATTTACAGTGTGGTCCCTCTTGTTGCTCAAAAAGTCAAACAGATTTTTTAAATCATTTTAACCTTTAGTTTATATGGATTTGTTCAGTGTGAACAGAATGTGAGGCTCTTAGTCTGCTTCATTTTTCTATTAGGGTTAAGAACCGTAATCTTGCCTAAGGCACCATAATGGCTAGAGCCAGCTCTGGGAACAAAGATTCACGCTAAATCTGATTTCCACCACAAGTCCTGAAAGTCTGTAAACTATGATGACTTGCAGCCCTGATACTGACAGGCTGTCTCCTGCACATTTTCCAAATCACTGTGTTCGGAAAGTTGTGGTTCGTTATTGGCCTAATCCAAAACATTTGAACATTTTTTAAGTGTTGCAGCAGAGTAATTTAAATCCATTTTTTTGGCCCTTATCAAGAAACACATAAAACAGTTAGACCTGTCATTTTTTTTAGACCTGATTGGTAGCTAATCATGCGAGAGGTGGTGACGCATCCAAAGAATGAGCTGTATGTGGGAAGGACATGGCTGCAGACATGTTTCGAAGCAGCCTGGGGACAGTAGTTTTGTCATGTTTATGCCTGTCACCTTCCTGACCCTTAATGCTTTGCGCTTGTGGCATTTTAACCAGTGCTATGCAGATGACAGATCTGAGTAGACAGGAGTGTTGGATCATGGCTCAAACTGCACTGGATGCAACAGTCAGAAGCAGTAGAGTGCATCGAGCCATACTCTGTCACGCCAGCTGACAGCCAGGTGGAGACGGACTGATAACAGAGTCCTCGTTACAGTCTGGACCAGATTTCAACTTTCCATTTACTGTGGAGGCACGGGAAGTGTATTATTTACAGTGCCGTAAAAAAACATTTCCAATTTACAGATTTTTTTTTTTTTTTTTTTTTTTTTTTTTTTTTTTTTTTCCCACTAGGATTGAACGTTTTAGATTAAGACATTTATGATCACACAAACATAACCTGAATAAGAACAAAATGTGATTATTAAATGATGGTTTCATTCATTAAGGGTGGAAAAACTGTCCAAATCAACCAGGCCTCTAAGTGATAAAATAACTGCAATCAATCAATATTTCTTTGCTTAAGTTTCATGAACCACACTCAGGCTTGTTTACTGCCAGACCTGTAGAATCAAGAAATCACTTGTATGTCAACTAAAAGTAGGCAAAACAAAAAATAAATCTGAGAAATTCAAGAAGAAATGGAGATAACATATACAAGCTAAAATCTTAGAAGGAGTGGCCTGGAAGAAGGCATCAATGCAGAATAACACTTGAAGCACTGCAGGCCTCACTTAGCAGTCAGAGTTCATGATTCATCAATGAGGAAAAGACTGGGCAAAACTGACATCCATGGGAGAGTACCAAAACTAAAACCTCTGCTGACCAAAAGGAACACAAATGCCTGTCTCACTTTTCCCAAAAACATCTTGATGATGCCCAAGATTCTGTGTGCTGATGCAACAAAAGTGGCATTTTTTGAACAAAGGGCGTTCCGTTACATCTGACGTAAAATTATGATCAACACTTAACAGAGTACCCAGACTGAGTGTATGTGTATTGCACTAATTTAACCTTGTCTTCTACTTTTGTAAAAACACTGTTTATATCCGTATTTACAAGAAAAACATAAATGTCTGTCAGAAAATCATTGAGAAAAATCGTTAATTTTTATTGTCCCTTTTTTATGCATTTATTTCTTAAAAGTCTTCATTAAGAGGGAAGTAGAACCAAAATCAGATTCTTTGTTTGTGTGCAGAAACTTGGCAAGTAAATTCTGATTCTATAATGGTAAGATTGGTAGGTTCTTCTGCAGCAAAGCATCCCCAAGCCATGACACTGCCACTGCCATGCTTAACAGCTGAAAAGAGGTTCTGGACTAAAAAATGGTACATTCGGTTTACACCAAACATATATATGTTTAGCTTGAATTATAATTCAACTGCAACATGTTCTACAGGTTCGATGTTTAAAAATTTAGCATTGTTCAGACAAAGTTTGACACTTCTTTTAAAGTGTCAAACTTTGGTCCATTGTTGCTTATTCGCTAAACCACTAAGTACTGGATGTTTCCGTGCTTCAGGCCATCTGATTTAGACCAGTGCGTCAAGAACAGGGCTTTGCAGAAGTGGAAAAAAACCCACTGGAGAGGTAACTAAACTTTTTCAGTTCAAGATTCCTGAAACAGGGAGAAAAATGGAAATTGCTGGACAGTGGCTGCTAAGAAGAGCGTTCAACGCAACAGTCTTCCACCCTTCTCCCTCCTAAAAAAATCCTTTCTTTTATGGTTTGTGATTATCTTGTGTTTCAAGAATACATCGTCCTTTTCTGAAGAACAAAATATGGACTACATGCTGACAGCTCCTGGATGTGTTCTTGTCCTACCGTGACTCAACTAACAAGAGTTAGGGGGGAGAGGATTACTTTGTCACAGTCTTTTCTTTCATCTTGTGGAGAATAACATCTTATCAGTGGGTTATTTCTACAGCTTCCCTTGCTTAACAAGGAGCCCCTGAATCAAACCCGTCCCCTGACACCTCCAGGCTCTCCCTCCTGTCTTTATATCTCCATTAAACAGCAGAAGTCAAAGGAAGACTTAAGCCTCTGTGTAAACTCCTGCTCCTCCGACGAACAGCTTTGGGAGGAAGACGAGCTGTTGTGTTCACGTGAGGCGTTTAATTGCTGCACAGCAACTCTGCAAACAATATGCCATAGGAAGAGGAGGGGAGGCGCATTGAGGGAGAGGTTGCTGTTGCTTTTGCCTTAAATTTGTATTTGAAACAGAGACCGAGACGGCACAAATGAGCCAGCTCAAAGTCTAAGTCTTACAGAGCGTGGGTACAGGATGACGCTCTCTGTATTATTGAAACATGGGTGGAAAGAAACAGAGCACGTTGCATGCTCTGCAGGTGGGGAAGATGTGTGCTAATGTTCAGTAGTGTGAGTGTATGCCAGCTTGGTGAAGCTCTGGAGAAAGAGCATATGCAGTGGCAGAATAGTCAGTGAGAATTTGAAGGATATTATGGGACCCTCTGGTGCCTCCTGTCATTAATACGAGTAACTGAACTCATCACCTTCTGCCTTCAACATTCTAGTCAGAATCATATTGACGATCGTCCACAAAAAATTAAGCTCGTATTTTTTTGTGTCAGGTCTTTTACACTTGCATGGTTATCCTGTTGTGGCTTAGCTGCCCTGCTTAACATAACTGGTGGGAACTCCCTCCAGCTGCCAGATTGTTGTGCACAGTTGTTGCAGTGCAGTTCTGCTTGTTGCTTTGCTTCACTTAATTCCAAGGTGCTTCTTTTTATTTCTCTGAGCTGCAGTGTCCCCTATCTAAATCTCAGATAGTGTTCCACCCAATTTTTCAGCAGCTACCTTGTCTGCTCCATCTCTGTGCACTTTATCTGGAATTCTATAGATCGCTAACAACAGTTGGTTCTGATCAGGGATTTTTTAGTAGACATGTTTTGGTTGAGGTGTTGCATGTTTGGACAATTATTCCCTCAGTTTTGGATGCTGTGCAGCTGGAATGATTTTTGCTGTTACTTTTTTACTTTCAGACAGTTATTATGATTTGTAACCATGGCAACAAGGTACTGTTTTTTATAACAGCTAGTTTTAAAACATCCCCAAATCCCTAAGAAGTTGAAAAGGAGGTGCCATGGATGCAGAGCAGAACCAAAGAGCAGAAATAAGGAGGAAGTTCAAACCATCTTTTCCATCAGTCATAATGGGCAATGATCATATCCCCAACGCCAAACTCTCTCTGCCTGGCTTTTTAACCATACGGCCAGACAGAGTTGTAAAGAAGAGCGGCAAAAGCAAATGAGGTAGATTAGCAGTGATGGCCAACAGATGATGGTACCATCCAGGACAAATCGCCTCTGCCTCCTGGAACTTGACCTGTTAGCATATCATGACAGTAATGAGACTGCAACAGTCTTCAGTCAAAGACCTCTTCAGATTCATTGAAAGACCTATCCTGCCAACAGTATCACCATCTACAATGACTAAAGATGTTTGCATGGTATGAGTTCCAACAATATTTCATTTCCCTTTGGTATAAACAATGTATTTTTGAACTGAACTGAAGAGGCTCCGACTAATCCTCAGCTCAAGTCTCCATCTACTGTTACCTACCTGTCTGCCATCCTGCTTGAAACTGTCTGGAGATCAGCAGTAACTCCTGGATTGGTAACCTTCTATGCAACATATATCCCTAAAACATGTAAGGTGTAGTCTTATAATAATTCACATTTTTCAGATTTACCAGAATATCTCTAATCTTGTTCTTTTCCCCATCCAGGCAACTTCTTGGACCACAGATCTACCTGCAGCATTTTGCTTCTCACATTTAGTCAAATAAGCTTCCTTCAACATCATTACAGCAAATCCATTGCTGGAAACATGAAAATAGGAAATGTACTGGTAAAGGAACCTCAGATTCAGTTAGAGGTTGGTTCTATTGTCAGGATTTTGCCAAGATAAGGTTCAAGAAGGTATACATATGAGGACATTTGTGAGATAGACCAAGATCAACAGGATTTGAACAAAGGGACAAACAATGGTGAACTTTTACAAAGAACCAACAGGGATATTTTATCAGAAATGTACCTTTAAAAGATTTTGTCACAGTGCCTTGTTTGATTTCTGGCAGGGGTGGAAGTATTTTGTGTGACACTGAGGCCAAAAAGGTATGGAAGCCCAGCAGAAAGTCAAAATTATAAGTTTTAAAGTTATTATTACGAGAATAAATGTCATAATTTTGACATTCAAAGTCAAAATTATGAGATAGAAAGTCATGATTATGAGATATGGACTTCCGTAGGACCAAACCTCCTGAGAGAAACAGCACAACTTTGAAACTCATAATTATTACTTTTTATATCATAATTTTGACTTTTAATCTCACAATTATGACTTTATGTCTCATAATTATGACTTTGAAAGCTGTAATTATGACTTTGAAATTTTATGACTTCCTGATGGGGTTTTATTTTTTCTTTCATGGCGGAAATGGGCTTCCGTAAAAAGGTCCAGGATAATTTATGGTAGTTATTTTTGCTTTAAATTTGAATTAACTGAGAGGATCTATCTTCAGGTAGTTTAAAAGTTTAGTTTTTGGTCATACAGTTATGTTTTGTTTCTGTTTTTTTCTCATTTGTTTTGGGTTTGTTTTTTGTTTTTTTACCAGCAGTCTGTCTCAAACAGGAACTGATCTAGAAAATGTGTTGTTTGCAGTACAGACCAAAATTATTCATAACTAAGATTTTTTTTTTAAGCAATCTTTTAATCTTACCATGTTTTTTTCTAACTGAAAGCAATATTGACCTTTCAGAATGGCCCAGTCAAAGCTTCACTCTGATTGAGAATCTGTGAAGCTGTAATTGCTCATGAAATCAGAATTCTGACCTCGAAAGTACCCTGACCTCAAATTTCAAAACTGCTGCTCCAAGTTTAAACGGTAGGTAGGGCCTACTGCGACGGTAAGCTATAACTCTAAACATCTTGAGGTTTGTATGTGATTAAAACAATCTGTTAATAGAAGTGCTTCTGCAATCTTTTGATGCATAACTTTGCTATCATCAGCTTGATTATGAAAAAGTCAGACTAAAAAAGGCAAATGATACAAAAGGAGGACATTATTCATGGTTTTGATGTCATTCCTAGTGAATTGATTTTTTTTTTTTTTTTTTACAGTGACAAATTATACTCGGAAACTAATCTGCCACAGCAATATTTTCTCAGGGCTGCCGAACCCATCAAAGAAGGGGTGCCGTTCCATGAGCGAGTAGTTTGGATTGGAATATTCATACTAAACAACTGACGGTTGTACTTTTCTAAAAATCATCTGTAGCAACCTACAGGTGTAGACTTTACGCTGACTTAAAATGAAGTCTTCGTATAGCCTTGAATTTTGAAGTCAGCTCCATTGCTTCCGGAGTTTTCTGAAACTCCTTCCTGACGCAAAAACAGAACACCAATGGATCTGTACAACTGTGAATATACTCCTTTGGTATTTGAAACCATAAAACTGCTAATAGACGTTAGCACGGCGACTGACAACCATGATTCCTGGTACTTATATTACTTGGAAAAGAAAAAGAACTTGGTTTGAAAGTTGTTTGAATTCTGATTTCTGAAGCAAATGGAAGTCAGTACATCCATCTAAAGGCCAGTTCATATAGTTAATTAAATATATTCTCACAGGTCAAATAAAATCAAATATTGCATTAAAGATAAAAATATGTTTTGTATGAAATGTGTCAACGTAGGGCTGTTTCTCTATGTATATGAATGTGAAGTGGTTTGTCCAGCTGGAATTGATGTAATATCTTCTTTCAGACAGATTTGTTTTGAATTTAGATCAATACAGCCTTAACTTTGCTTTTATTTTGAGGTAGCAACTACATTTCAGCTGTGGAATATCAAAGCAAGCAGACGTCAAGAGAGGAAAAATCAATCTTATGTTTCTTTCATTCGCCATGAACGAGAACGGCATCAATCCATGTTTTTATTTTGACTGGATGGAAAACGATAGGGCCTTGGCTTGCCCTGCAGCTGTGGGTCGACCAAGTTTTGATTCAGTTTTCCAGTAAAAACAAATGTCACATGTATCCAATCTGGGCTACTGGTGGGCTGAAAAACAGAGAAGTGGAATAAGAGGAAAACATACGAGAACTGATCAGAATTTCAGTTGCAATACACAGTGAGCACACCTTCTCCCAGTCTCTGCTCACCTGCTTTCTCCACAGATTCATCATGAGTGGCCAGGCCCGGTGGTTTGGTGTGCAGGGAAGCATCCAGAGCTATGGAGGCTGAGCAACTAGTTCATCATGTTAACCTAGTTAGATGAAAGCAGAAAGACAGAAATGGCAAAAATAATCCTTTTATTTCTTCTTTAAAACTCTATTTTCTCCCTTTTTCCTCCACAGACGCTTGTTGTTTTTCCCTCTTCTCTGTGTCACATTTTTGCGTCATGCTTGGTGAGAGGAACATAAGCTGTTGTGCAAGGCAGTCGGATAATTACATGCTGTCTGCTCCTCATTTCGTCCACTAAATTGCAATCCCTGTCAGTGATGGTGAAAGGTAGAGGTTACCGTCACTGATGCTCTGTGTGTATTGGCTTTGCTGTTTATTAAGCCCAAACTATTTTTGACAACTTCTTGAGTTATTTTAGATAAGACGGTTAATACAAGAGATGGATCAATCCCAGCATAAAAGCTTGAATATTCCTCTATCTTTACCTTTTAAACATTCTATCAAGTTATAGCCACAGACTTGATATATATTTTTTTAGGTTGGAATTTTTTTCCGAATAAAAGCCTTCAGAGAGCTACTTGCCTGTACACTGAGCCTGCCTGAGTCAGTATTTTGATCTGTGTCTGGTCCAGCTCCTCTTTCCAATGTCTCCCTCAGAACTCTGAGGGTAATAGAAAAATAAACAACAACCTATAGGTCATTGTTCAAAAATGAAAGCTGCAAAACTGCTTGGGTTGTATTCACGGTTGAATCTAAAACAGAAAAACACGACACCTGGAAGGTAAACCTCTGCCCCAGTTTCAGGTCTTTTGGAGCCTCTAACAGGTTTTCTTCCAGGATTCTTATCCCCACAACATGATATTGCCATAACCATTATAATGCAGTGATTTTCACATTTTGCATGTAGTCCAGAAAGTTTAGGTTGGATCTGACTAGCAGTGGCGCCCCTAAGGTGTGCTGGCCACCTCACTGCTCCCCCCAAGAAAATCATGCTCAGTTCATACAAAGGCATATAGAGTCATCAATCAAGACATTAATTTAAAACCCAATAAAATGAATGAATTCATATATATATATATATATATATATATATATATATATATATATATATATATATATATATATTTATTTATTTATTTATTTATTTATTTATTTATTTTTAATGTGTGCCACCCCAAAATTGTTACTGGCCTGGTCTGGCCACTTCTATGAAAATTTTCTGGGGGCACCACTGCTGACTGAAGTGTCTTCTTGCCACACTGTAAGTTGTGGTGAACATTCACATCTCAGTAGGTTTGCTGCTTTTGTTTTCCTTCCACTTTATACTTTATGAAAATTTATGAAACGAATCCCAATGAAACAGATGGAAGTTGTCGTAATGTGGGAAACTGAGGAAAGGTCCTAGGTAATGTGAATACATTTGCAAAGTACTACAGACTTCTTTTAGTTAAACATTTCTGTGTTTGTGGTCATGGAGTTGTTGAGGCTATATGAACAAACTCCACAGGCGCCGTCAGCTATGGCACTGCAGGTTTTATTATATATTCATCCATCCATCCTTTGTCTTCACCCGCTTATGCATGCAGGGGTGCGGTGGCGGATGCCTTTCTCCATTAATCATCACACCTAAGGACAATTTGAAGAGACCAATTAACCTATCAGTCATGCTTTTTTGGAGTTCTGTTGATATATTGTACATCATATATATGTCTACAATATTTATGTAGTTGCTATCTATTTAAGTCAAATCAAGTTTATTTGTATAGCACATTTCAGCAGCAAGGCAGTTCAAAGTGTTTCACATCGTAAAAACATCAATCAAGTACACATCAAAATCATCGAGCAAAGTCATCAAAATTATCTAGCACGCGTACACACGTATCATCTGCGTAGTTATGGTAAGTAGTCTTATTACTTGTTATAATCTGAGCTAATGGGAGCATGTAGATATTAAATAGGAGGGGTCCTACGATTGAACCTTGGGGTACTCCACATATGACTTTTGTCCGCTCCGATGAGAAGTTGCGTATTGACACAAAGAAATCCCTGTTCTTTAGGTAGGAATCGAACCAATTAAGTACCGTACCAAAAAGTCCGACCCAGCTCTCCAGTTGCTTTAATAATATGTCATGGTCAACAGTGTCAAATGCTGCGCTGAGGTCCAACAGAACCAACACTGTGGTTCTTCCACAGTCTGTATTTGTGTGGATATCATTAAACACTGACGAGGGCAAGTCTCAGAGCGGAAACTGGACTGAAAGACTTCAAAGTGGTTTGTCATTGTTAAAAAGCTATTTCACTGTTGAAACAGCTTTTTCAATAATTTTGCTGATGAATGGAAGGTTAGAGATTGGGCTGTAATTCTGCAGTCGTGATTTATCCAGATTGTTCTTTTTTAACAGTGGTTTGATAACTGCTGTTTTTAGAGCCTGGGGGAAATCACCTGAGGGAAGAGTTTACTATTTGAATCAGATCAGATGCAATGACAGGCAGAACTTTCTTGAGGAAGGTTGTAGGTAGGATATCAAGACAGCAGGAGGAGGAGTTTACATCCCAAATATTACAAAATATATGTAAGGGAATTATTTTTTGTTTTTAATATTGAAAACCTTATGTGGTCCAGAGCCGCTCTGCCATTCCTCTTACATGCAACTTTATACATCCATATATCTCTGAAGAGGCCTGGTAACGAGTCATTTATCTGATTCAGGTGTATTGAAGGGATGTAGATATGAAAATTTGGGCTGATATCAATATCCAGTATTAATATTGCTGTTACGCCCGATTACTGATATCATAGCATAGCTCCCTACTACTTACACCATGAAAAAATGATCACGTCGTTTCTGGAAGCACATACACAAACAGCAACAGGATGGAAAAAACTCAATTCTCAATATTGGCCCAGTTTTACTTATTGGACCGATACCAATGTTAACATTGATATACTGTCTAAAAGTATCAGGAAATTAACCCTCAAAAACAAGACTAGGGAACCCCTGCCCTAATACATTGGTTTTTGTGATAATATGAAACCTTTGGGGACTAAAACATGGATCACTGACAAGTTCATCCAAATCTGCAAAAGTATGGATTATGTTGTTCTCGACTGAGCATCACTGGGGAGTGAAACAAACCCTAATTTTTGGTCAATCAACCTAGAAAATGATCTGAGGATATGGAGATTGATGATCAACTGGATCGAACATAAGTGAAAGAATAGTAAACATTTGATTGCTATCTTACTTGGTTTGCATAGGTTACAGATACCAAAGAAAACAGGTGGCTGTTAGCAAGTGGTGATTCAAGGTTTGGGTTACTGGAAGGAAGAGGAAGGAGGGTGGACAGATGTAGTGATGAGCTAGTGAGAACAGGCATTGTTGAGCTATAATGGTAGAAGGTAAGTTACGCAGGTAGGTAGTTCTGATATACAGCTGCTTCGGGACCTTAGAAATTTTACAGTAAAAGTTTGAGTTAAGATCAAGACATGCACAACCAAGTCAAGATTATAACAAGTTGCATTGGTATCATTCAAGGGTTGTCTTTATTTTTTCTCACCATGTTACCTGTACATTCATGATTGCATTGTAGAGAAAAATTAAGGAAGCAGATGTGCATTGAATTTGACTGACGATCAAGTTATTTGCCAATACAGACCACAGCATCCACGTGGGTCTTAATGTTCGTGCCCTTGACATTTCCTCGACATTTGTTGACATTTGTGGCCACGTGTAAACCACAGGAGCTTCGATTTTTATCAAAGACCAGAGCAGTAGCCTGATGGGCAAATGTCAACAGACTCCAGCCATCTGTTGTGTATGGTGCCAAACACGAGATGAAGTGCATCATGGGACAGTTTGACACTGGTCACTTCTGCCTCAACATGGCTCTTTGTCAGGGTGCTTTGAGGGCAGAGAAGACTCCATGAATTACCCATAAATTTGGTGCTTAAAGTTCTGAAAATGAATTCCAATATTTGAAAGTCCAGTAGGACTTCCCATATTAGAGGCTTGTGAACTCTGTCACTTGGGCTTTATCCAACAGACCAGCACAAAATCATAAAAGCAAGTACGTTCTGCTCAGGGAAAGACTGTTGGAATCAAGACAGTCATTAAAAAATGCTCAACAGAGCAATCACAAAGATATTTGGCATCATTTGTACATTTCTAACCTTTTCATGTGGCCTGGAATTACTTTCAGCTTCTGGCTGTATGGGTAATTTCAATTCTAGAGAAGTTGATGTACCATCGTCCAGCATTCAACCCCCATACAAGATTCCTCATCAACCACAAAGCAACATTCCTTTCAAAGGTTCCTCTTACACTATCTTTGAAATTACAAACAGACAGACCCTCTGATAGCAATTGTAAAGAGATTTTGATGACAGATGCTTAGATGGACACTTATTGTTAGCATATGGGACTTCATAATCCAGTCCCACTCTTAACAGATTAATCCAGAGTCTTAGCGCTGATATTGTCTGGAGACAGACTAAACAGTTATGATTAAAGCTTAATTAAGGTGAGCCAGAGTTTAAACAGGAGATGTACTGTCATAGAACAGATATACACTCAGGGGTCTTCCTGTCACAGCGTTGGCACGCCTTTTCTTGATGTCAGAAACATTTTGTTATGATAGCTAAAATCTTTCACAGCAAAGGGATATGTTGGCTGATCTTGATTGAGCAAATCAACAGCTGAGCTTCTCATACACCATTTCTATCCTTTCTTCTACTTCTCCCTTTTCTTAAACAGACCAGTGGCAAGAATTGATATAAACTAGTGCTGTGAATTTGTCAGGTGACTGGTTTCAAGACAAGTGACAGAAGATCAAATTTGAGTGAAAACAAACTCACTGGCCTTTGCAGCGTAGGGGGTGGGAGATACGCACAGGATAAAAAAAATTAACCTAACAGTCATGTTTCTTAGCTGTAGGAGGAAGCCGGAGTACCCAGACGGAACCCAAGATGCACAGGGAGAATATACAAACTCCATGCAGAAAAGTTTAAGGTAAGGATATGAACCCAGGACCTCCTTGCTGCAAGGCAGAGATACAGTCTTTGCCTTCCTGCCCATGCGTTAATCATTTATATCATGATCAAAGGTTAGGGGCTGCTCAGAAGAAAAGTAGCTGTAAAATTGGATTTTGATATTTTCGGACAAAAAAAAGCTTTTTATACTGTGCTTAGTATGTTATTAGATGAATCATAGTCTTCCTACACAATTATGCTTGATTCTCATCTCCTTTTAGTGCTCCATCTGGGATTTCTCCCATTGAGCTCGATTTCTCCAGTAGAATTTTAACCGGGCAAATCAGCAAACAGAAGGAGTTGTGAACAAAGACGTTGATTTTCTGCACTGTTTTACAGTCGTAGTTTGCCTATGTAGGATTGTAGTTTGGCAATGGCAACGGAGAAAGTGAAAGCCATTCAGTCCGTGTTGGCCACGCTTCCAAATATTGAGCAAATAAAGTCTGAGCAAAAGCAATATTTAAGACATTTTATTGCTAGAAAGATGTCATAGCCCCTCTCATTAACAGCCATCTCGTTCAGCTTGTCTCTTCTCTCTTAAGAGATGAGAGAAGTGAGGGATGGTTGTTTATGGCGCACACACTTTCTGGTAAGCTTCAATAGTGTGGCTTCCTTCACTGCTGGTGCATTACATAGGTCACGGCCAAATGTTAGTGACTGGGTCAAACTTCAACAGAGTTACACCTCCAGCAAGCAATCTTTTTCTCAAAAGCCGAGGGGACCCTCTGTGCTCAAACTATAGACCAACAGTTTCTGATTAATTTTAAAGTTGTCCATGATTTACTGCATTTATTCATGCTCCTGCCTACACAGAGTACAGCTCAGATACTCTGCTGTGGCACTAGGTGGTGTATTGATAATTTGATTACCGTTGCATTTCCATATGACTGCCTGGAGCTGGGAAGGCTCTGAAATGAGCAGATACATTCTGCAACTCACAGGGATGAGTTTATGACTTTTCCTAAGGGTTCAGCAGAGGTTTGATTGTCAGCATCAGCAGGAAGGTCAGCTATTTAAAGTTAACTTTGTTGGTCTATATATTTGGAAAAGTTTTGAGTGTCTGTCCAATTTTCGTCCATAGAGGGGATGTGTTCTAATTAAGTGACTCAGACTAGACTGGTTCAAAGGACCCCAGCCACCAACAAATAGCTAAAATTCCCCCTCTAAAAACACTAATAACTGCCTATTGTAATAGTTCAAACACCAAATACACCTTAATATTACAGTGGAAACCATCTTCATCCTACCACAGACGCTAATATCTAAAGTCTTCCTTATTTCCGCTCTTGTGAGAGCAGCCAACCAGCAGCAAGAAAGCACCCCTAGATTGGCTGCTTTGCAAACATCAGCCAATAGCATGTCAAGTAGCATTGCACCTTGGTATTACAGCTTCCCAAGTTGCATTTTCTTTCAAATATTTTAGATAAGCGCTTTGTAAAAATCTGCAAAAATGTGGGTTTTCCGCGAATAAGTTTGAGTTTTATTCCACAGAAAAATCTACTAATAGCTGAATCCGTGAATACTGAACTGTGAATAGGGGTAGGGGTAGGGTCCACTGTTCTAATTAGAACAGAGATTTAAAAATCTGCTGAAACAGCATATAAAACTGCTGTAAGAAATGTATTTTTTTTAATAATTTGTCATGTTTAATGCATGTATCTTTACATTTTTCTGAAGGGGGGTATATAACAGAGCAACAATAACCCCCCCCCCCCAAAAAAAAATAAAAAATTGTTGGCATTTTTTCTTTACACATAGAAATCTTAAAAAGTGTTTTTTTCATCATCAATAATTAGACTAACCTCTCACAACAAGTACAGCTGCAAGTCTTGTCCAGACCAGTTCAGTGTGGTAATAAGCAGCGGTTTCTTCAGTCTTGCTCCAGATACTCACTTAAATCAGCTCTGGACTTTGACTGGGCCAGTCTAACACATCAATACGCTTTGAAGTCTTCCATTGCATTGGAGCTCTGGTGCCTGGGTGTTGTCTTGCTGTTTTTTTTTCCCAAGCTTGGCCAGTATTTAGCTCCATCCATCTTTCCATAAACTCTGACCAGTTTCCCCATGTTATCCTTACAGCATCATGCAACCATTACCATGCTTCAAAGTGGGGTTCAGGGTCATACTGCATTTGTTTTCCTCCATAAAAAGAATTTTGCATGCAGACCAAAAATCAGTTCTGATCTTACCACTTGAACTGAATATCTTGCATCTTTTTGTCTTGTGAGCTCCGTTTGTAACTGATATGATGGAACAAAATGTGAAAAAGTTCAAGGTACTATTACTTTTGAAAGTCACTTTATTAAAAACCATTGGCTCTTTAATATATAAATCAATGCATTGTAAAAAAAAAAAAAAAAAAAAAGAAAAAAAAAAGAAAAAAAAGAAAAGAATTGTTCTTTAAATATACTTATTTGAAGGGTATTTAGGGTATTTCCCTTTTTCCACAAAGTTACACAAACTATTAATTTTAGTCATAACATGTTACATAATCTTTTCTATATTTAAAGTCCTAACCAAGACCTAAACCTCAGGAGGCATGTCACATCTGCAAGCTGCTTCACAGGCTCCCGGCCCCCTTGAAATAAGATTGATAAAGTGGAAGTTGAATTCCATTTTGATGAGACATCTAAACTCCAAACAGAGCTGTGGCCACAAAGAACATGGATAAAAGCTGCAGATCATTTTTCTTCTGGATATGTTGCAGTGGAGAGCAAACACTTGCGTGGCTTCTCGCTATTGTGGCTGTAATTCTCTCCAGACCGCTTGAAATAAAGCCGAAGGCCGGGGAAGCATTTGTGCGCAAACACAAGTGCGAGGATACACGGAAACACACACATTCCTGTCACCCTTTTTTTTACTTAATGAAGTGTGATGGTCCTGACAGAAAAGACCTGCTCAGAGAAGGTTATTCCCTAGAAAACACACACACACACACACACACACACACACACACACACACACACTCACAAACAACAACACATGCTTCCTGGCCCACATCAGATCAGTCTGCGCTGTAGATCTGATGGCATCAGTGCTACGTATGTCTGAGTTTGTGCATGCTATGGGTATGGGTTTTCTGTAGGTAGGTTATGGAAATGTTCTCCCACCTATGATACCACATCTGTTCCCCCTGGTAAACCTCCCCTCCTTCCCTCTGATCTGCATCCAGATGACATTCCAGCCTGGCCAGTCTCATCCCAGTCGCATGATAATTGAGAGCAATGCATTTACATAATAGACTGGTGGACAGTCACACAGGAATGAAAGGAAGTCATCATGAACTCTAGATGCCTGTTTGAACTCAGTGTTGTGTCTTTTGGGGGTGGAAAATCCCTACTATTTGGCGAGAAGATATGTTGTCTTATTTTATGTTAGTTTTCTTTATAGAAGCAAAAGAGTACAGATAAGGTGAATCTATAAAAGAAGAGATGACATTAGTTTGTTTATTTTGGATAAAATAAGCATTTTACATACTAAGTAGTTAGCATACGCTAGTGCTAGCTTGTTAAACATTCACACTTGGACCAAGAAGTCATAAATTCAATACAGAGAGTAAATATATAATGCAGTGTTATTTATAGAGAATGTGTAAACAGTGTTGGGTTATTCCTTTAGCCCAAATGCTGGGTTCATGCTGCTTGGACACCACTTTGGGTAGCTTTAGCCAAACTTTAGTTTGACTAGTTTAGACTACCCTCAAGGAAACCTTTTTTTAAAAGATAGAGAAAAGATGTCATTGCCTGCCATGTAATGCCTAGTTCACATGGCAAAATTTTGATGCTGACTTTTGTCCCGATTTTCCCCTTCTGATAATCTTAAGGACGTCCTAATTATCGGGATGGCTCTTAAAATAATCTTGAGAGATATTTCTGCCATGTGTTAAGAGTGGTGTGGTCTGCTTGGAAGAGTGTTGGGACCACTCCGATCTAAAATTGGGGATATTCAACATGTTGAATTAACTTGGCACGATATCGCAGTCTGTGTGGTGTTACCCGAGAACAAATGAACTGTTGAATGCCTGTTGAATGTGACATGTAGCCAATCAGAACGCGAGGTGATGGAAACAAAAAGCAATTCTAAATAAAAAAGGCAAAATAACTGTGATGGCACACCAGAAAGTCTTTTGGGCATTAGAGACGTCTTGTTCTATTGTTTTTTCTCTTTTAAATAGAGTACACAACCGATTGTCATTTATCCTGGTAAAAACCAGCCCCTTGTTCTATGCTTTGCTGCATACAGAGGGTCTGAACCCTTGGGTATTGAGGAACAATTGCTTCCTGCAGGCGTGGACTGTGTTGAAGTTTTAAATGATGGGATATGATTTTGTCCAATCGCTAACGTTTGGCTGTGATGTACAGTATATAGTGCATCAGTTTGACTGTGAAGGAAGCTACGTTAAGAGGCTTACCGGAAATTACATGTGCTCTAAACAACCATCCCTCACTGCAAAGAGAGAAGTGCCGAACTGAACGAGATGAGACGAGTGTGGCCAACACAGACTGAATGGGGAAAAAAACTCAAAACATGAAATGAATGGCTTCATTCACTTTCTCTGCTGCCATTGCTAAAACTACAGGCAGACTACAATTCTAAAACAGCGCAGAAAATCAATGTCATCGTTCACAACTCCTCCTTCTGTTCGCTGATTGGCCTGGTTGAAATTCTACCGGAGAAATCCAAGGAGAAAGCCCAGAAGTGAGATTCAAACTGAGCGGAATTATGCAGGAAGGCAATTCCCATGCTAATTACCATTGCTTCTTCCCAGTCGGCCATGTTTGTATACTCAAACTCACATTTGGTCTCGAGAGGTTGTGTGAGAGTTCCCGTCTGACAACTGAATGTTGAGTGAAATCAGTTCATGTTGCTCCTGCTGTGTGGCTCGACACCACACACTGCACAACCAAACCTGTTATACCTGAGATTTTTTAGCATCGTATGTGGTCTCTCAGGTTTTGAAAATCGGCCGACATTTTTAAAATTTTGCCGTGCAAACCAGGCATAAGCAGCAGAAGGGTTTCTGTAGTTTTCACCAGCTCAAATTTAAAACTTTTCAAGTCCTTTTTTAAATACAATTATGAATGAAATTTAGTACCTGTATCACGACAGAAATGTACAAAAGAAATGAATGTGTCCAAATATTGCTAGTTTAATAATCCAGGTGACAGGGATTTTTTAAGATGATGTTTGACAGACCTAATGCTGGTCATTTGTCACTCAACCTATACCTTCCGTATTAAAAACCAATCCAGTAGGCTTGGTAAACCCATATCCTGGCCCCTGTCTTATTAAATCAATCCAGGATTATCGCTCCACATTCAACTGATGACAGTTGGAAACAGGTGTTTTTCATGTCTTTTAAATAATTGTCTTTTTTTCTCCTTCTTTACCCTTCTACTGCTTTACATACATTCTACTATTAAAAATAGATGGCTGACACTGCAGCTGAGGGGAATTTGATGTTAAAATAGAGTCATAAGGTCTAAGGTAGAGGGTTTCTTAGTTGGGGCTGGGCGCTGGGTCTTGGAAACACCAGGTAAAATGGAAAGTGTATTGAGATGATCCCCAGACATACATCATACAGCATCACATGCACTGTTACTATATTAGCCCAACATACCTCTGTTTCATTTTAGGAAATTATTTAGATAAATTATGAAAATAATCAAAAATGTTCAAACTAATAACTTCATTTAATATTTTATAGCATATTTTTTTTTAACTGTCTGTACTTACGATCCCTCTTTGGGGAAGTGGAAAATTAATACATTTTGGTCATTTATCATCTCTAATTCAATTCAGTTTAGTTGAATTCAGTTTATATAAATACAGCAGTGAGTCACAATAAATGCTATCTCAATGCAATTTACATAAAAAAATTATTTACAGAAATGAACAGAACCATTAGGTAGATTACAGGCATGTCTTGAGGACATTAAAACCTGGATGACACTAAATCTTCTTCTTTTAAATTCTGACAAGACAGAAGTGGTTGTTTTTGGACCAGAACCTCTGAAAGAGACACTGCTCAGTCAATCACTGGATCTGGATGGCATTAAAATGGCCTCAGAAAATAAAGTAAAGAACTTTGGTGTTGTTTTTGATCAGGATGTCATTTAAGAAGTACTTTCTATTGTCAGGAAAAACTAAAGAGTTCATGGTAGCAGTGACTCCTGTGGTGGCTTAATCTGAAAGAGAAACAAAGTGAAACATATGAGCTTGAGCTGACAGTAAAATCTATGCCATGAAATATGGAGTACAGAACACAGTTAGTCACAGCAATAGCTCCTTCAGTTGCTTTTTCTTTGTATTGTTGGCAGCAGTTGCTCAGTCTACGACCCTCTGCAGGAAAGTGCTTCAGCTAAACAGAAAATACTAGGCCAGGTGTAACTTCTATGGAGAGAAAACACAGAGAGAAACTAAAGACAGTGGCAGGACTAACTATCTAAAATTAAAAATGAAACTTTCAGAACTGACAAAAAAGGAGACTGTCTCATCTTTGCATGCGCAAATTAGATCTGGCAATAATATTCTCTACAGTGTGGTCCAGAGGTCAGTACATAAGTAGTTTTTATCTAGTAATGTAAGAATTTTGTCTATAACATGTTGGTTTCACTGTAATTCCTATTTGTATTTAGGCCAGTGATGTGTAAATTCCTAATAGGAAGTTTTTTCTGTAACTTTTAGTTTGTAGCGATGATTTGTGAGCAATTTATTTCAGAGTGAGCCATAACCACACTGCAGTGTGGAGTATATGACCCAGAAATGGCCAGTTTATTGCTGTTATTTTCCTGAGAAACTGGGCCATAGCATCTGAGTACTCAGATGCTCAAAAAAAAGTACAAATAAACACATTGGACGTATGTCTAAAAGCCTCAGTTAATGAACAGAATTCAACCAATGAGTCTCGGTGTTTGTTCAAGACTCAACACATAGTGCTGCTTTTCCCTAACTTGCTAAAGGTTTGAAAGTTCACAATGAAATCAGCCTCGCTGAGTTTTTGTTGTTAGCTAAATAACATAGAACCAGAAGCATAAATTTCTTTTCAGCTCTTTTGTTACATTTTGTCACCTTACAGCCAGAAACAGAGCACAATGGAACCCCGCTCATTCGGGGTTCAGGATTCATGGATTAGCCTATTCGTGGTTTTTTTTTCTGTGGAATGTAACTTCAAATTATTTGCGGAAAACCTCCACTTTTTCAATTTTTTTTCATCTGGCATAACCGAAATAGTCAAAAGAAAAATTAAACGAAATACCGAGATACAATGCTGCTTGATACGCCATTGGTTGATGTTTGAATAACACCCAGTCCAGGAGCGCCATTTACTTTACTTGCCACTGATTGGTTGTACCCCCAACAGCAGAAATAGGGAAGGCTGTAAATATTAGCTTCTGCAGTCGTTCTGAGACAGTTTCCATATTAAGGTTTATTGTTCAAAATGGAGAGACTGAAATTTACATTCTTCTTAGAAAAACAACTTCAGGTTAGTCATATTGAACATAGAATATCTGTGGACAGCAATTTTAAAGTCTTGCCACAGATTCTCATTTGAATCTAGGTCTGGACTTTAACTGGACCATTCTAAAATGTGAATATTCTTGCATTTAACCCAGTCCATTGTGGCTTTTGATAAATGTTTGGAGGTTGTTGTCCTATTGGAAGGTGAACCTCTGCCCATTTTGCAGCCTCTAAAAGTTTTTCTTCCAGGAATACCCTGCATTTAGCTCCATACACCTTCACATTAACTCAGACCAGCTTCTGTGTCCCTGCTGAAAATAAGCATCCCTCAGCATAACACTGTCACCACTGCGTTTTATGGTAGAGATGATCAGTTCAGGGTAATATTATGTGTTGGTTTTCCATGATTGATAGCGTGTTTGATTAGGAGTCATCTGACCAGATAACCTTCTTTCATGTGTTTAGTGTCCCCCTCATGGCTTGTGGCAAACTACAAATAAGACTTCTGATGCCTTTTTTCATAATTTTTTAACATTTTTCTTTTCAAATTACATTTCTATGCTAATTTGTATTGATCTGTTACATAAACTTTACATAAAATACAAGTAAAACACACTGTTTATATTTGTAACATTACGAAATCCAAAATAAGTTAAGTGTGTTAATGATTTTGCAAGACACCACAGCTGGGTTGAGACCAAATCAGAATTTGTGAACTATTATGGCAGCTGTATAATCATTTTGCCCACAAGCATGGGGCACACATCGAAAGTTAAAGAATGGGTAAGTCACCCGACCTTCACCCAGGAGACCGGGGTTCGAATCCAGGCCGGGTCGCTTTGTTGAGATATCCGGTGTGGGTCCTTAGGCAAGATCCTTCGCGCTACTGCCTACCTCATGATGAGAGACAAAGGAATACACGCCATACCGGCTCAGACGTCGCCTGGTCAAACAAGGTCTGCGTCAGGTGCTGGGGAACCAGGGCACCTTCACGAAAAATGGGTTACTGGAACAAGACGGACAAGACGGAATTGGGCGAGAGGTGAAAACTTGGATCTGTTGGAATGCTACTACTCAAGTAACCCTAGTCAGAGGGGTTACATGCAAAGAATGTGGGAGGAATGGTTACGTCGACATCCCCATTCAACACTAACTGCCAAACAACTAGTAGCTCAGTGTTCCAACATCTGCAAACGGCAAATGCTGTCACAACTTGAGATAGACGAGGTACAACACAAATGCTACGGCAAGGAGGAGCCAGGACGCCAGGTCAGAGGGGAGTTAGCTTCAACTCCCCACCCGGAGATTGGGTATGCAGCCCCAATAATGAACGAACCATCAAAGCTGAACGATCAACTGACCTGAGAGGTAGGATCGTGGCCCGAATGAACACCAGGCAATCCCGATGCCAATTACAACGGCTGAGTGAAGTACCATCAGAAAGTCTCATTGAAGATGTGAATGCAGCATTGAGAACGATCCCTACCAACACCATAACGGAAACCAATGAGCTGGTGTACAACTCAGCATCAGTGATCCTTGAGATGCTCGGCTATAGGAGCAACCATGAGATTCAATACCCACCATGGAAAAGACGGTTAGAGGCTAAAATCAAGGTAACAAGGAGGGAAGTGAGCCAATTGTCAGAGCTCCAAAGAGGTGCAATCAAAAGACCAGTACCCAAGCGGTACAGCCAGATGCCCATACCTGAAGCGCTCGAAACTGCCAAACAAAGGCTCCAAGCCTTGGCCAGTCGCCTAAAGAGGTACACGAGAGAAAATTAAGCCAGGAGGATTAACCGGCTCTTCTCCACCCAACCAGCTAAAGTGTACTCTCAATGGCAGGGTAATAACAACAGAGCAGACCCACCAAGGCTGGAGACCCAACAGTACTGGAAAGGTATATGGGAAAGGGAGGCGACCCACAACAGCAATGCACAGTGGCTAATCTCTCTACGAGATGACCACAGCAACCTCCCTGAGCAAGCCCCAGTAACTATCACAGTGGCAGATGTCCAAGAAAGAGTCTTGGGTATGAAAAACTGGACAGCACCAGGTCCTGACATGATCCATGCCTACTGGCTAAAGAAACTCACTGCCCTCCATGAGCGACTTGCAGCTCAAATGAACCAGCTGCTACAAAGTGGGACTCACCCTGAATGGTTAACTGAAGGGCGCACAATCCTGATCCAGAAGGATCCCTCAAAGGGGTCGGTCCCATCCAACTATCGGCCAATAACCTGTCTCTCTACAACATGGAAGCTCATGTCAGGCATCATAGCAGCCAAGATAGGTGGGCACATGGATAAATACATGAGTACAGCACAGAAGGGCATCGGCATAAATACCAGAGGAGCCAAACACCAACTCCTGGTAGACCAAACAGTCGCCCGAGACTGCAAAACCCGACACACCAACCTGTGCACGGCTTGGATTGATTACAAGAAAGCCTATGACTCAATGCCACACACTTGGATCATTGAATGCTTAGAGATGTACAACATCAACAGGACTCTAAGAGCCTTCATTGCAGCCTCGATGGGGATGTGGAAAACCACCCTTGAAGCCAACTGCAAGCCAATTGCACAAGTGTCCATCAAATGTGGCATATACCAAGGAGACACTCTGTCCCCACTGCTGTTCTGCATAGGTCTGAACACCCTCAGCCAAGTCATCAACAAGACTGGCTACGAATACCGACTCAAGAACGGAGCCACCATCAGTCACCTCCTCTACATGGATGACATCAAGCTGTACGCTAAGAGCAAACGAGACATCGACTCACTGATCCACACCACCAGGATCTACAGCACTGACATTGGGATGTCATTCGGACTAGAGAAGTGTGGTCGGATGGTTACACAGAGAGGGAAGGTCATCCACACAGAAAGGGTCTCACTCCCAGAGGGAACAATAGCAGACATTGAGGACAGTTACAAGTACCTGGGAATACCACAAGCAAATGGCAGCCTCGATGAGGTCACAAGGAAAGGAGCCACAGCCAAATACCTCCAACGAGTAAGGCAAGTCCTGAGAAGCCAGCTCAATGGCAAGAACAAGATCTGTGCGATAAACAGCTATGCCTTGCCAGTAATCAGATACCCTGCAGGAATAATAAGCTGGCCAAAGGAAGAGATAAAGACCATGGATGTTAAAACTCAGAAACTACTAACCATGCATGGAGGGTTCCACCCTAAATCCAGCATCCTGAGACTATACACGAGCCGTAAGGACGGAGGCAGAGGACTAGCAAGTGTGAGAGCCACTGTCCAGGATGAAACATCCAAGGTCCATAAATACATCAAGGTCAAAGCCTCAACCGACGATGTGCTCAGCGAATGTCTCAAACAATGGGGACCAGAGGATGAGGTTCTGGAGGAACCATCATGGGAGGATAAGCCCCTACGTGGGATGTACCACCGACAAATAACTGAAGTGGCTGATATCAGGAAAGCCTACCAATGGCTGGAAAAAGCTGGACTCAAGGACAGCACAGAGGCACTCATCCTGGCTGCACAGGAACAGGCCCTAAATACCAGAGCAATAGAGGCTCAGATCTACCACACCAGACAAGATCCAAGGTGTAGATTGTGCAAGGAGGCCCCTGAGACAGTCCAACACATAACAGCAGGGTGCAAGATGCTGGCAGGGAAAGCGTACATGGAACGTCATAACCAAGTGGCGGGCATAGTGTACAGAAACATATGTGCAGGATATGGACTGGAAGCCCCAAGATCAAAGTGGGGCACACCCCCAAAGGTGGTGGAGAATGACCGAGCTAAGATCCTGTGGGACTTCCAGATCCAGACAGACAAAATGGTAATGGCGAACCAACCGGACATCGTGGTGGTGGATAAACAACAGAGGAAAGCCATTGTGGTGGATGTAGCAATACCAAGTGATTGCAATATCAGGAAAAAGGAACACGAGAAACTGGAGAAATACCAGGGCCTCAGAGAGGAACTGGAGAAGGCCTGGAAGGTGAAGACCACAGTGGTGCCTGTGGTCATCGGGGCCCTCGGGGCAGTCACCCCCAAACTGGAGCAGTGGCTAAAACAGATCCCAGGAACAACATCAGACATCTCAGTCCAGAAATGCGCAGTTCTCGGCACAGCCAAGATACTACGCAGAACCCTCAAGCTCCCAGGCCTCTGGTAGAGGGCCCGAGCTCAGAGGTTGAGAAAGACCACCCGTGGAGGGTGAGAAGGGAATTTTTTTTTCTTTTATATATATATATATATATATATATATATATATATATATATATATATATATATATATATATATATATATAAAATTAGTGTGTGCAAGTGTTGAAAGGCCAGAGTTTTGTGCAATCATAAACAACAAATATTGACTGGGCTAAAAAGCTGATTAATGTGGCCAACCATAATTGGTATGTGGTCATACCATAATACATATGGTATGACCTTATAAAGTTAGACTAATAGCTGGTTTTTCTAATGGCATATAGTTTAATTCATAACCTTACAGCTAAAGTATTGCAACTGGAGTTGATGCTTGACTTGCCTAATACTGGGCATATTAGATCATTTTATGCTTCCCAGTATTGTTCACTTACGCTTGTTAGCCATAATGCTTGAAAATCTGTGATATTAGAAAATTAAGAGTGCAAGAAAATCTAAAGATCGCAAAGATGCTGTGAGAGTCAAACATTCTTTCCCTTTTATTTCAGCATTTCTGTTGTTTCTTGCGTACACACAAAACTCAATAACTCCTACACATCATTTCAATAATTCAAAACACACTCTTGCCATCATGTGAATGGAAATATTGATCTCCGTTTCAGCTGCTGGTTTCATTTCTGGAAATGGCTCGGCAATGATGTGAGGGGTCCCAGCCTTTAATTCAGCCTTTTCTGGACACCGCTTATCCTTTCAGAAATCTGTTTGCTGTTTGTGACATGTGGGAAAGAAAAAAGTGTCCAATCAAACATGACAGAGCTGGCAAAGCCACGAAGAAGCAGTTCAATCATGTGAGGAACATAAACACTTTGATTTGTTTTTTCTTGCTTTCATGGCAACGAAGGAACACTTTCAGTTGCTGAAAAGGCTGGGGAAGCCTGAAACCTCAGTTTTTCCCCCTCAAGCTTGGTGTCTTATGTGATTATATGTCGCTTAGTATCTTCTGTACTTTTTGTGTGAAGGTCAAACGTGGGGAACCTTAAAGCTGCAGTTAACTATTAGAAATTTGACATTTTCAGTTTGTATGTTTCTATAACTTCAGTATATATGTAGGTTGGTGGAGGATCCAAATAGCAGGCAGGAGACAGGCAGAATAACAAGAAAAGTGAAGCTTAACCCTCTGGAGATTTTGAGACTTTTAGCTCATTTTTACTTTTAATAGTTGACTTGTTTGTGTTAATGCTAATGCAGGGAGAGCCCGACTGAAGACCATTCGAACAATATTTTTTGATATGCATAATTAAGCTATCACATTAGATAATACTTGTCTCCTATTTCATTTTGGCCCTCTCTGTGGTATTTTGTTACATAATTGCATAGAAATAATATATCTAACAGATCTTCATCAGTTGAATAGATCTGCAAAGAAGACTGGGCTGAAGTTCTTCCACAGTGATGTGAAACACTCATTACTATACTTAACGGCAATTGTTGCCGCCAGAGATGGCACAACCAATTATAAGTTTAAATGACAATTGCTGTTTCACTTGGGGCCAGGTTGGTTGGAAGAGTTTTTTTCCATTATAAATGAAATGAACATCTGAAAACTGCTGTTTTGCATTGACTCAGGTTGTTTATGATGCTAAAATTTGCTGGATGAACATTGTAACTATGTAATTTATAATGACCAAGTTACTGTGAAATCTTATGTTTTTATCTTTTATTGTCTCATTTTTTTCTTTTTACGATATGGGCCAGTGTATCTGAAATAAACTAAGTACAATAAAAAAAAAAAATAAATAAATAAAAAAAAATCAGTTTGTTAAAAAAGAATGTTTTTTTTCAAGCCAGAATATTTCCAGTAAGTTTTTAATGGTGAAAATATCATATTACACAGTGATGAAAGTGACCCTTTGGCAGAAGAAAATAACCACTAAAAGTCAGTTACCTTGCATTTATTCCATCTACTAAAAAGGTGGATCATTCATCAAAGATCCTTTCATCTATATTGAAATCAGTGGTGTGGAATTCCCAATGTCCTGCTGCATTATGATCAGCTGTGTTACTTTTCCATTACGTCTCATCCTCTTTGATGTTTCATAAAAAAGGATGAAATGACTACCTGGAAATGAAATTTAATTGCTCCATGAGTCCAAAACGATGAGACAATTATTTAGTTAATTAATCAAGGAGTAAGTTCCTGCCTCCCACCCAATGGTCGCTGGAGACAGGCTCCAGCCTCCTGCTACCCTGCAAGCGTATAGACAATGGATGGATGGCTCAAGCAGTAAGTGACTGCTTGAATTTCAGTTTAAATTGAAACGGTCCCATGCCTTAAGCTGACCAAAGTGTTTGCACAGTAGTGTGAAAATAGAGACAGTGTTTGAGGCAAAATTACATCTGACCAGCTATTCATTGCATTTCTTTGCCATTTTTTTCATATGCTTTTTGCTTTGGCTGTATGCACTTATATTCACAAAGTTTTAAAACATGATCATGTATCTTTACAAATGTATATCATATAGTTAGTGAGTAAATCAGTGTTTTAGTTGTCTCAGTATTTATGCCCTTAGTCATCAGTAGCGCATGCTCCAGAGTAGGATCCCCTCATCGTATTGCCAGACCCAGGGGACAGCAGCTTGTCCTCGGCTGACTTTCTGAGTTCCCCAGAGGGAGTGTGGGGCTCCTGGGAGCTGAGGCTGACAGAGCTGGAAGAGCCTCAAAAAGAAGAGATGAAAGGCAGCGAGGGAAATGCCGAGGGCCCATACTCTGCCTTCATTTGCCTTACTGTTTTTCCCCAGTTCTCGCCCTGTTTTGTCGTGGAGCAATACCAACTTTTTTGTATGCAGTTCACATTTAGGTTGAATTTTTTTAATTTGCTTCAGTCCGTGTTGGGGAATCAAAGAGAAAACAAAAGTAGGTTGTGGAGCTCCCGTTTCAGCACTTATCTATTAGTCATCACAGTGCATCGAAGTCTTGCCAAAAGTACTGCTGGTTTGGTTGTCATGAACTTGTTCACCTCTTCTGACTCTTTATTTTTGATCCATCTATCTCTATCTGCTTCCACATCCTGTGCCCCAGTCCCCATTTTCACCTTCCTTCTTCTCCCTTTCCTAATTTCTTTTTCTTTGACTCATATTTCACCTCCATTTTCTTTTCTTCGTTCCCCTTTTTATTGAATGTGTTATTCTGATTCTCTTTGCTGGTCATACCATCTTGTCTTATTCACTACCTCCCATGTTGGACAGCCTTACCATATTTTCCTTTTTGTCTTTTTTAGAAAAATTGTATCTCTTCCCATTTTCATCTTGCTCATTCCTCTTCTGTCTCCCTTTCTCTATTTTTGCTTCCATGTCATTATAGACATATAATTTATGAAGTGTTGAAAATGTTCCTTTCTGCTGCAGCACTCTGTAACCAAGGATACCAACATGTGAACCAGTATCATTGGATTTTAACTTCTGGTTTTGGTGGGCAGGCAGGAATGAAACAACTTCATACGCAGGTCTGTATAGTCTGAAGCCTTGTGTTTAGCATTTTTCAATTAAAAGTGATTTCTGGTTCTAAATGACAGATATTGCTGTCGACCCTCTTCTGGCTCCCATAGCCCGCCCACACACACGCATGGGAGCACCGCATGAGTCACAAAGACGGCTCGGTGTTACAGTATTGTTTGAATTGCATGTGGGCTAAAATAAACTGCCATGCTCATTTTCTTTTATTTATCATTCAGCAAGTAAATAGAAATGTGAGTCCAGCCGCAATCACCCTTTGCCCTTCCTGTCCTATCCAGTCCAGAAGATTTGTCCAGCCAGTGGGATTTTGTAAGTGGTGGTCAGGGCAGTTTTTCCAGAGTTTTCAAACCTTAAGAGAATACATATTGTACATAACAAAGCAACAAGAGTAAGCTTTCTTGCCCTGTGACAAGTTAAAACAGACTTGGTAGTACTGGAAAGATATATAATAATACCCCTGTAACTACTGGATATCCGAATTGCGTGGCTTTAATGCCTTTCTATGCATCTGAAACTTCAGCATGCATAACACTGATCATCTTTTTCTTTTTTTTTTGACAAATCAAAAATTCTGCACCACAAGTGTCACAACTCAAACATGCCACATCTCGAACTGATATTTGGATAAGAAGGGAGATACTGCAGAAACTGTTACACAGAAATAGATTTTCTGAAGAGTAAAATCTGAACTGTGCAACAGTCACAATGACTCAGCGTACATAGATCAGGATGAATTGACTTTATGCTTGATTAGGTTCTCTTTCTCACTTCATAGAAGTTACATCTTAGCTGTCACACCTTTTAGAAAGGGAACTGCCTGTGTTGCCTCCAGTTATTTAATGCTCTCTCTATATAGGATACAATGTACCCTGACAAAGCCAGTAACTATATGCACTCTGTACAGTCTTAGTTTATCTATTTAGCTGTGATTCTCTCCTAGATTAAAGGAGCCACTACTGCCTTTAACTTTTAAATTTTTTTTGTTAACATAAGTACTCAGTACTTCTGGGTTTTTCGTGTGTGTACTCTGTCGCCTCAAACCCCAAGTCAGTCACGGCAGAAGGATGCTCACACTAAAGCCGGTTCTGACAGAGGGTTCTTCCTGTTAAGAGAGACTTTCCCACATGCATGCTCAGTATAAGGGATTGCTACAACGTTAACGACTCCATGCGATCAACTATTCACTGTTAACACATCTTTTCTCAGGAGGAGGGATTGCTGCAAAGTTAGTGAGTTGATACAATTGGCTTTCTTAAACACACACCATTTTTTTTAACCAATTGACATCTCAAACTCAACTTGACGCCATTGTTTTATAACAAGGATGGATTCAAAAATTTTAAATTGAATTTGAATTTGTATGATTGAATTGAGTATATATTTATGTGCAAAAACTGTATCAGTTTGTTACATGCCTTGAGATGACACTTGGTGTAAACGGGCTCTTGATAAATAAACTAATGTGAACTGAATTGACGTAACAACTGAACTTTGTAGCCAATCAGGAATGACACTGGAGGATCTACATGCTTAACTTTTGACATCAGTCTCCCATCCCTCCCCCCCAGCAGTGAACAGGTGAGAAGTAGAGAATGCCCACTAACCCTCACCCAAGGCCAGTTTGGATTGGCCAGTTACGTAACAGGCATGTTCTTGCAATGTGGAAGAAAACCAAAGTAATATGAGAAGGGGAGAGCCTTTCTTGGGGTAACCTCTATACAGAAGAGGTAGGAGCTTGGAGTCAGACTGGAAACCATCTGGCTTTGAGGTAACTCTTGTGTGAAATTATTATGGGTAACAACAAAAATCACACATTGGATGTTTTGGGAAGAGTGGGTAATCTTTAAAATGGATTGTAGTGTCAATTTAACCAAAGGCAGGCATGTCAAGTACTACAAAAATTATAGATTAACTCTCCAAAGTATTATTGATCTCATTGTTAACACTTATAGGATTGCAATAATTTATGTTTTCATGAAAAAATAATTTCCCTCAGCCTTAAAGGTCATTGGGTTTCTTAAAGTACTGTTTCCAAAGCCATTGGAAGGTGCATAGACTAAATAAAAACAGGGAGAAAGCATTTGCAAATCATTTAAACCCTATGAAACTGGATGCAGACACATTAAAAACAAATGCTGAGTCAGAGAAATTTGAATCTCTGATGGGGAAAAACACAGGCATGTTATTTAAAAAGACTGTTCCACATTACTGTAGAAACAAATGAAAATTTCACACCTAATCTGAGCATCGTTCAATCTGTCAACAAGACACATTTATCCAGTTTAAAAATATGAAAACAAGTTATTCACAATCTAAGAAGAATGGTTCATGGTTTATGGGTTTTCCATCATTGCATAAATATGTGAACTGAATTCAAATTTTGCTTTGATCTAAAGTTTTGGAGATTATCTTGAAGGGTTTACTTTACTTCTCAATCCACTGACCTCTGCAATAGGCTACACTCCATGGTGACCCCAAACTAAGGAAAGTGGGTATTAAAAATGGATAGATGTATCTTAAGGCTGTCAGACTGCCACTAGGTCTGGACTTTAACTTTCTTTTCTTTTTCAGCAGCCCAGTTGTAGATTTGCTGCAGTACTTGGGATCATTGTCTTGGTGCTTTATGCAGGTTTGGCCAAGCTTTAAATGTTTGTTTAATCTAGTCCCATCCTCATTATTGAGGGTTGGGGACCATGGATGCAGTTTGCATGATCACTCTTATTGTGATGAGTCTAAATATATTCTTAGGAGATATTCCTGCTGTGTGGTGTGTTATGAGTGAACGAATTCGCTCAGAAGGATGTTAGGACTGTTCTGACTTCAAATCAGGGATATTCAACATGTTGGTTTGTCTTGGCCCGAAATCCCAGTGTGTGGGGTGTTCTCCGATGACAAACAAGCCTGTTGAATGTGACATGTAGCCAATCAGAAAGTGACGTGACAGAAACATGGAGGGGAATCCAGAATCTAGAGGACAAAACGAGTCCCATGGGCACCAGGAAGTCCGGTGAACATTGGAGATGTCTTTTTGTTTTGTTTTTTTCTCTGTATAGTCCACAAACTGTCACCAATGCTTCTTCCTCATTGGCCATATTTGTTTACTCTGAACTCCCGTTTGATCTCAAGAGATTTTGTGAGATTTCCCATCTGACATCTGAATATTTGTGAGGGAAGTCTGTCTGTGTGTGGTATGTTGCATTTGTGGCTGTACACCTTACACTGTAGGACCCAACCTGTTATATCTATGATTTTTCTTTTATCGTCATATGTGGGGTCTAGCAGGGGTTTGAAAATCAATCGACAGTTTTAAAATCCTGCCCTGTGAACCAGGCATGAGATGATTGCTGATGTCTTTCCAAGTTGGTGTTGTTACTGTACAACTGTAGAACAACAAAGTTCCAAAACTCCCAGTGGCAATGATAATTTTATCAAGAGAGTTTGTCAAGCAGCATCTGTCTGCTGGTTTCCTTTACAGGGGCAGTATTATGTAAATCAACTTTTTTGAGCTTTACATCATGTTATTGAAAGACAGAGATTATTGTTATTCCCTCATCAAAAACATACCTAGAGAGTTGCCTTGATTCTTTCACGCATGTTTGAGAAATTCAGCTCCTTCAGACTAGCCAGCAGCAATTAGCAAACACCTGGTGGAACTGCAAATCTGCTGAGTACAAGCTACTTCTCAGTGAAATGCTGATAAAAACATTGTTAAAGGGTTAATTGAGCACTGTTGTGATGACTTCCAGAAGGCGGAGTTTCAGAAAGAGCAGTTTTTAAAGAGACGGAGGTCCAATTTCAAGGCATTAAATTTCGAAGTCACATTTCTTTTAAGCCATATTTGATAGGTACATCATTTCTGTAATAACTGAAGGTAACATGGTTACTTGATTGTGCTAAAATGGCATTGTGCCTGGAAAATATGTAATATTGCCCCTTTAAATCCTAAGGAAGCGGCAAGGGTGTATTAAGGTTTTTTCCCGTCAATGAAAAACAGTCCCTAAAGACTGTAAGCTTAAGTAAAAATAGTTTTAATACTTGGAAATACCAACATAGATTCTTAGGCCCGTTTAACTTCTAAAGTTTGAATCTTGAATCTTTTTTCGCAACACTTCATAAAACACAACTCGCCCTTTTTATTTTGTCACCACTCCTCTCTTGCTGATGTGTAGCCGTGGAAAAGCTGATATCACTTCTTTCTCTGAACTAATCAGAGTATGTATACAGTAAAATCAAAATGTGTTGACAGGGTGTTTTCTTCCTTCTTATGTTAGTCAAATGTGATGAAAGCACACCCACATACTCCTGTTATGACACACATACTCAAGTCTTTTCTTTTTGTTTTGATATTTAAAAAGTGACTTTTCTTGATCATCCATCAGAAAATTACCGTCAAGCCAACTCTAAATGAGTGCAGGCTTGTTGGCACTTAATTTAGGAGTGGGCTGCTTGGCCAAAGAACCACTGAGTTAAACAACATAAGCAAATAACTTCCTGGATCTCACAGCAACCACAGCCATCATATTCAACCTCAGCTGATTTCAGTGATTAAAAGGAAACAGCTTGACATATTTTCAAGACACAGTCATTTCAGCTGAGCAGTTTTCCTTCTGTCCATTTTGGTTTGTTGACGTCTCCCCGCTCTGAACAAATTGAATTCATCCATTAACCGAAAATGACCTTTTAACATGTCGTTTTCCTATAATACTCCCTTCTTATACTTACATCAGATGACAGACAGTGATGCGAAACACAAATGTTCTTTGATCATCAATAATGTAGGTTGTGCCACTGCACACTGTAAATACAGCTGTGACGCTGACATTCAACTGTTATATGTTCCATTGCGGCTTTGGGACTTTGAGCAAATGCTTCTGATTGTTCTGACACTCATTCTACTCACTGATATTAATCTTAGTTTCACACATGACACCAGGAGTTGTAGATGTATTGTTTTTTTTTTCCATACTAAGCCTGATCCATCCCCTTCATCGGTTTTGTTCTTGGCAAAGAGTTCCAAAACATTTCTAAAGTTCAAATTCTGTACCTTTCCAGACTTAAAATTATCAGAGGCATTAGGTTTTGGCTCCATTTTTGAAGTACAGACACAAAGGATCTCTATGACTTTATTGCAGATTTAACTTTAGTGGTTGACCTTTTAAATGGAACCTGCAAAGATGGACGGACGGATGGATGGACGGATGGATGGATGGAAGGACAAACAGATGGTTGGTTGATGAAGACCCTAATGAACCAGGGACTGATGGAGAAGGGACAAATTAATTGATGTATAGATGAAGAGATGAACTGGAACTTCTTCCTCGCAGGGTCATTGGTAATACCAGTATGCATTCTGCCTCATTTATGCGTAGTAGTAGTAGTTGTAGTTGTAGTTGTAGTATTCCAGGTACATCCATCTTGTCCATATGAGCCCCATGACCAACTCTTTGCCATAATTGGTTAAATTTTAAAATTTAGTTTTTTAAGCATACATTTTTTTATTTTTCATTATTTGTTCCATTTAAAAAAAAACAAAAAACTTTTGCATTACTAATCTTTATTTTAGCTGAAATTCTTTCTTACTGTTTTTTTCTGTGTCCTTTCAGATCATTTCTGGGTTCATTATTGCCATTTACATCTTGTCATATTACTTCGTTCCTTTGTGTTTAGTTTCTAACTGGTAGTATTCTGTTCTCTGTGCATTTTGGTTTATTTTCTTCTGTTAGTTTCAGGCGTTTTCCCTTTTGGTTAGTAGATCATTTTGAGTCTTAGTCCAGCTCCTTGTGTGTTAATTAGTCTCCTTCTCTCAGTTTCTCTGCTGTCACTCTGCCACAGCTGTTCTGCATCCCCTCTGATTTTTCCTCTGTCATATTCCATCCCTGCTTCAGTATTTATGCGCCTGGTTTTGCATTGAACCTTGCTGGATTCTTCTGTTACTCTCACGGTGCCGCCATGTCCTGTACATTTAATGCCAGTACTGTAAGTCTTTGGTTTATTTATTTATTTATTTATTTATATTAAACCCCTTCAATTTACCTCTTTGCCTTTAACATTCCTGCATTTGAGTCCTACTGAAAACCAAACACACATCATTAGAGACATAAAACAAACTATAAAACAATGTAGATTAAAAGATAAAGACTTGTCAGAACAATTCATCACTACATTCTTTGTAAGTCAAGCAGGGACAAGATGATCAATCATAACTTTAACAAAAAAAACCTCTAATATGTCTATAAAAATCTCACTCTCAATTATGTGCAGGCGACTTGCTATTGCTTCTGAATCTAAGCAGACAGGGCAGCATTTTTAAATGCTATTTTCCCCAAATCAGTAATAGCTTTGGGAACAGATGAAAGGGGAAGTGGGTTGTAAGTGCACTCAAAATTATTATGTTTTGGAGATCTGTTCATATTTAAGTGAAAAAAAAAAATCTGTTTCTGTCATTAAATCTTACAGAAACAGATTAAATATGCCATTGCCAAGAATAAATAGACTTTGTTTTAAAGCAGCAGAGGGTCTCTTAGTCCAGCAGGAGAACAAAGGACTTCCAAAGTTTTTCAATCAAGCATGGGGACAAGAGTTTCTATTAAGGAGGAGGACGAAAGAGTTCCTTTTTGTAAAAGCCTTTTTGTTCTACATCAAGAAATGTCCTAAATGTTTCTGTTCTGTCGGGGGAAAAGAAAGGAGCTCCTAAGTCTTTCCTACAAACAAGTTGCTGGTGAGCAATCCAGTAACCAATGTACCAGATTTCCACATAGAGGCTACATGTGGACCTAAATTAGACAAGAGTCAATGGTATATTCACTCATAGCCGTTATTTTGACTTATATATTTAATCTAGTGATGGGACTGTAATTAAATAAATTAATGACATTTTAATTGAAAACTATATGTCAACATTTTCAATTCAAAACCCCTTTTTGTTACTAAATTATTAAATGAATATGAGCTCAACAGCAAAGCTGCAACATGTTTTGCACTGAGATGCTATTTTAGGCTTTAATAGCTATGGTGATACACATGACAATTTCCAGTGCCCCCTTGTTTTTTTTTTTTTATGAAGCAAAAATGAACCCCCAGTGGGCCAAGAGAGACAGCTTTGTCGTTCATCACTGTTTGTGGAAGTTGCTTGTGCATCAGATTTACTGGTGTAGTAGAAACATGCAAATACAAAGGTTCCAGTTCAAGACTTTTGTATGTTAAAAAAACAAAAAAACAAAAAAAAAACAACCCCAAAACAAAAACATTTTAAACATGTTAAAATCTATGTAATCAGTAAGTTCCTCCAGGATGTTGTGATTTATTTATTTTTTTGTTAGAGCCCAAAATGACTGATTTTGCAATTTTGCAGCACCTTTTTCAAAGATTTGCAGTCAAAATTGCTTTTTTTTTTTTTTTTCAGCTTTAATTTTGTCATAACATAGTTTTACAAAAAAGTTGAAATTGCTGCACATAACCTTTCCAAAAATAATGGGATTTTAGCAACTCGTATATTATTTACAAAAAGTTTGGAACTCTGTGAGATGGCTCAGTTGGGAGATGGCTCCATCGGGGCATGAAGGAGGAGATTAGTTGACCACTACAAGCCGCTTCCATTACTCCTCAGCTAAAGGGATTTGTGGCTAATGTGGTCAATAATAAAACGAGTAAACATTAACAAACGGTGAAAGCAGACTAAAGCTGATAATTCAAGTTGAAACTAATCAGAACTGACCCACATCAACACTGGTGACGCCATTCGATCACCAAAGAAAATATGATGCAAAATTATAAAGCACAGAAACTAATCAGAGCTGCTGCTGAATACATTTGCATGGACGAGACCAGGGGTCAGCAACCTTAACAACCCTAAGCCTTCAGTCCAGCTAAACATTTGTTTAGAGCCACCAAAGCAACATGACTCATCAAGACAATATAGTTTGTTTTTATAATACCTACTTTAGGAAATTTGTTCAGATTTTTAAACAATTTCATTTTTGTTTTGTGTTTTAATACATTTTGTTTTGGGAATTTAACACACTTCCTTCAATAAGATGTTTGATTTTTGTAAACTTTTGGACCTCAGTACAAAAAAAGCATAACTTTGCTAACTATTGTCAAAAAAGTTTACTTAATAAAAAAAAAAATAATATATTCTTTACACTATGAGTGTTATTCTTTGGAAAAAATATGCATGTATTGCCTGAAAACAGCTAAGAAAAACTGCTAAAACTTGTATTCTTATTATGATTACATTTACATTTTTAAAATATTGCTGATTTTTGTAGCAGTTTTGGCTAAAGTTATTAAGAGCCACAGCAAAGGGTCAAAAAGCCACATGCAGCCCTGGAGCCGCAGGTTGCAGACCCCTGAACTAGATCCTCCTTTAAATGTAAAAATTTATGTTGTATATGGATCAGTTCCTTTCTTGCACTGTACAAACATCTTTTTTTCAATTAAGTGTACAGCTGAATCCTAGATAAATAGCTCCATGAAGGATAATAAAAATTTTTATTATCGTTTTGCTATACAGAAAAGAAACAGCTTTAAAACATTTTTTTTTTTTTTCAAATTAGTGCTTGATTGCCTTTTATTTATTTGCTTTGGCCTAATTAAAATGATGGAAAATATTGTCATACTGGTTAGAATTTCCTCAGCTTCATAAGAAAGAACTCGATCGAAAACAGTACCAAAAATCTCAATATCTGCATCAAGTTTGAGATTTTAGTATGACGACAGCCCTTATCACAGCCAAATCCATGCATATGTCCTCCTCAAGTCAGCCCTCCTCCCTGTTTCTGCTCCACCACACCACAGCATCGAGAGAGAAGGTCGTCTACTTGCTGCAGCGCTCGGCAAACCTTAAATGGCTCCAGTACTTTAAAGTCCATATCCTGCCTTTTCCTGCAGTTAATGAACAGTCCAACCAGCACTCCCAATCATCTTGGTCCCCAGGTGGTGTACAACCCATGTCCAATAAAAACACAGCAGAAAAGGACTGAGATATGTATTTCTAGGAAATCACAGCCTTATCTCAGAGGCCTGCATGACTGTATTTCCTTTATAAACCTCTCATACTGGCTTGCCTCAGGAAGTGTTGAAAGTGCTGAATAATCAGGGCTTGATTACATTTAACAAATAATAAAAGCATCATCATTGCTTATTATTAATTCCTGGCCTATTAGGCCTTACCAAGCGTCTGGTTTTATTTGTTTCTCTCTGAAGTGCCTCATTTCAGTCCCTGTAGAATCAATAGATTTCTCCATCATTCTCTTAACAATAACTTTCTCCAGCTGAACAGAAACAAAGCTGAAGTTATTATTTTTGGACCTAAAGAGGAACGATCTAGAGTCAGCACACAGCTTCAGTCATTACACATAGAAACTAGTGATCAGGCCCAAAATCTGGGTGTAGTGATGAACTCAGACCTGAACCTTCAGAGACACATAAAGAGAATTACAAAGTCAGCCTTCTGTCACCTGAAGAACATTTCTAGGATCAAAGGACTAATGTCTCAACAAGAGCTAGAGAAACTTTATCTTTTGTCGCATTGATTACTGCAACAGTGTCTTCACAAGTCTGCCTAAAAAGTCAATCAGACAGCTGCAGCTGATCCAGAACGCTGCTACTCGCGTTCTCACTAAATTCAATTCAATTCAAAGATACTTTATTGATCCCAAAGGGAAAACCAGGAAGATAGAGCACATCACCCAGTTCTAAAGCCCTTCCACTGGCTCCCTGTAGCTCAGAGAATAGACTTTAAAATACTTCTGTTAGTTTATAAATCACTGAACATCTTAGCACCAAAATACATTAAAGACCTGTTGCCATTGTATTAACCTTTCAGACCACTCAGGTCTTCTGGTTCTGGTCTACTCTGCATTCCCAAAACCAGAACCAAACATGAAGAAGCAGCTTTCAGTTTTTATGCACCACAAATCTGGAACAAACATTCAACTGCAAAACAGCCGACACACTGAGTTTCTTTAAATCAAGGCTAAAAACCCACCTCTTTGATTTCTGATGCACAAGCAACTTCTGCAAACTTTGAATAGTAAGTGGAACAATGATCAACATATTTGATGTACATTTCCTTGATGATTCTGATGATGGCATTTGACAAAATGGCATCATCATCAATTATGCTTATTTCATAATTGGTTAGTGTATTATGTTTTTATGATGTAAAGCACTTTGAACTGCCATGTTGCTGAAATGTGCTATACAAATAAATTTGACTTCACAAGACCATTCAGGCCAAATAGGGTTCAACAAAGGTTAGCAGAGAAGAACTTACATCTAATAGGTGCAGAGAAGCTCTTTCTAGGTGCCACCCACATCCCCAACCACAGAACCTTGAAAAAATTGGGTATTTTTTTTAGGTCATGTGGTTGATTCTCACTCTGCATCCTTTTCCAGTCTAGGTGATTCATATCTGCCACAGTAGTGGCAACATATGCCATGAGAAAGAAATCGGTCCTTGTCATTGATTTGCTCCTACCTGCTCTCGGATCAATGATCACACACTGAAATGAAAATAAAGTAAACTGCTGCTGCGTAGTGAATAATTTTCCAAATGACTGATTATGTGTGTGCGTGCATATTGGAACCGATGCAACAGGGTTTATGAATCCCTTTATCACATAAAAAGTAGATGGAGAGCAGCTTTGCTCGTACCTGCTCTGCCTCGGGCTGTTGAAGTTTCCAAACCAGCTGTGGATCTCACAGTATCTGTATGCGAGAGAGTGAGAGGCAAACAGCCTGGGGAAACGACTTCCTCTAGTGGCCACTCGATGCAGTATGTGTGAGAGCATTTCTGCAGGGCTCAGGGGTTCCCACGTCTGACACGAGTGAACAAAGGAGTCTCATTACTATTGGAATAAACTTTTTTTTTCTCTCCAAACAAATTAGATTAAAAAAAAAAATATCTGTTATATCTGAGAGGCTTCACTAGAGGAGGGACTTCCGGTTTAACTGATTCATAGTTTTTACACAATGAATGATAGCTGGTAATTGTACCTTGCAAAATAATTCAAAGTGTCAAAGTCCTAAAACTAATTTAGAATGTGTGTCAAGGTTTAAAATTTGCTGCTCACATCCCAAATGACTGAGATTACTTTAATTTTCCTTCCTCGTCACAATTATGCGCCACTTAATGTTAGTTTATTACATAAAATGTGCTTTATGTGACAATTTTTTTTTTTAAAGATTTCAAATGGTATGAATAATTTTCCAAGGCATTTTAAAACAAACGAGTCAGTTTTGGTGTGTTTTATTTTGTTGAGACGTAATTTTGTGTTTCTGCAGAGAAATCAACAAGTTTTTTTTCTTACTTTTTCACCAGACAGTTTGAAGTTCTTGTATTCCACGTGCGGCAACTTTTCCCGTCCTCAAACTTTCCCTTAATAAACCTCTGCACCAATTACGCAGCAGCGATTCTGAAATGCCGTCACTCCCTTGCTTCTCATTGGCTGTCAGCTAACATCAGGATTCCGGCTGTTTCAGCCCCCTCCCCATCTCTAACTTCAACTGACATCCAGTCCAACCAGAGAGGAGGGTGCTCCGAGCGTTTCCGCGCTCCGATTGGCGCAGAGCTGGCAGCGCGCCGGGCGGAGGAGGGGAGCGAGAAGTTTTGGAGAACACCCACCCCCCCTCCCCGCCCACCCTCCCCCTCCATCATGATCCAGCTGTGAGAGCTTCGCGGATGGACGGAACCGAGCGGTGCAGTCTGGAGCAGACCAGAGAGACAGCAGGAGCGCACGGTCTTTCATGTGCGCAACAACGGTGGAGGAGGGGACGGGGTGTTCGAGGCTTTCAGTGCGCAACGACGAGGATGCGCAGCAGCATCTCCATGGATCTCTAAGAATATATAACTCGTAAGGAATCAGTGTGCAGGAAACGGTGTTGGATGCGACTAAAAGTGTTGGATTCTCTTCCTGACTGAGGAAAACCAGCAGGGACTAAGCTGGGGATTGGTTCTTTTTCTCCTTTATAAGGGTTTGCTCAGCTGCCCTGAGAAGAAGGAAGTTTATGCGCGGCGTCATTATTCTAAAAAAGGTTTAATCTTTCTCTCCACATGAGATGGTCATGAGGTGTCGGTAAGAGCTCCTGGAGAGGCTTCTTCTCGGAGCGCCCGGGGGGGGGGGACCGGGGCCTGAGCGCACCGCGTCTGCAGCAGCGCAGCGCAGCGCACCACCTGGAAACTATATACGCTCCGCTTGACGCACCAAACCCACAATAAGGGAGAGGGTCTCTGCTTTTTTTTTTTTTTTTTTTTTCTTCCTCCAACACGCGGCTCCCCTCTCCTTTGTTTATTCTTTTATCTCTTTTTCGCAAATGGAGTTCTTTTCTCCCCCAGGCTGGTGCGGACTTTACGGCTCGGACAGAAACTGATCATGTGATGACTGAGCGCGCTTTTGGCACATCGACAGAGTCCATTACAGGTAAAAAGGAGAGAAAGAATCGAGCAGTATTCCTTGAGGGAATTAACTACATTAAATCAACTCACGATGGGTGTTTTTATTAGTAGGGTGGCGCTGAAGTGTAGAAAGGAATAATATGGACTGCGGGCAATGCTTTGTTTCTGCTGAGATGGAATGCAGCGCTGTCTGAATTTCCAGGCTCTCAGCAAGAAGAGCAATGATATTCAAACTGACAAATTTGTTACATATGAACAAATGATTTTTATCTGGTCTGATTTTTTTTATTCTTTGTAAACTATTTCTGTTATTTCTATTAATACATGGATAAAAACAAACAGTTGGAATTTAACGAAAAATAATGAGCTGCAAAGATTTGCCTACAGTTTTTGGACGGGAAAATATTTCTCAGCAAATTGATTTTGTGTGGTTTAAAATGTATGCTATATAAGCTATTTTTGAGGGTTACTTGTCTAAGTACACGGATGAAAACTGGCTTAAACAAATTGGTGGTATAATTTGCATACAGTTTTTGGGATATGATTCAGTGTAATGGAAAGTGTACAAACCAGAAACTGCAGTAACTTTGTGAAATTCCAATTGCTTTTAAAAATCGTACTCAATCAAGGTGTTGGCTACACTACCTCCATATATTTAATTAAGATATAGTTCTACCCTCTTTGAAAAACAATCTGTTTCTATACACCTTCTGCAAGTCAGTCAAAAATGCTGCAATAACTATTCCATGCCAGCAGGTGGCAACACCTATAATACTGACTGTAAAAAGTAAAACGAGATCGTGAGCGAGGCTAAAGCAGCGCGAGGCTAATGAGTCAGAAGAATCAGACAAAAAAATGTAACTTGTCTTTGTGTCCATACTCTTTGATGTTTCCTATCGGTCATTGACTTCTTTAGCTTATATCTGAGGTTTAATGGAACATAGTGAGGAATAAATGGGACAGATATGGAGGAAAGCTCACAAAAGCGACTGCGCTGTTGTGGTTTCTGGGTCTCCAAGTGTGTGTAGACGGAGATTGTCTAATATTCTCTGGACATGCAGTCCATGTGGAATTTATACACCTTCAGCTGTAGGTTTCAAAATCTCTACTTTGGAAATCATTTAAAAAAACTAAAATAAAGGTTTTTCAAAATATCCCTGCTACAGTATGACTAGCTACTAACTTTGTGAAATTCTCATTGCTTATTAGGATGATTTTTTTTCTCTTCTTGTTTGTCATCCATGCTGAAAAGCATCAACAAATAAGAATCAGTTCATAATTAAGCCATAAGGTTTTTTTTTTTTTTTTTTTTTCCTGAAAAAGCTATAAACTTTTGAAATCTTTTCTACCAAGGAATGTAAACCTTTTTCCTGACTGCTACAGCTAAACGTTCAACAACTGTCTTTGAGTTAGGAAGCTCAGCTTGCTAGCAACTTTGACTTAGTGCTGTTGCTAAAATAGTTTAAGGTGGATATAAACTTAAATTCTTGCTCCAGCACAGAAACCTTTTCAAACAAATCAAAACAATTTCTAATATTTACTAACAACATATACTAATCCTTCATAAAAATAAAAAAAAAATCCATATAAATGTTTTGGACAGTGGACACTGCACATGAAAATTGGCAGTTAAATTCTAATCCCAATGTTTCAGGAATTATTACCAAAATAAAGTACCCAATGTGCTTAGAATGTAAATCATTGTTCAATATTACATTCAAAAACTAGTATACTTGATTGAAAATCAAATAATCATAAATAACTATAAATATTTAGAACCCTCTAAAATTAATTTTATCATGTACATTTGGAAATAAGCCACTGCATCTCCTTCAAATCGACTTATAATAAAATTAATCAAAATCCTATCGTGTGTGTATAAGTAATAGATATAGTTATAATCATTTTAATTCTATTCAAACAAGGCTGCCTGCACACCTTTTCCCTGACAACTAAGGCTACGCAATGTTAGGAAAACATGCAATTTTAATCTTTTTAACAATTATTGTAATTATGATTTACATTATCACACATTTTTCTTAACTGTTCAATTTCTCTTGAAGCTGCGTCCACTACTTTGTTAGAGCTAAAATCTATATTGGGTATGGCCTCTTATGGCACTGAAAGTCCATCCAGATGTTCATTTGTGTTGTTGGGGGGGGGGGGGTAAAGCATACAGACATGAAACTTTAAATAAAGCTAACAGCCTATCAAATGTTCCATCCAAGTGGTTGTGTGAAATTTCTAATGCATGACGACTGCAATTTGATAAGCTGTTCTACCCGCTTCAGTTCTACTGACAACCACTGCCAAGTTCCTTTTATAATGGCTGCCTCAGGGTTAATGAGCTGAGCTTGCTAGCAACTTTGAATTTAGCATTATTGCTGTTGCTAAACCAACTACAGTTGTGTACAAAGCTAAATTCTTTAAATGTATTACAGTGGACCCCCACCATTTGGGGTTCAGTATTTGTGGGTTTTTCTGTGAATCGTACCTCTTTTTAATTTGTAAAGAACTTGCCTATTCTCAGACTTTGTTTCCTGGAGCATATCTAAAATATTCTAATTAAAAAGTAGCTTGGGAACATGAATACCAAGGCACAATGCTGCTTGGCACGCTATTGGCTAGCGTTTGTAAAGCAGCCAATCCAGGAGTGCCAATTGTTTTCTTTGGTGCTGATTAGCTGTACCCCCAACAGCAAAAATAAGAAAGACTGTAGATATTAGCTTTGGCAAACTCACCAAGACAGTTTCCACTGTGTGTATTAATGCATATAAAGGTATATTTGGTGTGTGAACTATTAAAATGGCGTATTTAGAGGGGGGTCTGAAGTATTGGTGGATGTTAGCTGTTCATGGGCAGCTGCGGTCCCTAAGCCCTGCGAATGCCCAGTTCACTGTACATTCATTCATAGTACAACCCATGAGTATATCGGTCTCAGTGTTCTATCCTGGACCAGTAGATGATAAAAAACAAGAGCTGTTGACTGAGTATAGAAACATCCTCAGTTGAATTAATTTAAATAATTTTATCTACTAATGTATAATATCTTCTAAAATTCATTTTTTAGTGTTTCTAAAATCATCCTACTTAGATTCAGGCATTAAATTTATTTTAATTTCATAATTTCATACCTTGTATCCTGCAGATATGAAGTAGGTTAAAAAAAACCTATCTAAACACATAACAAAGTTATTATTTATGTCATAAAGTTGGGCAGCAGATTGATATTTCATACCTAATTTTGCACCATCTGATCACTCGCAGGAGCTGAGTGATGGCCGAGGATGGGGGAACTCTCTCTGCGCTCCCCGACGCCAGGGGCTCAGAGGGTCGCTCCTCTCTGCCAAGGACTTTCATCCGGCTGAATGACCTGTCTGGGCTGGGAACGGGAGGCGTGGAGTGTGTCAGTGGCAGCGAGCTGGTGATGGAGCCGGTGTCCCCGGCGCCTGATGGAATCTCTGCGGCCGGGGATGAGGGTTCGACGCATGGCGGTGGAGAGAGTCTGCCCTACCCCACGCTGGCTCCTGTGGTCTTCTTCTACCTAAAACAAACCACACGCCCCCGGAGCTGGTGTCTCAAAATGGTCTGCAACCCATATCCTTTTTGTTTTAAATTTAGAACAACAGATCAAAGTCTGCTCAGGCGCACCTGTGACAAGTAAGAAACTTCTGCTTAACTTGGTGACCTCAAAGGTGGTGGAACCACCGACTGATCTTCTTTAATGTGTGTGTGTGTGTCTGTGTGTGTGTGTGGTCCTCCTGGAATTGTGGTTGGTGTGATTTAGATATTTTTGCTGGAGTTGCAGTCTCGCTCATATGCAGGGGCGTATGTAAGAGGATGCGGGCCCTGGGCCAGAGCCAGTTTTGTGGCACATGTTTTTGTATGCATTCAAATTACAATAGATTGATTTTTGACTACATGTATTTTTCAGACTTTTTAGCGGCTGTTTACATGATAATACTGTTTGTTCAAAATATTTTTTGCTTGTTGTTTCTAATTCAAAGTGGACTGTTGGTCTTTTCAAACAGTCACCATTTCATACTTAAAGACTCGGTCGTTTTGTACCATATGTCAGTCTGTGTGTGCATTAGGGATGCTTGTTTGACAGCCAATGAGTTTAGGTAATATTCTTGGATCTACTGTAATATAGGTTATATAACTAAGATAAATGTTATCTACCAACAGGAGGGTATTTTGATTTGTCCAGGGCCTATAATCTCCCATATTTTCATAAGTTAGCTGGCTCACACGGAGATAAGAATGAAAATCACTTCAAATTAAGTATAAGATAAAGTCTTCACAAAGTAAAAACACATAAATTGTACTCAAAATCGATCCAATTTGTGTGATAATCCATCCCAATAATTAAGATAAACCAAATGGAGGAAGGAAAGGAAAAAGAATAGCAACGTGTGGATAGGAAATAAGAGTACAAGGAGGTGAAATACACTGGTGTTCCAGAAATGTCTGACCTGATGAAAACACACCTAAAAACACTAAAATAGACAAAAGTTACATCAGCTATGCTAGGTGTGTAGCATTCACATAAAACTTGCTAACGTCACATTTTGACATTTGGAGGTTCAAGGGTTATGTTAGAGTTGGTAGTAAAACAATACTGCTTCCAAAAATTGTGTTTTGGTTATCTTCCCAAATAACTGCATTAAGAAATGGGATTGCATTTAATTGGAATCATAAAAAACTGCTTTTGCAAATCACCCATTTATTAAAATCAGTCAATCCCTGTTTTGGGTCCCCAAAACTTCAGGATCCTGATTTTCCTGTCTCATTACTAAAGCCCAAGTCAGCTCAGGTCTAATGTGTGCACACACCTTGGCCCTCCGGTGCATACTCTCCAGCTTCCCCAGTCAGTGCTACTGTTCTTCAGAACCTCGAGCTGATTACTCTTAAAGAGTGTCAGGGAAGAAAACCCTCTGACTTCCTGTGACAGATCCTGCAATGTGGGACTGTTATAATTAGATCACTGATACCTGCCCTGGTTGTTTATTGAGCCTTTCCTTGGGGTTAATAGCAACCATCGAAGACACAGAGGCTTATTGAATCGTTTCTGCTTCTGAGGTGTATTATTGATTCATACGTGTACAGACCTGGAAGGAATGAAGAGCCACTTGAGATTGTTTTTCTTATTTTTCAGTTGAAAAATTGGAAGATAATTCTCATATATACACTTAAACATCTTCAGATACCCATATTTTCCAACCCAGAGCACATTTATCTAAAGCTTTAATGTTGTTGTTTTTCCTTGTGTTGTATAAGTGACTATGAATAAGCCACCAGTCACAGCTATCTAGACTGGTGCAATTTGTGCTCATACCTTCAGTGGTATACATATTTTCAAGACTTGTATAATAGGCATAAACCTAAGGGAGTTGTGTAGCTCCTTCAATATCCTGTCAGCTGCGGAGCTAAATCTGAACACAGACCGCTGAGAAAGACAAGGGGGTACCACAGACTTAAGAACCTAACAGTGCTAACTCTGTGGCCTTCTTAGCATGGAAAACATTAAAATAAGTAGAAAAGGTGCGACGTTCAGTGACACAAATACTTGGTAATGGTGTAATTCATCAAGACTCACCATTAACAGTGTATTATTCCTGTGGTGAGGCAGTGTTGCACCACATATTTATGTAAGAAATTGAAAAAGGTCCCAAAAAAAGAATAAATTAAGACTTCAATATTTTTGTAAAACAGAGTTGAAGACATACAATGCTAGAATTTTAAACTGAATATAAATGGAATTCAAACCTTTTTTTCACCCCTTTTGTTTGTGATTTGCACCATTAGTAAGGTTGGCAAAAGCAGTTGCTGTTTGTAGTTTTGCCGTATGTTAAATATTGCTTTGTTGTGTCAAAGGTTTCCAGCAGAGTGCAAACTAGACAGGTTATGAGATTTTTGTGGTATCACTGCCTTGGAAAAAAAGACCATTGTATTTACACAAATTTAAAACAGCAGCACAGAACAATATTCAGCAGCTTTTATTTCAAAGAGAAAGGCATCCTTCTGCTGCTAAAATGATACTATCTATCCATTATTACTATTGAAATAACTTTTAATTTTTGATACGTATATGTAAGCAAAAACTTGTTCTTTAAGACCGAGAATACGTCTGAACATTTGAATGTGTCCGATTAGAAGCAAGGCAAAAGTGTAGCATTATTCTTTTAGCCAGCTGACTGTGTGCAGCAACAGGTATGGTAAGGTCAGCGCTCTTACTTGCTGCTTCATAGGACAAACTACAGTCACTCCAATATTTTCTGTCATTAAACTGACTTTAAGCCACTGAAATTATATGAGAAATGTTAATGGTTAAGAAAAAGTGACTGTTTAAAAATGTGGTATACCTGCATAGCAGTAACCAGCCCATGCCAACCTTAAGCGTTTACAAATTCTTCATATTCTGTGTTAGTATTGCTTGAATTGACAACTGGCCTTCCTGTTCCTCTCAGCATAAGGTTGTGGAGATGAACAGACTCTTCATTGACAGTGAGTTTCTGCAACAAGCTCTGTACATGTGTTTAAACTTGCATTATCTGCTATAATTTCTGAGAAAACTACATAGATTTGATGAAAAGTTCAACATTTTCAAACCTTCCGAGTCAAATCAGTTAAAGGATGACTTTCTGCAATACAGAACCATGCCTTCTGGATCAGTGGACGGACCTCATGGCTGCAGCTGGAGGATCCGATCCTTGGATGATGTCAATATCCGGTCCAATGCCTATATTGGATCAAATTAGGGGCCATTACTGGAATTCTCTAGCGTTACAGAGTTGTTACCTTGGTTGATGATTCTTTGTGCTGAAAGTTTCAGACAGCCACTCTGTTGTCCCTCACACTATCTCTGTTCCTCTCCTTCCTGTCTGGCTCCTACACCTCCTCTGTCCTGCCCATACATCCGTCACTTCACCCATCCATCCCATCCCTTCTGCCTCATTGCCCCCCCCCACACACACACTCGTCTTTCCTCATTTGTCACCGCTTTAATTGAGACACAGTCAAGCTGTCCTCCTCCTCAAATTCCTCCAGGAACGTTGTCCACAACACTGACATTCGCAGTTGATACTCTCACTCCCAGACTTCATTTCCCTTCCCTTGCCCTCCACTCTTTTTTTCTTTCCTTCTTTGTGATTTGGCTCAGTCTGGCACTGATCACAGCTGATTTCCATGTCTGTAAATGTCAAATCTTTAAAGGTCTTACATGAGAGCGCAGTGGCCTCTGTGGGGAGTAGAGGCGATCTATGATACTATTATCCAAGTGTAGGATTCTCAAACATTTAATTTGTTGGTCTAGCCTCCCCACAGAGAGCCCTGTCTATGGACAGTACAATGTAGTCTTAGTAAAAATATAGATTACTTCAGATTTAGGTTTTTAGTCACATTAGCTTGGAATTAGGGGTTTTTAACTCAGAAATTTTAACTCAGTTCTACTGAAACCTGTCATGTGGGTGTATCTTTACAGTAAAGTTGTCCCCAGGTCAGTTACCATTTCCAAATACTGTTTGATAAAGACATGGATGATTGTAAACCCCAATTAGCTATGCAATACATTTTTGAGGCGACAACTTCAGTTGTCTTGACTCTGTCAGGTTCAGATCAATTTCAATGATTAACCCAACTTGATCAAGTCCCCTTCCTGTCCTCCTAACACCCTACCAGTTTTGGTAGATTCTGAGCCTGGTAACTGGAAGTTTCCTCCTGCTTGAAGGTAGTTAATCCCCTACACTGTCACCCTGCACTTGATCAGGATGAATGACTGCTGCAAAGATGACGACTAGATGTAATTCACTATGATTTCTTAGACAGCTTTTCACCATTAGGCATGAAATGATAGCCTGGTAAAAAACCAGCCTCTTCTTCTATGCTTTATTTCGTACAGACAGTCTGGACCCTCAGCTACCCCATAGGCTGTAGGGCCACCACATCTTTCCCAACAATAAAATGTCTTAAACATTCCTCTTGCTCCAACTTTAAGTGCTCAGTATTTGGAAGCGTGGCTTCCAAATACTGAGCACTTAAAACTGACTTTACAGCAATCCCTCATACTGAGCATGCATGTAGCAACAGTGGAGAGGAAAATCTCCCCTTTAACAGGAAGAAACCTCCAGCAGAACTAGGCTCAATACAAGCGGCCATCTGCCACGACCAACTGGGGGTTTGAGAAGACAGAACAGAATGCACAAGAAAAACAGATGAACTGATGTTCTTGTGTGTGTGTTTGCACTGTTGTGTGTGTTTGCTCTGGTGTTTCTTGCGTTGATGCTTCCTCTCTTCAAGTTTGGCCTTTAATGCTTTTCTATTCTGATTTACGAAAAGGTCGTTGATTTTATAACTCATAGCGCTGATCAATGGATTTCTCTGAGTCTTGAATGTTTGTGCACTGTGGTCTGTTTGCACACCAATACTTTGTATCCAAGAGAGCAAATGCACGCAGCCTTAGCTATATTTTTAACTCTTCCCCACTTGATCCGTGGACCTTTGCTGCCTCTGCCTCTCTCTGCGCTCTCTGCTTCAAGAATTAATCCTGCAGTAGTCGCTCGCCCCCCAGCTATAAATACATCCGCAGCACACCAGCAGCAGCAGCCAGCTCTGATGCACAGAGAGGGCTTCCTCTGTCTGTAGACTAACAACACAGGAAAGCCCCACTGATTTCAGGCTTTAGACTCTATTCTAAACAGGCATATCCTCGGTAAGCCCTTGACTTGAGCCGGTCCACGGTCTTTCTCAACAGTTTGAAGTAATTAAGACCCCTCGATGCTTAGTGAGGTATTTAGAGTCTAATTGAAGACCCCCAGGGGTGCACGCTTTGAGTGATGTTTTGCCCAACACGTTGCCTGTGTGCTGGCTTTGCCAATGATTCCTGCAGAATCTGTGTATGATAAAGAGTGAGGTTGTGTAACCAGCTCTCTCTCTCTCACACACGCATACACACACTTCCACAGGACTCCCGTAGGTGTCTCCTCACTGGCGGGGAACTGGATGTTGTGCCAAGACAGAGGAGGAGGAGGGGACTCTGGCAACAAGTCCTTTGCTCTGTATCCTTTTGCTCACAGTGATCCGAGTAGAGGATTACACAGCACACAACAGTGAGGGAGGACACCTGGCCAGACGAGGTGTTTGTCGTCACTTTAAAGTCTGACTCCCAAGGACGTGGGGTGACTTAAATTAAACTTGTTTCTGACTTGTTTTACATTTTCTTCCAGATCACGCTTTTGTTTTATGCAGTGCATTGCAAAAGCATTCATGCCATACATTTTTACATATCACACACATAATTCATTGTATTTTATTAAGGGTGGATTCACACCAGCCCTGTTTAGTCCATTTTAATTGAACTCAAGTACGTTTGCCTAGAAAGTCCGGTTTGTTGGGGAGGTGTGAATGAGCAATCAAACTCTGATGTGGACCAAAAAAGTGAACGCTTGTCTGCCTACAAACCGAGGTCTTGGTTCGATTGAAGTGAACTCTGGTGAGTTGTGAATGCCAGATAGAATGCCAAGGGGACCATTGGTTTACACAACTTGTGGTAAACAGGAAATGTTTTTTTTTTTTGTTGTTGCTTTTTTACAAAACTTGAGAAAGAAATGTTTTCTTTCTGAATTTCATTGTGATTTTATGAGATTTACCAACACAAATGAGCATATACAGCTGATTTTACTAATTGTTTTTGTTTTAAACAACTAACAATCTGCATGGAGTTCAAATTTAGGTCCCATCTCCCTAATCCGTAACAAACCTCTGAACCGTTCAGAAGAGAACTTTATTTTTGGTGAGATTAAAGTACACACAGATTAAAAAATTTTCAGACTTTTGGGGTTTTTGGTTTTTTTTTTTTTTTTTTTTTTTTTTTTTTTTTAGGGGGATAAGAGTATAGAGAGGACTAAACACAAATCCATGGCTTACTTTCCAGATTTGCAGTTGTAAAATGTTTTGAAAGCCTTGTACACTTTTTCTTCCACTTCACAATTATGCACTACTTTCTGTTGTTCTGTTTCACGAAATCCTAATAAAATATCTTGGAAATGTGAAAAGAGGAATGGATATATTTGCTGGGTACTGTATATCTGCAAAGCAGAGGCTCAGGTTGCTCTGCAGCTCAAGGCTCTGCTGTGCCTTTCAGGTAATGAAGGTTGAAGCAAACACTTACTTAATCAGCAGAATATGTCTTCTGGCCCTACCCTCATCTTTTCTGGCCACTTTTTTTCTTTAACCCTTTACCAGTTTTTTCTTCTTCTGCGGTAGAAATGCTGAAGAGCCAGGAGGTTTGTGTGTGTATGTATGTATGTGTGTATGCGCTATCTTTGACAGCCTCCAAATGCAGTGAAGGAGGAAGAACAAGGAGAAAAAGAAAAGGGGAAAAAAGAGCAGAGGCAAGGGGGAAGAAAAAAGGGAGAAAATAAAGCATAGGCTCAGTTGGAGAGCCGAGTGGGATTTCAGAGAGCATTTTTAAGACTTGAGAAAGTAGGAGTTTATTCGCCAAAAAACTTTACTTTCACACTCTCCCTCTCTGCTGCTGCACCCCATACCCCTCTCTCAGCTCCTTGGGGAGTTTTAAACCTTGTCAATTTTGATCTTGGGTTTTTAATTCTATCTGAACTTCTCAACATAGGTGAAGGATGATCGGGCTACGTTTCAGGGGCTATAGCTGTGTGTAAATTTTCCAGATTCTCTTTATGAAGTATGGTTTTTGCTTTAACTAGGTAAGAAGCTCAGATGAGCTCTGGTTATGTTCTGAAAAGGTTTTGATGAGTTCATCTAGTCAGTCTAGTGAGACTCTTTTAATCTGTGTCTGTGAAGAGATTTTAGTCTTGGATTTGTGTTTCTCTCCAGGTGATGCAACTTGCATGTACAGTGGCTTGCAAAAGTTTTCAGACCCCTTGAGCTGTTTCACATTTTGTCAAGTTACAACAAGGTTCAAGGTGTTTTGTTGGGAAATTAGAAGAGAGACATAGTGCTGCGTAATTGTAAAATGGGTGGAAAATGATATATGGCTTGTCCTTGTTAAAAAAAAAATATCTCCACAGCATGGTTCTGCCACCATCATGCTTCATCATAGAGCTGTTGTGTGTTCAGGGTGATCTACAGTATATCTTGCATGTAGGCTAAAATGTTAGTTTAATTTGATCTGACCTGAACACCTTCTTCAACATGTCCCCTATATGGCTTGTTGCAAACTCCAAACAGCACCTGTTATGGTTTTCTTTTAGCAACAACTTTATTCTTTCTGCTCTTCCATAAAGCCTAGATTCAAAGAGTGCCCAACTAATTGTCCTGTCATGAGATCCTCCTGACCTGCGGATCTTTGCAACTCCTCCAGATTTCACTGAAGGGCTCTTTGCTGCTTCTCTAATATGGTTTCCTGATCCAGCCTGTTACTCAAGGTGATAGCCATGTCTTGGTATGTTTGCAGCTGCCCCATACTCTTTCCGTTTTTAGATGAGTGAGTGAACAGCGTACTGTGCAATGCACACATGTTAAGATATTGTTTTATGTCCAAGCTGTGGTGTACCCTATTTGGGAGTATCAGATTAAAGGGGACTGAATCCAGTTGAGCCAAAAATTATTAATATCCACTGAAAAGTTAGATTTAAAATGATCTTTAAATTAAACCAATATATTTCTTCTGGCCCTGTGATGGACTGGGAACCTGCCCAGGGTGTATCGCATCTTTTGCCCAATGACCACTGGAGATAGGCACCGGTGCTCACCACAACCCTGCAAGGAAAAGTGGGTATAGAAAATGAATGAATGGATGAATATTTCTCAGAAGAAATCATAAGATTTTGTGGTCATACAGCCAGAGTCCTAGTTTGAATCTGATTGACAGTCTGTGGTGGGATCCAAAGTTTAGGGGGATGCCAAAGAGGCCCTCTAACCTCAAAGGCTTGGAGTTCATTACTAAAAAGAAATGATCAAAATACCAGTGGAAATGTGCAAAAAGCTGATCAGCAATTATAAGAAGGATACAATTTCTGTAATGCTAATAAATACATAATTTTGGACATTCAGTTTTTAACAAAGTGTAGATGAAAACAAAACTCAATTTTCTTTTGCATTCTTTGGAACTTTGAACTGCTGTGTTGCTGAAATAAACTCGGCTTGACTTTCATTATGTTTTGCAAGATGCATGCTTCATAGCCTAGCAGAAACAAACTTCTTGGTTGAATGAAAATAGTTTTAACTTTAAATCTACCAAGGGTATGAATAACTGTGTGCTTAACCATACTCTACATGATGCATGCCACACTTTTTAATGTTTTTGTAAAAATTTTGAAAATCATGCATCATTTCCATTTCACAGTGATGCACTATTTTGTTTTGGTCTATCACATAATATTAAAATAAATTACAGTAAAATTTGTGCTTTTGTTGTAATATAAGCTTCCATATGGCTTACAATAAGACATAGTTTTGTGTTTTGGAGAGTCTGTACATTTAGTGCTTTACTTACAATAGTGTCAAAATGTCACCAGTAAATGCTCAGTTTTATTACAACTCAGCATGATACAGATCAACTGTAATTAATCCCTAAATATTTGTTATGTCCTTGTAATTAGTAGAATAGATTTACAATGTTTAATGTTTCAAAATGCATTTTCTTCCCAGCTCCAGGCCCTCCTGTCAACATATGTTCTAAAGGTTTCCTGTAATCCCTAGCACTGCTCTGATTGGATACAACAAGTTGGGCGGTAGTATGCAAATATGTTATATTGTCACTGAGAGAGGCCTAGAATGCAACTGAGGTCTTTCAGACTGTGTAGAACCAGTGTCCTTTTGGATCTGTTGTGAGATGTTATAACTCATGAGGTCTTGCAAGGACTAAAACGTTTTATATCATTCTGACAGAAAATCTCCAGAAGTGCAGTTTTGAGAAAGGCTTATTCTCTCAGGGTCCAGCTCATACTTCAGTCTTCCTTTTATGTTCTTAAAATGGAAGGAGTGAAAGGCAAAATGCGCTTTTTATTAATCTTTGCAGGTTTGATCCTTCTACTCCTTCATTAGAGATGTCTGATCCATCTAAACAGAATCAAAAGTCAGCTTATAAAAGAAGTTTGGCCCTAAAATGGCTCAAATTCAGCCAAAACCAAAGCTAATAACTCAGTCCAAGTATGATGCCTCTGAAATTGGCTCAAGCACAGTCCTCCAAGTCCAAAACTCAGATGCATTAAAACTCTCTGTACTTTTATGACTAAAATGGTGTACACACATGGAGAAATGTTCATTTCCTTTTTTTTCACCAGAGTTATGAAAACATTCGTAGATTTCTCATTAATAAATCTGATACATCACCCTTTAGCCATTTAACAGTAAACAGATGACAATAAAAGGAGTGTGGGACTTTGTCTGTTTTGTTGTTTTAGAAAATCTTTTAGTCAATTCCCAGCAACAAAAATGAGAACTTTCTTCAAAAAAACCCTTGCTCCATTTAGCTAAGTTTAATGAATGGGTGTGCCCTAGCCTGTTTTTGAGTAAAAAGTTGCTGGATGTTTATAACCCCTTATTTACTATGAAATTAAAGATAAAGCAAAAGAAAACACAGCAGATAAAAACCCCCAAATACTTTGTGGCATGGAAATTAATGACAAAAGTGCTAACTGGAGCATCAGATTTGTACTATTCTTGAACTGCAGTTGGGGGTCCACTCAAAGTAGTTCCAAGGGCCACAAATATCCGCTTGGCCGCACTTTGGACAGCCCTGAAGTAAATCCTGTGCTATATTTTATCTCATTTATGGTGAGAAACAGAGCACTGTTACACCTTATACACTAATCATTAAAAATACATAATTATTTAGATGTGTTTGTGTATAAGTATTAAAATGAACAAGCTTGAAAAATTTCAAATGATTATTTATATAGATTGTTTGTTTATTTATATATATATATATATATATATATATATATATATATATATATATATATAAAAATTCTGACATTAAGGGGTTAAAATGACTTTAAATCATAAGAACAGCAGGCCAGATAATTTAAACAATTTTGAAACCATTCCATCTTAAAACATTTGCACAACTTAGTTGTGGAAACCAGTCTTGTACCTTTTTGTGAATGTGTAACAAGATGAATTTTTGGTCTTTTGAGCAAATCCACCAGTGAAATTATACAGAACCATGCAAAATTTCCCTATCAGTCATAAATAATTTATTTCTAGTGAAACAGACTTTTTTGTTTCATCTCTTATAACCTAGTTCACTCCTTCAGTTATAGGTTAGTGTTTAGTGGCTTAGAAAAGATTTATCTTGAAATAGCCAGGCTCAAAACAGGTCAAAAATATAAACCCCTTTGAAGGAAAAAAAATAATAATTTTGGGTTTATGAAGTCCATAAGTATTAAGAAATACATTAGGAAGCTTCACAGTACAGTAAAAGTGTATTATTTGATGTATGTTGGCTCTTTGAGACAGTTTGGGAAGAGTAAAAGTTGAGTTAAGATTGGTAACATCTCAGCATAGGAAATAAGTTCTATTCAGTTAAAACATCAAAGTTTGTTCTTTGACAAACTTACAATATATATATTTTTTTTATGCCATAATGCTGTTTTACAACATATTTTTCAGGTTTGAACATTACAAAACATATTTTATATAATAGCAAACTTTGCTCACAATTTTAATGAGATATTGCTGAAATGGGAAAAATGTACTGTAATGACATAATTAAAATATGAGGGAGATATCAGCTCTGTTTTACTTTTGTTCAGCTGACAGCTCAGTGCTTCTGCACAGTTCCAACATTAAGTGCTGAATATCATATTAATTGATAGTACGATAATATATTAATTGATTAGTTCCTAAAATCTATCAAATCTTAGGAACAAGAACCTGCCCCCATGTCACCTTGCATAGCTACTAAGATGGAAACTAAGTAGCAGAACTACATCTTGCATAACTGCAGACCAAACAGCTCTAATGAGCACAGCTGCAGGAGCTGGTAGTTATGGAGGTGTGTGAGTGGGTGTAGGGCTTTGTTGTTGTGGTTGGAAGTCTTTGTTACATTCAGCTCTTTATGTTATTTGCAAGGGATTTATTTTGATTATTGATTGTCACTTTGGAACTAGCCTCAGCAGGGGCTCCTGACAAGAGGTTTATAAAATCTCTATGAAAAATCTTATGAAATGTTTCTCTTAATTATTAGGATCATGTTTTAAAAATTTTTTTAAGCCCTATTGTACCACTTTTACACCCCGCCATTTTAGTAGTGTACAATAGATTGCCATGACAAGGTATTTGTCTCATTACAGATTTCTTCAGGCCTTGCTTTTTTCACACTTAAATGTTTCAGATCGTCAAACAAACAACAATTATAAATAAAAGATCACTAGATGAATACAAAAATAGTTCTCAAAACAATTTCATTCACTTAAGCTAAATGCTAATAAGCTATCTGACCAACTTGGTCTTATGTGAAAATATTAAATCATGAATTAACTTCAGTTAGCTACCTGCTTGGTTCAATTGCACTAGCTACACCCAAGCATGACTATTTTCATGTAAAATCAAGAAATCACTTAAATAAAACATTTTTGACAACTTGGAGTAGGCTAAAAGATCTCAAAAAGCAACACATGCTGCTTCAAACCTAAGAAATTCAAGAACAGCTGAAAAACAAAGTCCATAGCTATGTTTCCATCCAATTGTCCTGCGAATTTTAGCGAACAGAAAATGCAAATCAGGCGTGTTTCCATCTACTGGTTTGGAGCAAAGCAACCAGGCTACGCAAAGCATTATTTCATCAAATGTTAATTCTACGTATGGCTGTAATAAAGGTTGAAAACTGGGATGGACCACACACCTCAGAAAAATGGAGAGAGCTGTCCTCTCCAAGCTGAAGGTTTGGACTTTGAAATTTTTCCGAGTTTTGTGCATCTGATAATGCATCGACCCACCAGCGGATGAGAAAGTTCACTGTGTCAGAAGTTATTTGGCAAATGTTTTTCCATCTCCCCTATAGCACATTAACTCTTTTTCAGAAAAGCCAAAGACCACCTACAATGACCATAAACACTTTTTTTTTTGCAGAACTGAGTAAGTTATTTTGAATTTTGCCGTTTCCATCAACTTTTTCTAATGCGACACTTCAAGATACGCATTGAAAAACATTGATTGGAACACTGCTGTTGTCATCTCTAAATGTGGAAAGTGTTACAGTGCCTTTTTAAGGCCCCAAAACTCCACAGTGAGAGCCATTATCCATAAATCAAGAAAATATGGAGCAGTTATGAACACCTCCAGGAGTGCATCTTCTTGGGGTAACAAAAGAACCCAGAACAAAATCTAAAGCACTGCAGCTGTCACTTGACTCAGTTAGGGTCAAAGTTCATGATTCAACAATAGGAAAGAGCCTGGGCAACAGTTGCATCGATGGGAGAGTTCCAAGTTGTTCCAAAAGCCCGTCTAACATCTATCAAAAACATCCTGACTTTTAGGATAATATTCTACAGACTGATGATACACCTTTCTGTAAGATGTGTGGTTTTTGACATCTGGCATAAACCTGCCACAGCACTTACAAAAAAGCAAGTCATACTGAAATACATAGTGGTGGGAGTGTGATAGTTTGGTGTTGATTTGCTTCTTCAAGGCCTAAAAAACTGCAAATCTAAGCTGAAGTAGGTAGGTGAACGATCCAAAGCACACCAAGAAGTCCATGTCAAAGTTCAGATTCAAATTTGTTTGAGATGCTGTGGGATGAGCTGAAAAATACTGGTCATGCTCTCTAACCCTCCATTGTAACTGGCCCATTATATTAAAAAAAAAAAAGCATAAACAGAAGAAGTCTGTAAGGTTTTTCATGACACTAGTACATACAATCAACATGGATGCATGGGCAGAGAGATGTTTGTCAAATAACTTGTGGAAATTGAAGTATATGGTGCTGAAATGAATCCAGACATTGATAGAGGAGCTTTAACAAACTGTATGTGTGAGTGTTAGTCATTCATCCACACTGAAAGTGCAAATTACTCATGAGTAAGATAAGTGACAATTGGAAAGAGTTGCCAAGAGCAGAGAAAGTGAAAGGAAGTGAGGCCGAGACAGCACTTAGACTGGTGTGAGTAGACAACTCAGTGTGAATTCTGTTTTTAATGAGGATCTTTGTTCAAGAACTTAAACACAAAGAAAAGTCCTTCATTAAAGGTCAGTCTGCTGCCTGTGGTTATCTGTAAATGATGAATACAATGCTGAACAACATTTAAAGCTGCTGCTCTTCTTTCTTAGCCATATTTAATTTTTCTTGTTGAAAAAGAAGCACATCTGCAAAGACAATTAGGATCAATTTGAATTCAGCTGCTAATGGATTAGGCTTCTAAGAAATCTCACAAACAGCATCAAAATAAACATCCTAATTATAGATTTACTGGTTCAAAATGCCCTTGTGTTTTATTGAGTTGTGAATAGAAAAACCCTAATGCTCTTATAAATCACAGCTCTGTTTGATTTTCACCGCAGAAGCATTGACTTTCAGCCACAAACCCATTAAACCACCCACCTGAAGTTACCAGAACTGGCAGTTCAGAGGGAGAGGAAGGCTGCAGTCTGGACATCTTCACCCTGAATTATGCAATATACAGCAAAATGCATTTTTTTCTTTGGCAAGTGGCATTACTTAGATTTGTACCATGGGTGTTCTCCAGAGATTTTGTTTTCAGAGAATCAAATAACATCAAGTATTTCAAAAGTTATTGTCAACACCATTATTAGTAAATTTTCTTTTGTGAAATAAAGTATGGTTAATATATAGAGTGAAAGGCTAAAGCCAAATAACATTGCAAACCTATTAAAACTGCTATCACATGAAAATAATAGGGAATAACCAGTACATTTTCCAAAAGGAAGCTACCAATTGCAAAAAGCACTGCCACCACTTCCTGTCCAGAAGTAGCCTGGCCATTGCCTTCCTACACAATTCCGCTCAATTCTCATCTCCCTTAAGTGTTCCATCTGGGATTTCGCCAATTGAGCTGAGCTTGATTTCTCTGGTAGAATTTTAACTTGGCAAATTAGTGAATTGAAGGAGGAGTTGTGGACGATGATGTCGATTTTCTATGATTTTTTAGAATTGTACTCTACCTATGGTTGTAGTTTGGCAATGGCAGTGAAGTAAATGGACCTATTCAGTCCGTGTTGGCCATGCTACCAAATATTGAGCAATGAAAGTCAGAGCTAGAGGAATGTTTAAAACATTTTATTGCTGCAAAGATGTCGTTCAACTTGAGGCTTCTCTCTTTGCAGTGGGGGATGGATATTTACAGCACACACAATTTCCATAGCTGCTGCATTACATACGTCACGACCAAATGTTAGCGATTGGGTAAAGTGAGATTCAATCATTTAAAACTCCAAACAGGTCAACACCTCCAGCAAGCAATCGTTTCTCAATAGTCGAGGGTCCAGGGCCTTTGTATTTGTAAAGATGTAAGTCGAAACGTTACCAGTTAAGGCAGTCAAACAATTTTAAAATATATTTAAAATATATTATAATGTAACCTTGCCCAGGTAAAACTGGCTGGGTATTGCTTTGGAAGAAATTTTGTGACAAAATGTTTGTATTTGAAACATGAAATGTCGCTTGAAAGACAGAGATTTGACAAAAGTGACTGAAAGCCTAGGCTGTGCTATCTGGCATAGCAACCTATTTGGAAGGTAGACGTCTGGTATTTTGATCAGGCCACAACGGAATAACCATTAGACTTTGGCATGTTTATTGATGATATTGTCCACATGTATAGAAAAAGAATAGAGCTCAGTTCAGAACCCATTGGAACACCATTGTTGAGTCTGACATGATAGGAGGACAAATTATGCCCTAGTAAAGCTGAAGTTAACCACACAAATATGACCCCTGACCCTGATGGTATCCAGAAGCCTTGGATTTCAGAAAATGTAGCCAGTTAAGAGGAAAGAGAAAAAGAACAATGGATTTAGTCAATAAAAATGTATTAAAAGAGGAAAGGAAAGAGATTAGAGCAGGGGGAATATGGGCTATTAGTGTATAGGGGAAGACATGAAGTCCTCTCTGCAAATAAAGATGAGGAGCAGATCATCCCTGCCCGAAAAACTTAGTTCAGTGCTATTGTTTTACGAGAATCTAAACTCATAAAATGACCGCACAGTGTGTCTTTAGGTGTTCACCTGTCAAACATCTGCAATCCAGTAAGAAACTATATCCTCTTAATGATAATATCAGAGCAGTTTCTGAGTATTAACTCACAGACTGAGCTCTGTCCTCTGAAGCTGTGGTTTGGTCATTCTCTGGAAGAACTATCAAACATTCTCCAGTTACCTAAACAGCCCGGTTTCTCAGTGTGACCCGGTTACTTGGGTGCATATGAATGCACAGAGTGAGTCTGCGGGATCAGGCTGACAGCTGCTTGTGTGTATGTGGCCAGCAGAGGACTGGTTACCTATACAACAAGCACAAAGGTTCAGAGGCAAACCACAGACTCCACTGCTGCATAGCTCAAACCAAAACCAAGAAGCACTCATACTGTGACTTCATGCATGCGTAGATTTATGTTTCTGCAAGACTGAATGAAAAATGTTGTTTTTACCTTTTAATGGAATCATTTATTAGTTTGTATAAGGAGTATAAAGTTGGGTTGAGTGGCTTTAATGCTGGTTCTTTACCATTTATTTACTTGTTTTGATTTGAACCTTTAACTTTGTGATTCTAATCCACTTGAATCTGATTTTATAAATACCAAATTCATTTGAATGCTATAAGAACTTTTCTCTGGCTTCACAAGTAAGGAAACAATGGTTGCCATGGATAAAAGTTAGTGGTATTTTTCTATTTATACTTTGACTTGGGATTTTCCCAAAACAACATTATCCCCGAAAGTCAGAATTCCAACAGACAACATTGCTCTCCAATCCTATTTTTTTTTTTTTTTTTTTTTTTTTTTTTTTTTTTTTTTAATACCACAAAGGTAAAATGTTTTGCTTGTAACTTAAAATTTTCTTTAAAATATTTGTCATACAAATATGCAGGTTGGTCTGAGGGGACAATTTTTTTCTGTAATTAAGCATTTTTGATTTTATTCGATTATTCCAATAAAGTACCCATAAAACACTTGACAGTTTATATATGTGTTATCCAAAATTATTCTTTTTATTTCCGTAGCAACCATTATATTGTTTGTGCTTTCAGAGGCTCACCAACAAGTGGGTGTTTGTTCCCCCAGACAGCAAATTTGTCACTGATTTTCAATCAATTATTGGAGCAGAGAGAACAATTAGTTCAGATAAACACAGCGTTTAATTAGTGCAGCAGAAAACAACATGTCTCCATTAAGATGGATGAGAACTCAAAGCTTTCTATCACTGTCATCTGTAGCTGATCATCTGGCATAGCTGCTTGGTTAGATGATTTGTCTAATTGATTGCTCTGGTTGTTTAGATGTGTCGTGTGCGGAGTGGTTGACTGCTTGGTTTGTTGTGTATTTTACATCACATAAATTACTGCTTTTTGGGTTGTTAATTAGTCTGACTGGATGTTTTTTTGGTTGTTGTTCGTTTTCATGGATTGATTTGGATAGGACTACAGCAATGTGGGCAGAATAAATTCCAACCCACAAATTATGATAAAAATACTAATTACAACTTGGATAAAGGATGGGTTGTTGAGATATTTATACCAGTCAATTTATGGCTTTGCTCCCAACTCATTTATGTACAAGTTTAAACTTAAAGGGTTAGTGACATCACTGTATAAACTATTTCATGTAGTTGATATTGCTGCATATGTCAATTCTTCAAAGAATTTTATTAAAATAAATGTCACCTTTTTGTAAGGGGTTGTTTTGGCAAGCCAGACTTCCTTCTGGAGTAATTGGAAACTTTCAGCCATTTTTGAACACCCTCAGACATAACAGCTCCCCTTTTTAATTGCCATCCTCTTCTCAAGTGGAGTAGTCAGACATGCTAGCGCAATTTAGCCCTTAAATTAACCGGTGTATCTGCTGTAGGGAGGAGGAATGTGGAGGGGGAGGGTTGTTTGCTTGATGGTGTGCTCTAATTGGAAAATATGAATTACGTAGAAAGATAACCTACGTAGAAAGATAAACTGTTCTCTGATTTGTCCGTTTTGAACAAAGAAAGAAAGCTGACCGCCTATGAGCAGGGCTTTTGATACCAACTCTTGACATTCACACGGCCTCATCAGTGCACAACAGATCATATTTTACCCCCAAAACCACAGAAAAATGAAATTTGTTGTCATGACCCCTTTAAGAGGGTTTGTTTGGCTTTTGGGAAAATCAGTTATTTGTTATTTTAGGGTTGGTTTCACCGTCTTTATCTTTATATGGATGAAATGTTGTTGATAGGCACAACCTAAACTTGGACATAAGGCTTGCTCAGTCCCGGACATCCAGAGAAAAAGAAGATGGGCTGTTTGCTAAGTTGAGACTTACAGCATAGTTCATGATTTTTGAAGTTGCTTTCTATTAAAAGGTAAAATACAGTTTTTAGGTTACCTGGTAGATAACGCTCTTGTCATCTTCATTTAGAATAAATCCAGATTATGGGACCTGAAAGTTAAAGACTAGTCTGACAGGAACCAAGTCTTAAAACGACTCTAATCTCAAAAACATGTTAGTAGATAATGCAAACACTATTTTATAAGCATTTAAACCCTCCGTCATATTTGCATTGGTGAGTTATTCACACAAAAGCTGCAAATTTTTAACCCATTAAAATGGAGGGCGGAAGCTCTGCGCCTTCAGTGACTTTCCTGTCTGAAACGTGTTCTGAGAAAGGAACGTGTGAGGCTTTTCTGGTCAGATTAACTACCTAATTTAAAAAGTAAGGTGGTTTAAACCACTTGCCATGCTGCTTTACTGTAACATCAGAAGTGCTTTATAAGTTTCCTTCTGAGTCTGTGTTTCACACAGGAAGATTACTAGTGACGCACCGCCTGCTTCCTGTGTCCGTAGGTGTAATATAAGCACAACCACAGTTTAAACATTTGAATAGGGCTCTATTGGCTTATGTGAATATGAATCCAACTAATCTGGGTTTATATGAAATGACGATGCCAAAAGAGTTATCTACTACTTGCTTCGAACTTTTTAAATTGTGAACTATCCCTTTAATATTGCAATATCTGAAGGCACATCAACCATAGAGATGAGGAAGTAGCAACCAACATGTATCTGAGCAGTTGGAAGAAATAAAAGGAATTATCAGCAAAAACCTTGCAAGAAAGCTACTTTTTATTCTAGCCTTTTAACAAAAGGTGAAGTGGTAAATTCTGAGTGGAATGTAATTCAGAGAGAACATTTGGAACTGGACTGTAGTGTATGTGTAAAATGGGTTTTAGCAGTTTTGAAGTCTTTCCTGCAGATTCTTCCAACTTACCTGCTTGAGTTTGTATTAACAGAAACTCTTTTTTATGTCTTGCCTATTTTTGGCTTTTGTAGGCCCCCATCTTCCCAGAAACAGTGGTTTACAGTTTCCATTGCTTTCCCTATTTTTACACCTCCATCCTCCGCCGTTAGCTCGTAGTTCCTGTAATTGGAGCATCTCCCGGTTTTGAGCTGCATGTTTTTCCCAGACAGATATATTGGTGAGCAGGTTGTCTGATAAAAGTGTCCTTTTTAGGCTACGTCATTGGCAAACGACTCAGGTAGCGTTGACACAAACCAGACCCGACCACTGGCCTTATCTCTCCACAAGCACACATCCACAAATACAGTTACATCTCAGGAGACAGTGCCAGATCAACTGACTGTCATATCAGCCCAGCTCAAATTGCAATTATTCCCAATAATTCACACATCTCCCTTGTCACTCTTCCCTTCTTTCTAAATCTTTCTTCACCGCTGTTTTCCTCCATCACTGTCTCTGTATCTTTGTTTTAATCCATCTGTCAAGTCATTGGGACGCTAATCAGGGTTTTCCCATGACAGATCTGTGGAGTCTGAAGAAAAAAATGAGAAAAAAGGGAGCTGTCTCATTATAGATAAAAAGAGAGATATAAATATCTCTGGGGTTGAGGAGTGATGATGTGTTCATTGATCTCTGAGTGCACATCCACATGTACCCTCACTCTTATACAGCTTCACCCTTAGCCACAAAAGACCCCCTCCCATTAAAGTAAATGTAAAGCATTATGCAATTGAGTTTCACAATGTCAGATTGTATTATTGTGATTCGCTGAGGAAGTTTTGCTTTTTCGTCCTGCTTGAAAGCCTTGTTGATGTCATTCAGACAGAGCAAGTTAAGTGAAAGCTAATAAACCTTACAAGACATACCACTGAGTGTGAGATGGATACCAGGAGAGCTGCAGGTACTTACTAGAAGTCGATGCATTTGTTTATTCTTGGTTGTTGCACTTGACCTACAACTAAACTGCTTACCAACCGATAACCCCATGCAGATGGGGGACAGTTTCTTTTAAGATTTAACCACATATTGAGACATAACCAAGATGTTTTTGTTTATTTTCTCACACTTAAACATCTCTTTTATCATCAAACTAATTGGTGAATCACGATAACTGATCTTAGCTATGCTGTTCCTGGTTCTTTTGTGACTCCCTGGATGAGTTGGAGTAATTTTGGTAGGCTGGCCACTCTAGAACGTTCCTCACATTTTCTCTATTAGTGAATAAGGTTGTTTACTGGACTCTCAAATCCCTGGAAAAGGCCAATGTAGATGGATTAGCAATAGAGACACATGAGAAAATTCTGAAGATTTAGTGAAAGTGAGACAAAACAGAAGCATGAATTAAGATTTGGATTTTCAGTTTGGTAATATTTTTCTCAAATGATAGAAAGAGCATTGAAACGTAGATTAAAATGATTTTCAGGTGTAACAACCTGAGTCAAAGGCTATCACAAGTAGATTTTGCTAAAACACCAAGAGGCTCAATGATCTCCTTCATCTTTACGATTATTTTCTCTGGTGCAGAAATAATCTTCTCAGTTTTATTCTCCTTTTAATTGAATCTAGACATTTTCATAAAATGTGTAGTTTTAAAATTTCATTTGGAAGAAAAGAAATATACAACTTGATATCATCTGCATAACAATTATAGATGATATTCTAAAAGAAGATAGTATGAGAGCGGACAGAGCAAAAACAACTACAGGCCCAAAACAGAAACCTGTGGAACACCAAACTGTACAGGACAGGATTGGGATCTGTAAGATTAATCTATCAGACAAGCCCAGCAAGTATTGTGTATATAAGGCTTTACTTAACATGTAATGGTAGTGTAGTTTTACACATACAAAGTGCCTTGAAAAAGTATTTATAGCCCTTGAACATCTACATATTTTGTTGGGTTTTAACCACCAACTTCTGTATATCCGCATTGTGTGTGACTAACAAAGTAGTTTATAATCACATAATTTAAAGCAAAACAATATCAGATTTTCAGGGTTAGGTTATAAAACGATACCCCAAGCTTTGAACATCTCACAGAGCCCTGCTCATTCCAGCTTCTAGAGCTAAATACTAAGATACTGTGTCAAGCATGTGTGTAATTACACCGCTTCATTTCAGGGAAACTGTGACCCGTTTTGCCCTGGTTGCGACTCTGACATGACATTAAACTTTCACACACAGGTATATATGTACATACATATATAGCAAACTTTCCTTCAGCGCTGGGCTGAAATCACTGTGACATTTACAGTTTTGCAGCCATTAGAGCTTAATGTCCCACTGTTACCTCTGTAGACAGCAACTTCCAGAATCAGATCACAGCGATTTTTGAAAGTGCTGAGCTTCAGCTTCTTTTTAAACATTGCACCTGAGCAGGGATCAGCTGACGAGTGAAAGGGATCAACTCCTATGATCCTAGATCTTACTGGATTTAAGGATTGTTAGAAGATCATGAAAAACAGGTGTTAGCTGTTAGACCAACAAAGTCAAAATGCATCAGGGTAGTGTGTTAATATTTCATAATGATGTCAGTGTTGTCATGGTGCTGTTTTTTATTTTATTTTATTTTTTAGATTATTTTGTGATAATTACTGTAAAACTAGTTACATTTAACAGTATGTTGAAAGCAATAGATTTAGTCAGCTGATTAGTAAAGTTGTACAATATATAGAAAACAGTAAATCATGATTTAATGGAGTGCTATATCATTTAAAGCTTATGAAAAATACACCAGTCTGTTATTGCTGATGTTTGACTATTACGCTAAGTTAACTTGGCTTTCTGTAGAGACAAAAGCCTTCCCAGTTCTTTTTGTCAGATTCTACTTCCATTATCTACCGCCTTTCACTATTTCATTTACTAAAATCATGTTTTGCAACCACAATAACTGTCCCCCATCAAACATGACACTGTAAGTAAAGAAAAAATTGTTTAGAACAGAGGTGATTGTGGTTCAAAAGGTCATGGGTTGGATTCCAGCTTCCTCCTGCCACATGTTGTTGTGCACCTTGGCAAGGCACTTCACCCCCAAGTTGCCTACCAATCTCCGTATTGGCGGAAGAAAACTTTACAGTTAAAACACACTAATAACACAATAACAGATTATGCTCTATATATTTGTTCAAAAATAACAAGGCTGTTTAGGTAATACAGAAAACTCTGCAAATAAAAGCACGGATAACATAACAATCATGCCATGCCATGCTATAGCATAGCATGCCAGATTTAAACACATCAACTGAGGGAGCTCGTGCTAGGTGCAGGGGAAGCTAATTTCAGAGCTTTGGGGAAACAACAGAGAAAGCTTGATCACCTTTCAGTGTCCTCTGTGATTAGGATTCACTAACATCATTTGGTCAGCTGATTTAAGGGAAAGAGACTTGGGTATAGTGGAGCAGAGGGTAGGACAAATATGCTGGCACCAGGCCATTAAAAGAGAAAAAGAAACCCTAATACAATGCATTAAAATGAAACCTGAAATATATAGGTAGCCAATGCAACATGGCTAACCCCGGAGTGAAGTTCTCTCACTTCTTTGTTCGTGTTAAAAGTTGTGCTGCTCTAAGTTACAGCTAGAAAGGTTAGGTTTAATCTTAGAGAGATGTAAGCAATTGATTGGGTTTGTTGTGCAGTGATGGTTATAGAGTCTTATAGTTGCTGGGAGGAAGGACCTATGATAATGCTGTTTTGGGATGACTCCACAATATACTGGCATATGAAATAAACAAATTGGAGATTTCTGACGCAAGACCTTTTTGCAATTGAATCTTTTGAGGAACTGATAAGCACCAATTAAATGGAGGGGTTGATTTTCAGGGAAAAGGTATTCAGTGTTCTAGTTCCCTGACCTCAATTATTGAGCACTTAAAAGCTGCAGTATGTAACTTTGCATAGTTCCCGACCTAAAACAACCAATCAGAGCCAGGAGAAAGGTCTTAGCGCTGTCAATCAACTTCATTTACTCGCTGCTGAATGTACTAATGGCGGAGAAACAGCTTACCATTACAGGAAAACCATTTAACCGTCATCATCGGTGGTCATGGTAGCTAGCCTGAGTATTCACAACAGTCTGTGCTAGCTGCAGCGCAATGGAGAGCAAAGAGGCGAGGGAGATGGGGGGATGAGCAGCGCAAGTCAGACGGTGATTGACAGCGCTAAGCCCTGCCTCCTGACTCTGATTGTTTCAAGAGAGCACTGGGAGAAGGCAGAGGAGCTCAATTTTTTTCACAGATTACCTGTCTCATACCATTATATCATGACATAATGAGAGTTTCAACAAATATGTGGAAAAATGTTTTTTATAAAAGTTACATACTGCAGCTTTAAATGAAACACAGGTTTCAACATGTTGCTGGTTACAAATGACCCAAATGCAACTTTACGTAATATTTAACTTTTGTGGATGTTATCAACCTTACAAATGTAAGTTCAATATTAAATATGTTTGTCCTATAGATAGAAGTTAATAAATGAGGAAGGCTATAAGGCTCTTTATGGGAAAAAATGATGTTTAGTGGCTAGCTGTTAACCTTGTTCATAAGCACATTTGGTGGCAAGAGGTTGACATACTATTGCACTTTTTTTCTTTCTGAAAGCAGCTGCCAGCTGCAGCTGGAAATGTGGTCATTAAGGGCCATCGATGTAAAATAAGTAAACCAAATATTTTTCAGAAATTGGATTACATTACAAGAAGTGAAATTTCCTCTTACCTCTTTCAGGTTACACATACTAGTTTGACCTCAATATAATGTAATGAGGTCATTACTTCAGCAATTACATTTACTTCAAATAGTCAAAATGAGCATAGTTTGAGTGAAAACAAATGGCTCATTTAATGCTTTATTAGTAAAGCACCGATTAATGGACCTGTGAAATTGTTAAATTGCAGGTCAGTCATTAGATATTAATTTTTTTAGTGTTAGAATGGATAAACAAACTGCATGTTCTTTCATACTTTTTTGTTGAAACTGGCTAAAAATGTTCCGGACATTCTTTGAAGCATTAATGTTGAAATAACCTTCATTTGGTTTGATTTGAAACTGCTACCATCAAGGAATCTGCAGCACTTTTGTATTGTATTGGGGAAATCTTTATCACATTTAATTGTGACATTAAAACAATGTTACCACAAATGAGCTTGTGTTTTCAACTTGATATTTTATTGCATCAATGTTTGAGAATTTTACTTTGAAATCAGAAGGGAAGTAGTTCTTGAGTAACCCTGTTGGCAATGAGAATCAACCTTATTGAAGAGTGAAACTCAGTTATGAGGCACTGCTTGTGTGACAGCACTTTGGATCCTGACAAACAAAATCAAGCTGCTCTGTAGGCACTGTAAGAAAATGTTTACTGGCCAACTTTTAGCTGCTAATGGTGATACAATTTCTACTGGGGCTAAAGACAAGCTAAAATCCAAATACTTCAGACCACATTGAAAAAACATAACTGCATATTTTAATAGTTTAATCACAGAATATACTTTAATATACTTCAATACGCACAGTGGGAACCATCTATGCGCTACCACAGATGCTAACATTGACAGTCTTCTTTATCTCAGCTCCTGGGGGTACAGCCAGTCAGCACCAAGCAAAATAAATGGTGTTCCTGGTCTGGCTGCTTTGTAGATGCCAGTCAATAGCTTGTGAAGTTGTGCTGAGGTGTTTTGGGTTCCTGAGCAGGGATAGGGGTCTAGAAACCGGTCTTAGTCTCAAGACCGGTCTTCACCTGTTTTTTCCCAATCTTGGGCTCGGTCTCGGATTGTTATGCCTCAGTCTTAGGCTTAGTCTCATTTGACAAAATGGGTCAAGACTGGTTTGGGACTCAACCGTTTTTGTCAAAATTACAAAAACTTAACTCCCTTTTTTCTTCACTTGCAGATGCACAACAATGTGAATTAAAAGCAGTGATTAGAGCGCAGTTGTGTCCCAGCATCTCAAAATAAAAACACAGTGTTATTATTGCTAATGACTGTGCAATTGTGTTGCATGTGATTGTGTACAAAACCAGATGGCATTTGGTCCTTTGATTTAAAAGAGTGCATCTGCGTGTTCACATGTGGTGTGGTCTAGGTTTTGCTGAGCAAAAACCTGCATTTGACCCCATAAAATTATTATATTTGCTTTTTAAAAACATGAAGAATTTAAGACAGGAAAGTAAAGTGGAAAGCAAAAACCCTGGGTCAACTGTAAGTTTTGTTCACCGCCAGGATTAGCGATGTGTGAAGTGGGTGGGATAACATCTAGTTTTACTAGACATCTACACAGCAGACACAAAGAAAAGTAATAATGCAAAAAATATGTACAACACCCAGTTTCAACACTAAGCAGCTAAATAATAATAAAAAATGCTAAACCAACATCACCATTCTATGTGCAAAACTTAACCAGCAGCCGATGAATATTAAGCTCATCAAGCCAAAAACATAAATCCAGTCTTACCTTTGGTGTTTTATGGTCATAATCCATGTTAGAGAAAGTATTCCCACTTGGCTCTGATAATCTGTTGTCCCTGCATCATTCCTACTGGCTATGTGATTTTTGTATATTCCATGGATTCTTTTGGCTCTGATTGTTTTGGAATCCCCCCCTGTGAGGCAATTTACATGCCTGCATGGACTAATAATATTATTAAAATGCCTAATAATTTGTTAATATGTCCAGGATATGTGTTTTTTAACATCTGATACTCTGATGAATTGCTTTTATTCAGATGATCATAAGAGGAAAGATTTTTTTTTTAAATATGACAAATCTTTATCAGCCTAATCTGTCACTGTTTTTTAAATTTATCACACAACTATTGTGCAATGTAAGCTGAATATTTCAGTTTAGAGAGTGTGTATCAATGTATGGCTACATTTAATAACCAAAGTATTAGTTTATTATAACCATTATTAATTTAATTCCAAGAAGTGGTTTTGGTTGAGTAATTAACTGTTTTCCCATTAATTTTTGCTTTTTGTGGTGTACAAAAAGCAATATCCTGAAACATTTGTTGACATTCTAAACATTTGGCTTTGGTCTCGGTGTTGTTCTTGTAAGAACCAGGCTTGACTCCATCCCTTTACCCGAGTTGCATTTTCTTTCAAATATTTTAGATATGCTCTATGAAAAAGCTATGGGATTTCTACAAATAATTTGGAGTTCTGTTCCACAAAGAAATCCATGAATAGGTGTAGGTCCATTGTGTTATTTATTGTCTTTTCTCCTGAGTTGGTTTTGCCTCTAGTTATGAAGAAAGTTAAAATCAGCTAAAATTAAAATGGGGAATTTAAAACTTTGTGAATATTACCATTACAACTGATTCAGTTAAAGACTTTCTAAACAGGTAGAACCCAAAGAAAAACCCACAGCATCTCAGACAGAAGACATTCTGTAGAATATTCCACAACTCTATATTACTCAGATCCCACGCAGAGACAAAGGGTACCAAAACTCAAACAGTTTCGAGTCTCTTCCTCCATCACACATATTGCATTCTGAGGCTCCCACACATTCATAAATGTGACAATATCATTTCTGGGAGAAAAATGCATGTGCTCCACTCAGAAGTGCACATCATCCCACATGCAGAATGAGGAGGAAGATCTGCTTTTTGTCTTGATTAATATTTTCTCTTAGTCATCATCATCCCTCTTGTTCCCGCTTTTCCACCCACCAGAGGCTGTGTGTGAAATCTGGTCTTTATTAGTCTGTTCTATACTGTAAGAGACCACTGCATAGTCTTACCTTAAATTCAAGCACACTCAGGGGAGGTCTCCCTGCTCCATTACTTCGATGTGTGTGTGTGTGTGTGTGTGTGTGTGTGTGTGTGTGTGTGTGTGTGTGTGTGTGTTGATTTTGCAATGACTTCATACTATTCACAGATGTAGACAGAGAGGGAAACCCTGTCTGGTCCCCAGAGAAGTGTGCTCCTCCTTTGTGTGTGTGTGTGTGTTTGTCACTAATACAAAACAAAATTAAATTGTTGTCAATATGTAATCCTATGCAAGCACATTTACTGTTCTGCACATGCAGATATGGATAATGTCATTACCCCTTGCATCTTGTTCTGCATATATACATATTTTTAAAAGTGCTATAAATTGTTTAACAGTGACAGATGAAGTGTGTTCTCAGTGCTTCCTGTTGCACATGAACAGAATCACACACACTAATACACAGCCCAGGTGCCAGGAGGAGAGCTTCAGCGCTCGTGATTTCGGTGTCCCTCGTTAACTTGCTCTGTACAGGATTTCCTACAAGATGTGGCTTTGAAACCATTTCCAGACTCGTCTGTCTACCTCTTTTTTTCCTCGCCCTTCAGTTTCTTTTAGTTTTTTTGGAAGGAAAGCGAGACTTTGAGATGGAGAGAGGGAGGCAGAAGTCTGCTTCTAATTTAAAGAGCTCTCTGGCCATCCACTGCTGGGTCCTAACTCCCTTCTGTGTCGAGGCACGCTGCCAAGCTCCTCTTTAAGAAAAACACAAATGAAATTCATAAATAACACTGTGTGCCTGCGGCTCGCAGGGGAACACTGGTTGTTTGGCTTTATTCTTCTTATTTGCTTGAGTGTAATGAACAAAAATGTCTTTCTTGTTGCGCAAGAACATTATGTCTAAATGCTAAAATTGTTCATGTGTTACAGATTCCATTATCGTCTTTGTTAACATCCAGTTTTATGATGATTTTTCTCACATAATATCAAAAGTCATTCAGGGCTCCCATGTTATCTGGATAAGTATAAAATCAAACATATTTTTTATACTTATATAAAATCTATTCCTTCCTTGTCTAAAATTGTCATGATTCCAAAAAACGTTGGAAATCCCCCCATTTTGTGTTTTCACCAATGGGATAAAGGTTTCCTAAATTTATTTAAATGTATTTTTAAGAATCTCTGTTCTGTGAATAATTACCTAGTTGAGGTGTGATCATGGATTTTGATCTATTGATGATCAAATGTCGGGCCCTTTTAACTTTCAATTCAAATTCAGAAATACTTTATTTTATCCTAAAGGGAAATTAAATGTTGCTGTAACTCATTTAATTAAGGAGTTATTATAGATTGTGATGTCTGTGGGCAGGAAAGATCTCCTGTACCGGTCCGTTTTACAACCAATCTGAAGAAGACTCTGACTGAAGTGACTCTGTTTTCCAATGACAGTCTCATGAAGTCTCATGAAGAAGATTTTGGCTAGTTGCTGTATTTTCACAAGTTAGAAATCAGTCCCACGTAGCTATACCCCAATAAACAGATGGTTGAGCAACTTGGGTTGAAGTGCCTTGACCAAGGGCATTGTTGTTGAATATTGTTTATGTCATTCTAATTCCATTTATATTTACTATTGTAAAACATACTGAACAAAGAAGGAAAAAGTAAGTTTCAAAGATAAGCTGTTAAAACAAGTCTGTTTAAGGTACCATGCCATTCCTGCCTCAGAATGATACAGAGCTGTTTGATTAACACATTCCCCCCACCTCAGATCCTCATGCAACCCCAACACTAGGATTTACAACATGGAGGTTATAACACACTATGTTTGACTTAGTTGCTGAGCAGATAAATTTGTCGCTTTGTGACTAGAGTGTTAACTGATCCTAGGGACTGCCCCCTGGGTGAGGTAGGGATATTTTGGGACCATGTATTGACATACGTACATACTGTTACTCCTTTTAACAAATAAGAAAAATCCTGCATTTACAGACACTCTAGTGTTTGATTTTTCTCCCCCTGCAGGGAAACAGTGTACAACTGCACATATGCAGTCTCAGATTGTGTTTTAGACAGTCTGGAACTTGGGCAACGAATTTGCGATCAGCTAACTGGTCTTGGACTAGCTTTTAAAATTTTAAATCTATTATCAGCTGCATCTTTTTCCAGGGGTTTGCACAGTGGAACAGTTAGTACCACTGTTTCCTTGCAGCAAGAAGGTCCTGGGTTTGAATACTGGCCTGGGGTCTTTCTGAATGGAGTTTGCATGTTCTCCCCATGTATGCGTGGGTTCTTTCTGGGTACTCCGACTTTCTCCCACAGTCCAAAAACATGACTGTTACATAAATGGGTTTCTCTTGTCCTGTGATGGACTGGCAACCTGTACAGGGTGCGCCCTGCCTCACTTTCAGTTACCACTGGAGATAGGCACCAGCTTCCCCCTCGACAATGCAAGGATAAGGAGGTATTGACAATGGATGGATTTTTTTTTCCAGGTACTAGAAACATCACCTTATGTGCAAGTACCTCCCATTGCAGACACAACAATGGTTTGGAGGTGCATAGTGTTCCTGACACGAGTTGTTTTCAGAAGTAGAAGTCTACTTTAGTTTTGATTGTTGGCTTCAGCCCCTGGGACCAACTAATATTTCATTATGCCATATAAAAGCCCCAAGAGTTATACTGCAGCCAAGATATTGTGAGCTATCATTGTATGGTTACTAGAAAATAGTATGTATCCTCAGCTGTTAGTGTTGATTGTGCAGTTTTAAGCTTAAACAAAGGCTCGTTGTAACCATCTGTAACTTCATGCATGCTTTTTCTTATTGCCCAATCCTTCAGTTATACACTGTGAAATTGTTGAGGTGCTTAGGTACAAAAATATTTTCTCTACCATGCAACAGTATTCCTTGACATTACCTATGTATTGATTTGATAAGTGAACCTTGGGTTGCACTGTAGTCTCATTCTGAGTATAGACAAGTAACAATTTTAGTCATCTTTCTATCTAACACAATAAATCCCTGTTTTTCTTGAGGTGTTAGGACGGTACTAATAGGATTATTTCTTTTTAAATTTGGACTCGACTCCAGGGTTGGAACTGTACGCTTAGATAAACATGGGGAACATCCAACAAAATGTTCTTTCATAAAAGTTATTCATATTCTACAGGCTAAATCTAAATGGGGGCTCCTAGTGGTTTCATAAAGTGAATTAAGTGCAGGATTCAGATTTGATAAAACCCTCAAATCTAATTATCTGTTCATGTGCAAAAGCTGAATACTGTGACTCATTGTGTTTTTACAAATATATTTATAGCAATTATTTTGGATTCTTGATAGTGCATGTTATCTGGGTTTAATGCTTTTGTTAGATTCTTTTAATTCTGAGGTCCTCATGGGATCCTCATTGAGGGTAATCCACAGTTGGATGAGCCAGTTTCTCTAGACTTCAATTACTCCAAATTATCCTTTTCAATGACAGCAGAAGAATGGCAATTGTAATCATGAATTCCCCTCCTACCAATTTTATCTTCCTGCCTACAGTTGGGGTAATCACTAATCGGAAACTCACATATTCCCATGTGAGTGATCCCTTGGGCAGAAATCTGTCTAATGGAAGTCTGTATTAGATGTCTATTTTAGCATTCTGAAAAAAAAGTATGTCCTGATTTGTCGAGCAGCTGGGAAACTGTCAGAGGCCAAGAAAAAATAGTTTAGTCAAAAGCTAAATAAGTGAAACAAGGGTCACAGGTTTGTTTTGTTTTTGCATGATTGGGTTGTTCTTGTTTATGTTCTCTGGTTCTGTTGGGAGTTTTTTTTTAGATCATCAAAGACCTCATCATTTTTTTTAAATGTTATGTCTTTACCTGCTTTATCTGTTTATTGGTTTGTTTCTTGTTTTCGGCTCCCTCAGACTCCAGAATCATGTTTTCTGAAGCCCTATCTAGTTGCATTTATATAAGCATTTCTATAATCTATAAGCATTTGACTACATCTTGTGGGTAGGGTTGTAATGATCCTAAATTTTCCAACTGATACTAAGAAAAATACTCAATTCTATTTTTGATTTGGAAAATAATTTTTGAAGGTCTTGGGTTCTTTCAAATGAGATCAGAGAAATTTCAATAACACCATGACAACATATTGTCCTCATTTTGCATCGGATTTTCTTTGGTGACAAAATTTGAGTAGGTTGGTAGGTTGCCATGGGTTCTGACTGGTTTTTAGTCAACATTTATGAGCTTCAGTCTGGGGCTTCAAAAAGGACATAAAATCTGAAAATTATTGAGTTATCACCGTCAGACTGTGTTGTGTATATATAACGTGTTTTTCTTTTAATGTATTCAGGATATGAAGGTGTGTGTGTTAAGCTTGATGTCCTGGAGGGGTTAGTATTTAACAACTGGCAAGAGGTAAGGTACAAGCTGGGCAACTCACTGTTCCATCAATTCAAATCAATTCATTTGTCCCTAAAGTGCAACTTAAAAGGGCATGATGACACTAGTGTTATAATAATCGAGACCAGTCTTAATCGAAAGACCGTTTATGAGACCACAGTTTCAAGTTCTTGGTCTTATGTTGTCCTCAACCACGTTTCTGTTTGGTCTTGTCTTGGCCTCAAACATGCCGGAATTAATTTTTTTCTCTGGACCACAACTTCTTATTTTAGTGTGACTTAGTGTAAAACTCCAGGCTGCATTCAAGTACAACATCCTTCCGTCCATCGTCTATACCTGCTTACACTTGCATTGTCGCAGGGAACCTAGTGCTTATCTTTAGAGTTTATTTGACGGGAGGTACCCTGGAAGTTGCCAGTCTATCAAGACCAATAAGTAAATTCTTTAATTTACTTTGAACATCTCAATGATACGGTCTGTTCTATGTGTGTGGATGAGAAGAGAAGAGGGCGCAGAAGGAGAAACATTTTGTTGTGCAAATGTTTGGATTTTGCGTTATTTTCTGTCTGTACAAGAGAACGAAAGAAAAAATCTTTAGTGAGTTAAGTCCCTCACCTCACCGCTTCACTCTGCCTGTGGCTAATGCTAAGTAAGTTAATGTTTAGCTTGATGAATTCGCTCCTCAGAGTTGATTTATTTGTCTGTATAACTGTTAGCTTGTTGGATTCATTGAACAAGAAGTATGGAGTTAAAAAGGTCTGCTTACATACAAGTTTGGGCTCACCTAAACGTTGTGGCAGAGCACCAGCGTGACCAGTTAGTCTAGAACCCTGTTTAGTTTGCTAATGAGGTTCCACAGGCAGATTTTCTTTGAACGTTTGCTGCACCAATTACATTATTATGATTGTAGCAATCAGTGGTCCCACACTTGTTTGTCTTTGTTTTGCTCTGGTCTTAGTCTTGACTCAAACTCAGGTTATGTGGGCTTGACTACCCTAGACCCATAAAAATGAGTGCAATTAACAGACACAGTCATTAGCTGTGTTTTTATCAACGTTTTTTATGTGCATTTTAAATAATCATGTTAGAAAATGTTGATGGGAACATTCAAAATAGCTTCCTCAATTTTGCAAAAAGTTTTTATGTTCGCTTGATGTGGTTTTTGGTTTTTTTGTAAAATAATTAATGCGCTTAAGGGGAGATGGAAACACATTTGCTGAATAAGTTCTGATGTAGCAAACTTTCCCATCCACTGGTGGGTCTGTGCCTTACTAGAGACACAAAACTCTGAAAATGTCAAAGTCCAAACCTTCAGCACAGAGGGGAGAACTGTAGCCTGCAGTACCTGGTGTGGAGCACTCAAGTCTGGGATGGGAGGGGGAGATTGCTGAGATGTGTGGTCCATGCTAGTTTGCAACTTCTACACCTTTTTTATTAAAGCCACACTTAGCGTCAACATCTGATGAAATTACGCTTTGCATAGTCTGGTTGATTTGCTCTAAACCAGTAGATGGAAACATGTCTAATTTCACCTTTTTTAAATTTTTGCACCATTTTAAAAGTTTACTCTAAATTTGAATGACAGTTGTATGGAAACATAGCTATTGACATGGTGATTTGTGAACAGCCCTAGAGGCTCGGACAGCGCTAGCCCCAGTTTTGTGAAAGACTCCTTGAACATGTCCACTGAGCTATTCAAAAGCAGTTTTGCCAAAGCCTGTTGCATTTTTCAGTGGTGTGATTGTATGTAAATACCAGGATGCATTTTTATGTCTATAGGATTTCTGATAAAATGATTGACAATAGTCATGAGGTGATTTAATAATCCAGCTGACTGGTATTGTTGAGTCAATATCTCAGGTTGTGCTGACCTCAATCAATGATTAAGAAAACTAAGAAGGTTCCAAATCATGTTTTCCTCAGAGAGGATTTGACGCTGCTTATGTACTACTCTTCCGAACACCTTAAACACACTCTGATGTGTGAAATCAGCACAGTTTCATTTTATCTTCACTGTTCTCCCACTCACACCCCTCTAGAAATCTCTTTAAAAAATCCCTGCCAGGCAGCAAAAATCTCTCTGATATATTGCAGTTTACACCTGTTCTCTGACTCTGTTCTCATCTTAAACCATCTGCTGTGTTCACCGCGCAGTGACAGCTGAAAGTGCATTGTGGACTTTTATCTGCGATATGCCTGGATGTTCTGTGGAATGAGCGGCAGATCTTCCATCATAGCTCAACACATAGAAAATAGGCTGTGATCTTGTGTATTTCAAATTTTTAAACATTAGATGTTATTCCTTTTTCACTTGCCTCTGTTCGCCTCCATTTTCATCATACCCAGTCTTCTCTGGTTTGCTACCATCCCATGCGAGCAAGGGTTGCTATGGTGATGAGGTTTTTTTTTTTATACACCAGGAGCTCCATCCAGTGTTTCTCTGTCTTCAGTGTTTTTCTTCTGTCTTTTGTTTCTGACTGATTTTGTTCCAGTACAGAGGAGGTGGCCATTGTTTTGCCCTGCACTGTCTACCTGCTGTGTGTGTTTGTGTCAGCTCTTTCTATGGGTGAGCAAAAATATGGTCAGTTGTGGGATGGACAGATGTGGGTTTCTTTGTTAAGCCTAAAGAGTCCCATCACTGTCAATGGTTTTTCTCTTTGTTCAGGTCGGTCACCAATAGTGATTTGCAAAGGTATTCACACCCCTTCAACTTTTTGTTGTTTTGTCACGTTGCAACTTTAAACTTCAAGGTATTTTATCAGGATTTTATGTGATACACCAAAACAAAGTATTGCCTGATTGTGAAACGGAAGGAATCTGCATTTGTCTTCAGCCCCCTTGAGAGAACACTTTCTGGAAACACCCTGCACCATAATTATAGGTTTTTTTTTTTTTTTAGGTTTTCTGTCCACCAACTTAGCTGGAGGCTGAAAGGTTTGCACATTCTTCTTTGCAAAACAGCTCAAGCTCAGACAGATTGGATGGAGTAAGTCTGTGAATTGTTATTTTCAAATCTTGCCTCAGATTTTGTGTTGGATTTCGATATGAACTTTGACTTGGCCACTGTCATTGTCCTGTATTTAGCTCCATCCATCTTCCCATCAACTCTTGCCAGCTTCCATGTTCCTGCTGGAGAAAAGCATCCCCATAGCATGATGCTACCACCAAGTTTCATAGTGGGTTAGTGTGTTTGGGGAAAGTTTTTAGTCAGACATCTCATGTTGCATGTAGAAACTTGGTCTGATCTGACTAGGGCTGCAGAGTATAATGCAAATATATTATCTCAGTATATAATATTGTGAAGAACTGTTTGAACTGCAATAAGTAATAACTCAACTTTCTCCCTGACCTGTTTGCCATTCACTAATGGCATCTAATAAACCTCTGATGCCTTCAAAGAACTGCCAGATTTATACCTAGATGAAATTACAAACAAATGGACTCTATGTATTCATTGGGTGAATTCTAAAGAATTGTTGAACTGAATTATATTTTGGGGAATCAAATTAAAGATATTTGAATATAAAAATACTCCACACATAAAATACATTGCAGTGGTTGTAATGAGACAAAATGAGGAAAAAAATCAGTTGATAGTGGTGGGCACACTTCTGCTAATCCGTTAGCGCTTTTGCTAACTTTGAAAACATTTAGCACACTTAGCTTCCCTTAAATTAATTTACTAATTTACTTGACTGTTTTGTAAACTTTCAATTGAATAAAGTCGGATGTCTGTGTTGAAGTATTGGTTATCGACTGTTAACAATTCTTCTAGTAGTCTGACGTTTATATTCATGCTCTGATTTTGAAGTGGGTGAAGACTGATTATGCAGCAGTTCCATTTCTTCTCCTCATGTTCCCCCCCAATAACTTTATTTCTAACAAGAAACATACAGGAACATACAGACAGAGGAGAACAAGCTATAAACATAAATACAATATGTAAGAGCTTTATAGAACATGTAAATTTTAATGTGAAAATTAAATTGGTGTGCGATAGTTGTAATCTTTCAAGGACAGATGTAATTTGAACTGAAGTTAGTTCTTTAGCATTAGCTTCTGCTAAATACTGTGTTTGTGTACTTCTTTAGCATTAGCAGAACTAATGTTTATGATCAGTGCTTTAGGGTTAGCACAATTAACTTTTTAGTTGGCGTGTCCACCACTGTCAGTGGGTATAAATACTTTGGCCAGGTGCTATCATTTTACTTTCCTCTAAATCTTCTCACCTGTTCTCCTCTTTTCCTTCTCCTCTTCCCTCACCCAAGCTAACATTGTCTCTTTCTATACAAACTGTACAGTGCATGTGTGTGAAATTTATAGAGGTGGTCTCACCCTGTCTGCAGCGAGGACAGAAGGCAGAATGTAACTCAGCACAGTGAAAAAGAAAGAGAAGGAAACCTTGTCTGGGGGGGGGGTGAGAAAAAAAATGTAGGAAACAAGATTTTGGCTCAGAGAAGCTGAAATGAACCCGAGCGAGCTGAGTCATGAGAGACACAATGAAGATGAAACCCAGGTTGTTTCCCCTTACGGGAGATTCTGTTGCTCTCAGCAGCACAATTAATTTTACAGTGAGGCAACATTCAAATGAAATAATCACAGTCGCAGAGGGATGAGATGCAGAAAGCAATAAAACAATGTAAACAGTTTGTTTTATGTACATAAAAGGAAATGATAGAAAAGAGCTTTGGCTTCATACAGAACTTTAAATCTAATAGGGACTAAATTTATACAGCTTAACAATGGCAAATTTCTTCCCCTAGAATACCTTTCCGTAATATTTGAATTAATGGGCTTTTGCTTCTCATTTAGTCAGCAAGTGTAGACTTTGTAGCTGTGAGCTAATTAATTCATAAGTTAGCTGCCAACATTTTATGTGTTTTCACTGGCTCTAAAGCAAGAGGAGGAGTGTAAGATATAGCGGTTACATAATGGGTCCTTATAATGATATCATGCTGGCAGTTTTGTACAAATGCTCTACAGGGATTTAGAAACATATCCCTTAAACATTTTCACATTTAGGCAGGCAGGGAAAGCAGATTATGAATCAGAGAAGCAGCGAAGAAGTCCGTCGTAACACTGGAGGAGCTACAGATATCCACAGCTCATGTCAAAGAATCTGTTGGCGGGACCATTGGCGGTTCTTGCATGTATGTTGCCCTGGGGAGTCCCCTCCTTTTGCTATTCCCCAACCAATCAAAATGCAGGTAATGATCTAACTTCTGAGGTGGAATAAAATTCAAGCTGCATAAAACGCATACTGTATGTCTGTAAAAGTCATAGAAAACCTGTTGAAGACATAGCTGACAAAACACTGATGAAAAACACTTTTAGACTCTGGGTTTAGTTAGGAATTAGAAATCTCTAAAAATTATTTTTTTTTAACTTTATTTGCTTTCAACCACACATGAAAATGTCGTAGAATACTATTTGTAAAGCGACATTCTTGTTGCTGTTGAATCTTAGCTTACTCAACATCCGAATTATCCTTTAGCAGACAAAAGTCAGGTGTTCTTGAAATCTCAATGTCAAGCAAAATATACAGCCTCTTCAGTGCATGTATCAACAACAATTTTAAGGCAGTCCCACATATAATCACAAAAATACTTTGTGGCAATATTCCAAGTCTACAGTTGCCAGTGTAGATCCCAGCCGTACCTTAGTGTTGACAAGTCCCAAATTTATTCTGTTGATAAAAGCTAAACACAAGTATGTAACACGGCACTGGAGCTTTACTGCTTATTTAAACATTTATTCTGCTGCAGTGGAATGAATTATTGTGTATTTAAGCTATTGGGAGCACAGATTTGTATGAAGAGAAACCTGGTTTCCTGTGTACATGTATACTCAAGACAGAAGAGTGCAAGAATATGTGTGCAAACCAACAAACTGTCACTGAGTTAGGGAAAATAAGAGAAAGCAAGAACTGATTTACTCTGAGGGAAGTTTACATCTGCTTTGTGAATAAAAAAATAAAATAAATTATATATGGTTAAATCAGTCCTACATTGTCTGCATTAGACTATGTGTGGCAGACATATTGCTAGGTTTGCCATTCCCACCTTTGATTCTCCATTCGGGCATCTGAACATGATGAAAGGCCTTCGTCCAGCCAGATGAGCTCATGATCACACCTGTGATTGCACATTTGCACATATGCAACAATCAGCTACAACTTTCATCGAGCGTCTGATCAAAGCTTCCTGCTTTATCTTACCTCATCCATGTGCAAACATAAACAGGAAGTAAAAACTGTATGGTTGTATTGTCTTGAACAAGCTTTTTTACTTTGTCACGTTATGACCACAAACTTCTATGGATTTTATCCAGATTTCATCAGGAAGTAATTACTGACAGTAAGGCTATAATTTGATTCTGGTTACCAATCTGCATATTAAAATATAAATGCATGAAAGCCCTATATAAGCTCAGTCCATTTACTGTTGGAAAGGTGTGCAGTGTCACTGTTCTGCCACATGTAGTGCTTTGCGTGGAAGCCAGAGTTGGTCATGCTGGAATTACACACAGGTGGACTCTATTCACCAAGTTAGTGGCTCATAAAGACAATATGTGCTCTACATTTTACTTGGGGGGTATCAGTGTAGAGTGTGAGTAGAAATATTTATGACAATAAGTTCAAATAAGTACATTGAAGCTTGTGGATGCAATGTGACAAAAGGTGTGAATATTTAAAATGTGAAAAGCATAACCCCATTCCTGACTAATTTAGAAAAATTTCACCCAAAGTGGGCGGAGCCCAGAGACACTGAGGGGCATTGATGAGCGGAGGGGGCAAATGGGGGTGTTGTTAAACTTATTCACTTTGTTGCTATATTTAGCAGCTTTTCAGACCCCTCTAGTTACTTTTTTTTTTTTTTTTTTTTTTTTCAAAAACAAACTAGTGGCAAATCTAGCAACTTTTTTCTGTCTTGTTGGAGACTTATGGTGACAACGCTCTGTACCTCACCCTCAGCCCTGCTCTGTCCTGAGCAAGCAACGAACGCTGCCGTTAGTTCCCCCACTTAATAAGCACTGCAGTCGGTCTCACACAGTCATCCGTTCAACACCATACCCTCACCAGTGGTCAGAGCAGAGGTGACCCATTCCACTCCATGTCCACATTGCAAATAAATCACACATTTGCAAAGGTGAGAAATACTATGAATCAATGCTCGCTGCCGCAACCCCTGACTCACTACCGGGTGGTGCTGTACATCTGATTGAGATGGTTTTTATACCCGAACGCAGGGCTGTGACGTAGTTGTACCAAGCTGTAACCAATTGAAAAATTCAACTGTCGAGACACCGTTCAGCATAAGGAGGCCAGTTCTGAGTTTATTTTAAGCAAAATATTGCAGAACTAAATAAATTTACAATAAAATGCCAAAATTTACACAGAAACAAAGATTAAACCCTAAATAACCTTTTTAGACAGTGTACCAGTAAAAAAAGTTGATTTCAGGGTGAGTTTCACTTTGAGGGGCATGCATACTTTTTTTTTTGCCCATGTGCATTTTCGTGTGATTCAAGGTGGTTTGAATGTGTATTATATGTATGTTTGGTATGTATGGACCCCATTCAGATACAGGGCCTTTAACCAACTCAGAGACCTGAGTCAGCAACAGCACTCATTGAGTTAGAGAAGTATTGAAGGATATATATAAGGGTGGGTGGTGTGTAATGGGGGTACTTGTGCTACATGCATTGCTGTCCAGGAAATTGTTGGCCTTATTTTGTCTAGTAGGGTTGACTTTAGAGTTCTATGTTTACTTGCTTTGTTTTTTTCTTAATTATCACTGGGTCTGTTCTATTCAACCTCTGAGAAGCACACAAACAGATTCAACAGCATCTGTTTTGGCCCCTAATGATGGTTCATGAGAAAGATGGGATGAGCTTCGTGTTAAATGAACAGGAGGATTTGTGGTAAATGGACGGATGCACAGTGATTTCATTTTTTTTCTGTCTTACAAATGAGTCTTCCAGGAAAATGTATTATAACGGCAGCCATTTCAAGCTTGAGGTTTTAAAAAGCCAAAGATTAGCAGCACCCGAGCCCTGATGCATTCTTTAACAATAAAGTAAGACGTGTGTAGAGTCACATTCTTTCCTGGGTATGCTGTAATTATTATATTCTTACAGGATGAAGCCCATCAGCTTGTTTCCTGTGGGTAGGGGCTGGTTTCTCATGGTCTCCATTCACAGGAATAATTTTGGCTTCATATATGATGGTTTCATAGTGTCTTACACTGAAAATTCTCAAATTTAAAAAGAAGTGAAGGGCAGGAAGTGCAGTAGCTGCAATTCATTATTCAGGATAAGGGAAAAATTGTTTGCAGACTGCAGATTGGAAGCTTTATTTGGTGTACTTATAATACTGGAAACAGTTCAATATTTGCCTTCAAATGTATGACCTCATTATAAAAGAGCTCCACAATATTACAAAATCTCCATGTGGATCATTGTAAAAGACTAGAGTGAACCCCTGGTCTTGGTGGGGGTAAGGGACCAAAACCACCCACGAATAGCTAAAACTTGCGATTACTTGAGACCCCCTCTGCAATGCTTATAACTCCCTATTTTGATAGTTCATACACCAAATATACCTTAATATGCACAGTATTAGCACTTCAGCAGAAGCTATCATCCACAGTCTTTCTGATCTCTGCTCTTAGGGGTACAGTTAATCAGCGGCAAGGCAAATGAATTCTGTTGCTGGATTGGCTGTTTTGCAAATGCCAGCCAATAACATGTCAAGCCGTATTGTGTCAAGGTATTTCAATTTCTCAAGCTGAATTTTCTTCAAATGTTTTAGAAATGCTTTTTGAAAAAATCTGCAAATAGGCAACTTTTCCATGATTAATTTGGAGTTGCGTTCCACAAAAAACTGAACCTGGATCCTATATTTGGTAGGTTGTTATATTTTAATGAAGATTTCTGACCAGACATGATTCGTATACTTACTGATTGGAATACTAAGATAAATACTAAGATAACATTTCTATTGATTGTTTTGTTTGGAGTTTCTTCACTCAAAGACCACTAATGAAGCACAACCAGCTCACACAGCTGTTTTCTTCAGAACTGCTTAAATAGTTTATGGCATAGATTGAGATTTTCGTCTGTATTGACATGAGATCACCATGCTGTTGCTGAAAATCCATTACAAATGTGATGTGAATCTCCTGTTCTGAAAGGTGCACTGTTGGACTGAGATATGAATCTGTGGAGGCTGTTGGAGTGTGTTATGTTCCAAAACCAGGCTGAGATGTTGTGAACTTTGTGACATGATGCATTGTCTTTCTAGAAGTAGCCATTAGAAGATGTGAATACTGTGGTCATAAAGGGAAGGACGTGGACAGCAACAGTACTCACATAGGCTGTGACATATAATCAATGCTTCGTTTGTGAGGAAATAACTCCCACATCATCATACCACCACCAGCCTGAACTATTGACACAAGGCTGGATGAATCCATGCTTTCCTGTTGTTTACACCAAATTCTGACCATGCTGTCTAAATGTTGAAGCTGAAATCAAGACTTGATGACCCAAACATCTGTCATGATAAGCCAGAGTCTCAGTTTCCCATTCTTAGCCGACAGAGGTGACACCCGAAGTCGTCTTCTGGTGCTGTAGCCCATCCGGTTCAAGGTTTGACATGCTTTGCTTTCAGAGACGGTATTCCACATACCTTGGTTGGAACAAACTATAATTTGAGCTGCCATTGCATTTCTATGATCTCAAACCAGTCTGCATTTCTTCTGACACCCACATGCCTTAATTCTGCCATGTAATTGGCTGAGTAACAATTTGTACTAACAAGCATTTAAACAGCTGTTGCCAATAAGCGAATTCCACTTACTGGATTCTAGTTAGGTACAAGTTCCTTTCTGTAGATCACTACACTGTGATGCAAAGACAAGCCCACAGGAAATGGCAAAAATAGGAGACAACCAACAGTTCAGATAAGGCACATGGCCAATGTAGACCCCTGTAAAATCTACCTCTGTTTGAGAATGTTTGATGGATGGCCTACATGAGGGGATGGCATCCTTTACTGCCACTGAAAATGTGACAGCTGTGTCATCTCACTGACAAACTGGCCAGCACTATTCTACATGGATGAGTAACTATGTCGTCACTTCAGCCTTTCTGAATGATGCATCTGCTGTTTAGTAGCTAGGTGTGTATGCTGCCCAGAGTACCGACTAGAACCTGTCCATTGTGTGCCTTGTGTTAACACCCTGTGCAAAATGTTTGTAAGGCGAGTTCGCCCCACTAAATATACCTGAGGGAACTTCGAGTGGTGTAGCCTCACTTTATCATCGATGACAGTCTTACTTGTTGGGAAAGAGAAAGGGAGGGCGCGTCACCAGCAGGCAGCCACAGTCGACCGCTCACACACTCTTCTGGCCACAGATGAGACAAATTCCTCCATCACACACATCTACACACAAACACACATGCACTTGTAGTATGCACATGCTCTAGAGGCAAGTATAAATCCACTCACAGCTACTTGGGCTTGTCACATTAAAAGACATAACTCACATTGGGGTAGTTAAATACACACTTACACACATAACTGTAATTACTTAACTTCAGCTTTCCATTAGCAGGATGGCATTATTTATATCAATTATAAATTGTGATGGATATTTAGCAAGTTGAGAGAATATAGCCTCAAACAACTAATTACTTGGTACTTTTCTGTTGGTTTTCATGATCTCACTTGTAGACTTTATCCAAATTCTGTCCTAGGTTTTAACATAATATTTCAAGGAAAAACAGCAAAAAGTATCTGTATTTGTATCACCAATACTAACCTTGCATTAACTTGGTATCAGATCGATTCCAAAATATGCAGTATCACACACCTCTAATTTCAGTTATTTTTTTATTAAAACAAAGAATAAAGGTAAAAGAAAATGAAGTGCTTTAAATATGATTGGTTAGAGGAAGCTGATCTGTGTACAACAGCAAAAGGCAATTCATGTCTAAATTCCTCAGTTGGTTGTAAAACCTGCTTGCTTTCTTTAAACAAAGGCTCTACCAGTCTCTCCCTACAAAGGCCTCTTCTTCTCCTCCTCCTCCTTTCTCTTCACTTCTCTCTGCTTTGTAGATCTACACACCCACAAAGATGCAAATGTGCAATTCGATTGAGTAATATCCACGTCAGGAAATACCTCTAAGACCAGAGAATTCCTCTGATGAGGCATGTGTTTCTAACAGTTCTCCTTGGTGTGTGCAGTGCGTCTTTATTGGCCTAACATGTACAATCTATGGCCATCTGAGACCCTGCTGTGAGAAAGTCAGGAAACAAAGATCAATGTCCAAATTAAGAGACATTGAGTGGTTTGTGGCTGCGGTACAAGAATAATAAGTCATTTTGGTGTTTCCCTGGCTCAAGGGCAAAACAAAGCATAGTTTAATCAGCCTCATTTCATCTTCATTCATGGACTGGACTGTCATTAGTTTTACATTCCTCACCTCTCTGTTAACATGAATATCCCATTTTTCTTTTGGCTGCTGTTCTAAAATCTGATAGAACCACATTAAAATCAAGTCCCTATGGAAAACTGTGATTTGCTGACACTGGGAATACAATACTTCTAAGTTTTCCACTGATTATTGTCTAAAATGATCTAGTTGGGGACTCACAAAACACATTGGGGATGTCTGTGCACAATACCTCTTGGTAAAATAATGCTAAATGTTAATGCTAACCTAGATTCAAATGTGAAAATATAGCATGCTGATGTTTTACTCCATAGTTATCCTATAATTTCTTGTGATATGTTTGAAAGAGTGATCCTAATAATCCTTAAAAAACAAATGAGTACTTTGTAAAGCTTTTATCAGGTGACGTCATGTTAAGTGTTAATTATAGCCTGAATGCAGATGTTGCCAAAATTTAGCATGCTGATGTTTAGCCACTTTCTAAGCATACCAATTTTATACAAAAGAACTCTATACTGACACTATCCATTGTTAGATAATTAAAAGGTAGGCATAACTAATTTTAATGACTTAATGAGAACTTTTTAAACCTTTTCTCAGGTGATGGGATGCTAGATGTTAATGCTAACTTAGACACATATGTTGCTCAAAGTTGGTCTAAACCAGCATGTGGGTTTAATTATCACATCATGATCACCTTTGATGTCTTAATATATAACGATACAGTAGACCTCCACTATTTGCGGGGCTTAAGAACTAAACCAGCCCGTGAATAGTTAAAATCCACAAATACTTAAGACACCTCTAAAAATGCTTAGAACTGCCAATTTTAAAAGTTCAAACAACAAATATGCTTCAATACACACAGTGTAAATCATTTTGGCATTACTGCAGAAGCTAAGTTCCACATGCTTCCTCATCTCCACTCTTGGGGATGCAGCTAGTCAGCACCAAGGACAATGAATGGTCCTCCTGGACTGGGCTTAAATACCAAGCAATAGCATGCTCCAACTGACTCCTTTCAATGTAGACAACCACTGGCTTTACTCCCATCTCCTTCAGGATGGTAGACACCTTCTGGTATCTCTAAGGCAGCACCAGCACAGAGAAATAGCCAGTTGCATTCAGGTTCTAATTCATTCAGTATTAATCCATTTCTTATGATCATAGATGAGGGTAATTGGATGCATTTTGGATAAGCTTCTACAGACCTCCTATGATCACTTGTGAACAAGACATCATGAAACCTCATGATGGGTCAAGTTGAGGCAAAGACGCATTCTATCTTCTATAGCATTCTATTATTTTTTTGGCAAACAATTGCCATCCATCTTAGATGAACTGATCATCCAAGCTGCTTCATACTCAGGAGTAAACCACTCTAGCACAACTTAACTACAGGAGGCGGTTTCTAGGTGTAGACCAACTGGTTGGCCAAGGTTTGTCTTTAAGAAGCTTATGTTCTCTTTCTGGGTTTATGGTCTGGGCACATTGGGTAACATGGCATAAAACAGACAATGTGCTCACCTTCAAGAAGACATCATGTTTGGATGCTCTAATTCAGGTGTAACGTCTATATGCATGCAGTGTGTTATCAAGAGCTAGTGTTGCAAAGTCTTGGCTGTTGCTGTATCCTGTTCTTGGATACACTTCCTTGTTGATTGGTGGAGGTGGCTGTCTTTTGTCTCAGGGCAGCTCTGCATTAACTCACTCTGTTCTTATTATGAGAGTAAAGAGTAGTCTTCTGAGTGGATGTGTACGTGCATGCTTGTTGTGGATGCAGCTACCCTCCTCCCTCCTCCCTTTCCCTATTCCTCCCCTGACGACTGGCCTTAAATTACTGTCTGCTAATATGCTCATCCTCTTCCTCAGTTCAGACTTTCATCTCCCGTTCTTCATCTCCTCTGGCCATGCTCCTCGTCTTTCATTCCTTCCGTCCTTCCTCTTATCCAGCTCATCATTCCTAGCTGTGGTTCCTTGGCTGTGCAGGAATTTGTTCCCTGCTAATCAACTCCCTCCTGAGTCAGTCACCTCTTGTTCCGTTTTTACTTCCCTCACCTTCCATCTCTTTCAACAGGCCTTCTTCTGTTTTGAGTGTTGTTCTTTGTCCATTTTTACTTTCTCCCCATGAGTCCATGGCTCATGTCCCCTTTCTTGCCGTGTCTCTCTCATTTTCTCTCATTATGTCAGCGTTATCAGGCAACTTGTTTCCTCCCAAATCTCCCACTCCTTCCCTGACCCCCTCCCTTCCCACTCCTCTCTTCTTCTCTGCCTGTATCTTTTTTTGGGAACTGGTGGGAGGTTGTGGTGGTCCATCTTGAGTTAAAGTTTGTTTTGATCTGCCCGTATAGATAGCAGGAGATGCTGAAAGACGGGGGCACTGGAAGAACAGAGGAGGACTGAAATAGAGTGATTTGGCCAGAGGAGAGTCAAGGACAGATGACAGTGCAACCTTAAAGAGCCATTGCTTACCTCAGAATGTATCCATAAGGATCCCCCCCCCAAATAAAAAAAGATCCTCTCTCCACACAAGAAAAGATCTAATGGGAGAGAGCAAAGGGAGGCACTACCCTGTCTATGGGAGATAGGGGGAAACCCCAGAAAAGTCCCAGTGTGGCGTGAGAACCATGTTCAAGATGGTGGTCTGCAAAGATGGAACAAAAAAGGCAAAAAGAAGTCAACTGAGCTACGTGATCACATTTGTGCTTGAGCTTTAAGAGTCGAAACATGTATTCATTCTTTTGTTTGCTGTATTGATTCTTTCATAGTAGCAAGCGTGTTGTGTGGATCCTGAGATTAAAAGCTGAACTGATCCAGGGGAACTGCCTTTAAATCTTGGAACATGCAGCTAAGCTGACAGGGCAACCAAATTAAGTGAGAAAATAGCTTGTTTTCACTGCTTTCAAGAAAATATACTTCTTTTACCTTGCTTCAAACTAATATCGCAGGGGGGAAAGAATGTTCAGAGAGCTTCACAAAAAAAAGGTAGATATGATTGGAGGCAATTTAAAAAGTCTTGCTATATGATTTGGATTCCCCTTGTATAACTTGTAGGGATACATTTTATTTCTCATATGTTTTTATAGTTTATTTTATGAGGGCATGAACATTCATAGCATAGCTATTTTGCATTAACAGTCCCTAGTTGGGCTCACAAGATGACATGACACAATATTTGGCTAATGAAAACACAACTTTAGCAATGTTTTTCAAGAAAACTCTGATTTCCTAGTTTTGTTTTTTCTAAAACTAGGGTAACGGTTTCACAGAACTCCATCTATGTTTTAAAGAATTTGTAATGTCTAAATGTAACTTTGTCATAATGGATGATAAAGCTGCTTCTCTTGGCCCACAGGGGATTAATTTTTGCATCAAAAATTGATGTGATAGGATGCTGTGAAATAATATTGGTGTGTGCACAATGTGCAAAAATGAGTTGGCTTATCACTGATCTCAATGCAAAACATGTTGCAGCAGCACAGACATCCCCAGTGCCAATGTCAGTGTCCACAGTTCACATTTCTGAATTAGTGTTTTTTGTTTTTTTTTTTTTTTCCAAAAAGTTACATGAATGATCAGGTGTTCCTGAAACACTTGAAAGCTGAATGGGTATAATAGCATTTTGCACCAGTCTGGTAGCTGAATAGCCTACATAAGATTAAAAACAATAAAAATCTTTGGTGTTGAGCTCACATGTCTACGTATTCAATAATTTAGCAGCAAAAATGGTTTTTGGATTGAGAATGTTGCTCATTTTGTCGATTTTACGGATTTCAATTAAAATGTGATTCATTAAAAATTTTTTAATTGATATCCACCACTAATTTTAAGATTACGAGATCTCATTTTAACCCTTCTAAGTGAGTAATCTGAATAGGCAAAATGTGAGTATGAGTTTGCTTGGTTATCTCATCGCCCAGTAGCAATATGCACTGAAGACCTGTTTGGTGCATCAGCTGGGAAAGCAGCCAACCCTATATGACCCTCTACAGACTGAAGTTGTTGAAAATGGATTATTCTTTGATGGTGTGTATGCTTCAGTAGAAGCTCCAAACACAATGCTGACCTTAATGTGATAATGTGCTGGACTTCTCAGTGGAATTAGCAGCAGTTTTGCTGAAGAGAGCCTCCTGCTTTGGCTAGAATCGATGATGATGAGAAAATAGGGACTCAGCCAAAAGGTTAAACTATGAAAACTATGACATTTTACTGAAATGCTCCTTAGAGGACTGTGCAGCTTTAATATCCAATAAGAATTCCTGTTGGATTGTTGCTACAAGTGATGCCTTACATAATATATCTCATCAACTGGAAACGAGACTAATTAGGGTTTAAGGAGATGATGGTTATGGTTAAAGGTCAGGAATTTAAATTGGCTTTAGTAAACACATCCAAATAACAACTTTTTAGAGTATCTTCACTTTAATGCTGAGATTCTTCCCCAGTACAACATCATGCTACTGTGACCTTGTTTATGATCCTGTTTTTCCTGGCAGATAGTTGATGGGTTGCTAAAAAAAAAAAGTTTCTGCTTTGTGGTTGCATCTTTACTGATCAAATAATCAGAAAACAAATGTCCTGAAAACAAAAAAATGCCAGAGAGATCTGTAGGTATTTGCCAGAAAAAAACAAATTAAGCTTTTTATTATTTTAACAGGTATTTATTGTGATTTCATATTTAAAAAAAATGAAGCAAACTGGATTTTCCAGCAAATATTAATAAAGTAATGTCAAGCAGGGGGACCAAGAAACTGTGTGACTCCTTGGTCAGCAATATCTGCCCATTAGTCGCGTTTAGTGTCCACAGTAATTACCTGGCTTGGCTGGTGGTAGTCTCCACTACCATGGTGACAGTTTTAACAAATATAAAAAACTTTTTTTTATAAAAGTTACATACTGCAGCTTTAATAAGTCATTTGATGATATTTTATCACTTTTCTTTGGAGCATTATCAGCTATGTATGCTTTGTTTGTCTCTATAGTTTTGTCATTCTTTGGGGGGCGGGGGGATAGAAAAAAAATGGTCAAAATTCACTTTTTCAGCTAGACAGCTCTACTTTTATTAGTGATAGTATACATTCTATAACAAATACAAATCTGATAATTCAACTTCTTCATGACTATCAAAGTTTTGGAGTGAATCCCAAGTAAGGGATCTCCATCTTGAAAAAAATATGCGAGTTTATGTTTCCCAGCTTTTTTACCCAAAGTAGTTGTGAGATCACTTCTACTAATTATTACTGCTCATATTTCCATGACAATTAGTGTTGCAGTCCCAACTGTCAAATCACCTTTGAGTATACTGAGTAGCAAGTAACAGCAAGGAATTTTAACTTTAAAAAGACACTTAGCCCTTCTTAATCTTCCTTCCCGGGTTTGAACTGAACTCTCTCTCCTTTCAACTTCAACTCACTCTCTTCTCTTATGCTCCTCTCCTGGGTCACGGGTTGGTAAGCAGACTTGCTCTGTCACTTCTATCTTTTTTTGCTCAGTTTATCTGACAGAATCTAACTTTTTCCCACATTGTCATAGCTCTATTGCAAAAATTTTCACCATCATTTTTGATCAAAGTGGAAATTTAATTTCTTTCACATTCCTAAGAGGATCTTCTGAATCAAAGCTCCTTTCATCCTCCTGTCCTGCCACTTTTTTTTGGTCTTGCCCATTTATTAATAAGAAAGTGTAAATGTAGATGTCAACCTGTATTTCCTATCCTATATTTCAGCATTCTGACTTTCTTTATGACAATGTGTAGTATCCTGCTTTAGTCAGTCAGCTGTTTAAACAGGGATGGCCAGTCTACTTTTTTTGTTGGTTTGCGTCAAAAAAAAGTCTCAAAACCCCCATCATCTGCCTCTGAGGTCACATATTTTTATTTTGGGGCCCTCCCATGAGACCTTTGAGAAGAGACGAGTGAAGCTGCAGTCATGTAACAGGAACAGCCCACTGCCCACGATAAAGTTCAGGCAGCCATCTTTCAAATCACATTTCTGCGCTGGGCTTCCAGAGCAATCCAAGTACAGTTCTGCCGCATCATGGCAACTCATCACGAGTTGGAACAGAAGCCAGATGAACTGAAAGGGAAAGAAGTCGCTGCAGATGTGACAGCACTTCTGTGCTGACACAGAAATCTGTGATCCATTCCGACTTGATGTAGGAAACACTTTGTTTGCTCAGCTCTGTCAAGATCAGCAAAAAACAATTTGATTTATAACCTGGGATGCTCCGTGTGTAGCAGAGAAACATTTATATTCAGTATAAGAGCCACTTCTTGATAGGATTTGTTTTTACTACTTGTGTGGAAATGCCCCAAACCACAATGACTCAAATTACACATTTATCTATTGGGCAAAGATGCAAAGAAAGGTACTGGATTCAAAAGCAAAAATACAGACTAAACTCCCGCAATTCAGTGGTAGTAGTTTTAACTTGCTTATCAGATGGAATAATAACTTTTTCTCTTCCTTAGTTATTTATGGATTAATGTTGGGAGTGTAGCAAGTTGATTAGGTTATTTAATCGGGCTAACTGCTCAGTGAGCTTGCCATCAGTTGGCTGCTTAACTGTCGCCTCAGAACAGCTTTACCTTAAGGGGCAGGTTCAACATTTTTTCAATGAGGCTCTGTTACAACGTTAAAGCAGTCAGTATCTTAGCTGTGGTCCATAACTCTCTTGGCATCTTCAGTTTTAATGAGTCAAGATTAGCTAGTCCTATAGTGTGAAGCTAACGGCTTCTCTGAGAGGGGCTGAGACCAAAGCAGGTTTCTATTTCTTATAACTTGAGTCTCAAAAACATCATCGAGGAGGTGGTGCACCTCTAATGGTCTTCCTGTATGAAATGTATGGAGAACGGAACATGTAAAGCCTTTTCTGTCAGAGTTGTCTGTTTACAAAGAAAAAAAGAAATGTGAAGTGGTGTAAGAGCCTAAAATATAGTGATTAAAATGTGTTTTTATTTGAATTTTACACTGACTCAGTTTTCTCTGACTAGAAATGCTCTGTTCTGTTTTTCACACTGAAGTATCATTGGCTACAGAACGCCTTCGACTTCCATTTCCTGTGTAAATTATCTTTAGCTTTTGTGTAAATAATCCCCCAATGCAAACTTGATAAAAACATATAAAACAGCATTCCGATAAACCATGATGACTTTTTGGAGATAGGTGTTTTGAGGATAACAGAAATCCGTTTTGCTTTTGGCACCTCTCAGACTTGCTTTTAGCTTCAGCCTCCAGAATCATTTCTGTGTGAAGCCACAAAGAAAGTTATCTATTTGGGGTAAAATAACTCTAAACTTTCTAAACTTTTAACAGAACCTTGCATCAAACATCCCAAACTGTTGCTTTTGATGCTCTGGGTGGTACTGTTTTAGTTTCTATGACGTCATTGCTAGTGTCTTCTGACGGTATAGTGGTTCACCGAGATTTGCAGGAGTTAGCGACCGTAGCTGCCCGTGAAAAACAAAAATCCTCCAATACTTGAGAAACCTTTAAAAATGTTTATAACTGTCCATTTTAATAGTTCAAACACCAGATATATTTTAACATGCTTTTGTACGCACAGTGGAAGCCATCTTAGCACTACCACAGAAGCTAATATCAACAGTCTATATTATTTCCAATACTGGGAGTACAACCATTCAGCTCCAGGGAAAATAAATGGCGCTCCTGGATTGGCTGCTTTGCAAACACCAGCCAATAGCATGTCAAGTAGCATTGCACCAAAGTATTTCAGCTTCACAAGTCCCATTTTCTTTTGAATATTTTAGATCAGCTCGATGGAAAAATCTGATAAGAGGTGAATCTTTTGCAAATAATTTAGTCATGTTCCACAGTAAAATCTGCAAACAGGTGAATCCGCAAACACTGAACCACAAATGCGTGGGGGTCTGCTGTAAAATTTCCAAGCTGTTGAACCTGTTGATATTGTAAGTATAGGAAAGGTGCTACAGCCTTCTTACAGTCAGCTCAGCGATAAAGCAACAACAGCTGGGGGAGGAGAAATGACGTGTTTTTCTATATCCTCCAAACAGACACAAAACTCTGATAACTCCAGCACTCTCTCTGGCATCTCAAAAAAAGGACTATAAACTGTTGGATTGATGTTAAATTTTGTTTACATTGATATTAGAAAGCTTCCCTCTTTATGTAAATGTATCCTTAGTTTATGTATAAACTTATTTTAAAATAATACAAATAAAGAGTTTGGATTCTTTATTGAAGAAGCTCCACAATTAGAGTATGACAGAGGGGGGAGGTCACAGCAAACATTGGGCTGCTCTGTTCAGCTCTCCTGGCTTATTAGATACTAAATCAACAGGACCACCAAGACAAAATGTGAGTGGCCACTCCTGAGTGCTGCTGCTGTTTGTCTTCTTAATCACTGCAGCTTTAAATGCAGCCCTTCAGTCTAAAACACACCAAGCTGGGGAGGATCTGCAACAGCACTGATAAGATACAAAAAGTCACTTATGTACTCCTGCTAGAGTATGGGAGCGCAGACTACATACACATAAAGTTCGGAGGAAGCGCGTGCTTATTGACGCGCATGATCGGTTGAGAGTTGCTAACAGACTAGCCACCCACTATCTTTTCCGAAGTGTTTCTGCCTGCGCATGTGTCTGATAAGTAAAGCAGGGTTCGGTTCTAATCAGCGACTCTGCTCGTTGCATCTCCACAACAAACCTCTTCACAGCACTCAAACAGGCTTAGTCTGGCCAGACATACATGAGATATACCAAACTTTACATGTTTGGTGTGTACTCACATTTCCTGTCATTTTATTGACCGAGAAACATTTTTATAGGAAGACATTCATGCAATGTGCTTTATAAATTCACTGTTCACACATCCTGGGAGGGGACTAAGGATGATTTAGTTAGATAATTGCATTTTTTTTAACTACATCATCCCGGGTGCTTCAGGCTCTTGGAATATAAGCTACATGTCTTACACATCCTTGGCTTGTCACACTTTAATGCTGATATGTCTAATACTATCTAGCAGAGCCAGCTGGTATGAATATGAAATGTGCATCAGTATTCCAGAGATAAATGCAGGATTTTTAATGAACGTTCTGAGCTTCAGGGATGACCTCCTAGGCACCTCTAACTTACCGTCTTTGATTATCCGTGGGCAGTTCTTTCAAATCGGTTCAGTTGGCAATCAGTAGTTTTCAAAGTTTGGGTCAGGACTACAAATTCTATGAGAAAAGTTAAGGGTTTTTCCAGTAGAATATGTAAGCATAATTTCGATAAAAATTGTTGGGTCAATTGGGATCAGATAGTTTCTGCTGCTTATTGAAGCGGTTTGTGTTATCTGTCTTACTCTGAGGGTGCATTCACACCAGCCCTGTTTAGTTCGCTTTAATTGAACTCTAGTTTGTTTGCCTAGAAAGTCTGGCTCGTTTGGGGAGATGTGAATTCGCAATCGTACTCTGATGTCGACCAAAAAAGTGAACTTTGGTCCTTCTGAAACCTAGGTCTCAGTTTAGTCGAAGTAAACTCTGGTGCGGTTCGAATGCGTATGTGAATGCCAAGCGGACCGGAGACCGCTTCAAAAGCAGGAAGTAGATTATAGCACAGGGCATAATGGGTATATACAACCAAAACAAACGTGCAACTCTAGCGGCAGAAATGGGTCGTTGTCTTCTATCAAAGACAAAAGAAATCCTACAACCGCTAAAATTTTATGCCACTCCATTTTTGTTTACATTTGGTGAAGAAGGAAGTTGTGTTTATGTCTTCTTCAGAGGTTTTTGTGTTGTTTCCTTCAGTGGTTCTTGGAGCAGCGCCACCACAGGTGAGGGGGTAAAAAGGTTTTTCGAAGGGTTTGGTTCATTTGATACAGTGCAGTGTGAAATCGAATGGCACCAGCTGAAAATGAAACAAATATTGTGATTTTGTGATTTTGGTCCAATCAAAGTCTACCGGACCATCATGTGAAATCATGTGATTTAGAGGTTAAAGCCTCTTATCAACCCTGACCTCAAAATCCAATATGGACACCTTGCTCAAAATAACCATTGTAGCTTCCTTTAGAGAACATAATTCCTCAATGTACTCAGCTTGTACTGGTAAAAGTAGTTAGCCTGGTCACTAAGACAGTGAATAGGTAAATCCTGCTGGTTTTTGAAGTTGGACTCGAATGCTTTTAAGTGGGGTTAGATGTCATTTCCAAATCCAAGTTTGGACTTTTGAGAAAACTGGAAATTAACATAAGTAGCCACCAGTACTTTTTTCCACATTGTATTTTTTTCTCCATGTATTTCATCCTCCTGTTGCCCAAGCAACCAAACGTTTTCTAATTTTAACTCTTAATTAATGTGGACTTCTTAAGTGTGTACAGAGTATGAGTCTCTGCTTAGTTTTTCTGTCAGCAGTAATATCCATAATTTAAATCTTTTACATAGAAGTAGTTTTACCCCTGAAAAAATTGGGAACAGTGTGTTCTTGTTTTATATGATTGGAAAAGGTAAGATACTCAAGATGAAGCTTTTCACCTTCTCTTTTAACTGTTATTTAAAATAAATTTTACAAAATAATCAGACTCACATTCTTAGTTAAAACAGACCTGGCTAACAAAGCCTCAAATGAAATAGTAAAGAATATTATTTATATATTGTTCAGAAAATAGTTTGCAGATTAAACGATCAGGGCTCCTCTAAATGTTTAGGAGGAACATCTCACTCTTTGTCAGGTTTTACTGCAGCTGCATGTTTTCTTGTACTGTTCAGCAACAGAGACTGTAAATCTATTTTACATCTGTCCTATACAGATGCACTGAGGAAATATTAAACACATCTGTCCACAAATGGAAGACAGATATCTGTTGTTTTTTTTTGTTTTTTTTGCAGTACCAAATAAATAGCTAAACCTACAAAATGTTTTAAACTTTCGCAGACAAAATAATGTGAACTGTAACTTCTAAATAGATTTCAGTTTTCTTTTAAATACAGTTTCACCAAAGTTCAAGTCTTACCTAAAGAACAGGGACTTTTTCTTGTCGAAAGGTAATTTTTCATCAGAGTGAACAGAAGTCACATGTGGGGTACCCCAAGGATCAATCCTGGGGTCCCTCTAATTTTGTATCTACATGCTCTTGCTACCTCAGATTGTAACAAGTAAAAGATTAGTTACCAAAACTACGCAGATGATACACAGCTCAACATTACAATGTCGTCAGGTGACCACGAATCCATTCAAGCACTGAGGAGATGCATAGAACAAATCAGTGCATGGATGTGTCATAACTTTCTTCAGCTGAACAGAAACAAAATTGAAGTTATAGTTTTTGGGCCAAAAGAGGAATGATCAGAGTCAGCACACAGCTGACAGTTATTCCAGCTAGAAACTTCTGATCAGATCCGAAATCTGGGTGTCATGACCTGAACCTTCAGAGACACATAAAGACAATTACAAAGTCAGCCTTCTATCACCTGAAGAACATTTTCAGGACTGAAGGACTAATGTCCAAATAAGATCTTGAGAAACTCATCCGTGCATTTATTTTTAGTTGCATTGATTTCTGAAACAGTGTCTTCACAGGTCTGCCTAAAAAGTCAGACAGCTGCAACTGATCCAGAATGTTGCTGTTTGCATTCTCACGAAAACTAGGAAAATGGAGCACATCATCCCAGTTCTAAAGTCATTACACTTGCTCCCTAGAGCTCAGAGAATAGATTTAAAATTCTTTTGTTGGTACATAAGTCATTGAATAGCTTAGCACCAAAATACATAAGACTTGTTGTCATATTGACCTTCCAGACCTCTTGGGTCTTCTGATTCTACTCTTTATCCGCAGAATCAGAACCAAACATGAAGAAGCAGCATTGAGTTTTTATGCTCCACTAATCTGGAACAAACTTTCATAAAATTGCAAAACTGCTGAAACACTGAGTTCCTTCAAGACTAAAAACCCATTTGTTTAGGGCTGCCTCTGTTTAGTAACCAGTGGAACATCATAAAGTGTAGTCTGTTTTTCAACCTGTCATTTTCCCTTACTTTGTCACTGCAATGTAATGCTTTTTGCTTATTTTCCTTCTAATATTGTAAAGCTCTTTGAATTGCCTTGTTGCTGAAAATATGCTAAGCAAATAAAATTGCATTGCCTTTACAACCTATAATTATGCTATAAGTTGTATAATAAAATAGATTGGATGGTAAATTTAGTTTATACAGTAACACATCTCATTTTTTTTATTTCTTTCTTAGCTTGTGTACACAAGTAAACCTTTAATATATGCATTTGGGATTACTAAAAATTTAACCAAATCATAACGGGTCAAAAGCCTGGCTTTTTAACAGGAATTTGTTCCACAAATTTTTAAGGTCCAGTTTATTTAAACAGAGAGAAGTCTACTAATCCACTGGGATGTATTTTGGTTATTTCCCTCATCCTTAGAGGCATGTGAAGATTAATCTGGGTGAAAACAGTATGAGAGAATATACTGTATTAATGAAGCTGTCACCAACACAGCTGTTTGGTGCACTGATTGCATACAGACACATATAGCGGTCCTCGTGTTCTGCATCCACAGTCGGATCAGAGTGGGAATGTTTGCCAGCGGCGAGTGTCTTGTGTTGATGTTGTGATTATAACGGGTGTTTAAGGTTGGAGATGACTCATCTAGCACACACACACATTTTCATGTATACACACTGCTCACCCACAGTAATCTAGATAAAGATCATCACTCACCGGCTGTCTCCTTCCTGCCTTCACTTTCTCCTGACAGGGTTTAAACCTTAGCAGGATTTGTTTTCACCATTACAGGAACTTAAACTTTACTAAATGCTGCTTGGAGAGGAAAAATAAAATTGCTTTAGCAAATAGCCAAATTAATTGACATCATTACCAGAACAAGTGTTTTATTTCCATCCATGTGTACATTTTATTAAAACATTGTGAATTTATATCTCACTGTTGGTATGCAATGCAGAAAGCATGTTCTTCTATTCTGTCTCTCCCCAACAGCTGCCCTTTTTTGGCTTTCCATCGTTATCATTTACAGATATTCCTAAACTCTTTCAGGTCACTAGGCTCAAGAAAACATATCTGTTTGCAGTTTCTATTTTTATTAAGCTATTTTCTACTCTTTATATTCCCCCTTATTGGATTAAGTATTTATAGATGTTTACTTCTTTTGTTTAGCTAACGTTCCTGATGTTAGCTGCCTGTACAGCCTATAGACTGTGTATCATACACAGTAGCTTTAACTTTGCCTAATATGTTAATTTTGATATTTTTTGGATACTGAGCACAAAGGGTTTACAAATTTTAAACTAGCTAAAATAAACTTTTTTAGCATTTTAGAATGTTTAAATTTGAGCTAACAAGCATTTTGTTTTGTGAAACATAATTCCAGTTATTGAGGGAAAACTCGCCTTTTCACTCATTTTTTCGTACAGTATCTAAAATATTTGAAAGAAATAGCAGCTGAAATACATAGGTGCTATGCTACTTGATATGGTATTGGCTGTTTGCAAAGCAGCCAAACCTGGAACGCCATTCATTTTCTGTGGCGCTGATTGGATGTACCCCTAAGAGCGGGGATCAGAAAGATTGGATGTTAGCTTCTGAGATAGTGCATATTAAGGTATGTTTTGAATGACTAAAACGAGCAGTTATAAGAACTTTTAGCAGAGTTCTCAAGTATTTTGGGTTTTCTGCTATTTGTGGGTAGTTGTGGTTCCTAACCTCCACTGTATTCATGCTGGTGAATCTTGTCACCACTAGCTTTTCCGTCCACATTCATAATCATATTACCCATATTATTGAACGATAACTCACAATTGTCAAAACTGACTTTGTGCGTTCTAAAAAAACAATTAATATAATTTGAAAGAGGGCTTTGTTTAGCTAGTACACTGTTATGTCAGTTAACTAGCAGAATTGAGGCTAAGCCACTTAAGCTGACAAACTCATGTTTATATATCCACCAGAAACATAGTGACATTACTTGTGAATATTATTTATGGTGCTTTTTCCCACCTATGAATTTAAGAACCATGTTAAGTGGTTTGGGTTCTGCCAAAAACATTGTTTGCCAGCACAAATTATCTGCTTTAAGCACCTGAAGAGTTTTGCTACAGTGGATTTTCCAGGGGCAGATGAAAGTGTCAGCATATCCAGGTTATCTTTGTGCCACTTGCTTTAATTTGCTAAATTACAATGGAGTAATGAGAATACTACTCAAATTTTTCGATTTCAGACCCGTAATCTAACAGCTCTACTCTTTTAATGAGGCTTTCGAATTATGCCTATCTTTAAGTGATGAGGGGACCTCTTGCAGCACAGATTATGGCCCTAATTAGGTAAATTAGCAACAGTTAAAACCACTGTGATGTCATGCACTCTGTGAAGGTGAACCTACATATATAGAAGGGATGACAAATATTAAATATTTTCCTTAGTAAGTACATTTCCAATGAGCCTTTTGATATGAAGAATTCACCCCAGATGCTGGGAACAACCCAAGTAAGCCCCACATGCCAAGACTTTCACATACATAAAGCTATGTGATCAAGTTGAATGACTTAGAGGGTAGAGGTTGTTCAATACCTATTCTTTGTGTCATTCAAGTGTATAGCACATAAGTGTTTTGTGTTGAGTTCCTTGCATATATGGTTTGAAATATTGAACAAAATAAATGTGGATATCCAAAACTGTATGTAAAGCCAAGAAAAGTATTAAAAATATTTCTTATTATGAGGATATGATGGGTAAAAAGCAACAAGCTCTCTCGGGCTCTGCAACCTTAGTGCTGTCAAATGATGCCACTGGTAACAGATGTAATTCTAAACCTCTGAATTTTCCACTTCGTTATGGAATAACCTTGACCAGGTGTTCTCATGAGATTTCTAAATCCAGTCCAAGTGTCTAAGACATTTTCAGAAATACCTAAAAAGGAGTGCCCTCAACCACCCTCACAATACAAGACTCCACTGCTGAAGAAAAGCATGATGATGCTTATTTAAAGTTAGCTTTAAATTTGTTGTTTTATTTCTGTTTGGTTTGAGACCAAGAAATACTGAGAGGAGAGTCTGATTGGATGAGAACAAAACTTAACTCTTTGACCATTATTGTGCATGAAGTCTTTGGGAAGGAATGGCACTTCAAAGCACCCCAAAAATGCAAAACCAACAATGTAGTTTAGAGGTGGGAGCATTATGGTGTGGGCTGTCCTTCAGTATTTGGTGCTGGCAGACGTCACATATTAAAGGATGGATGAGAAACGTAGCAGGGGAATCTTCATAAGGATCTACTGCAATCTTCTAAGATTCTGAAGATGAAAGCTACTAAATAAGTGAGACAAAACCCACTGCCAAAGTAATTCTTAACTGGTTTCAGAGAAAGATAAAGCTCCAAGAATGGCCTTTTAGGTCACTTGACTTGAATCAAACAGAACATGTATGAAAAGAAGTAAGCATCAGAGTACATTAAACATGTCCTCAAAAGTTTGAAGTTTTCAAAACCGTTGAACTGGAGAATGGGTGGAAATCCCACTTGAGCTTTGGCTATGACTAATTTCTCTATCCAGAGATGTCTCGACACTGTCTGCTAAATCTTAAATGCATTTCTGTTAGTGTGTTCAATACTTAACCATGTCATTCCACTTAATTATGCTGCTATTTTTACAACTGCTTCTAACAAGTCAGAGACTGCAGAAAGTGACAAATTTCACCCCATAGTTTGCAAAATTTGGATATTTAATATTTTTTTTCCCCCCTCAAAGGTTAGACTCAAATCAGATTTTAATGTAGTAGGATACATGTAAGCCAGGCAACCAATCAAGTACTACATTGTGATTGTTCTGATTACTGTAAAACCTTGAGTCTCATTCATCAGTTGCATGGCTCTAATGCCAGATTTTCTCTTTGCTTTCTTCTTACCCCCTTCTTAAACTAACTCTGTTGTAGCTTAAACTGCTGGTCAGTGCCAAAAAGTTCAGTCAGCTTCACTGTCATCTGCCTAATCAAACGTGTTGCTGCTTAGATCCGAACACGCAAAGCGAGGCCTTGTGGAGAACTGAAGAAAGGATGATAGACATCCGAATAGACAGATGGAGGAAATGCTCCACCGAGTCCCAAACGGTGGGAGAGTCCTGAGGGAGAGATTTGTTCTGGACCCCTCTGCTACACTTCGCTGTTCCTTCTTTCTCCCTCCTTCCCTGTCTACCATTATCCCTCCTGGACTGTGATTTGTTTTGTTCTCTTCAAATGTTATGCTGTTCTCGGAGGCTTGCCGGCCACAGAGATGGACAGCCTGTATACACTAGCCTCAAGTGCGGCATCGCATCAGCACCGCCATTGCCGAGTGTCTGTGTAAGAGTGTGTGTGTGTGTGTAGGGGCGGTGTGGGAGACTTTTGGAGAAAGTAAAGCGACTGGGGAGACAGAGTTGGCATGTACATGCTTTCTGTCCACATTCACAACTAAAATTTTACTACTTGTTGATAGAATCTCTCATGGCACCTTGGAAGTAAAAGCCTTATTCGGAGATCGCTCTGTGAAGATGTTTTGGTGAAGTTTTTAGCATAAAGAGATTAAGACTCTTGCTGTCTGGTGGCAGCCATTTTAAAGCCTTTACTCTTCACAGTGCATTGACATTGTGGTGCAGTCCCAGCTGATTAACATGTTGTCGGTAGCTGCGGCTGAGTCTTTCAGCTTCTCTGTAAGCCACTGCGTAAAGACAAGACACTAAATTGGATAATATATGACTATGCAACTCTGCGATTGGTTAGACTTTATTGCCTCTTGTACAGATGGTTCTGGTTTTGGCTGCTTTCTTTTTATTTTCCGAGCTGGAGCACAGACGCTGTCAGTCAGGCACATGTATTCAGCCAAACATGGGGAAACATGCATGAAAAGTAAACAGAAAACATGTTTGAGGTCCAAATACTAAATAGACAATAGATTTCCTGATCAGAACTTTTTTTTTTTGTCTTTAATACGGATCCAAGTCATTTTTGAATAAGCATTTGCTGATGCAGTCACATTCAGACACTTCATTGAAATAAATGTCATATATATGGTTGATAGATCAGTACCTTATTAAAATACATTCAAATTACAATTACATCTCTCTGACCTCACTCACTAATTTTGTTTTGGATATTGCTTTGAGTCTACTCACCCCTTTGCCACTTTATTCCTAGCCAAATGTCATGCATTATGTTTTCTATAGTAGAAAACATAATGTTGTGGGTTGACCAGTGATAGTTTGCTGAGTTATAAAGATAAAAATGTGAAAATGACCTTAATGATATATTGAATGCAGGAATGAAACGTCCACGTGGAGGGTATGCCAGTATTTACATGTGTACATTAAAATCAGGAAACCATGATGAAAATTCTCCATTGCATCCAAATTGCCAACGAGCACCTCAGTGTGTTGAAGATCACACAGAATGCTGCTTCTGTTATGTTAGCCTAAAGTTAATAAAAGCCCAAAATGATCTGAATAAATAATGAAAAGGAATTACATTATTAATGTGAGCAAGTGAGGAAAGATATGTTTGTGCAGCAAAGAAGACGACTTGTGCAATGTTGTTGCTTCCAAGCCGCAGAGCAAAACATTCAGTGACAGATAGCAGCTGCGCTAAATCTGCATTCAGCAGCCTTTTCGAAGGCAGTTAAACTAGAGTAGATTGCGCACTTATTAACTATTTAGGTCTCTGGAAAGGGAGTGCAAACCAAGCAAGATGAGCAGTATGTCCTAAATCATGTATTAAAGTTGTACATCATCTTCTAGTGGTTTTCTAAGTTCACTCATTCCTATGACGTTTCTATTTTATGATACAATCAGCAAACAACATAAGTATTGACAAATTGTCTATCCCCATGTAATCCTCTCGGGGGTGGGGAGGGTTGGGGCTGGCACCTATCGCCAGAGGTCAATGTGTGAATGGTGGATTACAACCCAATCAGGTCGACATTTTGTCACAGGGCAAAAAAGGTTCAAGCTTTATGAATTATTTAAATCCTACAGTAAAACTGGGCTTCCAAGGAACAAGATTTCCATGTGATTTTGTCAAGAGCGCTGTTTCTACTGTAGAGTTAGCCAGTATTTCTGGAAGTTTTGCTGTATTTTGTCCTTTTTTCAGTCATTAAATGCAGTACCTGACCATTTCCATTCATCCAACTTTTTAAAACCATAATATACCCTCAAACTGATAACCAGCCCATGTCTAATTGGATCTTTAGGTTTTTTGAGACTCCCCATGACCCACTGGCTATGAATGTCACATACGGTAGATTCCTTATATCAGGTTCAGATAGTGTTAATCTGCTATACATTGAGTTTCTTTAGGCCTGGCACATATTTTTTTGTTTGTTTTCCACTGGTCCATTTATGTCTTATCTCCAATATGCTGTCATGGTCAAGCACAAGGACTGGAAAATGAAAAAAAGAATGACTGAAAATGAAGGAAGAAACAGCAAAAGTTCAATGAAAACCCTAAAAGACATTCAGAAAGCCTAAAAACTATTGATCAAGACCAGAACAATTTAAGCGTTGTATTCTCCATTTCACACTGGGCTAGATGTTAACAATAAAGGACAGTTTGACCTGCAAAAACACGGGTTTTATTTCCAGAATCTTGTGTAGAAGATGTGGTTTAACCTCTCTGAATTCACATCACTGGCTTTACCTTAGCTGAACCACAGTAACAAACATGGCCACATCCTCTTTAGTGATCACATAACATTTTCATGTTTTCAGGAGAAAAAGGCCATTTTTTTTGTTGTTTCCATCAATTTGAAACTTGAAACTAGCACGCCATCCTCGATCCGTGCCTGTGTGTAAAGACATGATGCCCACCCAAACGGTTGAGAGAGACGGCTTTGAGGCTAAGGCGAACGCACTGCATTCACAGTAAGCAATGCCAAGCCGCAAAGACTTCACACAAAACAAATCCTGAACTTGTACAGCAGCTGTTGTGAGAATGAGGAGCAAATGGTGAATACTCACAAACACACAACGTCAGCTGTGCAGTTTTATTAACTTCCAACAACTTAGATTAAAGTCTTGCTGCAACCTCTGTGAACAGTATGCTAATGAGTCATGGATGAAAACCTTAATTGTAGGCACTAAATGATTAGTTTTTTAAAAGATTTTTTGCATATAATCACATGATATAAAAAATCTTTTTTAGTGTCGTGGAAGCAGAAGCTTTTAGCTTTAGATTCTGCCTGGTAAATAGCTTATAATTGCACTAAAACATTGGCACCTGACCATCTTTTTATTTATTTTTCTGTATTGCAACATCAGCTTAAGCAAATAAATACACAAGTCAGTTTTTATACGCTTATAGAGCAGAACATTGTATCTTTTATCTGTTCTGCTCTTTATCGAAGTCCAACAACATTTTCAAAGCAAGTTAATCAGGCCCAGTAGATCCTGCTGTAAGCTGCTTAACGGCTATGCCACCTGTAGATTCAATATAGTTTTACGTAAACAAGAATAATGGAGAGCTTTATTTCAGCCGGCTGGCCGAAAGTGCTCAGCAGAACTGGGGACATGCTGGCGCCGTGGTATTCTATGCTCTATACAGCTGGTGGAAACTCCAGTCACACCAGTACTTTCTCTGGCACCCGAATCAAAAAGACTTCAAACCACAAAATGGAAGGTCTTGGCAATTTTGAAACTATGTTTTACATATCTTGATACCACTAAGCGTCCTATGCCTATATGTCTATAGATTCTTTGATTTCATTCTATTTCCACTAGCGACTAAACGAGGGCCTCTGTGATTGGTTAAAAAGAAAAAGAATTGTTACAACCTTTTGGTCTGCCTCATAAGGGAAGTACTGCAAAGCCTTGTTTTGTAATATTAAAAGAGAAGCAGTGTCAGTGTTATATTCTTACTATCAATTATCAGACATTGCAATAATCCCATAATCAGAAAAGGCTAAAGCTAACATAACTGTGGATTTAGATCTTAAAATTTTATGATTCTTCGATTAAAGTTCTAAATAGTTACTAAAGTGATACTCTCTCGGTACATTAAAATCTTGACAACTTAGAGCAATTACAAATACTGTTTGCTTGTTTTTACTGAACTGCATTGAGTGCTAAACTGGTGCTTGTCCTTGGTTAGCAACTCAAGCACAATAAAAATTGTTCTATTTTTGACCAAACTTTTTTTGATAGGGAAGAACTACTTTCATAAGAGGCTGAGGGTGTGTTTAAGGAAACCCTATGTTTGAACAAAAACAATGAACACAGACAGGTTATATTATAAAAAGTTGTCATAGTTCTGAAAAAAAGCTCAGTCTCTCATCTTTTGTTGTTAGTTTTATCATTGCCTAAAATATGAGTTTGACAGAATGCAAAGAGCTTTGTTTACAGCAGCTGTCTTCAGCTGAATTTATAAACACCTTCAGTAACTCTGGAGTTTATAAAGTTTGATCCAAGTGGGTTGTGTGAGACCTATTTGTGGCGCTGTTTTAAATACTCATCAGAGGTCAGAAATGCTAGTCGACTAATGTAGACAATCCAGAAGGCAGAAGGTCCAACCAACATAGGTTCATATTTCATTATGCAACCTGTCTACCTTGATCCCAGGGGTAACCTTGATTCAGAAAGGTCAATGACATAATTAGGATATTATCCATAGACATTCTTTTTGAAGAACCAAAAAAATACCCTGGCACATGTTGGCAACGAGTGTCTTGATCTGGTATGCCTGGAATGCCGAGGTAGGATACTTTCAAAAAAAAAAAAAAAAAAAAAAAAAAAAAAAAAGAGAGAAGAAATGCTAGCCGATATTGTAAAGTGTGTTTTCACACTGCCTGTTGTTTGAAGCAGCATTTATAAAACAGACTGAGAATATTAGGCTCTCTATCAGCAGGAATAACATGATGCATACCGCCATATCTGTAAATACCGTAAACTGTCTCTTGTAATGGCTTTGACGTAACTCTCCAGTTGGGGAAAAACAAACTTGTTCTTTGGTGTTTTTACAGAAGCCCTGGTCTAGTCATGAAAAAACTTTGCTGGAAAAGTCCCAGTTGTTGTCCACAGTTCAAGAGTTTCAAGGTAAGACCATTGCGAAAGTTACTTTAATACATCTGTATGTTGCTTACCTCACACGTTAAAGGATGGATACATCATATTTCAGTACTCTGGCTTTACAACAGGGATAAGAAAGTGAGACCTCTGAATATGGAAACAACTGAGTGGGGTAACTGGGTCAGCAACACGCACACCAGCAAACACCTTCCTCCATGAAATATTCATTTCTGCCCTTCCTTTAAAAGAAAAGTTTGTGTTTATTCGGCACCTCATTATCCACAGCATGGCCGTTTCACTCAGTGGGTAATCTGTCTCATTTAGTTTCTGAGGCAACAAAGATCTTGTGGTTGATGGATTTCTTGTTTTGTTTGTTTCCTGTAAATACAGTCAAGAGAAAAAAAGGACTGTTTTTTCCAATATGATGTAAACTTTAAATCTATTTCATGTCTTTTTTTTCTTTTTTTTTTTTTTTTTACACTGTTCTGTAACAAGCTATCTGCAATATGTCACATGCACAAGGAATCTCAAAGAAGCACAAATGATCAAGGAATTCTGAAATAGCCCCACACTTTATTTATGGTCTGTTTATGTACCCTCTGTCTGTTTCTCTTGTGATGGTTGGAGATGCCCTGACCTTTGAGCTGAACTCTCCACTCTATTATTGAAAATGCAGTTGATGCTTAATGCATTATGCATAAAGTTGGTTATATTGGGCCATTTCCCCCACACTGGCAGCTTTCTTCCACATCTGTTTGTTTACTTGGTAATTGGGGTTTAAGCTATACTGCTTTTTTATGATAATAAAATGCCTACAAGGCTGAAAAACATGCCACGTTTCAGATTCCTTTCAAGAAGGAAAAGCAAAGCTGTTTTATACTATTTTAGGTCTCTACTTCCTTAATTTTGATGCATTAAATTGATGCATTAAATTTGGTGCTACTTTCAGTTAATTACATTACAAAGTAAAATATTGAGATTTACTTCTGTTATGCAGAACCAGAATGTTTTGATTGCCTAAAGTAATCAAAAGAATAAGTGTCTAAATATAACCAAAGAGTGAGTTTGATTTTAAATAATAAAAAACAAAAACAACAAGCAAAAGTTTATATTAAGCTTTAAACTATTTTAATTAATTGGGGACTTTTTCTATGTTGGGCTGTACAATGGGTTGCTCAGTTGCCCTACAGCAAGAACATCCTAGGTTCAAATCCCAGCCTGAGCTGCTCCTGCAGGGAGTTTGCAAGCTAAATGATAAAACACAGACCCATTCAATAAATCAGAATATTATTGAAGTTTTTATTTCAGGAATTTTATCACTAAGTGAAACACATTATATAGATTAATTACACACAGAAGGATGCTTAAAAGCCTTTTGTTCTGTTAATTATTATTTTCCACTTACAGCTAATAACATTGGTATTTAGAATTTGAACTTTACATCAAACCAATAAAAAAACAGTTTAAAAACATAAATGTGGGCTTTTTTAAAAGTATGTTTAATACCTGCTTAAAGGTTATTTTCAAAAGCTACTTTTAATCTGACAAATGAGACTCATCGGGAAGTATATTCTAATATATTTAATATCACTGTATATATGGTACTTCTTCAGTCATGTTCACTACTCAAAGCACTTTACACTATAGCCACATTCATCCAGTCGCACTCACGAATGCACACATATCCATACGCTGATATGGCAGGGAACTTGGGTTTAAGTGCCTTGCCCAGGGGCGCATCTACATATAGCTGGTGCCAATCTGCAGCGGTCATTTGGCGAGATCCGGGGTACAAGCTAGACAAGTGGCCAGTCCATCACAGGCCAACACAGGACAAGCAACCACACACAGAACAATTTAGAGAGACTAATTAGACTAACAGTAATGTTTTTGGTCTGAGGGAGGAATCTGGAGTAACCGGAGAGAACCCAGGCATGCATAGGAGAGAACATGCAAAGTCCATGCAGCAAAACCCCAGGTTGGGATTCAAACTCAGGACCTTCTTGTTGCAAGGAAACGATGCTGCCAGCTGTGCCAGTGCCTTTCCTAAAGAGAATCGCTTTTTTTTTTTTTTTTTTACATCTATAAGTTATGTAAACAAGTGTAGGACATCTATACACATATAACTTAGAAAACTGTAAAATAGTAGTTTTGTGATGCCTAATATAACATGAATCAGAAATATTTAGACTGAGTTCTTCAAAACTATTTTGTAAATTAGCTTAAGATTTTTAATAGAATGTATTTTTCTATATGCCTGAGAGAGAAGTTCTGATTCCTAAACCTAATTCCTTAAAACTAACCAAAACACAGGTGGAAAAAAAAGTCTGGAGATTCTATAAAAGGGAAGCATAGGGTATATATTTGGTTTCTTAGGGCCTAGGTCATTGCAAACTTGATGCTGTGGGGGGTTTTGGAACTGTTTTTAAGAAGAAACAGTTATTTTTGCTGTTTCAAATAGGTTTTCAGGATTCTGTTTTGATTGGGTGACTTGTTGAACTGTCCCTTTAAAAGACACAGTAATTCTAAGGGCTGAGAAACACAGTTTTCTAATTTGTTGCAGGAAAATAGATAATTCAAACCCCTAAAACAAAGGATTGCATGGGATGCAAATTGTCCTTTGTGGGTGGTTGCCACATAAATGACGACTAATTGTTCCGGCCTTAAAAAAAAAAAGGCACAAGGGCTTTTCTCAAAGTGGGTGGTAGCAATAAAATGTCCCAGTTGTCTTGTGTATATGTTTGCATTTGTCAGATGTTAGGGTGGAAGGGAACTCAGAAGAATAAGCTGTTGTTTATTTGTGAAGGCATGGGTGGAAGACTAGCTGTGAACCGCCTGTGGAAGAATTTCCCTTTCTTACGTTTCTTGTTTGTTTTTCACAAAAAAAGAGAAGAGAAACACTGGCTGTGTTAGAGTTAGGCTCTCCATTCCCCTACGCTGCTTGTTCCTCACATTCACAGGCACTTTGCATATTTTAGCATGTATATAAATCTGATGATTTTTAATGGCTCTAATTGGCTGCGGCTCGTTGTGCTGGAGTGTGCTTTAATCTTTTCCGTGTCAAGGTCTTGCCTCACTTGCTGAGCCAAAACAAATGGATCTGTGCTAGTCTCAATTTAACTCATCTGTGTTCACCTACCTCCTCTCTTTTGTATGCCATATCAAAAAATGGTTCCTTCCTACTGGGAAGACTGGAAGAAGTCTTTTTCTTCACCCACTGTTCATCTGTCACTGGAAGACAACACTTAACTATTGTTGACGCATGGCAGCATTTCGCGTATAGATGATAGGTGCCCAGTGACAGTTAACAAGTTTTCTTCCAGTTTATGTCGATACATGAAAATATTGAACTTGTAAAGACCTGGAGGTGACCATGTTGGAATAATACAGGGATTTCTTAACTAATTCTGTAATTTTTGTACATTTTGGAATTTTAGGTCAATTACATTGTATCATCATGTATGACCTCAATATACAGTTCTGTTATCTGGAAATTGTATTCATTTCTTCATCTGGTAAATCAACTTAAAAACCACAGTGCTAAACACTAAGGGTTCACGAATAGAAGAAACTAGAGTGTCTTTACAAAGCGATGTGGAAATTTTCATTTGGCAATAAGATTCAAAGCATTCATTATGTCTCTATGTTCATAAAACACTGAATCTGAAAACTCATTGAGTATCATTTGGATTAGCATAGTTTTGTTGTTTTTCGGGTCACGAACCAGCCGACGTAGAGAGGGAATCGCACCAGGACAGACTTCCAGAGAAGGGCTTGAATGCATCATACTTGTGCATAGTTCAAGTTATTGTACGGTTTCACACAGATACCAGCAGGAACTTTGTTTTTTTTGAGCAAATCTTGACAAACTAACCTTTGAGTAGTATGGTTACTAGTCCAACAGGAGGATCTGAACTTGAGGACGTGATGTGGGACCCAGTCAAGCATACTTAAAACTTTCAATTTAGTTTTGGTTTTAGCCTGCTTAATTTAAGTAGAAGAAAAATAAACAATGATAATAAAGACATTTATAAAATTTAATATTATGAATAATATCATTGGAATAACCTAAGATCATTGTTTTTCAACCTTCCATTTCTTTGTTTTAATGTCATTCATCACATCATGATGATGGTCTTTGCATTAGCCAGACCCACAGCTGCTACCTCCAGCTGAATGCAGAACACTGCTTACTGGTCTTGCAATATCCTCAGCTGGTGTTTATAATGGCTGCTTTTAACTTGCAGTGCAACTCCAGGTTGCAGTCCTGTTTATGCAATAATGCTGAATTGATCAGTGTGGCTGTTTCTAACACAGTTCATAAATCAGGGTGGTGATACTAAGACATCTATTTGCAGGGATAGGATGCAGAATAATGTAAAACCGTTATTGTTCTGTGCAGTCCTGTAAAGAAGTTCTGATGTGAATGAAATAAATTTATAAAGAGGACGGATTCTGGTCAAGTAAGATTCAAAAACATCTCTAGGTACAAGTAACCTGCATTTCAAAATTGCTTTCATTATTTGCTATGAAGTTGGTCCTAATCAGGTCTCTGATTGTTTCCAGCAAAACAGATTTCAAATAATACTGTCTAATAATTTCCAAATGTGGACATTTATGATTCCAGAAGTGACATATTAATGGTGTTGCCAGAACTCAGCTCTTAAACTCTGGGTTTTAAAAACTGAAGGGTGATATCACAGTGGTTGTTTCCATGCCCATAAAGAATTCAGAAACCCACTAAGCAGGGGGCCATGGTAAACTTCATTTGGCATGTTATGGTCAATTTTCAACCCCATAACAGCATAATTATCTCAAGTAGCAATTTAGACACTTTGAAATTGTTGGTAACTTGAGATGTAGAGTTTTTGTGTTTTACTGATACTAATTAAATTGGCTTTGCTCTTGTCTAATATTTTCTGTTTGTGCTCAGAGGGAGGCAATTGGCAGGAATTCTGTTGTGAAACGAACTTTTAGATCAAAAAAGCTGTCAGATCTTGTTGTTATTGTGCTGCTTGCTTGATACATTCACTGGTGCATATAAAAGCGCGTCAGCCTGCTTTCAGCTCCGTAGGTAACCCATGTAGGTGTCGGTGTGAAGCTCAGGTGTGGCTGGGGAAGTGAGACAATTAGCATGATCACACCGCGACTGAGCTGCTTCCCTCTGGGGCTGATGAAATGTCATCCTTTCTGTTTTGTCTTTAGAGCAACATGAATGTTGACTGAGAATCAGTTTCCTGGTTGAAAAAGTTTAACTTTGAAACATTTTGTACCATTACAGCTACAAACTTTTATGTATTTTATTGGGGTTTTATGTCACACTCCAATACAAAGGGGAGTAAAACTGTCAAGTAGAATGTAAATGGCCTGTACCTGCATAGCGCTTTAAGTCCAAAGGACCCCAAAGCGCTTTACACTACATTCAGTCATTCACCCATTCACACACACATTCACACACTGATGGTGGCAAGCTACGAGATTGTAGCCACAGCTGCCCTGGGGCAGTCTGACAGAGGCGCGGCTGCCATGCACCGGAGCCACCGGGCCCTCTGACCACCACCAGACACCACCACCACCATCGCCCCAATGATGCACTGTTTCTAAATTCTCTTCAGATCTCATTCTAAAAAGCATGAGGTGCATTTGTATGCTGCACCACTGAGTCAATACATAAAACCACATTCTGCGAGAAGCACAGCCGGAAGTCTTTTTGGCTATTTCTGTAACAGCTTTGGAGATTCATAGACACACATTTGCACCAATTCTGCTGGGAAATGTAGCTCAAGCTCAGTCAGATTGGACTGAGGTGGTCATTCTTACAGGAATATGCTTTGATCTAAACCATTCCATTGTAGTTCTGGATGTAAACTCAGATTCGTTGTCCTGCTTTAAGGTGAACTTCTCCCCTAGCCTTTTCCAGGATTGCTAAAGAAAAGCCTCTCTGTAGCATGATGCTACCACCCCCTGTGACAAGGTCAGGATGTGTTTGCAGAATGATACTTGTGTTAGTTTTCTGCCAAGCAATATGTTGCATATAAGCTAAAAATTCCAATTTTGGTTCATTCATCCTGAACAGCTTCTTCCACATGTTTCCCATTGTCCCACTAGATTTTATTCAAGGGAATCAGGGTAAACAGGGGGAGGGGGAGGATTTAAATGTTAACCTTTTCCTTTCCTTTTAACACCTACTTGGTGTTGGTTTGTCACATAAAATTCCAATAAAATACACTAAAGTTGGTGGTTGTAGGGTAATAAAATGTGGAACAGTTTAAAAGGTGTGAATGCTTTTACAATGCAGTGTATTTATACAGCAGTCTCTTGAGGTATTATGGTGCTATCATATAAAGACTGGCTTCAGCCAATAACCTCCAATTCAGTTAGAGTCCATTACAATTCTTTAGACAAGTCTCAACCTGTTTTCATCCTTCCATGTAGTGCAACCATCTATTCCACGACTGCTCAGTGTTTTTTATTTAATCACTAATTCAATACTATATTCTTTTGTGAATTCTGTCTCTATTTTGTCTGAGGTTATCAATAATTCTTCTAACAGCCTTCTGTGTTAAAATAAATGGTTGGAACGTTGACAACTCTGCTCATCCCACATGATTAACCTTTTAGAAAAGTTGCTAACTTGTACTGGAGCAGGCTCAAGAGAATCCTAAAAATATCTGCATGCACAAAGGGAACATGCGCACCTTCAAACACAAGACTGAACAGTAGCTGCCTGTGAAATGAACCACAGCAACCGCTTGTAATGCTTCAGCGGTGGAATTTTTTATGTAAACCCAACTGGGTAGAACACCAAGCTCCAACTCTTCATTTCTGTTCTAAGAAGACATTTTCTAAAATGCTGGAAAATAGTCAGCACGTGTGCCCTCTAAAAAAGCCTCTGTTCTTTTCTAATTGCTGCTTCCCACAAGCCTCCCTGTCAGTTTTACACCAAAATTTAAAATAAATCACTGAAAAGAAAGGGGGATGTGATTCATGAAGGGGTGAGAAGGTGGGTGGAAAAGAAAAGGTGAGGATTAACTGCTCAGACAGAATGTCAAAATTGCTTCATTTCAGAGAACTGCTGCCAGCTGCAGTTTCCCCCTCGGCTGCTCTGAAGCTTCACCTCCAGTATTGAGAACACTGCAATGCCTCTTTGTGTCATCAGTCCAACATTCAATAATAATCTGCATTAGTTTATACCCAGCCCAGGTCTACTGCTGTTCTGCTGTAGCTTCTGCTTAACAACAAAAGTCAGGTACATACCATACTGCAGACATGGCAAGACACAAAAAAACAGGGCCCAAGTTCGGAAATAGGTCGCCTGGTAAAAATAAGCCCCTTGTTCTACACTTTGCTTCATACAGAGGATCTGGACCCTCGGCTATTGAAAAACGATTACTTGCTAGAAGGATGGCACTCTATTAAAGTTTGAAAAGATTGGATCCGATTTTACCCAATTGCTAATGTTTGGCTGTGATGTATGTAATGTGCCAGGTTGAATGTGAAGGAAGCTACGCTATAAAGCTTCCCGGAAATTGTGTGCACTGTAAACAATGAACCCCTCTGTGAAGAGAGAACTTTATTTGTGCAATTTCTGGAAGTATGGCCAACACAGACTGAATGGCTTCATTCACTTACTCCAATGTCATTGCCAAACTACAACCATAGGTGGACTACAGTTCTAAAACAGCGCAGAGACTCAATGTCATCGTTCACAACTCTTCCTTCTGTTTGCTGATTGGCCAGGATGAAATGCATCCTGATAAATTGACCTCAGTGGGACAAATCCCAGATGGAGCACTGATGAGAATTGAGTGGAATTGTGTAGAAAGGCAATGGCCAGGCTAGCAATTAGCTGTAATGTGGAGGTGTTGTGAACAAACCTCCAATACAGCCAATGGAAAGTAATGCTAGCTTCCCAAATGTAAACACAGATTTGGATCATAACCAGAAGAGAGAGATCAATAATAGAAGGTGCTTTTGATGCATCTCTATATCAAGGAAAATTTGGCATCTGATCAGTACACCTGCTGGGCTCCTTCCTTATGAGGTTCTCTGGGTATGTTCCATTGTTGGAAGGACTATATCCCCCAAAACAATACACAAAAAAGTATACATGTGACAGTAAAGTTGGGTTGCAGAGTTGTTTCAAACAGGCTATCGTTTCTCTTTAGAGCAGTGTCCGCCATCCTGGCGCAGAGTTAAGTTGATTTGCAGCACGGGTTGTACTTTTGTTAGGGCTGCTTCCTTTTACTTACCCTGTTTGTGGTGTTGTGGTGTGGACAGCATCTCAAGAAATAGTCATGGTGTGGTGGTTGTCTGGTATGGAAACCTCAGGCTCTTCACTGGATGAAAAGTGGGATTTAAGGGAGCTTTTGGTACAGTAAATTGCTGTGGCGCTTGAGACTTACAGCTGCTAACAGGAGTTTTTTTGTCATCACTGGAAACTGTGGGGAACTGTCTTGAACTATGTTTGTCAGTGTTGCCCCCATGACTCCTGGGGTCTATGGGAGACTTTCACATTTAAAGTAAGTTGCTCTACTTCATACAAAAGCAAATCAAGTAGTCACCGCTAGTTGTGGTGGTGTCACCACCAAAGTTGTATTTTTATTATCTGGTTTTTTGTATTTTTTTTTTGGTAAGATTGGAGATTCATGTTCTCTGTAATCTTTTAAGCCTTTTCCCATCAAAACACATGCTATTCAAAAAATATAATACAGAGGAATCATTCAGCCAAGGTTAAATTTACAAGAAATCATTCTGATTTGTTTTGCATTATAACATTTTAATGTCCTATAAAATTAGGGCATGATAAAAGTCAAATGAAATATTGTCTACTAAGGTTATCAGTTACTTTCCCTGTGTTCCATTGAAAACTCAAATGAAAAACGTTAGAATGAATAAACCTTTCCATAGCTGAACAAACACTCCCTTTAAATGGAGATGTAAATGCATGTTGGGGGTGTAGGGCAATGGTCCCATCAGTTTTACAGTTGTTAAGTCTAAGATCTGCAGGTATAGAAGCATGCCATGAATAGCTATGACTGGGAAAAGAATATCCAAACAATAATTAATATTATCGGGTAAAACATATGAGTGTTGGCACCACAGCAAAGCCAACATGACTTTGGTTGGATTTGTAATATAAAAACTGAATATGCAGGATTACATACAATAAATTTTAGTGCAACAACATCTTATTTAGACATTCTGCCTTTGGTGTCTGTTAACCCATCTGCAGATTTATTATTGTGTAACTTAATCAAAAAACCAAAACAAAACAAAAATAATGCTCCAGAGTGGCTTTTATACAGATGATAGAATCTGTTTTTTCCTGTTGCTTACCCGTTAACACCCCAGTCCAGTAGGTGCCGGTATATAGTTGGTCTGCTAACCTCCATAAAAAACCATAAGAAGAAAGAGCATACAAGCTGAAGTCGAAGAGGACGATGAAATGGCGAACAAAAAAATATTTTATGTAGTTTCTGACTCAGTATCATACCGATATTAAAGTGATATCTTGGCAGAAGCCAACAGAAGACACTGCAGCGCCCACACAATACCAAACTCTCGGTAAGAATGCTGTTTGTGTGGCGGACATAATAACGAACATGGACTGAATATCACTGTTTGCGCGCCAGAGCCATCTTGGTAGCGGTCCGTCGTATTCACAAGGCTGAAATGAAGGTGAGGATAAGATTTTTAAAATCAAATGTAATGTGGTGAACTCTTAAAAATACCAACATCTTTTTTATGTTTTACAAATTGAACACCAGGCTGTCTCATTCTAGAATTCAGCCAGGAGTCGACAAAAAGAGGGCAAAATCCGAGAACTGCGGTAAGACTTGGTCATTTCTGAACGAAAAACACTGAGAGTTGCTGTATGTTAACTTTAAGTAACAAAATTATGTTCTTCTTTTGTTTCACCCTTTCTTTTAGGAAAGTGTCGTTCACTTGCATCACTCTGATTCAAATCACAGCCACTATGACCCTCAAGCAAGGGTAAGAATCACCAACAAAGCATGCTGTTTATTGTCTGAAAGTGAGTAATTTTAAGTTTATTTTTTTTAATCGCACATTTGCTTTTTACAGAATGTTCGTCTCATCGTGGGGGACACATCAGTGTTTGTCAGAACTCTACAGGCCAGTCTAGGTTTACATGGTGTGAGCAATGGTGCCAAAGTGTGTAAGTATCTTCTGTTACTGTGGTGTGTGTGTTGTTTTTTTAGCTTGAATACATTTGTTTATGTATAGTACACAATTTATTTATAACGCACAAAAATGTTTTCCAGCTGCATGCAGACCCCCTGTGAGGCAGTGCAGCAGCACTTCCGGCCCAGTCAGCCGGATCCTGCTGATGGAGCAACAGCTATGGAAAGGTACTGCTCGGTGTCAGTCAGGAAGGAAGCTGGTCAGATTTTTTGGATCATATTGCAGGATTTGGATGCTTATTTAGGAATTTATTTCATCATAAACTTTTTCATAAGTAATTTCTTTGCATTTAGTGTTTGTAATTAGTTTATCCAGTGTAATGTTAGTCTGGTGCTGTTTTAAAGAGACTCAGTGGTTCCTGCTTAGTACTGCTCAGTGACACAGTTTAGCAGGGATGGAAACTAACGAGTAAAAATATTTTTAAAAACCCGTCAGATTAAACAGCATTGATTCTTTTAGCTGGGTTAGTAATCAGATTCCATGGTGTTGCATGTAATCTGTCTTACATGGAAGACAGAGGCGCCAGGAAAAAAACCACCAAGTATAGTTCAAGTTAATCTAGAAGATGTGAAAAAGAAGAAATGGCTGCACTTAAGGGACCAGTTTAACAATAAATATGAATAAGGCGACAGCTTTATCTTGCAGTGTAAACTTAGTTTGGTTTGTGTTCAGCACTATGACCATGTAAACATTCTGCATAATATTTTAACAACAAATGTAAAATCAGTTATTTCTGGAACTTGTGATTATAATTTGTATTGGCTAGGGCTAAAAACAGAGGATCAGGTGCTTAGTTTGGAATCAGTTATTTAAAAAAATGTTAGATAGGAGGGACAGTGAATATGCTTGATAAAGAACTGGATGAAGATCAGAACTGCCAGGTTCTGAGGAAGAGAAAAACCGCAGAGAAGCTTCATAGATGAAGGAAGCTGAGAGTTTCATGTGACAGAGAAGGATGCTGAGATGATCAGCTGGAGAGAACCCTAAAGACAGCACCTGGCAGAAGACACTAGAAATTTATGTCCCATTAAAATTACCTCCCAAATATTCATGATGTCATGTATTACCATGTTTTATTTTGCATTGCATTTTTATTTATGAAAGATGCTCTTTCAGTTAAAAACAGTTTGAGACCAATATGTTCTCATTTCCTTTCTGAAATCAATGAGCGGAACTTTCTTCTGCTCATAAAAAAGTAAAAGTTTAATGAGGAATTTTTTTGATTTTATTTGAGTAACATTTTACACTGGTGACTTTATTTGTATTTAAGTAAAATTTGATCAAAGTAAATGTACTTTTACTTGAGTGCATTTTTTTGTATTCTTTTCTACTCTGCAATTTAGTTTACCAGTCTATGATTTATGTATTTTGAGGGTGATAAACTTAAAATTACAAAGACTATTGAAACATGTTATCAGGCTATTTCAGCCTGCTCTGTGTATATTCTACGTTCTGTGCATATTTTTCTTCTGATGATGATTTATATAGTTTATAAGTCCTTCTAATTATTCTTTAAGGGTGAATATTTAGTTTTATTTTCTCTAAGGGTGTCTTATAAGGAGGTTTATTTTTTTCTGTAAGTCTCTTCAATTTCTGTCTGTGAAAAATGTCTGCAATGTGAGGCTCCAAAAAAAATCAATATGGTTTCATGATGGCAAAGATTTGCTTCTTGTAAGCATGCATAATGACTGTCTGTTCTGTTTGTGTCAACAGCTGCTGGAGGCAAGGATAGGTGTCCTGGCAGGAAGGACAGGTAGCATTATGGAAAGTCATCACCGTTGATCTAATGTCTGATGAAGAAGATGGCAGCTTTGATGGGGTTTCAGGGTGGATTTTTCATCCCCTGCGTTTCTGCAACCAGAAAAGACTTGAGGCTCATCCAGAGTCAAATCATCTTTGGACAGGAAGCCAACGCCACATGGTCCACAACTGGAAAAACATATTTCTTGAAATTGTTAAAAATGTTTTACTTGTGATACAAAAATAATAATTTAAAAAAAATATTCAAACATGCTCCTCATAGTTTCTGTTCCTCATAAATTCATGTCTATAAATTAGCTTAGGTTAACATGGCATCAATACAAATGATCACATATAGACTATATCACATGAATATGGTCTTTTGGGAGTGCAGTTTTTAATTTCAGGGTTATTAAATATATATCATAAATCAATATATTATTAGGGAGGGCTTTACCCAAGCCTGTGTATATAGAAAGGCTTGGACCGTCCAATGGGGACAGATCTACCGACCAATCACTTATGAATAATTATTGGTGATGTCATTAGTTTCATCCAATGACAGAAGTGATGTCGGTCTGCTGCTGGTTCTGCTACCCGTAGCTGCGGCCATTCATATGTTAAGTAGAGTCGTTAACGCCTCTCGGCAGAGGCTGTCCCACCACCCGCCCCAAGCCCTCCCAGTTCAACAACTGCAGTTGAGACAAGTGAAGAGAACAATGAGAAAGAAAAACAAAAGCCAAACCCACTTAGAGTCACAGCAAAGAGTTACCAAGTCTTCAAAACAACTATGAATTTCAAGGTTTCATTACCAGAGGTACCAATAATTGCAGAGGGCGCTATAGTTTCAAAATATCCGTGTAAGCATCACGTCTGTGCATCATTATATCATGATGAGAATTATGAATTGTTGCGTAAATAAGGGCCAAAAGCTAGTAAATAGACCAAGACATACAATGGAACCCTCTATTAGTACTCTTACAATATACAGTGCTGTACCACATACCTCGGGCCTGGGGACAATTACAGTGCAGTTTCCACACTCTATTTGGCCCCCACTGAGTCACTAAAGCACAGATTAATATGACCACAGCCTGCAGGCTTTCAGCCCAACTATGAACCTCTGTGTGTGGGCAGCTTTTCTCAATGCAGTCCCAGTCTGAGGTCCGTGCTGGTGACTCCCAACTTGTAAGCTCCCACTCTGACAAGCAAAGAGTAAATACCCTTCCAGAACCACTGAGTGGACTAAAGCACAGCACTGTGTAAGAGACTGAGTTTGTGTGTGCTTTAGCTGCTGTGTATTTGTGCTTGCATGGTTTTAATGAAAGAAAAAAACAATGTTACAGAAAGGATTCATTACTGTGGTTTATGAATCATATACAAATCTTCATTTCAAGCGTCAGTAACTAAAGGCAGAAGCTTGTTTTAAAGATTGCATCCAAACTGCATTTTGTTAATGGCTCAGCTCTTAATTTTGCAAACTAACATGTCATTCAATTAAAATACAGATAGTTTTCTTTGTTGTTTTTCCACATCATAAAGCTTTTTTGGAACAAGTTGTGTTACCTGGACATGGAATTGCTGGAGGGGTCTGCAGAAAGGGTGTGCAGTGAAGATATAAGCACTCAGCTGACTTGTTGATTCTAATACTAATTATGTTGTTCCTGAAGGCAATCTGTTTGCAACACTTTTTGAGTTTGTGTTGGTTTATCTCATAGAATCTCAATGTAACACAAGAAGTTTTTGGTTTTGATGCCACAGAACTCGAAAAAGTAAAAAATGAGCACTTTTGGCAGGCAATTGTATTTTGTGTAGCTGTGATAACATTTTGGTGGCACGAAGCCGATAGTTTGCAACAAAATTATTTTTTATTAATGTCACACATTGATCTGCAAAAGTTCCTTGGAAATTATGTTGCCAAAGAAGGATTAGAGGGGTCTAACAAGTGAAGAACAGAATGAGATAGGGAGAACACTGATCTGTTGCCGTGCTTGATGTCAAATTGAAAATTATCCTAATTACCTCCAGTCCCTTGAGATGCATTATGCCTCATGTAAACAGCAGGGTAGGGAATTGTTGTGTCTTCCCTCCAGTTCATCTTCACCCTCTGTGAAGACGTTGCCTGTATGTTCTTCATTCTTGGCTCAATTTTTTTCCTTACTTTATTCAGTGTTCATTTTGCATTGCAGTGCTGTGGAATGAGGGCATATTTCACTTTCTCCCATCTGTTTCTGTGAAAAGATGAGGCGATTGTGTGTTTCAGTGAGCTTGTAGATGCAGAAATACTTGATTGATGGTGAGACAGAGTGACAATGTCAAACATTTCAACCTGGAATCCATACTCATGTCCTCCAGCGAAGGAAAATTTGAAAGAATTTACAGGAGCAGCTACATGCTAGTAAGAACAAACACCATAATAAAAGGCCCACTTTTTTTTTTTTTTTTAGGATTTTTATAAAGTTAGATGTAGGTCAAAACAAAGAGGGTATTTTGCTACCTTCAAGCACTATATATCCTGTAAACTGCTGTACAGTGTCTGTTGGCATGACTTTGTCTAGAAGTAAGAAGTTATTATTATTAGCCCTGAATATGAATGTGAGGGCTTTAGGCTGCTTAAAACTCTGTTTTACCTAAATTTGAAATTCTTATTTGAAATTATGTAAGGGTCAAGTTTTTCAGTTGTCCTTTTATGCTAGGGTCGGCTAATAAAGACTGAATATAAGACTGGCCAGTTACACTCAGTCACAAAAGCATTAACAAAGCCTCGACCACTTTTTTGTTGTTTGTGTGGAAGTATTTTGGGTACTTGGTAGAAAAAAAAGACATGGTAACAGAAAAGATATGTACTATTTTATTTTGCACTGTGAGAATACAAGAACTGGCTAATCATTCACTGCTAAAGACACTTCATTGGCATCTCCTTTGTAGCTTCCTTTTGGCACCAAACTTAAGTGCTATTTCTATTTATTATTTTTTTTTTTTTAGTCATTTTGGGAAGAAATTGATCCTCTAGTTTAAAATCTGCAACACATGGACTTATTAAAAATAGCCTTTTAGTTTAGCGCTGATCGGAGTCTGGAAAGCAGATTCTATTTTTCATCTATTCGTTTTTTAAAAAAACTAATCCTTAATTTGGTCAAAGCCCAAATAGGTAATTCTACACTGAACAACAGTTTGAGATAAATGAAATCTATATTCTTTTAGTAAAACACAAGAATGAAGCATTTTTAATGTTTTTTGGGATTAAGACCAACCTAAAATGAACTAAATAAAGACCCCAATAGACCATTCAATTCAATTCTGTTTATTTCTATCGCACCACTTCATGTTATCTCAAGGCACTTTACAAAAAACTAAATTCAGTCCAATCACACATACATTCCAATTGATCCTACTTAACAGACAATGCAGCCAAGTTGAGTTTATTATTTTTTGATTGGTTAAAGTTTTCTAAGGAAGCCCAGCAATTGCATTATGTCATTGACTTGCTACATTTATTCCTCCTGGATGAGCATGTAGCAACAGTAGAAAATAGCTTGCATTATGTTGTTGACTTTGCAGCAATTGCTCATAGTGAGCATGCATGTAGCGATAGTGGAGAGGATAAACTCCTCTTTAACAGGAAGGAACCTCCAGCAGAACTTGGCTCAGTGTGAACAGCCATCTGCCATGACAGACTGGGGTTTGAGAATACAGAGGATACATGCAAAAAAGAAACAGAAGCACTGATTCAGGAGTACTTTGTATGTCAGAGAAAAGTGAGTTAATGGCAGTAGTTGCTTCTTTAGCAACATCATCTGGAAGAGAAAAACAACAGATAAGCTCTGAGCCAGTTTTAAAGGCTATAGGCAACAATAGTTCAGCCAGTATTTTTGTCTAGGAGAGAGACAGGGTTAAACACTGAAAGACAGGGCCAAGTGCATTGTCTATTGAAGGACAATATTAAGTTCTTGGTGTTACAGCTAAACAGAGTGCCAGACCAGATTTAGCTTCTAAGAAGAGTAAAACAGAGAGAGCATAAAGTTAAAAGTTGAAATAACAGTAAAAAAAGAAGTCAAATTGGAGAGAAGGCAAATAATGCAGCAGAGCAAGGAGAAATGGTCAGTTTGTCAACCAGTAGCATAAGCCCACAGCAGCATAACTACAGCAATAGCTCTGGATAACTTAAGCTGCTCTAACTATATGCTATTTCAAAAAGAAGTTTTAATAAGATAGATTACTTATATTTATTTCAGATTCTTTATATATTTGAAACCAAACAAAAAGTGTGTTTTTGTGTTTTACAAAAAATATTGCTAGAACTTGTTTTATTGCACTCTTGTGAACCACATAGACAGGTTTTATCTTATACATGCTATTTTTTTGGTAACACATTTCTAAATGTATACATGCATTTCATTAAGATAAATGTCTGGGTGGGAAAATTCCCTGGTGTTGTAAAGTCATGCCTCTGTCTCCGCTACCGGTGCTGAAACTGCTTGACCATGTTGGTTTCCATTTATGTAGCTGGTTTGTTTTGCATCTTTTCTCTCCACCAGCTCTCTAATTTGCATTTTGCTGTGTTGAAATCTGTGCAGTCTCCTAGATGCAACTACTGTGCCATCCACTCTAAGTTATTAGCCAGTAGTTTTATTGTGATGAGGTGTAAACTGAGCTCTACGACTGTCAAGCCATCCCATTCTGATTGCACTGTAATTGGCACAGTATTGCTTTTGTAAGCTGTAACACATTTATTGGGGGCATTGAGCAGTTTAAATTGTATTGGATGGCCAATTAAGTCAATATACATAGTGTGTCTTGAGACTCTACCAAACTGATTTAATGTTGTTTTGGCAAACAGTTATAGTTACTCAATATATTTTCTAGGTATACATTTAGATTATGGTTAGAGGAACATCTTTAAAATATGACATTTTATTTTCTTCTGATATCAGGGGATTTGCTGCTGTTTCTTTAACCCAATCCGTCTCACTCTATACAACACTCCAGGATGCCATAACAGTACAGTTGTAAAAGGTATCTTGTGGGAACATTTTACACTGAAATGCATGCAGAAATGTCCAAAACACTGTTGTAAACAGTTTCGCTGCAAATATCTTCAATTGGACCTATTTTTGGTCAAGATCCAAATGGTATCCTAAACTTACCAAAGTTCAGGTTACAGCATAGAGCAGGGGTACTCAAATCCAGGCTTCGAGGGCTAGTGTCCGGCAACTTTTAGATATGTCTCTAGTCCAACACTTCTGAATGAAATGGCTGAATTACCTCCCTAGTATGCAGTCAAATTCTCCAGAGTCCTGCTAATGACCTCATTATTTGACTCTGGTGTGTTGGACCAGAGACACATCTAAAAGTTGGAGGACACTGGCCCTGAAATGAAATGAGGACCCCTGGCAAAGAGGTCTCTAAATTTTCAGAGGAAGGTCTAAAGGATAGAAAGCATTGTGTTTTGAACAATATTTTTTCATGTTTCTTTGGTACACCAAAAGAAAACCACACTCTTTGATGAGAATTAACCCTACACACACATTGTACACTGGTTCGACACAGTAGTTTTCATGTTTTCTTCTACTAACAAAGGATATTCCAAAATTAAGCAGGGAAAATGACTGCACCAGTCTTCTTGTATATCTGTTTGTCCGTTGTGTTTTTCTTGAACAAAAAGCTTCTTTGCTCCCTTTTTGTCACTGACTGTTGTCTAAAAGTCTTTACCTCTCTATGTGTGGAGATGTACTCGCAATATTGGGCAGCCATCATTGATCAAGGTCTGCACTGGTGGAAACTCTATTCTATCTTACACAGATTGGCGTCCATTCCCGGTAGTTGGATCTGCCTCTTTCCCAACACCATTGATTCAAATTGTCAAATTACTTGCATGCAACATTTGTTCTGCAGACGAATGGTGTTGACCCATTCATTCAAATCAGGTTCGTAGAACCAAGGAGACATAAATAATGTACAGAACATCAGGCCTCTAGAAGTGAACACCACTATCTCAGAAAGCAATGGCTGACACACTTGCATATCCTACACTCCTACTGTATTTGCTGCAACTGAGCTTACCCATCTGAAGTTCTTTACGATCCAGAAATGTGTTCCTTTAGCTGCAACATTCCTAACAATTTAGATGCCAATCAGTGTTGGCTCCTTGCTTTTATTTGAAGGTAGCCATTGCCATTGAGTGATTTCAGTTGGACTCTTCCACAGTTTGAAATGTTCTGACTGGACTGAAATGGAGGTGGCTCATTTTGTGCTGGTGAAGTGTTTGGTGTCAATGAAAAATTTTTAAGGCTAACAGGCTCTGTGCAATGTCTTCACGTTCTTCCAATCACTTGGCACAACAGTCTTTTAAAAGCGTGACTTGTCACCACAACAGCTGACATTGCAGAGTTTGCAAAACACAATATTGTGTTACTGCATTGTTGTATTCACTGTTGGTCATTACTTGGATCAGAAAACAATATTTAAGATGATGGGTGTTTTCCAGATCCAACTAGGTAAAGACAAAATTAGAGTTATGCTAGTGAACAGTGAACTCAGTTGGACTTACTTCTACCTGCTCAAGATTATGTCTCTGGTATTGATTGCCATTCTCTAGTTCAACACATTTCCTGCACTAGTTTTCATGCCGTCTGCCTTCTAGACCCCTCATTTGGAAATGTGATTGTCATATTTTCCATCCTTTTTGCATTAGCCTTATTGCTCTGACCATATGACGAGATTTTTGCAGTTTGCCAAGTCTGTGGCTGGATTTTGTAAACGTGCGTCTGTGTGTTCATGTCAGTATCAATGTGCTATATTGGTGAAGCTTGATTGCCCATATTTGTGGCTTTATAGATGATCTCAACATTGCATGCTGCGTGGGCTTGTGTTGATGTTGTGTATATGCATGTGTGTGTGTGTGTGTGTACGTGTGTACGCGTGTGGGTGTTTGGCATGAGGTGGGACCGGGGGCCAACATGTTGTGGTGTATTGTGGCCTCACTCCAAAGCCCTGTGGCTGTTGAACTTTTATGGAGAGTCAAGCACAGCACAGATCTTACATTAGACCCAAAACACACACACACAAAGTCACACATACAACAACAGCAGCCCAGCCTCCATTAGAAGTGCCACCGGTAGCCAAGCTTCAGCCTGACACTTCAAAGAGCTTTTTCTCTCCGTCTCCTCTCTTTGCTTCATGCTCATTTTCAGATTTTTTTTCTCCTTTTTCTGCCGTTTCTTTTCTCATTTCTTCACTCTATCAAACCTGAAAAAAAGTGATTATGACTTTCTTTGTATGATCTTTTAGGCGAATATCTCCCTTTATCCACTCACCTTGACATATTGTTGGGCTTTAAATGGGATCTTGAGAATTTGTGGTTTCCCCATTTACAGAAGCTGTAGTCAGCTTTAAGTGAGAATTCTTGGATCAAGGTTACACAAGATGCAGTTTGCACATTTTTCTAAACCACATTTACTCATTAAATCACAACTAAAAAATCAAAAAGAAATGTATGAATTAGTAGATGATTGAAAACTGCCTGCTTAACAGGTCATAAGCAAACTGTCCTTAAAAATCTGAAAGCTGGAGAAATATGTTAGGTCTGAGACTTTGTGGCAAACCAAACATCTGCCAGAACCCTGTCTGATGAAATATGCCCTTCTAACCAAGGATGTCCCCATCAGAAGTTTTGTCCCTGATACAGTTTGAAGTCATTTCAGACCAGGCATTAGTGAATATTGTCTCCCAGTCTAAAACTTAATTAAAGTCACTGGCATTAAAGTGCAGGAGTCACTTGACTAGAGTCAAGAGTCAAGGATTCAGACATGTAATGCCATCTTGAGGCTTCCCCATGGGGGCTTTCCTGGCATATTCTGCTGGTAGTAGACCTGGAAAGAACTGGCTGGTGGGACCATATGTTTCCTGTCGGCCTGGGGATGCCCTGGAATTTCCCAGTACAAGCTGGAGAGTTTCACTATCCTTCCATTGGATGTAAAATCTCCTTCTAAGAACAGAGCTAGGCTATAAAGATTTTGGGAAAAAAACAAAACACAAGAAATACACACACATACATACATACATACATACATACATACATACATACATACATATATATATATATATATATATATATATATATATATATATATATATACACACACACACACACATGGGACAATGGTGGTGATGGTGGTAGGAGTTTGTCCCGTAGCAGGTTGCTGGGTCGAGCCCTGCTCCGTCCATCTCCATATCTCCATTGTTTTTCTTGTGCAAGACACTTCACCCATCTTGCCTAAAAGGACAGTGCCTCCCAAGAGGGCTGCAGTCTCAGACACCTGTCTACCCTGTACTGAAAATGTAATTTCTAATAATACTAATTACTACTAATAAAGGTATTGAAAATAATAAAACTATATAGCCAAAAACCATAAGGCCCTTGCATTTACATACACATGAATTTCAGGACATCCCAATACATAGGCTCTAATATGAAGCTGGTCCACCTATTGCCTCAACAACAGCTTCAAATCTTCTGTGTAGGCTTCTGGCATGTGTTTGTCTGAACAGTCAACCATTCTTTCAGGGGACAATTTCAGAGTTCTGACACTGATGTTGGACGAAAAGGCGTGGCCCACAGTATCTGTTTTAAATTCAATCAAAAGGGGCTCTGTCAGGTTGAGGTCAGGGCTACAGTGCAGGCCAGTCACATTGCTTTGTGAAGTTGTGTGCAGTCTTGGTGGAATTGAAAGGAAACTGAACAGCTTTTGGAAAGTGATTCTCCAAAATATCTTATCATGCTGCAGCATTAAGAGTTAATTTCACTGAAACTAAGGGCCTAAGCCCATCCATGATACCACCACCAACAACCTTATCTTTGTCACAGTGCAGTCAAGCAAGTACAGTTATTTTGGCAACCTTTAAGCCAATTCAAACAGGTTCATAGATAGGATGCTTCACATCACTGGAACCCATACCTTAATTGCCCTTGATGTAAGGTTTAGATCAAGCGGCTTGACCACAGAAATGCATTCCATGAAGCTCTCACTGCATTACTAAAACTAGAGGTAGCTCCATAAACAACTAAAGATAACTTTGAAAATGGTCAGGGAGGCTGCCAGAGCTGAAATCTTTGGTCTGTACTGGTTGTCTTCTACATGTGAAAACAATCTTCTCTATACATTTTGTCTGGTCTATGGGATGACAGAATCATTGTGTTCCAAAGAAACCACTTAGGACATGTTAAAATTTCTTAAAACATTTGGGAATATGTATAATTGTTTGACAAAACCAAACTGGCACTTTTAGGCCTCAAAATTGGGGCCAAGGTATGTTCTCCTCAATAAAAAAAGCATGTTGCCAAGAGAACACCATACACCAAGTGAAACATCAGGGTTACTTTTCATCAGATGGAACTGCCGTTTTTGTCAAGGTGGGTGAAAAGAGCAGTTCCACATACCAGTCCATTTTTTTGATCTCAAATGGCCACTAAAAACGCTCAAAATAAGGAACGTTTTTATTTTTATTTTTATTTTTCAGCATCACAGTGAATCCAAACAAAAAAATTCAAATCAACAAAGGAATGAATTCATGGCAGGAAAGTAAAGTTTTGCAATGCTTTAACAGATTCCAGAACTAAGTTAGACAAAAAAAATCTGTGGAGTCTTCTGAAGACTTCTATTGACAAGAGGTGTCCTCTGAGAGATTTGGAGAACTTTTCCAAGGCAGAAATCTTGGTAAAATATTGTCAAGACAAGATGTTTTTCCTCTTTCTGCAGGTGTAGAAGCAAACTTCTAGTGTGTTGATTTGTGTTCCCATCGATGCTTCTTCCTCTCCTCTAGTCCTGTCTCCTTCTTTCCCTTTAAACCTTTTTTGCATCTTTCTCCCTTTCTTTTCTCTTTTCTTTTCCGTCTCTGTGTCCATTACATTTGAAATAAACCCAAAGCAATTTCTAATATATTTATATATATGAAGTGGAGCTTTATGGTGAAAGCCGTTATGCTCCACTTGTGAAAGTAAAAAAGTTGTTTTGCCTCACCTTGACACTCAGACGACAATTCTGAGTGCCACACTGTTGGACAGGACACGTTGGGGGGGGGGGAAGACAAGATGTGGGATGTTAATAGACTCCTACCAAAACAGCACGAACGCTGAAATTGAATGAAAAGCGTGGATAAATATACCATTGGTGTTATGGTGTTCATACTTATTGGAACAACGTTATTACAGCTTATTTATCTCAATAAAGGTGAACAAAATATAGAATTATATATAATAGTTTAACTCTGAAGGCCAGAGGAACTTTGAATTTTAGGAGTGGTGTGAAAAAAACAGTTCAAGATCTTCGAATGTTCAGCTATCCATTTTTCAACCCTTTAAATACCAAATTGCTGCTCTCAAAGTCTCCAATCTCATCATATTCACCCCCATCAGGGTTGTCAGAATTACTTTCTGTTCCAGCAAACAGTATTTTAAAGCTCAAATGTTATGTGGATTTAAAAAAAGTCCTTTATGGCTTCTTGTGGCTGGTAGGAGTTTATCAGCAGTAAGATGGATGGTCACAGCAGATGACGGAACAGACCGAACAACTATAAGAAGAGTGAAGCAGATGGCTGGAATCACTGTTGTTCAGTGTTGGCCAAGTATCACAATATCCTTCATTGTAGAAAACAACATGAGCAATAAGTTTTCTCACATTCTCTTCTTCTCATAATGCATCTATCGTTCTCTATAGCCTCTGCAAACAGACTCTTATGGTTGCAGCTATCTCTTTTTGAGTGGAAGCAGTAAGCTAGCTTAGCTGACCTTGGCTGCAAACCAGTTCCAACACATCGATCGTTTGTCACGAGTTGTTCCCAGAGAAATACAACCCTACAGATGAGACCTGCAGGCTTATATGAAGCTCCGAGTGCTTTGACAAACTTGCATCAGGATGGTGTAGAGGAGTAGACAGAACATGCATGTTATGATCATATTTGATGGATATTTGCACTTGAGTCACACAGCAATGAATCACAGTAATGCGTGATATCGAGTTTGGCAGGACAAAATCAGCGGTGACGTACTGCGCTGGCACAGAAGGGAAGTTTTGCTAATGTTTTTTTTTTTTTTTTTTTTAATCAGGAAAATATCTAAGCTATTACAGGGATGTGTCAGTGAAATTAAATCTTTCAGTCAATTTTCTGTGCTCATGATGCTTGTTCGACGTGTAGCTTCTGGCCATGTGGTCTCCAGCTGTGGGAAGTCCTTCACAGGATCTTTCAGAATCAAAGGCAAGAGTTATATCAAGCTTTGATCAAGGGAGACCCCAAAGGAGAACGTGTGTGTTTGTGCGTGTGTACAGTGCCTTGCATAAATAGTTATACTCCTTGAACTCTTCACATTTTGTGGTGTGACAACCAGTGGAGTGGAAGGAAAAGGAAAAAATTGTTTTTAGTTTTCTTAATGCACAGTGCATTTGTATCCGGCCACCCTGACTGAGGTTGAGATCTTGTCTTCTTTATAAATTAGCTCAAGCTCGGACAGATTGGATGGAGATCGTTTGTATACTGTATTTTCATTTAAGTTTTGCTAAAGATTCTCAATTAGATTTAGGTTTGGACTTTGACTGGGTCATTCTAATACAAAACATTCTATCAACTCTGAACACCTTTCCTGTTCCTTCTTAAGAAAAGCATCCCAGATAGGCCATGGGACTGGAGTTATAAGCAAGAGAGATGCAAAAAGGCCACAAATATGTTAATTGGGATATCAGCTGTTGACAATTTATTAACCCATTTAACTGTCACTCTCAAAATGCTTACATGTTAGTCAATGAGGACGCCGCTGTCCTCATGATCGCTAATTAAAAAAACCTTACAAATTTCCTCTTTTAAATTTTCTTGAGCAACAGGCTATATATGGCATGGATATCACAAGTTTTAAAACTCATAAGGAGGCATCAACTGGTCATTTAAAGAAGAGCAATCTCCTACTTACTGAAAAATGGCAGTTATTACACCAGTATATAAATCTGGTAAATGCACTGTTATCATCAATTATAGACCCATCATTATTTTTACAGTAGTATGAAAATTTAGGGAGAGAAACATTTCTGAGCAACCATGTCAACCTCTGAATACTGCTCTATTTTTACCACATTCCATGCAGTTTGTTTTTCAGAAAAATGACTTTACTGGGACTGCAATTTTTTTTTTCTAGAAAATATCAAAGCTAAATTTTATGATGATCAGGTTTTCTCGACAAAGACATTTTGACCAACCTTTCCTCTAAAATTATTTTGCAGATCTATGCAGATGACACAGTTGTGTATTTACATGAAGGCTGCAGAAGAACAGTCTGCTGTAATGGATAAGTTCTCTGTGATTGGTTAAGATAAAACTGTATGTATGTTGTTGTTTTTTGAGGTCCCTCAGTAGAGATCCCAGTCCAAATGTTATAGTGGCAGGAAAATACTATCAGCTGTACATGATGATAAATATCTTGTTGGATTCACAACTTACTTTTAAAACCCATGTTAAAAAACAGTTTCTAACAGAAATTTAATTCAATTTGATTAATTTTAGACACATAAGCAATACTTTGACTTCCCAGGCATCACACAAATGGCCTAATGCCGTCATATATGAATTACTGTATGACCAATTGGACAAAAGCAGCAAACACTACATCATAATTAACAGAAAGACTGTATAACCATGCTTTAAAAATACTGGATAGAAAAGTCTAACTCATATTATCACTGCACAATTTAACTAAATATATTTATCAAGGGGAAAAAAGACTTTATATTCTTGTATATTTCACTAGAATATAGTTTTGTGTGGTCTTGCCCCTCATCTGCTGAATGATTTATAAATTAAACAAGCAAAAATGGTCACAAGAACTTTAACTGGAGGAGACTGTAAGCTCCCACTTAGGAAATGTGCCTTTGGGCAGTCAGCCTTCTGTTTCAGGGTAGTTTATTCTTGAAATACCAACAGCGTTTGGTAACTAATTAAACATGTGATAATGTATGGATTATTGATAATTTTGCAAGGAAGATGCATTTTTATAACATCTTGTTTTGCTTGGTTAACTCTGCAGTAATTTAACAATCGCAATTAAATGTTTTAATCCTGTTCTGTACCATCAACCTGCCAGGGAGCGCAGATGAAAATGAGCCTTTATGAGTAAATCTTGTACATTTATAAGATAAACTGATTTATGATCATTAATGTGTATTGTTCCTTTTTAATTGAATAAATCCAATTCAAAGTCTCTTGAAACTCACTGATGCCAGAGTAAAATAAAGAGGATAAAGAAAAGTAGACTTAACCACCTTTTCTTGGGTTTTCACCCATCATACCCCTGCTCCATCATTTCTCATAGCCAAACATTTTCTTCTGGTGTATGAAAAACACACGCACAACTTGTTGTATTAACCTCTCTGCTAATCGTGTAGAGTATGCAGTTTAATTCTTTTTTCGATGTGAGTAAGAGAGGGAGGAAAAAAATGGCTTCCAATTAGGCCTACTTTGAAACTTTGGCCTCAGTCCTCTGTTAACTTTTTTTTTTTTTTTTAAGAATGTTCCCTATTGCAGCCCCAAGCTAGGGGTTTGTGTGTATATGCTGTGCTGGTGTGTGTGTGTGTTTCGTGAGCTTGAGGGTCTGGCACTAGGATGGCCAATTAAAACCAGTGCCGGCAGCAAAGGACCAATGGGAGCAGGGCGCCGATGCACTTCCCCACCGCCAATGTGGTAACGCAAACCAGATGCATTTGGGCTGTTTCTCGTGTGTGTGTGGGGGGGGGGCACACACGTTAGTGTTTGCTAAAGTCTACTGGGTGTGTTTTTGCAAATGCCTCTTTGCTGATACTCTCTTTCTGCCTGTGCATTTAATGAACATCTTTACCTTTTTTTGGAAAAAGAGATGCAGAGTTTGCAGTTTTCCTTCTTTGAGATCAAACAACAGGGAGAAAAAAAAACAAAAAGTGTGGTGAGATTGGAACAGGTCACATAACAAAACAATGCTAAAAATGGAAAAGTATCTGCTCTTTTCTCTAAAAGCTACTTTAAAAGCACTGCGACCTCTCACACGCCTGCCTTTGAAAAGCCCGACCACTCAGTTGGGATGACTTATTCACAGAATCAGCTCTTTCATTCATTGTTCAACAAGCATCAGCTTGCTTTCATTCTGAAGTATGACAGCTTTGAAGACTGAAATTATTCAAACTCATCCTACTTTCCTTTGAGCTTTCAAAAGTCTCCATATTTTCTCCTTTCATGGAGTTGCATCCGTTTGATGCCCGACTGTGAATAGAAGCCCTTAGTTCTAAATGAAACCAAGTTTTGTTGTGTATCTTTTCCACTTGGGCTTTATACTAAGCATAGCTTTGTTTAAGTATTTACGTCCTTTGGCACATTTCCCACTTTGTAGTCTTTCAACCTGGAACTCAAATAGATTTCTGCAGGATTTTTGCCAAATGAAACAGCAAAAACATGCCAGCCAAAGGTGCTGTTTTGATGGCAAAACCAACAAGAAACGAGACAAAAAAGCTGGAAAAAAATAGAATTTACTCAAATGTTTTACACAGTCCTCCAGGCAAAACTGTTCCAAGGCTTTTCCTTGTCTAGAGCAGTGTTTGTCTATTCATTCATCCACAGTCAAGGAGGAATTCCTTGACATCCCAATTCCCTAAAGACACTCTCTAGCTCATTCTGGGGATCCCAAGGTGTTCCCTGTCTGGAAGGGATATATACAGAAACTCCTTCTTCAGGTTCTACCCTGGGTCTCCTCCCTGTGGGAAATTCACAGAAAACCTCCAAAGACAAGCAGCTAGGAGTCATCCTGTTCAGATTCCTGAACCAGCTTACCTGACTCTTTTCAGTGGCCCTGAGTAGAATTGCCACCTTTGCATGGTGGAGGGGTTGGAGCATCCAGCTGATTTTGCTGGCTATGTTGTCTGAATCTTTGGCCCCTAATAAGGTATTTTACAGTAAATTGGCTTCAGGGATGGGGTCAGAAGATTTCTTACACCCCTCAACTGGCTCATTTTACTATAGAGGAATAGCATCTCTACTCTAAGCTCCCTTCAGATTATGAAGCGCTCCCAAACTTCATCCGAAGTGAAACAGTCAACACGTGGTTACGGGACATTCGTATTCACACACACCTTTCATACACAGCGCAGACCACCTGGGGGACACCTCTCTTGCTTCTGTATATGTCATGCCCCTACCCGCTGGAGTTCGTTCTTCCTCTGTGCATCTTCCATTTAGCTTTTACAAAACAGTCTCGGAAAGAGCACTACACCTTTCTGCAGACAGCCTCCTCCATGAATAACAATGTTGCAGTTCACGGGAGATTTTAGTCATTTGACAGTCTTTGCAGTTATTTAATGAAGAATTGTATAAATTTATGTAATTCCTCAATGCATCGAATAAATGTTCCTCAAAAGGAGCATGTTGCCTGTGAATACAAAAACCCGACAGTGGAGACAGACTTGTTGAAGCTAAGTATCAACATTGCTGTCCAAGCGGATTTCTGCATAAAACACGCCCACAAACTTCTGACCAATCAGACAACACTTCACACAACACTGTCAAAATAGTTTGACCAGGGCCTGGTGCTGAGAAAAGGAAGTGTTTGCCTCCCTGCAAAAAATTATGCAATTTTTATTATGTCACTACGTAAATGAGAGCCAATTTTGACACTTCAGATGAGGAGTCAAAATTGGCCTTAAGTCTGAGGCCAGCAAGCCTACAAGAATTTTGTTTCTGCTGCTTGTTTCCAAGATCTCATTTTTTCAATCATGATCCATATCTCCTACACATAGGTAGGGGTCGGTTAATCGAGAGCCTTTGCTTTTGACTCAGCTCTTTCTTCATGACAAGAGACCTGAGTTTCTCTGTCATTACAACAGACAAGCCCACAACCTGGCAAACCATCTTCTGCTCCATCCTACCATCACTCATGAATAAGAGTCTAAGCTATTGAACTTCTACAATTGAGGCACAGACTGAACCATAGAGACCCAGGCCAGCCTTTTCCAAACCATGACTGAAGTCTTAAAATTGTTGACTCTTATCCACACTGTTTCACACTTGGCTGCAAACCACTCCAGTGACCACATTTTCTTTATCAGATGGCAATTTTAATCATAACATGTTGTTGCCATGGTGATATATTTCCAAAATGTTTATTTTTATCCTTATTTTCTGAAAGAGGTTAAGAATATACCTCCCATCACCTTTTGAATTAATAAAAAAAGCACGCCAGCATATGCCACTCTGTAGAAAAGGTTGCAACTATTAAAAAGTGATGCATTTGCACTATGTATAATGCTTGTTTGATGGAATAAAAATTTAGACATCTGCCTAATGGAACCAGAGTTTAATTTTGCCAAGTAAGTAGTCTAAAGATATGCATGTTTCCTTTCTTTGAATGTAATTGCTTTTTTTCCCTAAGTAGCTCTAGCTTCTGTCCATCTAGATAAGAGTTGAAACAATTTCTTTCTTTGCAATACTGAATACTTTTGATGATCAGCTATGTAAAACACAGCATTTGCAAGTCAGTGGAAATTAATTGGAAATGACTGAAAACCAGATTTCAGCAAAAAGATCACATAGATCATCCTCAAACAAGAAGACACATTTTTTACACCCTTGGGTTTTGAATGATCAACTGGTTTAAAACCTTAACCTTCTCACAGAAATGCTCAGTTGTTTGTCTGCTTTGTAAGACACCTATTTGTTAAACATTTTTAGTCTTTGGCTAAAACTAACCACTCTAGTTCTCATTGGTATTAAGATACATGGAGTTTCCTAGCTTTTTTATCACTTGTGCTTGTAACACAGAGCTTCATTGTGCTGAAAATAACTCTGATCATCACCAGATTATGCCAGAATTGTTGAAAGAAATGGTTTTCGAAACACAAGTAATTTAATTATCCCTTTTAACAGAATGTGGGGGGTTGTCATCTGAACTGCCCAGTCCAGGTGCAGAAGGGAGAAACCTCTACCAATGTCCAGACAATCACAGGAATCAACTTATCAACCTTTCAAAAGCCTTCTTCTATTCATCCTTGTCCCTCTTGCAAAATTCAGTCAAAATTGAAGGCTCATCTTGTCTTGAACCTTTAACCCAGCTGCTAAGAAAATATCTTGACACTTATTGGACGTTCTGAGTCCAGAAGTCTTACTTATCTTATTTTCATGGTTATCCATATAAAACTGTTGTTTCAGATCCAACATTCTCGGTACAGGTTCCATAAAAATAGCCCTCCAGTCCAATTCCAAACTCATAAAATTCAAGTTACTATGTAAAAGGCTTGAATTATTGGTCATCCTGCTCTTGGATTAATTTTGACTCACATCTGTCTTTGGATAAGCCCCACTGGCGGACCCCTACTGCGAAAGCACTGGATATCCACAGAAAATATTTGAGTTTCCCTACAGACTCTCAGTTTGAACAAAGATCATTTCTGGAGATACTTTTAGCACTGGGGTACTTTGGGGATGATTAAGCACTACCTCACACACCGACACACACACTGAGCAACTCTATACTTTATGATGGATCTCAGCATCCCACAGGGCGTATAAAGCTAAGATAAGGTGGATCAGTCTGTGGATGGGCTAGACTGTGTGTGTTGGTGCGTGTTTGCTTATTCGTTCTCAGTGTTGGACATATAACAGCCTGAGTGCAGCTCTCGGTAGAACTGGGGGCTGTTTCTGATTACTTCAGCAGCGATAATCATGTTGTTTGGATTTTCTTTCAACAAGCAACCACAGCCTTTCCACAAACTCTCAAAGAATACCAGAATGATGAATAAAAGATAAAGTCACCTGATTTTGAAGGTTTGGCCACTCTTAACAGGTTTCCTTCTGTCATCAATGGGTCAGAAGTTCTAGAAAGAAGAAGCAGCCAGAGTGGAAGCCTCAGAATATGGGATGCATGGAAATACACAGCGACCTTCCCTCCGATAGCCTGCAGAGCTTCTGCTGAGACAATGATGAAGAGGAAGATGGACAGAATGAGACAGGCGTTGAAAAGGAGGGAGAGGGATGAATGGAGACAAAGATAGAGAGTGACAGTCAGACAAAGGAGTGGAAGGAGTTCAGACTTCGTTGTCCGTCTGTGGCTGCTCATGAAAAATACAAGATGAACAGGAGAACTTGTGACCCATGGAGGTTTTGAAAAGCTCCATTTATTTTCTGGATTTCTCCATCTGAATCTAACTCTTTAAGAGGGCTTTCTTGATATATTTTCCTTCAGGCACCTGTGGAAATGCATCAGATTTGCTTCTCTTACATTCATCTACTTAGAATCATCTATTTAACTTCTGACATCTGTCTATTATATAACAGTCCCTACAATATCGATCTGTGTGCCATAAGTGCATCACATTGCAACAATCGGGAGGAACTGACAGAGTGAACACCAAGTACCTCTACATTATGGCACCTGTTATTGGTTTGGATATTAGCAAATGAACATTTTGCCATCAAAATTGATGTGTTGGCAGAGGAAAAGTGTTGCACCATTGACAGGGTCATGGTTGGCCAAGTCTGCTTGATGCACATGGGAACAAAGACTAATCTGTGTGGTTTTCTCCAACACGCAAGCTGCTCTTGTTCAAACTCCTGAAAATGTTCATGATGGTTCTCATTAAAAGGTGTCAGAATACAAAGTGCATTGCAGTTTGGCATTGTTGGCATAAGTGCCAACAATGTGTACGAGAACATCAGAGCTAAACCATTGAGCATTGGAAGATGTCTGATGATTCGTGTTATATTATACACCACCTGGATGGCTGGGTGTGTATGCATCACTTACCTGGAGAACATGACACAAGAATCCAGTATTGGGCCAAGATGGTGGAGCCAGATTGATGCTTTGGGTAATGTTCTGCTGGAAAACCTTGGGTCCTGCCATTCTTATGGATGTTACTTTGATACATACTCCCAGGCCAGGGCTGCAGGAACAGAATTATGTCATTTTGTTCTTTTAGCCCTGGAAGTGAGAGCAAAGTTCTTTGTACTTGCTATGTGTGTATTAGCCTTTAGTTGCTGTGCTAAATTGTTAGAGTATTCTCAACAACATAGGTGCAGTCTTTATCTTGTTGTACTTTCAGAATCTTCAACATTTCACACACCAACGTTGGCTTGTAGACTCTGGGATGGAGTTCTCGGATTTTTACATTTTCTCAGAACATTTTGTTCCGTCTGTCATTGAGATGAATTTCATAAGACATTCACTGCTTTGAAGATTTGTAGCTTTTTAAAATGTTGTTCAGCTATCAACATTTCTCACTGTAACATGATAGGCTTTAAAAGTCCTATAAACCTATGCAGATTGATTCCAGGAATAATTGCTTCATTAAGGTTATGGCTAATGCCTTACTCCTATGGCAAGATACCATTACACAACTGCAATGTCACATCAGCAAACTGTTAAACCTCTCAGTAAGGGTGTACTTAGTTTTTTCCCATATCATTTTTTTTCCCTGGACTGTAAAGTTTGTGTGTAAGAATTACCAGGCATCATGAAACTGATTTAATACATTTACAGAAGATGACCTTTCAGTTACATAATACTCTCCTCATTTAGCTGATTATCCTGCACGTCTTCTAGATTTCCACCAGGCAGGCACTAAATCTCAGCACTTACCTGGAATCCTCTGTTAATTAGGATTTACCTCTTGCAAGGTGGATAATTTATGGAATCTGGCGTTCAGCTGTGTGAAGGAATGCTCAATGAGCTAATGGAACACAGGGTTTTAGTTCCAAAGAACATTTCATTCCTGGAGTGGCAGAGCAGTTCCCTCGCTGTGGCTTAAAAAACCTGCCATTCGCACAACACAGCTCCTAGGTATCTGCTCTTTAATTTGAATATGATGAACTGAAATATTGTCCTACAGCTTAATAATACGTTATATTGTAGGTTTTGTTGTAATGAATTGTTTTAATGAAGAGAAAATTTGTTATTTGTAAAGAATCATTATTTTATTGCTGCTTTTAGGTTTAAAAAAAGAACATGTAAAACTTTTGCAAAATGAAGATGGACACAGTCTCTTCAATGGGATACTGATATTTTTCACAAATTATAAAAAATAGATCTAAAAAAAATACTGGTGCTTTTAGTGTTATTCTATTTTGGAAATTCAATACAATTTTTCCAAGAAAAATATTAAGAACTGAATTTATTATGGTATCTATATTTAAAAATATAAATATTTTCTTGGGCTGCACTGTCATGATGTTGACAAGCATGGAGGAACCAGGAAGAACATGAATTGCCGGCAGATAGTGGTAACAAACAGGAGAATCCATCAGGGAGTAGTTGAAAGTGAGAAGCCTAAATACTAGGGAGCTTAATTACTTGACAAAGGGGTGGCTAATTGGAAACAGGGTGCAACTGTGAGGAGAGACCAGGCAAGTAGGTAGAGAAAAGGAGGTAAATGAACATGAAGGGAACTGAGAGGGAAAAAAATGATCAAAAGTGGAACACAGAAACAAACTCAAAATCTCAAACCCAAGAAGACAAAAAGTGACATAAAGCCCCAAAGGAGGAAATGTGGATTCTCCATTTGATGAGAAGAAGCTTTGTTCCAATTGGGAATTGATCATGCTGTCGACGTGCAAGGGGATAACTCCAACAGCAGGAGTGTGAATGTCTTTGTGCATGTGGGCATGGATGCGCTGTTTTTAGTGTATGTCTTTTGCTACACTGCCTTGTCAGTCATCTTTTTTGACACTGCATGAGTAATGGGTAATTATGCTTTTGTCAGTGCTGATTGATTTTTGACACTTTTTTTCTTACATACGTACTTACAAATCCTTTTGTTTTTCCGCTCCTCCCTCACTAAAAACTGCTGAGAAAGAGTGAATGCAGATATAACTGTAAGAAAACTACTGTGTTAGCTTTTACTTCTCTTATTAGCAAGAGCTACTTATGGGTCCTAGTTGGATCATGTAACATTCAGAGAAGGAAAAAGAGCAAGATGTCTTTTGATTGATCACAAGGCAGCTGTAGCCCCAATTCACTAGCTTGCCACCATTAGCGTGTGAGTGTGTTCACGAATGGGTGAATGACTGAATGTAGTGTAAAGCACTGTGGGGTCCTCTAGCCATTTACCATTTATTGTACCACTGCAAATAAACAGATACTTCCTTCTTTTAGGCCAAGCACTTATACTAAGATTACTCCACTACAGGGAATGCAGTGTAGGAAAATATATAAAGCAATTATGCAGATACACCATAACTAAGAAAATACACAGCTCTGTTAGATGTGTTGGTTTCTTTTACAGTAAATAGCTCCAACACAACATATTCAAAACATAATAGAAGGTAATAATAACCAGAGCCCAAAACCCCTTTAAAATATTCATAATGTTTGTCTTTATTCAGGTTTCCCCAGTTTAAGGTCATGTCTTCATTCCATCCCTGTCCTCTTGAAATGCCAAGAGCATTTTAAAAGTTCCTGAAGTAGCCTTCAGCTGTCATTTGTAGACATATCACTCATTAGGAGCCCCATTAATGTCATTCATCTCGTGATTCCATAGAATTAGTTGCAAGCAAGCCGTTTTACTAAGGCTAATTAGCTAATTATGCTAGTTAGCCTAGCAGCTGCCTGCTCTCTGGCAAAGAACTGAGACAAGGACAATTTAAGAGACAATTGTGAGCTACAAGACAACACATGGGACTTGGATGTTTATGTTACTCAAGTTGTTGCTAACAGTAGGTCTTTGTGGGTAGAATAAGCATGTTTTCACACCTAAAAGTCCACTCGGTTTGATTTGGACCAAAATTGTAGCACTTGTTAAATTTTCAGCTGGTGCGGTTCACTTTCACACTGTACTGTGACAAACGAACCAAACCCTTTGAAAAACCTGTTTGTGATGTAGCGCCAGTGGTGGTGCTACATCTAGAAACACTGCAGGAAATGACATGAAAACCTCAGAGGAAGACACTCAGCGCAACTTCCTTCTTCACAAACTGTAAATTAAAAATAGTGTGGCATCAGATTTTAGCAGGTGTAGGATTTCTCTTTTGCCTTTGGCAAAAGACCTGCAAGCGCTAAACTCATCCATTTGTTTTGTTTATATTTAACCAGAATACTCTGCGCCTTAGTCCACTTCCTGCTTTTGGAGCAGACTCTGGTTTGCTTGGCATTCAGATATGCATTTGAACCGAGATCTAGGTTTGTAGGCGACCAGAGTTTGCTTTTTTTAAGCCACATCAGAGTTCAATTGTGCAGTAATACCTCCACAAACGAACCAGACATTCTAGGTAAATGAACTAGACTTTGATTAAAGCAGACTAAACAGGGATGGTGTGAATGCATCCTAAGAATATTGCAGAAGGCAAGTTTGTTGGACTGCTGGGACCTGATTGATAAAAAACATTGTTTAATCTCTGAAATCAATGCCTAAAAGAATTGAAGCTGTTGAGAAAGCTAGAGAAACTGCAAAAAAGTAATAATTTATAGCATATTGTGCTATATTGGGTTCATAAGATTTTCAGAGTATTTGTGAGAAAACTAAGACTCTTCAGTTTTTGTTAATTGACTAACAGAGAAAAGATTTCACAAATCACAAAGTGTGTTTAAAGAAAATGTAAAAAAAAAAAAAAAAGAAAAAAAAAAGAAAACTAAAAAACTTTACTAGTCTGGACTGCTGTGTTTTTTATGCTTGTTTTTTCTCATAATGTCACAAGAACATTGAAAAATGCTCCATTTTTTTATTTTCACAAATCAGGTTTTCATAAATCTTTATTAAACAGTGTTTCAAAGAATCAATTTCATGTACATAATCCCATGCAAGTTCAACTTGTTGAACTATTCTAATATTCACTTGGAAGAGATATTTGAAGAAGTAGAAGTAGAGGTGAAAAAAATGCAAGCTAGAATCATTAAAAATTGAAAAAAATAGGTTTAGAGCTGACAGGAAGCCTAAAAGCAGATGCTAACTTCAATCTCATTAGTGCCTATAACTTCAGAGAGCTGCAGGTCATTTCTATTATGTCTGCCATTCTGTTAATGCTTTTTTTTTGTAACCGAGCAACTAAAATCTTGCCACAAACAAGGGTCTCTTTCACAGAAAAGAACAAATGAAGAACTACTTCCTTTCTTTCTTCAAATTAAGAGGCTCAAACAGCGTCAAACTTAAAGCACACTGTTCACACTTAAAGCTCATAATGTTTGCTTAGCTTATTGAGCTTATTTGCTTGCTTATTAGTGCTGACTGTTAGCATATATGGCTAATTAGCATTCCCAAGATGGCATTAATGTGAAGTTATCAGGGCTGCTTTGATAGCAAATTTATCTGTAATGGTGACCTAAGTCTGTTTAATCCAGTTGATATTAGCAGCAATGCTAATTATCTTTCTGGAGGCTTTGATTTTAAGACAATGTTTTTTGCGAGCATCAAGCCAAATATTCAGTTTCTATTTGACCTGGGATTGAAAGGTGGTAGCAAGAGCACAAAAAAAAAACAAAAAAAACAAAAACAAAAAAACATTAAATCCAGGTGATCCAATCTCTGATGGTACTCATATTAGCAGATGTTAGCACCACCTGTTTCATTTTATGAAATGGACCAATGCGATGCACATTAAAGATAAACCAGGTGGTGTGTGCTTTGCTTAATAACACACATACAAGCCATGAACAATACCTGAAACAATGTTCTGTTTTCATTTATCAGGTGGGACATTAGAATATTTTATTGGGCTGGGGGCTGGTGGCAGTGAGGTTTCCAGCACAAAGAATGTGATGCTTAGGAATGCGATCTGATCAGTTTGTGAATAGAAATATGGATTCCCAACAGAGGTGCTAAGTCCAGCTGGAAAGTAAATTCAGCATCTTCTTCTCAGTAGAGTGAAGCATGAAGAACTCTAAAATTTCCTGGTTAACAGCTGTACTAACTGTGGACTTTAGAAAACCCACCAGATGTTGCGATGGTACCTCAGATCATTACCGACTTCAGAAACTTCACACATTTCAGGCTACATGGAATCTTTACCTCTACACTCATACCTCATCCTGGGACTTTGATTTCCAAACTCAACCCAAAACTAAATTTTATATGAATAGAGATATTTGGACCACTATAACTTGTTTGAGTGGCCTAACACAAGAAATGGAACAGTTAAAGTTTCTGTGTGTGGTGGCTCTTGCAGCTCTGACTCGAGCTGCAGTCCACACCTTGTGAATCTTTCCCTAACTCTTGACTGGGTTTTGCTTGGCAATTCACTCATATTGCAGTTATCCACATTTCTGGTGCACCTTTTCCTACCACACTTTTTCCTTCCACTCTACTTTCCATTATAATGCTTAGATACAGCATTCTGGGACTTCTTGTGGCCTATCAATTTGGAGGATGTGTATGACCGTCTTCTGGAGCTCTGTCAAGTGAGCAGGTTTTTCCCATGATTGTTTCAGCCATAACACAACATCTCTGTAGAAGGAATACATTGTTATTGGTCTCATATACTATTGTAATTTGCTGGAAAATTGAAATTGAGTTTTCATTAGCCTATAGGTATAATCATCAAAATAAAAAGAAACAAACATTTGAAACATACCCATGTCTGTGTACTAAATCTATACAGTAATTGGCTTTCACCTTTGAATTTACTGAAATGAATTAACTTTCTGATGACATCCCCATTCACTGAGCTGCATCTGTAGTGTGATGCAGGAGAAGATCAAGCAGATTCCTAAGGGATGAGATTTTTCAAGACTGAATGCAAATTTAGTGTTGAGATGATCCAAAGGAACATAATATTTCTTACAATAGTTCGTTACATTTCTTCCAGATAACCTGTATCTTTCCCTACTTCCACATGTCGCCGTTTCTTTCTGTTCATCTTCAAACAGAGCTGATGTGTTTTCAGGCTCCCTTCTTCTTCCCTATTGTTTGGATTTCCTCCATTGCCGACTCTTTGCTTGTCTCTCTCACTCCATCCTTCCTTCCGTCCGCTTCCTTTTCTGTTTTTTGTTTTTTGTTATTTCATATGTTCCCCTGGGATTTTCCTGGTTTTCCCTTGTTATACGGACCTGCAGAAGACTACAGCAACCTGCACTGCTCTGCTTTACTCTGCGAGGGCTGAACCTGGATCAGATGTTTGTGAATGTGACAGTCTATGTGGGTGTGTTGCTGAGCTGGCTGAAAACAAGGACAAATTCCGCACTGCTTCCAGCTCTCCTGATCCTTTATCATTTATTGGACGCATTGTAAAGAGATCTTATTGAGGTAAACTAGGAGAGAATATAACCCATCTGACTGCAACTCATACTATTAAATTCTACCTAGAAAACAGCCTTTGGAAACTCTCGGCACTGCCTTTAACAAAAGCATTTGTTCACACATCCAGATTTCTGACACATGATATTCTTCCTGCATCGCTGCATGTGTGTGCTTGTGTGATCGCAGCCATATGTGCGCACATTCCTGCACCGTACATAACATCAACACATTCAGATGCCCAAAGCAGAGGGAGAGATGCCGAGTCCATTGCCACAGAAACCGGATCCCAGCCAGTGAGCAGGAGCTCCCTTGTTCAGAGCGTAAACATTTTCCCAGTTGCCATGGAGAAACAGAGAGTGTTTGCACGCCTTGTGTTTGTTCTGAACTTTTATTCGGCCCCTTCGCGCCGTTTGCGTGCGCGACCTGAGCCGGGCTGCCAGAGGGTGCGTGAGACGAAGCTGGAGAGGGTCCGGGGTCGTCATATCAGCACCAGATTACGGCAGACGCAGTGTGTGTGTGTGTGGGGGGGAATTAGGTGGAGAAGAAGCGCTCTCCAGCAGATTCCACGTGATCTGCATCATGGAAGCTGCGGCTTGGAGAGCATCAGAGGATGGTTTTGTTTTTGTGCGTGGTTCTTAAGTGAGGGGGAAGAGGGAGGGGGGTCTCTTCAATGACTGTTTGTTCACTGCACGCTTGAACTTTATGATGAATCATTTCAGCTGCAAAAGGGCACAAACACTCAAACAAAGATGAGAAGCTTGAGTGCCTCAAACTTTTTCATGTTTTGTCGCATTACAAAGTTAACTATAAGTATTTTGTTGCAATTTTACATGACACGCATTTGTATTCAACCCCCCGGTCTTTTTTCACAAAATACCACAAGCTTGGTCAGATTGGATGTGGAGTACTTGTGAACAATAATTCTTCAGTCGAACCACAGAGTTTCATTTAGGTTTAGATCTGAACTTTGACTGGGCCGTTCCAGTATGAATATGTAAACCGTTCCGATCTAGTTCTGGGTGTATGTTTGGGCTCATTGCCCTGGTCTCAAATCATTTATAGCTTCTAACAGCTGATGACAAAAAATGGATAAAAAAAGAACAACTTTCCCACAGCTTAATGCTGCCACCACCATGTTTTAGTGTGGGATAGTGTCTCATCTGACCAAGGCACATGCTTCTAAACGTTTTCTTGTCCCCAGTATAACTGCAAACATGACTTATCACGGCTTTCTTAAAACAGTCTTTCTTTTTTTTTTTTCTCGTCACTCCTCCACATTAGCCAGATTTGTGGGGTGCACGACTAATGGGGTGTTTTTGCACCTGATAGTCTGGTAAACTCAGTTCGATTGGGAAACAAAATTGCAACATTTGTTAAATTTTCAGCTGGTGCTGTTCGCTTTCACACTGCTCTGTGTCAAATGAATCAAACCCTTTGAGCAACTGTTTACCTCCTTGCCTGTGGTGGCGCCTCACCAAGAACCACTGAAGGAAATGACAGAAAAACCTCTAAACAAGACAATGAGCGCAACTTCCTTCTTCTTGAAACGCGAACAAAATTGGAGAGCTGACAGATTTTACTGATTGTAGAATTTCTCTTTTGTCTTTGGAAAATGTGCCAAACAAACACTCTTCAACAATGAGCTCAGCACAAGCCATTTCTCCCACTAGCGCTAGACATGTGCATTTGTTTAGGTTGTATTTCCCAGGATGCCATGCGTTTTAGTCCGCTCCCTGCTTTTGGAGCGGTCTTCGGTCTGCTTGCATTCACAAGCACTCGAACCACACCACAGTTCACTTCAACCAAACTGGGACCGAGGTTTTTAGCAGACCAGAGTTCGCTTTTTTGGTCTGCATCAGAGTTTGATTGCATATTCACACCTCCCTGAATGAACATGACTTTCTAACGAATTAGAGTTCGATTAAAGCAGACTAAACAGGACTGGTGTGAATGCACCCATAGCTGTCAGGTTGACAGATTTTCCCATCTGTGCAGTGGATTTCTGTGGCTTCTCTAGAGTTTATATCATCCTGTCTGCTTTGCCAGTTAAAGTGGACCACCTTTTAGATGATGAATGTAACAGTGCTTTGTTCATTGATATTCTCCAATAAATCTCTGAGGCCTTCACAGAACAGTTGGATACATACTGGGATGAAATTACGCATATATTTTTAGGGGTATTAGAGTAAAGGGGGCTGAATATGAATGCAGAGGTAAACACATTTGAAAACCTTGTATAAGACCCCAATATACTGCATCAAAGCTGGTGGTCATAAAGTGACAAAATGCAGCAAAATTCCAACAGTTTTAATAGTTTTGCAAGGCACTGTAAATATTCTGTTTGTGAAGTTGCTCCTCCTCCTGGGGACTGAATTTTTGTTCGTCTCCTTTCCTTTTCTCGCTCCCCTTTTCTGAAGTTGACGGAGGCCAACAACAACACAGACCTGGGATTTTTATCTAGCTACAGCCAAACTTTTAAGTCGGCCAGCACTTAACATTTGCAAGACATTCTTTGAGATTGGAAAAGCCTCCAGAGCCGCAGAGGTTTTTGTGCTCCTTTTCTCTTGTCGTGCACATTTTATTGCACGCCATGTGCCCGTCTTTCTGAGAAGCCGCTAGAGCCTATAGCCACAGCTTGTTTGCTTTGTATAATGGGCTGCTCTGTGCCAGAGGATTGGCTTGGCTGGGAGAAGAAACCAGAGGAGACAGATGCAGCAAAGCGTTTTACCTGTTAGGACTGCTGTTTTGGCCTTATGCTATTCCAGGTGTGCATGTGGTTTTATGAATCTGGACCCAGGTGCAAAAAGGAGGAGGATACTCTGAAACCAGACAGATCTCAGAGCACACTAGACATTATTCCACCTTCACTGCCCCACTTATGCAACTAGTACATGAGAATACATGGGTGCGCTTGTGTAATGCCTGTTTCTTTGCCAGAATCTTTTCCTGTGACTACAGTCGCTTGGATTTACATTTTGTCACATTAACAGTGCATTCACATCACCCCTGTTTGGTCCGCTTTAACCAAACTCTAGTTCATTTGCCTGGAAAGTTCGGTTTGTTTGGCGAGGTATGAATGCGAAATCGAACTCTGATGCAGACAAAAAAGCCAACTCTGGTCCGCTGACAAACTTGCGTCTCAGTTCGGTTTAAGAGAACTCTGGTGAGGTTCGAATCCATATGTAAATCCCACGCAGACCGGAGACCACTCCATAAGCACGGAGTGGACTTTCAGCACAGGGCATTCTGTGTAAATACAAACACACTTGTGTAGCGCTGGCGGGAGAAATGGCTTGTGGTCTTTTGCCAAAAACAAAGGAGATATCCTACAACCGCTAAAATCTGATGCCACTCCATTTTTGTTTTTGTTTCTTTCATTAAGAAGGAAGTTGCGCTCAGTGTCTTCTTCAGAGGTTTTAGTGCTGTTTCTTTCAGTGATTCTTGGTGCAGTGCCACCACAGGTTCGTTTGACACAGTGCAGTCTGAAAGCGAGCCCCATCTGCTGAAAATGTAACAAATGTTGCAATCTACTGACTATCAGGTATGAAAACACCCTAAAAACACAAACACCAGTCCATTTTATTGAGATTTCATGTAAAAAAAAAAAAAAAGCAAAAAAATAGGAGATAACTTGTTCGATTATTGTTATTTTTATTTTTTTTTACAAATAAAACTCTAAGCATGTAGTGTTCTTTCTAGTAAGCCTCCTTTTACATCAATATATACAAAACTCAGTGCCGTAAAATTGCATTTCATGTGTCTTGATTACTATGTAATTCAAGGTTTCCCAAGTTCTCCCGATATTAAATGAAGATGGACTGAAAATAATTAATATTCCATAAAATGCCCCTTTTTTACAATGGTTGGCAAAATTTTCCGAGCTATGTGTGAAATAGTTTCATCAAGAGACAACATCATTACAGCACCAAGGCCTTTGTATAAAGCCTGTCTGTAGAGCTACTTTCTACACTGCAGATTTTAGGGCTCCTTGTGAGAAAGACAGTACCAAGATGTAAAGCTCACAATAGCACCAGCTGGATAAACCCCAGGCTTTACTGTGGCCATGTTTTTTGGTACTTTATTGAAGTTTTTGGAACTGGAAATGCAGGAACCTGTTCCTTTTCCAGCTAAATTTACCAACACAATAACCTGGTTTCTCAATTTCCTGTAATATAATTATATAAATTTCAACTGTAATATAGTATAGGATTGTTTTTAATTTTTGCTAGTTTTTCAGGGGTAGAAACAGGTAAAGTCTCTGACATAAATATTTTCATCCTTTAAAAAAACAAAACAAAACTTGCCAATAAGTACGAAGATTGTGAGACAATCAGACCTTGCCATATTTGGACAATGACTCCCATTTACATTGCCATTTATGGCTTCTGTAGATACCACTTCTTTTAGGGAGAAATTTTAAAAACTTAAATGTGTTTAAAGTTGAAAGAAAAAGTAATTCTGAAATGTATATAGAGATGATCAGGCTGGATAATATCACTGCATTATATATCTGAACTTTAACTGTATCTTGACTGCTGCAGAACCAATGAAAATAAATCCTTTCACAACTTTCCTCTGAAGATAATACTACTTACCTACAGGCATATATATATATATATATATATATATATATATATATATATATATATATATATATATATATATATATATATATATGTATGTATGTATGTATGTATGTGTGTGTGTGTGACTGGATGACTAAAACCACAAAAACTAAATGTAATAACTCAACACTTGTGGTATATTTTAGCACCAGTAATAAAAATACAAATCTCTCAGGCATTCACCACAGCATCCTCAGTTGGGTCTCTTCATGATTCAATAAGTATACCTTACAAGAATGTTACTCTCAGGATAGGGGTGGTTCTTATTTCTACATTTCTACAAATGTATTAAGAGAATATGGGCTCAATGGGTTGTTCCAGGCTTCTTGTTCAATTAAAGAATAGCGCCTGTGGTATTCTTGCAGTTTCAAGGTATTTACACAATAAATCCACACAAAAATGTATATCATAATTGAAATTTGTAGTTCTCAAGTTAACATGCTTGTGGTATAGAATTCTTTACCATTTTGGCAATCTGCTCTTGATAAAGTAGCACTGAGAGTCTAGCAAGCTGATAGCTTGATAATCATCTCCCGTAACCAGTTCACAGTCAGTTCTTTATCAGACATGCTGTCTGTAGTTTGCCACTGCAGTTTTAAAACCTTGCTAAATAGGGAGTTATAGGTGGTCCGTTTGGAAAGCCTCCAAAGGGACTACCAGACAGTATTCAGACGCTCAAACCACCTTAACGGTTTCTTTCTGATTTTTTTAAGGCTGATTACAATCATTTTGTGAAGTAACCTTAGTTCAGCTTTCAGTCACAGTCCATATCTAGCTCTCTATAGCCATTAGTCAAATTAAGGACTTTTTTGACCATGCTATTTCTTTACCAGGAATGACCACAGCAATGCCTACATTAACTACAGACAAGGCCCCTATCCACCTGTTTATTTCCTGCTTAATCCTACCATCACTTGAAATCAATACACAAGATACCTGAACTCCACTTGAGGCAAAGACAGACCCCCCACCCCCATCCAGAAGGAGCACTTGAACTTTTTATGGCTGATAACATGGCCTTATTCTGAGACAGTTAGAGAAAAGCCTTTGATTTATTATATTTGTTTGAGAAAAGTGAAAAAGCTGTTTCTGAATGTTACAAAAAAAAAACAAAACACAACTTCCATGTTCAATTAGGTGTTGGCCAAGGTACAGAAACGGTGGAATGAGTCTTAATTATGCTCTAACCATATTTAGACTTTGAATGTCTCCAGATAATTTCATAAGCTTTTCCTTGTGTGCATAGTATTGTTGCATGAATTCAGTACTGTTTTCCCACTGTTAGCACTGATTGCTAATTTGCTTTTCTCAGTCTTGCAAATTTTGAGCTGTATCTGCACAAATCAACATCCTGTTTTATTAAAGCTTTTCAAGATTCTAACTGGCGGTTGTGTGTTCGTGGAGACTACAGTAGCGTGCCTCGGCTAACTTCCCTGCTATTAGCCTGTTCTGTTCCGTGGGACAGATTAGCTGCCGTGATTAGCCTGACCTCTTTTTAATCATGCTGATTCTGGCGCTGAGCCTCATTTTTCCCCTCTCATATCTCAGTTCCCCTTTATTTGCCTATTTTCATGTGAGGTTTGAACTTCCACTTCTGCACTTTTCTCTTTTATTTTCTCCCATTCCTATGCTAGTTGACCTCTTGCTAACCTGTCAAAGCAGCACAATATTTGTGTTCTCTCTCCCTGAAAGATCTAAGGCCAGTTAGTTTGCCGTTGGATTTGACCAAATTTCTTTATGCAGATATATTTAAGTGCTTTTTTCTCTGTGTGTTTGTGTTAATTTGGAATGAGAAAAGTGCTCTCGATAGGCTCAATGAATAAATAAATTACAGCTATGGCAGCCTTATGACTGTATAAAATAGATAGTGGGATGAGGGAGTGAATAAGTGGCTGCCTAATTAATGAGAAGTTAAGAAACTGAAGCACTCTTTGACCTCTGGCCTCATTTAGCATGCTCTCTATTCCATCTATCACTCACAATGTCTAAAGTCCAGCCAGTTGTATGGTAAGACTGTATCAGCCTTCAGCAATGCTTTTTTTGGTGATTTTTTTTTCTCAGTGTCCTAATGGTAAAATTGAAATACTCTGGGGAGGACTAAAGCCTCTCATAGCATTGCTTTCTGATCACATTTCCTCTCCATTTTGTTTCTTAGTTTTAGCTTGTTCAGTTTTGTCTTTTTTGTTTGTGCCATCTCTGCATTTTCTGTTTAGATAGTGTAGGATTTTTCAAATGAGGTTCTGCAATAAAGTTATAAACAGTCAACGTCTTCCCTATATTTAATAACTCCCTTGTCCCCTTCATTTAGAGTGTATCTGGATTATCTGGTCACAGAGGCTAAAGCTAACAGCTAGTTAAGCAAAGACCAAATCAGGTGTTTATCATATTAAACCAACTCCAATATAAATGTCCTTGCCATGTTTTCGTTAGGCAGTTAAAGCTGCAGTATTTATCTTTTATTAAAAAAAAAATAAAAAAAATTGCTCCCCCCACACACCCCTTGCTTTCTGCTATGCTAGGCTAGTTAGCATGAACACCAATGACAACAGATAAACGGTTTTCCTGGAACAGTAAGTTGCTTCTCCACCATTAGCACATTTAGTAGCTAGTAAATGAGGTTGATTGACAACGCTAAGACCTTCCTCCTGGCTCTGATTGGTTGGTTTTGGTCAGAAATTTATTCGGGAGTGGCTTCAGATGCCAATAGTAGCTCAGGGAGGAGGTGGAGGAAATCAGTCTCTTCACAGAGGATCTGTCTCATAACATACTGTCACAACATGGTGACAGTTTTAACAAATATGAAAAACATTATTTATAAAAGTTGCATAGTCCAGCTTTAATTACACAGAAGGCAATGGTTTTTGCACTGGAAATGGAGTTTGGAGGTGGTGTACCACCAATGATTCTCTTGTATGAAACAATATTGGGAACAGAACTTGTTCAGCTACTTCTTCATGTCTTACTTCATAACAAGAGACTCCATTGTAAATACAGTGAACCCATGCCTATTTGGGGTCCAGTATTCACATATTCACCTATTCACGGATTTTTCGGTGGAATGTAGCTACAAATTATTTGAGGAAACCCCAGCTATTTGTAGATATTTTTTTGTAGAGCATATCAAAATAGTAGCCATAATGCTACTTGACACACTATTGGCGTTTGCTAAGCAGCCAGTCCAGGAGTGCCATTTAGTTCCCTGATTGGCTGGAACTACCCAGATGGAAATAAGGTAGGGCTAAGACAGTTTCCACTATGCATATTAGTACATTTACATATATTTGAGTACCGGGGTTCCCTGTACAGCGTGTCAAGTTTTAAACACTCTCCTTCTTAAATGGTGCTTATGATAATAGCATAAACTTGGTGGTGCTTTGTGAAACAGACTTCATTTTAACAAAAAATATTGTAAAATTTCAACACCCATTGCCACTAGACATTGTCACACCCCTACTTGTAACCTTAACAAAACCTCACTTTGAAAATTCAAAACTTTACCTTTGACCCTTAATTTTCTTTTCGTTTACCTCTTCTAACTCCCCAACTCACTTGGGTATGTGTGCTTGGACAGTATTCACACACATTAGATCAGTTTCTGCTGGACTCCTGTCTTCAAAACTCTAACAGCACTGTCTGCGTATGTGATTTCTGTTCCCAGGGGTTGTTAACGCTGTCTCTCACGCTCAAAGGCACATGGACTATCAAGCATCTCAGCTCACCGAAAAATGTACACACACACACACACACACACACACACACACACACACACACACACACACACACACACACACACACACGCACAAATTCACACACTGGCCAGTACATCTCTGTCAATTAGCATGACAGATTCAGTGCTGTATCTTGTCTGACAGACCCATATCTGCTAATTCAGAGCACTGACAGAACTTCTTAGCCTCAGGTGTTTCTTTGTGCTTGTGTTTTGATGTTGATCTGGCTTTTGTGCTTTATGTTAATCCACATGTTTATGGTTCTCTGTTTGTGTCTGTTTTGTCAATTTGTCTATTGCTGACACAAATGGTTGTCTTTTATGTAGATAAGATAAATGAACACAACATGGAAACATTGCATAAAGATTCAGATTCCATCTAATGCAGAGAAGTTTTAGCTGCTTTAGCAAGAATTCACCAAGGAAGATTGTACTTTGTGCTTTCAGCCCAGAGGAGCTTTGTCTCACCATAAAACAGGAATCAAAAGTATTTTGCATAACTGCATTATAGTTCATTCCAAATGCATTTCTTTATTCAATTGCATCTAAAACCAGGAGTAGAGTTAGTTTATTAGCTGTACAGGTTCAACATTGAAGGTTATAAAGGTTAATGTTCCCGATGCTTTTTTTTTTTTTTTTTTTTTTTTTTTTATCAGACAGTTCTGCAATTCAGCAAATAATAAAAAGGCCAAGCAAAATCACAAAAATGTTCACAGGAGGCCTATGTCAATGGAAATGTTGCCATTAGGCCATAAACTTTAGAATTATATAAGCATATGTTCACATTGTTGTTAAGCTGTTGCAGTGCTATGCAGTTTTTATTAGGGGTGTGACAAAATCTCATGCAAACAGTTTGTTTCTGCTATTATTATGATCCATCCCTTATTGTGGAGGGGGGTGGATGGCCCTATTTCTGAGCTGGCATCTTGGTGATCGAGTGAAGACGTACAAAAATGCTTGGAGGGATGACTTACTAGCAGCAGAATGAAAATATCAGTCAGTTGTGGCCGGATCTAGCTTTGTATTGTTTATTTGTGAGTGCCGTCAGTAGCGAGTTTGCATCCCCTGTGTTTAGTAGACTCCCTTTTGCTGTTGAAGTTACCTAACTGGGACTACAAACATTTTTTCTCTGCCCCGCATCTGAGAGGATTTCCTTGCTTTTAATTATCTTCCAGGAGATGAGGTCCTCAAAATACGGGCCTTATACCTTCACAAACTGGGATTGCAAGTATGCACGTTTGCATCAAAGAAGAACCAATAAAGAGCAGAATATGTTGCAATAACAGAAAAAGACATGGCGCGGTCCAACTAGGAGAGGTCTGCTGAAGGGTAATGACTTGATTGAAGACATAATGATCTGAAGCTACTTTAAAGACAAAGTGAATAGTCAATAGTTCTGTTAGAAAAGTTAGAAATTTTTTGCCTCATATTAGTTGTTAAAACTAAGATGTGATGATACCTAAAACTCAAATGAAATGAGTCATGACACTGAGTTCACGAGAACAAGACAGAATGAGATTTAATATTACTTTCAAGGAAACTTCAAAGATAAAATTTTATCCATGAGAAAGACCTTTATTCAACATTTTTATTGATTTGTGCCACAAACAACAAACTGATGTCTTTCTTCTTCTTATCTCTTCAGCCCTTAGGACAGTGCTTTAGCTATGTGTGGTCTGCAGTACAACATTTACCATTTCCCACTTGGTACTGATAGAGTGCACTGTGACTGTGATGTTGCTCAACATTGTGTTGTTTTAATATTGCAAGAACTTGTACGACCAGATCTTGCTAAACCCCGAGTTAGAACTGATTGTATGCTGAATTGCCTCAAGTACCAAACTGTAAGAAACAGGTACTTGCCCAGGGCGGCATTCTTGCAAAAACCGCCACTGTACACAGCATGTATAACCCACATGCAAGAAGGAGGTAACTGGTAGCTAACTAGCTAACATCCTACCATACTGAAAACAAAACTATGGGTCTGAAGCAAGGTACCCTAATGCTGTGGTAAGAATCTGATTTAAAATCCAATGCAGTAAGGACAGTTGTAGAGAATACCACCACCCATCAGCCAGTACAACAGTTGGGTACCATAGATTTGTGAATGGACATTATAGCTGACAAAGAGTTGCACTGACTTTTTGGGCAACTACCTTCACAGCTTGAGTCTTAAGAGGTGTAGCAGTGAGGTGGGGGAGTAATTATCACATAATCAGGCATCCATAGTGGTATGATCTGAAAGAAGACATCATTTATATCATCTAGATATGAAAAACACAAACTTGCTGTATTTCATTGTATAGTTTGGATGTGTGTCTTCTGTAATAGAAATGCAGTGCAATATTGCAACGAAAGATGTCTCTTACCATTTGGTTACTCACAAGACCAAACACACTAACAGTCAATCTCCATCAAGCTTTCAAGTGTGAATAGTCAAGTAATGTGCTCACCCATAGTGTTTAAAGCAACACAATTGTAACATTATAACAAAAGAAGCATGAAAAAGGCAGAAACATGATACATTGACGGTGTTAGATGAGATACAATTAGCCTTTATATTAACAGAATGTAAGTCATAAAATTACACTGCAACCATTAGCATATATGAAGCTTGGGCAACAATTACTGTATCCGTCTAAGGTACCTTGTGGTACAGTATCGTCTTCCTTCCTGCCTTCCCACTGACTGGAGTGATATTTCCTTAAATTGCATCACTGAGCTAGCCTCCTGCCTTGGTGTGAAACTTCTCCCACTCTACCTTGTTTCAATCTTCTCTTCTTTTTGGCATTCACATGTTGGCCTGCTGGCATTTAACAGGACAGCAGAGCATCATTTTCTGCTCTCAGCATGGTAGATCAGAGGCTTATGACTTCCTACAGGTAAAAGATCATCTCTGGTTATGCTCAGCTTGTTTCATTCCATTGGACACCCGCGACCCCTGGGCTGTCTGTTTGAACCCCATGTGGCTTGTGAAGGATCTAGGGTGTGAGTAAATGAAAATGAAGAAACAGGAGATGAAAAGTCACATTTTCCTTGGTTTCTGTCCGATGATGTTTTTGAAGCAAACGTCAGACACATCACAGGTTTTCAAAGTTCTACTCTGCGGTTTGCAGCAACTCTGCCTCATCACCTCGGCTGCAGACTCAAACAGCAACAGAAATGTGACTTCCTAATACTTCCCAACGAAAGCCTGCGTTGCTAAGCAACTCGCAGCCCGCAGTGGTGAGATACAGGGGTGTTTCCTGGCTGATGAGAGAGATTTGTGTGCTTTGCGTGTGTCTGTGTTAAGGAGATGATATAGAAATACAATTCATATATAAAACGCACAAACTGACTGGGTTTCTGTATCCACATGAGGGCATTCTGGATGATAACCAGGATTCCTTCTGGCTACTGAGGATAAAATGAGATCATAAAATTGCTCCTTTTCTTTCACATCTGTCACATAAAAATTGATCTCTTCTCATAATTTCTCCTGAGAGACACCATTTTGTCGGTGTGATAGTTGGTGGATGTATACATCCATATTCATGAGCAGGGAGATGGGAAACAAAGTTGCAGCCTTTTTAAATGGATAACATCTTAGAGTGAGGGATACATTTATCAAAAATAAAAGCTGATAAAAGTTTAATGGTGTATACCTTCACCCCTGTTCACCCACAGAGTTGTTTGGTCAGTTATCTCTCCCCGCGACCCTCCCCGATACGTTCCCATACACACCATAGTGCAGCTGAATATACTGTATAAAAACTCCATTATGAATGAGGGTTGAGCCTTATCTACCTTGCTTGCTCCTCCTTTTTTTGCTTGCCTTCCACTTTTTGCATTTCGCCTGTCGATCTCTCCGTGTTCGTCATGTTTTTTTTCCTCCCAAATGCTCAGTCTTACACCTTCCCTTCCCTCAGTCTTTTCCCCATCCATCCTCCCTACTCAGCTCTCGGGCCATTCTTTGCTTCCCCCCCTTTCTGCCACCCCCTCCTCTCATATGGCATGCACTGATACAGCCAACACAACAATATGCCACTATTTTCCTCCACCTCCTTAACTCCCCAGCTCCTGACTCAGGGTGCTGATAAGCCCTGTCAGCGGGCGGTTGGGATATGCTGCGTTACACCAGCAGGATTTTCCACGCAGTTAGTCAAGATGCTTTGCCGTAACACGGGGGCCGTAGAGCTCAGAGGCGCTCCTCTTGGCATTCCTCTGCAGCAACATATTTACAAGCTCAAAGCCCCTGATAGAATTTTGATGAAACATCAAATTAACATCTGTTGCAGGGCACAAATGCCAGTATGCCTTGCTGCATTTTTTGGGGAGTATTTTAAGGACAGTTCAACATTCTGTGAAGATTATTACATTAAGACTGTTAATCATCTCCTTTACTGTGAGGTGAGGCAAGTTTATTCAATTCATGTTCAAAGTAATTGTTTATCATAAAAAGAAAGTACATCTAAAGAAAAAAATATATAAATCAATAAAAGGGGAGTCAAATGCTAATATAGTTGTCAGAGCATCCATCAGTTGGTCTATACCTACTTGGGTTGCCAGGGGATTATGCTTATGCCTATGTCTAGCTCTCATTGAGCAAAAGAAGATTCCACAGTCAAACCTTAAAACAAATTTTTGGGTGTATTCACACCAGGAAAGTCCTTTGGTCCTCTTGTTTAGTCCGGATCAAAACCAGACTTTATTGGACTTTGGACTTTTTTTCAAGCGAAATATAATTTGTAGACAAAGCCATGTATGTGACGATCATTGTTCCCACTGGACAGAAATGATGAAGGTGGGACAGAACACAGACCTGGAAAGAAAAGAAACTTGGAAGTCCTGGTTGCTGCATTGTTGTTGTGTACATTTGTGCTGCCATTACAACTGCAATAGCATTTTGATTGTCAAGAGCAGCTTATTCATCATAGGTTTTGCGATGTGATGTTTCTAATTTTGGAATGGTGATGTCAAATGCAATGCAAGCTGAATAAGATGGGATGAGATGCTCTGTGTGACCTGACGTACAAGTAGAAAGCAGTGGATCAGATATAATTTCAGTACAATTAGTACATTTGTTAGCAACACTGAAAGGCTCATTTTTACCACAATGCCCAGCAACGGTAGCTTGTAAAGTCCCAACAGACAGATATTTCCTGTAGCTGGTTCTATTGAGCTTGATCTGTATTCACATGAAAATTAAAGTGCACCAGAGTTTGTTTGGAAGTGGACTGAGACCACCTCAAAAAGTAGTCTCGGTCGGGTTGTTTCATCCGCACGAGGGTTCACTTGAGTGTATTCACATTTGCACAAAAGGTCCGGACTAAGTGAGGAACTCCGGTCCATTTAAAGCAGACCAAATGCGTCAGGTGTTGATACACCCTTACACCATCAACCCTAGTATGCATGTCTGGGAAAAACTATGGGAGGAGGCTGGAATAACTAGGCAGGATCCATGCATGCACTGGGAGAACATGCAAATTCCATGCAGAAATACCTCAGGTCCAGATTCAAACCCTGGTGCAATGGTGCTGACTTTAAATCAGATTAAATAAACTACAAAAAATAGGTTTGGATGTTGAGTAGAAAGTTACAGTAAAGACACCTGTCAAGACTATTCCAATATAACCTAGGTATATTTAGAAGGAGTCCCTCAATTCTTGCAAAGGGTAATAGAGTTTATGTGGCTTGTCCATAACTACACCTAGCTTTATGAAATGCTTATTAATCTTTAGCCTCATTGAGTCTAGATGAGTGCTGATCTCTGACTTTAACTTTCTTGGTCCAGAAACAATGACTTGTGTCTTTCCTGCGATAAGCTGGAGGAAATTGAGAACCCCCATTCAATGATACTATGGACATACTTCCTCAGTGACCTCCAGGGAACCACAAATGGCACTTTGATATTAGGTTATGTGTTATCAGCATTGATATGGTAGGAGAAAATTGCTTTAAAAACAGTTGCCTTTGACTCTAAAATCTGGCCTGGGGGAGTTTGCTATTATCAAACAAAAATGGTCAGAATAGATCCTTGAGGTACTCTATATGAGATACATGTTTGCTTCAAATTATGATTAAAACAAAGTTATCTTGCACTGCAGTCCATCAGTTTGTTGTGATACCATGTCAAATCCAGCACTGTGGCTTGGATTCCCTGTCTGATGTGCTGAGCATGTTTATGTGCATGTTGTGTCTTATGTAAGTTATTTGTTTCCAGATAAAAAAGAGACATGTTGTTATGGCCTTAATGATGCCTTTTTTGGTCGTTATATCTGAAGCCATGCGACACTCTTAGAGATAAAACTTTTTATAATCTGAATGCATTAAGCATCACCTAATTGTGTTTCAGAATTGTGATACCTCAGTCAATGGCCCACTAGTCTGTGAACACACAAAGTTGTGCCAGAAAAATCAATGAGTAGAGACGAGAATGGCAGATTTACTCTCCAAAAGATTCGGAGCCAAAAAGTAGATAAAAGCCCATTTAGAGTCTAAAAATTGATGCATGGATCATTTTAAGTCCTGCTTTTAAGAAGTGAAACCTGACAGTAGGACAGAAATAACAGAGGAGCTAAGGTTAGCGCTATACGCAAGTCAAAACATGCAAACAAAAAGGGTTTTATTGGTGGTTTTGCACCTTTTGACACAAGTTTTTGGTGAGAGAAGAGGGGGATTTTTTCAAAAACACTGCTTGGTGAAATGATACCTCTCACATTTCCACAGTTTCTTTCTGTGCTCTTCACAAAAACAACACTGGAGAGATTTTAAAGGATTTTACAAGTTGTGAGCCATGTTTCAGACTAGGAGCTCTTTTATCTGTTGTGCAGATCTTTGTCTTTCACATATTTTTCCTGTTATTGTCAGCTTTATCTCCACCTTCTGGTGCGAAATGTGCGAAATTTGTTTTTGACAGGGATCCACCACTTTATAGATGCAGAATCTTATAACAAACAAAAAATATCATCTTAACATTAGCTGGCAGCTTGTTGCTCAATGACCACTAGAAATAGGTCCCTACCTGCCCTACCTGTCTTTAACAGTTGTTAAATCTAGTAAAGTATCAAAACTGATACATCATTAATGTATCATTTTTCTTCTAAAACTAATATGGTTGAGTCTTCAAATGAATTTAGTGAACTGGTTTCTTGATAACTGGCCTGTTGTTTATCTGGGACTGGACAAACACCTGCACATACAGGTACCCAAGTGAATGCAAGCTAACACATGAGCAGGCATGCACACATTTATGCTGGATGACAGTGACAGATAGCACATTACAAAGGGCTGCTGCAGTCACATTCAATATTTCATGAACATCCTTCCTCTTTCAGTTTCCACCTTTTTTACACCCTTTATGGCATGTTCAGCACTCTTTCTGGAAGAATTTATTTTTGTCACCCTACCTCCATAATAATAGTGGATAAGAGTGCAGAGAGAAAAGTGAAAGGTGAGAACAAACAAAGTGCTTTGAGGGGTTTGGAAAATGGAGGGATTGACAGGAGATGAACAACACAGATGAGGCGGTGGCAGCTGTCTTTGACTGTCTTCATTCCTGTTTTGTTTACCTTCACATGGAGTGGTGGAGGTTTTGGGCTTTGTAAAGTTTTCTCTTTAAAAAGTATTACACTCGTGAGGAAAAGAAGAAAGGGCACCTAGTTGTCATTGTACTAAGACAAGGAGAAATTGTCAGCATTTCTTCTAACAATCACTGTTTTAGAACCATACAAGGGTTTTCCTGCTGTGAAACAACAATTTTGATATACAGTTGCTAATTTAATCTATTTTTGTATCACAATCTACTAATGAACAGGTGCTACAAATAAAATGTGTTTGATTAATGTAGGAAGTGCGAACACCACTATAAAAGCAATTTGTTTTCAGTGTTACCCTCAATGAAAACTTTGCACTACTCAAAAAATACAAAAGACCCCAGTAACATGCTCACTGTTAAAGTTTACAACTGTGAATTTAAAGACTGAACACGTAAGAATGGTTACCAGGAGAAAACCTCTCTAAAGCATGACAGGAGGGCTTAGACTACCAAAGTTGCGTCTCAACAGATGTCTGGTGCAATGTCTGAAAACAAGACTAAAGTTTTGGTTTGTGATCATAGCACAAATATCATGTTGGCTGAAAAAAATGAATGTTTGCATAAACACCTTACACCAACTGTGGCTTTTTTTTTGTTGCCACTGAATTTGGACTTAGGCAAGGGTTCTAGGGTCAAATGCGAAGGCATGTTTCTGTAAACTTGGTTAACTATTGCATTGCAGAAAATCTGTCTTTCAATACATCATATCATTGTTTACACCTCCTTAATCCAATTACAGGTTTCTGTAACTGATGCTTCACTGCAGTGGTCATTGAGTTAGAAGCAGGGTACAACTTGAACAGTTTATCCATATTTGAAAGGACTGCAGAAAATCTACAACAGAAATGATAAAAAAGACAAGTATTGAGATATTGCAATGTCCCAGATAAAGTTTAAGCCTCAGCATGACGTCTTCAAAATCTAATGAACTAAATGAATTTCAGGTTAAAAAAGCAGGTTAAAAAAGCAAGCACCTCAAAGTCTTGGACTTTGAGGTGCTTTTTCTTGAGCCGGAAAAGGGTAGAGTGGCCTCTCTGGGGTGGAGGACAAGGTCCTGCCCCAAGTGGAGGAGTTTAAGTATCTCAGGGTTTTGTTCGCAAAAGAGAGAGAAATGGAGTGGGAGATCAATGAATGGATTGGTGAGGCGTCTTCAGTGATGCAAATGCTGTACTGGTCTGTCATGGTAACGAGAGACATGAGCCAAAAGGCAAGCGTTTTGATTTGCCAGTCGATCTATGTCCCACCCTAATCGAGCTACCTAGTTTTTTTGCATCAATCATGGGTAAGTGCAAATTTATCGCCAGTTGGGTGGACGATGTTCATTTTCGCCACTGGCACACTTCTGTTGTCAACCCATATGAGCCTAAGCGCAAAAAAACTTTAAGCTTGGAACTACAGGGGCTAAGGCTGTAGAGAGCCATATGCAGTGTGAGACACACTCTGGCAAGAACTGCAAACAGACCCCAGAAATTTTACAGTTTTTGCTTGATTGTAATTCAGCAAGATCCCCCAACCATCCCCTATATCTAAAGTTTTTTCATTCTTAAAAGGTCTTAAAAAGTCTCAAATTTGACTTACTGAAATTTGCAGAAACCCTGAAAGAAGAATGGGCCAAAAATCTCAGTCTCTCTATATGCATGTTGAACTTTTCAGATTTTTTTTGTAAAAACATAGTAGGAAAACAATAGTTTTATATTTCACAAATATGCACACTTTGTATTGGTCTATGACAATGTGATGAAAAAAACTTGATTCAATTTCTTACTCGACATTTCTTACTCGACAGAATGAAAGAATATCAGATGTGTTTTCAGCAGCTTTTAGCAGAACCTTATCCTCTTCGGTGAGAAACAAAAATTAAGAAGACAGGTTTTTCAAAGGCCAAGACTGTGTAGTATGTGAAAACTGGTGGAGAAGAGACAAGTTCTTGTAAACACAATGAATAATAACTATTCAGAGTGGCTCGCCTGTATTGATCGCCTCTGTACTGTTTCTACCTCATCGCCACCTGCTGAGGATTCATTCCTCGGATCTCATGAAAAAAAGAAGAACTAAAGACAACATCACAAGATAAGTTGAAACTTTGTTTTTAACATCAAACTTTTCTGTTACCTTATTTCACTTGGATTCCGGCTTTATTTTTCACTTGCATCCTGGTGGACGGTGTCAGATCATTAAGAGATGAGAATCAGAGGAAATCAGCGGTGTGAAATCAGCAATAAAACATTAAGCTACTTCTCTGTTTTCCCTTCATCAAACAAGAAGAAAGGAATTTTAATTGTGTGCATGTTTTGCATGTGCATAAGCATGAGCGTGACAGAGCGAAAGTGTGTGAGAGAGGGAGAGCTGAGAAGAACCCAAGAGAGCAGAACACTGTGTCTTGAGGTGCTGATTAGTTTGATTGTGTTACTTCTGAAAGTGTGTGTCTGTGGAGCAGAGCATGTTGCCGTCTTGCTTTCAGATTTTGACAGAGCATATCCCTCTGTATCTTCCTTCTAATAGAATCCATCCCTTGGGGCGTCACTGCTTGTCGGCATGCTGACACCATGAAGGTGTGTGTGTTCATCTGTGTGTGTGTGTGCATTAACAGTGAGGCAAAACACTTGGAAACACCCCGTCCTTTTGTTTAATTATAGACTGCCAGCTGGGAAGGCAGAGGAAGAGAACGAAGGCAGGAGAGGAAGACGTATTGATTAAATTTGCCAGATTATTCATTTTTAATGTTTCGCTTCATCAATATATATCTGCTTTAACCTGGATGCTTGTCTGGTTATAGATCCAGTTCATTCCCAAGATCCCCTGGTTTACAGTAGTATTGGAAATGTATTTAACTGATGAGGTCTGATTTCCACCAGTGAAACTAATTCACCTTTTTAGTTGATTGCACTATTTCACAGATGTAGCTCATTAGGCTTTAACAAGATCAAGTGGAATGATGAAGACTAAATGTTACATGAAGTAATATCTGCTCTTCCAACCTCCACATTCTTGCTACATCAGTCTAAGCTATTATTGTGACACCCTGCATCTGTTTGAGATTAATTTTTGAAGTGATAATAAAAGTAGCCATCTTGTTTTTACAGTTAGATCATGTTGGGCTGGTTACAGTTGAACTTTTTTTTGTGTGACATTTTATGTACCACGTTGAAAACAGAAACATTAACAGAATGACATGATTTGAAAGAACTCTCAGGCTACCATGGATGGCTAACAGCGCAAGCTAGCATCTACTTTCAGGCTCTCTATTAGTCTTAATCTAAACGGCTAATGTTTCGAAATCTTGACTGCATTTGATTGCTTCTAATTTAAAATCCATAGTACTTAGACTGATAAAACCTTAACTGGGTAATTCTACTCTAAACTCTGTTTCACTCTGTTTAAAATACAGCTTGAGATTTGGGAAACCTTTTCTACGGCTCATGAAAACACAAGAGAGTATTGTCGATGCTCTTTGGATTGTTTTAAGACATGGACTCTGAACTATATGGACTAGTCACACTTGGATAAAACCCTCCTACACTGATTTCAGGCTATTTGAAACATATAATTTGTAGAACCTTTACAAGATTTGTGAAAACAGGGTATTGCAACTACTTGAGCTAATTTCTCAGTAAATCTACTGATCAGTTAATCCAGTGGCAGTCTCTTAGTTTGTCCAATTCCCCACATCACATCCCTCTCTCTGCTGCAATAATGTGTTGCCCAAATTATAATTGGACTCAATTAGTGAACATTTAATATGAGAAACCCTCACACTGTAACCAACTGACGATTCCAGTATATCCTCCGTACAAGATGCCAAAAACCTGAAAGCGCAGGCTTTGGAAGAGGCAAATTACCATCATGTACCAAGCAGTGAACCTCCTTTGAGCAACATCTCTTTTCACCACAGAACATGTAAAAATAATTCTAGGACATACAAATACAAAATTCTGAATACCTTTGAACACATTTGCCTTTGACATGATAATTTTTCATAAAGTCTGACAGGTTTCATCAGACTATTGTGTGTGGGACTGATGGCTATATGTACGTATGGACGGACAGCTAGACTTGCCAATCGCAAGTGTAGTTGACTCTATCATCTCAAGAACTGCCACCTTAGTTTCTTCAAAATATTCCACGTACTTCACCAGCTGAAGTCGGATGCTGATACAGCTGCATAAAGCTTTGTGGAACAGACTTTACTTTCACAAGAAAATACTGTGGAGGTGTATTTAAGCTTTTATTTTTCTTGGGTTACCCTTTTAATTCTTTTTTGAAAACGTTTATGAAGAGGTTATTTTACATGTCTTTCAAATCAAGGTTTGGACAGTTGAATGCATTTATGGAAGTCAAGTTCTTGTCATTTTCCTTAGATCAACCTTTAAGTCATTAAATGCCTTTCTGCAATAAACTTCATGAAATAATACCTTAGTGTTCAATTTATCTACCCCTGAATTCCACTACAATACAGCATGGTGGTTCATTTAGACTTGCGATAAAATGGAGGGTTAGAAAAAGGCTAGCTGACCCAGCTTCAGTATGGGTTAGAGAGACAAATGATCATGTGGAGGCTAATGCGGTAAAAGACTGGCAGGTCGTTTTTCCTCTTAGCCAGTGTGCTAGCATTTACCTTCCTCGATGACTTTTAGGTCACACACTGACATACACACACAGCAGGGATGACAAACTGTCTATTCTGTCTAATGTTGTTAACCAGTCTGTGTGCAAACTGCAGCTTCAATAGCAATCTATAATATATGGGATAAATGTTTGGATTTAGGCGTCCAGCTCACAACATGTGGTGTTGTGTGTAGGTGTGTGTGGGGTGTTAACCTTTTTCTTTTTGGCTATTCGACGAATGAATCGAATAGCCAACTCATTCATTTGTGTCACAGTTGTGTTTAAGCTCTAACCGTATTAAGCCCATCCATGTCGACCCCACATTGGCTGACATCATCTATCAAATTTGTCCCAGTTTCTTAGGGTGCAGCTCTGTTGTCTCCTGTTGTACCTCACACCGTTTTTAGCTGCTTATTCAGTTCCCTCGCCAACAATTTGATCATTTACCAGCATGCCTTTCTAACAGATCTTTGGCCAATGGTGCGGAACAGAAGGAGTGTCAGCCACAGGTGGGTTTTCCCCGCTTTCCCCTGCCTCCCTTGTGGCTTATTTTGCTCTTGAAAACAGTTTTTGATTTCAAACTGTACTGAAAGAGATAAACCAGCATCCGTTTGTCAGGTGAGGCAAGGATAATAAGGTCACTGGAGGAAACGAATCCTTTTGTTTGCTGCTTGTTGTCACTGCTTGCTGCTGTTGTCATGTTGCTGTGTTGCCTTCCTTAACTCCTGTCCTCCACATGGTTCGAGCGAGCGTCCATGTTGGTGATCCTGCTGAACTGTGTGACACTGGGCATGTTTCATCCCTGCGAAGACATCAACTGTGACTCTGAACGATGTAAAATTCTACAGGTAAGTCCTTCACTCTCAATCCTTTTAAATTTTTATGCACATTTTTATGAGACACAGTAAACATCTGGTATGTGGGTTTCCAGATTGGTATGAGTCTGGTATGACTGATCAGATTCATTCAGTGCAAAGAGCTTAATTAGCTTTAAGCAGTTGTACTTAAAGTCAGTCCATAAGAGCTTGATGTCCTGCATATATTTAATGTTTCCCTGACTCAAGATACTTGAATCAATGAGTGGTTCCTTACTAGACCTCTGGGGATCTTGATGACATGGTGAGGAGGTAATTCTGCCATTAGATCTGTGTGTTGGGACACAGCATTCATTTTCAGAGTATTTTGGTACTGCCACAAAACCATCATTTGCTATAAAATAAGCTTGAAGTCATTGTTCTCTTGAGTTAGCAATGGTTACATCCACAAGAAAAGAAGGTAGCCACCATCACAACAGGGCCACCTATAGCAGTGGTCCCTTCACCTGGTATTCAGGCCCCACTGTCCTGCTTGATTTAGATGTTCTTTGAATAGGAATGAGTCATTAACAGGCTTCTGAAGACCTTGATGGCACAATTAGGAAATGCATTAAAGGGTTAGGGTTAATGCAATCATTTCTATGAGTTGTGTTGGAGAAGATAATCTCTAAGACATGCAAGACTGTGGGCTCTGGGAAATGGAGTTGTGAACTTTTGCAGAACAGCTCAAGATTGGCGAAAGATGGGCAAGACCTTTGAATAATGACCTTGAGACAGAAAAACAAACAAAAAAAGATGATTCCTGCTTATAATTGTTTGGAACATCTGGAAAACCAATTTCTTTGTATGTAAAAAAGTAAAAGTTAACATCAGTAAAGCTTTCTGATAGAATCAGATGCATCCACAGTCTTCATGCTTGCTTGGTCAGTAATGTTTCTCCCGCCTAGCCTGCATTCACTGTCTTGATGGTTCATTAGTTAGTGATGTCTCTCCCCTGCCTGCATCCACTGTCCCCATGGGTCCTTGGTTAGTAATGTCTCTTTCCCATAACCTACACCCACTGTCTCCATGGATTTGGTCAGTAACGTCTCTTGGCCATAACCTACACCCTATCCATGGTTACTTGGTCAGTAATGTCTCTTCCCCCCTTGCTTGCATCCACAGACACTAGGAAACAGTCAGGTAGATTTACATACGTAAGACTTCCACAACAGCTTTGGGACTTTGTCTACAAAGCCAGCAGCATGAACACTGAAATTCTGAATCTGTTACCAGCAAACTCCCCAGGTTTTAACTGCACAAGTGACCACATGAAGCTGTGGTCAGTTATCAAAAATCCAGTGGAAAAATGGCAACCAGCAAACTGTGAATATCTTCAGCTGTCAGTCAGACAAGAATGAGTCACCATCAGTTAGTATTACAAAAATCCTGAAGAAGAAGGCTCAACACTGTAAAATGTAGGTCTTTACATAAGTTTGATACTCAGCTTTTAGAATGTGTTCTGTTTTTTATCTTCAGTTTGACTTAAGAATCTATAGAAATAAAAGTTTCAAAAAATATACATTTGTGTCACTGCCCAAAGCGCTGGTCATGACTGTAAGCAACATAAGCTTTACCACCTCAAAGCAATCCCCCAGTAGCCTGTTCAGAGCAGCAATAAAGGCACTCTTGATTTCCTACATGCTGGGACAAAATATGTCTTTTCAAGCTTGACCTGACATTTCCCATAGTGCTACTCCATTTCAGCAGTTTGCGAAACCCCTTGCTGCCTGAAAAATGCCTTCATCTTCTGCGCCTCACACCACCACTCTGTAACACAAGGCTCTTGAGACAAATTGAGGTTATTCGGGTGATGTGTTTCATTTGGTCTGGCTTGATTAAGTTCTTTTGGAACTTCTACTACTACTGTCACTGAGCCCTATTTATCCTGCTTGAGTAGCAATTTCTGTGATCATTAAAACTGACATGATCATGAAAACTATATATTTATACTATTTAAATTGTTTTATGTTTTCACAGCGTAACCACAAGCTTCCATTTTTATTAGGGTTTAATAAGATAGCAAATCTGGAAAGGGTGATACACATTTATATTCTATCTCCTTTGCTCTGATTTCCATAAATACAGATACAAATAGAACTACATTGGAATGGCTTACATCAAAGCATATTCACATAGTGGCAGAATAATTGGTTTAGGGTTGCTTTTCATCAGAAGGAACAGGAAAGCTGGTGAAATCGATGGAATTTTATTTGTTAAATACAGCAAGAAGGAAGATAAAGAACTAAACATAAAGTTTTAAATCAAAGGATATTCATGTGCTTAAATGTCCATGTCAAAGTCCAGACCCAAATCAGAATCAGAATTTGTGTCATTCTCCAGTAAATCTGACAAAGAATGAGCTGTTTTAATAAGATCATTAGGTAACAATTTAAGCTCCAAGCAGCAAAAGATGCTGGTACTGGTTCAAAGAGACTGAATACAAATGTGTGCCTTGTATCATTTTTCTGCCATTTCACAAACTTGCACTAATTTGTGTTGATCTATCAAATAAAATCCTAATAAAACACACCAAAATTTGGTGGTTGAAGTGTGAAAAATATGATATGGAAACTTTTACAAGCCACTATAGATACACCTTTGAGAACATAAATAGCAATGAGCTGGTAATGCGCTTACTTCACACTGGAGATTGAACTCATTTGTTGGTGAAAGAAATGATATCACAGGATGAGTCTTTATTCAATAAGACAAGTACAACCAACTGAAAGCCCTTCCACTGGGATGAAGCAAACAGACATGCATTGCACATCATTCACACAACCAAACTCTCCAAATGCGGAATGACAACAGACATGCCAACATCAAAACTCCATGTTTGCATTGCACATCACAAACCTGTGTGAGCATGATTCAAACAAAAGCGAAACAGTTGACAGGGCACTGTCAGAGAGGCTGGAAACTAACTTCAAAGAGAGAAGCACTCTCTCCGAATGTTTCCCAGCATTCCTGGCCTTTGCATCCTCTCCTTTTTCATTATCTAAGATGGAAAACAAACAACAACACCGTATGCGGGGGTGTTGTTATTAATTTGTCGACCTGCTTTAACCCCAAAAAAGCAAATGGAGATAAACTGATGCTTGTAATGTAAAATACAGAGGAAGAAAAAAATTTCTGCGTCGGATTAGGGATCCAAGCAGCGAGGCGCGGCAGGACTACATCAGTGTTATAGGGCGCTGTTCATCTTGTGTGGCGAGGAGACGAGGTGCTTGCTAAGTGGCCCCAAATAGATTGAACTAAGTCATCCCATTTTCTTGTCCGCTGACTCCGAGGAATGAGCAGCTTCGTCCTAAAAAGAGAAACCTCTGTCATTTGGGAGAGAATAAACCTCCCTCTGCGCACTCCTTTTGGGATTAGAGTGAATTTAGTGGTTCAAACGTTTATAGTCTTGATGCATTTTAAGACAAATGTTTATTTCAATCTTCTAAAAGATGGATGCATCCACCTCCATCTCTTTTACCTAATATGGACTTGTATTTTGAGAGGAAGAAAGAGAGGAAAGCAAAGAAGAGGAAGGGAAAGGGATGGCTTGAGACAAACTGGTAAAAAAAAAAAAACAAAGTCAAAACTTTTCAAGAATAACTAACAGGAGAGAAAATTAAGTGAGACTAAAGTTAAGGACAAGAAAAGAAGACAATGGAAAAAGAAGGGGAGAGGATAAAAATCAAATGAGGAAGAAAACAGAACAGTATGTAGAAGAGAATGAAGCACAATGAAACAAGGAATTTGTGAAGGAAATATTTGCCAAGAAAACTTCAAAATAGCAAATGGGGCAAGGAAAATAATGAGTGGGAGGGAACAAAACGTGAATGGACTAGAAAAAGGCTAATAAGAACAAAAACAGTTAAATTAATGGCAAGATGAAAGAGACAACAGAATGAGAGAGGAAAGTGAATACATTGGAAAAATGCAGGAAAGGAAATGGAATGGCAACAGATGGGAAAGAAAAATATGAAAAGGAAAAGAAAGAATGAAAATCCATCCATCCACAGTTTTTCCTTTCCAGGAGATTAGCTGGTAGGGAGAACAGATCCAGAAGGGACATCCAGAGATCCCTCCCCCCAGTCAACTCTCCAGCTCATTCTGGGGGATCCCAAGGGGTCCCCAGGCCAGAAGGGACATATGGTCCTTCTTGTGGAATCCTGGACCTGGGGTCCTCTCCTAATGGGACATGCCCAGAAAACCTCAAAAGGTAGGCACCCAGGAGGGATTCTGATCAAATGCCCAATTAACTCAACTGATTCCGTTCAATACAAAGAAGCAACAGTTGTACTGTTTTTAGCTGCCCTACCTAGGAATCTCAGCTGCTCTTATCCAGAGTCTCCATCTTTTTCTTATGATCCACATCTCATGTCTGTAGGTAAGGGTCAGAATGTAAAAGGGTAATCAGCCTTTTAAACAGCTTAATATTCACCAGTAAAGGTCAGAGAATCACATGCCTTACAGATACCAAGAGGAACCATCCATCTGTGGTCTGTACCCACCATCATTGGGTGGTAATCGGGGTACACCCTGGGTATGTTGCCAGACCATCACAGGACAACACAGAAACAGACAGGAAATACAACCATACACTCACACACTCATACCTAAGAACAATTTCGAGAGACCAGTTAACCTAACAATCATGTTTTTGGACTCTGGGAGGAAGACAGGACAAGGTACCCAAAAAGAACCTGCCCATGCAAAGGTGGAAACAAAAGGAGCAACCAATGAACAAAAAGGAATGTATTATGACAATACTGAAGGAAAGAAAATTCTTGAAAGAAAAGATGAATGTAGTGGATTGAAAAACAAAGGAAGGCCTGACATTAATAGCACTCACAGTTGATGTGAATGAATCTCTTCATCATGACAAATATTAGTGAGAAGGATCTAATAAGCAGCAGGAGAACGTGTTTTCCTCAAAAGCCATTTCACAACCAAGAACCACACCGCAGTGATATGAGTTTAAAGATTTATTGAGGAAGGGGGTTCAGGTGATGGACGGATTGGACGTGGGGATGTGTCATCAGGGAAAACCTGCTGATAAAGGCTTGGGAGGTGGGGACTCAGTGTGGGGGTGCAGCATTCAAGAAATGGTCGTTTCCCTAGCCTAAAGATCCCTAGAGGGTACATGGAAGAAAGAGGAGTGGATGAAGAATGAGAACTGAATGATGAGGGTGATGGGATGAAGAGCAGGAAGAGGGATGAGGTGATGTTAGGCTGAGGGTAAGGGAGGGTAGGGTTGAAGGAGCGTGACAGACAGTGAAGCATGGGTGAACTGGGTGTAAGTAGACTGCTGCATAATTTCATCTGCTCCAGAATCTAAGTTAACAGGTTGATTTCATATGTTCGAAGCAGGAATAATAGGCAAGCATAAGGATTTGAGTGAAATTGCAGAGGGACAAACTGTTATGGTTAGATGACTAGATCAGAACATCTCCAGAACTGCAGCTCTTGTGAAATGTTACTGTTCTGCAGTACTCAGCATCAATCAAAATTGCTCCAAGGATGAAACAGTGGTAAACAGGTGACAGGGTCATGGGTGAAAAAGGCTCATTGGTACATATCGAACCAATTGCAATCACATTGCTAAAGAAGTTAGTGCAGGTTCTGATAGACAGGTATCTATCACAGAACATGGAGAATCCCACTTTGTTGTGTCTTGGGCTGCATAGTTGCAAACTGCTCAGGTTGCTTATGTTGACCCATTTCCATCACACCAACAACATGGATATGAGCATCAGAACTAAACCTGGATGTTATGTTTTTCATGGAGACACCCTGCTACACCCAACTGCAAAGCAAAAATTGTTGGCGGCTTAAGAAGCACCTCAACAATACTTGTTGACCTCCAGATTTGTCGAGTTCAGTCCAGTCAAGCACCTGTGGATGTCCTTAACAGCTCAAATCCACAAGGCCTCACTTCCCAATTTACAAGACCTACAGAATCTCCTGATAAGATCTTGCTGCCAGATACATCAGCACACCTTCAGGAGTCTAATGGACATGTGCCTTGATGGGTCAGGGCTCTTTTAAAGCATTAACACACTATTTGGTCATAATGTTATGCCTCATTGGTGTATGAAGAAAAGGGGACACAATAATCCAAAGAAGAGCAACATTAGTAAAAGAAGACAGCAGAAATTATAAAAGAGAAGTGGATGATGAGATGGAGGAAAAAAGAATGTGATCGGTCAACGTGTAGAACAGGAAGTGTGGAGATAAAAAAAAAAGTGCCGAGAGGAGGTTTGGATTCTGCTGTTGCCACAGCAGCCCGAGCCTATCCACGCTTTCTGACTTCTCTGCTCTGGGATATGAGATGTGATTTAATTTGGCAAGTCTCTTCTGCAGAGCTCAGATGAACTCGGAGCCCAAAGGTTAAACGCATTGTTAGTAATTCCTCGCTTCCTCCATTTCAATCTTGCTGTCATCTATAGAGATGGTAAAGGCACATGAACTACACGCTTTATGCTGTGATCTGTCTCTCATCCCCCCTCATAGAAACGCTGATATTCCTTCTCTGAATTCGCATTGTTACCTTTAGCTTGTTTGGCTTTATATAATTTAATTTAGATTTATTTGGTCAGAAACTGAACATAAGCAATGTCACATAGTAACTGTTGTCCTTTACATAAGCCCTCTAGCTACTAGCTAATTTGCAGACACGGTCTTTCTTTGTGCTTTTCTGATTAAAAAAAAGTACAGTGAAAGAAACCATGCATTCTAAAATATTACTAAAAAGGTTACGACTAAAGAGCTTTCTAAACTAACAAGTGGTTCATTGAAAATGTAGTAATTTTGCTGATACCATTTGCTTCACTTTGTAACTTTTAGTATATTTAGAAAGGTATTTAAAAAACCATTAGTATGGTCAATGTGCTACAATGTGCTTTTTCTCTCTAAAAATATTATTTTTCAATAAATTTTAAATATTCAGACCTTTAAGACCTTAAATTGTCTTTCCTGAGGATTTCCCAGGTTTTAGCTGTTGGACTATGTACCAAGAAGTATCTCTTGGGTGACTGTACAGGCTTTGCACCCATGGATTTGGGCAGATCCTCACACAGATTCTCCTAAACTCCATCAAGATTTCAGTTTGTATTTAAGCTCAGCCATCTGTGGATGCTGAATGTTAAGATAATGCATCACTCCCATGTTTTCTGCTTCTTGTCCAACTTTTTGTTAAGAATCTTGTTCTTTAGGGTAAAATTCACACAGCATGATGCTACCACAAACTTTATGGATGAAAAAAAGCCAGTTGTCAAGTAGTACCTATTGTTTTGGTAGAAATAGTGCATTAATACACTCTGGAAAAGTAGGAACTCCATCATAGAGTGAAATGAGACAATCAGAACTGACTCATAATCAAACTACTATAGTATTAAACATTCCCATATCATGATGCCTTAGCCAACAAGCTTCTCCCTTTCACATAACTTGAATTCAGTGTTAGGGAGCTGTTTGATAATCTATCTGCATTGCCAAGACCAAAAAACCCCATCTTCTTAAACCAGCCCTTAGCTCTTGCTACAGTACATTTTTCTCTATGATAGTCAATTTGTTCCTTGTAACCTCTTTAGTCCATGTAATTTTTTTTTCAGGGATTGAACTTTGAGGGCAATCATAGATCTCACTTGATCACCCTGGAGTTGACCATTGACTGAGTCATTACCATTTTGTCCTTTAATCCATCCAAATTATAGTTTTCTGTTGTCTTCAAAGTTTTTCTGGCTTTGGTTTGGGGGTGGGCATTTATCGTATCATTTATCGTTTATCATTTATTGTGATAATTTTTTATCATGATAAGATTTTGATTTATTGTCAAGATAAATTCCAATTAATGATGTTTAAAAACCCCTAAAACTGTCTCTATTCTTGGGATTGTTATTTTTACTACTTTTCTCCACTGGTTGTTCAATAAAGGTGTATCAATAAATATCAGTACATCTGAAAATATGATTAAATGCAGTTACTGTGTGCGTTTTAGTAAAACTAATCACGTCTTTTTTTTGGCTGTTGTCCTACAGAAGCATATTATAAATGTTTATGTTTTCATAAAAAAGGTAATATATAGTTCTTATCGTCACTTTTATCGTTATCACAATAGTACCAAAAATATTGTGATAAAACTTCACGTATATATCGCCCACCCCTACTTTGGTTTCCATTTGAATACGTCATTTTCTTCATTTCTTTCTCTTTTCATTTCTCCAATCAACCTTTTCATCAAACTACCCTGTTTTTCCAAACAATGTCTGGAACGACCAGTTTTATTTAAATTTTCAAAGAGGAATGCACTATAACCAGAATGTACATTTTCTTCTTCTTTTTGATGCTTATTGTTTTACAGTTAATGACCTCATTGATTAAACTCTCAGCTGCAAGTATTTTGAACCCTTTCAAATATTAATTTAGTGACAGATTAATAACAATGCGTAAAATGATTGCTGGGTCTGGTGGTTTTCTGTTACTCAACTACAACTACTGGTTAATTAGTTCCTGTGCAGAGATTTCAATTCTAACAAAAACAGTGACTGATCTCGGTAGTGATGTTGGGCTCTATACAACAGAAGAAGGTTACAGATTCTTTGTGGACATAGCTAGAGCCAGGAGTTGAACAGTCAATGTAAACAACCCGTTTCTTAACAGACTCTCCGATCTTTACAAGCATTTCCAATGACAAAAAGCAAATAAATATTGCATTACTGCGATGTTTTTCAGTGCTCTAATCCCCTCCTAACAGTTTATCCTTTTTGGCAAACAGACCTTGGATGATGTGTTTGATACAGAAGACGACATATCAGAGAGCTCTCCAGCTCTGAGGAAAAAAGTAAAAGCATGAGCTAAGATTTGGCTGATAGAGAAGTTTCAAATAAGTGCCAAACTTGTACCGTCTCACTTTCTTTCTTTCTTCTTTTTACCCCAGAAGGACAAATTTCAAAGGAACACATTCTTTTCTGAACACCAGACCTCATACTCCCCTACCACCCAAGCAGTGACAGTACCATGTGATGTCAGTCGAAAGCTAATAAAGCTGTTGTCAGTACTGTTTGAACAGTGGATTAGAGAGATACACACAGAGTAGACAGTCAGAAAGAAGAAGGAAGAGTTTCGAGAGTCAGAATGCTGCTGTGAAGAGGAACTGCTGTGGTGCAGATTACGTGTGGAAGGCATACACCCCTAACTTCGTTTGTGACCTCACCATAACGAAACGTCAGGTAGCACATGGCAATGTTTGTGTGGTCTCAATGGTGATGATTGAGCCCACAATATTATCTCCCTCCACCTGTGAGGAGTGGATCTGGGCTGAATGGCAGATTACAGTTAGTCTGGTCTATTGTTCTCGCCACATGAGGCGTTCATCGCCTTTACTGGCACTTATGGCTGTCCGCCTGCCTGGCCGTCTGTGCATGTGTGTGCAAGTGATGAAAGCACCTGACCCCAATGATAATGGCATTTAGACTTTGTGACAGGCAAAATTAGCATAGAGAGTGGCAGAGATTTATTTTTGGGAGAGAGTGCAGGGAACGGTTTTCACAGTATTGATGCCACCTGTTTCAGTCAAAAATGAATCTGACGGCTTTCTGTATTGTCTGCCGCATCTGTATAGATGGCCTTTAATCCTCTCCAAGACTAGTTACAGTGCAAGGCAAAAGTGTTTATAGCCCTACATTTTCTCAGATGTTGTCTTATTGCAATCTCAATATTCAATGAATTTTTTAGGGTTTTATGAACTAGACCAACATAAAGTAGATTAATTCTAAGCTAAGAGAAAAAATACACATGTTGTTCAAAATTTTGGTGAACTAATAGCATCGAGATGATCAAGAAACACAGTATGCAGTTTGGGCATAAAGTTGTGCAATTTTTTTTTTTTTTTTTTTTTTTAATAGTTCTTACTGGCACCGCTGCCCTTTATTTGCAGATCAGACAGGAAATGGGTAGAGAAAGAAGAGGGACAACATACAGCAAAGGTCTTAGAGTTGGGAATTGAACCTCAGACAGCTGTTTTGACGACTAATAGCCTCTGTATATGGGGCGGCCGGTCTACCACTGCAGCATACTCATGGAGCACTGTTTGGGTTTATCATACAAAAACTGAAAGAGTATGGCCTAACTGCAATCTTACCAAAACTTGGCCGTCCACATCAACTGACCTGCAAGGCAAGCAGACCACTAATCAGAGAAGAGGGCAATGGCAGCTAACGAGGAGTTGCAAGGATCTACAACCAAGGAGGGAGAATCTGCTCACACGACAAACAGTTTAGAATTCAGCAAATCTAACCATTATGACAAAGTGGCAAGAAGAAAATCACTGTTGAAAGAAAGCCATAGGAAGTTCCATTTGTGGTTTCCCAGAAGACATGTAGGAAATAAAGCAAACATTTCGATGAAGGTGCTCTGATCAGTGACACAAAAATGGAACTTCTCAAACTACATGTTACGTTCCATTAGGGCTGGACAATAAATCAATATCTATCGTGATAGACACGTGATTGATATCAATCGAAAAAACATCCGATAGAATGTTCAATAATTTTACTGAACTCTGATCCAGAACTGAACGGCATTTCGGGGGATGTAGGCAGAGGAAAGGCTTTAGCCACTCATCTTCTCACAGCCCAGCTGAGCAAGGTTGGTGGCATCAACAAGCTCACTCACTCTTTGGTAAGCTAGCAACAACCTTAAAGGGTGTTCCTGTTTGTCAAAATAAAAGCGCTTCCTGTTCTGCTCATTAAGTAGATTGTCATCTTCAATTTCCTCACTATTCTTGCTTTGCTCATGAACTTGTAATTTACAGCATGCATTTGAACATTTTAACTATGTAGACTTAACAACAGAGGTTAGAATGGAGATTTAGAACATCATTTTCTAATATTAAAAATACTCTAAGTGTGAGGAGAAGAAAAGCCTCCAAGTGGAACTATGTATTAAATTAAATACACAGCATGAACACAGGGGTTATAATAATAATAATAACCATACATTTTTTGGGATTTAAAGAAAAGCTTAGTTTTTCTTTTCGTGTTGAATCAAATGTAATTTTAAAAAAAATAACTGATAAACGGTCTTGTGTTAATTTATATTAATTTGGTCCTAAGGATTACAGTACAGGATTTGAATTCCTAACTTGCAGGAATTGAGTTACTGGCAAACTGGCTGGCATGCATTTTAGGAGAAAATCTTTTTTACTCAGACTCAACGAACATTGTCTCTAGAAGTGAAAGATGGAAGGGGCATATCCTAAAAGACTAAATGCAGTTAAAAGGTTCCATAAAGTTTTTACTCAGGGGCAATGAATATCAAGAAGCATCAAGAAGATGCAATTTAGTGTGGACTGGATTCAGACTCCGTATGTGAAGTTGAAATTATATTTCATTATTTTAAATAAACAACAACAAATTATTGATTAAATGTTGTGTTTTTATTGAAGTGCATAATTCATGCATCTGTGATTCATGCTTTTTCTTTCGTTTGAGACATCCTCTCCAGGAGAGCAAGTAATGTGCTCCTACTGCTGGCAGCTGCCGGTGAAGCATAAATCCAAAGTTTGTCCACGAGCTTTAGCCATTAAAGGTGCTGTTGTTGAACATCCAGAGAAACTAGAATCCTAAAGTATTCTTAAGCCTATCCAAGAAAAAAAGAGATAAACTGCTAAACTGACACCTTTGATATAAAACATTACAAACTGTAGTGCTCTTCAAACCTTTCCACAAATTTTGTTGAGCCATTGTCCCCATTGGTTATACAAGCAAGTTACTTGTGCAGAATAATTTGATGCTATTTTTCTCTAAAAAGTGAACTGAATTTGAATTTGGAGGCATATTTGAAAATAGCAAAAATATATATCATTCCATTTACTTTCTGCAGGAACACACACACAGAATTAAAAAACAATAATATTTTGGATAATACTTAAAATGACTGATTTATTTTTGTCTAATTCATATTATCAGACAGGTTTTAGACATTATTTAAAAAATGTTTTTTGCATTTATTAAGATTAGCTCTTTCTCATAATAAAATTTCTTTGATCTGAAAGATTTTAGTGTGACAGAAATGTAAAGCCAGAAGAAATCTGTAAGGAGGTGGTATATTTTTTCTTACCCCAGTGTGTAAGCAACATAGCTCTAAAGAAGAGCTGCTGTAGAGCAGGTTTGCACTTTTATTTTAGAACAAATTCAACATGAGTAAAGACATAACTAACCTTGCTATAACAAGATATAAAGTTGCGTTCATCTGACAGATTGCAACTTCCTAAAAAGGCATAAATGGGCTCCCTCTGACTCTCCATGTTCACTGTTTCTTCAAGACACCTCTCAAACGTCTCACTAGGTGTTGCTGTTTCCTGTTTTGACCTTTACATATTTTGGTTTTAATGAGATATAAATCTCGAAACGTTCTCATTTTAATGAGTTTTACATCTCATCATAACGAGAAACTTTTCTCATTCAAATCAGTAGAGGTTAAAGGGTTCATCTCCGCCTCATTCAGAACATCAATATGTTAGGTGGCTGCCTTAAAGTAAATCCTTTCATGACCATTCTCCAACAACAGCCTTTTCTTAAATGTGAAAACACATGTAGTTTTTTTTTTTTTTTTTTTTTTTTTTTTTTTTTTTTTTTTTTTTTTTTTCCAGCTATAAACAATGAGTATGCTTGCGTTTAGTCTATCAGAGCTGCTGGACTTCACACTTGGGTGCCATACTGTATCTAATAGCTTTGACGCTTGAGCATTTGACATTAGGGAGTGTTTAAGTGCTCTCATCGTTAGTGATTAAGAGCACTTAGAGCATAAAGGCTGCGCCCGGGAGGCGATTGAGACGGGAGCGTAATGTCAGCACTTGCCTCGGCAACTCGCAACAAAGCATCCCCGATGTCTGTGTGCCTGGTCCACACATGTGTTTACCCTTGCTCTCAGGCAATGTGAGAAGGAACATGGGCGTTCACGCAGGCAGGCACATGAAAGGGAGTTCTGTCAAGTTAGATGGCAGCAACATGGAGGGAGAGAAAGAGGATTTCGGATTGTGTTTAGTCTGTCTGCGCTACAAAATTGTTTATTCATATTACTTGAACTGTTTTAAATGTTGGTCCACAACCACAAACTTCAGTGTATTTATTTGGGTTTTATGTGATCGACCAACACAAAGTAGTGCATAATTTGGAAAAAAGTGAAAAAGAAAGCAACAGAGGCGATAGGTCAGGGATAATGTTATCTTAAGTTTTGAACATCTCAGAGGTAGTGTTGCCACAATTACTTTGAAAAAGTAATCTGACTACTGAATGCAGATTAATCCTTTAAAAGAGTAATAACTTAGTTCTTTTACTGATAACTTGATTTCTAAAGGAACTTAGATTACAAGTTACTTTACTAGTTACATTCAGCAGCTGCCGACAAAGCCCCCACCCGCCACACACACACACACACACACACACACACACACACACACACACACACACACACACACACACACACCCTGCTTTAACCTAAAAATTGACAACTGGTCTTGCCAATACTCATTTTATTATAACGTCAAGTCAACAATGTTTCTCCAAACATTTTAAGTTCAACTTAAAAAATGTTTCCTGAAGAAAAACGTGTTTTTATAAACAATAAAATGAAGACTATCTTTCTTGACTGAACATAAATACTTGTTTCAAGTTACTGGTATGCATTTTGCCGGATGGCAGAGCGGAAGTGTGGAAGTTACTGTGTAAACTGGGGGAAACGGCACTCACTGTGACACAAGAAGATAGCAAATAGTAACACACAGTGACTTGGATAACTAACTTTAATCTGATTACTGGTTATAGTAATGTTAGCTTACTCGTAACTGAAAAAAGTGGCCATTTTAGAGTAATGCATTACCGGCATCACTGCTCAGAAGGTACGGAAAGAGTACACATCTGCAAAATTACCAAGATATGGCCGAGCACCTAAACTGACAGATGACAAGAAGAACATCAATCAGAGAGGCAGCCAAAAGGCCCATGGTAAATAGAGGAGTTGCAGTGATCCAAAGCTCGGGTGGGATAATCTATTGACAGGATGCCTATGACTAATGCCCTTTACAAATCTGGCATTCATAGAAGAATAGAAAGAAGAAAAAGCCTTGTTGAAAGAAAGGTACTGGTGAGTCTTGTTTGTGGTTTCCTAAAAAATATGTAGGGGACATAGCAAACATAGGGAAGAAGGTGCTAAGAGACCAAAAACTGAACTTTTTAATATGTATATTCAAAATCAGGTTGTGGGGATGCTTTTCTTTATCAGGGAAAGCTAAGGAGAACTCAGGGGAAGAAGCTCTTTTACGTGGATCCTAAAACTACATACTTGAAACAGAGGTTCAGTGAAATGGTTTTGTTAAAAGCGTATTCATGTGTTAGAAAGGCCTAGTTGAAATTCAGACATAAAATATTTAAGAATCTGTAGCAAGACTTGAAAATTTCTGTTTGAAGATGCACTGCATCAGTTTTGATAATCCAGTGGGCCAAACGTTCAGTCTCCAGATGAGTGAAGATGGTCGAGACAACTGCACAGTGACTCAAGGGGGGCCAGAATACAAATTCAAACCACACTTGTATATTTCGATAACAAATTTTGAAAACCATGTATGACTTTTCAGCCACTTTGCAAACACGCACTACATTTCCAATTGTAACCTCGCAATGTGCAGAATGTTTAAGGGCCATGGAATCTTTCACGAAGCACTGTATATGTCAGTGAGTTGGCACAAAGAACTGTGAGGTAAGCATTAAAAATGATGCAAAGCGCACTCTGGACGTTTACCCGATCTCACACAGCCGCCAAGCACACATTGGAGTCACTGTGGGAGACATAATCACAGTAATAGGGGAGCGATACACCCCACCACCCCCTGCGAGAAAGAAGGAGGCAGCGGGAGAAAAGATAAGAGGAAGATGAGAGAGATGGAAGTCTGTGGTAGACGGCAGTGGCAGGAGGAGGTAGAAGAATGCCAGTAGCTCACAGTCAGTGCAGAAAGAATCCCATCCAGATGTTCGTGTGGAGAGGCAAGAATAGAAGTGCAGATAATAAAAGCAGAGGGGAGAAAAAAAGATAGAGATGGTGCTTCGGTTTTTCCTTCACTGGCACAGAGTGATTTGTGTATCGAAAAGATAAAACTGTAACCAGCAGAGGTTTGTTTTCTGCCTCGCTGCTCATTAACCTACAACGCCCAGCTGTAAATGTATCACCTCTACTCATCTCCCGCTACATAAAAGGCCAACTGCTGCAGAATTCATATCAAAAAAGCTGCGCTAATGGGCAGTCAGTGAGCACAGGGTACGTAATGCGCACGCTTGGATGTGTGTGGCATCTTTACTTTCACCTAATTGCTTTCTACTTCATACTGATTAACCTCATACACATGGTTTGTTGTATGAAGCATTTACAGCGGCTGATGTGAACTGTGTTCTGTGCCTGGTGGGTTTTTACAGGGCCTGTCTGGTAGTGCCCAGGTAGTGAAGGCTTTCCCATATGTAGCAGCAGCGATGGTGTTTGAAACAAATATGGGGGAGTTGTAGCTCGTAATAAAACGACGGCTTCCAGTTCTGCCATGCGTAACTGGACAAAGGGAGAAAACCCTGCAGGATGCATCAGAAGTGACTTCTTTTAGGTAATTCGGTTTAGGTTACCACAGACTATTGTATAACCATCCATCTTGCTGTTTGACTCATCTTGTTTTTCTATATAAAACTGGATGTCTAGGGACATATTTTCACACTTATTTCAGGTCAACCAAGTCAGTTTTATAACAATTGACATGACACCACGACGAGATCGACAAACAGAGTTATAATGATGAAGGCAGTGAAGCTCACAGTGTTACCTGAGACATTTGGTGAGGCTTTTTTTTTTCTTTTTGCCTTATCAGCTAACATTAAAGCTGCAGTATGTAGCTTTTACAAAAATATGTTTTTTGCATATTTGTTAAAACTGTCACCATGTCGTGACAGTTTGGTATGAGACAGATAATTTGTGAAAAAAAAATCGAGCTCCTCCACCTCCTCCTCCCTGAGCTACTATTGCTGTCTAAAGAAATGCTCCGCTCCCGACCTCAAACAACCAATCAGAGCCAGGAGGAGGGGCTTAGTGCTGTCAGTCACCCTCCTCCTGGCTCTGATTGTTTATTTCTGAGTGGTGGATTTCTGCAGTTAGTACTGAGAGCACTGGGACAAGGCAGAGGAGCTTGATTTGTTTCAGATTATTTGTCTTATACTGTGACGCCATAAAGATAATTTTAACAAATATGTAAAAAAAAAAAAAAAAAAAAAAAAAAAATTCTCATAAAACTTACATACTGCAGTGTTAAGGCAAAGAAGATAGATAATTTTTTTTTTTTTTTTTTTTTGAACAAGTCCATGAAGTTATTTGCGGGAAACCACAGAGAAATTGAAGTTAAAGCCCAAGGGTCTGATCTTAAAAGATTCCACATAAGGAGCGTTAAATTGCCTGTGCAAAAATACAAGTCAGGAAAGAAACGTTGAGGGGGAGAATTCTTTTTGTTTGTTTTGTCTTCAATATTCTTTTGGCTATGTGATGTTTTCTGCTCTCTGGTGATATTCGTTATTGTTAATATTCATTATTGTTTGTTAAATAACATGGCACAATATTTAAGTATAATCATGGTTTCATTTTGGTTTCATTGCATAAATATTCTCAGCAGACCAGCTGCACTAATCTGTCCCACGCTCAGACATCTTCTGCCCGCACAATTTGTGGAGCTTGCAGCAGACGAATATAAACTGTGCCACCTTTTCTGTGCTTTAATTATTTTAATTTTTTTAATCTTACAAATATCTGACCAGCAGTGTTTTCTGTCATTGTATCCGTGCGTCCTTCTCAGCACAGTTGTATTGGAAGCATTTTGCACTGCAAAAAGCAGGTGAGTAATTACTTAATAGTACAAAAACAAACAAATCTGAACAATGTTTTGATCACATATGTCAGGCTGTGTATGAATATTTGTACTGCCTGCCTGAAAAGTTATTGCTTTACAAAGAACCTGTACCCATTTGTAGCCACAGCTCTCATTTATTATTTTGGACTCAGCTTGGCGCATTAATCTTTGATTTAACCATTAAGAATACGATGTAATGATGTCAAATTGGGAGATTTACTTGCACTTACCTTAATGTAGACAAATGTGGTATTTCTACTTTCGATCACTGTTGTATTCTGCTGCTCATGAGGTCGGCCGCAAGCATTCATCCATTTTTTTTTACATGTTTCCAGACGGGTTTTGGAAATTGAATAAGCTCTATTCCGCCCTCTAAATGCTGAGGGTAAAGCAAATCTTAATTGCTTGTTCCCGACCGACAACATTTGAACATTTTTCCCAACTATTGTTCACTAAATCTCCAATAATAAACCCCAACAACTTTTTTGGAGGTAAAGCAGATTCAGTTCCTCCAGGTAAGGGGCGTTTCACTTCAGAACAAATTGCGAATGCCGATTGGTCAATTGCTGACAAACCCACTGGACTGACTGACAGTCATGGTGGCATCATGTTAATTGTCTCAAGTGGGAATAGACCTCTTGGAATGGCCTATAATTGACTCCTCAGTTTTGTTTTCTCTTTATTCTTGTCTGCTTCCCAAAAAGTTCCCATACTCTATCCGTCTCTGACTGCACGACGTGCACTAATGCAGTTAGATGGTAGAAATTAGAGGGGGCGTGTGAGCACTGGGCCGTTCAGAACAGGTCACTGGTGTCAAATCCCTCAGAGGCAAGCGTGTGGTGTTTAGGCTCCTCTGCTGTCTGCATGGATGAACAGCCAGTGAACCGTAGGGTCCAGACAGACGCAGAGCAAAATATATTTTCCTTTGCGTACGTAGGGAGCCTCAGTAGTTTCCATCTTAGCCTCAGATTGATGAAGTGTCTGCACTGCTGCTGTTGCGATGCTTGAACGTCGAGTCGGATCTGCGTCCTGCAGGGTCAGATGATGTGTTTCACGCTCCACTGATGTCCGACACGAATTCGTGAAAATCAGTTTCCCCATTAGGGAGTCTGTGTCACCACGTGCGGGCCCACCAGTGCGCTGCAGTGGGAATCCCCTCAGGCCAGCATCTCCAGTTGACTTGGATGAATTAGAGGTTCCAGCTGTATTTGAGGAAAAAAAAACCCAAAACATGTCTGTGTCGTTATTTTGAGCAAGTGCACAAAGGAAAGTTTGGTCTTTGTTCTGGTCAGCATGCAGAAGCTCAATAAACAAGTATGCATGTGTACTATGTTTAATGCATAGACAGTGACTGGCAAAAGTATTCACACCCTATGAACATTTTCATATTTTGTTAGCTACATTACAATTACAAAACTGAATGTACAAGTACAGCCCTAAAATTTTTTTGTGAAAAAGTTTAATATTTTTTGTCACTCATTTCAAGCCATGAAACTCATGATATACAATTATCAGAGTGAAATAGTTCAAGTCTTTATTTAATTTTGAAAAGTATGGCTTACTTAAAATAAAACAAATTATGTGTCTCAGAAAATTGGATTATTGTGAAAAAGTGGTAGAAAAAGTGGTAAAAAAAAAAAAAAAAAAAAAAAAAAAAAAAAAAAAAAAAAAAAAAAAAGTGCATTTGCAACAAGGATAACCGCAGCCTTGAGAGGATTGTCGGGCATTCAAGAGTGGACTGAAGCTGGAATCAGCACGTGAAAATCCACTACGCACAGATGAATCCTACATATGGGCTACAAATGTCACATTCATCGTGTAATGACTCCTGAACCAGAGGCAATAATAGAAGCATACCTGGCTAAGGAGAAAAACAACTGAACTGTTGCTCAGTGGTCCAAAGACTTTGTTTCAAATAAAAGTGAAGTTTGCATTTCATTTGGAAATCAAGGTCCCAGAGTCTGGAGGAAAAGTGGAGAGGCACAGAATCCACGTTGCTTGAAGTCCAGTGTAAAGTTTCCGTAATCTGTAATGATCTGGGGTGCCATGTCATCTGCTGGTGTTGAAAGAAGACCTGTCAGAGGCTGCAAAAGACTTAAGACTGTGGCCCGCGGTTCACCTCTTAGCTGGACAGCTGCTCTGAACATCCATATAAATGTTCCAGTTAAGGCATGTTCATGTTTTAGAATGGCCTAGTCCAAATTCAGACCTAACGTCAATCAAGATTTACTGCCAAAAATGATGCTCATTATGTTAAATCATTGGACTAGTTTGTGCAAAAGACAAAGTGAGAAAAACACTTTAGCAAGGCCCTGTGTTTGGGTTTGAAGTTGCGTGTATGTTTCAAACAGTAGCCTTAAGGTGTAAGCCACTTTATCACATTAGGAGCTTTGCAGGACTCAGCTGATGCAAAATAGATGAGTAACTACTTCTCAGCTGTGACAAAAAGAAAGCCTCCCTCACAAAAAAAAAAAAAAAAAAAAAAAAGAACAGCGATGGAAAAATGTAGTGTTACGACAAAGTGGAGGTCAGAAAACTACTTTTGCAAAATTATTATTATTTAAAATTATTTGCTCGTTTTGAAAGTATGCTTTCTGATGACATATAGTTCTTCTTGAACCATTCCTCAGGAATACTGGATGCAAACCGAGATATTTTTTCCTCATATTAGTGCTCGTAGAGGAACCTTAAAGTATCAGATCGGCTTAACCAATAAACACAATACCCGACATTATACAATGCACAACTTCCCCAAACTCCCCCCCTGCCCCCCCTTATCCTCCATTCCCCAGTTCGGGAAAGTCAGCATCAGACTGTGCAGTCACTCAACAGGGAAAGTCAAAAATGTACAAAAATCTACTAGAGTGAAAGGAGGTGAAGACTGGAAGCTGCAAGTGTGAGGGGAACCGAGCTGAGCTCAGTCACAGTCAAACAAACATGTTTGAATTTTTTGACGGCAAACACATGCTGCTGACATGACTAAAAAAGAGCGACTGGGACACTTTGGATGTGTCCAAGTTCAGAGGCTGCGTCCTTTGAAGGATCGGCCAGCTGGGCTGGGTCACGACCACGAAGACCAGAAATGAGAAGCTATGAAATTGCTTTCAGATTTATTTAAAGTCAGAATTCTGACTTTAATCTCTGAATTTGGATTTTAATCTCAGAAATTGGATTTTATCTCAGAATTCTGACTAATGGAAATGGACACCTGGGAGCAACCAGCTTTAATAACCAAGATGTCAGTTGTGTGCATTTGTGGATTCTGAGATTAATTCATGATTTTTTTATTATTATTTTTTTTTTTGCATTGGCCCCTATCCTCTTCTATACAATACTCAGTCCATATGATTAAAGATATCCAGGATCATTTATTTTTCCATTGACATCTGATGTTTTTTAGCATTGCTTTTAAAAATCTTCAAGGCTCAATGTAATTCTGTTTTCAAATTAAGAGGTTTGAGAAGAAAAAATTACATTGCTGGGCACAAAAAATATTGTATACAGTCACTTTGCCTAAAGCTTGATTATTAGCATTGCATTTCTTTCTATTTAGGTTTCTTATTAGAAGCAATTGCATCATGATGTGAAACATCTAAATAATAGCATCATGTGACACGATACAGTGAACAGCACATGAGAAATATGTGGTATCCAGATGACAATGGAAGTTGTTTCCAAGTAAAATTAAATTTGGATCGAACAGAGTGCACTGCTTTTAGTTTTTCTTTGACCCTTCCTCTGGAGGTTTTGTTTCACTGAGCAGTTTGCTCCAGGGCTCCTCTGCCTTGACGGAGTTGATGAGTGGTGTCTAAAAACGACCTATTAACACCTGCAGTGATGTATGGTCACTATCAGAGAGCTAACCTTAGGCAGCTGTTTGTTTCACGGTCAGGCAATTTGTGTTGAATTCAGTTGCTGTTTTTAGCTTTATCTTTTTTTTTTTTTGTTGTGTTCAGGGATGCTGTGAAAGCTCCAAAACTTGGACTGACTGAGATTATTGAGTTGTAAACACACTGTCACAGTCTCACATTCCTCTGTCAACCACAACTTTTTACTTCTAGTGAACTTTAAAGCAGTGGAAGGCTAGCTTTTTCTTAAGCTAACAGGATCTGATATATTTATACATCTCTCTGTTCGTGTTAGGATGACTCATCTATCAGTGGGTGTCCTGTGCCTTAATCTCCTTCCAGATTTTTTTTCCCTTTAGCTTTTGTTTTTACTTTGAGCTTTCTACTCTCCCTGCTCATTCCAAATGCCTCCACCTCTGCTTTTTGTTGTTTTTTATTGATTTTCATATCTTAGGAAAACAGTATTTACTCCTTCCGTCCACATTCTTGCCCTTGTTTTGTCTTCAGTCTAGTCTGATGAGGATTTTGGAGAGCTGAGGCCAGACTGGCCGTAATGAGGGAAGGAATACTGATAAACGCAATGAGCAGTTTGCTCCGGGTTATACTGTTTTTTCATTCATGGCTGCAATTCATTCTTGAGTGCTGTTTAATAAAGGAGGGTAAAGAAATCCTTGTTCAATCACTTGAGGGCATCACACAGGCTTTTTTAAGTGCTATTGAGCAAAATGTTAATCCTTTGCTGCTACAAGGAGGCTGTTATCCTTTTGTCTGCCCCCATCCAGTACAATTCATCCAGACCTCCTGGCAACAGGATAAAGAGACATGGATTTCTCTGCAGGAATGCATAAACTGTCTCACTGATGTCAGAGGTTCTTGGTAGGATGTTTATAATACATCAAAAAATGTCAAAGCCAGACAGAGGTCAGTAAAATAACTGGTCCCAATAAATTAATTCATTCAGTCTTCACCAGCAAGTTACAGAGCTCATTTGACTATTCAGAAGTCAAGAATGTTTAAATTCTTCATGCTAAGGCTAGTCTCTGCCTGAAGCGGAGGAATTCAGCCATGTTGTTGTCTGGTTCACAAGTGATGAAGGACGCAGTGGGAGATGTGGATGTTTCACCAGTCCTGGTGAAAAAAAGGAGGTTGGTCAAGCAGTGTGTCTATGTTTTAAACCTCGGCCATAGTCATGAGATATGGATCACAACCAAAAGGAGATACTGGATACTAGTGACTGAAATAAGCTTCCTTCATATGGACTAAAGGCTCGGGTGTACTGTACGCATTCTGAGAGCTGCGCGTACTCCGCGCACACTGTCCGCCGACTGTTGAGATTTTAGAGTCAAGCGTTCCGATTGCCTACATTTCTCGGGACAAATTACTTCATTTCCCACAATCCAAAAGGATACTAGCAGGTTTGATGAGCAAGATGGGTGCTTAGCCCAGTTTCTTCTCCATCAGGGCAGCCACCGCACAGCTGTTAACGCAGCCCAGAGTGTCAGTCTAATTGCTGCGCATCTTTGTGACTGTTTGCGTTGACTCTCACCCTTATCAGCTCAGTGTTGCATACAAAACAGTTTGATGTAAACGCTGTTTTCTGCCGAGCAGTTTACTGTGCGACCGAGTTTGTGTATACGGTTGTAAAAATTTACCATTGGGCAGACTTCCGCTTTCATTCCGCCTCGAGTATGTGCGGACCTCTACAGAGTGAAGTGCATCCGAGCGTGGGCCTTTAACTTGTTCTCCACAAAAAAAAGAAATTGTAATTGGGAGTTCACAACTTGCTCTCAACACATCTTCCAGGCTAATTTCCTCTTGTGCCATCCGACAACTACTGTGTAATTGGTCAGAAATTAGAAGTGGATGTGTGTTACAGTATTTTTGCAGTGACGTGTTCTATTCCTACTCAGGAAGTCTGCTCTGCTAAACTCCTCATGGTTTGATTAATTTTCCATTACAATTGTGTACCAGCCCTACAGGGGTGAGGTGGCCCCGCCTCTGGGGAGATATGTATGTGACACAAACACAAAGCTACAGACACAAAAATGTCTGCACCTCTCTGTTGTGAGTTTTAACAAATGGAAGGACTGATTTTTGAAAGGGAGTCACTCTTGTGACACAACCGACTACACGCCCTAGCCAATCAATTACCGAGAGACTTTTGGTGTCCCATTTTCAGTTTGACTTTGCACCCTTGGAATCCCAGTGTAGTAGATACTGAAAAAGTGGTTGGTACCGAGTAACCATTGCAAGTGGAAAACCCTTATGACTGAGGAGAGCCAAGTCAAGCCACACTAGTGAAAAGGGCCATTAAAGTTTTTTTTTGTAAAATATGGACAGAACAGACAGAACTTTTTTACTTGTTCTTTCCTACCCAAGGACGTCTGTTTGGATTAGAGCTGCTACACCTGCACGTTGAAAGCAATCAGTTCGCTAGTTTGGGTTTTCAATCAGGATGCCTCCCTTTGGAGGTCTCCTGGGCACATCCCAGTGAAAGCAGACCATGAGATAGTTCTGGTGTAGGGACTTTGTGTCCTTGTTAGCCTAGGAACGTCTTGGGATCTCCTTAAATTAGCTGGTGAGTGTTGTTGGAAAAAGAGAAGTCTGGGTTTCCCTGCTGCACTGGGTTTGTCACATCAGTTTTATAAATCCAGATTTATTACTTTTCAAGAGAATGCTATGTGAAATTTCTATACATTTTGTTTTAACAGTTTGCATTCTGACAGATTATAAACGTTTAACGATGTTCAAAACATGTTAACCCATTTATTCTATCTGTGTGTCTGGGCAGGACTTTGATGACTTCATCTTTGCCTTCTTTGCCATTGAGATGGTGATCAAGATGGTTGCCCTGGGGATTTTTGGCAAGAAGTGTTACCTCGGAGACACATGGAACCGCTTGGACTTCTTCATAGTATTGGCTGGGTGAGTTTACACTGTAAAACAAGGGAACTTTCATTTGGGCAAGCATCAGAGTTTAACACAACAGAGACGTAAATAAAGTGGAGCTTGTATATGAGCTTATCCGAGCTTGTTAAATCTAGTTTTACCATTAGAAATCCGGGATCTGCACATGGATGGTCACACAACACTGAAACTGAAGCCTTAACTATACAGAGCCACATTTTAGGCTGCTTCTCTGGACTCTCCAATCACCTTTAAAACCTGTACGTGATTTCTGAAGATAGAATTTGCACACATATCGTAGATTTCCATGCCAATGTGAATTCATAGAAGTATCTTTGTACATAAGCTCTTTAGCTATGAATATGCGGGACATAGAAACTCTGATGCAGCACTCCACACACTCGGACTTGATGAAGCACGTTGCAGAGTCTAGCCTGCTGGTTCAGGTCTGACATTTTCATCACACTACATCCCCCGCTGGGTTTTAATGCCATCCTTCTGCCGCAGCTTCTGTTGTCGATCAGTGGGAACAGGACACGCTTCCTCCTGTGCACAAGTGTCCTTCATCAAAACACATTGGATGTATTTCATATTGTTTTTGTTTCCTGTATCATGCCAGATCAGCTGCAAGCACCCATTGTTATAGTCATGTTCAGTATAGTGGAATGTTATTGAAATGCTCATTTATTTTAGTAACTCAATAAACTGAAGCATGTTTGTAGATTAATTGCACACCAACTGTTTTCAAGCTGTCTTTATTTCTATTAATTATAATGATTTTCTGCTTATAGCTAATGGAAAGAAAAGAATATGACCAATAATTTAATTAGCTTAATAGTTTATTACAGAAATGTGGAATTCATAAAAAGTATGTTTAATACCTGATTAAAGTTTATTTTCAAAAGACACTTTTAATAATTTACAATTTAATTTAATTTTAATTAAATTATTATTGGATTTTAGTCCCAAAACCAATGCAACTCTGAAAAACATTCTGTAGAAACTTGATAAACAACAATTAGGGCAATCAAAAAAATAAACAAGCATGGCTGCCATTGTGTTCATTTCTTAGGATGGAATAATTACTCAATATGCAAATTAAATCGTTTAAAAAGAAAATAGTGCACAAGTTAGGATTCATTGTGGGTTTTTTGCTAATCTAGACTGAGTCAAAAATATAAACACAGGTTATGTACATATGACCCAATAAATTTTTGGTTGACCATTATTTTCAAGCTGCACCTTGAAACCACTATATAGCTTTCACTTAATATTTGAACTTTCTTCGTGGCAGAACTGGTAGATTTCATCTACCTTTTCTGGTTTCCTGGCACACACCCAAAATTTTAGGTGTATCTCAGAAATTCTTGCAATATATGCACTCAGGGCTCTCCAAGGGGGCTAAACGTTAGCCATACAGTGCCTTTAGTAACTCCAAAATCAGTCTTTTAGGCTTCCTTGGGATCATTGTCCTATTGGACCACTCGGCTGTATCCAAGCTTTTTATTTAAGTTGAAGTTAAGGAGTTTGCCCTTTTTAATCATGCTTTTCACAACAGACCCACAGCATGATGCTGTCTCCACCATGCTTGCAGTTGGTTCAGTGCTCTTAGGATTAAAAGGCTTCAGTTTGAATTCTCCAGACATCCTTTGGGTCAAAAAGGCTAATCCTCATTTCTTGTCTGACTTTTTAAGAAAACTTTTCTCCAGACAGCATTTGGTTTCCAATGGTGTCGATTTTGTTCGGCACTCTCTCAGCCATGCTAGTATGATAATTGCTCTGCTGTGGACAGTAACACTGGTCTGCCAACAGTTTTGACTTTATTGTAAGTTTGAGCCTTAGTTATTCTTGAATTGTTTTCCTCAACATCACAGCCAATTTCATTTTATCTGAGAGCTGAAAAGTTGAAATTTGGACATAATAGGGTAGTACAACTGAACAGTCCAAAAACTACATCAAAAGCCCTTTTGACATAGTCAAAGCAGGCTAACATTAAGCTCTGGAATGGCCCAGACTTCATCCTTTTGATAATTTGTGTATTATGCTTAAAACCGAGGTCTCTGCCAGAAAACCAATTACTTTAAATGAATTCAACACATTATGACTATAGAAGAGCAGTCAAATATTCACTGATGGGTGTAAAAAGCACGAATAAAGGCGCAACAGGGAACATTTGACCGTTATTAGGGCTGTTTGTAACCAGTATATTTGAGTTTTTACAGGTAATTTTAGATTAAAGAATATCCCCAATAGATTCAAACTTGAACAATTCAAATAAATCATTTTAAAGCCCAAATTCAAAGAAAGTGTCATGTCCATGATGAGTGTTTTTAAATTTCAGACCAGTACTTTATGCACAGGAACACCTTTTATGTCCAAAGGAGATGTTTAAACTGGAATTGTTTGGTCCAGCAGTCTTCAAGGCTGTTAACATGCAAAATTCTTCTAAAGGAGCTTCAAACTGATTTTGTGTGTTAATTCATTTTAACTGATTGGTTATTTTGACAATTAAATTTGAGAAATCACTGGGAACTGGTAGTGTGTGTTTCAGAGTGTGTACATTAACAGAAAAGGCAGAAAACAGGTGAAAGCAATGGAGGGATGATTACTGAGTCCGGATCCGTTGGCATCTGCGCATGTGTCGGCTTACATCAGCGCGCGTGGGCAGAGTATACATCTTAATTTGTTTTCATGGCGTATGCTATTTCTGAGGAACCTGAAAAGACTTTTATCTGTACGGAGAGCACCTCCTCCCCCTCCCCCGACACATATGGAGACAAGGGTAGCCAAGGTAACGGCTGGTTGTCGAGCCTTCGATATATATCCTGGCAACAGTTGTTAAGTCCCCAGAGAAGGGCCCTGATGAACTGTTTGTTTCTCTCCGAGACGATAATTACAGCTAAGCTGCTTTTTCAGCAGGTCGGAACTCTCTCCTCCTAATCACCTTGCTGTCAGGAGGGATTGATGGAGAGACGGCTGCACAGAGCAGGTGAGACGTGCAGAAAAGGAGCTGAAAATTTACCTTGCAACCAAGAAAGGGAGTGAATAACGGACCTTAAGCTACACTGCATTTGGATTGACTGCTTGAAGGCTTTAACTGAACTGCTTCACCAATTTTAGGGAATTGAAAATAAACCATCAAAGAAATGGAGGGTGTTTGTACTGCTTCTTTTGTGAAGGACAATTTTAGCATGAGAGAAATGTCACATAGTAATTCCAGGAAAACAGCACTTAAAGAGGAAAAGAGCAAAACTGTACGACAGGGAGTCCATTTTATCTCAATTTAACAAATCTGTTTGCTTTCCTGACAAATCTACTCCGCTTTGAAAAAGTATGTGCTCCCCTACAGATTTATTCTGTTGTAAGTTTTTTTTTCACTCTTTAATTATTCCGATCCTCAAAACATTTTGATCTAAGACAAAGATAATATTAACAAATATAAAATGTAGTTTTCAAATCATGATTTCATTTATAAAGAGGAAAAAAACCTGTCCCAACCAACTTTGACATATGCCACCCCATGGTGGCAATAACTGGCGTCATGCATGTGTGATACCTGTGCAGTAATTACGGCCAACTCTTCTTTGCAGAATTGTTTTAATTTAGCCACATTAGAGTGATTGTGGGTGTGAAGAGCTTGTGTAAAGTCCTATCACAGCATCTTAGGATGTAGTCATACCTGATAATCCAGTAAACTCAGTTTGATTGGGAACCAAAATTCCAACATTTGTTACATTTTCTGCTGGTGTGAGCGAAACCCTTGGAAAAACCTGTTTTTCTGAAAAACCTCGCCTGTGGTGGTGCTGCACCAAGAACCATTGAAGGATACCACACAAAAACCTCTGGAGACATGAGCGCAACTTCTTTTTTCACTAAATGTTAACAAAAATGGAGTTGCGTGAAATTTTAGTGATTGAAGTATTTCTCCTTTGTGTTTGCCAAAAGACTATGAGCCATTTCTCCCACTAGTGATAGACACACTCGTTTGTTTTGGCTGTATTTACCCAGTATGCCCTTTGCTACAGTCCGCTTCCTGCTTTTGGAGTGGTCTCCAGTCCAGTTGGCATTCACATATCCATTGGAGCTGCACCAGAGTTCACTTCAGCAGAGCCAAGTTCTATGTTTTTAGGCTGACCAATGTTTGCTTTTTTGGTCCGCGTCAGAGTTCTATTGCGCATTCACACCTCCCCAAACAAACCAGACTTTCCAGGCAAACAAGCTGGAGTTCGATTAAAGCAGACTAAACAAGTTTGGGGTGAATGCAACTTTAAACAGATTTAGGTCCAGACTTTGACTAGGTCACTCCAAAATCTTGATTTGGTTTTTTAGCTCTCCATAGGTCAACTGCTGGGCCTTGGGTCATTGTCCCACTGCACAACCCAAGTGCCCGTGACCTTAAGGTCTTTCTTCTTCAGGATTTCCTGGTACAGAGGAGAATTCATGGCTCCATCAATTATGGCAAGTCACCCCAGTATTGAAGTCAGAAAATAATCCCAAACTATCGTACTACCACCACCATGTGTTTCCTAAAATGCAGGAAATACTTGTTCAGTAGTTTTGGGGATTATCAAGATGTTTTTTGGGAAATATGAGTCTTTGTCATCTTTGTGAGTCTTATTCAGCAAATGTGTTTTCATCTTCCCTCTGTAGCACACTAGCTCTTTCGGAAAAGCCAAAAACCACCACAAGTGAGCATAAAATCTTTGCAAAATTGAGGAAGTTATATTTTGAATTTTGCCGTTTCCATCAACCATTTATATTGTGACACTTTAGAATGTGGATAATAAACCTTGATGGAAACATGGTTAATGAGTCTGCACTATATCTGATCAAGTCTACCTGAAAGATGACATTTGTGAACTGGCGCTGTATTAACTGATTTAAATTCAAAGTCTGGATTACTTAAACTGATCAAACCTAAACTGTGCAATTCTACAAAAGAAAGATTCTATGGACCACAGTTGGGTAGCAATATTTCCAGATAGTTGTTTTTTTTTTTTTTTTTACACGTGTAGGTGTACAGCTGAAAATAACAGTAAAATATGTTGGTGGTTTCCCAATGTAGCCTTATCTTATCAAAGCGAGACTTATGAAACCTTTACTGTATTTGTAGAAAGAAATCCCCGCCTACTACTTCAGAAAGACGTCAGGAGGGGGGCCTATCTGTTCATATCTGAGGTGTATTTGTAAAAGAACACTCTAACAATACCTACTTGTAAACAAAGTAATAGCATAGGACTTCCCTGCAGATTAAGGGACCTGAAGAAAGTTTCATTTATTTATGTATCTATCCAATCGATCGCTGAGGGAGTCTTAGTAGCACAGCACAGCAGCACTTACTGTCGCAGACAGGCTATCCTATTCATAGTACATCAATCAGACTCTTCTCTCTCTCTCTCTGTTGCTGTTATTCCTCCCCATGAGAGACCAAAAGGATGATGAAAGAGCAAGAGGTAGAAGAGGTTAATACACCAAAACAGAGAGGAAGAGAAGCAGAGAAAGGTCAATTGCTTTATTTGACTCCCTCAATATTTAATCTGGTCAGATATTTGAGAGAAACCATGCATGAAAAACACCAATATTGGCATAAAACAAGTTTTTTTTTCATATTCTTTGATGAGGTGCTCACAGAATTTGTTTTTTTATAGAGTAAAACATCTTTCCTCATTTTCATCTAAAAAACTACAGTAGTTGGAGCCTCAAATAGTTCATTTTTAATATGAATTTAGCTCTTCACTTTGAAAATGTGACTTTTGGAGAACCAAACACTTGGAGTGGAAGTAAATCTGCTGTCATAACAAATGCTTGAGAGTTCTGTGTAATGAAACCAGCCTATTTCACTGATTAAAGATGGATATCCATATTTTCACTTCAGATTTTCATGCTGTGGTAATAACACATGTCCATAAGGCATTTTCAAAAGCTGAAAATACCATATTATTACCCTATTATTTTTCACGTTGGCACCAACTCACATGAAAACATGTTGAAAATCTAAACAGAGCATTTCTTTAACTCAATTTTTAGACATCATCCTAACTTGAAATAAAGTTTCCAGAGCCTTCCAGTTTAATTTAGGATGTACAAAACCTCAAGCTTCATTGGCAGGAACATCATTGATTTTATGGCTTTTAAAAACATATTTGTGCCATTCCCTTTCCAGGGAGAAATAAAACAAATAACTGCAATGGATTAAAAAAAGTAATGGCCACACATTTGAATATATTGTGAATTTACTCCAAGTAACTCAGGATTAGAGAAATTTCCTAAGACGAAAAATAAAATCCAGAATTTTTCTTTTGGGTAGGTTGGTTTTCTGTGTCTTGTCATCAGATTGCCTATTTTATTAGCTTAAAACCCAGTTTTGATGTGTGTGTGAGGCGCTTCAACCATCTATGTTGATTTGGGGTGAAGTTGAAGACTTTAGGTGTTGTCCTTCGACTTCATTATTCCATCTACTTCGTACTGATACCACCAGCACTGGCACCAAAACAGACCCTTAGCATGTTGCTTCCACCACCATGTTTACCAACTAGTTTAGTTTTTCAGGCTCATCGTGAATCTTCTAAACATTTTTCTTGTCCTTGTGGCCAGACAGCTGAATATGTGTCTTGCCTGACTACAGTATTTACATCAGCGTGGGCAGCTGCAAATTACAGTCAAGCTTAAACTTGTTGCTTTTAGAGCATAAGGTCCTTTTTAATTAGCACCCAAGGAGTCCATGTTGTTGTTATTGAATTTACTAAACAACCTATTGAAGATAAGTGGACTATGCTTAAAAGCCAGATCCATTCCAGAAAATCAGCCATTTTTTACTGTTTTTATCCGGAATTATGACTGAATTATGGAACTCAGGATGGATTTTCATACTATATTTTAAAGTGATGCTAAATGAATTGCACCTTCTCAATTCAAAAAGGCTTATACATATTTAGTCTGGCATACTGTATTTCAGACCTTTGATTGAGTCACATTCGAGGAGCTAAAAGAATCCCAGAAGAAGAGCTGAAATCCTTTGTGTCGTCTTCTTTCTTCTCCTTTTGATTTATTGATGGCACTTTGGATCACCTCCAGCCCATGTGGGAGACAGCAGAGGAAAGTGAGACTGTGAAGATGGAGAGAACAGGAGAAGGGACGGTTAAAGATATCCGAGAGGGAGACAAAGAGCTTCAGGAGCTTGCAAAAAGTTGATAGTGAAAAAAAACAGTGTGACAAAAAGAAAATATGGAAAAGAATACTTGATGGAAGATGACGGAAGCAAAGCGATGCCACCCAGACAAAAGAAAAAAAGAACTGTATCACATACTTTGAAAAGTTGTATGAAGAATACATCACATTATGATTTACATATTTATCATTTTGTAACAAAAAGTGTATTATTAGAACAGTAGAGTTTTTATGATGTAATGTGATATATTTTCATTTTGCCCGGGTGGCAGTTCTATGCTTCAGACTATGGAAGGGGGATAAAAATAAAGACTATACTAAATCTGATGTTGGTCCAATAAATTCAGGCAAAGTGTCCCAGTCTGTGACAGTGTTTTGATCACAATAGAGTGCAGAACAGAGGCGGGCCTGCCAAGCACAGGCAGACAAGTTGACTGGCAGTCAGCCATTAGCCGACATATTCTCCAGCATTTGTGTCGATCTGCCTACCTGTTTGATAAACTGCAGTTTGAAGATATGGGCTTCAGCCGGTAGTGTAATTAAAGACATGATGAAGAAACTGGGAGCGAAGAAGACAAACAAGTTTAAGACAAATTTTAAACTCATGAATTGGACCATGACTATAATGCAACATATCCTGTTTGTTTCTTAGCTTATGTCTGAGCAAAAAGTGACTGAAGAGCAAAAAAGTTTTCAAATCAAAATCTAGTAAAGACATACAACAGTATGACAGAGTATTAGGGCCAGGCTAAGAAATAAAAAAGAAATTACAAGAATAAAGTCATAACATTGCGAGAAAAAAGTCATATGAGGATTAACTAATATTACGAGAATAAAGTCAATGTTACAAGAAAGTCATAGTACAAGAATGAAGTCGTTAGATGTGGGCGGCTCGATCCAAAAAATCAAAAATATCAATACCAAGTCAGTATCAATATCGGATCGATACTAGTGTGATAAGAGCGATACTTTAGTTTTAGACTCCCTCTTGAAATTGTATTTTATTTTTTGCACTGTCTCAATTCAACCATAAAAACAATTTTGCTTTGATTTGCTCTCAAATTAAATTTTTTTTTTTGTACTTTTTTCTAGAAAACAATGCACACAAATTTTTGTTTTGCAAGTTTATGTTTATCATGTGAATGTGTTATTAAAGTATTTTGTAGATACCTAGAAACTCTATCTAAATTCTGACTTCTAAAGGTCAGAAGTTTGAAGATATATCATACTTAAATAAGTATTAGTATTGGTATTGCAATATTGGCCCTGTATTTACTTGGTATCGGATTGATACCAAAATTTGCAGTATTGCACACCTCTAAAAGTCGTACAACAGTAAGTTGAAATAATACAAAAATAAAGTCATAACACAAAAATAATGTTGTATGACAAAAAGTCAGTTTTATCAGAATAAAGTTGTAATAATACAACAAAAAAGTCATAATGATACAAGCATAAAGTCATATGAGAATAAAGTTGTGCGATAATAAGTTGAACTAATGCAAGAATAAAGTTGTAATAATACAAGAATAAACTCATATTACCAAAATAAAGTCATAATAATACGAGAATATCATCGTATGATGAAAAGTGATAATTTTACTTGTGAAGTTTTTCTGGTAATTTTATGACTTTTTTCTGGTAATGTGTCTTTCTTCTGCTAATATTATGACTTTATTGTCATGAAATATAACTACTCTCGTCATTAATAATTTTTTATCTTATTCTGGCCCTAATACTCCGTCATACAACAGTAATGCTAAAACATGGAAAAAGAATCAAATGTCAGCTAAAAACTGACAATATAGACTAATATATACATATAGTGGCTCTCAAAAGTGTTCAGTGAGTCCAATGTTGATATCCAGATCAACAAAAGAAAAACTTAATCTGTACACACGCGCACATTGTTTTTGTTCTGGTTCCAAAAAAAGGTGCAGTACTCCCACACTAACAGCAGGGTTAAATTTTCATGTTTTTCAGGTAGCTGAAGGGGTTGGAATTATTGTTTTTTAGTAAAGAATAGGCCATTTCCCCTCTATCGACAAATTGCTATAACTGCATGTCCAGTGTTTTTTGTTTTTTGGGTGGAGTGGGGGGGTGTCAAACAAAGCCCAGTAACAACACTAATTAACAGGGATTACAGCTGTTGGCTGGCACTGTTGGCAAGGCAGGCTGCAGTAGCCTTTTCCCTGGTCTCAAGGCTGGATGCCAAGCTGTAGCACAGACGATCTGCTCAAATCAGATGATCTTGTCTCAAATATGTATATTTGATTCTTGAATTAGCTAATCAGTAAAAAAAAATGTTTTACAAACAGAAGGGGAGCATAGAAAAAAACGGGCCAAATTGAAATTAGAGGATGCAAGGAAGGATATTAAATCCAGCAACAATGATGCCTGTTACACAATGGCTGTCGTCCACGTTCAGCAGTTGGGTAAACTGTCTCTTCCTTTCTCCTCTCCCTACCTCTCTTTAGCTTTGACTTGATCATACCAAAAATGGGCTGCTGAATTTCCTTGGCTGAGGTCTCCTTACCCCCTTGGGTGCTCCTCCATCAGTATGATTATTTCCCCACTAGCAGTGGGTCACCTCACTGGTCATGGATTATCATTCAAGGGAGGGATAGCACAAGGTAGGGAGAGATGGGATGTTTTGTAATGAAGTGGAAGACAGTAACTGTAGTTCTAAATCTAATAATGAAGCAGCGAGAGCATACTGCTTTCCTATATGCATTCAACCCAAGCAGCCAAATTAAATTCTTTTTCCTTGGGCACAAAGGGAATTCTGGTGGGTCTAAAATAAAAGAGATGATGTGATATTAGGTGGAGAAAGAACAGAGTATGCCAGTGCGCCATTTCATACCTACGAAAGTTGGGTGTGAAATGGCAAACAGTACAAAGGTATGAAATGAGAAGCACCTCTATGAGTAAATTATTGAATAATACTTTAAATCATCGGCTATCAAAGCAGGTACAAAAACCTTCCCATAGAGGGTACAGCTTGACACATAAATGTACAAAAAACACTTTATGGTGATGGGGTCCTTTTCTTATCTGAAAAAGTCTGTTTCAACATGTCCAAAAGTGCAAAATTCAACAATGATGGTTAAAGCCACCAGCAACGTTTGGTGAATGCAATGCATGTGTTAGTTTACTGACTGCCAATTCAGGCCATTGGAGGAAAAAGGACACTCAGCTAATGGTCAAACACAACCGAGATTATATAATGCTGTGAAGTTACCTGTTTGCTTGAGATGTACCCACATGTAAAAAAAAATAATACTGGGAAGTCACATGAACTGATACACTGGACATACTAGCTCTATTAGCTTCCCATTTGATTCCAGTCGTCGGTGTTGTTCCCTTGAGAAGAATTCTGAGACTCGAATTGATTGAGGTAAAGAAAGTTCAGAAACTCCCTGCAGTATGTGAGGCAAGAGGTACTGGGTTTCATTTAATCGTTTCTGTGAAGAGTTTGCTGATTACCATTAAGGTTAGATGAGCGGTACAGAGTGTTGAAAGCAGCAAATTTTACAGATGCAAACGTTTTAATCTCACCAAGCTGCAGAATTGCAAACATTATTGAACTCCAGAATCCCATCAATTTGTGGGACAACTATGAAATTGGTCTCTTAGCCTTTATTTACCCAAGACTGCTGTCTGGAAACTGCTGGTGTTTTTGTATGTTGATTGGGGAGAAGTTCCACATTGAGATGCCACTGTTTAGACCATCAGGACACCTTGGATCTGCTGTAGTTGTCATGCCAGGGTACGATATGGCGCTATGATTTTAGCATCTTAATGTTACCTCTCAAATATTAGAATTCAAACCCATCCCCTGTCCGTCACTGCAAATCAATCTGTTGTGGAACATTCACTGTGACAGGACGCCTGTCACTGATGTGGAGGCGAACAGAAAGGAAACAACACGTGACTACAGTAATATATGAGAGGATGGATTACTGGTTATTTCATGATGTGTTTGAGAAGCAGAAACAACATTGTAAAACTGCTTTCATTTCCCACACTTAGCCGGGTGTGATTCCATCAGTGCAATGTAAAAACTCAATCCTAAAAAGTGGAAATAATTGTAACCCAAGTATTTTCATTTATGCAAGTGCTTAAATATTGCATGACTGGCTGCGTTTATTCCAGGGTATTGGTTGTTTATATGCAAATATTGGTTTTGGTAGAATAACAACAAAACATTTTAAATGGGATGTTGTTTCCTACCCAGGCTTTTTTATTAAACAAAACATATTTCATGTTTCCATAAGTGCATATTTGGAAATAAATGTTGAAAGATATAGATGGAAAATAAATGGTGATAAATGACGGTTGATATGAATCTGTTAGCTTGCAGTCCCGTTCACACAGGGATTCATTTGCTTTCTTTTTCAGTTACTGGTGACCTATTTATTATATAATAAATTCAGATGAAAATTCTGCAAGAGAAATAAAAAAAGAAAATGGAGTAGTGTCCTCTACTGCCTGTGTTTGGATTTCACACAGTTAGCTATTGGATACAACTACACCCATCCACTCCTGCTTCCTTATCTGTCAAATGTGGGAATGAAGCCTGCTTAACATTATCACAGTTGAGTAGCTGGAAGAAGACGGATGCCTTCACTGACAGAGCAGGACAGTAGATGGAAAGACCTTCAGACAGAGGCCAAGAGGTAGACAGATAAAGGTTAGGTGAGGACAAGCTGGGTTTAACATTCCGCACTGTGCTACATTCCCAAGCTGCTTTGCATGCTTTTCTATTTTAGGTGTGTCTGAGTGCCATTATGTTGAGTGTTTGATGCTTCAGTAAGCATGTGTGGCTGGTTTCATTCTTGAGATGTCTTTGTTTTTGATAGAGTTGCTGCAGAGCTAGATGTACACCACTCCAGATGTGATTGGTTTCTTTGGTATAGACACAGATATATTAAGAAAGCTGGAAAGAAGTTGACATTACTTTATCATCGGCATCAATGTGATATTAATTTTGGATTTTTCCAGGATGCGTTTGTACCTGTCTTGTTTCAGGGTAGAATGATGATGCAATGTTAAGTTTCAATTAATTTTGTGATGAAATTTATTTAATTCAAACAGCATCAAAAATATATAGTCAGGCTCAACGATATACATACACCCCACCTGTGTTTGGTTGTCCTAATGTCCATCAGCAAGTTACAGAGAGACCAGACAGTTTTTATAGTCATGAGCAATGGCACATAGTAATTCTGGTTGCTTGGGGGCCACTCACATCAGAAATGTCAGAGCTCATTTAATATCGCTGTTTTTCTGGCATGAACTTTCAAACATAGTCAGTAACATTTCTATAGTATTTGGTTAGGCCATTCAGGAAGCCTTTCCAAACTAGTTTTGTTATAGGTTTGGGATCAGTATCCTTCTGAAACACCTGACTAATCTTAACTAGGGGTACAGCTAAGTACTTTCTGAGATGTATGGAGACACATTTTAGGCATCTCTGGGGGTTGTCAAAGCACAAACATCTGTTAAATATGGATGTTTGTGTTTGTATTTGTATTTAACAAATACAAACACAAATGTCGATCTCTGGTCGAAAATGTCAACCAGAGATCGACATTTTCGATCTCGGTTCGAAAATGTCAACCAGAATCATTTTCCGCCAGCGCTTTGGCGCCCCCTCTTGTGTGGCGCCCCTATGTGTCACATATACAATAGAATAGAAATATCCTTTATTGTCTTTTTTGTCCCACAATGCGGAAATTTCTGTGCAACAGTAGCAATGTAACAGTGACCGGCAATAACAGCAAATAGACTCACACAAAGAGAGAACATAATGTATATATGTAAAAACAGAATAAAGAAGAAAAATACTGTACAGTAAGGGCAACATTTCAACATAAATTCTGTGTAGTTATAAAATATACTCCAGTCCAGAGGAATGTGCAACTGAGTTGGTTAATTAAAAATGTACAAGATGTGTATGTCTCTTTGAGCATTAAAAATACAGACTATTTACAGTTAGTGACAGTAAAAAAAAGGTGAAGTTGTACAGATATAAGCATGGGTATAAACACTTATTGAGTTTGTTGGGAGCAATGATGGTTATATAGAGTGGTAAAGATGTTGGGAGGAAGGATCTCCGATAACATTCCTTAGTGCACCTAGGATGCAGCAGTCTGTCACTGAAGGAGCTCTCCAGCTCAGCAACAGCTTCATGCATGGGGTGGGAGACATTGTCCATCAGTGATATTGTTCTAGCTAGAGTCCTTCTGTCTCCCACCACCAGTACTGGGTCGAGGGGGCATCCTAGCACAGAGCTGGCCTTCCTGATGAGCTTATCTAACCACTTGCTCTCAGTTGTAGATAAGCTTCTGCTTTAACATACAATCCCACTGAAGATGGCTGATGCCACCATAGAGTTAAAGAGGATCATTGTCAAATGAGATAAAGATTTGCTATTTGGCTTCATGAAGAATAAATAGAAGAGTCAAGGTGAGGATTACAAACTTAAGAACGCTGTAACTGTCAAACATGGTGGTGGCAATATCATGCCAAAGTTTATTTCATTGCCAGTAGTAATTGTGTATTACACAATGTGGGTGGAATACTGAAGACAAAGACTACATCCAAATTCTTAATCTTCACCTCAAACTGAGAGCTAGTTGGATAAAAGAGGCCAACATTAGGCTTATGGAATTGAAGTCTCGAACTGTGCCAGGAACCAACTTAAATCAAGTAAGCTCCAATTCTCAGAAGAAGAGTGGTCAAGCATTCATCCAGTTTGTCATGGCCTTGTGGGTAGCTACAAAAAAGCATTTAGTTTCTTTGTAATTTGATAAAGGATGTCTAGTTAAATATTAAGGGGGGATATGTGTATATATTTATGCCTTTATGTAAAGTTTTGATCCTGTTTTTATGTGAGAAAATCTACAATGTAACCTGTGTACTCAATTCTTTTTGTTAGAACTTTTTGAAATTATTCAGCACATAATCATTTGGCCTCAGAATAAAAGCATTCATAAGCATTATCAAAAGTCCAAAATTAAGATGATATTCATCTTAATGTTGATGTGTATTAACTTTCAACAGGCACTGTTGTGTTTGTCTTACCAAAGGCATGAAAAAATGTAAGCGATGTTGTGGAGAATGTTGTGAGCTGGAAAAAAAAAAAAACTTCAATAAAACGGGTCAGATAAGCTGTCTTACAGAGGTGTGTGTTTATGTACCTGTGTTCACTTCCTGTGTCTGATTACATTCTTCAACAAGTTTGCACTTCTCTGGATCTCTCCATAAAACAAAGTGCTTATGTATCATAGAGGGTGTAAACATAAAAACCATCCTTTGTCCTTGTCTCCCTTCACTGGTATAGCTGCGTTTTAGATTCTCCTCACACAAACTCTCAACAATGCTGGGCCTTCCCCGTCTTCCCTGACCTCTCATGTCTGCCTCAGTGTCCCACTGCCCTTCCTTAGAACATCCTCATCAAATCTGGCTCAAACTTAACATAAAATTAAAAATAAATGCATGATTTTCCTCCTGTCTTTGCAGTTACTTTGATACACTCCATTTCTCCTCAGCTGTTCCTTCGCTCTGGATTAGGGTGGGTGGGTGAGACATGTCTGAGCACACCAAATATCATCTGGCTCTCATCAAGGGAAGCGTGTGTTTTTGCAAAAGACTATTTTACGACAGACATCATTCATCATCCACTTTTAAGTTTATGCAACTGTGTCTGATGAAGAATTACTCTAATATTTCTATAATATTGCTCTGGGGATTTGTAGCTTGTCTGTGGTTCTCAATGTATTTCCTAGTGGAAATAATAATGTTGCTGTAACTACTGACCAGTACTCAACACTATAAACTGATTAGGCAAAACAGTTTGACCACTGACAGGGGATGAAAACAACTCATTTTGTCATTGCAGCTGTTAGTGGTTGAGATTTCCTCGGCAGCAAATCAACCTTTTTTATGAGTGATTGTAAAAATGAGCCGTATTTGACAAGAGCCACATTTTTAAATGCTGGACGACTTGGTCAGAGTGTTGACAAAACTCCAGCTCTTGTTTGGTGTTCCTGGTCTGCACTGGTCAGTATCTATCAAAAGTTGTATAAAAAAAAATAAAGAGTGATGAGCTGGCGACAGGGTCTTGAGCAGTTGACTCATGATGCACATGGTGAGCGAATGATGGCCCTTGTGGCGCAATCCAGCACAGGAGCTACTGTTGTAAAGGTAACAGTGATTTTGAGAGAAAGGTGTCAAAATATTCAATTCGCTGGAGTCTGTTGTAGAGCTGTAGCTAATGATTATTTTAATAACATTTAGTAGTATTCTATCGATTATTCTGGTGATTAATCGAGTAATCAGCCAAAAAAAGATGTCAGATTCTGCAGAAACTATTTAAGCTTATTTTATGAGTATCACAAATAGAAAAAAATGAACATTTAAGTAAACAACCCATTTAATTGCTTTTTAAAATAAACATTGTTCAATAAACATTGCTTAAAATGCAATAACAGCATGTCAAACCTCTGTTTCAGTTTCAACTCTGATGTGAGTGATTAAATTCTACTAAATCCAACTACTGTAAACACTTTTAAACTTGAAATATTCACTCTAAGTCTTGGATTAAAGTCAAGATAGAAGCATAGCAACAAACAAATGCGTTTCATCTTATGCCATCAATCTGTTGTGCTTTTATCTTTATTTGACACACTTGCAGTAAGTGCTGCATAGTTGTTTTTTGACAGAGCTTACAGACTGTTACCTAATAACCTGCCAGGTAGCCACTATGTAGAGTTGCCAGCTCAACAACTCCAAAATACGGGACTTCTCGGGTTGTGGCTTAATGTGACGTCACCATACAATAGTTCTTATTTCCCCAACATCTGAGTTACATTGACCTAAACAAGATTTAATCTTGTTTCTATTATTTCTATGTAACATGATGGAATAAAAAGAAGGATTTAATCAATACAATGTTTTTGATTTTATTTTTTTTTTTTTACAACTTTTCAGCTGGTGATGGTCTCAGTAAACAGAGGGATGTTGTTTTTAAAGTAAGATTGCAACTTCAAGCAGACATCCCTTGGTAAAGGGCATTAAAAACTTATGTAATACCAACCTGCATTTTTACTCAAAAGTATTTTACTTATTTCCCATTAAACTGTATTTAAACAGCTAGGTAACACTAAGATCACTCATCCCTTTTACATGAGAGACATGACAATTCTAAACTTTCCACTGATATTTCTTAGTACTCTTTGCTGATTCAAGCAACTTTTTGTCTTTTTGCACAACCTGGAAGAATTTCCTGTAAGTCTGTTCACAATTCACAGAAGTTAGACGTGATTTCTGACTGGAAGAATCCTTCAGAGACTAGCTAAATATTAATTGTTGTTGTTGTTGTTGTTTATTGTGACTTGCTGTACAACTAATTGCCCATTGGGACATGAATAAAGATCTATCTATCTAACCCTGGATTTCTACATCAACATGACTTTTGCACAAGCAGATAAATACATGTAACTTTTTATCCACAGTGAAAACAAACGACATATAAACAATGAAATTAAATGATTACACTTCAGTTATGAGATACTCATCTAATTGAAGTGATCAGAAGTTGACAAGACTCTGAACGAAGGGATTTCCCCATCTTGCTTCACTCCAGCGGGGGAATTCCCGCAAAGTCACAGTGATGGTTCAGCTGCAGCAAATGTGAGTCCAGTTCAGAGATAATACTCAGATGAGATTAAGTTAGTTGATTTAGTTAAAGGGTAAAGCCGAGGTAATTCTTTTCCCCAGCGTCTTCACTAACAAGTGTGTACAGAAGGAGCTGGATGGGACAACGAGGAACAAAAAAGTGTTCTGTGTCTCTCAGTGTCTCTGAGGAGATGGCCTTGGCAACTTCAGCAGGAATCTGCTCGATATAACAGTCCCCGCCCACCTTCAAGATGACACACTGCTCAATGCAAACACTGGCCTTGCAGTGCAAAAAGGCCTCTAAGAGCCTACAAACTGCAGGCTGAAGTCAAAATACGGGAGAAAGACATACTCTTTCTCCCTTCGGGACACTCCAAAAAAAATATGGGACATCCGGGGGTAATACGGGACAGTTAGCAACCCTACCACTATGATTAGTTAGTAACATTAGCTAAAACATACCTCCTTGTACAACTGTAACATGACAGATTATCACACATTTGGGTAAATGTATTTTGCAAAGCGAATATGTCTGTCGGCAACTACGGACGAGTTCAATGTATGCAGTGGGTATTTTCTGTTCGGGTGCTGCAACATCTAGGACATGCTATTGTGGAGAGCATATTCTGCTTTGCAGTGCATCCATTGTGCTGTGTTGTCTTTTCAGTTTAGTTTAAAATGCTTTCAACTCTTGACCATTTCTGTCATTTTCTAGGCAGTTCATTTTGGTACTCTACATCTCCCTCCATAGCTAAAAATAGAGCTTAGCATACATGCGTCAACACTGTAGGCGTTAGCGGAAGCAAGAGCGTTGTGGTCCAGCATAAATAACCTTCCGGCCAGACCACAGTGCACTGAATAGTTTAACGGTATTTATTACAGTATATTTAACGAAGATTTGAAGCAGATAATTTGCCTCAGGGATTTTTAGTAATCAAGGTACCTGAATTATTTGTGGAATCGTTTCAACCCTAGTTTGTTGTGTTTGGGGCTGCATACACCAGACAGGGTGCCCTATTGACCATTAAAAAAAGGAGGGTAATCTGGTCCAGTGGATGATATGGATGACCTGGCCCTCTTATTTGGGGAAAGTGTGGCCCCTGGATGCTCTATAGAAAAAAGGCAGGAGGGTAGAGGCAATGTGATGTCTTGGAACATCTTCTGCTATATGTTTCTTTAACATGTATGCATTACCTAAGCATTGTTGTAGACCATGCACACTCTTTCCTTGAAACAATATTTCCTGATGGTTGTAGCCTCTTTCAGCAAAATAATCCGACCTGCCATACAGCAAAAATTATTCAAGAATTTTTTTTAATGTGTTGATTTGGCCATGTTTAGCATGTTAATTCCCCCCAAACAAATTTTGATAAATTCGATCAAACATTTGTGGGATATGCTTGAAATTCATGAAGTCATGAAGTTTTGTCTGATATGCGTACCATATATCTCCTTTATTGTCCCAATCAATTGTAGTGGAAAAATTCACGGCAAAATGTTAAACTCTTAAAAAAATCCCTTTTGGTTGGTGTTTTCTATCAGGAATGGACTTCCTGCTAGGATTGTATTGGTGTTTTTAATCTGCATTGTTTAAACATTAATAAGGGAAGATAATACAATGCATATAAACTGAACAAACTTCTAGGAATGTGCAAAAATATTTATATCCTGACTTGAGGGCATAAAGTGGATAAAAACAACTTTTGAAAACCTGGTGAAGATTAAAAAGCACAGATTAACCAGCTGTCTACAATCTGAGCCAGAGCACTGTAAACCCACGCCACTTCCCATCATCTTTCCAGATACATAATTTCTAAAGTAACCCAAGTTTAAATTAATTCCAGACAAACAGTTCTATCTGCTTTCTTTTTCAGCCTGTTGACTGCAGCTTGTTTGTGCATTTTCTATTTCAGATTGCTTTCCTGTTTGTAAGCTGCTACTAAATTGGAACCACAAGCACCATAGTCGATATTGCAAGAGAATGATGTAAAGTTCTTGTTTTGTATGCTTATTTTCATCAAGAATGGTTGAATCACAATCTAAAAGGGATTATTATATCAGATTCTGAATCAGAAATGGTTTTCATGGCCAAGTTTGTGCACATAAACAAGGAATTTGACTTTGGTTCCACTTTGCTCTCAATGTACACATATTTTAAATATTAAGATATCAATTTGGTCAGAAAAAAAACAAGATTTCTTTATGTAAGGGAGGCTTGGGGTTAACCCTAACCCCCAGAAAATAAACTGTCACTGTAGCAGCTCATTTTTGCAAATGGCGCTATGCAGCACCGACCTGAAGGTAAAAGTCTAAACCGTTTGTGTCCAGAATGTGTGGGGTCTGCAGAGTTGTTAACTGTCCTTCCTGGACCTTAGACCTGTATAGGTCCTGGATGGCGGGAAAGTCAGCCCTGGTGATCCTCTCTGCAGACCTAATTTTTGTTGCAGTCTGGCTCTGTCCTGTCTTGTGGAGGAGCCAAATCACACAGTGATGGATGAACACAGGATAGACTGAATAACAATTGTGTCGAAGATGACCAGCAGTTCCTGTGGAAGGTTGTACTTCTTGAGCTGTTGTATAAAGTATACTCTCTTTTGGGCCATCTTTTGGACAGTGTCTATGTATGAGGACCATCCCATGTCCTGAGAAGGGGTGATCCTAGGAAGTGATAGTGATCCACAGTAGGCAAAGTGTTGTTGAGGATGGTGAGGGGGAGGGAGTGTGGGAGGTGACCTCCAGAAGTCCACTGCCATTTTCAAAATCTTGAGCAGGTTAACCTCCAGGTGGTGCTGACCGCACCAGTGGACCAGCTGATCAACCTTCTGTCTGTATAGAGACTCATCAATGTCCTGGGTCAGAATAATGACAGTGTTGCCATCTGCAAACTTCAGAAGTTTCTCAGGCAGGTCTGCTGAGGTGCAGTCATTTATGTAAAGAGAGAAGAAGAATGGGGAGAAAATATACCCATGGGGGGGACCGGTGCTGATGGTCTTTGTGGCAGAGAAGGTGCTCCCCAGCCTCACCTGCTGCTGCCAGTGTTCATGATGCAAAAAAATCCAACTGAGATTGTGGCAGGACTTTAAAATTAAGGTTTACAGATGCTATTCATTTGATCTGACTGAGTTTTACCTATTGTACAAAGAAGAAAGGCCAACATTTCAGTCTCTAGATCTGTATAGCTGGTGAAGACATACCCCAAAAGACCATCAGCTGTAATTGCAGCAAAATGTGGTTCTTCATAGTATTTACTTAGTAAAAGGCATGCCAGATGTTTAAGAATTTTTGTTATGCAACTGTGTAAAGGGCTATAGATATGTGTGTTTACTTCTTTGAGGCCTCACCTTTCCCTTTAGTGTTTTATCTTTTATTGCTTTTACAAATCAATCATAATCAACAAAATTAGGCTTTTTAGACAAAATATGACAATAGAACCTCCTTAATGTCAAAGTGAAAACCGATTTCTACAAAATAACAAGTAAAGATGTGTAGCATAAAATAAGTGATTGCATAAATGTTCACCTGCCCCCCCTCCCTTTAAAATGACTGACCTGATTCAACAGAGGTCCAGCCAATTACTCCTAATGATAGCCCCATTCCTGGCTGCAGTTACAGCATGAAGATAGAAAAACAGTCCAAGCAAATCAGGGAAAAGGTTATTGAAAAGTATAAGTCAGGGGATGGATACAAAAAATCTCTGAGGAACTGAATACCTCCTGGAGTTCAATTAAAAACACTAATCAAGAAATAGAGGCACGTGTAAATCTGCTTAAATCACGGTGTCCTCACAAACGAACTGATTGTGCAAGAAGGAGACTACTGAGAAAGGCCACTAGGACACCTATGAGTACGGTGTAAGATGAGATGGGAGAGACTCTGCAAACAACTGTCGTTTGGGTCCTTCACCAGTCAAAGCTTTATGGAAGAGGGCTGAGAAAACCACTGTTGAAGAAAACTCATGTTGAGGCTTGACTAGAGTTTGCCAGAAGGCATGTGGGAGATTCCATGATCAAGTGGAGGAAAGTTCTTTGGTCTGATGAGACCAAAATTGAGCTTTTTGGCCATCAGATAAGATGCTGTTTGGCAGACACCAAACACTACACATCACCACAAACACACCATCCCCAATGTGAAGCTGGGTGGTGGTAGCATCATGCTGTGCAGATGTTTCTCAGCAGCAGGCCCTGGAAGGTTTGTAAAGGTAGAAGGTAAAAACTGGTATTGCAATTAGTTTCCATCTGCAAGAGAACTATGGCTTCGGAGAACATTTATTTTCCAGCAAGACATGGACCTAAAGCATCTAGCTAAAGCTAAAGAGAAATGGTTTGAAAACAAGAAGGTGGATGTTCTGGATTGGCCCAGTTAAAGCCCAGACCTCAATCCCATAAAGAATTTGTGGCAGGACTGGAAAAGGGCTGTTCACAGCTGCTCCCCATGGAATCTGACAGAGCTGGAGCAGGAAACAAGGAAGAATGGGTAAATTTGCGTCATCCAGATGTGCAAACTTGACTGAGACCTATTCACACAGACTCCATGGTGTTATTGCAGCCATAGGTGCAGCTACTAAATACTGGGGTGAAGGGAGCAAATTTTTATGCAGTTTTATATTTCTTTTCTTTTTATTAGCCATTATTTTGTAGAAATCTGGTTTCCTTTGACATTCAAAAGAGCCAAATATTGCTTACTGTGATTAATTTGTAAAACCAATAAAAAGGGGAAAACTTTCAAGGAGGTGAACACTTTTTTAGGTACTATAATCTCTTTCCTAAAGAGGTCTTTCTCTCATTGTCCTTGATGGGCCTCTTTGCCTCAGTCAAAGTTTGGTGGTTGATGTGGCTGTCCCCATTGCTAGAGCACAGTGATGGCACACTTTGTTAGCCCCCGGGTGGTCTGGACTTCCCCTGTCCAAGTTAGCCTTCCTCATGAATAACTTAAAGCTTGAAAAGTACTGAGCAGAAGCACTGAATGCATTCAGACCGGCCAGCCTGCATTGGTATTGTGACACAGGCTTCAGCTCTGTGTGTGGGGCAGTTCTTTGAGAAAATTTCTGCTCAACATGTTCATTAATGCACAATCCCTCTACTCAGCAAATAAAATTAATGAAATTAAATAACCTTTTTTAATTGTGGTGTTGGTCAGGTTTATTGTTGTAAACAGGGAACTGACCCAAAAGGCAAAGCTGGCAATTTATTGGTCTATCAACATCCAGGTGGTGATGAGATATGGCTACTGAGTATCAAGGAACCAAGCATCTGATTAGGATGCCTATTACACCTTTCTCTTTGGGGGAATACCTCAGATGTCTCACTGGGAGGAGACCCTTGAGCAGATGACAGTGGAGGAAATATAAATCCCTTCTGGCCTGGGGACATTTTTAATTTTCCCTTGAGAGGCAGGTGATTGTAACAGGGGGGATGAATGTTTGAGGTCGCCTCCCGGACATGATATCTTCACAGCTTTATTAAGACAATGGATGAGTGAATATGGTTGGAGCTCTTTGCACAATACTTCTAGTATTTACATCTTCAGAACTTTTTCACATTTTGTTGTCATGATGGACCAACTCAAAGCAGCACATAATTGTAATTTCAAAGGAAAAGCTTGCGCATATATTCATATGGTTTCAACATTTCTTTAACAAAAGAATTATTTTTTTTGAGCTCTCCTGAGATGATACTTTCTAGAACCACCTTTCACTGAAAATACAACTATAGATTTACTTTTTGTTTTGATTCATTGCCTTCCTATGAAGTTCTGCTCGATTCTCATCTCCATTCAATTCTCTGTCTGGGCTTTCTCCCATTGAACTAGATTTTTCCAGTAGAATTTCAACCGGGCCAATCAGCAAACAGAAGAAGTTGTGAACAATGACACTGATTTTCTGCGCTGCTTTAGAATTGTAGTCTGCATGTAGTTTTGGCAATGGCAGCGGAGGAAGTGAACAAAGCCATTCAGTCCATGTTGGCCATGCTTCCAAATATTGAATTAACGTTAACATGTTCCTCATTTGGCTTGGCACTTCTCCCTTCGCAGTGGTGGCTGTTTACAATGCAGGCAATTTATGGTAAGCTTCATAGCATCAAACTGGCACATTACGTAGTATGGCACAGCCAAACATTAGCGACTGGGTAACATTTAAAACTTCAAAAGAGTCCATGTCTCCAGCAAACAATCGTTTCTCAATAGCCAAAAGTCCAGACCCTCTGTGCAAAGCAAAGCGTAGAACAAGGGGCTGTTTTTTTGTCTGTTTTTTGTAAGTTAGCTCAATCTCATTGGATTGTGGCTCTAGCTATATGTTTAGGGTTCTGTCCTGTTGGAAGTTGATCCTTCCAACTTCAATCTCAAGTATTTTGCAGCTTTGAGTAGGTTTTTGTTGCAGGTTTGGTTTGTACCCCACCTCCACCTTGTTAACATCTGACTGAAAGTCGAGCTCTGTGCCTGTTTCTGATCCATCCACGGGCCCATCCATTTGGTATGTCAAAAATCACTCTCAGTTCATCAGTCAATAAAACCTTTGAAAAATCTGTCTTCAGACATTTCTTGGCTCAGTTTAGATGGTTTGACTTATGTGTCTTATTCAGTGGTAGTTGGGTTTCAGCCTTCCTTACCATGGCCATGTCTCCATCCATCTTCCTATCAACTCTGACCAGCTTTCCTGTTCCTGTTGAAAAGAGGAACAGGGAACAGGAAGAGGATGGGAGCATGATGCTCCCATCACCATGTTACACATCAGAGATGGTTGAAGGAGGCTTACAACAAATTCATTATTTTCAGATTTTAGTGGAATTCAGGTATCCTTTCCCTTTTAGTTCCCAAATGTCCGCTACTTTTTGTTGTTCTGTCTCATTTTTGCAATTTTAGTCAAGAGAGACATACAGCTATTTCCAAAGATCGTTTTACTCTGTATGACTTTTAAATTCACTTTGACATGCAATAGTGTTTGCTAAAGTATCCTTTTGCTGCTCATTTAACAGCCTATGAAAGGACTTTTTTCATTTCAGTGTGTCTTAAAAGTGAAAGGTGAGACCTAAATATCCATGAGGGCCACAACGGATAATGACACAGCTGCTAAAGGGATTCACCCATTTCCTGAGACTGGCAGAAACTGTTATTGTAACCTTATTTCTGTCTCTTCCTCTTGGTTGGTCCTCTTTGGTAACTGTTTACCCATTTACCTTCATTCTGTGGCCTGCAAGCCATCTGTTAGCTACGGCTGTGTTTTTGCATACACCCTTGTGTGTGTTTGCATATTAGAGAGGGTGTTCCTTTCTTCCTTCGTCTGTGCCTTGCTGTAGCAATCCAGATAGGCATGCACTGGGACATCTTCATGTGTTAAAGGGGATCACAAGCATTCGTAGGTTCATTAAGGGAGTTTCTTGCACTCCAGGTGACACAAGCATGCACGCACTCCCGTACAGCGTCCAACATGTGTTGCAAATTTGTCAGACAGACAGACTTGGAGTCAGTGTGAGAAGGGAATTCCTTCATCTGCACGCTCCTTCCAGCTGCACATGTGCTCAGCAGCTGCCCCCCCCCACACACACACACACACATGCACGCACACACACATGCAAGCATAGAGAAGCGCTGTGTAAAATGAGGACGATAAACAGCAATCACAAATAAGACATCCCACAGTTTCCCTTTCTGAGCAGTGTCCGCCTGACCTCCCATTGCGCTCTGAAAAAGCCTCTAAAGAGGCGTTGGAGAGGCTGCCGAGAGTGTGGTGTCTCAGGGTTGCGAAGCAGCCGGATCAGATGCTGCCCTCTCAAGTTCCTCAGACGCCACGTCCTCCAAGCCAGTGGCAACTAATTCACTCAACTCTCAACATCTCAAAGGGGATGCACATGTGCCGGTTTCTCCTTTTGAAGGTCGGCTGTGTGAGGATGCGTGTGAACATCTGCGTGTTTTGCCAGGCACACAAACATTGCGTGCATGCTACGCTCCATATGCATGCACCGACAGAGTGGTGTTTCTCAAACGTTAAGGTCTTGTAGTTGTAGACTTCATTGCTTTGGAATAAACATGCACTGTTTGCACGAAAATATACATAGCAGCCATTTATAAATCCAAGAATTAAAAGGTTGTTAGGAATATTAAAAGATTAATTAGTGCTGGAGAGTTTGCTGCATGAAGGCATTTGGCTTGTAGATGTTGCTTTTACACATGTTTTTTGTTCTCTCTCTCTCTTTTTTTGTTACCCAGGATGTTGGAGTACTCACTCAACCTGCAAAATGTTAGCTTTTCAGCAGTGAGGACGGTTCGTGTGCTGAGACCCTTGAGAGCCATCAACCGAGTGCCAAGTGAGTGCAGTTTTCTCACCCTTCTTACACAACTCCTGACCCTTACTCTGGGATTTTAAATAATTTGCCCTCTAATAACCCAAGAACTTTTTCATCTCCCTAGAAACAGTCGCTTTTCTTCTTTAAAAGTATTGTGGTCTGCTCCAGGTAAAGTCCTATTGGTTGCAGTCAAGGTTTCTCCAGACATGAATATTACATAAGACCAGTGGTGGGCACTGATAGATAGCAGATCTACTTTTTCATTAAGCGCTTTAGTGTTTTTGCTAACTTTGGCACACTTAGCTTTCCCTAAAATGTTTTTTCCAGATAAATTCTAAAGTGCTACTTTACTTGACTGTTTTGTAAACTTTCAGTTGAATAAAGTTTGACATCTGTATTGAAGTTTTGGTAAACAACTGTTAAAAATTCTTTAAGTAGTTATACGTTAATATTCATGGTCTTATTTTGAAGTGGGTGAAGACTGTTTATGCAGCAGTTCAGTTTCCTGTCCTTACTTTCTCCATCCTTGATGCAGTGCAGAAAATGACATTTGTTTTGCATCCAAAATGCATTGCTTTAGAACAGTAAACACTTTAAAATCTACTGATGTCCTACGTTCTCTCTGACCGAAGCCCTCCTGTGGTCATTTAGGCAAAATCAGCAAAAGAGCTGGCAATAGTCAACGACTATAAATGTGAAAACTTGAATGAAAGATTTGTTCCAAAGATTCATTTTCTGAAGCAAAACCTTACTGATAGGTGGGTAATAGCAAATTTTACTCTGTTACCAGCGATATACTATGTTGTAACAAATGTTGTGCTACTGAAACATGGTGGATATCAACATGGTTGAACTTAGTTCTTATGCATTAGCTTCCGCTTAATACCATGTTGTTATAGCGCTTTAGCATTAGTGGAACTAATGTTTATGATTAATGGTTTAGTGTTATAACAACAAAATCTTTAGCCTGCGGTGCCTACTATTACATCAGACCAATTAAAATGTTTTTTTAATGCTACAGTGTCAGCCAAATTAAACCTGTCCATGCACTGCATTAATGGAGCATGCTGTGGAGGTGTGTTATCAGCCTGTGGTTTTGCTATGGTCTTCAAGAAGCTGAGGTTGCTTTGGTTCATCCACATTGTTGGCTCTGGTGTTTCTTATCTTTCTCTGGGCAACACTCCACAGATTCTCTATGGCATTTTGGCCAGGCCAGTTTGCAAGGCAGTTGAGCACAGTGATAATATAGTCAATAAAGCAGGTATTGGTACTTTTGGCAGTGTGGGTAGGTGCAGTAAAATGAAACCAGCATCTCCATTAAGCTTATCAGCAAAGGGAAGGATGAAGTTCTCTCTGGTTTTTTGTTAGACAACTGCTCTAACTTTGGACTAGACAAAACAGTAGATCTACACCAGTAGATGACATAGCTCCCAAAATCCTCACTGCCAATAAATTTTCACACTGGACCTCAAGCAGCTTGGATTCTGTGCTGCTCCAGTCTACCTTGATTTTCCAAATGAAAGAAAACTCTTACTTTCATCTGAAAAGAGGAATTTTGCTCACCGAACAACAGCCCAGTTTTCGTCTGCTTTGGTAAAACACTTCTGGTGTTGTTTCTGATATAGGAAAGATCCAGTTGCTCCTAATGTCAGCATATTCCATAATATTATCTCAAGTTCATCCTTCCCTAAAACTGTGCAGCCCAAATTTTGTGCATTAAAACTGTGTCAGTACCTGGATTTCCACTAGTCTGTACTGTTTGTTTTTGGACTACTTAGATATCCAGGCAGAATTATGCCAGCAGTTTGTTCATTGCTACCAAGCGTATGATTAATTTGCAACTTGCTAAGGGACATTTTCCCAAATGCTAGTGGAGGTGTATGTATAATTCTGACCCTCTGTGGATATTGGAGTTGTTTCTTGAATCTCCAATGCATACTGATCAATCATATCCATTTTATACCAGCCTAGCTTTCCACACCTTTCATCCGGTCCTCCCTTGATGAAACCACCTGGAATCTCTCCATTTAAATACAGATCCTATGGCATTAGCTTCCATCAGGATAACTCCACACAAACTCCAAGAAGTTCTTGCTTGCATACCTGCAGGTGTTTAGCCAGTGAATGGGACATCATCAACCCCCCTCTCACCTCTCCCATTGGGCTCCTGGTTGGGTAATCGCACTGTCTTGTCAGTTAAGGCAGTCATAGGGGTAGACCGCCCCTCATTAGGCGTGTAAGAACACGGGCATTCAGAATGTACACAGTCATGCACACTGATTTGCTCATTAGGTGTCCAAGCATCCCTCAAACCAATCACAGACCTAATTGTGATGTTAAAGTGTGGATGATTTGGTCTGGTGGTGACCCTGTGGGGAAAATGTCAGTAGTTGGATGCTAGGGGAGCCTGCGCCTTGCCTTGGCTGATATCTGTCTTCTGCCTCCCTGCCTGCCTTCTCTGCACACACACACCCTTTATACCTCATCAGGTCCTGCAGAGAACCTGGCAGATCTCATCATGACTCTAGATGAGGATGTTTTCTACAGAATTTCAACTATTTTTAGGCACACCCAACTAAACCTGAGTGTGTGTGTGTGTGTGTGTGTGTGTGTGTGTGTGTGTGTGTGTGTGTGTGTGTGTGTGTGTTTGTGTGTGTGTGTGTTGTTTTTTTCTGCACTTATTTGTTCCTTTTCCAGTAATCATGGTGGGTAGGAAATAAGTCTGAAAAAGGGCAAATCTGCAGTTTGCCCTTTCAAAGTTCGGCAAATCCACAAATAGAATATGACCTGATTAATTGGTGCAGTCACATAACAAGTCCTGGAATTTGCAGTCAGGACTCCTGTGTTTCACAAATCAACTGTTGGTTAAAATCAGCTTCTCTGAGTCACAGATCCAAAAAAAGAAAGAGAAAAACCGTTCTTCAAACAGGACTGAAGGAGACCCTGCTTAAACCCAAAGAAGTGCTCATTAGTATTCCATAATTGACATCAAGCTTTTCATTCATACTTCACAATCACTGGCTCATTCACAGCTCTACACTTAAGCCCCCTGACATAAAGCAGCTAATCATGTTTGTTGGGGTTCACTGATGGGCCATCATTACCTGAGTCTTTTCATAATAATTTCACTGATTTGTTTATGTCATCTCCAACACGCAGCACTGGCAAATCATTAATTCAAACTGTGAAAGCATTGTTACTGAGGTTTTCTTGATAAATCCCAGTCTACTTAAAGCAGTTATTTAAAATGATTAGTTCAGTTGTAGAATGTTATATTTAAATGTAACTGGAAAAGTTGACGAGAAATATATGTATATCGAGCAAAAGAAACTCTATGTGCATTTTTTGTTAATGAAAAGAATAAGCTCAGGAAGAATTGGTCTTATCTTTTGTGTGAATGCTGCATATTTTCATGGTCTGGGCTGGTTTTTACGAATCTTAGCAAAAGGCTCAAATCATTTGAAGATGTCTATTAATGAGATCCACAAGTCAGATCAGAAGGCAGAAGCACCTGCATGAAATATTCAAAACACCCATCTAGAAAGTAATCCTGCAGCTGCTGAAATATCCTCCAAACCTTTGGCGATCATATGGATGGATGGCATATGTTGCTGTTTTCTTTTAGTTTTTTTTTTTGTTAATAAGTTAAGTTAGTTTTCATCCTGTGACATGATTGTTAAGCCTAACCTCATATATCTCAATTCATATTGTTAATCATCTAAAACCATCTTTCTCTACTATTAAACAAGTGCAGCTGGTGGTATTTGTGCTCCATTCTGTGATTTTCAAAACAAAGTTAACCGTGAGGAGGTGAACAATATTAAAAGTGCTGGTGGTTACTCACGCTGTATTCTATTAACTTCTGACATAGAACTTAAATGACAACAAACCCAACCTAACCTTTAGGAAGAAATAAGATTTGCTAAGTTGTATGACCAGTAATCAGACTATTATTAGCTTCATCCAAGTTAATCATTTATTTCTCCGTATTACGTGCTTTCAAACACTAAGATTTTTACTAAATGGTGTGGTACAGTACAAGTACAAGTTACAAATCACAGGAGGTGCAGATAAACAATTTTTTACTGCTACGATCACTTACTTTCATACACTAAGTAGACATTTTGGATTTTGAGATGGGAGTTGGTTAGTAACCTATGACTTTCCTACTCAGAAGTCCAACTTTTAGGTACGGATGCTCTGAATTGCAAGAGGGAAAAAACATTTTTTTTTGCAAATCTATTTTCTAGGTCTGACCAAATTTTCTTTTTGTCATTTTAAAGAAAGTGCATCTCATTTGAAGTGCTCCTATTGTAAAAAGATTGTTTATGCTGAGTGGAATTCACAGTGTCCAGCTGTATTATGACTGGTTTTGTGACTTTTTCATGATGTCACAGTCTCATAGATAATATTCAGTTGATTTTTTTTTTTTTTCATATTAAAGCAACTATCTGGAAATGAAAGCCAATGCTCTGAGTGCCTCCAGGTTACCTGGTAACCATAAGGTAAATAACTCAGCAATAAGGGATAACATATGTTATACTTTGAATTTCGACCTTTGCTCATCTCTTGACAAGTCAGGCTCTATAATAATGTGAGACTAAGTGATGCTATTAGTAGGTCATTGCACTGCAGCAGTGGTGCACATGTTCGACATATGTGACACTCGTGCTGCGGTGCTCATGTGACTGAATTTTTAACGTCTGAAAAAAATCAATGGAAAGATGGTTAGCAATGAAATGAAAAGCTGATATGTAAAAGTCTGGTGGGGGTATTAAAAAATAGAGTTTAAAAACCAATGATCGAAAATACTGACATTTATTAAATACATAAATGGAAATGCTATGGAATTTTGAAATTAAAGGGGTTTTTTTGTTTTGCACTGAAGCTGAATGAATCTATCTTTCATTTTAAAAAAAGAAGCTATGTCAGAAAAAACAAGAAATAACCAAAAATGAATATTTCACTGAGCATATGCTTTATTGCCCATATGCAGTACTCTATAGAACTTAATAATGGGCTGTCTCATTACTATAAGGACATATTTTAGCAGAATATATACAATTCTTCTTGAAAAAAATGAAAGTCTTAGATAACAGGTCTTCTAATACAAATCTGAATAATTGTTGATTACTTCAGTTACTATTTTAATGTCTTTAATATGATTTTACCTTATGGGAATGTGATGGACTGATCTCCTCTGATCCAGTATGAGAGAATCATATGGTATAACTGAACAGACAACACGTGGGTCTCAGGTGTGAAGCAGCTGTGCCTGATATAGGCTGACAGCAGTACTTGCCTCATAAATAGCAATTAGTTTAGTTCAACAAACACCCTAGGATCAGTGTGTAATAGTGTTATTGTCAGAAGGAAAATATATTTCATAGCAATCAGATGGATCACTAATTAAACAGCCTGTCATAGCTCATAATTATGGGAACATCAACTCTCCACAGGGGGATCTCTAATTCATCTAAAGAGTCTGGAATTGTCAGTTTTAAGTACAAGAACTTCAACATGATTAATATGTTCTGCTTTTAGGGAAGAGGAGAAATGAATCTTCATTAATACAATATAGGTTGCACAGAAGATTGACCGGAGCTGATATGCAGTGCCTGGTATTCATAGCCTTTGCACTTTTCCAAAATTTTTCTCAGTGTTGGAATTTTACGTGACAGACCAACACAGTTTAGTGCATGGTTGTTAAGTGGAATGAAAATGAAAATGATCCAAGTGTCCATAAAGAGCAACCAGTTCCCACAACGAATCTGAGGGACCCCCTAATCAAAGACACTGTTGCTGTATGGCAGTCTCACAACTGTCATACATGACTTTGATGACATGCTAGCAGCTTAATATCTAGGCAAGAGAGACAATATTTCACAATAGCATGACCTGACAACCACTGCCAATCCAACCCACTTACTTTTGCCTCTCCTCTTTAAATCTCTCTACGGCCAAATCGTCAGAAAGCTGTTGGAGTTGGGAATGTAATGCTTGCCCATTATGTTCAATGGAAGAGATGGTTTGAACTTCCTCCATCTTTCTCTGCTCTTTGGTCCTGCTTTGCCATCATGAAGTTTCCATTTCCACTCCTCTGGGACTTGTGGTTGTAGATCAGCTATTATTTGAGCTTTGGGAATGCCAATCAGCTGCTCCGAGTTGTAAAAGAATCCTCTATAGTCCAGACCTAAATCCAAATGAGAATCTATTTCAAGAAATACACATTTATGTTCACTGCTTCCCATTCAACCTAACTGAGCTGGAGCAACTTTGCAAAGAAGAATGGGCGACGATCTTATAAAAGACCCTCAGCAGTGAAAGATAGTTTCATAGAATAATGAGTAAATAGGAAGGCATGACACGTTTTCAGTTTAAAAAACAACCTGAAAATGTGTCATTATTTGCGTTTCCATTGACCATAACATTGCGCACATTTTTATTATGGAAATAAATTTGCAAGATGAAAACATGACGATTTTGAAAAAACTTGTTTTTCGCTAAAATGTTTTGCGCTAGGATGAAAGCGGTTTTTCAGCCGTATCGAATTTAGAGTATTTCACAAAACTGCAAAGGAAACACTTTTTTCGCATCATACCAGTTTGTATACAGCAGGAACTGGCCTCCTTGGATAATGCGCAGCACCAGAGGTCCCACAGCATCACAAAGTTCATCAAAAGTTGAGTTTGTCATTTGAAAGAGTTGAATCCATAGCTCTCCTGACTATAATTTCCCCAAAACGCTGCCAGGTATGAGGGGCTCATCTCTCCAAAGCCTGAATAAGACACCAATGCCTCCTCTGATGGCTGATGATAAACGTGAGTGCTGTGGCTGAAATATGAATATATTTCACGTAATTGTTTAAATCCGTCGCCGCCATTATTTTTAAGGACTTATCACATCAACAAGCTTAATCATATGTGATTTTAATTGCATTTCTTATTTAATGGAAACACCACAATTGTGAAACAGTGTTTTTTTTGATATTTGCAGAATATCGAAAAGGTTTTGCACACATTTGTGATGGAAACCCGGCTATTGACTTTAACCTCCCAATTACACACTATTTAGTACTGATCCATCATGTAAAATCCAAACAGATTACATTGCCAGACCATGAAAATGTTTTAGCAGTGAGAATAAGCTTCAAGACGGTGTCCATGGTTTAAAATGCAGAAAGAAACTACTGTACACCTCAGCTAGGTAAATCAGGCTGAATGAGGTTCATGGTGTTTGTCACAGGTTAAAAGGAGGCTTTGCACCTTTCAATCCAATGTAGTATGTCTTGAACATGATTTGAATTTCTTCTTGATATTCGACTGCTGCTACCAGAGCGGCTGTGGCTCAGGTGTTAGAGGGCTGCTCAATCAATCAGATGTTTAATAGTTCAATTCCAAGCCCATCAATCTGGTGAAGTGTCCCTTATTAAGGCATGAACTCCCTTGTTACTACTAATGGCTGGTTACCGTTTATCATAGCAGCTGCATGCAGAGAAATGGGCTGACAAGGGTTTTGATTTAACCAATCCAAGGTTAAGTGCAGACCATTTACAATTACTCATGTCTTTTGTCTAAACCTGGATCAGCAGATGTGCAAACTGTTAATGCTCATATCTGTAATAGCTCTTCTCTCAACAGTCCCACACACCTTTTTCTCACTCTCTTCGACTCTACAGTAGAACAGAGGGGTGAGGTTCATCTTAAAACACACACATTACTTCCTCACACATTGTTCCTGGGATAGTGTCCATGTCCCACACTCCATCGAAGACTGATGCACTCACGTAGCAGTCCTGCCAGTGAAAGTGATGGACACATTACGGAGGATTCCTTTGACCAGCTGCCAACAAACACAAGAAAACAAGACTCCCACACTGTGTCAGCAGCACATCTCTCACAAATAGTCTGCCACTAGATTGGCCATTACCCTTATGTCCAGTATGGGTCTGGAGGGACCTTGTTCCAGAGCTGTCAATGGCTATATCAAGGCCAACATGACAGTTTGTGACATGCCTCTGTGTTGGTCTTTATATTCAAAGGGAGCAGCTGTCAGAAATACCGCATGTTGTTCTAGGTGAAAATGAAGATCCATCTCTGTAAGAGCAATTAACCGACCACACTGCTCATGGCGTGATTTGATTTTATCGAGAACTGGAAGATTGAATAAACCTGTAATTTCTGCAGTAAGTGTATGCACAATACAGTGCTGTGAAAAAAGTATTTGCCAGTCCAAAATCATCTTTTTGTGCCATTCAGAGGTAGATTTCTTGGTGTTCTTTGAATCCTTTTGAAATGTGCTTGATCGTGAGCTTGTGAGTTGACTTCTGGGCACTCTCCTTCAGGATGTCATGGTCAAGAGCAAATATTATGCTTCTTAAGATACGCCAAGATATGTCAAGATATGCCTATAACTTTATTTATCACTTGAGATTTTCTCGCCTTCTGACAGCTTCTATTTAAATGATTTTATATTCTAACGATCTGTCAGTAATCAGGCCTGGGTGTGAGTGTGAATATGGTTAGTAACAGTTATCCATGAGTCAACAAGGCATATGATTGTGTTTTTACATATTTTCAAATGCTTATCATTTAAGCTCACAGAGCTCTAAAATCTAGCTAACTTTAATAAAAGATAGAAAATTATTATATTGTTGTTCTGCTTTGAGTTTTAAGCTTTTTAACCTTCCACAAATAGGGCTAACTTTAGCATTTCATAACCTAGCATTTGGCATTTTAGGAATTGAAAATAAGCTCAGAATGATGTTTACCACTCTGGAAAAAAAAACCTTGTAGTCAATTTAAATTTCACTTTATTTGGTTTTGTCTCATTTGTTCTCCTCCCTTCTTATTAACATTTTGCCAATGTCAAGTTAAACCGCTGAAACTAAAAGGGGTTTTACCTCTGGTTAGGTAAAGGTAGACATGGGAAGTAAAAGTCATTTTCAAACAGTTTTAGCTGCAGAGAAGCATTATCATGGCAGGTATTACCAAATATACAAACACCATAGAAAATGGTCAAAACAATAAGATTTTGCTGTTACAGATGACGATGTGACAATAGTACCACTATTGGTTCTAGTGATTACTTTAGGGCATGCCTCTGCCACCATTGCACATCATCAGTCAGAAATATTTATTTGTTCTTTATCACCAAAAAGCTCAAGCTCAGTTAGATTGGATGGGAACATCACCAAGCAGTATGTTTTTTTTTTTTTTTTTTTTTTTTACATCTATTTATCCTAAGTTGACTTTTGGCTTGGGCATTTACTGAGGCCTTCTACTAACTCCTTTTTTATCCCCAACACCTCTTTAATGAAAAAACTCTGTTTGAAAACAGCAACATAGCAGACATTCCCATTGACTTTTCTGCAGGTGGTTGATGGAAAAATCTCAGTTAAACCTTTCATTTGTCACAGCAGCATTTGGCAAGCTATACACATTAGGTGATTGGCTAACAGGGCATTGTCATCTTGAGAAATGTGCTTACTGTTTCATGAAATCAGTATGTTGAGAGAAGAGCCATCCTACTGATCTGTTTTTAAACTTTCCATCAGTCGAGGCAGTGATTTCTGACTAACTGACTGAGGCAGCTGAAATGTACTACATCAGGTCACAGCATGAAGTCTGTTGGAAGGAAAAAACCACATTAAAATAAAATAAAAAAAAAAAAAAAAAATAAAAAAAAAAAAATAAAAAAATCCTTCCCACACCTAATGTACATGTTAATGGTGTAAGCCACAATTGAGCAATAGCTGATTGATGTGCCTGGGGTGATTATTTCTAGCAAACACACACACACACACACACACACTTTTTTGTACTGGATTCAGTGTTTGTAAGTCCAGCACATATAATGATCTGATGAGTTTTGTCCTTTCAGCACACAATGTTACATAAAATATGTCAGAATGCTTTTTTTTCTGCTCTTCCAGAATATCAAACCTGGAACTTTCACTGAATATTGAATGTTTTTCCAATTTACACCAGTGATCTTTTGGTGGGGGGTTCCCTTTAGTAAGTTCTAAAGGGAAATTGTTTATGTGAGCTTAAATGCTTGTTAACATTAGTTGCTAGGAGGTTACAAAGGTTGGGGTTCAGCTAAGGGAAAATAGGCTGTTAGACCTTCCAGGATTTTGCAATTGTTTTTGTGATTTTATTTTATTTTTTTTGCAATCAAAATAATTGATTTTGAGGTGCTACTTTAGAAATATTTGCATGGAATTTTGCTATATATTTTTTAATCATTAAATCACTTCCAAAATCTATTGCTACTTACCATGTTGATCACAGACTATAACTTGACATCAAGTAAGGCTGAGGCAGCAGTGTAGCTGAAGTAAAAAACACTGCCGCTTACAGGTTGGTGTTCACAGTCACTTAAACCCAATGTTTTTGACCATGTTGGCAGAAAATTTGCAATAAATTCCTAATTATGCATTAGCACAAAAAATGGAGGGTTGAAAAATAGATGAAACAATAAACTGATGTGCCAAGATGTCTTTATGTTCAATCCAAAGTCCTTCCATGATAGAGCCTCTGTGGTTTAGACGCTGCAGCCCACTAAGTAACTTGGTTCTCAGAGTGTTCATAGAGAAAGTGTTTGACTCCTTTCCATTTTGCCTATTCAAGATCAGTCGCGAAGGTAATGGCTTTATGACCGAAACCTAGACATCCTTCTCCCCTGCAACATTCTCCAACTCTTTCTGGGCGTTAACAAAGTGTTCCAAGGTCAGAAGACATATACAGTACGGTGTTTCAGCTGACTTACTGACCACCCACCATGTCCCTTCTGTGCGCATGGTTAACAACAGTCACCCGACTGTTGCAAACATAACGTTTTCACTATATTTAGTGCAAAAAAAATTTTTGGTTTCGCCAAATTTTGGAATCAGCAGGTCAGGCTTTTTAAAGATCAGTGATCGGCCAGAAAATTGCAATCGGTGCACCCCGTGTTCTTTTAATTACAGCTATCACTCTACAGAACAATTGCTTGCTGTAGTCAATGTAACAGCCATTAATACAAACAAAATATATCTAACTGTTATTGAAGAAGTACTTGAACATGTTTTATGTGTACATAATTGACAGAACATTCCTAAAGAAAAAAAACTTTAAAATGTTCTTTATTCATCTTCTATGTATTGTATTTATATATATCTCTTCATTTCTATATCTCATTTTTTTTCTGTCTCTCTCCATCTTTCAGTTTTTATCTACTTTTCTCTCTCTCTCTCTCTCTCTCTCTCCAACTATCGCATGTATTTCCTTGCCAAGCTCTGTCTTATACAGTTAGGGGGAGTATTTCCCCTCCGACAGCCAGACCAGGTCAAAAAAGCTTTATTCGATGATGACTGTAAGTTTGCTGTGTGTCAGGGGGAGGGCATGAAGCACTTGGGCTATTTTGTACATGTGGACCATCGCCATATGTACCAGGAATAGGAGACTCCTGCTACTACTTGCAGGAGAGTAAAGGCTGAGTCTCGTCACACTTTTAAAAGCTTGCCTTGAGCACACACGAGCCAAGCAAGCAGTGTGGCTTTCATAGACGCGTACATTGGTCCAGTATTCTCTGAATATGAGCCCTCATAGAAGAATCATATAAATGCTGGTACAGGCAAACTTGCTTCCAAATCGTCCCGTTTGACTGAAGGGTGGCGCGCTTGATCTTGCTGAGTTACAAAAATTCAGAGGTGCACGACCAGGCACCTCAGCTGCATGTGAGATCACCGCGTAGGTGTGCGCACCCTCGCACCATGTTCAATGCGTCATTTATAAACATAGTTTGAGAGAGAGCTGAAAGTGGAGGAGCGCCCATGTCGGGACAGAAATAGCTCACGATGTGATCTGACGTTATTTAGATTGATTAATAAAATTAATGAAATTATAATTGCTACATGCAATGATCTTCTTGGGGGCGGGCCACCTCCCTTGGGTCATGGTAGGGGAAACGCTGCAGTCCATCCAGCAGGTTTTTGGTCACCCACTCAACTCAAAAGGGAGTTGTCCAAAAGGTGTCCTGATCAGATGCTTGAAGCTCCTCTGCTGACTTATATTGACGTTTACGCTGAGCTTCTACGGGATGACACGCCTTCTATATCAGAAGTCAGCTTGGCCAACCTATGGAGGAAGCTCATTTCAGCCACTTGTATCTGGAAGCTTCTTCTTTTCATCATAATCCATATCTCACGACCATATGAAGGTTGTGAGTTATGTAGAGAGATGGCTATATTGAGAGGGTTGCTTTTTGACTCAGCTCTTTCAGACAAACAGATCGGGGCAGTACCTTCAGAAAAGGCCCTCACCTTCACTCACCAAGATACTTAAGCTCCTTCTCTTGAGGCCGAGACTGGCTGCCCCATCCAGAGGTAGTACTTCATCTGTTTTCCAGTTATGAACCATGAGCTGACTCCTCTTAAATCTGTGTCCTCAAGAATTTTCAATATCCATCCATTGTGTATACCTTGTAGTCCAGAGACAACCCACATATGTACGGGGAGAACATGTAAAAGCATTGTAGAAAGGCATTAGAGCCCACGACCTTGTTGCTGCAAGGCAACAGTACCAACAAATTCAGCCAATTCTGAACGTCCACTTAATTGGAGGCTTTAGTTTAAAAAAAAAAAAAAAAACAACAAAAAAAACCCCCAAAACAAAATAAAAAAAAATAACTAGCGGTGGGACTCATCTAAAAATTTTAATTGAGTTAATTGCAGAGTCTGTAATTAATTAATTACATTTTAATCACAAACTATGCATCGGCAAAATGAGCAACATTTTCAATTATCAGCATATCAGCTGAACAAAACATATATATTGTTTTTAATCTGTTATTCACATTACCCAGCCATTCAGCTTTCAAGTGTTTCATGAACCCTTGATCATTCATCTAACTTCTTTGAAAAAAACACTTTTTTAGAAATGTGAACTGTGGATGCTGACATCAGTGTTAGTGACGTCTGTGCTGCTGCAACAAGTTTTGCATTGAGATGGTATTTTAGGCTTGAATAGCTTCGGTGACAGGCCAACTCCTTTTTGCACAATGTACACACAATAGTCTTTTCCAGCATCCAATTAGATTGTTTTTTGAAACAAAGATGAACTCCCAGTGGGCCAAGAAAAATGGCTTTGTTGTCCATCACTGTTGTTTGCAGATGGCACTGGTGCATCTGATTTACGGGCGTAACAGAAACACAATACAAAAGGTTCCTGCATGGGGACTTTTGTATGTAAAAAAAAAAAAAAAAAAAAAAAAAGCTGTAATTCTGTTAAAATCTATGTAATTAATTAATCAAAATGAACGCGTTAAAGTTCCAACCTTAAAAAAATCCAAACATTTTACTATGATAACAAGGACATTTTGCTGTGAAAATAGTTTTTCAAAGAATGAAACAAAGGGTGTAGTCTGTCCAATTAGCTTATTGTGAAAGATTCCCAATTTTTCAGTGTTTTCAAGTAGGTAAGGTTAGTTTATCACTAAAGGTTAGTAATCCTTGACCCTGAAGTGATGGTGTAAAAGGTGCAACACAGCGGAAGACAAAAGCCACCAAACTCACTCCATTACCCATCTTTCCCATCTTCTGAGTGTCATTTTCTCTGAGGATTATCTACTTTCCTTTCCTAAAGATGTTTAGTCATCTCCATCTGGAGCTGACATGAAGGACATCACCATGTACTCTGTAAAAATATGAGGAGGGCGCAGGTGTGTGCTGGCTCTCGGCTCAAAAAGCCCATTAATTCACAGGACAAAAATTACAAACAAGGTTGTGCCAGACCCGGACCTGGACAGGAGAGAGTAGAGGAAGCAGACCTAATCTGCCTGCTAACAGATGGCTCCCAGATCACACACAGCAGTCAGCCTGCCAGCCATGTTGGAATGGAGTGGCCGCCCACGGCGGGGTTGGAGAGGCCGCACAGGCAGAGGAGGAGATGATTGTTATTGAATATGAAATGTCGATCACTTGGAATGAGCTAGCTATCCAGGTTGGGATAGGTACACACGATTGATTCGCTCATCTGCGTCTGTTCTCGTTGTGTTTCTGTGTTGCAGGGTGAAAAATTCATCTCATGTAGAGCCCTCATCGAAATGATAAATGCCTAGATGACATTTATAACAGCCTCACATATATATACCAGTCAATCTTCAAAAACTTCAAAAACTCATTCTGGCAACACAAATACTTCATGCACTTGCCCCACTTGGCAGCTATGGGTCCATTTTCATCCTGCTCTATATTTAGAATCAATAAATGTGATTTTATACACGAGTATGCAGCTTTGATAGTTTTTCTAACTTAGATCAAGTTCAGTATGTGACATTTACATGGAGCAAAGAGAATTTTCCCTGCTTAAACATCAGTGATTGGCATCTCAGCTAGTTTACGTGACATCCATGTACTGACATCCATCTGACATAGCTTGATCTTCAGAACATATAGAGGATTTTAGATTCTCTTTCTAGTATGAAAGCTTTTTCATCGATGTTCCGTTAACATCATTTTACTGAATTATTGCAAGATTCCTCTTCATGATTATCAATTAAAATCTGTCATGTTTTAAATGAAAATCATTAACAAATAAATGAAAATGATTGAGAGGAAAAATACAATCAAAATAGAAGCAGCTGTTGGAGCTGAACATTTAAAGATATAGACCCAATAAACAGCACAATGCATATTCTAATCATAATAAAATCTTTTCAGACTAAAAGTCACAATTTTGATGAAGAAGAAATCTACATAATGTTCACTTTGTCACATTTAAACCAAAATGTAACCATTGCACTTCATGTGTATACATCCGTCTGAGGGCTGTCAGCAAAGCATTACGTCTATGTGGTGCAGCTTTCTCTCTCCCATGAAGCCATTCAGTGTGTGGACATTAATCCCGGCTTCTGTCATGAACTTGGATGGGGCTTAGTGGCATCTTCCCAGATCAGCATGCTGCACTAGAAGGCCACTTACTCTGGAGGAGACAGTTGGTTGGGCCTCTTGTTATAAACCCCGAATAAGGTCTGCCAGAGTGCAGCATCTCTCTGTAAGTGGATCAGACCAGTTCACAGAGGTTGTATTATATGGATGAACTATTAAAAATTTTGTGGCAGATCTTTGATTTTTACTAAACTTTGACATGCTGATACGGATTTTAATCTGATCCTGATTACTTTCTAGAAAAGGGGAGATGGAAACACATTTGCTGAATAAGTTCTGATGTAGCAAGCGTTCCCATCTACTGGTGGGGTCCAAACCTCCAGTATGAAGGGGAGGCCTGTCAGCCTGGAGTGGCTGGGAATGGTGGAACGCTCCCATCCGCTGGTGGGTCTGTGCTTTACAAGAGGCACGAAACTTGGAAAAATGTTAAAGTCTAAACTTCCAGCTCAGAGGGGAGGACTCTCTCCATTTTTCTGAGATGTGTGGTCCATGCTAGTTTACAACCTCTGCCTCATGTTTATTACAGCCATGCATTGCGTCAACATCTGATAAAATCACACTTTGTGTCGCCTCGTTGATTAGCCCCAAACCGGTAGATGAAAACACGCCTAATTCACTTTTTTTCCTTTTATGCAACATTTAATAAATTAGTATGACAGTTGGATGGAAACATAGCTATTGATTATTGGGGAGATGAGAGCAATTCCTGTAAAACAAGGTTTTACTAATATTTAAAGCAAAGACAAAGTAAATACAGTTTAGCATTTTATGTTAGCAATTAGTGGTTCAGTAAAACAGCAATACTCATTTGTAGTACCTTAACTTAATGTTACTTTAACAGTGAGATTTCCAAAAAGCTGCCAAACTTTTTAAATCCAACATGTTCCATGAAGGACACCGGCTGAACAGAGCAAATTTTGCTGTACTCTGTTAAACCTTCCTGTTATCTGCTTGAATTGGTTGCTCTGTCTCAGAGCCTCAGGTCCTGCTTACGCAGAGCTGGTTTTCAGTGAAACTGTAACATTTTTGTTGCGATCCAGCTGCTCGTTTACACATCTCCAGTTATCGGAATCTCTGACACCGGCACTTTTTGAAACTAGGTCTGGCAGCTAGTGAGATTGAAGCTAGGTGTCAAAAGTGCATGCGAGTTTTGATGACATGCTAAAACCACAGCGCCTTCTAGTCCCCTGGCATGACAACTACAGCCGATTCAAGGTGTCACCGACTTGCTTATATTTAATCACAACAGCTTGTTTTCCTTAAAGTGCAGCCTTTATTAGGGTTTCCATAGCAATCTGAAAGAGGCCAAACAGATATTTTCTTCACTTCTCTCTTCAGGTTGGTTTATTGTTCAGCCAGTATGTGCTAAACAATATGCCACCATCTGACACAAGTTGAGGAAACTCAAAAACAGTGTTTTTCAAACCCTTTGGATGTCATTCAAGAGTTACTGTGTTGTTTTTTCCACCATTGACCGTCCTCCAACCAACTGCAATTCGCGCCTCTTGGATCTTTTCCTTTGAGGGAACAAAAAAGGCGTGAAAGGCGCAGTCCAAACATGTGAGCATTTCCCTGCAGAAGATCTTTGCTGTTGCTTATTCTCCTGTCCTTCAGCGGTACTTTTTTTATTTTGCTCCTGTCCTACCTTCATCTACTCCCTGTCTCCGCTGTCAGTGCCTCATTTGTTCTCCAGATCTGTGAAAAGTCTGCAAACTCATTCTTGTTTAGATCCCCCGTCTGACAGCAGAAAGAGGCAAAGTTTTCCTATGCAGTTTGTTCATGCATTTAAAATGCAAAGTGACAGAATAACAGCTAGAATTTCACGCAGTGTGGTCTGCCACTACCTGGAGGAATCCAGGAGTATTGGAATATGGGTTGAGTTTACGTGTGCTTATGGGAAATCTTTAATGTCTTCTGAAAGATCAGACTAATATTAAAGCAAAACATCTTTTATTGAACTCTTGCTTGCCCTTTTCTGTGGTCAGAGCAAAAGATCAGAAAACTCTGATCCTCTTTCTTGGTTTCTCTCCTCCTTTGTTGCATCGACTCACTGTCCTTCTTGTGGTCGCTGTCAGCCCAGGAGATGAGCTCTGTTGGTACTCTGGCGGGGAATGACCTGGCCTCTCCAATTACCCAGAAAACCCCAGTTCAGAAAAATGATCCTCATTATTGACGCCTGACTCACAGAGCCACTGAAGTGGGAGACAGGAGAGAATGGCAGACAGCGACAGGAGAGGGAGAGCGGCGACAAGAGATTAACCGCTGGCATGAAAAGAGAAAATTGGATGAGTTTAGGCAAGATGGATAGACAGATAGCAGTATCTGAGCGGCACAGGGATACTGGCAAAGGTAGCAGAGGGACAGCGTAGGCGGGTAGGAAGTGTGAGTGTGTGTTGTCAGAAACTTGAAGGAACACTGTCCAGAACAGATGGATTCAGGGATGTCATGTACAAGCGGTGAAAAAACAGATCCATACTTGTGGCTTCATTCTGAGAGTTTTTAAGAATTTCATGCAGTGCTAACAAATCTCTGAGCTTTCATTTGACCAAAGCATGGTGTTGTTTTCAAATATGTGTATCCATACAGGGACAGCTGTTGCCAAACAAACCATCCATCCATCCATCCATTCATCCATCCATCCATTATCTAGCATACTTATCCTTGCAGGATCGCAAGGGGGGTTGGTGTCTATCTCCAGCAGCCATTGGGCGAGAGGCAGGGTACACCCTGGACAAGTCGCCAGTCCATCGCAACCAAACAAACCAACACCGTAAAAATGGGAGATTTACAATAACAAAGACTCTTTCAGCAGTACACTCATGACGAGTAGTTTCACTTCACAGTAAGAAGATTTCTGATTGAAAACTTTTACCCTTCAACAATATTGCTTGTTGCTGCCTTGCATTTCAAAGTTGTAGGATCATATGCTGCCTCTGGTATATCCTGCTCTAGCATCTTCTTCCTATACGTCTGATACTCTAGGATATCCAACCTGATCACCAGCTAAGTGTAAGGCTATTGAGGATTTTTTGGGGACACTTAACTTCAAGAGTGTCACAAATCAGACATGCATTTGAAACCAGATATTTCATATATAATTAGGGCTTGGACTTTAAGGTGTTAATTACAATTAACTAATGACAGATTTTAATGTGTCAAAAATTTTAACGCAATTAATTGCCTTTTTTTCAACATACAAAAGTTCAAACGGGAACCTTTGTGTTCGCTTGTTTCTGGTACGCCCATAAATCTGACGCACACGCAACATCTGCCTGGGGCAGAACCAGAACATCCTAGTTCTGTTTCTCTCCCAGACATTTGTCACCTGTTACCCAAACTTGGGTAAGAAGAAGATTATCAATGGTCGGATTTCTAAAGGTCAACTAATAATCCCGTTTTCGGTATTTCCAAATCCATAGAGATCCAGATCTGAACTTTAGGAATTGCTCTGTCACTATATCAAACCACTGCTGATTTGTGTATTAGTTATACTTTTTTAAAATAAACTCTCACATCCAGTCTATCCAGATGTAAAGAGACATTTACACTGTCACTGGTTAAATTTACCACTGGTCAGCAGAATAAGAATTTTCAAGTTCTTTGTGTGCTACACTTCGAATTTTATTTTGGCCAATTCATCTTTTAAGTGAGTTTTTGAAAAGACTATGAGGTCACCATATTCCTTTTTTATAACTCAAATCACAGCCTTTTATCTTTGGAATGAATGGTTGCTCAGGTGGGCATGCCATTTCAGGTAGATCTCTAAATTCCCATAATTTGCCATCCCTGATTGGTCAACCGATCAAATTTTACTTACCTAATGAGTATCATCTCATACAGTAAATGTTGTGAGATTACTGTACTGTTTTGCCATGTTCTGAGCAAGTTTTTGACCCTGTCTTTGTCTCTTCTCTCAGGTATGCGCATCCTGGTGACCCTGCTGCTGGACACGCTGCCCATGCTGGGTAATGTGCTGTTGCTTTGCTTCTTTGTCTTCTTCATCTTTGGGATCGTCGGCGTCCAGCTGTGGGCCGGCCTGCTCAGAAACCGTTGTTTCGTCAAAGACAACTTCTCCTTGTGAGTTCTGCTTTGTGTATTTGTTCCTGTGTGCGCAACATTTTGCACATTCCACTTCTTTAGAGCTGACAAAAAACTTTTTGGTTTAACTGTGGGCGAAACTTAACATGTTTTATTAATTGGGAAAAGAGGCTAAAACAAATTTCTGCTGACTGAAATACTTTCCTCCAACAGTGGAGTTCTAGAGCTTTATATGGGTGTGTTCTTTAAACCTGTTTTTCAGAATTCACAATAACCTGTCAACATGTCAACATAGCTGTGCAAAAAAAAAAAAAAAACAAAAAAAAAAAACAAAGCATACATTTCCAAACAAATTCTCACTTTTACCTACAGATAACATAGGTATTGTTAAAAAGGGTTGGCAATGTCATAGAGCCATTTTTCAATACCATATCACACTTGGGATTTTTGTATTTAAACAAAGTCCCTAGACTCCCAACTTGAATATGATAGAGAATGTGTGCAGAGATCCAAAGATTTGGGTGATGGCAAGGAGGCTTTCCAACCTTGAAGCCTTGGAGCTCATCACCAAAGATAAATCCTCAAAATACCAGGGGAAACATGCAAAAAGCTGGTTGGCAATTATAAAAAGGGTTTGATTGCTGTGATGGGTATAAATATTTTCTTGGCTGAATTAAAATAAATTTAACTCTCGAATCTGCCAGGGATATGACTAATTTTGGCCTAATTTTCTATATAGTCGAGGCATAAGAAACCACTGGAAGCAGTGAAATCTGTTGGAAACAGTTAAAATAATGGAAACCTTAGGAACAGCTGAAAGTATAATAAATGACTGCAGACATTTACCATAATTTCCAGACCACTGAGTGCACCTGAACATAAGCCACATCCACTAACTTTAAAAGAAAAAATTGCACATATATAGGCCACACTTACCCATAAGCCGCAGGTGTCCACGTTGTAATAGGAGATATATACACAGAAAGATATTTTAAAACTTATAATGGAATACATACAGGTTACATTCACAAATATGTACCATAAATGCTTTTTCTGAACAGTGCCTGTAACACGGCTGTTAAAAAAAAAAAGGAAAATACAGCCTACCAAGAAAAGTCATAGACCACCATCTTCATCTTCCTCCTGCGCAGTAAAACCAATAAAGGCGTCTTCTTCAGTGTCGGAATAGGACAGCCTCAGAATTACTTTGTCAAACATTTCCTCAGTCTCTCTTTCATTGTCGCTCTCACTGTCACTTTTGTCTCGACGCAAATTTGCCCTTGAGCTTGGAGCAGATGGTAAACATCCATACATTAGCCGCATCATTGTTTAAGCCATAGTGTTCACAGCGTGTGAAAAAAAGATCGGGTTATTGTCCGGAAATTACGGTAAAAACCTTTGGAAAGTCTGTTGGACATATTTGAACCCACTGGAAACCACTGCAAACACTAGTAAGCACTGGGAACATTAAAACGTTGGAAACACTAAAAGCCATCTCAAACTTTCCTGTCCCTGATGCAGAAAAACACCCCCACAGCATGATGCGGCCACCACCATGTTTCACCATAGAAATGTTGTTTCAGCATATATTAAAAATGTTCTGTCATGTCTTGCATGTAAGCGAAAAAGTTCGAATTCTGAATACTTTCTTGAACATTTTTGCTTTCTTCCCTGAAGTAATATAAATGGAAATCTGTTGCACCATGTGAAAAAGTGCAAAAGGACAACTTTTGCAAAGTCATTGTATTTAACAATTGCTTTATTGTGAATTCCATTGAAATCACCAGTTGAAAGTAAGTCCGGACGTCAAAGTAACTTTATCCTTCTTTCAAACTGGGTCACGCACCATAGTCAGTGAGGCTAGTGACTCCAACGCTTCATTGCAGTGATGAATGGAGGATTGAGACAAGTTCTGGAATAATAAAAAAGGCCCTGGATCGTCTATGCTCCTGTATGTGGCACATTGGTACCCATAACTTATTCATGTTGCCTGAGTCATCTAGGGATCATTACTCTCTATAGGATTTATGACACCTCACATCTGTAATTTAAGTTCATGCATTATGCCTTTGGTGAGCAGATATCATTTTTGTCATCACTGTCGGTTTTTGTGACCATCTAATGGTACCTGGAAGGTCTGCACTTCATAAACGCCACACTCTTTAAGGTTGACTTTACTAACATATCTGTTTTAAAGGCAGCTTTCACTCTTCACTTCATAGCACTCCATCATATTCCAAAGCTTTAGCAAAAGCTGACACATTTATGGCCTCTTTTTTTCACAATGATTAGGAGCATTCGAGATCATCCTTTAAGAGCTGCGTCCCTTCCTGCACCTCGAGCTGTGATGAATGGACGGTGTACCACACCGAGCTCATCAGGCACATAAGTGCTCTGGCAGATCATCTCAACGTGTGAAGCAGCTTTTAAGGAAAAGAGTGAGAAGTGATCCTGAAGTGAAAACAGATTGGTCTGGTCCTCCCCACCCAAAAAAAAAAGCGTGACTGTGTTTTGCAATTAATAAAAGCTGCCAGCTGAAGGTGTGCTGACAGATGAGGCAGATATAACACAAACGCCAGACACATTCCGTCTCTTCCAGATGGAAGAGTGCTATGTAACAGATATGCCAAGAGGTGCTATGGCAGCCGGATATGTGTTTGGATCCAAATCCCTCAAAAGACATAAGGGTCCCTTCAGGTATTTGGCCCAATAATTTAACATAATCTAAAACTAATACATGGCATATTGAGATGTGCTAATCAGTAACAGAAAAATTGAGTTGACATTTGCAGCTTAGAAGTGTAAACAGCTTAAATTCTGCACAAAAACAAATGATTGTTATGCAAAACAATAATAAGCGACCTTTTAACAGCACTCCCTTGGTTACTAGAAAAAGCTGCAGTTTATGATAAATATGGAGCTAAATGTTTTTGACTTTATTTAAAAGTGACATAGTTTGTAGTTTGTTAGGACTAAGGATGTATATTTCAAGCTTAAGTACATTAACAGTATTTGTCAGAAAACTGAAAGAAGGCAGTTTCTCGTGAGATTCCATTAGGCTCAGTTCCTAAAGTCAGTCAGACAATTGCCTCTTTTTGTCCAGTAGCCAAATCCAAGGCAAACAATCTAGGAGTCACATTTGACTCATCATTAGGCTGTGAGTCACACATTAGGGATATTTCCCATTCTTGTTTTTTTCATTTAAGAAACATTTCCAAAATACAAAATATGGTCTCCAGAGCTGATCTATAGAAAGTTATTCACACTTTCGTGTCATTGCGGCTGGACTACTGTAATGCTCTTTTTTACCAGTCTGGACAAGTCATCAGTCTCATGTCTACAAGCCATACAGAACTCAGCAGCCAGATTTCTCACCAAATCTAGCAAATACAGTCATATTGCCTCGGTTTTATATTCACCACACTGGTACCCAGTGGATTTTAGAATTCACTTCAAAGTTCTTGTGCTTATCTACAGGGCTTCAAATGGCTAGGCTCCTGATTATCTGTGTCATCTTCTAACTAAATACTCTGCTGTTCATGGCCTTCGTTCCCAAATACAGAATCTTCTGATTGATCCACATACGCGGCTGAAAACTAAAGAGAACAGGGCCTTTACTATAGTTTTTTTTAATTAGCACAAATCACAAACTTTGTTGAATCTGCAGTGTAAAATGGTCCAGTCCAAGTTTCATTCATCCATATATAATTATATGTAACCTCCTGGTGATTTTACATTGCAAAATCTCATGCTGCAAGATCTCATACCACTTTGGGCCATTTTTCAAATACTGCTTCTCTGTCCTCAGAAAACACAAACATCGAAGTGAAAAAGACTGAATAACAGTCTTTTATGAGTTTGGCATTTTCATGTTCAATTTGCATGGTGCTAAATAATATACAGTCATATTCAATAAATTAGAATGTGCGTTCAGGTGAGGCTCAAATTTCAGATTAAAACCTTTAAGCAGGTATTAAACATACTTTTCATTAAGCCCACATTTCTGTATTGAATATGTTTTTGTAATGGTTTGATGTAGTATTTTCATTTTAAATGTCATATTTACATTAACTGTAAGTGGAAAATCATCATCATAATTAATAGGAAGAAAACCTTTCAAACATCCATCTGTGTGTAATTAATCTATATAATATTACTCTTAATGATAACGTTCTTGAAATAAATGTGCTTTTCAGTAATATTTCAATGTATTGAATGGGTCTGTTATTCAAAACGTTTTAGCACGATAAGCTCTTTCCACACTGAATTAGATTCTCAGTCAGAATTCAGATAGAAGGCGTCTTGAATTCTCTTGTTCCTTGAAAAAACTTCAAGTCTATTATTTTTTGTTGGAGAGCCATCTCAGGGCACAGAAAACAACAGGACAGAGTAAACAAACATCAAATGCTTTTCACAGTCTTTTATGTTAAGTCACACTTATCAGTAATTTGTGCCACTTTTCTCCTTTCTGCCTCACAAAGCCCTCTTTCCGTGGAGCTCGGAAAATATTACCACACAGAGAATGACGATGAGAACCCCTTCATCTGCTCCATGCCCCGAGACAACGGCATGAGGGACTGCAGCTCGATTCCCAAGCTGTACAATGAGGCAGACCAGCAATGCAGCCTGGATATCGACTCCTACAACAGCACAGACAACACCACTTGTGTCAACTGGAACCAGTACTACACCAACTGCTCTGCTGGCCTCATCAACCCCTTCAAGGGGGCCATCAACTTTGACAACATCTGCTATGCGTGGATAGCCATCTTTCAGGTAGGATAGTTGATGAGACCTGAGAATTATAAATAACTGGACTTTAGAACATTTTCTGTCGTGGGAAGCTTAACAGTTGGTTTGGCTGATGAACAATTCTGTAATACATAGCCTAATAGGCTCAGTGGTTGGTGCATCAGAGGAATAGGACTGACAGAATTACCAGGGCTTTGGCACATAATAGGGGAAACTACACTTGTTTGTTATCCTTGCATTATCTGAAAGACCTTTTGTTGGACTGTTAATCTTCTTTTAGTCTGGTGTCAGGAGGTTATTTTAGAGGACAAAAGCCAGATTGAAGATTATAGCAAAAGTCTGGTTTTTGTGTCAAAGAGTCTAGCTCAGATAAAGCTTTAGATACATGAAAGCTAAATGTTAACATCTGAAAAACTCTGAAAATGTGTTTTTTATTCCCTGTTTAGTTTGTGCCAGTTGTTTGACCAGATTTTCTGCCATTGTTTGCCTTCACTGCCTGTGTTTCTTTTTTAGGTGATCACTCTAGAGGGCTGGGTGGACATCATGTACTTTGTGATGGATGCCCACTCCTTCTACAACTTCATCTACTTCATTCTACTTATCATTGTAAGTCCTACTTGTAGTTGACCCTAGACTGTATACAGTTGTGCTCATAAGTTTACATACCATGGCATGTTTCCTTTATATATATATATATATATATATATATATATATATATATATATATATATATATATATATATATATATATATATATATATATATATTTCAGAGAATATGAATAGTCTAAAATTTTTCTCACTCCTGGTTAGTGTTTAGTTAGGGCCATTTGTCATCAAACAATTGTTTTCTTTGTTAATCATAATGACAAGAGAAATGATCAAAATGACCCTGATCAAAATTATATGGAACCTGGAATTTTTGACCCCATAACAATCTACACATGAGCTCAAATGGCCAGTCTTCACCTGGGATCTGTTTACTTGAAATAAGTGTATACATATGAAAAGTCAGAAGGTTCTAGGTTCCTGACAGATCAATGCATTTTTTTCATTCCCTGCTGCACAGGTGTTCTGATTCATGGGGAAAAGTTAAAGTAGCTTGCAAAGGTAGTTAACCTTTTCAAAAGAGGAAAATGCCAATCAGTGGTATCCAAACTCTAATTAAGCAGTGGAAAGTGATGGATGCTGTTGAAACTAAGCCAAAGTCAGGCAGACTAACAACAATTTTTTAACCTCGTCTGTGAGGGAAAATATTTGAAGATCTAACATATAACTTACAGGACTCTGAAATGAGACACTTGAAGAACATGTGGGCTGCATGGTTGAGTTCAGAGAGCAAAAATGTCAATATGCCACTGCCATATAGCAGTCTGCTTACAATACCCGAAATGGCACAAACATGATCCCAAATACTTGATAAGACCACAACTGAACTTTATGGCCACAACCATCAGCTCTACATTTGGAGAGAAGCCAACAGTTGATCTTTTGGGGATGATTGAGCTACAAAGGAACAGGAGACTTGAATAACTGTCACAGAACAACTGAAGACAGAATGGAGGCACCTTTTGGCTATGTCAGCATTATGTTGTCAACGAACCAATGCAACAAGAGAGGGTAGAAATGAGACCACCTTTGTTACACCACTAACTTTTGAAGACAAGAAGTCATATCTCCATTTTGCCTGTCTTGTATGAGGGCAATCCAGTTTCGCAGGTTGAAGAAGTGATGTGATGAAGTATGGTTTGTGTGACCAGTCAGCTACAGAAAGCAAAAACATAAACAAGACTCAAAATCATTTACAATTAGAAGAGGAAGAAGGTTATCGAGAATTATTTACATTGGAAGGTTTTGCTCAATCAGGATCTCCACACTGGTTTTGTCTGGCATTATTTTTAGACTTCAGATGCAGATTTTATGGATAGTGTGTGGCCTACCTCATCTGTGAAAACTTACTGCAATGTGGGATATTGCTCATCTTTGTGGAATTTTTTTGTGAAAGAGGCTTTAGTCAAAGTTGTTGGCAAGATGAATCCTATCACATTTACTGGAAGAAACTTTGCACTCATAAGCACAGATGTTCTTAGATGTTCCAACATAAAAACGAACAAGAGATGGAGATCCAAGTGTGCAGTTCATGCAAAACATAAAATAAAGAGCCACAACTCCCACAAAAGACTTTAGGCTCTCATTAATGTTAATGAAGGTGATATGCAGTATTAAGAACTAGGTTATGTAAAATTTTTGATTAAAATCTTTTTTGGTGATTTTTGTTCACATTACCATTTAAGAGCAAAAACAGACCCATTTGAGAGTAAATGGTATACCCAATCAGTAACTATAAAAAAAAAAAAAGAGTTTTTGTATTATGATTTATATTTTCTGCAAAATGGCCAAATAAGTCTGACTTATTTGTCTGAGTATGTGAAGTTATAGATATAACTGTATGTAACATGGGAGTTGACAGATCATGGGAACGATGGGTGGACAACCACAGACAATGCCTTAATAACACTGCCCTCTACCCCTATTCTTCCTTAGATTGGCTCATTCTTCATGATTAACCTATGCCTGGTGGTCATCGCAACTCAGTTCTCAGAGACCAAGCAGCGGGAGAGCCAGCTGATGAAGGAGCAACGAGTGCGCTTCATGTCCAATGCCAGCACTCTGGCCTCCCTGTCTGAGCCAGGATCCTGCTATGATGAGCTGCTAAAGTACCTGGTCCACATCATCCGAAAGGGGGTCAAGCAAGTGGCTCATGTCTGCAGGTTTTTGGCCCGCCGTGCAGGACTTAACATTGCCTCCTCACCGCCAGCTACAGAGCCCCCACATAGCCAGAGGCAGAGGAGAAGGAGGAAATCCTCCAGGCAGGGGTCTATGTCAGTTCATCACATGGTGCACCATCATCATTACCTCCACCATCACTACCATCTTGGTAATGGCAGCATCCGAGAAGGAGGGAGCATGAGGTGTCTGGAGGGAAGGGATGTTGAGGCAGGGGCTCCCAAAGCAACCACAAGCATTGTGCCACTGGGCTTGGCACCACAGCCTTCTCTGATAGCTGCAACCTCTGACTCAAACCTTGCCGTATTGGGAAACCTCACCTCTGGAGCAGCCAATTCATCCTCAGGTTGTATTGTGCTCAGAGAAGAAACTTCTCACTGCACTTTGTTTCCCACCAACCGGGGAACTAATCCTGTAGCCTTCCTGGCTCCAACTCCCACATCCAGAGCCATGAAGAGAAACTCTGTACCATTTGCTGCTCCGGGGCCTAAGAACTACCCTACCCTCCAGGCCCGAGCCCTGGCAGAATCCAGGAGAGGAAGTGTCACTGCCAGCACGCTAACAAATCTGAGTTCTAACCTGAATATCCCACCCATGCATCTAGAGAGACGGCCATCCAGCCTGGTGGACACACGCACTCCAACAGGTAAACACAGAGAACAGTGCATTCAATACCTGGGAAGCTTGTGGTTAAGTACATTATTAAATGCCTCTGGTATTGGCTGTTCTAGATAGAATTTGATTTGTTTTATAAATTGGAAGGTGTACAAGGTATTAAACAGTAGTACCAGTTTTCCTTCACTTTGCAATCAGCTTTTTTGGTGCATTGTTACTACACTCAGAAAGCTAGGAAAAGTTTTAAACAGGTTAAGGTCAGACCAGTTCAAGTTGTACAGCTGGTGATTTACTGCAGTGATAGCCCCATAGGCTACAGGATCATGTCTGAAAGTGGGACATTAGTCATGCACATCTCAGTGCACATCTCCAACAAGCTTTCTCTGCTTCCTCCAACACATAATAGCTACAAATGTTATCCACAATAATTGTCCATCCATGCATCAATAGTCTATACCCGTTTGTCCATACAGGTTTGAGATTGAGGGGGGCTGGTGCCTTTCTCCTGCAGCCACTGGGCAACAGGTGGGGTAAACTCTGGACAGGTCAGCAATCCATCACAGGGCAACAAAGAGACACACAGGACAAACAACCATGCACACACATACTCATGCCTAAGGGCAATTTAAAGACAGATTAACCTAACAGTCGTGTTTTTGACTGTCAGAGTACCTGGAGAGAACCTACACATGCACTGGAGGAACATGCAAACTCTAGGCAGAAAGACTCCAGGCTGGGGTTCAAATCCAGGACCTTCTTGTTACAGAATCCTGGCCTGGGGACATTCTAGATGGACTTTGCATGTTCCCCCAGTGCATGTGTGGGTCTTCTCCAGGTACTCCAACCTCCTCCCACAGTTCACAAACAATGACTGCTTGGTTAATTGGTCTCTTTAAATTGTCCTTAGGTATGAGTGTGTGTGTGCATGGTTGTTTGTCCTGTGTGTTTCTCTGTTGCACTGTGATGAAATGATGATCTGTCTAGGGTGTACGGCACCTCTCGCCCAATGACCACTGGAGATAGGCACCAGACCCTCCCCCTAACCTTGCCAGATTAACTGGTCATAGACAATGGATAGATGGATATATAAAAACACAATAATTGTTATCCTATAAATTCTCTGCAATAAGATTTGATGTTATTTCTCATTTGGCAGCAGCTCAGCTCTCCTGCCAGCTGTTGGCTCGTGAGCTCATCACCATGGATGCAGCTGGTCTGACCATGGACCCTGAGACCTGCCCTGATTGCGCAAAGGCACTGGCCAATGAGTCAGAAGGTTTCACTGAGGGCAACGAGACACCAGGTGACTCAGACAGTGACGGGGTGTATGAGTTAACCCAAGACCACCACCAAAGGGATCGAAGAGACAGCCGGCAACCCAGAAAGAAGAGTCGGAGGTTGGGAAAGACAGCTGCCAAGGTTGTCCACTTTTGGAGGCTGGTGTGCGACACCTTCAGGAAAATTGTGGATAGCAAGTACTTTGGTCGGGGGATTATGATTGCCATTCTGATTAATACTTTGAGCATGGGGATCGAGTACCATGAGCAGGTTAGTGCACATTTCCTTTTCCTCTGCGTCATATTAGAAGTTTCAAAGTGTACATCAGAATAATGATGATGACAGAGGGATAAAATATAATGGATGATTCGATCCATCCAACCATTGTCTATACCTGCTTATCCTTGCCGGGTCGCTAGGGTCTGGTGCCTGTCTCCAGCAGTCATTGGATGAGAAGGATACACCCTGGACCTGTCGCCAGTCCATCACGGGGCAACACAGAGACACATGGGATAAACGACTATGCACACACACAGTCATAACAGACAATTTGGAGAGACCAATTTACCTAAAAGTTATGATTTAGGGATTGTGAGAGGAAGCCGGAGTACCGGGAGAGAACCCACCCATGCATAGGGAGAACTTGCAAGCTCCATATAGAAAGGCCTCAGGCGAGGATTTGAACCAAGGAGCTTCTTGCTGCAAGGCAACAGTGCTACCAGTTTGAGGTCTGATCAGATGTGTCATTCTGTGTTTTTGTGCCAACAACATTGCTCCCATATGCCCAAATTGTATTCTTGATGTTCCCCTCCAGTCTTGCTTGTTTACACAAGCCTAATTACAGCCATGTGGGAAAGAGAGCAGGAAGAAAAAGGGTATATAGAAGGATGGAGAATTTGTAGTTGGTGTTTTACCGTCTGGAAGAAAATTTATTGCTCTTTATGTCATTTTATTTTATTTTTTAATCTCCTCTCATACCTTCATATGCATCAGGTTAAAATCTGAGGCTATGAGGTACTGTGTAATACGATATCCTGTTTAGATAAGGGTAATTACCTGCTAATATGAGGTGTAAATCTGCCCAGCAGGAGCAGATTGGCTGAAACTCAAAACAGATGCGTGAGATGAGCACAAATGCAGTCATGTATCTAAGAAAATAGTCTTACAGACCTGTTCTTCCTTCTTAGTCTGAATATCAGCAAAGCTGCAATGAGCTTACTCTCAACAATAAGAAAAAAATTTACTATTGCAGTGATGCTTTGCATAATGTGAAGCACACTTTCTTTTGACAGTCTTCACCCATCAGCATGTTTAAATCACATGACCAGGGCCTGAAATTCATTGTGGGATTGCAGGTATTGCACACTGTATAGTTGATTCCTGCAGATCTAGCTTTTATAATGCAGGAAATTCTCTCATACAGTTACAATGATGTGTAATAACGTGGATGCTTGCATAGGACCCATAAACTAAATCGAAGAGCACTAGCGGTCTCTCCTCCATTCTTTAAAGTATGAGCTCCCTATGTTGTTCCAGCATATCTCTTGCTAGCAAACCAACAGTTGTCGGATTCAGTGCTTCTGTTAGGTAATCATTAGGAAACTAGTCCCGCACATCACCTTGAACACAGCGACTTGCTGTGGGGTTGTCTTCTTCAGTTTAATTAATCTGACTTAATGGGAAGATGGAATGAGTTTAATTCAAAGACACTCCTGGAAGCAAACTGGTTGGATACTGCAAAAACCTAAGCATACAGCCAGGGGTACAACAGACTGGTTTGATCACAGCTGTCAAAATCCAGTCTTCAGGGGTCAGGATCATTAGACCGGGACACATCTAAAAGCTTTTGAGGATTGGAGTTTGACACCTGTAGTCTAGATCAAAGCATATCCATGTGTTGGAATGGTCCGGTCAAAGTCTGGACCTAAATCCAATTGAGAAGCTACAGCAAGACTTGACAAATGATGCTCATAGATGCTGCATCACATCTGATTGAGTTTGAATGTAAGTGTTAGCTCAAAGGCACTAAATGCAAAAGCCTACCACACTTCAAATTCAAAGTATAGCTTTGTTCCCAATTTACAGTTCTGCTCTACTTTGTTTTGGCTCATAAAATAATAATTTACTAATCTCCCAGTGAGCAAGAGACCTTTCAACTTTAAGGCAGTAAGTAGACCTCATTTTCTCAGTAGCACTAAATTAGACATACATGCTTCATTTAAGTTTAGAAAGCCATCTGAGCTTAGATGACTTTCAAAGCTTATAGTATGAATGAATTCCATCCTATTTTTCAGTGTAGATGTCATTGTAATAAGGTCAATGTGCAGAAAAAGAATTAGAATTTTTGTTTATTAGAGCGCTAAACACAGAGTAGTGGAAAATATGACAACATATTTACATATTAGTACTGTACTAGTTGATTGAACCAAAGTCAATGTTAATCTGCAGTGTCACTACACATTCAAGTCATGGGGTTGTGCTCTGGAAGGTAAAAGTGGTGTTTCCACATTGAAAAATTCACTATTATACAATAGGAGAACCTCTGCTTGCAAAACAGATATGACGCTGTGCTAATCGAATGTCGCCATGGGGGCTAAGGAACACAGTTTAGTTTCTAGTCATAGAAAAAGTCTTTAATGCGCTAATAGTTGCATTAAAAGCATGACTAGTATGCAAAAGCACTCCTGGTGTGTGATTGTATGGCTCACCTGGTAAAGTGCTGAGTTAGTAAATGGAGATTTCCTGAGTTTGAGAGAAACTCACTCTCCCCTTTTGAATTCTAAGCTTTTTTTAATGTCTCAATCTTGACTGAAACATGCTGACATTTAGACTTCTAATAAACATCTAAAAGTCCATCAAAAACTTAGACCAAATTAATCAAACATTTTGCTTAGATGTTCATGAACCATTTCAATGTTTTTTAAACACACTATCAGAAAAATGCTCACTGAGGTATGTCTATACTGTAATAATAAAATACAATGAAGTTTGTAACAAAATGTGAAGAGAAAACTCGCAAAGTACTCATGACCTGATGAGACATTTTGACGTGGAACAATTTTGCCTGTTTGCAACGTAGGGGGAAAGTTGTGAAAAATGACTAATGAAGCTTAAGAACTTGTTTTCTGTGAGAAAGTTCCTCTACAGTTCTTCTACCAAAGAACAATTACCCACTGTGTAAGAGCAGTGGTTTTAAAACATTTAGTTGATCAGTTCCAGACAGCTAGAGCCAGACTAGTGCTGCTCTGCTGTGATTATCAAGGGAAAAGTCAAAAAGATATATAGACTTTCCCCACTAACACAGAACTTTACCTTACACCATCAACAAGTTAATGTTCTCGTCATTATTTTCTCTGTAACGAACATGAAACAGTTTGTCTCGTGCAGGTTTCAGTGTGAAAGCACACAGTGTGCAGAGTCTCTTGTGTTGGGTTTTGCTTTTGGCAAGTGGGATATAGAGAGATGTTACATAAGCAGAGTGAAGAGAGTGACACAAGCTCTTGTTGTATTGTTTGTACGTGTTAGTGTGTAGCAGGATCCTGGAGACGGGCCAGGTTTTACGGGGTTACTTTCGGTCCTTGACCCAGTGCCTATAAACACATCCAGATGGAAAGCTAACTCGGAGAGAGCGAGCAGGTTTTATAGCTTTTTAGTCATCAGCGTTCTTCCAGCCTTCTTTTTTTCCTAACTCTTTTTAAACTCCCCCTCTAGCTCTATTTTTTCTCTTTTTCTGCATTTCGTTTCTTCTTTCGCCTCTGCCTTTCTTCCACCAATTCTACTGAACCTTCCTCTTTTTTTCCCACTTCTACCTCTCAGCGTTCTTCATACACTCATTAATGACATTTTTGGAGATCAATTAATAATACGCCATAGTGAATGATGAGAGATACCAATAATCTGTTTCTGATGATATATATTTGTCACTGAGAAATCGGAGCCTCATATAACAGGTGGCAGGCTGGGAGGAGAAAGTCTTCATTACTTCTCAGGCAGAAACAATCTATACTGTTGACTGCATCCCAGTCTGGGAAAGAATGGAATGGGCTTTTATCATTTATGAGTATGGAAAATGGTTTGAGATACCCAAACATTATTCCGATTCTGTTACCTTAAATATGGATGACACAGCAGTTGTATCAGCTCTTGCTGTTTTTGAAATGTTTGAGACCAGGCCACCAGGAAATCCATGACACAGGTATGATGTTTTTAGCGTATCTTTTAAAATCCTTGTACTTTGGTCAAATCTTGTGTTGGAAATTCATAATCTTCATATCCTACTGATTGTCCAGTTGCTGAAAAGGAATCAAACCTCTGGGGATTTATTTCAAGGTTATCCTTATATTTATTTGTGTCCCTCTTCAACACTTTGTGTGGCTCACACTGATTCCTCCAGTTCCAGACAGGGTTCTAAAATATTTAAAGAGAAGCTTCACTGATTACAGGCTGATCGACATCCAATAGACACTGAGATCAAAGATCTTAAAAGGTTTCTGGAACTCTTTCCTTGCAGAGGAAGGCTGGGGTTCATGTTCAACTCTCCCTGTTGCCCAGTTTTCAAGGGTTGGATTTATTTTTGGCTTGCTTAGTCTTTCCACATTTATGAAAAAAAAACTATATGCAAAATCTTGGCAAAAACTACAGATAAGTAACTAAATAGAAACAGTTTCAAAAAGAATAAATGGCTATTGTGATAAATAATCTAATGGGAATTATCAGAGACGTTTTAATGACTTGCAGTGGTGGGTACACCTCCACTAATCTGCTAATAAGGGAACTAATTTTTCGTTTAGCAGTTTAGCGTTTTTGCTAACTTTGAAAACATTTAGCACACTTAGCTTCTCCTAAATTAATTTTTCCAGATAAATTCTAATGCACTAAATTATTTTGCTTTTTTGTAAACTTTCAGTTGAATAAAGTTTGACATCTCTGTTGACTGTTAAGAATTGTTCAAGTAGTTAGACATTCACATTCATGCTCTTATTTTGAAGTAGGTGAAGACTGTTTATTCAGCAGTTCAGTTTCCTCTCCTCACGTTTTCTATGCATGATGTGGCGCAGCAAATAACATTTATTCTGTCCAATGCCAGAATGTATCGCTGTAGAACTACTGGCTGTAGTTGTACAGTTAGCAGTTTAAAATCTTCTCCTGTCCTGACCGAAGCCCTACTGTGGTCAATTAGACAAAATCAGGAACAGAGTTAGTGATACTCAACAAGTATAAAACAGAAACCATGAGTGAAAGGTTTGTTCCAAAGAAGTTGACCCTGTTGGGGGCGATATACTATGTTGTCTCAACATGGTTAAAATTAGCACTTTGTATTAGCTTCCATTAATTACTATGTTGATGTAGTGCTTTATTGTCAATGGAACTAATGTTTATGATTAGTTCTTTAGGGTTAGCACAACTAACTTTTTAGTTTAGTTAGTTATTGTGACTTGCCTGATTGAAAATACAACATCTCATCATACTTTAATCAAGTATACTATAATTGAGTTGGTCAAATGGTAGCACCAAGAGATTTTTTTCTTCAAACATCTCATTTCTTCTTTTATGGAAAGCTGATGTATAATAGCTATGATCTTTCCTCTATGCCTGCAATATATCACATGCTGAGAGAAAGTCAATGTTCAAAACACAGGGACACTATCCCTTTAAGAAACACCTTTCCAGCTAAGTTAAGTATGATTTCCTATTGATCACGTTGACCTGTTTTCCAGCCTCTCCCCCCTCCTTTTTTCTATAAATGGATGATGTTCACACACAGAGATTCTCACATGATGCATAAAATGAATCCCATGTTGGGCGTCATTCAGCAGAAAATGAGGTTGTGGAGTTCTGGCTGTGTCTTAAGGAGAATTTATGAGGACACAACCACCACCCTGATGAATAATTTATGTGCAGATTAAGTGTGCAGCACATGACTGTGGTACACATGAAAAGTGAATCAAACTCAAAGTGCTATTTATTTGTTAAGTACAATAAATGTCTCGGCTCAGAGTAATTACATGCTGCTTAATGGGGTTCTAAATTACAAATTATGGCAGCCAAAGGACACGCCAATACTTGGCTTTCTGTGTTCATATTAAAGCTTCTGAATAGTGCTTGAGTCCTATTGTGAAACGTCACTGGGATCCACACCTTCCTAGTAAAGTTCATCCAGCCACAATTTCACACTCCACTCCAGGAGGTGGCAACAGTGCACTAGTTTCACCAGAAACTTAATGCAATCATTTTATTCTTAAAATTCTTAAGTGAATAATAGTTTAAAGATGAATAATAATTGTGAATAGTGAGTGTTTATATCCTGGATGCTATTTGTACAGTTTTACTCATCCTAAATAACATTTCTCCTGTTATTTGCACATCTCTGTTGTTTTTATATATTTTTAATACTTTTTTATCTTTGTGTGAACCTACATGCACCGATGCTGCTGTTACACCAGAATTTCCCCACTGTGGGACAATAAAGGATATTTCTATTCTATGCTATGTTTCTACGGACAACCATTTAAAGAGGACAATTTCCAAATGAGAATGTTCAGACACATCAGGAGGAAATCAGGTAGACCCGTTCACTAAATGTTTTGACTGGTGTTTAAAAGAATGCACCTCTGTGATGGTTGAACAGTTCAGACCAAAAGGGGTTTTTTTAATATCAAATAAGCTCACCAGCCACTTTATTAGGTATAACTTGCCGCTCCACTGACTTTTTTCCTAATTGACAAAGCAATAACATGGAGTTGCTGGAGGTTTGTCGGCTGCCCAGTCATGGTTCCAGTTCCTCGTTCCGTCCAAAGGTGCTCAGCTGGACTGAGATCTGGTGACTGTGGAGGACAGTGGAGTGCAGGGAACTCATTGTCGTGTTCCAGAATCTGGCTTAAGATGATTTTAGCTTTGTGAAATGATGCACTAGCTTGCTGGGAGTAGAAGATGCATACACTGTGGTCACAGAGGGATGATCGTGGTCAACGAGGGCATTTTCCTCCAGTCTACAGCCATGTTGCGTTTCTATTCTGATGCTCAACTTGAAACTTCAGCAGGTCTCGTTAAACACATCTAGATGCCTAAATGCATTGAGCTACTGCCACGTGATTGGCTGATTCACTAGTTGTGTTAATAAGCTGTTTAACAGGTGTCTCTAAAAAATTGGCTTTTTCTCGCTCATCTAATTCAGAATATTCTAATTTTTTCCCTAAAGAAACTATTATGCTCCGTGACATTTGAAAGGACTTTTTTATTTATCCAACAAACATTTGATCCATGTAGTCTGTTGCTTTATCCCAAGTAATCAATTGTTTGTTTTTTTAATCCAATAAATTAATTTTTGTTTTATCAAGAAAGGAACTGGCTTACATCCAAGAAATTACTTGGCTTCTATCCAAAACTGAATTAGTAATCATTCAGGATATTTTTTTAAAAAATAAATTGGTTCTAATCTAAGAAATGAATTGTATTTTATGCAAGAATTATATTACTTTTTGTCCAAGAGATCAAGTGATTTTTACCTATCCATTCTTATTTTAAACTACTTAATTTTGAAGTAAAATTTGATGCCAGTGTAAAATGAATTTCCATTCATCCGAGAAATGAATTTAGTTTCATCCAAGAAAACAAGAAAAGTTTCTCTACCCTGATTTCTTCAATTAAAATGGGATCAGAGTAAATCCATCTCATATTCTTTACTAATCAGCAGGATCCTGCATTGTTTATTTAATCAGTCTCTGCCTGACTCTTATTTTTTTATTTTTTTTATTTTTTTTTGCTACAAGAAGGAATTGGCAGATGAGTGTGTTCAGTCAGCCATGCACTCCTGAAGAAGTTCTTAAATTAAAATCCTCCATAATTATTTTGTCTCTCAACTTCAAATGTTTCTCGTCGGGTTGGACTGAAGAACATAAAATACTATAGGCTGTAACTTCTGAGGTCGAAATCCTCCCTTGGAGTAAATATCGTTGTGAGGGCTAGCTTGGCTTGACAGGCTGAACCAGTCTGCAAAGGAACCAAACAGGGACATGCATGCATCACGTTTGGCAGATTGGACTCTGATATACCACATCAACACACGGTATGGCATATTCACTCTGCAGGATATGTGGATCTGCGGGGCTTTAACCCTTCTACTCCAATGATATGGACCAGACAGTCGCCCTCTGCTCTTATTAGTGCTTTCAACCTTAAAACTACACACATACAAACAAAGCCGTGCTCACGTTGTTCTCTGCAAGGATGGGTTGCGCTAGTAAGGAGAGGGAGTCTGTTTTTTATCTCTCCTAGCTGTTTAAGAGCATTACCATTTATGGTGGCGCTGATGGAAGGGTTGCATCTGCCAAAAACGTGACACGGCGTAGTCTATTTACTTAGAAAGGCCAACCTCTTTCTCTTACTTCACATATGAGACTTTCCCGAGTCTTTATAGCCACTCTGACCCTCCTGTCCGCCTCTCCACACCCTTGAGGAGCAGCGCTCAGCCTGAAACAGACTGAGGAGAAAAGCTGAAGCATGCAGAGGGCTGAGGTGTCAAGGGGATAGATGGTGCTAAAATGCATAGTTCCTGGTTTGAAAATCGGTGCTTGTGTTAAAATGGAAGCTTTTTAGCACTGACATCAATATTGATCAAACATGGAATTATTACATGAGCACAAAGTGATGCGAAGGCACTTCGGGTCACTTGGTTTACATTTCCCACAGGCGGCTTTTCCATCTGTATTAACCTTGAAAGCAAATCCCTTCAAAGATGGAGGATAGGTGTTTGACTTTAAATGTCTAAGTGTGAAGAAATGCTGAGGCGTGATGGCGTTTGACCACTAAATGTACGTGTTTGATCTTACAGGTTCACTTTCACAAGGGCAAAGGTAGCCTTTCATCCACTTTAAGGGTAAATAGTTGAAGGGTGAAAGGAACAAAATGCTTTTTAACATCAAGGAAAGTTGTTACTCACTCAGATCCTCCAGACTAGCCAGCAGCAGATAGTAAAACACCTGGTGGAACTGCACGCCAATTGAGCTCATTACATGAGCTGCTTCTCAGTGAAACGCTAGTAAAAACGTTGTTAAAGGGTTAGCTGTTATGATGATTTCCTGGAGGTGGAGTTTCAGAAAGAGCATGACTTTCTTAAAGACAGAGAGGCCCAATTTCAGTCAAATGTTAAATTTCTTTTAGGAATTTAAAATGTTCAGCTGCATCAGGAATGGGTGTTTGGCTTTTGCAATTATGGGGCAATTGGCACAGGAGGTAGGGGTTTGTCCTGTTACTAGGGGGTTCCCGGTTCAAACCCTGGGTCTGTCCGTGTCAGTCATTGTCCTTGGGCAAGGCATTTTACCCACTTTGTATGCTAGGCCCGGTGGTGCTGATTGAGTGGTCGCGTCACTTCTGTCAGTCTGTCCCAGAGCAAAGGTCTGTATAGCATCGTCTGAGATTAAGTAAGGATAATATTGGGTGATTGCTACAATATTTAATAAAAAGGAGTGGCAAAAGCAAATGAGGAGGATTAGCCATGCTTGCCAGCAACTGATGGTGTCATCCAGAGCATGTTACTCTGAAATATCGTCTCTGCTGGCTGGAAATTGAGCTGTTGGCATCTCATGACAGTCATGAGACTGTCATGAGACTGTTGATATATGACAGTCTCATGACAGTCATGAGACTGTCATATATCAACAGTCTTCAGTCAGAGGCTTCTTCAGATTCATTGCTAGACTGACTGCTATCAGAGATCCTTCCTGCCCACAGCATCACCAACCATGACTCTTTAAGGATGCTTGGACAATATGAGTTGCGACATTTAATTTCCCTTTAGGATAAAGAAAGTATTGAATTGAACTGAAGTAGTTCTAAGATAACCAAAGTTTGAATATTTTTAATATTTGCCATTATTTTTAAATTTTCTATTGAAAATAAAAAAGCAAATAACGAAGAATAAAAATCAATTTCAGTATTCTGTCAGCCTTTTCGTATGTGAAAGTGAAACAAAAAGTATTTGAAAAACTAGTGATTGGAGTAAAGAAACCAAAATTTGAAAAACTAATATTAATAAGCTACAATTCATACAAATATTTCACAGTTATTACATACACCATTTCATATCATGTCTTCATTCTTCTTATCATTCACTTTAGCAGCAGGTATCCATCCTGATATCTTTACTTGTAGTTTTGTCTCTTTTTGTCCTCTCTCTCTCTCTGTGTGTGTGTTTACCACATTTATATGGCTTCATACACAAACACACAGTCATCATTATTTAGCCACGTCCTGTACCTGCACTTTTCCATGTGAACAAGCACTTTTCGTTCCAAAACTCTAGAGGAAACAGTAATGTTGTGCTGCTTTGCATTTGGCAGCAGCTAGACAGACTAGTTTTGTGAGAACCTGTCACCAGTGGAGATTCACCATTTGAAACAAGGTGCCTGTTCTTCGTCTTGTTTCATCCACTCACCAGGGAAATGCTGATTTGTTGCATATTTAGCAACATTACAAGATAGTTTATTAGTTCTGTTGGGAAAAAATGTAAAAGTGATAAATACATAAACATAAGGAAGGTTTTTTAAGCAGTTTGGGGAAGTCTTTGGGTGTTCTGAGTCTGTGAATGAATATATAAATGAATGAATGGATTATTGTACAGGGTGTCTATATGTACATTACACAGCTCTAACATTTGGAGAATTTTTAATGCATATTGACACACATGATTCTTCCCTGTCAAACTGAGAGAGACAGCTGTCAGACCAATTTTCTTGGCTTACTGCTTAAACCAGAACCAATATTTGTTTAGCTTTTTATCTGCCAACGCAAAGTTCAAATCCAGAGACACTGGCTGCCCTCCAAGGTAGGGCTAAGAAAAGAGTCTTAGTTCAACAATACGGAGATGTAGAGAAGGCAAAGCAACAGTTCCTAATCCTAGCTTGGAGAGCAAGTGCTTTTCCCGCCCTGAAGGCCGTGAAATCGGAAAGGAAGAATCAATCATGTGATCAAATCATGGATTCTGTTATTCCCTGCTTCAGTGAAATGTCAAATTACACATTGCCTCTAGAGACAAAAGTTCTTTTTTCCCACTTCTGAGGTCAAGCCACCGTTCCTCACCCATTATTAAGGTTATTTCTCTTTGGCTCTTTGAATTTTTGAAGGAAATGTCTGTATTTAAAAGAAACAAACAAACTCATAGTGGATGTGAAAAATAAACCATTAAAGAGATAAAAATAATAGGCTGGAGGCTATAAAATCTTTTGATATTACTTGTATTTAAATTTGGGCCTGGAATTTAACATGTTAATTTTGATTAATTAATGACATAGATTTTAACGCATTAAAAATTTTTAACACAGTTAATAGCTTTGGGTTTTTTTTTTTGTTTTTGTTTTTTTTTTTTTTTGTTACATACAGAAGTCCCAACCTGATGCACAGGCAACTTTCGCAAACAACAGCAATGAACGACAAAGCTGCTTGTCTTGGCCCGCTGGGGTTTAATTTTTGCTTCAGAAAACTACCTGATGGGACAATGGAAAAGACTATTATTGTCTGCAAGTTGTGCAAAAGGAGTCAGCCTATCAGCGAAGCTATTCAAGCCTAAAATACCATCTCAATGCAAAACATGTTGCAGCAGCACAGACTTCACCCATGCTGATGTCAGCATCCACAGTTCACATTTCTAAAAAAGTATTTTTTTCAAATAAGTTGCATAAACGATCAGCAGTTCCTGAAACACTTGAATGGCTCTAATTGCACTTTGTCTGATGACTGAATAACCTAAATAACAGATTAAAAACAATAAATATCCTTGTTGTTGAGCTCATATCTATTTATTCAAGAATTTAACAGGAAAAAGGTTTTTTGAATTGAAAATGTTGCTTATTTTGTTTATATATGGTTTTCAATTAAAATGCAATTAGTTGCAAATAATTAATTACACACCCTGCAATTAATCAAGTCCCACCACTAATAAAAATGCACAAAAGAAATTTTTAGTTTTAGTGTGGAAGAAGAATTGTATATGAGACTCCTGAGTGGACAGTAGTGATTCTCAACCTGCTGTTTCTTTAACTTCAGTCACACGTGATGAAAAATGGATGTTCTTCCCCTTAATGACAGTCATCTGACCCAGAGTAAGCACATATATGTTTGAATTAATTTACTGGGATTAAAAAAACGTTGTTTGGTTCTGTTGGCGCAAACTGAAACCTGTAGAATAAAGACAACAAAATAAACCCTAATTGGTATATTTTATAGGGTTTTAATTAGTGGTGGGACTCAGTTAAAATTTTTAATTGGGTTAATTGCAGGGTCTTTAATTAATTAATCAAAATTAATTGCATTTTAATCGAAAACCATATATCAGCAACATATTTATAATTCAAAAGCCCTTTTTACTGCTAAATTATTGAATAAATAGACATATGAGCTCATCAACAAATATATTGATTGTTTCTAATCTGTTATTTAGGTTATTCAACCATCAGAGTGGTGCAAAGTGCTGTTAGACCCACTCAAATGTTTCAGGAACCCCTCTTCATTTATGAAACTTCCTTAAAAAAATACTTGTTTAGAAATGTGAACTGTGGACGCTGACATCAGCGTTGGGGATGTCTGTGCTGCTACATGTTTTGCATTGAGATGCTATTTTAGGCTTGAATAGCTTCTGTGATAGGCCATTTCCTTTTTTTGCACAACTTGCATACAACAATAGTTTTTTCCAGCATCCCATCAGATTGGTTTTTGAAGCAAAATTTAACTCCCAGTGCACCAAGAGAAGCAGCTTTTTCATCCATCGCTGTTGTTTGCAGATGTCACTTGTGCGGCAGATTTACGGGCATACCAGAAACACAATACAAAGATTCCGGCTCCGGACTTTTGTATTCTTAAAAAAAAAACAAAAAAAAACAAAACAAGTTTTTTGTTGTGTCAAAATTTTTGACATGTTAACACCTATGTAGTTAATTAATCAAAATTAATACATCAAAGTCCCACCCTTACTCTTAATATTTAGCTAAAACAATCACTCCGTTCTCTCTCTGTTGGGCCTATAGTGACTAATGATGTCTCTCTCGAGGTTGCTAATAAGTTCCACCAGCTTTTTGCAGGAGATGCAAAAAAAAAAAAAATACATAAATTAAGTTAAAATTGCCCTTTTACTTGTGTTATGCACCCTAAAGTAGCACTAAGTCATTGCAGTTTTATTACCTTTGTGGGTCTTTTCCAAGCCTTAGAAAACCAGTGCTCTGAACGAAACAGAGACAAATATGGACATGCAGAGTGCTGCTGTTCCAGATCCCGATTAGATTAGATTGCACCAGATTTGGTGACATTACATTAGTGCTAACCAGATTATGCTATTCCTCATCCAGCACACTTTACCTGCTAATGCTCTTTGAGCTTCATTAGCCAGGAAACAGCCACCAAAGGAAGCAATTAGAAAATCAACAGTATCTTCATCACTCACACAATCACACAGTGGATGCATTAATCTCCCTCTCAGTAGCACAGACACCTAGACACTGGCTATTAGTCAGTAACAATGTTTATTCTGCGTGATGAGCCGAAAGGGCTGCAAACTTTTTTTTTTGTTTCGCTCTATGTCTCGTATGTTTTTTGAGTGTGAGAGAAGCTTTTTATGGTGTAGTGAGCTTGCACGATGTCTGAGGAATGTCCAAAATACAAGCAGAGGAAAAACAGTGGGGGAAAAATAATGACCTGAAGCTCAGTCTCGGGGCCAGATGTCTGCAGTCCAAGTCTCACCTCATAAATAGCGTACCTCTTGTTCTGGCTTATCAACCGCATCCATTATACAGCTGTGGATGTGTGTGAGTGGAGACTGTTAATGTTAGTGGATCTCAACTGTATGAGTTTACATGTGTGGCCCTAATTGTGTTTATTAATGTAACATCAGAGATTGTTTGTTTGTGTGTGTGTGTGTGTGTGTGTGTGTGGACATATTTTTATGTGAGGGCATTCATCTGGGAGAACACACAGACATCTAAGCAGTCCTCGCATCCGTTTACCCTTTTAACCTTCCTTGATGACGCAACACGTGTCCCACACGCAGATGAAGGATTCACCGGCGGCAGCGTCGCTGCACTCATCAGAGCAACGGAGAATGAATGGCCACAATAAAGCAAGCGGGATCAAACAAAGGGGTTCATCTGTGTCTGTGAACTCAGACACAGACAATGGCAAAGAGGTGGGATGAAAAAGAGAAAAGCTTGTTGTCCACTGACAGGAGCTGTGGGCAAATAATTCACCTTTTTTGTTCGGTGTTGTTAGTCTCTAATCTGTATCGCTTCCTTCAGAGCAAAGCAGATATGTTTGATGCTACTTCAACATACAGTGGTTTATAAAAGTGTTCATACCCTTTGAAAATTATCATGCAACCATAAAATTTAGTGTGTTTTTTCAGGATTCTAGCTGACTAACCAATACAACAGTGTTGCCTATATAAGAGTGAAGTGGAAGAAAAATAATTCACAGTTTCCAAAATGCTTCACAATAAAGAATATGAAAAATGCAGCATGCATTTGTATTACCCCCCCACACACACACCTCCTTCTGAGTCAATACTGTGGAGAACTATCTTTCCTTGGAGAGGTACGCCTCTACCATCTTTGCACACCTACAGTCTAAGATTTTTGCCCATTTTGGAGAGTATTGGTGGACATTATTTATCAAGTTTTTCCCCAGATTCTCAATTGGATTCCGGTCTGGACTTTGACTGGACCGTTGTAGTGGATGAACACGGTTGATTTCAAGTCATTCCTATGACAGAATAGTAGGGCAAGGCTAAGAATTTTTTTAAAATTACGAGAATAAAGTCATAACATTAGCAGAATAAGGACGCAGTATTACCAGAAAAAAGTCATAAAGTCACAAGAAAAAAGTTGTTTTAATGAGAAACAAATCTTCAGTGGAATTATTAAGATCTGACATGACCAGATCAAGTCTGGATGGTTCAAAATGGACAGTCGTTTGCTCAATCGTTTCAAAGTCCTGTTACTGATAATAATTTGATGCTCATGTGTTAAAAGATTAAGTATTTACTTATTTGTAAAACCGATACCAAACTATAATTTCATAAGATGCTCAACATTCCTCGTTTTAAGTTTTTAGTTTTTGTCTTGTAGAAGTTCTCATAAAATTACTACTTCATTCTCCTAATATACAACTTCATATAGGTAATATTTTGATTTTTATTCAGGTAATATGATTTTATTCTCGTATTATTTTGACTTTATTCTTGTAATATGACTTTTTGTTGTACGGCTTCATATTATTACAACTTTATGTTGGTAATATTATGACTTTATTCTCGTATTATAATGACTTTATGTTGGCAATATTATGACTTTATTCTTGTATTATAACGACTTTATTCTGATAATATGACTATTCTGGTAATATGACTTTTTTGTTGTATGACTTTATTCTCACATTAGTACGATGTTGTTCTTGTATTATTACTACTTTATGCTGGTAATATTATGACTTTATTCTTGTAGTATTGCGACTATTCTCATATTACTTCAACTTTATTGTTGTACAACTTTATTCTCATAATATTATTACTTTATTTTTGTAATTTAAAAAAATTCTTTCTTAATCTGGCTCCAATACTCTGGTGTACACTCAGTTGCAGTTCTGGCTATGTGTGTACACTCGTCCAGATGGAAGGTGAACCTCCGCCCCACAGACTGTCTTCTAGGATTTTCCATCATCCATCTCACCATCAATTATGACCATATTGCTGGTCTCTGCTGCAGAAAGTATTCCCACAGCATAATTCTACCACCACCATGTTTTACCATGGGGATGGTGTGTTCAGGGTCATTCCCTCAGTTAATTTTTCTCCATAAGTCTTGCTTGCTCTAGAGTTTAATCTTGGGACAAAAAGTGCAGGGATCGGCACAAACTGCCTCCACGCTTTTCCAATATTATTCATCAAAAAATGTAAAAACCCTATATCATCTTCACCTCATCCTCAATATTTTACACCTTGTTTGTCTCAAAATCCCTGTCAAATACAATAGGATTTGAAGTTCAAGCGGTATAAATGTATTTGCAATGAATTGTATGTGAGGTAATATATTCAACTCCTCCTGGAATATGAGGGTTATGTTAATATCATGCTGAAGCACAGAAACCACAGATTATAAACTGCTACATTATTATTCCACAGCTCATATGAATCAGTACAAAGTCAGTTACAACCTATTTTAGGTTGTAACAGTTATAATGACTTTCTAAAAGCTGGTAAGATCAGTTTTAATGTTTCAGGCTTTTATTTGTGGATCAAAGTGAGCTTTTGGTGTTGGGATTTGTTCCTTTGAGCCCAACAATAAATTCAGCTCCTGTGGGAAAAATGACTTAACACCAAGCAACAACCAGTGCTTTCTTGTTCAAACTCAGATAAACTTCACAGACCCTCCTTGTGAAATAGTTTGCTGATGTTGGTCACTTATGACAAGTTTTGTTACAGCATTACTTGCACTTCAGAAAAGGCCTTGATAACTGTGCATTCGGTTGGCTGCAAGGTTCAGGTTGAAACTAAATCTAGGATAAGCTCTTTGGGGCTAATTAGTCAGTCAGCATGATCATTAATATACTGCAGAATCTCCAGTTTTTTTGTTTTTTGTGAGAGCCTGACATGACAAAAATCTGGTTCTGGACACCAGGCCCCAGTTGAATCATTTCACACAGAGCTTTGTGCGGTAAGCTGTATGATTGGTCAGAAGTTTCTGGCCGCATTTTTTTTTTTTTTTGTGGAAATGCACTCGGACAGCGGTGTTGATATTTCTCTTCAACTAGTCCGCTTCCACTATCTGGTTTTCGTATCCATAGGTGACATAAATACTTTTGAGGAGAGTTTATCAGAAGAGGTGAGAAATTGCATACATTTGTAAGATTCTTCACAAAATACCTACAAAGATGGTCAAATAGCATTTTTATGGTCAGTCAACATTCTCTCCTCTGAATCAGTAAATTCTTACACATTAGTTTCTGCCATGGACTCTGCCGCTATGTCTTTGTCTGTCAGGAAACAACACCTATATGCGGAGCATGACATATACTGAAGTAATAGAGGTGTCCTCCAGGTGGTCTGTGCCGTGTGTGAAAATACAAATGTCCTTCAACCACATGACCACCCGTTAACTGTTCAGTTTCATGTGAGGTATGGGAGAGTCTTTAATGTGCACCAAACAGTCCAAAGAGGGTAGCTTGTTTGGGGTCTTCCTTCATGAGCTCAATGTTTTTATCCCCTGAGTTGATGTGTGAAGTGAATCTTCCACCTCCTTGGCTTGGATTTTGACTGGGATATTATCCGCATATCTAAACCAATGGTGTTGTTTAGTGCCCCTCCTTCCATTTCCTCCTTGTAGACATTGGGTACATTTGGGTGAACTCAGGACCCCAAGGCAAATCCATATATGTAAAATTGCATTGAGCTTTTGAAATTAATCTTTCAGATACATTTTTTGATAAAAGTATTGCTTTCTCAAGGTCCACTTACTACAAAGGTAGGTTCTGGATTCTAATGGCAGTAAAACCCAAAAGGTGATAGTTGTTGAGCATAAACCAGGCAAAAAAATGTATTATGATGTCAGACAGATGGCAACAAATAGTAAATAGTAAATGACCTGTATCAAGTCCAGAGGACCCCAAAGCACTTCACACTACCTTCAGTCATTCATCTATTCACACAGATATTCACACACGATGGTGGCAAGCTACTGGATTGTAGCGACAGAAGCGAGGCTGCCATGCACCAGTGCCACCGGCTCTCTGACCACCACCAGCAGACAAGGGAGGTGAAGTGTCTTGTACCTGGACAAAGGCGGATGAACAAGGGCTTAGACTAGCAATCCACCCATTACAGTACAAACTCCTACCACCATCGCCCGCAACAAGTGAAGAAGAAGGCCTTTATTACTCCCCCAGGGGGGAAATTACATTTCAATACAACCTGTCCAAGTCAACAGGTATCTGAGGCTGCAGTCATCTTGGAATTTGATTCAACTAGACTGGAATTTTGTTCCAGCTGTATGATCTAAATAATGACTGAAATCACCAATGACAGTGTCTCATCATTTCTAACCGACTCTGCTGCTCATGTGTTGGAGACAAAATGGTGTCTCTATGGTTGAGAAGGAGTTGTTATTCAGCCGTAGATGCTAATCTCTGTGTTTCACCTTCCCTGTGTGTACAAACGCAAGTGTTGAGTAATCCCCGCCTAAACAGTCATGGCGTGTTGTGATTAGTGGCAGCCCACCAGGCTGGATTCAATGACACACGCAGTGTTTACATTACATTACCAGTTAAGCATGGGGATTGTTTATGCAGGGACGGCGAAGCTATTCTTAAATACATTCTTTAAATACTGCTTTAAAGATACAAGATACACTTGCACAAGCATGCAGATTTAGTGTTGACTAGTCTGCGAACCCTTATCGAGGTCTTCGGCACCTTCCATCCTCTGTGTCTAGTCATGTGAAGTGTGTGCGGTACACTGCTGATGAGTTGTGTAAACTGTTTATTGTAGGGAGATGAAAGGCCTAGTGAAGCCCGCCTGCGCCGTCCACAGGCACATGACGGTGTTCCCGGCGGCTCTTTTCTCCTCGTCGATAATTACAGACACTCGCTACAGAAGTCTGATTTCCATAGCCTGTCGTGTTTGGATGTGCTGCGCCTTTTATCTTGTGGATCATGTTCTATCTCTCTGTCTGCTTGTTCTCGCTGCCTGGTTGCCTCGCCACATTCAAATGCTCATACACACACAGCCACACACGCACTCTGTTTGATGGAGATGTGAGTGGCAGCTGAAATCTCCGATGAGCTCTGAGCAGTGGTGGTGCTGGGATCAGTCTCTTCTTTGCTGAGACACAAAAGGTCAGGTGAATTTTTTGTATGAAGGAGACAGGAGCCCGGCTGGATTTGTCCTACGAAGTCATTGGCATTTTTGCTGCTGCAGATTTGACACAGCAAGTGTTGATGTTGTGCTCATTTGACCAGGATTCCTACATACTTTGAGAAAGTATAAAGTTTAGGCACTTTCCAGGCCTGTTCTTGGATTACTATGGAAAAATAACAGAGCATGGAAACATAGTTTTGTTCCCAAAATTTGTGCTTATTTAGTTGTTTCTTTTCCTGTTCCTTTCTTTCTACTAAGCATTCTTCATTGAGTCCTTCTGTCTGTTTACCTTCTGGCCTTTCTTCCTCTCCTCATTCTGTCATTCCTTGGGTCATCCTTTCTTCTATCTTTTCTTCCTTCTATTATTCTTTCATTTGTTATATTGTTCCCTCCTGCCTTTTTTCCTTCTTTGACTCCTTTTTTTTCCTTCCTGGTGCCATTCTTCCTTCCTTGGGCCATCTTTCCTTAATTCTTTCCTACCTTCTTTCTTTCTTTCTTTCTTGGGTGTCCTTTTCTTCTTTTTTGTCCTTCCTTCTTCCCTTTCCTTCATGCTTTTTTCATTTTATTTCTTTGTGTTCTTCCTTATGTCATTCTCCTTTTTTTTATTTACTTTTCCCCTTTTTCCCTTTCATTTCTTACTTCTTCCTATCCATTCTTTGTTCTTCCTTTTTTCATTCTTTCCTTTATTCTTCCCCTTCTTTATTCATTCATCATTCCTTCCTTGCATTCTTCATTCTTCCCTTCTGGCCTTCTTTTTTTGTTTTTCATGACCCTACAATTCTTCCCTGAAATTCCTTGGGTCACTTTTCCTTCCTTCCTTAGGCCATACATTTTTCCTTGCATCCATCCTTCAATATATCTTTGTATCCATTTTTCCTAGTCCTTCCTTCCTTCCTCCCTTCCTTGCTTCCTAACTTCCTAAGGCCCACCTTCTTTCATTTCTTCCCTCCTTTTTACTTGTATTTCCCTCTTTCTTGTAGTTTTTTATTCTTAGAATCTTTCCTTTTGGCCCTTCCTCTTTTATCCATTCTTTTTTATCTCAGTTTTTCTCTGTATGTTTCTCATTGTTTCCTTCTGTCCTTCCCTTTGTCCTTTCTGCCTGTCATTCTCTGTTTTTTGCATGTCCTTGTTGATATACTGACTGCCCACTGCAGAAATATCCATCATTCCATTTTCTATACCTCCTAAAACTTAGACATTCACAGGGATGTCTGCTCTCTGTCTCTGTCAGTGCATAATTGTGGGGCACATCCTGGACAGTAGAGAGTACAACTATTTGCCATAAAGTCATTGGTAATTGATGCATTTATATACTAAAACAGGTAAAAAGGCTAGGAAGGGAATTTTCCCATTGATGGTCTAATTTTACAGTGTTTTGTTATTCTCTTCAATTCATATTAAATATTTCTCACTTTCTTCTATGATTCATTAAATACCTGCTTGGCTTGCCTCTGTCTCTGCAGCCTGAAGAGCTGACCAATGCCCTGGAGATCAGCAACATTGTCTTCACCAGCCTGTTCTCTCTGGAGATGTTGCTCAAGGTTTTGGTCTATGGACCTTTTGGCTACATCAAGAATCCTTACAACATCTTCGATGGCATAATTGTAGTAATCAGGTATGGACATCGCATCAGAATATATATTCTAATTCAGTTTTCATAGGTTTACCATGAAGAGGCTGCACATTGATTTGAAATACGTTCAACATTATCCTTACACACCATACAGAGAGTATGTGTTTGGTGCTTCTGTCCCTACAGTGTTTGGGAGATCGTGGGCCAGCAGGGTGGTGGCCTGTCCGTGCTGAGAACGTTCCGGCTGATGCGGGTCCTGAAGCTGGTTCGGTTCATGCCAGCCCTGCAGAGGCAGCTGGTGGTGCTGATGAAGACGATGGACAATGTGGCCACCTTCTGTATGCTGCTCATGCTCTTCATCTTCATTTTCAGGTAAACGGAGGGGTGTTAGATACATACCTCTACATATATGGTATCAAATACAATGGAATGGTCAATTAATGTCTACCAATAAAGGAGCAGCAATAAAAGAAGTAACTTAAAATGAATTCAGTCTGTGAGAAAGGAGTTAAATATAAGGAAATTGGTAGATCACTACTTTGTAGGGTTGTCCCGATCTGATATTGATATCGGAAATCAGTCCAATACCAGCCAAAAAACAAGTATGGTATTATATCAGCCTGCATCTAAAAGCTCCAATATAAGCACGGCAATAGAAGCATTCCACTCCAGCCTTTAGTCCATCACAGCACTTCTATCCAGCAGCACTTATATCCTGCATGCAGACCCATTGGTTAATTGGGACATCCCTACTACTTTGTAATTCCACAGCAAGATCCAAGTGGCAATAAATGACAAGTGACATGGAGAGAGATGCCGAAGCCATTTTCTTTCATTTAGTTGTCATTCCTTAATTTCTGCCCTGTTAGAATTTAAAATTGAGCGGTCTGCAGAGTTTCCAACACTCAGCTGTTATAGACAAAAAAAGGCACAACACCTGATCATCAGTGGCTCTGACATGACTTTTGTTCCACCATTCAATATTAACCAGCATGAAATTATAACTTCTGCATGGCTTTAGAAAGAATACTGGATGTCTCTGCTCCTATGACTTTAAAAATCAATACTACAACTTTATTTTCAACTATGTTTGGGGTTGTAGGAAAAAATTAGGTATTGTAATTGCTATGTTGAAGAAGTATTTTAAAAAACATGAAAGAAAGAAAGAAAGAAAGAAAGAAAGAAAGAAAGAAAGAACAAGTCAGTTAAGAATCCAACAGCAAGATTAATGACATTATGTAGGAAACGTCAACCTCAGATAGTAATAAGCTCAGTGGCCACCCATGAACTACTGATAGTAAAGTCTGTGCAAAAAGTAAGTATGGAAAAGGTGAATATTTAAATGATTTTTGGAGACATAACTTGCTGGTAACCTATTCAGGTACAGCGGACCTCCAGTATTTGTGGGGATTAGAGACCACAGCTGCCTGCAAATAGCGAAATCTCTGAATACTTGATACCTCCCTCTAAAAATGCTTATAACTACATATTTTAATAGTCCAGATGCTAAATACACCTTAATATGCACAGTGGAAACCTCATTTGCACTATTACAGAAGCTAGTATCTAAATTCTTCCTTATATCTGTTCTTGGGGTACAGCCAATAAGCAACAAGGAACATAAAACGGGCTCCCAGATTGAGTACTTTGCAAACACCAGTCTATGGTGTGTCAAGTAGCATAACAACTAGGTATTTCAACTTCCTAAGCTAAATTGTCTTTAAAATATTTTTGATAAGTTTAATGGAAAAATCTGCTGGTAGGTAAATTTTCCACGATTAATTTGTAACTACCTTCCACAGAAAAATCTACGAATTCTGAACCGCAAATAGGCAGATGTCCACTGAAAATGTAGTTCGGTCCACCAGCAATTCACCACAGCACAGACTGACTGTATGTGATAAAAAATGTAATTATCACACATTTAGGCAGATGTAGTTATTGTAAAATTGTAGAAGTGATATAGAAGCTACTGAATATCTCTCTTTTTCTACAAGCAATCAGTCTCTGATTTCCATTAATGGAGCTGACAAAAGTTTTTTCCGAAGACACCTGACGTCACACCTCTCAAACTCAACTCTTAAACTCTGTAAATCCATCTACATTTAGTTTTCTCACAGCAACAAGTCACTTCAAGCCAATCATACAAATGTGGCGGTTATGAGAGGAGTTTGAAACCTGATTGACAGGGGGCATCAGTTTGCTCAGTGGTAGAGCAGACAATGGGAAAAAACTGTACCTTACTGTACCTAATCAGTTTGCAGGACAGTTTGGAGTAAGTGGGTATTGATAAACTTTAGCAACACAGCTCATGGAAATCAGCAAACATTTTATACCGAGAGATACGACTTAAAAACTAAAAAAAAAAAAACAAACAAACAAAAAAAAAAAAACATTAAAAATGTAAATTTTCTTACCAGAGAAACTTTATGTTCACAAACAACACCCACTTTCGCCTTGCTGGTCTTGCTGCTCACAGTTAGCCCTATTTGTTGTCACTATAGCATAAACTGTGTTGTTATTTTCTCTTAGCTTTTGATTTTTCCTCAACTTGTAGCCACAATTTCTAATATTTCTGAGTTAAAGGGTGTTTCGAACCGAGAATGGCAGAATGAGGAGAAATCTGTCCACTTGTGACTTTTCTTGAAGCTCACCCACGATTCTTCCATAGAGGTTCTTTGTTATAAAGTAAAAGGTGTTTCATCCAAACTTTTTCTGTGTCTCCAACAAGCAGCTGCACTTCCAGTTGACAAACTTTAAAAAAAAAAAAAAAAAAAAAAAAAAAAAAAAAAAAAAAAGTTGTTTTAGTCAGCAAAGAAATCAATTTCCTGTTAAAAATGATAGGCATTTTTACTCTGTGGTTTCAATGCGCCATGTGCAATAAAGCAATTTTTGTTTTGGGGAGGTGAATTTAAAAAAATACTTTTTAAAAATACATAAAAGGCCAGTTGTGATGTATCTGTGTTTTATAGTTTGAACATTTAGGTGTTTGGCTCTAAAATATGATGATGTTTGCCTTTTTAATTTGAAAAGTTAGCGGAAAGTTTTCAGAAACATATGGTGAGGAATGCATGCATGTGATATGCTCCAGAGCACAGCCATTCACAAGGAAATTTCCAGCAGTTCTTGTATATGCATACATAAACAGGCCTTGATTTGAATGAACTGCTGCCAGGCTGAGCCAGTGGAGACCCAGTGCCTTGATCCCTTGGCTCGACTTGAGCTTCACTGTCTGTATTTCTCAATAAAAGGCAGACTACACAGCAGAGTCTCTGATGTGTCATAAAAATAACACCCTCAATTACTTGTCTGATGTAGCATGGCCTTTCTGTTTCCTGCACCTTTTGTTGTGCTGCTGTCTATTTCACCAGCTAATGCACATGTACATGTGCAGATTATAGCTGCCATACTATATAGACTGCATAACACTGTCTTACATCAATGCAGCCAACTTCTGCTGTATTGACTCTGCATGTGCAGTACATTATGAAATATTCAAAGCCTGTGAACTTTTCCATATTTTGTCAAGTTCTAGCCACAAACCTTAATGTATTTTATTAAGACTTTATGTGAGAAACCAACACAAAGTTGTGTTGCATAAATGCAGAATGCAAAATGCATGTGTGGAAGACCAGAGCCTGGGAAGAGGTCCAGCATGAACCTTAAACATACAACCAATGGAATGGTTGAGATCAAAGAATATTTATGTTAGAATGGTCCAGAGCTAAATTTAATTGAGAATCTGGGACAGGAGTTAAAAATTAAAATCCAGAGACAGTTACCATCCAATCTGATTGAGCTTCATCTGTTTTGTAAAGAATAACGGCTTAAATTAAATAAAAATTTTTACAGCAGGTAATTAAGATTCTGCAAATATTTTGCATTGTCAGGTAAAGATTCTCTTACCCAGAATAATAGTGGGAATTTTTTTTATAAAGCACATAGTAAAAATACTTTCAGTATTTTTGTGTATTTCTATCCAATATTGTCTTCTTTATGTACAAACCCAAAATATATGCCAGTTGTTGGCATATATATTCCACTCAGCCTCCAGCACTTAGGTTCCCTGGTGAGGCAAGAAATGTTCTGCTTTAGTGTTATAAAACATCTGAGCAAGCATTTCCAACTAAATTCTCTCCATGAATATGAGTTTATTCATTTCCACAATGACATGCAGTAACTGCACCATTCTTCTTCAGTTATTTCCATTTTACTTTCCTTTTCCCATTTTATTCTCACATATGAAGTTGAATGTGTTGTTTTTTCATAAATCCCTGATATAGCCATGATATAATATTCCTTGTAGATTTTGCCTTCTCACCCAAATTACTAATAATTTTCCCACTGAAATAATGACTTATCTGTTGATATCTGTAGTCCTGGGCTCTAAGTTATAGCTTGTTTTAAGTGTTTGGAAATCTTTTTAGCCATCATTGAAGAATGTGTTGTTATGACTTCAAACACCCAATTACAGAATCAAGTATGTTTGATTTGATTAAAAATCAGGCTCATAGATGCGCCATCTTACAATCCTCAGGTTTTCGTGTAGTTTATATTCCTGTTTAACTTCTGACTAGATTTTTAATTCGGATTTTATCCAAGGATTTTTGACCTTGAATTGAATTTGTTCTAAATCTTTATTTCCCAAGTTTGCTTGTAAAGGGGTGTCCAGCAGAAGAACTAATTCAGTCTCTTTCCATCGAGCATAATAGCTTTTATTACATAGGTTTATCAGGGGTTTCATTTGTGTAGAATAGAAGTAGTTCTTCAGATGCGGTACAATCATACCCCCCCCCTTTTTTTTTTTTTGAAAGCTGTGGCTTTTTCAGATTTTCATTTGTCTATCACAAAAAATCTCAATGAAAAAACTTTGCAGACGTACATTTAATCTAAAACAAAAAGCCAAGTTAAGCAAAAAAGAAGGTTCTGCACAAGCTGTGTAATTCATCCTCTGACTGCCTGTAAAAAGCCATCCAGAAGCAGTCACAGTAAGTCACAGCCTTCAGTAACGCAGCAGAAATGAGACTTCATTGACAGTTACGCTGTCCATGGTGCTGAACTGAACCGGGTACTCCATTTCCATTCCCTTTCCAGCCCTGAGGTCTGACACACTGCATTCTTGACAGACCCCATAACTCAGGGGTTCCATTAACACTGCCGTACATTCAACTTTATTGGAGAATTCTATTTAAAGTTACAAAATCGAACACTTAGGGGACTTACAAACAAAATTGCAAACACATTAATAAGAACTAGAATAATTGTGGGGGGAAAAATGTTCAACATTTTACATTGAAAGGACAAGCCAAAACTTATTTTCACCAAGTAATCTATCTGTTTATTTGTCCTGTATCTAAAAGGAAGGTCTGATGTAAATATTTATCCTTTGTTTTCCTGTTTGTGTTTCTCCCGTTTCCCTCACCCTCCCTCTTAGTATCCTGGGGATGCATCTATTTGGCTGTAAATTTGGCTGTGAGAGAGATGGAGACACACTGCCCGACAGAAAAAACTTTGACTCCCTCCTTTGGGCCATAGTGACTGTGTTTCAGGTAAGATTAAACCCCCATTTTCTCCTGTTCTCTTTCTGATGTCAGTAGAAGATTTTCACCTGACAGTCCTGGCTAATGGTGTCACAATGTTCTCTTATCATTGCTTGGAATTGATCAGAGTTTGTTCAATCCTCTGATGACTATCCTTGTATTTCCTGCAGAAAAAGATTTGACTTACTGTACACGCACATGCGCCAATACTCTCCCGCTGCCATTTTCAACAAAGCTTTGCACTGGTGGCAACACAATTCTGTAGCACACTGGTGCTCTTTGGACATTCCTGAATGTCCTGAAACATTTAGAATCACAGCTGTACCTCTGGCCTTGGACTTCTTGATCATTCTGTATCAACCTAATTAGAAGACTGATTACTATAAAGAGGGGGAGATGTGCAACAAAATGAGCTCAAACTGCAGCTATTAATAACCTCCAGACCATCAAGAGACTCAGACTGAGATGTTCAGTTGTTACTTTGGACTCAGTTTTAGAACAAGTACAACAAACGTTTTCAATGGGAGCCATCTGCGAAGACAAAAATGGATGTCTAAATACAGACGATTTAAACATTGTCTGTATGCTTGACTTAAATCAAGCGTTAAGCCATACTTCCGCTGTTGTAGATTGTTTTTGCCCATAGTATATCAATATCAAATTTTTAACCAGGACTTTTTGAAAGTGACGACTTTAAACTTCAGTCAGCTGAAGAAAAAGCTGGCCGTCCAGCAGTTAGGACTTTATGGTGATAGTCGATTTTATTCAGGTTTTTTGTAATGGATCAACACAAAGTAGCACATAATTGTGAAGTTACAGAAAAAGTTACAGAAAAAGTTACATTGGTTTTACATTTTTCACAAAATCTCAAAGTCAACCAACTTTAAGGCCAGCGTTCACTGCAATTCTGGCTGCAAGTCTGCCCTACCAGCTCTGCAGATGAGAGAGTGAGATTTTTGCCATTTTTGTCATTTTTTAAAATTACCTCAAGCTCAGTTAGACTGAATGGAGGACATCCGTAAACAGAAATTTTCAGACCTTGCCATGGATTCTCAATTGGATTTAGGTCTGAACTTTGATTGGACCATTCTAACACCTGAATACACTTTCCTCTAAACCAGGGGTCTGCAATCTTTGTAGTCGAAAGGGCCATTTTGCCCTTAGTCTAGCTAAATAAAACTTGTTTAGGGCTGCAAATGTTACATGATATTTTGAAAAAAGACTCCTTATAATTTTTGATAAATATCGACTATAAAAAAATTTGTTCTGGTATTTAAAGAACCATTTTATTTCTAATTTTAGGTTTTACAACAAAAAAAGAAAACAGTTTTGCAATCAAGTGCATGGGTATATTTGGTGGATACATCTTCTTCTATGGGATGTTGATATTTGTAGATTTGTAGAAAATGGTATAAAAAATTCCTTTATTTCCTGTAATATATATATATATATATATATATATATATATATATATATATATATATATATATATATATATATATATATATATATATATATATATACCTAATGTCTGTATGCTGTGAGTGCTTGAAATGGAAATCAAAATTCTTCTTTGGGTACACAATCTTGGCCTATAAAGCTGATTCTGAAAAATCAGTTTCCAACCTAATGACAAAAAAAGACCTAAGAAATATTACTAGATGTTTTGGAGTCCTTCTTTTGTGGATATTTAGTGCAATTATTCCATCAAAAAATCTGTAAAACTGTAAAAATCTGAATTGAGATACATTAGTTGGTTCTTTATTACTTGTGCAAGGTCCAAAGAGCCACTTGCATTATGTGCTACTTTTTGTTGGCTGGTCTCACAAAATCCCAATGAAAAACATTGAAGTTTGTGGTTTTGTCACAAGCAGACAGTCAGTTTATGCACAGCAATAATCTGCGTTCTCCATTCAAAACTCTGTCCACTTGTTGTTCCCAGATCCTGACCCAGGAGGACTGGAACAAGGTGCTGTACAACGGCATGGCCTCCACCTCTCCTGTAGCAGCACTTTACTTCATCGCACTCATGACTTTTGGAAACTACGTCCTCTTCAACTTGCTGGTGGCCATCCTAGTTGAGGGATTCCAGACTGAGGTAAAACTGACCGTATGGTTTAAATTACAGAGCCTTGACAGGATGTGGAGGAAACTTTATGCTTGGTTAACAATATTCAGGTCAGCCTAACTTAGCTCAGCTCCAAGTTCTTTCGTTTCCAAGAAAATCTGCATTTAAGATGAGTACTTTAGCACAGCTCAGTCAGCGATGATTGATAAGTGCTTATAGCTGCAAACAGACAAATTCTTGCACTCTTTGCAGTTGGATATAAGATCACATTGATGGTTGACTTTCAGTTTTTTTCTTTTTCCTTCATCTTCATTTCTATTTTTCCATCCGGCTTGTCACCTCCCACTCATTAATCCTCATTATTGTTCTGCTTATTTTCTGATGCCGTGAAGTGCAACACATCATGAGAGAACTATGTTCACCAAACTAGACCGTGCATGATCTCACGTCGCCCTAATTCACACTTTACATAAGGTTTTCATGCTCTTACATTCTCTTTTTTGTCACCAGTAAACTTTAGCCTCTCTTTCATAAATCATTTTAAATGCCAGACAAATAACTATGATGTATTACAGACCAGCGCTTTCCTTGTGAGTATTGCAAGAGACTGTAAAGGGCAAAAGAGAGCAGAAAAAAGATGCCTGAGTAATGTTTGAGGCAATCAGATGGAGAATTTGTTTTTAAGAGGGCCATGGGAAGAAACAATGTAAAAAAAAAACAACAAAAAAACAACAAAAACAAATTCAGAGCGCTTTACTCTTTTCTGTTTTCATTAGGGTATGGCAGCACCTCTGCTTTGATCTATGACACTTTCAGCTACTGGTTTAGGAGGATTTAGAATAGAAAAGGGGGAACTCAATATTTCGATTTCACATGGATTTTGCAGCTGTTTTGCTTAGTCTGAAGAAATGTGTTTAATATTACAGTAAAATGCAGACAGTTTCCAATAATATTAATAAGATATCAACAAACATATACTTTTTGAGACAAATATTTTTGATAGCTGTTAACTTAAAAAAAACTTATGGTATTTAAGTACATTTGTTGCTAAGTGTATTTTAAGCATTTTCTATTATAACATATCTAACAACCACAGTTTAGTGATTTTTATGGGTCTTTTCAACACATCACACTTTAAATGGGTGGTGAAAAACATTATGTTTGACAGAATATCTTAAAACATTTATTTATTTTTTTTAACTGTTTCAAAGAAAACCTGAGCTACAATAAAATCTTGGGGAACAAAACCAGCTTTAGCCTTGATCTTTCTCTGAATTCTGACGTTCTGTTATTGTTGGCATTACCACCACCATCTGCTATGTCATGGATATTTCAGTGTTTTTGTTAAAATTTCCTGAGTTTTGACCAACTTCTGTCTTTTGATAAACAGAGCAAAAATATTTGCTTACAGTTCTGGCTGGAAAAGTGTAAAAGTGGCCTGAGTTTTCTCAGTAGCACAGTTAGCTTTAAGCTAACAGGTGCCGGTGACTGTACACTCTTTGGTGAATAGCAAAAGGCAGACTGTTTTCACCTAGCTAACTTTGTGGACAGGGGTTTTTTTTTTTTTTTTTTTTTTTTTTTTTTTTTTTTTTTTTTTTTTTTTTTTTTTTTTTTTTTTTTTTGTGGAAACACTGGAGACCAACACCAAACAAGTGAGGCAGGATTTTGGCACATCTACTGGTTAGCTAGCCTAGCGGATGAATATGTAGCAGTCTGCTGGGCTAGCAAACAACAACTTCCCCTTACCGTGATGTTTCATTGCCCTGTATTGTAGAATTTTTTAAAGGATTAGATTCCATCTGGACTTCATTGCGACTTTCAAATGTGCATAAAACATACTTGAGTTTTAAAGTGGAACTTAAATAGAAGTAGACACCTTGATGTACACTCAAACATCTAAGTGTGAGAATCTCCATGGTTCTATGAGGAAAGAGCTGTTGCCTTAACTCTCTCTTACTTCTTTTTTTTCATCTTAACATCCTTTTCTGCAAACACTAAGTTTATTTTTAGTCAGCCAAACTTTCCTTGCGTCAGGGTTGCTAGGTAACGGGTAACTTGAATGACGTGGGCCAGGCCAGGAGATGTGCTCAACTGTGGTGCCAAGACACGCACACACCACCACATGCTGTAAAGATGTTACTTTTAATCTTCATTTTGCTTCTTTTATTTACTGGATCCATCTTTTTCCTCCATGCTGTATATATAGCACAACTAACCCCCATCCTGTTTTTGTTTTTTTACATACTCATTTTAGCTACCATTTTTTCTACAGTATCTTTCTGTTTCAAGCACTAACAGTGTACATATGTGACTGTACAGTATCCAATGCAATGAGTGCAACCTTGCTGATTTATGTCCTTTTGGTGACTTTTTAACCCTAGATAGCAGATATCATAAACAAACATTTCATACTAAATCACATTCTTGCAGTGTCCACATCCAATGCAGATGAATGCATCTTTGATGAGAATTGTGTACTGTGAATTTGTGCACATTGCTGACTATATTTTTTGGCAGCATGAATAATATTTTTAATAGAAAATACAAAATTCTTCTTTTATTACAGTACTGTAATTGCAAACCATTCAGTTGTGAATAAATGTACCTTTCTGAGTACATATATTCAATGTGGAAAAAATCAGAAATTGAAAAAATAAGTGGAATAACTGGTGGCACAGTTATTGGTACCCTTACCATTGCTAATTCAATTTATCTCTGTTTATTTATATAGCAGCAATTCATCACAAATGTTGTCTTGAGGCACTTTGTACTTTGTACCCCTTTGGTTAATAGTACAGAATGTAGTGTTCTCCTAAAACATTTCACTAGGTTGGTCTGGTATAAGATTCTTACAGTAATATAACTGTAAGTAAAACTTTAAAAATTTCACCATACTTGGATTTTACTTGTGTATTAACACAAATATTTAAAATAAACTATAGATTATCTACTTGTTTTACCTAAAACAGCTTAAAATGCCAGTCAGTGGTAGTATTTACTTTCCATAAAAGGAATACTTTTGGTATCCTGCCATGGTCGCGGCTATCTAAATGAGAGGATTTCAAGCAGTATGAACTGTATGATGGAAAAAAATTCCAGTTTTGAAACCATAATTTTAAAATCTTGGTAAACTCTGGACAGAGTGGACTTTTCTCTAGCTGAATGGAGCACCCTTACTTCATACTGCTCCTACCTTGTGTTTTAGTGCCCTACTGTTACATGCGGCTCCTTTTCACAGAGAAAGACAATCAGCCATTTTAAAACTCATAATGTGGAAACTAAAGATTTGCTGCCCATTATTGTTATTGAGGTAATGTTTTCTGGAATGTATAGCCTTCAAGCTAAGAGGCTAGAACGTGCATGTTTGCTAAGGAGTAAAGTGCAGGCTAGGTAACCAAGCTAATAGCCTCTGTAGCTAACTAACTTAACTAGTTGATATTAGCTTGTTGGATGACCAGTGTTACTATGTAAAGTGCAGAACGACAAAAAGAGATATTAAATTCAACAGGTGTTTATTTCATATTTTATTTTATTTCAGTTTTAAGTGACACTGACCCTAATGTTTTCACAAATTGTGACTGAAACAGATTTGTGTAATCATTATCATGTGTATAAAACAGCTGACTCTAATTTGAAATAGAGTAACTGTCAGCACTCGACTGTTTTTTCCTGTTTTTGTCAAAATCAGAATAAACACTAATTTTCATAGCCAACAGTGTACATTTGTGATATTCAGTACAATATTTTAGCATGACCAATGTCATAATTATTGGTTTGCCATTTTCAATGAGTGACTTTATCATTTCATCCTTTTTTTATTTTTCTATTAACAGTCAAACTATGGGATTTTTACTTTTCATCATCATAGGATGAGAATCTCATTCAAGGCCACACCTAATCCTATCATCATCCAATCAACTTTGACCTTTCATCAGTAGATCATCCAGAGCCTACAGGTTCAGATCTAAGAACCAGTTTTGTGTGGATTTGTCAATGTTTTTGATCAACATTTCATTGCAAGTCCACTGACGGCCCATTTACTTTTTGTTGGTATAGTTCAGCAGATATTTAACTAAAAACTCTTGGTATTTAAAAGATTTTATCATGCAGTGCTCACTAATAAAATTCCCAGGTCATCCAGAAAAGAATCAGGCCCACAGCATCTCACATCCATCACCATACCTAACAAAAGGTAAGCGGTCCCTTTTCTCACATCTGTCCATCGTTTTCACCACTCAAAAAGGCAAAAACCGCCATCTTAGGTGAGATTACATCTGATGGTAGCATAGAAAAGGTTGCTTTTTACTGGCAAAACTCCCAAACAACCAGTTTGCATGTAAATGGGCTTTAATGATTATTATGGAGAACTCTCAGATCCCAGTCCTTGTTACAGTTCTCTGGCAGTGAGTTTTGGAAACTGTTTTTAACCTCCCCTACCATCCTGACTGTGTGTTGTAACAAGAGAAATCTTGATCCTGGTCCTGTGTTGTGGCCAATTGCTAAAGTAAATGGGCCTCTGTAGATTCATAATTTGTATCAAGGAAAATAACATAAACATATAAAATGTAAAAAAAAAAAAAAAATGCTTCAGTTACATTTATTTTTAAATGAATTGATTAGGGTACCAGCAACTGCTTCACCAGTGCATTCCTCTATGTTTTTCATTGCGAGATTATACCACCATAATAAGAGATTGATTTCTTTTACACATTTTCTCCAGAGGTGACAACAAATTGCCCTTCAGCTTTATCTGTTTCTATATGCACAATAATAAATGAGGCTCCTTGTGTTACATCTCTACATACATAAAAAACAGGGATTAACTCAAAAGTTCAACATGGTCATGCTGTTTCTATGCTGCCCTGACTTCTCATCCTTTCACAAGTGGCTTAATGGCACCAGCCATCTACTTTGATATGTTCTCCAGCAGGATGAAGTCAACATTTTCCAATATGTTGAATCATCTTTAATGTTCTCCCTTCTGCTCTTGTCTACCGCTGTGGTTCCACTTCTCTCCTCTGTGCCTCCTCTCCCCTTCTTCTCTCCGGCCACTTCCGCTAAAAGGAAATTTCCAAGCGGGAGGACTTGCATGCCCAGCTGAGCCTAATTCAACTGCCTGTAGACTCAGGGGTATGTACAGCTCTGCAGCCCTGCCTTTCCTCCCTCCCTGCCTCCATTTAATCAAGTAACCATCCTGCCCCCCCCACCCCCATCTCTCACCCATCCCTCTTCACCCTTCTTTCCCCTCATCATTCCCTACGGCGGGTTTGCAGTGATGCCGTACACCTCTCAACTGCAGATTTCTACTGCAGACACACAGCTCATGGATGACGGAATGATGAATAACATCGTGAAGGCCATTTTGCATAGTTAATCTGACAGGTTAATATTTAGCAGACATTAATGTAGATATTAACATGCAGCTCTAAGCTATGCTTAGCTACAAGTGCCTTTAGGGGACTGCTTAGTCTTATTGGAAAATAAAACCTTTCTAACTCGTCCTTGGTGATATTGAGCTGTGCAGATTTAGTTTGGATTTTTTTCCAAAAGTTTAGAAAATCTTTGTTCCTGCCAGTTCAATCCAATAGAGTACTGAATGGGAGCTTTTCCAAGGCTTTTGGATGGACGCTGCCCTCTCTTGGGTGTATAAATCAGTAGAAAAGATGAGCAACTGTAAAGATGAGCAAATAATTGGCTCTTTGATAAAAAAGGCAAACACTGTGATTGCCCAGAAGTGTTTTGGTCCAAGGCACATGGTCTAATTAGCACTAATAACCCAAGTAAAAATGGGCAGAAATATTGATAATTTATCATTTAAAATCATGATAAAGCAGAATCATACCAAATGTAATTGACCCATTCACAGTTCAATTTCTCCACGCAAAGTCTATTTTTGAACCAAACTTCTAAATCAAAATTTTAATTGTGAAACTTTATTTTGATTTTATTCTAAAATGGAAAGACTGTTGTTCATTTTGTCTACATGCCATCCTTTATGCACAAAGTGAAGCAGATGGAGGGCTACACTTATTGGACAATGTCAGTGGTGTAATACTGCCTTTGAAGCTTCTCCATATATTCTCTGTTCCCTGTGTTGTGTTAAGCACATCAGTGTAACAAGGTTTACAATCAAAACAATACACTTAACCAGTTTTTTTTCCCAAGAAACTGAAATGCCATACATGAAGACCCCTCAGCATGAGATGGTTTTCAACAAAAAAGTTGAATCCCATGATATATCTTGGGTTCTGTCTATACCAATCTAAAGGTTCCCACATTACTTGGGTGTACTGTGATATTCTATGAGGCCCTTGGACTCCGCGTATACCGTCTGTGGACGGTTGAGATTTCATAGTCGAACATACCAATTGTGTACTTTTCTCACGACAGATTCCTTCATTTCCCACAATCTCAATGGATACTAAAAGTATGATGTGTCAGTTGGGCGTCCAGCCCCATTTCTTCTCCAACAGGGCAGCAACCGCACACTTGTTTTATTGTGGCACAGAGTGGCAGTCTGGCGGCTGCACGTCCTTGCGACTGGTTGCGCCGACACTCAACCTTATCACCTCAATGTTGCATACAAAACAGTTTGATCTGAACACGGTTTCCCACGAAACAGTTTACTGTGCAACACCAAGTACGCATACGTAAAAATGTATTACATGTCCGGCAGGCGGTATTACATGTCCGCTTTAAGTATGTGCGTAACGCTGCGGCGTGAAGTACACCCAAGTATGTGTGGGCCTTAAGTCGCCACACCTACATGCTTTCAGTTTGAGATCAAGTTAAAAGGAGTTGTATGGTATTTTTGAGTTTTTAAATTGCTACATGGTCACGTTGCATAAAGTTTGTCTTCTGAACCTGCCTACTGTAGTGGTTCTTTTACAAATATACACTAACCAACTACTTTCTCAAATATACCTTGGTAGTGCCAGGTTGGACCTCTTTTTACCTTCAGATCTCTCTTAATTTTTTAAAGCATATATTCAACAAGATGCTGGAAATTTTCCTCAGAGATTTTGCTCCATATTTACATGACATCACACAATTGCAGCAGATTTTTCAGCTGCACATCTATGATGTGAGTCTCATGTCCCACCACATCCTGAAGAGGCTCTTTTGGATTGAGATCTGGTGATTGTGGAGGACAGTGAAGAACAGGGAATCCATGTTCATGTTCGGTTGACCAGGTTTAGATGGAACAGAAGATGGGTACACAGTGGTCTTAAAGGTGAGCAACAATACGCTGGTTGGCTAAGGTTGTTAAACGATGCTTTACTAGTACTAAGGGACTTAAAGTATGCCAAGGAAGCATCCCTTATACTATTATACCACCATCAGTCTGAACCAAACCTAAATGAAGCAATGCTTTCATGTTCTTCACACCAAATTGTGACCCTGTAGTCTAAATGTCTTAGCTAGATTCTGGACTCATCAGACCAGACCAATCTGCAGCTGTAGCCCATCTTCTTTAAGATTCTCCATGTTGTTCAATCAGCGATAATGCTCGGGTTGTAATTAGAGTTCAGTTGAGCTTTTTATCATCTCAAACCGCTCTGGCTTTGACATCAAGATGGTTTCCATCCACACAACTGGTCACAGGATATTTGCTCATTTTTAGACCATTGTCTGTAAACCTGGTGGAATGTTGTGCGTGAAAATCACAATAGATCTCATACTTGAGTTTAACTGCAGTAAATCATCTTTACCATGTCTTGATGCCTAAAGGCATTGAGACACTATGTGTTAACAAGGAATTTATAGGGTGTAAGTGAAAAAGTGTCTATTGGTTGTATTAATATAATAGTGGTGACAGAGTGCAAAAGCAATTTCCAGTCACCAGTCTCGCCAAACGCAAGAGAAAAAGCTCCCATCAGGCTGTCAGAGCATGTTTCCCATCATCAGCCGGTCCTCTAACCTGTTCTCTGCATGGTTCCCTTACTGCTGAGAGTTCTGAGCTCACCTGTGCTCAGAAGAGATAACTAAGTCCCTGACATTTGATGTGTGACTTACTTTGTTCTCTCTTATAAGCAGACTCCATATCTAGCCTCATGTTGAATGCTCAGCTCCAAGCAACACTTTTTCCAACCGTTATCTTAGTTGAAATTCAGTGCTGGCATTGCCAAAAAATCTCCCCATTTCAGGCTCTTTTTTTTCCAACTGAAGAAAGTACGACATGTGGTGTGGGATAAATGTAGTGATCTCACAGAAATGAGACCAGAGGAACAACAAACAATTGAAGGTCTTCTCCTATTGTACCTTAGGCTTTCTCTGCTGTGCATATTTTACATACGTGGTACAAACTAGTCATTTAAAGAAGCCAGTTAAGTGAAGACATAGGCTATTTCCCACAGAAAAAGCCTTCCACGATTTATGTAATGTTGTGCTTATAATTTAGATTCTTAGCCTTTATTTATACTTAATTCCAATTTTTAATTAGTCTAAAACTTTGCCGTTACAGGTTACAGATGACAGTTGTAGTGGGCATACACATACACACACACGGAAACAATTATTTAGCTTCCTGTTATCAACATCTGCTCTCCGGCTCCTATTTACAACGTTTTTGAAGAAATGTAATTGAGATCCTCCTGTTTGCGGCTGCTCTCAATTATCGTCGGCCCACCAGCAAGCGGTCCCATCTCCTCCTCACAGGTCCAAGACTAAATTGGGGGTGGCAGAGTGTAAACAAGGAACTGGTCAGACTGTTTTAGGATTAGGGATCACCATCAGGCTCCTTTTTCCCCCAAAATACTATTGTCTTTATTTTATCTTTTCTGCTAAAACTCCTAATGCATGCTGAAAAAAGCATTTACTGATGTATGTTAATACCAGCTATTCTAGAATGAAAAATCATCTTATATTTTTGCAGAATTTTGCTGCCGACGGTGTTTCTGCTGAGATTAATTTTCCAAAATAAATACCAGATGGGACTTCAATAATTTGGTGTTTGACGACTAAATTATGCATTATGCCTGCCTAGAAGGAATAGTACATAATAAAACATAATATATTTTTTTTTACAAAAATAGGCTAAAGAGTAACAGGAGTGATGTGATATCATTCCTTCTGCCTTATGTTGGGTTATTTATCATCAGCTCCTTAGCAGACAGGTAACTGAAAGTGATGCTGCGGAGGAGGCACTTGGGTATAAAGGCCATACAACACTGTGTAAGGTGTATTCAGTTATGAAACAAGGCTAATATTAAACCAGAATTCCCTAGGAGCTCATCTTCTTTAATTCATGTCTTTTCATCTTTCTACATTTATAAAAAAAAAAGATTAAAGGCCAAAAGAGATGAAAGCCTTTGAAAATATCAATAGACCCCAACCATTTTCCAGGACGCATCTTTTATGTTACTTTGTGATGAACTTCAAACATGTGAGTGGGAATCCATCCCTGCAAACCGTTTTTACTGACTTTATAAGCAAAGATCATTTTCTAAACATACCTTTGAATCATTCTGGACTTTTGGGCTGTTGGAGAGAGCATCTGTCAATGTTCTAGAGCTGTTTTTAGTTGGAAATAGAGAAATGGAAATATCCTGTATTGTTCCCCAGTGGCAACTCAGGTGTACCATCAGGAAGTTAAAAACAAATGGAAGCATGCATATTGACACATCGCTGTGTGCTAATCCATACATTTGTTAGTATTTTTTTTTTTAACCTTTTAGTATAACAGTTAAGTTCAAGTTTATTTTAAACCATGGCACATGTGAAACTTTACCAAAGGAGCCAAATGTATTTTGCATTTTTAAATCGGACTTGAGAAATAGTTCTTAAGGAAATAGTAGAAATAGTGAAAACTACTAAAAATAACAGCAGCAGTGAAAGGAACTTTTGGTTAAATTGATTTGAAAGGTCACCAGAGTTCAGCTAATGGAAACAAAAATATAAAGAAATAAATGGGATGAAAAATTGCACAGTTTAATTATACTGATTTGGACCCAACATTAAAATCTAAAAAAAACATTCATTATTAATTAACTGCTGCTGTCTTAAGTTTTCCTCAGACAGTTAGTTTGTCTGAGAATGCATAACACATTTCATTTTGCCCTATGTTTTACACTGAACATCACTGGAAACTTCAGAGCAAATACCTATAGACTCTTCTGCAGACTCTCTGAGTTTACATTAGAAAGAACCAATAGAAGATGTTTATAGTTTTGTATGCAGTTGCTGCCATAAAAATTGGCTACCTCTTTATTTTGATCTCCCTGGACTTGAAAAAAGTAAAGGAATTAACAATAGCTGCAACAACCACTACTACCGTCAACAACTGCATAGAACCACATTAAAAAATCTCAACCATAATGAAGAAATATAGTAAAGAAACAGTTGGTCTCGCTAAATTTACTACAGTGTCCTAATGAAGAAAGTATCAGAATACCTGTCTATAAATTAAAAAACGTCTAAAAATGGCTTCTACAGTATCAGTTTGACAACCTATAAACTAATAATACTGTGACTAAGACATCTGAGGGTGCTTGATATTTCCTGCTGTGAGCCCACATTTTTAAACAGCAAGGAATCCTCTAAAATATGTAAATGCATGCTCACAGAGACCATGAAAGAGTCTAAGTGCCCCTTGAGTTGATTGGCCCACTAGTTCATTACCCTCCACTTGTGCTACATAATTTCCCCCATGCTTCACAGGTCAAGCAAATCAGATGGGGGATACCATGTAGTGGCATTAATTGCCGGGAAGAATATGCAAATGGGGTCACAAGAATAGAAAATCCGGATGCAATATATTCAAACCCTCTTTTTCTTTTCAGCGTGTGGGAAGTATCAAGAAAGTAATTTGTCAGTTCAGAAGGTGGTGCATGGTGGTTTGGTCTAGAGGCTTTTCTACCGACTGTTTATTCTCTTTGCTACCACAGAGGTCTGACTCACTGGGTCAGCTTTTCATTAATATGGCATCCACCTGGCACCCTCTCCCATTTTAATATCTGCAGGCACCAGCAAAGCGGAACAAATACAAATGGAATATCTGCAAGTTGTTTTTTTTTTTTTTTTTTTATTTTTTATTTTTTTTTTTATTTCCACTGATTTGAGAGAGGAAATCTGCATATGGAAGAGGTAACTAGAGGAGAAGCATAGGAAAGATTCATTGAGAGGAAGAACAAGTTAAATGATAAGTAAAGATTCAGCAGACAATACTTTCAACAGCTACAGAGACAAGAGATTCAGCTCTAAACTGTTTTGCTAATGGGAGGCTAATTTAAAGAGTGGTGCTGTGAGGAGCATCCAGCTTGTTTTGTGTATTGAGATAAGCAATCACTCCTTATTCCAAAGCTGTCATTGCAGTTTTCAGTGACAAAGAAAGAAAATTCTGAGACCTCTGTCGTTATGTCTGAGTTATATCTCCATGTGCCTTCTCAATTTTCCTTGCATGACAGCATGGCAGCACTAAGTAGCTGACCTTTGTAACCTAAATCATAACTAAGGCCCAAAACACACCGCTTGTGACCGAGTTTTCACGCTCTGATCCGATTTTTACATGACACGAGAGTCCCTGTACGAACCACTGGACTTGCGAGGGCAAGAGTATGTACTGGAAATCATGCCAGTGTAAACACAAACCAGTCTGGCAGTAAACTCAAAGCTGCTTGAAAAAGATTGCTGTTTCACACTTTCATTTTTTTTCCTGTAGATCTGAGCTCTTACCATGGGTAAGAACACTACTTTTTCTGATTAAATTAGTTTGTATTTTCCCCCAAAGTGGATGCGTTTTATTTTGCCACTGTCTCGCTTCCTGTCTCATTCGTGACATTTCCGTCAATTTCCGTCAATTTCCTGTACAGATAGACCTGAGGTCTATCTTGGTCAGACAGTCGGAGAGGCAGTCACAGGGAATTGCTAGCGGTCTGTGAGGCACCATTGACTTTAATGTGTTCTAATTGATCAGTGGATCATCCGACCCGATTTTCCATAGGGTCAGATGCCAAAACAGATCCAGTGTGTTTTGGGTCTCGGGTTTAGCTTTCAATACTTCTCACTTAGTGTTAAACATCAATTTCATGACAGTTGACTTATTCTATTGACCTCTACCTATTCTCAATTCAGTATTCGCGAATTCACCTATTTCCTGATTTTTTTTTGTGAATCATAACTCAAAATTATTCACAGAGGATTTGCCTATTCACAGATTTTTTTTATATAGCATATTTAAAATATTCAAATGAAAATGCAACTTGGGAAGCAAAAATACCTAGAGACAATGCTACTCGACACGCTGTGGCTGGAGTTTGAGAAACTGCCAATCCAGGAGCACCTTCCATGTTCCTTGTCGCTGATTGTCTGTACCCCCAAGAACGGAAAAAAGGAAGACTATAGATGTTAGCTTCTGCTGAAATGGTTACAACTGTGCGTATTAATACATATTAATGTATGTTTGGTGTTTCAACCTTTAGGATAGCAAGTTATAAGCATTTTTGGAGGGTTTCTGAAGTATTCACAGATTTTAGTCATTACCAGGTGGTGTGGACTCTAACTTCCTCGAATACTGACTGTTGCCTGTACTCTGTTAGATTTAGGCATACCTTGCTCTTTGGTTTGGGCATCACAACTGCTCAGTAATGCCCCATCACACTGCTGCCAATCAACCTTTCATTTTAATATGCTGTTGGAGGACTTTATGCCATAGGAAAATAACACTCCCACATTACCTTCTTGTGCATTTCAAATCATAGCATACAGTTTTATTACAACATAGGTCAGGTGGCCACCATTCTTTTTTTTTTTTTTAACATATCCAAAAATTCTTCCACATTGATGCCAAAGCTGTCATGTACCCTGTAAACCATGCATTGCACCAATGCAATTGCCACACAAACACCATCCACCTCTTATGCTACAGTGTACAGGTGTTTCACTCACCTGGGAAGCCTGGATGCTTTAACCTGTAAGTGAAACTCAAGTTGCACCTTGCTGTTTGGTCAATTTGGGTTTTGAACACTCGGAGGCACTCCTAGGACATTGAAATTTCATTTTAGCTCAGCTGATCTCTAAATCTGATGGTGATGTCACGGAAAAGTAACATACTCAGCCATGATGCAGGAGAACACTGAGTTCCACCCCACTGTTTTCTTGGTATGCACACATGCGGATTAACGGGACTGCATCAAAAGCAGCACACAAACTTAGAGAACATGTTGCACGAAATGACTTATTTTCTTACTGTTAACCCCATGATATGTGTGCAAACAGTACATGCCAAGACAGCAGACAGTTTAACAGCAGCTTTAGGGTGAGTTACCATAACTACTTGGAAAAGCTTCGGCACCACTAAAACTCAGAAAGATTCAGATATTAATTACATCACAGCTACTTGGTTAGGGTGAGACATTACATTTCACTCTTAGGGTTAGGCATGACAACTTTAGAGTTGGGGTAGGTTTCACAGCTCCTTGGGAACTGATGTATCATAAATGCTTGAATTGATTTATATATAATTTTGGTCTGATAAATAACACCAATAGAAGCTCAGAATGAGGCTTGATATTTAACAGGTTCTGGTCTGTAATATTTCCTTTGTTCGTTTATTTCACAAGGGGGATGCTTCTAAAACTGGTTCAGAGATTGATTCTGTTGCACGAAGTATGGAAGATGTCAATGGAAGCAAAAAGGATTTATCACCCTCAACAGGTAAGGCATGGTCATGGTCATGATTCAACATAAAATGCCATATCGGACTTATGGCATTTTATGCCATAAGTACATCAGAACCTTCTGACGTTCAAAACATCTTGCACTATGTCTATGCTAAAATTTTGTTGTTTAGTTGACATTCTGTTTCCTTAAGATGTACTTCAGCTTTTCCCCACCTGTTGTCTCTTTGATCGGCATCAAACCAGGACAGCGGCTTTATCTATAAACTTGTGTACCAATTCCCATCTCCTCTTATTGCTGGTCAGGCAGCCTTAAAAGCAAATGGAAACACTGCAGTAAGCAGTGCAACTTCCAGATGCACTTTACCACCTCCCCTCAACCTCTTCAGGTGCCTATAAAACTGCTTGCAGGGCTGGAAGACTGATTTCTACATCTTCCAAGCCTTAGTTAATTAATGAAGGAAAATTAGCATTACTAAAGTTGCATTTCCCTCCTTCTGCTCTATATTAGTGTTGCTACCAAACATAATGTTCCCCTCTACTTGTATCAGATCACTGGTGTGCTGAAATATTCATGTTACCCTATAAGAACAGATTCTCTATTTTTAAAGTGCAACTAACTCTGAAATTTTACTGATAAACTGTCCATATAGGGTATTCAGGGTTCTGTCTTTATGTTTTTGTGAAAATGTTGACATTTTCATGTAAATTTGCATGGCAGCACTCGCTGCTTGCTCAGGACTCAGCAGGGTTGCAGTGGTGTGGCAGAGTGTTATCGCCATAAAAGTCTCCAACACAGAAAAAAGTCGCTAGATTTATCACTTGTTGGTTTTTTGATAAAAAGTCGCTAGAGCTGTCTGGAAAGGCGTTAAATATAGCAACAAATTTTATAAGTAAGCAACAATGCTTCTCCTGACAACAGCCCTGCTTACCCCGTCCACTCATCCCAACACTTGGCCGTGCCCCTCAGTGTCCCTTGGCTCTTCCCACTGCGGTGAAATTTTTCAAAATTTGTCAGGGACAAAATTTGTCATTTATAGGTTATGTGTTCTCAGGGGGGTTAGTTACACTTAAAGTCCTGCTTTTACTGAAAATGAAAAATGAAAAAAACTTGAGCATTTTGGTTAAATGTGCTAGCAACGTTTGAAATAGCTCATTGACCCTTACTGTTCTCCTATCTCCATCCATCTGTATTTTAACAGTAGTGCCAGTAAATGGTCATGTGGAAATGAAGACCAATCTGACTCCGCCACTCATCACCCACACTGCTGCCACGCCCATGCCTGTCCCCAAGTTGCCCGTGGCAGGCGACCCTGTCCTGAGCTACGAATCCCGTCAAGGCAGCAATATCTCCATGGATCCAGCCTGCCATGATAAATCACCTGTAAGTAAGAGTATTATTAGTTTCCCCTGGGCTTGGCAGTTCTCTTATGTGATAAAACCTTTGCCAGGATGTCACCGAGCAGCAAGAAATTGCCTCCTCTGGCACCTGGCTTTAGCCAGCAGTGTCTGAATTGAATGTGTGTCTCTTCACAATGAGTGATGATGATTAACGCCTTATATCAATCTGGCCATCTACCTATAGCTGTAGCTCCCACTTTATATGACAAACTGATAATCAAAAAGAAGACTTGAGAGATTAAATCCAAATCTTCCATGTCCTCATGTCTAGCAGTCAATGTGAGTCACAGCTCAGATCATCACTTAGAGCAGCTCTATCAAGGTCAGCTGCCCACAATTGCAAGAAAACCACACAAATAACCAATGAAAAACAATATAGTTGTTACAATTTTTCTTTTTTGTCTTCCTGCTCTGCTCTTTCTACAGACCAGTGCCCGCTCCTCTCCCTATGGCCAGTGGACAACTGGCAGTGGCTGGGGCAGCCGCAGGTCCAGCTGGAACAGCCTAAGCCGTGCACCGTCATACAAGCGACAGAAGCGCCAGTCCGGCGAACGCCGATCTCTCTTGTCCGGGAAGGGCGACTCGAGCTCTGACGAAGGAGATGGTGGGGGAGAAGGTGGGGGTGGCTTGGTGGATGAAGACGACACGTCCCTTCCTAGGACTGACTCAATGTCACAGCCTCAGAGAGGACCGCGGCACAGGAGGATGGAGTCCGTGGAAACTCGGAGCTCCATGGATTTGCCTCCTGAAGCCTTACTGCAGGTACAGCAGTTTTTAAAAACTGTTTGGTTAATCAAGCTTCATCCACATTGTTCGTACCCCTCGAATTTTTCCTCATTTTGTCTCGTTACAACCACAAATATTACTATTTGGTAAGGTGGTGAGAAATGTTGGAGAACCAACAGCTCTGTGAAGACCACAGTCAAGTATAACATGTATAACATGTTTCAGCAACAAGGCAGTTCAAAGTGCTATACATCATAAAAATATTATACAGTCACCAATTATGAAACAAGAAGAGATGTCTGGGAGAAAGTTTTTGAGTTTTAAAGCAGTTAGGTTATAAAATAGGGAAGGATTAGGGTGATGGCATGGAGGTCTTCCAACCTCTAAGACTTACCTTAAAATTCCTATGGAAAAACCCATAAATCAGGGCATTAACAATAAGAAAGATCTGATTGCAGTGATTCCAAACAAGTTTTTCCGTTGATTGTTGAGAAGGACACTAATAATTTTTGACATGTCATTGTATAATGAAATGTAGCATGGAAATATTAGCCTCTGCAATGGACATAAGAAATTTGACTTTGATTCCACTTTACTCTCAATGGAGACATTCAAAACATAAATTAGGGGTGAGAATTGATTAAAATGTTTAATTAAGTTAAATGTGGGCTTCTAATCAGTTAATAGAAATTAATCACACTTTAGTGTATTATTGGACCTATTATGCAAAATTCTCTTTTTGCATGTTTCTGTACTTCCATTTGGGTATTTACTGCTTCTAGAAACACTCCAAGTGCCAAAACCCCCCCAAAACAATAAAACCACCCAGCCATTTTTTGGCAATATATAAATGTTTTGCTGGTGTCTGAAAAACAACCAGTTTCAAAAACCTCTAAATTGTTGCATCACAATTCCGTTACCTAGAAACCCCAAGTAGAGCTCCACCCACTTCATGACAAGAAGACCATCACGTTTGTTCTGCGGGTTTTACTGCTACACAATGGCTGCTGGTAAAGGGAAATATTTTGTTGTCATCTGCGTTACACAACATGTATCCATACATGTACTGGCAGTCACAGAGAATAGAGCTGCCTTGATTTTATTTTTGATAGCAATGTCCCCACAATATTGCCAAAGACAATGGTAGTTTAGTTTGCGCAAATCATTTCAGGAAGGAGTCATTCCAAAACTACCAGCAGTACATGGCAGGATTTGCAAAAATACTTGGATTGAAGGAAGGTTCTTGTCCCTACTGTTTGTCAAAATACTGCAAATGATGGCGATGTAAGTACACAATGATGTCTTATGTGTTTTGTATTGTTTATTGGCATGAACATGATTTGTCATTTAACAAAAGTTAACAGTGAACAGCAGTCTCTGTTAGTCCCGAGTCTCACGTTACATTACCCACAATATTTGCACATTTACGTTTGGAATTGAAAACTGAAAGTGATAGTGGATAGATAGACATTGAGAAGATCCAGTGTTTGTGAAAACATCAGATACTCTGACATTACCGACATTGTCCGAATTGTTTTTTTTTTAGCATGTTGAGAGATGTGCTTCTCCTCTAATCTTCAAATATATATTTGAAAAAAAATGTTGAAAACCACAGGGCTGCAGCTGGCATAGTGCCACAATTTCCACAAGCACACCTGTAATAAATAAAGTTGCTGTGAGCTTTGTGAAGTTATGATTCCAGTGTTATATTTGCCAGCAAATATTATGTAAATGCCATATCGTGATGCTCATAGAACATTTTACTGTATAAACATGACCTACCATTAAGAAACCGCTTGCTGCATCTTTGGTGGTACTGGAGGAGGCTCCACTTCAGCTTCTGGGTCTGACTCTGGGTCAAAGATGTACAGTTCTACCACTGAGCATCTGCTTGTAGCCATTTTCACATGTCTGAAGTGCTAATGTAAACACTGAGTTGGGAGTGCGTGGCAAACTGCAGCCTATTTGGATAATAGTGACGTAGCCCTAAAACAGCGCATTCTGACATAAGCTCAAAACAGGCAGGACTGATCGGGTGAAATCTCAATATCTGAGAAAGATTTTGTGTATTAAATGTAATGAATGTGTTTTGCATAGCCATCTGACCTATCCTAGCTTGTTCAAGGAAGCATAATAGGTCACCTTTAGTCGAAAACCATATATCGAGAAAATGAGCAACATTTTCAATTAAAAAAAAACTTTTTTGCTGCTAAATTATTGAATAAATAGACATGAGCTCAACAACAAAGATAATTATTGTTTTTAATCTGTTTTTAAGGTTATTTGACCATCAGATTGGTGCACAGTGCTGTTATATCCATTCAGCTTTCAAGTGTTTCAAGAACCTCTGATCATCCATGTAACTTCTTTAAAAAAAAATGCTTCTTTAGAAATGTGAACTGTGGATGCTGTGCTTCTGCAGCATGTTTTGTATTGAGATGGTATTTTAGGCCTGAATAGCTTCGGTGATAGGCCAGCTGCTTTTTGGACAACTTGCAGACAACAAAAGTCTTTTGTAGCATCCCATTTTAATGTTTTTTGAAGTAAAAATTCACCCTCAGTGGGCCAAGATAAGTGGCTTTGTCATCTGTCATTGTTTGCAGATGTCACTTATGCGTCAGATTTACAGGTGTATCAGAAACGCATGAATACAAAGGTCTGGCTGGAATCTTTGTATGTAAAAAATGTACGATTAAAGCTGCAGTATGTAACGTTTACAAAAAATGTGCTTTTACATTTGTTAAAACTGTCACAATGTTGTGACAGTATGTTATGAGACAGATAATCTGTGAAAAAATCAAACTCCTCCACCTCTTCCCTAAGCTATTATTGCTGTCTGCAGAAATGCACCGCTCCTGACCTAAAACAACTGGACAGAGCCAGTAGGAAGGAAGCTGCTCAATGTGCAAATGCCAGAGAAAAATCTTATCATTACAGGAAAACCATTTATCTGCTCTCATTGGTGGTAACTAGTCTTAGCATTCACTACAGTTTCTGTAAGCTGCAGTGTAGCGTAGAGCAAGGGGGAGGGGTTAGCGGAGCCACACAGAAAGTGATTGACAACACTAAGACCCTCCTCCTGGTTCTGATTGGTTGTTTCTAGATAGCACTTGGAGCAATGGGAGAAAGCAGAGGAGCATGAAATAGTGACAATTTCAACAAATATATAATAAAATATTTTTTTTTTATATAAAAGTTACATACTGCAGCTTTAATCTAATTCTATTAAATTAATTAATCGGAATTAACATGTCAATGTCCCGACCCTAATATATATATATGTCACAAATTGTTGGGGAATACTTTTTTTTCTTGTAAATATGTGTATATACATTGTTATAAAAGAGGAAGATGAGGTTGAATTAGTGCTGCTGAAAGAAAGCCATGAGACAGGCTGCTTTCATTTTGCCACAAGCCGTGTAAGAAGCAAAGAAACGTGGTAGAAGGTGCTCTGGTTGGATCTTGGCCTACATGCAAAACACTGCAAATCACCGTGAATACAGCAGACGTGGAAGGTAGTCAGGGTTGATAGGAAGATGGATGGAGGTAAATACGGGACCATTTTGGAAGAAAAACCATGAGAAGCTGTGAAAGACTTTAGGCTGGTGTGAAGGTTCACCTTCCAGCAGGACAACAGCCCTAAATATCGAAGCAGAGCCACGGTAGAATGGTTCCAATCACAGCATATTCATGTGTTGGAATGGCCCAGTGAAAGACCAGACAGGAGATCAGCGATATACAAATTCTCCAACTGGCAGTGGATATTCACAGATGCTCTTCATCTAAATCTGACTGAGCTTGGGTTATTTTCCAAAAAACAAACAAAAAAAAAAAGTGCTACAATTTTTAACTCATTTCAAAGTATTGACTCTGGGGCCAGAATACAAATGAATGGCACATTTATTAGTTTTTTAGTTGTAAATACATTTCAGTACCATTTTGTTCTTTTCACAGTTATGCACTTCACAGTCACTAAAGTATAATAATGGTAATGTGAACTTGAATGCTTTAGCCCTGACTATGCTTTGCTTTCAGAGGTATATAGATCTGAAAATATATAATTTACCACATTTTTATCTCTTTTTGTTGCATCCACGTAGGTGCCCTACCGGCACCGCTCAGCCAGCATGCACAGCTCCAGACCCCCTTCCCTGGGCCACTTACGTCCTCCAGAGCACAGCGACTGTAATGGGAAGGGATCTCCATCAGCCCTCGCTCCAGCTAACATCTCTCTGGAGGAAAACACTGAAGACGAGAATGTGGAGGAAGAGGTCAACCTGGTTAGTCTATGTTTATGTTTATGTCTACAATTATTTTCATAGACAAGCACTGCCCTCCTAAGATGTTGGAGACCCAGATTTTTAATTAAGAGTTAGAATTTACTGTGATGTATTTAAAATGACTTCTCGAATCTGAAATATCAGCTAATTCATCAAAATATGTACATTTTTTAGAACAAATTTGCCTCTTCAGTTATGTGAGATGACAACAGGAAAAGGAAAATAGGTTTTCTTTTTTACTCCTAAGACTTTTTACATACCCAAACATAATGAAATATCTGTAAAACAATTTTATAATACCTCCCCACAGGAATTAACTGATTTTACTGGAACATTCAGCATTAACTTCCAAACACTTCCTGTAAATCCCAGTCAGAAAATGGTTGCAATGTCCTTTGATCCTATGATTGCAAAACAAGCCCAAATCATGATTTTGCCACCTCCATGCTTGAAAAATGATATAAGATGATTGCGATAATATAAGTATGGTTGTCACCAATCAGGATTCTTTGTATTAGGACCAAACATCTCCACTTTGGTCTCTTTCTAATATTTATTATGGACCAAATGCAGGTTTACAGGGTGAGCCGCTCTTTCTTTCTTTACTGTGTAATTTGCATGGGAACAACTGTTAAGTATAAACAAATACATTTAAAGCCTTAACTAATTTGCAATGCATGTCCCCAAATGAAATCCCTCAAACTCCTGTGGCAGCCATTTGGGGGTGCCTAAACTGCTCATACCTGTCTCATACCTCTCTGCCTATTTACCCAAATCTCCTTCTTGGAGCTTGATACCCCAGCCACCCCACAGAGGACCCCCCTTCCCCCCTCCACAGCTCCACTAGACTAGTGGTAGCAGCAATTAGCAAACATCTGGTGAAACTGGGCATATGCTGAGCTCCTAAGAAAGGTTTTAAACGGCATCAATGGATGACATAAAGAAGCATTGTTGTGATGATGTGCTGAGGGCAGAGTGTCTGAAAGGGCAGGAGGTTCTGAAAGAGACAGAGGCCAGTTTCAAGCTGTCAGATATGACTGTGATGCAAAGTCAATTTTCTTGTCGTTTTTGATATGTACAGCATTTTCATAACAACTATAGGCAACATAGTTACTTGATTGTGCTATAAAATGGCACTATGTGCCTGGAAAATATATAATACCCCCCCCAGCCCCCTTTAATTTAAAAATGTGCTAATCTGGAATCATTTTCAAACCCTCAGGTAAAGAATTCCGCATTTTAATAGCTTGCACAGAAAAAGCTGTTTGGTACCTTACAGTTCTTGATGGATGCACTATGAGCTACTAAACTCACAGATCTGAGAGGTCAATGAGCACCTGAGGAATCTGACTTTCTAAACATTTAAAAATGAACAACACGGTCATCAAGTTAATCATGGTCAGTTTTTTGAGAACATGGCAATGATGAAATCTAACAGGTTTTCTTTTAATTGCTTGGTTATATATCATCCTTAGAGGCCTGATGGTTGTTGGTTTATTGAGGCTGGGGGGGTCACAGAGTAACGAAAGTAAGAGAGAATCATGGAGTGCATGAAATTATTTGTGGCAGGACATGGAAGAAAATCTCTAATTAGTCTAAATATATGTAGGTTTGCTTTTACAACTCTGTTCACTATTTTAACATGTTTTTCAAATTTTAAATGAAAATTCAGAATGAAACCAAGACATTGGATTGTTGAGGTCTAATTTTAGTTTAATGTTAGTTTAGTAAAGAAAAAAAAAAAAGCATTGTGATTGTGACTTATTTTTGTGAAAAGTAACCTGACAGCTGTATGGAAAATTCAACATTTCAAGTAATGTATATGCTTCCAATTATTTGTTGATATGCATCTGATAAGAAGCACTTGGATGCAACCAAATTTCCAGTTTGCTCTAGAAGTATAAGGTTTGGACAGTGCAACAGGTCACATTGTGTTATTCATTTGAAAATGTACTTAACTTACAAGATTACCGTACTGATCCTCAAATCTTTGTGCTGATACAGATTGTGTTTTTATCTGTAACATTATCTTAGCCAACAGGAAGCTTTAGACATCTGGATAATGCATGTTCTGTGCACTTTTTCCACTGTGCAGGGTCGTTTTGCCAGGTTACTCCGATGGTTGGAGAAAAAGCAGCCACAATGGTGTCGGCAGAGAGATACATGGTCCCTCTACCTGTTCCCCCCAGAGTCCAGGTATAGTTCACGTCAGGCTTTTTCTACACGTCATTTTTCTACACTTTAATTCTTTTCATTGAGTCATGGGGATTCCTATCTGTAACAAAAATGTTTTTCAATCTTTATTCTGTCTGTAAAACTGGTAAAATCTTGTCACAAAGTAAGGAACCCTCTGAAATGTACTCATAAATGTACTGATAAAATGTAATCTTCCATTTGACCAGGAAAGGTTTTTTTATCACTGCATTCGACTGACGTTCTATTGTGCTGACTCTAAAGTCATTTTCCCACAACATGAATGCATCAGTTTTTTTGCCTCCCTTTTTATATCAACTTTTGTTCCCTCCTACACTCATACTCCAGAAGTTTCTTTCATCTGCACATTTTTGCTATGTCAGGGGTGAGTAAGCAGGAGCAGAGGGAGGATGGCAGTTTTTCCCACCGAGTGCAGCATGTTATCTCAGCCACGTGCGGAATCTACACTCCTCCGCCATCTCCCTTCATTCTGTCTCTCTGTTTTGGGATTTTGATCTGTATGTACCTATCGTGTTTTTGGAAACCTTTACTCTGAACTCTGAAAACTCAATAAATTGTTGTCCTATAATTATATCTTGATGATACCTGAACGATATTTCCATCTTTTCAACATCATCACAAGTTTCAAGTTCCATAAGCCTCCTGTTTAATATAGTCTAACGTTCTGAAGCTGTTCAACTTCGCCTTTTTCAATGGCAGCAATTTCAGTGTTTTTCAGTATGGGGTGCATTTGTACAGGTACACAGTAAAAAAAAAATGAAGCAATAATTTGGGTTATTTAGCCTGTCATAGAAAGAAAAATGTGCAGGTTTAGCAAGCTACATATTTAGCTCCAAACTAAATATTTAGTTACCAACCTAAATATTTATTTTGAAGCTCAATATTTAGTGTACAAACTAAATATTTAGATTAAAACAAAATATATAGCTAATATGCTAATTCGCTTGCCAAAGTGGGTTACCAAAATAAAAGCTGGGTCTTCTGAACCTTTATATAAAGTCCTGCTGACTGATGTCATCAATTTGCTTAAATTTTTTCTCATGTTGCCTCTTCATCGTTTCTTTTCGTCTCAACATATATAACATTTCAGCTTAAAACATAGAATAAGCCGTTTTGATGGCAATACAGATGTTTACCAATGGATCTACAGCAACAGTGACTGGATCAGCTTATCACCAGCAGGAATTTATGTAGCAGTTTGGAAGACTCAGCTTTTATTTTGATACTCCACTTCTGGTTATCGGCAAATCAATTTGCATATGAACTAAAGAAGTTTAGAGCAAAATATTTAGCTGATTTAGCTTGCTAACTAAATATTTAGTTTTAAGCTAAATATTTAGTTTAAAGTTAAATAGTTAGCTTGCTAACTAAAGATTTAGTTTTAAGCTAAATATTTAGTTTAAAGCTAAATATTTAGCTAACAAACTAAATATTTAGTTTGTAAACTAAATGCCCAGCTTGCTAATTAAATATTTAGTTTGAAACTGTGACATTTATAAGTGAATAAATAACAGGGTGAAAATATGACTTAAAAATAAACCCCATTTTTTTTATTTTATGGCAGGCTAAATAACCCAAATTACTGTTGTTAATTTTTGACTGTGTAACTTTAAAAACTGCATCATATATTTCAGGCATATGGTAGATCATGGGTGTACATCCACCCTTCAAATCAATCATAGTACTACGATGCCATCATTTTGTATATCTGCAACCTTTGGTTTGCTTACCTGTATTTCATCTTATTTAGACTCTCCATAGTTGTTGTTAGGTATGAACTCAAGCAAAGAGAATGTTGAAAGTGGATCAAAAGCTGCATTTGTCTAGGGGTGTGCACTTATGCAACCAGGTTACTGTAGCTTTTGAATTTATTACAGTTTTCATGCTGACAAATGTGTTTGTTTTTCAGTTAGATTGTGAGGGGTAAATGCCACATCAAAGGTGGAAATAGGTTTGAAATGATTTATTATAGGCTTATTTTTTACAATCACAAAAACAGGCTTCCACAGAAAGAAAAATACACACCTTGAAATGGTGAATAAAAATAAAACTAATGATTTCGAAGTAAATGTTTTTTTTTTTTTTTTATCTGAGTTAAGAGGATAGAGCAGATAAATGCTAAGAAAAAGAATAGTACTTCCTCATATGTTGGTTTATATTGGTTTTTCCTCATATATTGTTTTCCTCATATATATTGGTTTAGTAAAAACAAATTCTAGTTCAGAATATTATTTTAAAATGAAGCAATATAAAAGGCACCATACAGATTACCAGAAATTCCTTAATTTGAGGTTTTTCTAGAGACCTAGAATGTTCAGCTCCCTGAATTCTGTTGTTTTGGAAAAGGTTCATAGGGAAAGCTCCCTGGAGTCTGTTATTGTCATAGCATTCGGAAAACTGAAGGAGCTTGTCTTAAAGCGGATTTCTTGCCCGCTTTCAGTTGCAGCAGGCCATGAGCTCTGGTTCTTGCTGAGAGTGACACTGAGGACGTCGGCTCTGTGTGGTGCCCGATTCGGACACCCGCCCGGGCTCACAATCTCATCAAGAGACTGCAGTGGTGCAGCAGGGAACTAGAACCAAGCTGCTTTCACATCGACCTGAGTTCACCTTGTCCGGCCTTTTGTGCATGTTGTACTCTCTGCTGATTGCTGGGGAAGTTTTTAATGAGTAGGGGAATGAGCAGTCTCTGCGGGCTTTCTGCAAGCCAGTCCCTGAGTTATTTTGCCTCTTAAATAACCTGTGAACTAAGTCTGGGTGCTATAGAAAATCACCAGGGATGTTCAGAGCTTACTGAGTGAAGCTGCTCTTGTTATTCTGCTGAACCACGAAGTTTAGGTATTGTTTTCCAGAATATTCTAATCAGGGTCAAGAATCCGGAAAAAATGCTTTGTTTTAATTCTAGGCTATCGTTAACATATTTACTCTGAACTGAGATGATTTTGGGGATAATTAAGCTCAATGCTTATTCCGGTGTAGTTCCATCACAATGACAGAACATTATTTATCTTTAATCAGACAAAATGTAGAGAAAAGTTGTTTTCCTGCTTTCTATAATTTGTGCTTTACTTTAGTGCTAACGCTAGCATATTAAGTCTCACACTACTACACTACTACAGTGGACCCCCACTTATTCTTGGTGCAATATTTGCAGGTTTTTCTGTGGAACATAGCTCCAAATTATTTGAGGAAAATTTGCCTTTTCACAGATTTTTTTTTGTCTGTTTTTGATAGAACATGCAGCTTTCAGTGCTAAGCTAATGCTAGCATCCACTATCTTGATTTCACTTGAGAAATTCAGAATTCAGGTCTTCACATGTTTCAGTTTGATTCCAGCTAACTGTGTGTGAACAAAACATACAGAAAAAGAACCTTCTGCTTCATAAAATTAGTTTTTGCTTTGGTACAAGGCTAATGTAGTTTGTTTACTCTCTGTTTTGAGATGAGTTCTTCATTGTTATGGTTCATGATACATTTCTATGGGGTTTCAATCAGTTGTATGTGGACAAAAAAATGTAACAAAAAGTTTTTGTTATGGCTCCATAAACTTAGCACTCTGTTTTAGGTTTTGTTTTGACATTGGCTAAAATTAAACATTAGCCAACGATAATTTGTTTTGTTGTTAAATAAACCTCATAATTTTAGTGCTTAGCTTTGAACTATGTAAAAGTTTGAGTAGTGTTTCAGCTGCTTTCTGCATAGCTCTTTGTCCATTACTTAGAGCTGCCTGGGATATCCGAACCAATCAGCCAATACAATCTCTCTTTCAATCCTACAAATCCTACAGCTGCTAAAATCTGACAATACTCCATTTTTGTTTACATTTTGGGAAAAAGGAAGTTCAGAGGTTTTCGTGTTGTTTCCTTCAGCAGTTCTTGGTGCAGTGCCACCACAGGCCAGGAAGTAAACAGGTTGCTTAAAGAGTTTGGTGCATTTTGCTTTCACACTGAATTGTGTCAAACCAACCAGCTGAAAATTTAACAAATGTTGCAATTTTGGTCCCAAATCGAGTCGAATCTACCGGACTATCATGTGTGAAAACATCCCTTAGATTCAAAAAAGGAAAGCCAAGATTTGATCAACAAATGTGCATTACCTATTATGCAGTTTTACAAACCATGCACAGCAAAATAGGCTGTTGATGTTTAAAATTTGCTGTGTAAAATCTAGAACTGCACTAATCTCTGGGTTTAGAAGATGAGTTTTTGGACTTTAACACTGATCATTTCAAAAAGCAAAGATTGGGACCCAACCTGGAATCGGATTGGAACATCTCACGTTTTTAAAATTTACAGCATTCCTCAAATTCTGTCAGTTTCTTCTCTTGAGTTACGATTAACTTCATGATATTCAAAAAGCACGAAACTCTTGATGATGGATATCAAATACCTTTATGCCACCTGTCATTCAGAAGTGTTTGTTTTGATGTCGGACTCCAAACTCCAAAAACTCCAAAGGTCAATAATTACCACGAAGGGGGTTGGAATCTGATACTTGTCAGAATCTTTTTTCATGAGGATCCTGGCATCAAGATGAGTTCTGACAGAAAGTGTTGAGCATCCAGTGACAGTTGTTTTAGTTTTTGAGCTCCTTCAGTGTTCTCAGTGTTTGTGTGTGTGTGTGTGTGTGTGTGTGTGTGTGTGTGTGTGTGTGTGTGTGTGTGTGTGTGTGTGTGTGTGTTTGGGAGTTCTGAGGTGGAGCTGTTTCCTGTTAAAGTTCACTTCCAGATATTTGCCCTTTAAGCCTCAGAGGAAGAGATGGAACCATGTGTCCTCCCTCCTCTGCCACTTGAGAAATACACATAACTTCTGTATAATCAAGCCTCTGGCATGCGGATATTAATAATGTATGAAAAAGCACAGTGAGACAACAAACACACACATGCATGCAGACTCTGAGAGTGGTGACACAATGATGTCTATGTTACCAAATAAAGCCAAAAATCCAGATCTGAGCCTCACAGCATAATGCCCCTGCTGCACATTTATACCCACATGAGCCTTCAAATCTCATTTGATTCCCAGTTTAATCCCTGACACCATCATATAGAACAGTCGCTCCCTGGATCTCTCAGCTTGTTTCCATGAGCTTAAAGCCTGGCAACCTCTTTAATGAAAGTCACGCATAACTAATGACACCTAAATCAACACTTGCTCTCTATAGACTGAACGCAAAACTACCTGGCTTATTTTCAATGAGTTGATTCATCACTCATAAAGTATGTTTTCATAAATCTCCTGCATCATAGGAGAATATTTCATGTTTTAAAGACAATTAATTGAATGAACAGAGATTTTGGTTCGGCTCACTTTCATGTTTTCATTTCACCTCAATCCGTTTCCTCCTAAATAGCCATATATACAGTTTAATTAGAATGTAAATTACAATACTGGATGGAATTAAACCACCACATGGTTTGCCAGGTAAAACTGGCTCTAGTTTTATCAGAGTAAAAAGTAGATATAGATGAAGTTGTATTGTTTTTTTAAGTTTTTTTTGAGAAACTGTGGCTTATTTTATCTTGCATTCAAGCAACAAAAATTAAATGTACCAATAAAAATGAATCTAAATTAAACAAGTATGTAGAATTGCTTAAAAAATAACTCACAACAAAGTTAAGGTTTTAAATAAGTTTAATTAAAATCATCAACTGGAAGTAATGCCTCATTCATCCATATTATGTCGTCTCAGATGTGCTTTGCTAAAAGCTGCTGTAGTTGATGCAGCATTGTTTTTACTTTCTGTGACAAATCACATCAGTGCATTAAACAGCATTACAACAAATTCCTAATTTAAAGTTTTCGAAACACTGAGAATAAAAATATTTTTGCAAAAGTTTTTGCAGAAGCTTTTTAGATTAGATTAACACGTCAAAGTGGGTTGTTTAAAACTGGAAAACGGAGATACAAGTCCATGAGGAAACCTCTGACATGCCTCTCTCTGTTAAAACATTTTTTGCAATATTGCAAAGAGTTCAAAGGGTAGTTTGAATAAATTAGCCAGGCCATTGCCTCCCTACACAATTCCACCTGATTCTCATTTCTCTTCAGTGCTCAGTCTGGGATTTCTCCCATTGAGCTGGATTTCTCCAGTAGAATTTCAACTGGGCCAGTCAGCAAAGAGAAGGAGGACTTGTGAACAATGGCAATGGTTGTGATTTGGCAATGGCAGCAGAGGAAGTGAAAGAAGCCATTCTGTCCATGTTGGCCACACTTCCAAATATTGAGAAACTGAAGTCGGACCAAGAGGAATGTTTAATACGTTTTATTGTTGGCAAAGATGTTGTTCGGCTCTTCACTTCTGTGTTTGCATTGAGGGATGGTTGTTTACAGCATACGTAATTTTTGGTTACTTTCAGAGCATAGCTTTCTTTGTGGTCAAGCTGGCACATTGCATACATTACAGCCAAATGTTAGTAATGGAGTAAAATCAGATCCAATTGTTTGAAACTTCAAAAGAGACCATACCTCCAGCAAGGAATTGTTTCTCAATAGCTGAAGGTCCAGACCTTCTATATGAAGCAAAGCATAGAACAAGGAGCTGGTTTTTACCAGGCTGGGGATAAATAGATCCTTCAGAGAATTCTGGATGTGCCTTGGAGTCTCTTATCAGTAGGACGTGCCTGGAAAACCTCCAAATGTAGGCAGCCTGGAGGCATCCTCATCAGATGCTTCAATAGCAGATTCTCCACTATCCATATTCTGTCTCCAGCTCCTGGTAGAGTCTCCATTGGCAAATTGGTTTTGGGAAGGGCTTGGTTCAGTGATCTTGATGATGGTACTGCACAGATTAGGAAGACTGGGTCACCAGAGCCAGGCCTGGGTAGGGTAGATTGGTTTTACATTCAGCACCTGGTTTTTAAGTCTTGCCTCCTCTGTTCCAGCAGGGCTTCCCATGTTGGGAAGAACTTCAATGTCAGATACAATGCAAGTTGTGTTGCAAGCAAGGGTGGACACCTAAGCATTCAGATTTTAATCTGGCCTTTAACTATCCAGATACATTACATCTCTATACACTCTTCATCAGGAAGTAGGGATTCAATACATGCAACAGATTCAGAGAAGCACTAAAACATTAGCAGCTCTTTTGTCCTTTTTTCCATCTATATTTTTTATACTGGATTTTGAGTAGTTTCCCTGTTTAATTGAAGTGTTTTGTTTCTGTTTATTTCCCAGGTTCCGGATCCTGTGCAATAAGATAATCACCCACAAGATGTTTGACCATGTCGTGCTGGTCATCATCTTCCTCAACTGCATCACCATCGCCATGGAGAGGCCTCGCATCAATCCCACCAGTGCTGTGAGTGTCACAACTTCCTCTATTAAGTATCACTCTTGATACTGCTGGCACTCAGCTTTCAGTGATGCACAAGGAGAGAAATGTAAAAAAAAAAGTCTACATATTAATCATTAACAGAGGTTCCATAGATGTGTGAGTTCATAATGGAGGAACTCTATTACAGCTTCACAAAGCCCCAAAGAGAGATGCAGAAAAAAAAATACCTGTCAGCGAGTCCAAACACAGGTGCTTGCACAGACCAAAATTCGTTCTGTAGCTTACATTCTGCAGAGAAATGGAGCGGAACATTGTGTAAGCAGGGAACCACTCTTGTTTGATTGTGAGCCAGTTGCTCTGGGTGATATGTGCTTTACCTCTGTATCTGCTGCACTGCATATTCAACACCATAACCTCCACAGCTGATGCGGCATCCCTTCAAACGGAGCAGGTGTGGCTGAATGCCTTGCTGTATGAAAAAGTGTCCACAGCAATATATACAGTGCCTCGCTACAGTAGTCACACCCCCTCCGACCTTTTCACATTTTGTCAAGTTACAACCTCAAACGTCATTGTATTTTATTAGGATTTTATGTTACCAGCAAAAAGTTGTAATTGTTATGTGGATGGAAAAGGATTCATGCTTTTCTTAGAAAATGATCAGTGCCCTTAGATATTGTATTTATGTTTAAATCTTGCTCTCTACTGTAAATTTTATTTTATTTTTTTTCTTGTATGTTTCTTGTTTTGAATAAAGTTATTGGGAGGCGTGGGAAAGAGAGAACATGAGGATTAGAAACAGACCAATTGTGTTGATAAACAGTTTTCACCCACTTTAAAATCAGAGCATGAATATAAACTCCAGCTATTTAAAGAATTCTTAATAGTCGATAACCAAAACATCAATGCAGACGTCGAACTTTATTCAACTAAAAATTTACAAAACAGTCAAGTAAATTCACGCTTTACAATTTATCCAGAAAAATTAATTTAGGGGAAGCTAAGTGCGCTAAATGTTTTCAAAGTTAGCAAAAGTGCTAAAGCCCTAAACAAAGAATTTGCTACGTTATTAGCGGATTAGCGGAAGTGTGCCTACCACTGGTTTTCTGGTTTTATCTGTTTATTTAATTAGAAATAGATGTCTAAAAAATGTAGAGGGCATTTGGATTATGCCCCACCAAATTGAATACTTTGTAAAACCACATTTCCCTGCAGTTATAGCTACAAGTCTTTTTAACTGAAAGTTTTGCTCTCTTTTCTTTGAGAAACAGCTTAAGCAGAGTCAGATTGCATGAAGAGCATTTGTGAACAACAAATCTTTAAATGCTGTCATTCACTCTCAAATGCATTTAGGTCTGGATTTTGAATATGATTTGATTTTATTTACATCATCACACTGTTGAGGCTCCACAACCAGGTTCAGGTTCAAACCCACAAAATAGAAGCAGAAGAGACCTGTAACTTCATCTTTTGATTGTGTGTAGTACTAAATCAGTAAGGCAAGTGTGTAATGGCAACAATAACATCAACAACCAACATATGGCTATTATCCATCTGTAAAATATATAACATAAATATTTATTTCAATTATTTTTGCTGGTATTGAAACTGACTTTCTGAAAGTAATCTCAAAACCCCAAAACTTGCTAATTGTAAACTGCCTAATGCATAAACACATAAATGATGGGTTATTCTTTTTTATTCTTTTTTATCTTGCCTAGAGAGGTCTTCCACTGATAAACCTAATTATGGTTCTGTATCTCCAGGACTTCTTGTTCAGCTTGTTTTGTGTTCTTGTAATTGATTAAATTACTTGAGCTTTGGTTTGCACAGCTAATGCCCAGAAAGGGAGAAGTTTGGAGCCCACCTGTTCTAATCAGTGCAAAGGGATTGCAGACTCTCTCTCTCTCTCTCTCTCTCTCTCTCTCTCTCTCTCTCTCTCTCTCTCTCTCTCTCTCACACACACACACACACACACACACACACACACACACACACACACACAGGTGGATTCCTTCCTTCTCACCTCAACCTGCATAAACAGATTTAAATATCCACAATCAGCCATGCTAACATTTAGATCAAAAAGAACATTTTGTTAGCCTCCCCACGCTGTGATCATTATTGAAATCAGATGAAAATGCATGACGGAGCAAGCTGCCTGAAACAACAGAAAGAACGGTCATTACAGTTCTCCAAATCTCATTTGCAATGGCTGTTCACTGCTGCTGTTCATTTGTCCGTCTGGGTTGTTCTGTATTAATGAAGTCGATTGTAAATCGATTTGCGCTGATTTTGTTCTGAGCCGCGTACAACAACCCAACATGTTTAATTTATCATTTTGTTGCAATTATTTGTAAAGAGCTGCTTTTTATCACCCCCTGTGCCAAGCTCAACAAAATCCAATTTCTGAACTGAAATGTAGTCCTCGTTACATAGATGGAGTGCTTTTGGGTGTTGAATGCAGGCTGAATAATTAGCTTATTATCCTGAAAGTTATGGCAAACACTTTGCATTTGGCCTGCAGTCCGTTTCTGTTTTCATTTGGTGCTTGGGGTTGCCTGGATACTGTCATGCTTCAGCTGAGTGTAAATAATTGAGGTTGATTATACTATCTATAAGGATTTATTATTTTTAACTGAGCCAGGAGATAGTACATCACTGTCCAAAGCTCTGAATTGAATCATATCAGTACTAAATGTATCACTACACTCAATTTAAGTCCAGCATGAAGACAGTGTGATAGATTACACTCCTTTGCTGTTAAACCCATCAAAACATCACCGTGAAAGTGGGATTTTGAAGTGGGACAATCAACAACATCACTTTAAAAGAACAATTTGGAAGGAGTGGAGAAGTACATTTAACGTCAGCATCTCCTATCTTCAGCTAGAGGCCAGGTCCGATCCTAACTCACACCCCGGTCACTCTTCTGTTAAAAAATGTGTTGAAATCTAGGTATTTTCAGCCAAAACATTTGACAATATTACCATGCAAATGTAAGAACCCAGACTGGGATTTGAACCTGGGTGTTTTTTTTAAGGTTTTATTGCTACAATGCAGCAGTTCTACATTGCATCCCTTTACAATTAGAATAAAAAACTTGTTAGTTTTGACAGTAACACAAACATTGTGCTTCAACATTTTTTACATACTTATACCATATGGGTACCATATAACATACCACAGAAACAAAAACCATAAATGCTTCAATGTTGAAAACAAAATAGAATTTTGTTAGAATTGTGCCACTCTTGGTGGCAGCATATTGGAATAACTCCTTTTATGTTAGTTCTGATTTGTTCCTTTTTTAGACTTTTTGTCATAGTTTTTTTGTTGAGACATTGCTTTTTTGGACAATCATTCCCTTTGGTTTAGTATGCTGTGCAGGTGGAAGGATTAGCCTTACTTTTTCACTTAACAGTTGCTATGATACATAAATGTGGCAACAAGGTGTTTTTTGTTTTTTGTTTTTTGTTTTTTTTTACAGCTGGGAGCAGCTGATTACCATCTCAAAAGCTCAGATAATACCCAAAGTACCAGTCCGTCTCTCTGGCCAGACAGAGATTTACAGAGGAGCAGCTATAGCAAATGAGGTGGATTAGCAGTCCTGTTAGCATGTTAAGACTGTCATGAGCAGTCATACAGCAACAGTCTTCAGTCAGAGGCCTCTTCAGATTCATTGCAAGACAGCCCACATCATCACCATCTTCAATGACTCATTGAAGATACTTGGATATAAGTTAGTACAACATTTAATTTCCCTTAGTAAAATATTAATAATGTGGAGGTAGTTCTTCTGCATTCTTCCATCTTCTATGTGCAATGCAGTAGTACCACTGGTACCAAAACAGAGCTTCCCCATGATGCTAACACCACCATACTTGAGAGGTGGAACAGGATTTTTTGGTCAGAAAGGTTTACCTTGACTCTTCTGAACGTACTTCTTGTCACTGAGGCCAAGTTGTTTGTAAAATGAGTCCACTCTGGAAAAAGAAATTCTTCTAAGCCTAAAATCAATTTGACGAGTGTATGTCGACTTCTGACTGACACTTCACTTACGCAAACAAGACTTAAAATGAAATCAACAAAATTCCTTCTAACATAAATCACATGAGAATTGAAATGAAGGTAAAATCCTTTCTTCTGGGATCTTCTTGAAAAACAAGTGAATGCACCTTATTGATAGTGCTGCATCCTAAGAGCACAAAAAAGCGTTACCACAGATCCTTCCTCCTGGCAGCTACTAGCCTCTATAAGCATCACTGCTCCCAACAAACTCAACTGGTGTTTACATCCCTTCTTGTGTTTTCTCAGTTTTTTTTTTTTTTTTTGGTTCAAATTACATTTCTGCTGTGATTTGCACATCTCTGTTGTTTTCATAGTTTTATGTTCATTTGTTGTAAATAGTCAGTTTTTATTTGACAAATACACATGCACATTTTGTCCATTTTTTTTAAATGATCCTTCTCAGTTGCACATTCCTTGGTTTGGAGTACCGTATTTTTGATAATAGCACAGTATTTTATGTTGTAATTTTGCCCATACGTTAACGTACGCTATTCTTAATTTTTCTTTTTTAACATATTTTACATTTTTATCTTTGTTTGAACCTACATGCCTTGATTGCCTGTCACTTTGCTGCTGTTACACCCGAATTTTCCCACTGTCAGATATTTCTATTCTGATCTACTTGAGTCAAAATATAAGTGCTATGTTTTAGTAGTCAATAAAACAACAAATTTTTTCCTGTGGGGTCTGGGGTAACGCTAACCAAATGGAACTAAAAAACAACATGCTTTAAAAAATATATGAACTAGTTTTCCCAGAATGTAAACAAGAAATCCCTTTGAGAAGGTTCTAGACCTGGTGAATGTGAACATTATCAGAGTAATCAAGCCTTCCTGTTTATCTCTCAAAGAGAGAGAGAGAGAGAGATGATGATGGCTGCTGCAGACTGGAATTTATGGACCATCTCCACTTAAGAATTTCTAGTGATGTCATTCCTGGTGTTCCCAGAGACTTCACAAAGAACTCTGCAGGCCTGCCGTCTCTGTTCGTAGTGTATACATGTGACTTTGGGCTCCTCAGAGCATGTGTGATGGTAGTCGGAGGCCGTGGGAAAGACAGCCACCTACACCCACACACATCCACAGACATTTAGAGGCAGGACAGGGTCGTCTTTCCTCAGGCAGAGGGGGAGCAGGGAAAATAAGCACTCGGTGAGGGGATCTTATTCTTGGTAGCCTACTTGTTTTCTCTCTTCAGTCCTTGTTGAGCTTACTTAGCGAGCTCCCATCATCTTCTTGGTGTACAGGCAGAATGAAGGCATGCTGAAAAGGATTGAGAATAGCTTTAAAAAATATAATTTTGACAGAAAACGCTTACTTTAAGTAACCTCGAGTACATTCTTGAATATTTGTAAAGAAAAGAATGTTAATGAGATTCTTTGCTTGAATATTTTATGGAGTGCAAATAAAGACCAAGCCTCATAAGGCCCTGCCAACTATCATTAGACTGCAGCAGGAGTGTTTATAGAAGAAGATGTGTTCAGATAAAATATGAGGAAAATAGCTGCTTCATACATTATTGAGTGGGACTCTGGATTAGTTCGGAGGCAAAACTTTAGGCTCAGCTGAAAAAAAAAAAGACAAAATATATGAGAAAAAAAATGTGAACTCTTACCAGGTTGTGTCACTTTGTCATTCTGCAGGAGCGGATCTTCCTGACGTTGTCCAACTACATCTTTACAGCGATCTTCGTTGCAGAGATGACCGTAAAGGTGAGACCAAAACACAACAGAGTCAAAATGACCCTTGGGTTACTTCATTATGTGGTGAGGTGTACTTTCCTCTGCACTCTTTAGTGGAGTCATCTGTAACATCCTTTCTTACTCACTTACTCGACAGCTATGGAAGGCCAAAGTGCTACAGCTGAATAAGTGAGCGACATATTAAATAAATATTCATGTGTAGGCAATTCAAATAAATATGGAGCTGCATGTATCAAAACGATGTTTTATCTTAACTTTCTAAAAAAAATAAAATAAAGTAAAACTACACATTAACATTGTAATTTTTAAATATTTTAATAGGCAGCCATGATTTCCTGTCTTTCACACTTACCAAACAACTTTGAAGGTCTAAAGGACAATAATTCAATGACTATATCAGTGGATAAATACTGAGATACCTAAAAAAAATTGTACATAAATGTATCAAATATCAATAAATAAAACTATTTTAAATACAGAATTAATTAATTGAATAAATATGTATTTCAATTTTTAAAATATCTATTTTAGGTTAAAAACAACAATTAATTCATGATTTCATTATTTTGTGGTCCTGGGCTGCAATGATGCACTAAATTTATTTTATCTATCAGCCTCACATGTGGAAGTTAGTGGAGAATAGTCAGGTGATTGGTCTGTGGCTGAGTTGCCGTGTAGGTTAACCAGTCAGATGTTAAGGTTTATTTAGCTGCCCACAGTGGCAGTGCAAGTTATTTTTATGGTGTACCAGTTCACAAAAAAATATACTAAATAACATAAAAATATATATTTCTGTGAATTTCACTCCAAAGTGAATGTATTAACTACTAAAGGAAGGTTCGGAATCTTAGCATTCAGAGCTCAAATCTAAACATGTTGCATGAACAGCAGCCTAAAATACTTTAACAACAATTTAGACAGCAGCATGTATGGAAAGCCAAATGTCCCACAATTCTATAAATCATGTGAATTGTTTGTCAAATATATTTATATATTTTTATTCTGTGCAATATAAAAATAATTCTTTTTAAGTTTAACTTATTTGACAGAATTATGATGCATGTCTCATGTCAATGACATAAAAGTATGATAAAATGTGACATGACTGTTCAGACTGGAGACCCTTTCAAAACTATTGGATACGTCTCTGTTGTAATGGCATATGTGGAAGTGGCACAAATCAGATTTGTTGGGGGTGAAAAGATCTGAATTGGACTGTTCATACTGTCATGAATCAGTCAGATATGGGTCGCATGAGCAAAATAAAAATAAAAAAAGCAAAACAAAATGGATTTGGGTCGCATCTCTCCTCTGTGTGAAAATAGCTTTTTCAAAACAGAGGCACAACAGCAATTGAAATTTTTTCATAATGTACTTCATATCACTAGATTTTCATCATGTACTAGAGCATAGGAAATATAAATAACATAACAAAAGATGAATTAACATTTTGATTACTGATTCCTGCATTTAATAAATTAATGACATTAAAAAAATATATATAGATTTATAGATTTTTATTTTTTTACCTTATTTATGTTTTTGGATTGCTGCACTTTTGTTCTTCTACAGGTGTGTATGCTAGTGTCCGATAAAAAGAACATCATTCTTTTAAACATTGGCTTATTTGTCCTGAAAACAGATATAAAACAGATATAAAATATCTCAGTTGACCTGACAGTGTAAAAGTAAAATTCCCTCAGTTGCAAAGCTCTTCATAAAAATAAAATCTCCCTTATGGCTACAGATGCCCCTAAAACACAAAGGAAAACAGAGAGAGAAAGGACTGCAAAAGGGAGACTAGAGAGAGAACAAACACACACTCACACATAGGAGGAGGATTGTCTCGCCTGTAATAAAATGACTGAGCTTTGAATGGAGGTCCATAGAGGCGTGGGCAGCACTGAGTGGAGGCAGAGGAGAAGAAAGTTCATGGGTGTCACTCATTCAGATCCTCTGTCTTTATTTTTGGCCCAGTTACTTAGGAATGTAGGGCCACCACACACACACCCAGTCATGTTTCTGTTATTTCAGAACATCTTACACTGAATTGCATTTCCTGAATGGCTAGTCTATTTTTACTTGTGCTTTTCTAACAAAATCCCAACCTAATGATAACCTTAGCCTAAATTTAAAAAGCTGCTGAGCTACAATTCTCATTTTTTTAAATATTTGACTCTCAATTAATCTTTATAACTTTGTAAAAGGTTGTCTGATTTTAATTGTGCTTTTTGATGTGAATTTCTATGAAATGATTTGATGACTGGAAGAATTGTGAACAATTTATAATGCATAATTATATCTATAATTACAGTTCCTTACAAAAGTATTCAAACTTGTTTGGGGTTTTCCAAAATTTCTCACATTACAACTGCAAACTGGATTGTATTTTATGGATATTTTATGTGATCGACCACATAAATGATTAAAAATGTGAAGTGGAAGGAAAATAATGCGTTTTTCAAAGTTTTTAACAAACACAAATTCCGAAAATAAAGAAAACCCCCCAAAAGACTTGAAGCTGGTACGGCAGTGAAAGGTGGTTCCACAAAGTAACACAGTATCAATTCGGGGAAGTTAAATATAAATGCATGCCACACTTTTCAGATTTATCTTTGTAAAGAATTTTGAGAAATGCTCATCCTTCTTCCTTCTACTTGGTCATTACATAAAGTCCGATTTCCACTAAAAATAGAAACTAAATCGAATTATTATGTGCTCAAGTTTGATTTCAATAGATGTTTTGAAATGCATGAAGTAAACAATTGTCACCTTGACTTGTTTTAATATCAGAGAGAAAGTTTAGGGTGTACAAATTGCTTTTTGGACTAGTACATGTGTGGAAAATATAGTCTGAGAAATTAAGTTTGGAACACTGTGAGGTTTTTTCTAATGTTTGCAGCCAAGAAAACAATCACTCAATAACGAGCAGTGAGCTGGAGAGTAATGAATAAGTGAAAAGCTTTACAGAAAACCAATTTACTGCCACACAGATAAAAATACAAGGCAACAGATTAAATGATCCAGTTCAGACACAGATTTCAAGCCTTCTAACAAACAGTACCTTTGCTTTTCTTGATGTGAATATAATTGCGCTCTGTGTCGCTCTTCTGTGCAGATTGTGGCCTTGGGCTTTTTCTTCGGGGACAAAGCCTACCTGAGGAGTAGCTGGAACATCCTGGATGGGATGTTGGTGATGATTTCTGTTGTTGACATCCTGGTGTCTCTCATCTCCAACTCGGGAACCAAAATCTTGGGCATGCTCCGAGTGCTGCGGCTGCTGAGGACGCTCAGGCCGCTCCGGTAAGTGGCTCTCCCAGGGATGCCTTAGATTTACACACAAACATGGGGAAACTCGTGAGGCAGCAGCAGCCCCTGAAGCAGGTGAAATTGCTCATGAGATAAAACAAAACACTTTCCTTGAATAGTGCTAGGTCTGAAACCTAAAGACCTAGACCTAGTATGATGTTTTTTTTGTTTTTTTTTTTACAAGTTTCAGTTGAGTTCAGGCATGGAGATCATTTTAGTTGTTTTTCTGTTATTATTTTCATTTCAGAAAATAAGAAAAATAATAAAAAGTTTGAAAGAAAAAAAACACAAGTACATTGCAGTTAAGAATCCTGATTTTCCCACAGGACCAGCCCTAGCCACTTTGGCACCCTAGCCCCCCAGTAATTCTACCAATTTACATATGCATACACTCAACCCTTTGACTTTTGTTTTATATTTAGGAAAAAAAATGTTCACCAAACCACAAATTCTGACATACTGGCGTCTTACCAAGGTAGTTACCCCTGACAGAATTTGTGTTCCCTACATAACATTCTTTGCTTTCCCTTATATGCGGGGGAGTTAAGCTATACTCATGTGCTCTTTTTTTTTAAACGCATGGTTCTTCCTGGGTAGTTATCGCCTTGACTGGGTTGTGTTGATTTGAGCGGGTTGTGAAGAGCTTTTGATTAAACGGAGAAAAGTTCCCTTAGTACTCCAAAGATATTCCACCTCTTTCATTTTCCTGGGACATCAGTTCAAGCCCTTACAGCTCGCATGTTTCACCCTGATGCAGATGCGCTGAAGTTCGGGGTGTTTCTGCTCGCTTCACTCTGACCAGCGGCAGCCCCACTCCACAGTGAAAACTTTGCCCCCTCATTTGAATATAAGAACATGAAATAAAAGAGCCTGAAATAAAAACGGAGTTAAAAAAAAAAGTCTACGAAATACATAAATCTTTACAAAATTAAAGTGTCACAAAATAAAACACCATCATGAAATAAATAAATGAAATAAATAAGTCTTGAAACAGATAAATTAATCCTGAAATAAATAAATGAAATAAATCTTGAAATAAATAAAAAATAAACAAATAAGGTAAAAATTTCTTTTTTAAATATAAATTTTGTTTTATTTCATGGGGACATTTATTTATTTCATGGAATATTTATTATTAATGTATTAATAAGAGTATTTATTTATTTAATTTTGAAAATAAAAATCTGACTATAAATCCTTAAGGATGAGTCCATGTTGTTGAGTTTCATACTTGATTTAGACAAAGTATGTGTATTTGTGTAAGGCTATGTTTGTCTGTGTGTGGAGGCATTTATTTTAGCATCATACCCAAGTTATTATAACCATGTATTTGGACAGTAATGTTTATTTGAGCGGAAATGCAGCGGAAATCTCTAAGCTGGAGACAATTCTTGTTCTTGCAGGTCTATATGTTTGATTTCAGCCTCAGTTTTCTTCTGTGCATTTGGATTCTTTCTGATCCACCTGGCTTCATACTTGATTTGATTTACATCCTCATGCTTGGTGTCTCATCTGCTGAAGAGGAGTTCTGCGAGTTTGCCCCCTTTTGAATATTTATGTCAGTTCTCAAGAGAAGCACGGAAATCAAATATCCATTCCCACCCCACCAAAATTATCCCACCAAACACCAGTGATCTCTTCTTCCAGTCATTTTGGTTTCTTGACGTTCACCTCTGACAGCAAAGTAAAATCATTTGCAGAGGCTGCTGCTGCTCTATACTGTTTTAAAGACGTGACATTTTACTTAAAGTTCTAACCAAGATGTTTGTGTCAAAAGTGTATTTGCTTTACTTTTAGTTTTGTGTTTCATCTTTTTTATCACACTGAATCTCTCAAAAGAAAGTTCTGTTGCTCTTTTAACTTGTTCTCAGATAAAAGTATGAAGCTTATTGGATATAATTCTTTTCAAAAAATTTAAAATTAACATCCAAACCTAACTTGTTTAAATATAAATTAACATAAAGCAGAGTCTGAATTTAGCACACCAGAAACATTAGGTCTAAATATTCCTGTGCTTCACTGCATTTTGTATTTATCTCCACTGAAGGATATTTAAGTATCACATGTTGTAAATGATCCATGAGGCTCATTTATGCCTTTATGTATTTCACTGCTGTAGTTGTAAAAAGCTTTAAATAGGGGATTAATTCAAATACAGTAGTCATGTAGTCATCATATTGTAAATATATTAAAAACAATAGTAATGTCAACTCTAAGCTTTACTTTCATACAATCTCAATAATTTGTGGACAATAATTAAAGAGGATACACTGTATTCCAATAAATAAATATAAAAAAATATGAATTTTCTTTCAATATCAACAGCAATAAATATATATAGCAATATACAGAACAATGTGGGAACATAATTTGGACTTTTAAATAATCATAGAGGGACCTGATCAGGTATTCTTTGACCCTGATACAGACATCAGTTAAGAATAAACATTTTCTGATGACATCATTAAGTCAACCACCAACGTGCAATTATTCATCAGAATTAGTTGGTATAGATGACTGTACCGCATTTCACTTGCTCACTTGATACACTGCTCCAACACAGGGCTAAAGAGAGAGCTAGTATCATATTCTGACAATAAACCTGGAAAAATGATAGCTTCATAATTTGTTTCCAAACATATTTCTGATTCTACACATAAAACTATAGCCTTCAATCAACTAATCTCTTGCATCTGCTGATTAAGTTTTCTTCTTGGGCACTTTGCCTTATTGAAAGGCTACAGCTAGCATGTTTTCTGTCTGTTCTGATGGGACTTGTTGGTAATTTAGTTTGTAACTAGCTTGGTAAAAACGAAGCTTACCAGAAGTTGCGTGCACTGTAAACAACCATCCCCCACTGCAAAGAGAGGAATGCCAAGCCGAACGAGGTGGTTGTTAAAGTTAATTCAATATTTGAAAGTGTGGCCAATATGGAATGAATGGCTGGTTCACTTCTTCCACTGCCATTGCTAAACTACAGGCAGACTACAATTCTAAAACAGCGCAGAAAATCAACGTCATCGTTCAACAACTTCTCTTGTGGGTTAAATGACACAAAGGCTAAAAACATGTTATGTTAAGGTAAAGCTAAACAATAGCTTTAATTTAGTCAGAATTAAAAAATAATTAAAAAACACAGAATTTTATGTCTAAAAAAGGGTGCTGGTCAAACAGCTGGTCAGAATTATCTGGCTTCATTGATTAATTGCGTTACAGTAGGTATCAAAAGTGTAGCTGTCCAAATAGTGAGTTGTTAGTGCGAGAATAAAACTGGACATAGTCCAGAACTTTGCAGAACTCCACAGCTGACTCATGTCATCCCTCATATCAGTTAAAGGACACATCATGAATGGTGGCGCTCTCAGAAAAGGGAACTATTAATGTACAGGTAAAGGTTATGTGGGAACCATATTTTTATAGAAGAACATTTTTTTCCTCTGACTTTAACTTTCTAACCATTTTGGATCTTTATCCTCCTATAAAATAAGTCTAGAAACTACTGGAAACCTCCTTGATGGTATAATGTGACTGATTTGAAATGACTCAAAACATTACAACTAAGTAGAATTCAAGGTTATTCTAAATTGATACACTTATTTAAAAAAAAAAACACTTTAAGATTTGATTAATTGTGTGGTTCTGATTTAATCGGATCCAAATGTAACTCTGGGTAAACAGGAGGCACCTTGCTTTACTTTCTGCTGACTCCTCAGTCTGTTAGTCTTGGCCCTGCTTTATTTAATCCCTAGATGGCAGCAAGGCTGATGCAGAATTAATGTCACCCAGAGAAGGTTTTAAAGTCAGATTAAAGATATAAAGCAATTACAGGAGGAAATTGGGCAAATATGGAGTGTAAGGCAAATATCAGGAGCAAAGGAGAATGTAATGTCTTTGGTTTGAGGAAAATGCAAAATGGCAGAAAAGAGGAGAAAAAACTTGGAAGACAAGGCAAAAGTGAGGATGGAGACAGGAAAATGGATGTTGATGAAAGAAATAAAGTAAAAACAAAAGAGCTGAGCTGGCTTTGATGGCGTTCTTCACCGCTGAGGCTGCACAGCCAAAAAGCAATCCAGTCAAATCAATTTAAAGTGGTTATTAAAAAATTATACCCTGTTAGAAGCATTTGTCTGGTCAATATGAGGAACAGAAGCTTGATAAGTAACTCCTTCATGGACACCACCATTTCCAGTGGCTGGATCCATCCATCAGTCCGTCTGGTTGGAGGCTCTTTTCTCTTCAGAGATACCTTAATTACCAGTGCCAAAGTTTAGATGAACTGTTGGAAATGCGCCTCAGAGATTTTGTTCCATATTGACATGATAGCATCACACCATTGCCGTAGATTCATCAGATATAGATCGTTGATGCAAATCTTCCATTTCATCACATCCCAAAATGCTCTGTTGGATTGAGGTCTAGTCATTGTGGAGGCTATTGGAGTACAGTGAATTACTCCTATTCAAGAAACCAGTTTAAGATGATTTGAGCTTTTTGACATTGTGTATCAACCTGATGGAAGTAGCCATTCGAAGATGGGTACAGTATCGTCATTAATACACATACATAGTTAGCAACATTAAGGATGGCTATTTCATGTACACAATACTTGGATGGAACAAGGGGATCAAAGTGTCCCAACACAAGATTCCCCAAACCACCAGCCTGATTTGTTGATAAGATGGATCAGTGCTTCATGTTGTGTACACCAAAATCTGACTGTACTATATGAATTTTGTTGCTGAAAATGCGACTCACTGGACCAGGCAACATTTTTCCAATCTGTATTTGCCAATTACAGAGAGCTTGCATGAATTCATGCTCTTGCTTGAACTCAGTTTCCTGTTCTTAGCTGACAGAAGTGACACCTGAGTTCTTTTGCTGCTGTAACCTATCTTCTTGACGGTTCCAAATGTTGTATGTTAAGATATGGTATTCTGCATACGACCTACTGTTGCATTTCTGTCATTTCTAACTAGTCCATCACTAACTTTTAGAAAGCAATCAGTTCCCAAATGTATACTGACCCTTTGCAACTATGTCACTAATGCACCATGACAGACGTTGGAAGTGAGGGACTGGAGTATCGAACAGAGCGACTACAATTGTTCTCCTAAGTTCCATCCATCCATCCATTATCCATCACGCTTATCCTTGTCGGGTCGCGGTCTCCAACGGTCATCGGGCAAGAGGCGGAGTACACCCTGGACAGGTTGCCAGTCCATCGCAGGTTCTCCTAACTTGTTTCTGCCAATATAGCCATGGCTTCTACTTGTTCAGGTGGAGCTCTTTTGTTTGTGGAAGTAGCACACCTAGTTGGGGATCATAGACAGCAGTACCTACGAAAGTTAGAAATAGCCAGCATAGAAACTGACCCATGCCTTCTCCCTTCTAACATATTTGTTGACTTTGCCTCATTAACGGTGTTTCCCTTTACATGGGAGCAGACTTGAAAGTGTGCAAACATCTAGATGCTAACCAGTTTTTTTTGTACATGCTAGACTAAATGATAGTGGGGCATTTTCTTCATGGTTACTCATGATTAGACCCGTACCTTCTCCATAATGCAATATTTGATTGCATCTTACTAAATTATGAAGTACATGAATGTTAATCTTCTAACCTTGGAAAAAGTGTTCGCCACAAATCCACAAATACACAGAGGGCTGCCAGTTCTTGAAATTGATGGCTGCTATCTATCGACATCTTCTTTCTTCATCAAAAGGTTTACGATAAAATGACAAGTTTGGTTTGCATCCTTGTCTTTTTGTTCAGCTGACCGCACAGATGACCATTTTTACTGTGAAATCAATTAAATAAAAGTGATATTAGGTTACCAACCGTCTGTTTTCTGACCAGCTCTCCAGGAGTTAACACACAGATAGGTTGTCTTGACTTCCGTCATGGTTGAGTGCTTTCTGAAGAGCGTGACATCACGTGTGAAGGGTCAATAGTGTATGTATGTACCTAGCCGTTATCTTTCTTTGCTGTTGCACCACTAAAAATATAGCTTCTTTAGCAATGGGGTCTGATAAATCATTACAATTAAATGTTTAATGAAATGAATTTTTAAACCTAGTATTAACTGATCTTGTTCATCCTTTTTGGAGCATTTTACTGTCTTCAAAGTCATTAAAGCAGCCACTGAGTGTTAAAAGGTTTCCCTCAGAACTATTAAAACACATTAAGTAAGACATAATGCCTTAGCATTAATACCAGGATCAGCTTGTTGCTCCAGTTTGATTGTGTCAGCTTCACACTTCGAAGGGAGTTTGAGTAGGATCTCATTTGTCTGTTTTTGCCTCTGGCGCTGCTGCACTGCTGATGCTGATATGGGAATATGTATCAATCACCAGTCGTCATTAATGTGCTCCCAAGATGAAATCCTTTGCAGCTTGGAACTAACAAACAGCTCGCTGTTTTTTTGCAAACCAAAGATAAAGGTACCTTCTGCATTTTGTGCAATATGTGATGAGGAAATTCAGTGTGAGCATGCATTGCCACATATGAAATGCCAACAAATAGGAGAGGCTCTGTATAATTTTTCCAGGAGGGTGTTGCTGTTTTCTCTGAGTAGAGATATACATGGCAGCTTCAAGTATCCCTGGAAAAGAAGGTCCACATGGGTACAAGAGCATCTGCACACATGACAGAATGATGGATCAGCTTTGTTTAACAGAGCATGACCAAGCACACACACACTTATGTAGTCGTTTATCATCCAGCTCACAACTAGAGCTGAAGGTAGGCCCCAAGTGACGCCTTGTGTCACATCATGGCACGTTTAAACCCCCCAGCAGCCTCACCCACCTTGGTAGGTCCATTTATCCCACTTGACTCCAGGCTTCAGGCTGCCTTATAGCAGCAGCTCTGAGTTGGTAGGTCACCCCTTGTCATTAAGTGTGTTTATTGATAAATTTCTCCTGCTGGAAACCTCAGCCAGATTGCCGTTTGAGCTCATTTGTCACCTGATGATGATGTAATTTTCTTGAGGCCTCCAATTGGGAAGCTAATGTGTTAGCTATCTTGTGTGTTGCATTCTCTGACCCCTGATTTGCATCCAGTTATAATTAAAATGCTTTAATGCAGTTTGGCTTACTGAACCTATTCATATTCTTAAACTTTTCTACATTTTCCAGCTGTTCTGTGAAGTCCTCAGAGATTTTTTTAGAGAACATTAATGAGCAAACAACATCATGAAGACAAAGAACACAGGAGACAGGTCATAGAGAAAGTTGTGGAGAAACTCAAAGCAAGTTTACCTTATAAAACAGTATCCCAGCTTTGAACATCTCACAGGATGCTGTTCTATCCATTATCTGACAATGAAACTAATATGACGCAATTGCAAACCTATCAAAACTTAGTTTCCTATTTATTCTGACAGACCATTGAAAAGGAGCATTAATCAGTTGACAAGACACACATTAGCTCTTGTGCAATTTAGCCTTTATAACTAGGTGTCAAGAAAGCTATTGTTGAATGAAAGCCATAAAAAAAAGCTATTTACATTTTGCCACTAGTCTTATGGGGTATACATGGCAAACATGGAAGAAGGTGCTCTGCTCAAATGAGAGCAACATTGAACTTTTAAAGCAAAATATGTTTAGAGGAAAACCAACAGTGCACATCATTATAAACACACAATACCCTAGGAGGTACAAGGTGGAGGTAGTACAATGCTTTGTTTTACTTCAGTAGGGACAGAAAAACTGGTCAGAATTGATGGGAAGAAGGATGAAGGTAACTACAGGACAAACTTGGAAGACAACATACAGTGGACCCCAGGTATTCATGCAGGTTAGGTACCACAGCAGCCTGGGAATACCTAAAGTCCATGAATACATGAGACCCCCTCAAAAAATGCTTATAACTGCCTATTTTATTAGTTCACATACACAAAATATACCTTAATATGCATTAATGCACACAGTGGAAACTGTCTTTGTACTACTGCAGAATCTAATATCTACAGTCCTCCTTATTTCCACTCTTGGGGATACAGCCAATCAGTCCCTGGCGTCTGCTGTGCAGACGCTAGGCATTAGCGTGTCAAGTAGCGTAGTGCCTAGGTATTTTTAGCTTCCTAAGCTGTGTTTTCTTTTGAATATTTTAGATATGCTAAAAAGATTTTTGAATGAGCATATTTTCCGCAAATAATATGGAGTTACGCAAATTCTGCCTACACATCAATCTGCAAATACTGAACCACATATAGGCTGCAGAAGGCTTGAGACTGAGAATGAGGCTCACCTTCCAACCGTAGACATACCACCAGGGCTATAGTGGAATGCTTTAGATCAAAGCATATTAATGTGCTAAAATGGTCTAGTCAAACACCAGTCCTAAATGCAATTGAGAACCTGTGGCAAGGCTTGAAAATTGCTGTTGACAGACTCTTTCCATCCAGTTTGACTGAGCTTGGGTAACTTTGTAAAGATGAATAGGCAAAAATTCCAGATGTGCAAAGTTGGAGTAGAGTTTGAGCTGTAATGGCAACCACAGGCGTTTCAACTATGAATTGACTCACAGGGGCTGAATACAACAGCACAGATTTCTATTTGTAGAAAAAATGAAAACCAGAAACTGAGTTTAGAATTTTAAAAATAGGAATGAAAAGCTGAACTTCCTCTTCTTTATTCTCACCTTCCTCTTTGCTACACATCAGGCCTCCTCTTCTCCTCCTCTTTCATCCCATTTTCTGCATCTCAGCATCACTTAATCAGTGTTTGCATTGTTTGAACACTCCTGCCTCCTGTTTCCCTACTTGTTGTTCTCTTTTCCTCAACGTGAATGATTTCCCGGCAGTGCAGAGAGGCGGGTGGCGCGGGTGTGCAGGTGTCGAGCATTGCTGCGCGCTGCTTTCTGCCTCATCTGTGTTGCACACAAAACAGGGACATGCTGTGAGCTGCTATGAAATTATGCAGATACTTAGATTAGAAGCAAAAAACTTTTTTCCTCCAAGCTGCTTCATGCATCACTAGTTCATCCTCATCCTCTTTTGTATGTCCTACACAAAGACGAATCCTTCGCAGTTTGTATACAGCCTGTACTGTATTGCCAGAGAATACTGATTGGGAGTAAGTGGTTTGTCCTTCTATCATTTTCCTGAACTGTTTTCAGACTGAAGCTGGAAAATGGAGCATGATGTAACAAGGTAGAAAGACAGACGTGCAGCTTTTTTCCCATGCAATCTCTATTGTTGCATAAGTAATTGCACAAATATATGCCTATTCATATGCTCTGAAACACTGGATATTCATGAAGGCCTTGGTAATACCTACTTAAAAGTGATACCTACAGTTCTTGAACACTGCTGCCCCCTATGCATCAGAGGCAGCACTACACCTGCAGCCTTGAATATTTGAAAAAGAACACTAAGAATCTGTGTGAAGCACACCCAGCTATCATCTCAGCTCAGTGTTTTCTAAACAGGCGTATTGATCAGCGTGGCCTCTGTCAGCTCCTGCTCCTCATTGCCTCACGTCTCTTCCGATTGGGCTGTTGACGCAGACTTCCCTCAACTGTCTGTGTAAGAGAGAAAACAAAGGCTGAGCAGATCATCATCCTAATGACTTTTTTCACTGTGCAGCATTGTAATTCTTCATTCAGACCTGCTTATGAGATATGTTCTCCATCATTCAGCTGTTTTCCTCAAACTTCTGCTGGAGACGAGGCACAGAGCTAATTTATGTTACAGTGTCTTGCTAAAGTATTCACATCTCTTGAGCGTTTTGTTATTTTGTTACATCTTAACCAACAACTCAAATGGTAGTTTATGTGCTGAAGCAGCACAAAGTAAGGCATAATGGGGAAGTGGAAGAAAAATTATGATTTTCAAATAGTTTTATAAATAAAAGTCTGAAAAGTGTGGTGTGTATCTGTACTTGACCCACTTTACTCTAATATCCTTATATCCATTGCAAACAACTGCCTTCAAAAGTCATTGTTAAAGAGAGTCAATCTGTATGTAATTTTTATCTCAACATAAGTCCAGCTGTTCTTTTAAACCCTCAGAGGTGAGGCTAAATCCTCTAAACATTTTCAAAGTTAGCAAAAATGTTAAAGCGCTAACAAAAAATTAGATCCTCTATTTGCGCATTTGAGGAACTGTGACCACCACTGGGTTATGAAATATCATCCCAAATTATTAACGTCTGACAAAACACTGTTGATCCCATTGTAACTTTGAAGAAGCTGCAGAGATCCCCAGTTTAGAGGGGAGAATTTGTTGACAGGGAAGCTATTAATTGTGCAAAACACAAATCTGATTCTTGTCACAGAGTTGCAAGGAAACACTGGATTAATGATAGAATGCCATACGAAATCTAAAATGCAGTTTACCACAAGCCGTGAAGGGAGCACAGAAATTATATGAAGGAAGATACTTTCATCAAGTGAGACCAAAACTGAACTTTTTTGGTCCATATGTAAGATGTTTTACAGAAAACTGACTCTGCCTATCACTCTTCGCACACCATCCTTATGCAAAAACATTATGGTGGTGCCGAGGGATTGTTTTCAACAGTGGGGACAGACAAGCTGGTAAGAACTGCCAGCAGGATGGATGGAGATAAATAGAGGACAATCCTTGAAGAAAAGCTGTTAGAGGCTGGAGTGATAGTGCGGGAAAAGGCCACCTTTCAGCTGCACACCACTCGTAAACATACAGCCAGAGCATATCCATGTGAGAGATTGGCCTAGTCAAAGCTCAATCTGACTGAACTGGAGCATTTTTTAAAGAAGAATGGGCAAAAATAAAAGTTTCTAACTGGTAGATACTGCCAATAAGTTGCACTGGATTTTAATTAAGGGCATCAGATGAAAAGTGAATGAATGCACCCAACTTTAATTTGTAAAACCACTACATCTTTATTTGTAAAAAAAAAAAGGGAATTTAACATGTATAATTTTCTTCCAGTTCACAACTATGCATTATTTTGTGTTGGTCTGTCATATAAAATCTGAATAAAATACATTTTTTTATAGTTGTAAAGTAAGAAAATATTGAAAAAGTATGTGTGGCACTGTATATACTGTAGCACACGTGCTCCTGGGTTCCAGCTTTGCTGGGAAGCTCATCTGGAGCTCAGCTGCAACACAGAGCAAGCACCGGGTGCCTTGCTGGCACTAATTGCGCATTCTCATCAGTTCATTGGCTTAATTAGATGTGTCTGTTTCCTCAACTGCAAAAACTGAAAGAAGGCAAGAAAGATGAGAGCAGAAAGAAAGAAGTTATCTGTGAACCACTGAGTTAAAGAAATACTAACAACAAAAAAAAAATAATAAAAAAAAATCAAACAATGAATGCATTCATAAACGTGTGTTTCTGAGCCTCTTGCTATGTGTAGAGTGTCTTGAGGTGGAGAGAGAGCACTCCAGCATCCTTCTCATCTGTCTCATCTGTATAGTAGTGACCTAACTGCTTGCTTCACAAATACAGAGACCCATACGGATCACTAACACCCTGTCATATGCCATGTTCCAGTGTGATCAGCAGAGCCCCGGGGCTGAAGCTGGTGGTGGAGACACTGATGTCATCACTCAAGCCAATCGGGAACATTGTCGTTATCTGCTGTGCCTTCTTCATTATCTTTGGCATCCTTGGAGTACAGGTGAGAGGAAAGGGTGCTACAACAGGTTGAGATGGCCATTAGTCACTGTTTAGCACATTACATCATATAGGGTCTTTGGAGAGTCCTTCTTTCTTGTATATTCAACAAACAGTAGTTTCTACATATGTTCTCCACAATATACCCTGTTCATGGATATTAGCATTTACTCATTAAATTTCAATGAAGAGTGTAAAACCAAGTCCCTGCCCTTACCAGTAGAGACCATGCCCTTAGAGCAGTTTCAGCTCCTGTTTGTCCTTCATCATTGTGCTAATGTCTTTAAACCATCTGTCCAAGTAAAGTCAGGCAACATTATTGGCTATGAAGACACCATGTGGATGACTGAATCCTCTCCTTGTTTTAGAGGCCTTTCTGTTCAGACAGACATTTCTTAAGTATTTTTTGTCACATCTTTCTATCAAATAGGTGTTGATTAATTTTGTATAAGTTTTCCTATGTAGTACCTGCTTTAGACTCTAAAACTAAATGCTGACTTCAAGGTTACAGTCCCTTAACCCCCATTGGTCACCTGCAGAGCTTTACTGGCCATACTCTGGGCAGAGATCCCATTAAATCTCAACTTCAAGTATTTATTTTACAGTCTGAGACAAATCAAGTGTGCATTTCCTCAGTGAAAACAGTCATTCACTGAAATGGCTTTCTTTCTGCTAAACCCTGCAACCAAATCCAAAAATTATGAAGTGGCTTTATGAATGTTTTCTGTTTTTCTCCTTAGCTTTTCAAGGGAAAGTTCTTTGTGTGTCAAGGGGACGATGTGAGGAACATTACCAACAAGTCAGACTGTTTGCATGCCAGCTACAAATGGGTCAGGCACAAATACAACTTTGACAACCTGGGGCAGGTAGGAAACTCCAAACCAATAACCTCTAACCCTTACCCTAATCTAATTGTCCCAAGCTTAAAACTAGGTTAATGCTGATACCAGTAACTGACCATGCCTACCACCAATGTCATTTTACCAATTTTATTCTGCTTTATTGCTTAAGTTCTCTCAGTAAGAAGTTTCGGTGAGCCAGTCTCATTTTTTGTTTCCATTCAGTCATTGTTTGATTTTGTGGCACAAGATTTTCTAGCTGACCCAGTGGAGGGGTGGGGCCAGCATTTTCAGTTTGCTTTACAACCACGGGATCTGGGCACCTTTGAGTCATCCATGAACTTCTTTGTATTCTAAAGTATTTGTCAAACATCAGGCCTTTAGTAAATGACAAAACCCAAGTCCATACCTCAACCCAAATAAAATCCTTGATTGAGACCTCACAGCATCATAAATAACTGGCAGTGAAGCCCAGTAGCTGGCATAAATAAAAACATAAATTTATATGGCCATGAAGAACATTACTTCAAGTTATTACAACTTAAAAACCTCCTTAAAGCTATTGATGGCAGTACTATCTAGTGTTTACATAACTGACTTTGAGATGTGGTCATGGCATGTGAAACCTAAAAAATAGAAGATTGTGTACACTGAATACAACTCCCCTCTTCTTTTTCCTCTGTCAGGCTTTGATGTCTCTTTTTGTACTGGCCTCAAAAGACGGATGGGTGGATATCATGTATGATGGCCTTGATGCTGTTGGTGTTGATCAACAAGTAAGTATATTGGGATGTGGACAGAACCACTACTCGTGTTTAGTTTGTCTCTTCACCAATACCTACATATTGCCCTTCCCTACACTTCCTGCAATTTTTTGCAGCCATGAACAAACTAGTAGCTCAGTAATTTTATGAATGAGGTTTCTGGGAAACTAAGTTATTCCCTATTTTGTGTATTCCAGCCAATAATGAACTACAACCCATGGATGCTGCTCTACTTCATCTCCTTCCTCCTGATTGTGGCCTTTTTTGTGCTCAACATGTTCGTGGGCGTGGTGGTGGAGAACTTCCACAAGTGCCGACGTCACCAGGAGGCCGAAGAGGCCAAACGCAGGGAGGAGAAGAGACTGAAACGAATGGAGAAAAAGAGACGGAGTAAGGAGAAGGAGCTGGCTGGTCGGTAGTCTTTCCACATCTTTCTGAGTCCTGCTTGAATTTGAGCTTGAGCCTTTTTTCTTTCCTTTGCTTTTTAATTTGGTTTGGCCGAATCTAGAAGAACGCAATTAGTGAGCTAGCGCCAGTCATAGTTGCTACTGTGCGGTAGAACCTTCCCTTTCTATTGACAATCCTCTTCCCCTTTTCCTTTAGACCCCCAAGATAGTTTGCAATATAGATGGTGGTCATGTGCTCTGGCTCTGCAGACTTAACTAAAGACTTTGGTTGCTTTCCTTCAGTACTAGCATCAGATTTTTCACGTTGGTTGTTGAGAAAAGCTCCCAAAGTTGGAAGGTTTCCAGAGTTAGAGCAGCTGACCACTGGAGTTCCCCGCCATTCCTTTCCCACTGCCCTTACCTTGCCTGGTCTACTGTAGACATTGTGCTTGGGATGGCCCTCTGAAGCATGCCCAGTGGGTGCTGAGATACAGGGCTTGCATGGTAGAAGATACACAGAGCTAGAGGGAGGGGGACTTGTTGAATAATAAATAAGGTGAGCTCCCCCCTCCCTTCCTCTCTTCTGCATGTGGTTTAGTACAGCCGCAGGGGGCAGGGTTGAACCACAATCTGGATGCTATGCCTTAGCTAAGATACGAGATCACTGCAGAGGAGATTTGTAGGGCTGAGAGCTAATTTCCCCTCCCCTGCGGCTGTATAGGGGTTCATAATAAACTGCTTGTTTTGATTTTTACCCTTTCCACTGCTTCCTACACCTTAAAAATTTGCTGCTAGCTATTGCTAGCCTTAGCCTTGTTTTGAATCAAGTGCCTATATTCACGGTATATTATTAGAGATGCACCAATTAAAATTTTGCTGCCAATTTCTGATCTTGGGGTTTTGTAAAGCTTTGATCTAGAGATAGGATTTTGACTTAAACTAGTTTCTATGTTAGATCTCAAGTCCAAGGTCATTTAGTCAAAGTAATAAACACTATTTATATATTTTTTCTTGTGGAACGTACTCCAAATTACTCCATGGAAAACCCGCCTATACGTGTATTTTAAGAGCAGATCTGAAATATTTGGAAGAAAATTCAAGATATGGGAAGCTGAAATACCCAGGTGTGATGCTACTTGACATGCTATTGGCTGCCTCTTGCAAAGCAGCCAATCCAGGAGCAACATTTATTTTCTTTCATGCTGATTGGCTCTGTCTGCAAAAGTGGGCATAAAGAAGACTGTAGATATTAGCTTCTGTGGTTGTGCTAAGATGGTTCCACTGTGCGTATTAAGGCGTATGAAAGGCTATTTGGTGTATGACTATCAAATAGGGAGTTATAAGCATTTTTTGTTGAGTACCAACTATATGTGGATTCTCTCTATTCGCAGGTGGCTTGGTCCCATCACTAACCATGAATAATGGGGTTGTCACTGTAGTTTCTTCACTCTCTTGCAGCCAGAATGAATCACAGACATGTTGTATTCTTTTAAACATTTTAGGTACTTCTTTCTCGCAACGATACTCCCAAATTAAATGTGTTTACTTTTGCATAATGAATGGGATTTACTTATTGTTGCATCAGGATTGCAACTATTAGCATTACAACGTATTTCTCAGAATTGCATTCACGCAATCTGTAATGTGACAACTGTTTTGTTATCAGAGGTTGGTATGGCAACAAAAATGAAGAGTTACTTATGCTATATGCGTATTTCGCTATTCAACTGGTGGCTGTGGTCCCTAAATCCTGTGAATAATGGAGGTCCACAGTATTAGTCTTTCTCACTCTTTCAGCCGTAATGAACCACAGACATGTCGTATTCTTTTAAACATTTTAGGTACTTCTTTTGACCTCGTTTTTAAACACCTCACCTATAACAAAAATAGCTAACTTTGAGTCTCCTTCCCTCAGTAAGAACTTCCACATAGAGTGGTCTGTAGAGTGTTGTGAGCATGACTGCCTAGTGCTAACCTAATAAGATGGCTTCACTGATTGGAAAAAGATCAGATTTTAGAGTTTGCTACTGGCCAGTCAAAGTTCAAGGCTGATCAAGCTGAAAATGATGGATTCCAATCAACAATCAGTTTTTTTCGGTGCATCTCTATTCTACCTCCTATTTTAAAGGCACTCTCTTCTTTATTACTTGGTACAAGGAGCAGTGGACACAAATAGTTACATAAAGTTTATAGACTTCACCTGTATGATAAGTTAAGTTCTTGAGAAATACAGATGGAAAATTAATCTTCCTTTTACAGAAGGTGTCTGACAAGAGTCTCTGACCAATTGAGAAACTCACCTTTCACACACAGAATACATATACAAACTTTGTGTTGGAAGGATAGACATGTTTTTACTTCTTCACATTTACAATTTGTTCTTTTTTGAATATATATATATATATATATATATATATATATATATATATATATATATATATATATATATATATATATATATTTTTTTTTTTTTTTTTTTTTTTTTTTTGCGATTTTAGGACGAAAGTTATGCCTCCCTTTTTTCTGGTATCATATAACCGTGCTAAAAGATGGTTTCTTAGGAGAATATCAACACAAAAAGCCAAGGTTACCTACAGAAAGTAATGAGTTACTGGTATAACTCAATAAGACATTGGGTACAAGTAGCTGAAAATGTACACCTTTTGAAAGCTCTGGGACAAATTGACAACTCTAACTCTTGATCCGACGAACTGGACTCAGAATCACTGGAAAGACCTAACACAGGCACATAAACCAGCTTAATCTTTCATCGCTTCCTTCTAACCTTACTCCATCCCTCTTTCCCTCTTTCTCTCTCTTTAACTCTCTTGTTTCAATCACTCAGCCATCCTTCCTTCCTTGCTTTCTTCAGCCTCTGACTAACACAGTCTCATTCCTCTAGATTTATTGGTTCCGGGGGTGAGTTGGGCCCTATCTGACGGCACACTAAAAGGTACAGAGTTTCCAGCATGTTATATGTGTCCCTTGAAACACCCTCCCCCCCCGCTGCCACCGACCACGACCACCCACCATGGTGGCTAGGGTTCTAATTTCAGTGATCACGGGAGGTAGGGCCCCATCCTGCGTCGTCGCCCCCTGCCTCTCTCCCATCAGCCTTCAATCCGCTGGACATACTGTTACCTGTTTTCTCTGTCGTGGCTTTGTCTTTCACAGCTGCTCCACTTTGCCTGCGATCCATCCACTGTCCACAGCACTGCACTGCAGCTTCTCCACCGTAAAGAAAGAAGACCTTAGCTAATTCAGTCAAGCCTAAGTTGGACTGGGGTGAGACAGGGAGAGTTTCGTTACGGGAAACAAATAGAGAAACCTTGACTTAAAGAATTGATTGACCTCTTATCATTTATACATGAGCTGTGGTTTGAGTGTTCTGTTAGTAGATGCTTAGAATTATTAACAATGGTTTTATACCACATGGCTATTTATTTCTTGCACTTGTGCACTTACATTTTGTAGTCTGGGAACATGGTGATGTTTTTTAAAGTAAGTTCTTTGCTTTTGATGCCATTGTCAGTCATTGATAATTCTGGTGCATTGCCCCCTTGTTTGACAATACCAATTGTCCCAGCATCAAAGCAAATGTCCAATCAAATATGCACAACTTCAGAAATCAATATATTACATTTCTGTGGCCCACTGTGTTTCACTGATGTCATAGATCAAATTCCTTCGACTTTGCTCTATGATTTTAGAATGACGTTACTTCCAAATTAAATGTGTTACAGTTGCATGAATGATTGGGACTTGCTTATTGTTGTGATCAGGATCACAACTATAAGCATTCCTGGTCATATAGCAACATATCTCTCAAAATTTCACCCAATCTGTAATGTGACAACATGTTAATTACCAGAGGCTGGTACAGTGATATAATTGACTTACTTAATAATATTCAAACTTGTTAAAGTGCGAAAGCAGCTTACTACTGTAATTTTCGATGTGTTTTTTATGCACAGCAGTCAAGTTGGATTTTGAAGTTGGGATTGATGAAAAAAATCATGACTTTTACCACTCAGAAAGCAGAAAATTGGTTGCAAATGGAAACAGTACTATGATGCTTGCAGTGGGTTCTCTGGGTTCATAGGCTGTACTACTGTGTGTGTGTGTGGGGGGGGGCTTTATAGACATTTGACTTTGCATCATAGCCATATCTCACACCTTAAAATTGCCCTCTGTCTTCATTGGACTGAGAAGTTTTTCATTTGATAAGCTCAGCAGACTCGCAGTTCCACTAGGTGCTCGCTAATTGCTGTTGCTGCTCGGCTGGTGGAGCTGTGTGAGGGAGGAGTAATCTGTAGGGAGAGAGCTTGGCTGGGGACTAAAGGTCCAAGGTGGAGCTTTGGGTAAATAGGTGGCGCATTGTATAAGCAGGCATTTAAGTACCCCGAATAGCTGCCACGGGAAATTCAAGGATTTCTCAAACACGCATGAATGAATCAAAGCAACACTACAGGTATGTTTTTATTAAGGAATGACATTATAACATGAAATAAAGTTAAAAGATTGTTTTTTATTTTGCATAATACCCCTCCTTTAAACAATTTTAAGTTGGCTTATCCTAAAAAAAGACAAAACTCAGAGTTCTCAATAAGTTGTGCTCCAGGGTTAACATTGAAAGTGTCAATTTAGCTGACACCATATCGGTTAGATATTCAACCTGCAGTAAGTCTGGAATAAACAACTATAATAGAGCTTAATGTTATAAATGAAAACCAACTGTTCATGCAAAAGTATTCATAGCTCTTGAAGATTTTCACATTTTGTCATGTTCCTTTGGCAGCATCACGCTGTGGGAATGTCTTTCCTCAGAATCAGTGAATCTGACCAGAGTTGATATGAAGATGAACGGTGTCAACACTGAGCAACCCCTCATAAAAACCCTGAAAAAGATGTTAGACTGGGGAAGAGCTTTACCCTCTATAAAGTAAAGACAATAAAACTGAAAATGCAGCTGGTGCTACTGTTGAAGAAATCTGACTGAGGTTGAGATATTTTGCAAAGATTAGAGAAATTATTGACCAGAAAGGGCTGAATGTAGATGAACCCATCTTTAGGATTTATTTATTTTTTGTAAAAAAGAAAAAAACTACTCTGTAGTTTTCTCTTCTTGGTCTGCCACATTAAATTCCAATAATTTATACTGAAGTTTGTACTTTTAATGTGAAAAAATGTCAAGTTCAAAAGCAATGAATAATTTTGCCAAAGTATTGCACTAGCTCTGTTAAGCAATGTTTTCTTTTTTACAAAGCACATAAATTTTGAGGTGTAGAAATGCTATGAATCACCAATTACATCCCAATGAGTAACCCTTGTAGGAGTTTTTTTTTTTTTTAAATAAATGGAAGAATAATGTAATTCTATTTTCCAGAGGAGCAAATAGCAAGAATAATTGTGTATAATCTTTTTCTTTTTTCTTTGCATTTTTTTGCTTCTAAAGCCTTACCATCACATCAGTTTTGTTGGATTTCTTTAGGTCTTAAAGTTTTTCTACCAAAAACATAGGCTGCTTTTGTTTCTGTTTTTTTTTTTTTTTTTTTTTTTTTTTTTTGCTCGGTTTAAGTTCAGATGTTATATAAGAACATTTTCAAAGATGATATGTAAAAAGTATTTGTAAAACTTCCAGGCAAATTAACTTACAGTTTACAAATATCAAAAGTAAACCTATTTTTAGGGGGACCTATTTTGATCACTGTGATCTGAACAAAACCTAACTATCCCTTAAACAGCAACAAAACCATGATATCTCTCTATCTAATACTACTGTAATTAAAACTAAATAATCATACCTTAAGCCTTTTGGTACTCCAGCTGTTGAGATTATATTACTAGTCTTTTGTATATTGGAGCTTAATTTAGCCTGATTTTTCTCAGTTCAGTTTCCTTTGAGCAAAAAAAAAAAAAAATATATATATGGACTTGGTTTATAAATCAAGATAATTACCTTAACGTGGCTTATTTTCTCCCGTATTTCTTCATGTTTTGCTTCCAGGCAACTAAATTTTCTCCATAATCATTTAAAGTGCTTCTAAAGTATTATTTACAGGAGGTCGACCAGTCAACGTTTTGTATTTGATAATTTGTTGAAGAACACACAACATTTTTAAATTCAATGCTTAATTCTTTTGGACCATAAGTATTATGAAGTCTCTAACTCACCGGGCAGACTCTAATTTAGTTCAACAAAAAACACTGAAAAAAAACAGCAAATTTTACATTGATAGCTGGAAGTAATCTTGCAGCTGTTCAAGAAATTAAACCAGCTACTTAGCAACTACTGTATATACAGAATATGTAGATCAATTAATTATAATCACCTTGAAATAGGCAAACAAAGTCATCATCTATGTTATGGTTTTATTTTTGTACATGAGCAGCATTCACAACAAGAGAACCATAGGATCAGTCACTTGGTTTCCCAATCACCAGTACACACACTATGCAATATCATCATAGCCCGTTTCTATAGCAATCTGCTCAAGGTACTGCTATGATAGATGGAAGGCGCTGACAAGTATCTCCCATAATGACAATCCTATCAATAGCTCAGTGTTATGAATGGTTTGCGTTAGTGTGCTGATGGTGTTGTGTCTCTATGAGAGTGTGTGTTGAACAGGCACACATTCTTGGAAAAGAAATTTGACCACTAGTTCAAACGCTTGTGTGTTTGTGTGCATATGTGAGCATGTCAGAGAGCAGATGGCTGTAGAACAGGTTGTAAAATATGCAGGAGCAGCCAGCTCATCCTCTGATCCTCTCTCCATCTCTGTCTGAGAGGAGACCTGCACAGCCATCTGATTCTAAATGCAACATATAGCCTCAGAGGAGAGCTGCTTGCTGGATTCTAATAGTTTTACCCACACGTAATTATAAAACTGACGACACAAGGAACACACCAAACACATTGCCCACACAGCCTGTTACTTGCGAGGTTGTGCTTGGGTCTAGACTTAAACACAACCTTGTTGTGTGCGGGTGTTATCCGCACTCCCAGAATAACGCTTCAGTGTGTGACTGGGTGCACATGTGTCCTGGCTGTGCACAGAGTGTTTGGGTCTGGACTCTTATCTTTAGTTCACACTGTGCTGGAGCAGCAGTTTGTGGAGCACAGAAAGAGAAGAAGAACAAAAGGAGTGGGGATGGTTTGGGAAGTGCATTTATTTGGATTCATCAAAGAGGAAAGAGGGATTACACAAACAGACATGGGAATATGTGCATGCAACTGTGACTAAAGAAGGCAGCGCTGACCCAATACGAACATTACCTAATCTCATTTTACGTTACACAGACATTTAACTCCCTGCTGGATGCCTGGAACTCAAAGTGAAACTTAGATATCCCTTGCTCTCTGATTAGTTTAGCTAAGTATCTGGCCAGTTGGGGGCACTCATAGAGCAGGAAAATTTTATTCCAAGATGGTCTGTAAATTCTTTACTTAAATAAAAATAACCCACAGAACTGCTGCTGTCATGGAAAAGTAATATATCCAGTTGTGATGCAGCAGAACACTGAGTTCCACGTTACCGATCTCAATATAGACGCAGTATTCAAATGGGTGCATCGGAAAGGACACACATAGTTCATAGATTTGACAGGACTTGATGTTCCACAAAATCCGCTTCATTTTCTCATGTTTAGACATTTTTCTTTAAATATGTGCTGTACAATACATTATAAGATAGGAAACAGTGTGATAGCAGCTTAACTTTATCTTAAATTATCTTGTTTAAGCTTGCATTAGTTTAACTTAGCTTATTTTATCTTAGTGTTGCTTACATTAGTTCTGCTTGTCTTTGCCTAACTTATTGCTATTTTTTTTAAGGTTTTTTTTTTTTTTTTTTTTTTTACACGCAAACAGACTTTCTTATAATATTTTAAAGTGATTCTGAGTAGTATTTCCTAAGAACCATGAAAGCTCTTTCAGAGCTCAGTTATTTGGTGTCTCGAACCTGACAATTTTTAACTTTACAGTTATTCAAGTCAAGTTTATTTGTGTAGCACATTTCAACAACAAGGGAGTTCAAAGTGCTTTACATGATGAAAACATTACACAATGAACAAACAAAAATGAAACATTACATTACAGTGGAAAATTCAAGAGAAGTAATAAGAAGTTGCAATCCAGACTAGAAGTAATCAGTATTCCATTTATTATTAATCAAAGGCAACTCTCAGCAAATGGTTTTTTAACCTTGATTTAAAGGTTTTCTGGAAGTTTGTGCCAGATTAGTGGAGCATAAAAACTGAATGCTGCTTCTCCATGTTTGGGTCTGACTGAGGATGCAGAGTAGACCAGAACCAGAAGACCTGAGTGGTCTGGAAGTTTGATACAACAACAGGTCTTTAATGTATTTTGGTGCTAAGCCGTTCAGTGACTTATAAACTAGCAGAAGTATTTTAAAGTCTATTCTCTGAGCTACAGGGAGCCAGTGGAAGGATTTTAAAACTGGGATGATGTGT